>OX637703.1:27590013-30075488 GCA_951802165.1 Adalia decempunctata | reverse complement strand
CTGCAAAACTTCCAAGATTTCGTCTCATGAACAACAGACATTTTTATATATATAAATACAAGGGACCGTCAAAATGTGATGTTTGATGAAGAGCGGTCTACATGAGGAAAGCGGGCTGATATTGAAAATCAGACGCATTATCCTTTTCTGTGCCAAAAATATCCTGTTTACGTCAATAGAGGCACCCCATAGCAAGATGTTAAATTGCAAATGACTGTAAACTAAACTGTAGTACACATCTAGGATTGACTTCAATGGTAAGCATGGTTTTAACTTGTTTATTGCATAATAGGATGTATTCAACTTTTTACTCAATACATCTATATGTTCACACCATCTCAATGTACTGTCGAGATAAACCCCCAAAAACTTTACATTATCCAAGGAAGCAATTTTCACATCTCCCACCTGGAGGGTCAATGGAACAGTGTCCCTAATTCCAAAAGAAATAAAATGAGTTTTCTCTATGTTGACGATTAGCGCATTTGAACTACACCAATCCATGAAGGTCCTTATTATTCTGCTACAGCAAGAAAGAAGTTCACCAATATTTCCAGATGCCACGGCAATAGAAGTGTCATCGGCAAACAGGATTAACCTCATCAATTCACAGTCAACAAGACTTTCAGGTAAATCATTGATGAACAATATGAAGAGAAGAGGACCCAGCACCGATCCTTGAGGGACACCGATATCAAAATTGCATTTGCTCGAGCATGAGTCGCCAACCTTGACGACCATTGTTCTTTCCACCAGGAAGCTATGCAACCATTCTAAGAAGATTCCCCTGAATCCTAAGTTATATAACTTATTGATTATAAATGGTGTAGACAAGCAATCAAATGCACGCGATAGGTCGAAAAACAGACCAGCGACACAAAGACCCTCATCCAACCATCCATAAGTACTTTCAACAAATGAAAGAGCAGCCGTCTCAGTTCAGCAACCGGTTCTGAATCCATGTTGACACCTCGTGATGGCATTAAATTTATCCAAATAATCCGTCATACGCTTCAACACCACTTTTTCGAAAATTTTAGAAATAGAACTAAGAATTGAAATTGGCCTGTAGTTAACTATTTCATTTACGTCATTACGTTTATGTACAGGAATAACGGTGCTCATCTTGAGTGAAGATGGAAAGATGCCAGTTGATATTGACAGATTTATCAGGTGAGCAAGATGACCTGCAACGTATACCGCATATTCGTGAAGAAATACAGTCAGTACCAGTGCTTTTTTTGTTTTTAAACGAATGAATGACAGTTATGATTTCGTCCAGGCCCGGATCTAGGGGGGGGCAAGCGGGGCGCTCGCCCCGGGCGCCAGCTCAAGGGGGCGCCAAAAACAACCAGTGGTTGAATTTTTTCATTTTTTATTTTCTCGGAAAAAAGTATTATCAAATATGACCCGACTCTGAAGTGCCATCTGGACCACTCAAAAAAAGGACAAACATCCAATCTGTCCAAAACTATACAGAATGAAATTATCGATTTAATGGCCACCAAAGTTCGGAATAACATTATTAATGAGATCAAGGAGGCCAACTATTTCACTATTTATATTCGACTGCACCCCAGATGTTTTTCACACAGAACAAATGAACCAGGTTATACGATATTTGAAGAAAACGGAGTCTGGATATGGGATAAAGGAAAGTTCTATTGGCCAAAGAAGTTGACGGAAAAACTGGAATTCTAGATAAACAGCAAGCTGATGATTTAGATGTCAAAAAATGTCGTGGGCAATCCTACGACAACGGATCTAATATGGCTGGCATATATAAAGCAGTCCAGAATTCTACAGATGAACGAGCTGGCAGTATTAGTTCCACTCTTTGAATCCATTAGGCTTCATCATGTTCTGAATAGCAAATTTATTTGGTGTTGTACAAAAACTGTATTCGCTTTTTGCTAGTTTAATCACACGTTGAACAATTATGAAAAAGTGCACGAAAACAAATTTGAAAGGAAGATGGTCTAAACATCGAGCTGTTAATGCGAGTGTTAATGCCTTGCTCAATACCGGGAGTTGTGAAGGCTGGTGGAAGAAATCAAAGAATCCTCACTAGTCGCAGAATCCAAGTATGAAGCTGGTCATTTGCTTGTGATGGATTTTAGATTCATCCTGAATCTAACAATTTGGTATAATATTCTGCGAGAAATCAATAGGGTCAACGTGGAAATTCAGAGAGGGGATATAATTATTTCATGTTGATCATTGTTGATGCAAGGTCTTGTGAAGATCTTGCAAAGAATGAGAGAAAATCCTATTGAAAACTGGATCTCGAAAGCTACACTTCTTTCAGAAGAATTGGATGTGGAGCCAATTCTTAGAAATAAACGTATTTCCAAGAAGAAAAAGCAGTCGACGAAATGTGCGAGGATGAGTCAAGAACGCTAAGTTCTAGTTGGTTTATTCTCGAAGGAAATTAAGGTTGTTTTCGACAGATTATTGTAGGAAATCAGAAAGAGCTCAGGAAGCACAGAGAGTCTGCATACGAATTTCACATTCCTCAATGGCCATGCTCTTTTAAACATGCAAAAAGAGAATCTGCAGAAAAATGGGACCCTTTTAGCGCAAAAATATTGACGAAACTTGAATGCAGTTGATTTCTGTTAGGAACTAGCGGTTTTCAAAGAGCTGTTTCCTTAAATTAGTGAAAGATCGACTTCATTAGACCTGCTAGAAATTCTTCACAGGCAAGATCTGCAAGAAGCTTTTCCTTATGTCAGTATAGCTTTAATAATATACTGCCCATTACCTACCACGCAAGCTGCGAACGCGGTTTCAGAAAATTGAAAATGATAAAAAATTATTTGCGTTCCTCAATGAGTCAGGAACGTCTCTCTGGTCTCTCGATCTTAGCTAAAGAAAACAAAACTGCTTTCGAAACAGATTTCGAGGAGCTGATAGATCCGTTCTCGGAAACAAAATCACGCCGCGTGAAGCTGCGAAGAAAAAATCTAATTTGTTTTTGATATTTTCCTTATTATTATTTTTTTTTATTATTTAATTGTATTATTTATTTTGTTATTTTTTATGACTTCATAAATTACACAAATTAGGGGGGCGCCATCAGGAATTTTTGCCCCGGTCTGAAAAAATCGTAGATCCGGGCCTGATTTCGTCCATTACAACTGGATAGAAGTAAAAGCTATGAGACATCATCTTAGATGTTGTGCAGACGAGAGATATACTATTTCCATAGTGCTGCTGGAGGCTATCAGTTGTGATCTAGATACCTACCTACTACTTGGTACGTTAAAAATATATATACTCGTATATTATATAAAAATTATATATTATATAAAAATATTTCAGATATTTCTAACTCATGATGTAAGTTGATAATGTACTGTTTACTGTTTCTTAATAGATGAAAAAAATGTCGGTGCACCTTCGGAATAAATATCCTTACTCATTTCGAAGAACGCAATGTATAAACAAATAAGTAACACGGTGTACACTGTATTTACTACAATATATCGAAAGAATAAAACAACAATTGACAGCCTCAAATACCCAAACAAAACCAGTTTTTTTCGAAATAGATCATAAACCAAAGAGTATTCTAACAACGAAATTTGATTTTCAAACGGATTTTTTTAAATTAGAGAATTGATGAATAATTTCCAAGAGGTACAATGAATGAAGTTCTCATTGTGAGAAATACCAATATTTTTCGAAATGTTGAAAAGCGTTCAGAAGATACTCCATTCACATTTATAAAGTACCTATATCCCGGTTGGCCATGAAATTCTGACACATTTCACCGCATATATTTTGAAAATGTTAGATTCTAGTCATTCTCCTGTCAGATGAATGAGCAACGTTGTACTTTCTACATATAAATCGAAGTAATTACGTATTTATCAAACTGTATATTTACTTTGGGAAAATAATGGATTCGAGAAAATATTATGTGAATTCAATAAATCCAAAGACCTGGCGAATGTAGAAAAAACTTTTTTCTCTGTTAATACTGGAAATATTCCGCGTATATAAACATGGTTGGAAGGTTCAGTTGTGCTGTTTTCTTGTAGGAAATCTAGAATCTAGTATTAAAATTTTATTGAAAAATAAGGGGCAGAATAGTCCGTTACTTTGTGATAGTTTATTCGAAAAAAGAATGAAAGTATTAAAATAACCCAACAGAAAAAATTATAAACGACCATTTAAATTCCCCACTTATCAAAATTCTCAAGAAATAAGCCTACATAATACATTTAAACACCTTTTTGCACAACTTAAAACACTCTAGTATGAGAATGTAGTGGTACTTTTAAACCTGTGTCACAGTTAAACCTTAAAAGAACTTAATCCATTTACAAAGGTAAAAAAGAGTAAATAGAAATTAGCATTGGCAACATCTCTCAGAATTATTTTACTTTCACGAGTGCCAACCTACGTCAGTTTTGATAAAAGAACTTTATAAACCTGAATCATGGCCAACCGGGATACTTCATAAAAGTGAATGGAGTTTACAATAAAGTATGTGGAAATGTGCATTTCCACCATTATCTTGAAGGTACTCGCCAAACGTACCTTTCAATTCCTGACGTACGTATTCTCACAAGAACACTTATCACTGGTGGGCTACACAAAATGCATTTAACTGAAATAGAATCAGCTCCTTCATATTTATATGTGACCACGCAGAGCAGCTTGTATGTATATAATTACCATTTTTGAATCTTTTATCTATCTCATCACGGAATCAGGAATGAAGTGAATCTTTCAAATACGTACGCGACTATTCAGTTCCTTAAAAAGTTTTATACAGAGTGGTCGAGTTTTCATTGCAGAATATGCAGAAAATAGCAATCGGAGTCGGGCAATGCTTGGTTAAGGAAATACGAGGTATGAAATAATTAGATTTATGAATTGTTGAAAAGCAGCTGTAAATAAAGGGTTTTCCAATAAGAGGTGTTATTTTGACATTCGAAGAAAAATGTTTATTTCATTATAAAGAGGAAGGTATGTCGTTAATAACGGAAAATATTATAATGACCATCACGACTACAGGGCCATATACTCTTCATGAAATTTTCCATAACCAATTCGCAAAGTGACTGCTCTATGTCCTCGATAGCCTTACGAATTCCTTTGAGATCTTGAATCGATGCTGGGCTCTTGGCGTAGACCTCCTCTTTCACATGGTCCCAAAGGATGAAAACGCAAGGTGTTGAATCAGAAGATCTCGGTGACCAATTGTGATAATCTCTTCGGTCGGAAAACTTTCCCGTAAAAAATCAATGGTTTCGTTGCTTGTGTGTTACGTAGCTCCGTTTTGTTGAAAGTGAATGTTGTCCAGATCGATACGATCCAATTCCAGGCATGAAAAATCATTAATCATCTCTTGATGGAGCAATCCATTCACCGTAACTGTTGCTTCAGCTTATTCCCGAAAATCTAAGGTTCAATGATGCCGCCGGACCATTAACCGCGCCAAACAGTCACACGTTGTGGATAGAGAAGCTCTTCAACAAAAACGTTTTTCGAGCCCCAGATGCGACAGTTTTGCTTGTTGACGAAGCCATCGAGGTTTTCTTCAAAACTTTCTGCTACAGCTGCTATATTCTCGGCGGTTCTTGAGCGAAGTGCACGGGTTTTATTCTTCACATCACTAACTTGTCCCAACAGCTCAAATTTTTCCACCAATTTATGTATTGGGATTCGACAAGATGCTTCACGACTATCCCAAAAATGTTCGAGTTTCACGAACCGTCTCTGCCGAATTTTCCCCATTTTCATAGTGAATTTTATTAATTTCAATGCGTTATTGAAGCGTGTATTAATCATTATTAATGGCGTAGTTTTTACTTTTCAAATATCAAAACCGACCTCCTATTGGAAAACCCTTTCTCTATTTCAGTATCGTAATGAGTTCATTACAGTAATAAAAACAGTGCTGTAATGAACTCATTACAGCATTGTTTTCAGTTATATTTTTCGTTTTTTTGTTGTCAGCACTGGCTTCCGCTTCTATCAATTTTCAACACACGTGAATTTGGAAATGTCAATTTCGTAACAGTCACCAACTGCCAAGATACAATACAAAAGTCACTAGGATGAGTTTTTCATTGAATTTCAACAGTATTTCACGAAATTTGACTGAAATAGAGAAAATATCGTCTAATACTCGTTGCAGAATGCAATTCCAACACTCATGCGTTCGAAAACTCGCTCCTTCGTCGCTCGTTTTCAAATTTCGCATTCGTATTGGAATAGGAGCCCATTCTGCAACTAGTTTTAGAATATACTATTATAGGGATCAAATTTATAGGCGTAATTGTTTTTATCTACTCCCATAGAAAAATGTATCCATTATTCAACTGATTTTGACCTGTAATAGTCTCTATGAACCAATAGTGTGAGGACCATGGGAGAGGTAATAACGATCATGGGGGGGATAATAACGATTGAAAACCATTAAATCAGGTACACAAACACCCTTTTTCTCAGGTTTTCGATACCCATGGGGGGGGTAATTACCCCCGTAAATCCGCCCTCGTGTGATAACTCACCCCTATAACTCACTCTAATACAAATAGGAAAAATGAAGCTTACGAAATGAATAAAAAAGTCGGGTCAATATGGAACTCTATTTCAGACATCAAAGTAACGGTCTCGCCATCCATTTCTACATTTTCTTAGGTCTGAATATCCAAAAATTGCATTTGGAAAACGTGAATTTTTGGCGTTTTCTACGACGAATTCGATATCGATTTGATTTTCGACCACAGAAATCGCTTTTGACAACTGTTGTCAATTTTGAAAATGCAGATTGATTCGAATTTCACTGAAGAAGTTGAAGATAAACTATATAGTGTTCAATTCGCGGTAATGGTCATAACACACTTGATGAATTACACCCCTTGCCTGACGGCTCGGGCTGCAAAATTCATCTGCGTGTGTTATGACTTACATAATTGTCAGAAATGACAATAAACTGTCAGACGTTTTTCGAATTTGCTCTTGGTTTTTTACTGATTTTTCGCTAAAAACAACCACTCTAATCTATGGGAGATGATCCCCCAACATAAGGGGCGTTCCTCGAACACCTGAAGAACAGAAGAATCATCACTTGGAAGATCGGACCCGATCGAAAGATCCTCCCGATCCATGAAAGAGTTAGGGCTTTGTGAAAAGGTTTTTTTAGCAGGTGAAGTATTTTTTCTACTGCTTCTTTCTCGTTTTTCTTCTTTTTTTTTCTTGTTACAGATATAATTTCAAGATATTTGCCTCCAGTTAGATGGAAAGGCATGTTTTCAAGCACAAGGAGCTCTGTAACATGGATAACAGCATATTTTTTGAACAAATTCAGTATCACCACACATACACGGGGAGACAGAGTTTTTTCAGAGGTTTTTATCTGTTCTCGTGTATCATACGCAGAATTGTATGGTACCCTGTTTACATTCCCTCTGCTAACACTCAGATTTGGAGCGGGAAACAGATTTTATTCTTTTATACAATCTGTTCCTTGTCGCCATTTCTTCACACATGCCATATGCCATATATTGTTTGATATTACAAAACAGTATGTAATTCTCTCTTTCAAAAGAATATATATATATGACTTACATTTTACATTACCGCTCATTGAACAATATACTATTATGTCGCCAGTGGCGCTTTTACTGGACGAGAACAGGAAATTTTTGAGAGAAAATAAATTTCAAACTCCTTATTAAATTTGTGAGAAAAACTCTCCTGTGAGCAACAAAAAATCATCAGTATATTGGGGAGTTTTTTTATTTGGCAACCCTAAAGTTTTTAATTCAAAAGAGGTTTACAGGCACATGATTCAATACCTTTAATTTGAAAAGAATTCTGCATTATCTAGTCTAGTGAATTCACTGCAAGAACTAGTGCGCATATGCGATAAAGGGTAAGTTTCTTGGAGTAGGGGTTTAAGGAAATATATATGGTGATTGGATATTGGCCAGCATGAAGAAAAATTCTTTGCAAAGTAGACCTCTTGTACCTTCATTTCTGCAATTCTTCCCTGCTTCGAAATCGGTGATCGGAAGTTATGTTTGAATTATTGAAATTGTTTATATTTATACTAAGCAAGGGGCTAAAAAAAGAAGTTATTTGAATGACAAGGAATCGCCCCCTAAATGTTCTCACTACTATGCATACAGGGTTATCATAATAATCCGTGCATTAGACGTTTCTCGGCTTCTATGAGGAAAAGATTTCTGAAATTTGGCACACGGCCGTTTTTCAAAGGGGGAAATCATGCTAAAATATTTTCATCGAAATCGCACTTCCGGTTATACCGGAAGTGACCATCAGGTTTGGTATTTCAAATGGAACTACCTATTTTTCTAACCAGAAATGTATTCCTTCTTGAATTTTACACATTTTTTATCTGAAACATTTTTACGTAGTCGTCATGGTTTCGAAGCTATAAGGACTTCTATGAGAAAATGGCCAGTTTCAGAGGTCCGCGAAACGTATCATAGCATGCATGCTATCCATAATAAAGAAACAAATGAAGGATTTTTCGAAAATTCAATAATTTTGCCTCGTATTGCATGGCTATCGAATCATGTTGTCCTATTGGAACTGTCACAATAAATTCATATTTATGAGAAATTTCATACTGCAATAACTTCATTTTTTCAAATAGTATGCCCATATTTTTTGTACAGAAAACGATTGAAGATGGACATAAGGAACCCTTGGAAAAATGTTTGAAATTAAATTTTCTGTACAAAAAATATGGGCATACTATTTGAAAAAATGAAGTTATTGCAGTATGAAATTTCTCATAAATATGAATTTATTGTGACAGTTCCAATAGGACAACATGATTCGATAACCATGCAATACGAGGCAAAATTATTGAAATTTCGAAAAATCCTTCATTTGTTTCTTTATTATGGATAGCATGCATGCTATGATACGTTTCGCGGACCTCTGATACTGGCCATTTCCACAGAAGTCCTTATATCTTCGTAACAATGGCAACTACGTAAATATGTTCCAGATAAAAAATGTGTAAAATTCAAAAAGGAATCCTTCTCTGGTTAGAAAAATAGGTAGTTCCATTTGAAATACCAAACCTGATGGTCACTTCCGGTATAACCGGAAGTGCGATTTCGATGAAAATATTTTAGCATGATTTGTCCCTTTGGAAAACGGCCGTGTACCAAATTTCAGAAATATATTCCTCATAGAAGCCGAGAAACGTCGAATGCACGGATCATTATGATAACCCTGTATACACCTGTATCTACATAATCGAGAAATTGAACTCCTCTTTAATTAACTCCATTTAAAAATGCTCTCCATCTACTGGTGCGCCACTGAGGTGAGTGATCACCAGTCAACACCATTTCCCCCTAATAAAGCAGCAATCAAATCTTCCTTTCGAAGAGTTATCGACTCGTTCATTTTCTTCCTCGACTTCAACCTCACAAAAACTGATCTCGTCCGTTTTTTCTTCCAATTCCTATCAGTCTAAATTATTCCAACCAATTTGCTGTCAACTAGTCATGACCCTGTGCTCTGAAATTTCTATAATCGGGTATTTTACATGTCTAGACGCGGCTCTTGTTAGGTCCCCCGTTCCCACCCATGTGAATAAATTCCTCGCTTGTGGAGGTACATCGAAATAGGGCCCATATAAAATTGGGAAAGGTGTGAGGAAGGTATTGCCGGTTTTCTGTTTTACAATTGTAATCTATGCAGCACCGAGCAAAGATTAGTTTTACAAATTGCCCAATATTACTACGTGAGACTCTAAATTCACCAGTCTAGACTCAGTCATAAATATTTAAATGTTTACGGTAGAACTCTTAATATTAAATGACGACATTAAAGTACTTTTCTAGTTCTAGATCTAACATAATTGATTGGCACCTACACTGTGTCTTCTACATAGGGTCCTTCAGGCTATACTGGAGAGTTTTTTTCATATATCTCAAGATTGTGGAAATCGTTCGAAATATCCACCTTCATCGTGAATGCATATCTCATATCTATATATATAAAAGAAAGATGTTGGTTACACCATTTATAACTCGAGATCGGATGGACTGTTTGTTATGAAACTTAATATATGGATTCGTCTACGGTCTGGTTATTATAAAATACAATAAAACTTTGAAAAAATCGATGAAAATTTTACTTATACAGGAAATGCTTTTCCTCCTTTTGAGTAAGACCACTAGATGTCGCTACAGTTACAGTTACGCTACCGCTTATTCGTTGGCACTTCATTTGATACTTTCCGCGTTAGATGGCGATATAAACAAATAGTGTGTACAGTGACTATATTCCCTCTATATTCACTGTAATAGTGTGTAATTTGAGTTGCCTACAACTCTGCGCTGTTGGACAAAACCAAAATGTCTTAGCGTGTAGGAGTACAGATGTCTAAAATGATTAGATTTCGTTGAGATATGAGAAAAGTTTCGTTCTTACCACTTCAGATGGCGCTATTCACACATTATGAATGATGATTATTAGTTATTTTTATAGTTTTATTCATTCCAAATAACGTAATCGTGAAGGTACTATATTTGACATTATCACAATTAAATGGCGATGAATTTATTGAGGCTTTCGCGGCCATCGATTGATGTCATCTTTTTTTTTTCGAGCATTTCGGTCGTCGTGGTTTGAAGTGGTCGAAAAAAGAACATATGACATCATTTACCGTGTAATTTACATAAGGCTTATAGTACCATGAAAGGCTATTAACAGATCAAAAAGCGGTTGAATATCACAGTGAATTTTTATCGAAATTTCAAGTAAATCGGATTTTGGCGATCAGTTTCAATCGTGAATTGTCCGTTCTAATCTTTCCTCATAATTTTTGAAACGTTTTTGAATTTCTGTTCGGATAATAAATATATTTGCGGAAATAACCTCGGAAATAACTGAATCCAAAATTGCCATTATTAGTGATTGACAAATTATGACATATTTTTTTTGTATATCTGTTCTGTGTGATAGCTCATATCCATGGAAACATTTGACAGTTCAAAAATCAGAGTGGCTTTGTGAAATCCACCGTAAGTATCATTAGGGCGGAACAAAGTTCGCCGGGCCAGCTAGTAGACAAACTAAAGAATGAAGATCCCTTTACTCCATGCATAAGATTTGAGTCGTTTCTTATCTTGTTCAATACATCTCGAATTCTATCAACATAATACACAAATATACAGGGTGAGTCGTCGACTTGGACATATATTTCAAATATCGATTCTTGAGACCAAAAGAAATCTTCTTTTCATTTTCCATTTTTCCAAATTCGGATCTGTTGAAACGATAATATCGCCATTTGAAAAAAAAATTGGACCAAATACGTGCCTGATACGATTCTCTGCAAACCCCTCAAAGTTCATATTCCTCGATTGAAATTGAGTTAATGTATTTAGGAATTACACAAGTACTAACCTTAGTTGAATGAGAATCTCAAAAACACGATACTTCTTAACAAAAACACTTAGTTTTGTGCGATTATATCCACAATGAAAAAGCCATATTTCTTCCATCGAAATGAGTTTCTTCTTCGATTTTCCTGTAGATAGTTTGTAAACACTTCTAACTTGTTCATATTTTCCTCAATATCCCAAAAATATCTTGCAAATAAAGATTTTCAATTCAATTCGTGATTAATCAACCTAACCTAACCATTACAACGAGGAAATATGAGGGATATTGAAAATTCTTGTCAGAAAGACCGACAAGAGGACATATCTTACGAAGTATATGCAGAATATTTCGAATCAAGTAAAAAACCTGAGAGAACCAGTTCGGAGCAGTCAATCGTCAGGTTACAACCTACAAGAAACATCTGAAGATGTCTAAAGTTGTCGGCGAAACGTAAAATGAAATTCTCTTAAGACCACGGTAAGAAAGTCTGGGATATCAATATTGCGATACTTCCATCGGTTTTCATGAGCTGCTAATTATTTTTGGTATTGAATCCTGAAATTTTTGTTGGGAATATTTATTCCTGTCATTTATATATTTATTTATTATTATTATACCAGCTGGCCAGGCGAACTTTGTTTCGCCTAAATGATACTCACGGTGGATGTCACAAATCGTTATCACCGGTGATCGGAGATCAACGGCTTAGTTCTCTGATTTTTGAACTGTCAAATCGAGTTGATGGTAGATCAAGCTCCTATCATCGGTGATTACGCTCTATAAAACCAACCGTTAAAGATGTATAAACTAATCATTGCTATTTTTTCAAGCAAGAGATAAATTAGGCAAAATATTCAAAATTTCAGTACCATTGTTATTCGCAGGAAAAGAATTCTCTTTATTTAAGCGGTATCTAATTGTTGAACATATAACTTTTTGTTTTAAATGCTTTTCAGTTCTCTCATTGCAGTACCTATTTTGTGATGAACGACATCACGAATGCAAATATAAATCACGATCGAATTATATGGATGAGAAATAGTTCCAATGATTAATTTGACCTCTTATCTGATAAAAATTAGAACTTATTTTGTGAATAGCGCTTTCTGAAGTGAAAAAAACCAAACTTTTCTAATATTCTCAAAGTTGGCTAATCAAAATCTAATTAGTGCTTACACCATAAACATCTTAGCCTTTTGGTGCTCAGCTTAAAATAATTGGTAAAAATATCAGTTGGTGGAGCAGCGAGATTTCCATGTTTCTATGGATATGAGCTGTCACACAGAACAGAATCACAAAAATAATTTGTCAGTTACTAATTATGGCAATTTTGGTTTCAGTAATTTCAGCAAATATATTTATTACTCGAACAGAAACTTATAAGCATTTCAAAAATTATGAGAATGAACAACGCACAATTGAAACTGATCGCCCAAATCCGATTTACTTGACATTTCGATAAAAATTCACTGTGATATTCAACCGCTTCTTGATCTGGTAATAGCCTTCCATGGTACTATAAGTTCTTTGCAAAAAACACAGTAATTGTATAGACATCGCCATCTAATGATGATAATATCAAATACAGTACCTTCACGATTTCGTTATTCTGAATGAATAAAACTGTTAAAATAACTAATAATAATCAGTCATAATGTGTGAATAGTGCCGCCTGAAGTGGTAAGAACGAAACTGCTCTCATATCTCAACGAAATCTAATCATTTTAGAGATCTGTACTCCTATGCTAAGACAATTTGGTTTTGGTAAACAGCGCAGAGTTGGAGGCAACTCAAATTACACACTATTTGTTTGAGCCATCTAATGGAGAGAATATCATATAAAGTACCTACGAATAAGCTGGAGTGTAACTGTAACTGTGGCGACACCTAGTAGCCTTACTCGAAAGAAGAAAAAGCATTTCCTTTATAAGTAGAATTTTCATCGATTTTTTCAAAGTTTTATTGTATTTTATAATAACTAGACCGTAGACGAACCCATATATGAAGTTTCATAACAAACAGTTCATCCGATCTCGAGTTATAAATGGTGTAACCAACGTCTTTCTTTTATATATAGATTTCTTCATCATCGGTCTTCCGGTCTCAGCTTGAGCTGGTATTGCTTCTATGAGCCAGTGAAAAAACATTTCAGTTCCTTCCACTAGTTCAGGAATTTCCGAAAACCTGAAATTAACTTTCCCGCCCTATATATTCGAAACTGAGAGGAGGACCATTCGAAGAACCGAACGCTCCTATCCACTGATCCGTGCAATCATAACTGGATTACTTCCAAGGAATACATTACACATTTATGTTGATTTTTTTATTGAAATGAATTGCAAGAAGGACTAATCAAATTTTGGTCAAATACTTCGAACCCATTGAATTGATTCCTGGTAGAGAAAAGCACCCGTGAATTTTCCAAGAATTATATTTACTCCTTTATATAAACAGGCCCAAAAACTTCATTCCTATCGACATTGAGGAATGCAATAGTGAATAGATTAATAGAAGGTAGTAACAATAGAAAGGTATTAATAATAGAAAAAAAAAAGGATTATTACTGACTTCTATAGTGGCTAATCAGAACTTTTATGTGTAGTCAAATTCGTGGAATTGAGCCAGTCAAAACTACAAATTGAAATTCTAAAGGTACCGTATACAGGGTTTTCTTTCTCAAAGTTACCATTTCGCTGATCAAAAATAAATTGTTTCAACCGAATCCAGAGTGAGTTTCCCGCTTCGAATATTCTGTTGAAATTTCGTGTCTTCTGTTAGTTGTTGTGTAGTCATAAATAAAAAACTGTCGTTTAATAAAAAAAATAATGATTCAAAATATTGAATCACCTCAACCAAGAGGTAGAAATGTTGAGAGCTATAACAAAAGAATTAAAATAGTACCCAGACTACCTCTACGGCCCAATAGACCTTTAAGCTCTAATTTAATAACAAATGAACAGCAGTAGCACAGAGCATAAGAAAGAGGAGCTTGTCAAACAGAAAAACGCTCTGAACGCTCCGTACCGTTCGTTTATTACAGAAAAATCTGACAAATCTGTACAATCTGTTATCACATGACTAAAAAATCCGACTGCTCTCGGATGCTATTGCCGAATGCGCTAATTAATTGTATACATCGCCATCTAACGGCGATAATATCAAATATAGTACCTTCATGACTACGCTACAGTCACGGATACTCAAACTGTTTTGTTTGAGTATCCGTGCGCTACAGTGTCTTATCTAGACACTGGCATCAACCGTAGCGACACCTAGTAGCCTTATTCAGAAGGAGGAAAAGCATTTCCTACATAAGCAAATTTTTTCATCGAATTTTTCAGACTTTTAATGCATTTTATAATAGCCAGACCGTAGACGAATCCATAAATGAAGTTATAAATGGTGTAACCAAAATCTTTCTTTTATATAGAAAAGATAAAACAGTTTACATTTGGAACAACCGAGAAATTTCAAGTTCATCATATTTGGCAAACAATAACGGACGGACATCCAGTGTTTGGCAGATTAGGTACTATGAATCTTCCAGTAACCAAAAATTCTTATCACATTCGTGTTACGTTTTGTTTCTACAAACCTTTTATGCCTTTTAGCTGAGTGTCCTCAACTTTTTCCAGTTTTCTCTCAATGAAATCTGTAGCGTTGGAAAAATATTTCTAAGATTTTGTGTTTCAATAGAGATGGTGATAGTCATTGAAAATATACGAGAATATACAGAGCAATCCATTCAAAACATTAGCCGTTTGTTGAATTCATATGAGTGCCCCTAGCCCAGTGGTTATGGTGTTGGACTAGGACCCGAGTTCAATCTAGAGGCTAGGAAAGAAATTTACTACTCTCGGTTGTGGGCCATCATTTCACTGCTTGGTCGAAAATTAACAGTGCTGTGCCTAAGGTCGCATAAGGACAGAGTAACAAAGCCTACACAGAACACCAATGCTTCTCAGGTACGTTAATTTGACAGCCCACCAAAACGGATCGAGTTCGGACCTATGACATAATTTTGTACCCATTTTGTACCAAATTGGTACCACCTTTAAAAAAATTTGTACCTCACCGTTTCCGAGATATCGACCCCAAGAATTGATCGTATCGAATTCAAACAAAAACTGCTATTTTGTACCCATTTTGTATCCCTCTGGACCACTTTTATTTTTCTCTAGAACCTACCGTTCCCGAGATAAAGAATTTTGAAAAAAAAATTTTTTTCGAAATTTTTTAGATGTTTGCACCATAATGTTGTACTCATTTTGTACCAATTTGTACCACCTTTAAAAAATTTTGTACCCCCACTGTTTCCGAGATATCAACCCCCTCTTTGTGTACTGCTAACGTTCAGTTGGCACTCATATTGCAGGGGTTGCTCGAATCAAATTCGAACAAAAAATATTATTTTGTTCCCATTTTGTACCAATTTAAACAATCTTCAATTAATTTTGTATCCCCACCCTTTCTGGGATATCGACCCCCTCTTAGTGGACTGCCAACTTAACGTTCAGCTAGCGGTCATATTGCGGGGGTTGATCGTATCGAATTAGAACAAAAACTATAATTTTGAACCCATTTTGTACCAATTAAATTAATCTTCAATTAATTTTGTACCCCCACCATTTCCGATATATCGACCCCCTCTTAGTGGACGGCCAGTTTAACGTTCAGCTAGCGCCAACATTTCTGGGGTTCTTCGAATTGAATTCTTTCTTTGCAGCAAAAATATCGATAAACGCATCGTTGAAATATGGTAAAAGGTAAAATTTGAAATTGTAAAAATGATGTCTTAATTATTGATATATTATAAGGTACACTTTGTTTTCATTCTTTTCGTTCTTCTGTATTTTTTTTTTCGAAATCCAATATCTCGGTCCTAGAGAAAACATAAGAGTGGTTCAAATTGGTGCAATACTATATTTTTTTACCTTCGAATTCAATTCGAAGAACCCCCGAAATATTGGCGCTAGCTGAACGTTAAACTGGCAGTCCACTAAGAGGGGGTTGATATATCGGAAACGGTGGGGGTACAAAATTCATTGAAGATTATTTTAATTGGTACAAAATAGGTACAAAATTACAGTTTTTGTTCTAATTCGATACGATTAACCCCCGCAATATGAGCGCTAGCTGAACGTTAAGTTTTGGCAGTCCACTAAGAGGGGGTCGATATACCAGAAAGGGGGGGGGGTACAAAATTAATTGAAGATTGTTTAAACTGGTACAAAATGGGTATAAAATTATACTTTTGGTTCGAATTTTATTCGAGCAACCCCTGCAATATGAGTGCCAACTGAACGTTAGCAGTACACACAGAGGGGGTTGATATCTCGGAAACAGTGGGGGTACAAAATGGTACAAATTGGTACAAATTGGTACAAATTGGTACAAAATGGGTACAACATTATGGTGCAAAAATCTAAAAAATTTCGAAAAAAAATTTTTTTTTTCAAAATTCTTTATCTCGGGAACGGTAGGTCCTAGAGAAAAAATAAAAGTGGTCCAGAGGGGTACAAAATTTCAGTTTTTGTTCGATACGATCAATTCTTGCAGAGTGGGCTGCCAACTTAACGTTAAGTTGGCAGCCCACCTAGAGGGGGTCGATATCTCGGAAACGGTGGGGGAACAAAATTTTTAAAGGTGGTACAAATTGGTACAAAATGGGTACAAAATTATGGCATAGGTCCGAACTCGATCCGTTTTGGTGGGCTGTGAACTTAACGTACCTATGCTTCTTCGAACTCGTACAGGTTTCAAGCTTCGAAGTTTGTAGTTTCAGAGGGGTCTCCCCGGGAGTAATTTGTACAAGCAATACCAATATCAATTCTTCGGGAACATCCTGTATATGCAAAATAATTTTTTGTGATGCGCAAATGGAGGGTTTTCGAATAGAAGGTGTTATTTTTACATTCAAAGAAAAATGCCATTTTTCTAGATAAATGATCGGATGTTTATTTCATTATAAAGAGGAAGGTATGCCGCTAATAATGAAAATTAACATCAGCCAAATGACCACCACGACTACAGGACCATATCCTTTTCATGAAATTTTCCATAACCAAGTCGCAAAGTGGCTGCCCTATGTCCTAGATAGCCTCACGAATTCCATCTTTGAGGTCTTGAATCGACGCTGGGCTCTTGGCGTAGACCTTCTCTTTCACAAGGCCCCAAAAGAAGAAGTCGCAAGGTGTTAAATCACAAGATCTCGATGGCAAATTGTGATCACCTCTTCGAGAGATAACTCGTTTGGGATTCTTTTTCCGTAAAACATCAATGGTTTCGTTGCTTGTGTGGCACATAGTGCCGTCTTGTTGAAGGTAAATGTTGTCCAGATCAATACCATGCAATTCCGGCCATACAAATCCTTAATCATCTCTCGAGAGCGCAATCTATTCGTCGTAACTCCTCCAGCCTCATATTCGAAAAGGTAAGGTCCAATGACCCCACAGGACCATAAACCGCACGCAACAGTCACACGTTAAGGATAGAGAGGCTTCTCAACAATAACCCTTGGGTTTTCCGAGCCCCTGTTGCGCCAATTTTGCTTGGAAGTGGAAAGTTTTCTTCAAAACTTTCGGCTACAACGTCAATATTCTCGGCTGTTCTTGAGCGACGTGCACGGGTTTTACTCTTCACATCACTAACTGGTTCCTTATTGCGGTCCGACAAGGTGCTTCACGACGACCCAAAAATGTTCGAGTTTTATGAACCGTCTCTGCCAAATTCTCACCATTTTTATAGTGAATTTTAATAATTTCAAGGCGTTGTTGAAGCGTGTATTGTTCCATTTTTATTAATGGCGTAGTTTCCACTTGTCAAATGTCAATAAACCTCTCTTTCATACTTCGCACTCTCATCTCTAATTCCTGCAACTTTGTGGGTAATAAAAATAACAATATTTTCTTCCGAACAAAATTAAAGCCAAGGCGAATATACATGGTGAGTCTTTGACTTTTTTTTATTTATTCAAACTATAGATTGTTAAGGTCTAATGAAAACTTGTTTTCATACTCCATGTTCCAAGTTCGAATCTGTTTGAAAAAAGCTGGACGAGTGCATGTCTTGATTTTTTGGTAAGGTTGTAAACAAGTCAAATTTATTATATTGCTCTATTAAGACTTACTAAATACACTACCTTAATGCTAACCTTATTGAAACCAAAATTTTGAGGAAACGATATTCAGTAACAATCAAGTTTTCTTCCTTCAGAATGCAAATTTTTGTTTGTCATTTTTTTTCATAGTGTCTGTTCTCTGAAAACTGACTGAAATTAGGTACATACATTCCATTCACCTTTATAAAGTATCCCGGTTGGCCATGATTTAGGTTTATCAAGTTCTTTCACTTAAAACTGACGCAGGTTGGCAAACGTAAAGATCCAATAATTCTGAGAGATGTTGCCAATGCTATTCTATTTACTCTTTTTTAACTTTGTACATGTGACACAAGATTAGTAGCACTGCTTCATTTTCATAAGGGAGTATTTCAAGTCGTGCAAAATAGTATATTCTAAAACTAGTTGCAGAATGGGCTCCTATTCCAATACTAAATGCGAAATTCGGAAACGAGCGACGAAGGAGCGAGTTTTCGAACGCATGAGTATTGGAATTGCATTCTGCAACAAGTATTAAAAGATATTTTCTCTATTTCACTCAAATTTTGTGACATTCAATGAAAAAATTCAAATTATAGGTCCTAGTGAATTTCATTATGTATCTTGGCAGTTGGTGTGAATGTTAGGAAATACGAAAATTGACATTTCCAAATTGACGTCTGCTGAAATTTAAAAGGATCGGAAGTCATTGCTGACAACCACAAAACGAAAAATGTAACTGAAAACGATGCTGTAATGAATTCATTACAGCACTGTTTTCAGTACTGTAATGAACCCATTACGATACTGAAATAGAGAAAGGTATTTGAATGTTTTCTGTAGGCTTATTTTTTGAGAATTTTGAAAACTGAATTCCATAGGTCCGTCTGTTCGTTTAGAAATTTTTCTGTCGGGTTATTCGAGTACTCTTTTTCAGAATGGACTATCACGCAGTAACGGACTATTCTGTCCATTATTTTTCAGTAAAATTTCAACACTGGATTCTTGAATTACGTAAAAGAAAAGAGCATGACTGAATCTTCCAACCATGTTCATATACGGGAAATATTTTCTGTATTGAAGGAGAAAAAAGTTTTTTCGACATTTGCCAGGTCTGGAATTATTGAATTCACATAATATTTTCTCAAATTCGTTATTTTCCCAAAGGAAATAAATATTTCGATAAATACGTAATTACTACGACCTCTATGTAGAAATGAGAACGTTGCTCATTCATCTGACAGTAAAATAACTTTAACCTAACATTTTCAAAATATACACGGTGAAATGTGTCAAATATTCATGGCCAACCGGGATGCGTATTGGCATTGTTTACTACAGTGCAACGCATACATGGTGTTGCACCGCGGTAAAGAATGACTGAACCAATGCTCTATCTACCCAGACATATCTTACCACGGCTCAGCGCAGGATGGTGTTCAGACGTAGTAACTATTGTATTATGGATACGCGAATCTATTCTCGGGGCATTGTTTACCGCGTTCCAACTCAACATTGCTTATGCCTTGGTGGATTTGGTTGCCAATCTTTTCGAGTCCTATCAAAGACGACACTTGCTGCATAGATAGAGAAACCTGCAGTCATTTGCCAATCTCCGGAATTCAAGAACGAAATACTGTTTAGAAAATTGTCACATTATTCTAATGTCTCTGTTCAAAGAATCGACGATAATACTTTTTCAGTTTCTTTGGAGAGCCATGATCATATGTTTCTTAGTGCATATGTAGATATTCTATTTTGCGACTGTGTTTTTGGTCAGGTATTGTAAGCACCTTTGGGCCATATAAAATAAGTTTGGAATCACTTTTAGGACCTGTAAGAAAAGAATTGGCAAAATTATCCTTAGAATTTTTTGACGACATATCAGCAGATGTGGGTATGGAGAATAACTTGGCAACTAGCACAGAGCAACAAAGCAATGTTTTTGCCTAACAGGGTAATTTTTCTAAAGAAACAATAAACACTGTCGAGAATGCCAATGAAACCAATATAAGACATTCCGCATCTGTATTTGGAACATTCCGCAGCTGTAACAGAACTATCCGAAAATTTTGAACGCATAAGTAAAATAGCAAACAAAAATAAAACGGTTGATATGGTTAATGCTATGACAAAATTTAATAAAACTCTGAACAAAATTATTACACCCTCTAACTTGTTTTATTCTATTTATGTATCAAAAATTATCTCACTAAAAGAAAACATTTCTTCTCAGTCAACGCGCTTACAATAAGCGCGTTCGGCAATAGCATCCGAGAGCGGACGGATTTTTTAGTCACGTGATAACAGATTGTACAGATTTGTCAGATTTTTCTGTAATAAACGAACGCTACGGAGCATTTTGATCGATTTTTCTGTTTGACGTATGTAACGCCTTACCCGAGCCAGATATTAAATTAGAGCTTAAAGGTCTATTCGTCCGTAGAGGTAGTCTGGGTACTATTTTAATTCTTTTGTTATAGTTCTCAACATTTCTACCCCTTGGTTGAGATGATTCAATATTTTGAATCATTATATTTTTATCAAACAACATTTTTTTTATTTATTACTACACAACAAATAACATAAGACACGAAAATTCAACAGACTGTTCAAGAATATTCGAAGCGGGATAAAAAATCCATTCACAAAGGCCGAAAAGTAATTTCTGTTTCTGTTCTGTGGAAAAAAATCCGTTTCCTCCGTCGAAATACACCGAGCAAAAAGATCTACATCCGATTGATCAGATTTTCTTGCCGAACGGTCCAGATGTGTACTCCCCTCAATCTGGATGTAATAAACGAACGGTTCAGATCAATCCGACCAGTCAGATGTCATTGCCGAACGCGCTTAATAGTTACTACGTCTGAACACCATCCTGTGCTGAGCCGTGGTAAGATATGTCTGGGTAGAGAGAGCATTGGTTCAGTCATTCTTTACCGCGGTGCAACACCATGTATGCGTTGCAGCGTAGTAAAGAATGCCAATACGCAACCGGGATACTTTATGAAAGTGAATGGAGTATACAGGGTGTATTTAAAGGTGAGGCTTTACTTTTGACAGATGGTAGAACTCATCAAAATAGGTCACTTTTCCTATGAATTATGCTCCTGTTTCGAGAAAATGAAACAAGAATATTTTCTATTTTCTATGTAAATCTGAAAATTCCTCAATCGGCACCTGCTCCTCCGTAGATATCGACATCTCTTGTTTTTTGTCTTCTTGTCATACATGACTCAGAATATCGATTGTGATCAGTAATCTCCGATCGTGTTACTGTGAGTGTTTCGAAAATGTCGCACGTTCATTCAAATAATGAACTTGTTGCTTTTAATTTATGGTGAATCAAAACAAAATGCCAGTTCAGAGTATACAGAGTTGTACAGAACAAGATTTCTTCTTCTTCATCTTTTAAATAGGACTATGTCCTGTAAGAAATCACCAACTTCGCGGATTTAAATCTCGAAATCACTTCGCGGATGTTTATAAACCTGGTGCAGAGATGTAGAGATATAATGAATAGAGAGATGCAGGCCAGAGTAGTATTAAGGTACCTGATGCCCAAAATTATTTATAAATTTTTCAAAGGAACATTTCATATAAGAAATTTTCGGTAAAATGACTTATTTTGATGTCAAAAGAAAAGTTTAATTTATTTGACGTGCCAATTTTGATTGTAAATTTACAGGGTGATATTTTTTTCTGAAACACAGAACTTTTTTCTGATGAGTCTCTGTTTGTTGGATAAATTGTAAAAAGAAACTTTGTCATTATACTTAACTTCATGGATTCTTGTAGTTTTGTCGTATCTGCTACCGATTTCGAAAAAAAAATTGAATGATTATCTCGAAATCCTCTGAAAAATAAAAATTTTGTTATGAAAATCTGGCTTTCACTGTCGGATTCAACTTCAAATCTTTTTCTAGCCGTGGTCCAGATGAAATTCCTATCGGACCACGGAAAAACCGGAATAGGTACTCTAGATTTCAAAATTAAAATCCAGTTAGTAAGCTGTGGTGAATAAATTCATTGTTAGTTTTGAGACATCAAACTCCTGTTCAGTTGAATATCTTGTGAAGTGCAGATACTATCAGAAAAATACTTGAACAAAATTGAAACTTTAAAACCTTGTGCTTCGGAAACAAAACGTTCCATTTGTACCTTCAATTTAGAAACAGCCTGTATATATTGAGTCTGGCCGACAAACACCCAAAGGGCACGAGCCGTCACTGGACAGCAATATCAATATCACTCGTTGCTAGAGAGATGGCATGTTGCTAGGCTATGAAACTTCAAAATAAATCAAGTTGATATTACAACAAAGTACAATCATCTCAATACACAATGTCGATCTCTTCCAATAATTTGGAGCGTTACGACGAAGAATTCAACAATTTCATGCACAAAGTTTGTGAAGTCGAAAGAATAGTCCATAAGTTGACGTCAGAAAACAAAGAAGAGCAAGCAATTGGCGACGCCGAAGCTAAAAGATACCTAGGAGAGGTCGACGATTCCAAAGATGAAATAATAGATGAAGACAATTTGAAATTGAGGGTGAAAAGTGATAGAACTGTGATCAATAAGAAAGCCTTTCAAGAATTATCATCTGGTGATCAATCTTCAATGTCACAAGGTAACTGTAGATGACAACGATTCTCATAAATCCATTTTGGTAAATGAAGTAATAAAAGGGATAGGAAGAAGCAAATCGGCCTCGAATATAATTCATAAGAAACCGATAGACAATTAAGGTGTAGGTAGTGTGTTTTTATTTCAATTTGCATTCGAAAATGGTTTCACTTTTAGAACTAAAATTTTGTGAGTAAACTCAGAAAGAATT
This sequence comes from Adalia decempunctata, assembly GCA_951802165.1. Lineage (NCBI taxonomy): Eukaryota > Metazoa > Arthropoda > Insecta > Coleoptera > Coccinellidae > Adalia > Adalia decempunctata. The sequence continues at coordinate 30,052,149 of OX637703.1, read as the reverse complement.
GGAGTTCTTAATGAAATAATTGAACTCGATTTCATTTCGAAAGTTAATTTTTTTCCTGCAAAAATAGCAGAAAATAAGCCAACTCATGCTTCTGTTTTATTTCAAACGCAAGACCGATGAAAATAATTCAACTTCCGATTAAAAGTGAATCTATAGATATAATTTCGTTCAGAGAAACAACTTGAGATACGGAATTGGCAGATAATGGCCAAATTCGAATATATAGCGAGAAATAGTTCCTGCTTTACCTACATATTCACTAATTTCATATAGTTCAGCGATTTTCAGATAGAGAGCGCCATTGCACATTTCATTCATAAGGATAGAGATATTCATAGAACTTATAGTGATAAAGTAAGTTCTATGGAGATATTTTATAAAATGCACGGTGGCGCCTCTATCGGATTAGTTTTCCTACTACTCGCTCTGAACGGCGACCGAGTCTTTAGCCTTCAACATAGGAAACGAACCTACACCGTCAGATGGCAGTGCAGTGCATTAATTTTTATTAATTGGATAATTCAGCTTAATATAGAACAAATGTTGGGGCGCAGGGAATATAATAAGAAATCCTACCTTCTGAACTAGATCTCGCACTGGCTGTATAATACTCTATCTTTCCTTCACCTGTCAACTGGGAGGAGATACCTGCAGGGCGTGTCATTTAAAAGAAATTCAATTCCATGTTAGAATCCGCAATTGTAAGAAACAATTAATTTTCACTAATAGACGGCTAAAACAAACCTTAAGGTCTGCGTTTAAAGCGAGTAGGAAAGATCAGCCGATAGAGGCGCCACCGTCCATTTTAAGAAATATCTCCATAGAACTTACATTATCACAATGAGTTCTATGAGTATCTCTCTAATCATGAATGAAATGTACAATGGCGCTCTCTATCCGAAAATCGCCGAACTATGAAATAAGTCAATTTGTGGGTAAAGCAGGAATTTTTTCCTGCCAAAATTTGAATTTGGCCATTTTCTGCCAATTCCGTATTTCAAGTTGATCTTCTGAACGAAATTATCTGTAGATTCACTTTTAATCGGAAGTTGAACTATTTTCATGAGTCTTTCTGTTGAAATAAAACAGAAGCATGGGTTGGCTCATTTTCTTCTATTTTTGAAAGAAAAAAAATTGACTGTCGGAATGAAATCGATTAAAATTATTTCAACAAGAACCCTAATCCTTTCTGAGTTCACCCACAAAATTTCAGTTCTCAAAGTGAAACCGTTTTCGAAATCAACTTGAAATAAAAACACACTACATTGAACGCCCACCTTAATAAATTGTCTTTGATAAAAATGAATATTTGTCATTTCGAATAGAAAAATTCAAGGAAATAAATTTGGCGAAACAACACGTTTTTGTAATATTATTTACAAAAAAACGGTAAATTCTGAAAGAAAAGTGAGATAGACGTTTGATTAACTAAATGATAGACTTCAATACTGAAATGAAAAAACACAAAAATATTTGTTCGTTTTGATGGTGGAAATGTTACAAAATAACCAAAAATGGTGGGGAATATCCTTTTCATTCATTCAATACCTATAAAATATTTTTTTATTATTTTTATCTTTATACACTCATCAATCAGAAAAATATAAATTGTTTCCGACTCCCTTTTTTTCAGGGACGTAGACCCTTAATGTAGTATGAATTCTTTCGATTTATTTCTGGAACAATCTGAAGTCAATTATTTGTGCTAATCAGGAAACGAATTGTTCCCTTCTCTCGGGAATTTTGAATTTTCAGCGCATCGTGACCACACAATTTTCGAAGGTTTTATAAGGGCAAAAGACCTGCGGAAGGCTTCTTTTTAACTCCATTTTGCTCTTTTACACTTTGACTCTTTTGCGACTCCTCTTTTTGACCATCTGGTTATTTGCTATTTTCCAATTTGATTCTACAAGTTCTTGATTCTTTGTGAGTTTGAAATTTTAGCGCTGATTTTTTCTCCGAAATATCCCGTGGAAAATGAAATCAGTGCGAGGATAATTCGAGACAGAACTCCCAGTTATTTGTTATTTTTTATATCTCATCTGAATTATAATTTTATTTCCCTGGTGATAGCCAGGCCCGGATCTAGGGGGGGGGGGCAAGCGGGTCGCTTGCCCCGGGCGCCAGCTCAAGGGGGCGCCAAAATCAACCAGAGGTTAAAAAAAATTTATTTTGGATTTTCTCGGAAAAAATTGATACCCTAGTGCTAAAATCGGAACAGTAGCATGGAAACATGATAAACCATCACTATGCCAAAAATCTTTGAAATCAATGAGGGATGCGTTCGCGTAAAAAAAACGCGCCGCGTAAAGATGTGTAGAACAAAATCCAATTTCTGTCCTGGTGATTTTTTCTTATTATTAGAATTTATTTTTATTATTTATTATGAATTCATTATTACACAAATAAAAAATTTTATATATACAGGGATTTTCATACAAATTCAAGATTCCGTATTTTTCTTTTAGAGTAGGTACATGAACTTGAATTGTTAAATATTTTCAAGCGGAATCTAGTTCCTGTTCTACCGGAAACGAATGTAAACTTCGTTATTTCAAATGTAACACCCTGTGTATTTTTAAATATTTGAATTCTTCGTTCAATTCTGCACTGATTTGATGTATGATATGCGTAACCACTTCAAGCGATTGTTGAGTTATAGCCTGATTGTCAAATTTGTTGACAGAAAGAGTGTCACAAATTGGAGTTAATATATCCAAAATCCCTCATTGTAAGACATTTTTTTGCCACAGTGGAACAAGAGAAAGTACGCTGATACTTCTTCTTGTATGAATTATGAGGAAATATTATACAGGGTGTCTGAAACAGGGCTTCAAAGTGATCCTCAATTAAACTCTATGAAATCTCATTTTTTTCAAATGCATGGGAACCATATAATTTTGTAATTTCGATCTATTACTCGTCAATAGCTAGTTAGTGTGTTCCGAACATTTCACGTATTCAAAATCAGTAGTTTTGCCGTTATTGAATAAAATTCGAATTTCACGACTAAATAAAGCCATGTTGTCTAAACATCCGGTTTATCAAGATAATTTTCAAGTAGGCTATGTCAATAGTACGAATATGTCAGTTTTAAACTAAGTTTTTTTCATTTAGTCATAATTCATTATCTGCTTTGTTTATTTGTCACATTCGCCGCAAAAAGAACAGACTTTTGATATATCATTCTAGTGTAACTTTTCATTATTGCTTGTTTTGCATAGTGCTCGACAAAAAATGAGTGAGAGTGACAATTCCTAATATAGCCTACTTTGAAATAGACTAGCATACCACTGATTTTGACAGAATTTCACGACTGAAGCCAGGTTTGGCTCAGTCAAATTCAGTGGTATGCTCGTCTATTTCAAAGTAGGCTATGTTAGGAATTGTCATTCTCACTCATTTTTATTGATCGAGCACTATGCAAAACAAGCAATAATAAAAAGGTACACTAGAATGATATATCAAAAGTCTGTTCTTTATTTGCGGCGAATGTGACGAATAAACAAAGCAGATAATGAATGATGATGAAAAAATCTTAGTTTAAAACTGACATATTCTTACGAGTGACATAGCCTATTTAAAAATTATCTGAATAAATTTGATTGTTAGACAAAGAGACCTGGCTTTAGTCGTGAAATTCGAATTTTATTCAATAACGGCAAAATTACTGATTTAAAATGCATGAAATGTTTGGCACACTCTAACTAGTTTTTGACGAGCAATCGATCGGAATTACGAAATTATATGGTTACCATTTGAAAAAAATGAGATTTCCTTTTTATTGAGGCTTACTTTGAAGCCCTGTTTCAGACACCCTGTATAATATTTCCTCATAATTTATACAAGAAGCAGTATCAGCGAACTTTCTCTTGTTCCACTGTGGCGAAAAAAATTTCTTACAATGAGGGATTTTGGAGATATAAACACTAATTTGTGACACTCTTTCTGTCAACAAATTTGACAATAACTCAACAATCGCTCGAAGTGGTTGCGCATATCATACATCGAATCAGTGCAGAATTAAACCAAGAATTCAAACATGTATGAATAAATATACAGGGTGTTGAATTTGAAATAACGAAGTTCACATTCGTTTCCAGTAGAACCGGAAGTAGATTCCGCTTGAAAATATTTTACAATTCAAGTTCATGTAGGTACTCTAAAACAAAAATACAGAATCTTGAAGTCGTATCAAAATTCCTTCCTGGAATACTTCTAATGAAACACTCAAAAAAATTACACTGTATATTCATTTTCAAAGCATTCAGTTCTCATATCCAACCTTGGGGAGGGGGGCGCCATCATGAATTTTTGCCCCGGTCAGAAAAAATCGTAGATCCGGGCCTGGTGATAGCTTAATCTCTATATCTATCAGCACCCTTTCTTGAGGATTGAGATCGGCGAGCTTACAACGGGGTTACGACCGCGCTTCACCCTTTCTCAATTCGCTGAAGGTTGACGGATATACGAGAAACTTCGTCAGGTCGAGTGATTCCATTTTACTGGAATTGCTTGTCTGAACGTTGTTGGTTCACCGCCGTAACCTGCCCGTATCTTACCCACATTATTCTTTAATCTCTGGATTTATCAGCAACCTTTTTGAGGATTGAGATCGACGAGATCACAAGATCAGCAGAAGGTTGACGGAAATACGAGAGTCTTCTCCAAGTCGAGGAGGTTCCATTTTCCTGGAGCTGCTTGTCCGGACGTCGTTGGTTCACAACCGTACCCGATTCCTCTTTTACTCAGCGGTGCTCGACGATTCTTATTTCACAGCTACGTCTTTGTGGGTTGACATATCGGCGAGATCACAACGGAGTTACGACCGGGCTTCACGTTTTGTCAACTCGCTGGACGTTTGCGGATTTACTAGTATCACTTCGTCAGGTCGAGGGCTTCCATTCTCTGAAGTCACTTGTCCCAACGTTGCTGCTACCACATCTACTCTTGTCCCCTATCGGCCCTATCCTATCCACCATAGTCCAAGCATTTGCCAATAATTTTTCTTCATTATTTGAGTGCTGAACACCTCATTGTAAGATGTTAGAATATTTGATATTTACTCGTGGCCTGCCGAATCCTGAAGTTTTGCTTCGTTACTGCCGTTTTTCCCTGTTCACCGTCCAATTCTCGCTTTCGCTCAACTCGCCCGACCGTCGTGCTCAACCGTTCATCGTTTATTTTTGTGTTTATTCAGTTAGGTACCGATACTTAACTTATTTTTTCTTTATTTCATGTCTACATTGTAGGATCCGTTTTCATTTTTCATTCTCAATATTAATAGATTTCTTTTAATTTTTTTCATCATTCAATTGTAATTTCTGTTTAAGGTCAGTGAATTTCATAAAATCCATTTTGGTTTTTAAGTGAACCTTCATTTTTTTTGTAGCATTGACGAGAGAAACCTAACTTTTAATCGCTAACCTCATAGATTAAACCGAATCCTTTTCTCCACTGTATAAAAGTTACATTGGTAGAAGTGGAGAGGTTTTTTTTTGTTCTAGAATAAGAGGTGAATCGAAAATATTGATTTTATGGGTAATGAATTGAAATTCAGCACTTTTGTAATCAATAAAAAAGCTCTGGACAAATTGTAATAGGAATTTATTTTGTATTAAATGCTGAAAATACTGTGATAGTTATACTATACCATTTCGAAATCTAAATGAAACAGGCTTGTTTTCTCTTAATTTGGCACTCATGTGCGACTATCTATCCAGGAATACTATAAAAAAAACATTGAAAAATGTTTTCATTTGGAGACTTGCCACCAAATGAAGGGTGTATTTTTTGGATTTTTGTAAATATATGTAATTAATTAATGTCGGATAAAGCCGATCATGTAGGTGTTTTTATTGTTTCACGAAACTACATTTTTTGAATCTTATTACACTTATCAATCAAGTATTCTACTTCATCGCGTTTTTACATTGTTTTTAAACCACACTCAAAGTAAGTATTGTTCTAAAGAATCTAAAGGATCATCATTTCAATTTCAATGATATAATTCCATAGACTACAACTAGCTCAAGCAATTATTCCTTCCGGATGGCTGATGGTATTAACACTATTAACATTGTTTCAATCTTTAAACAAAATGATATATCATACATACATTATATAGTCTAAGCCAATGGCGGATATAGCTCTTTTTCATGGGAGGGGTAATAACGATCATGGGGGGTAATACGATTAAAAACCATTAAATAAGGTACACAATGAATGAAATATTTTTCTTAGGTCTTCGATACTCATGGGGAGAGGTATATATAGTTACCCCCAGTACCCCCCCCCCCGTTAAATCCGCCCTTGGTCTAAGCTCTAAGGCATGTATAGGTATTATTAAACGAACCTGAGAAACGAATGGAAGAGAATAATTACCTCTTCTCCACTATCCGCGATGCTTCGTAGTGAATGGCACTAAAGGCTTGTTCGGACTAGGCCAGTATTTTAGTCGAGTGGAGAGTCGATTCGCCCACCGACTACTCTACCACAGTATCAAAGACTCTTAAGCCGGTCCCAGGCAATAGGGCCAATTCTGTAAACAACTGTTAAATTTCAAAGCATGGTTAAAAATTAAACCATCCGCTAACTTCATTTCACTATTCTGTATGCTTCATAAGCTTTGAAATATTAACGGAAGACGCTTAATTGTAGCCGATATATGTTAAAATTTTTTAACGTGCCTTTAATTTTTAACCAGTTCTTATAGAATTGACCCTAATGCGTGTATTTGACGAATGTGCCTTCGTAGTGCGCCTTCGGGTACCCTGCCACACACTGCGGCAAACGCGAAATGTTCGACATTCGTTGCTCTGTTGACAAACGTTCGCCGAACGGTTTTGCGCGACTCTGACTGAAGACAGAATAGGCAATCTACTACGCGTAGTTAAGCACACTGTCTGGGAGCTAACGCGAATGAGCGCGAATGTACTTCGTCTTCCTTTGATTCGTGCCGTTTTACCGACAAGACTTCGGATAGCAGGCGAATGCCGAAGCCGAACGATACCCGCAGTTGAGCTCCCACACAGTACGCGGAGCACCGCTAATGCCGAACATTCGTCAAATACACGCATTGTCTGGGGCCGGCTTTAAACAGTATAAGGTAGTAGGTATATCATCCTGTGACTATACTCGACTCGATTGCTGGCGTTCGCACACGGAAAATTACAAAATCATTCGCTACTCGACTAATCTACTGGCCTAGTCCGAACAAGCCCTTACTATAGATATGGGGTTATTTTTCAGAAGGGTTCATGAGAGAAGTAGAAAAAGATGCTGATAGAAGGCATCAAGATAGAAAAATTAGACAGGAAAAGATGGAAACGTTGAGAAAACAAGCTACATCTGCTTTCAACAGAGGAGACTTCCTGAAAGCTCTTTCCTGTTATAATAAGGTGATAACCGTTTTTTTTTTAATCACAATAGAATATACAAGGTGTACCGCGAGAAATGGTTTCAACTTAATACGGCTTTTTGATGCCAACTATACAGGGTCTTTCACGAGGAACCTCACCCATATTTATACGGGAAACTACTGAACGTATTTTCATGAAATTCAGCACTCATAAGTATTTCACGATGCTGATGAAATCTAAAATATTTTCAAGGCATGATCACCTCCGGTTTTTCCGGAAATGACGTCAACTTCCGTTTTTCAAATTAGAACACCATTTTTTTATTGCAGAAATAGATTCCTTAGAAAATTTCAAGTTATTTTGTTGTAACATTCTCCAGTTTTGGTTGAAAAATTCTCTCTGAGCGGGAAAATTCGAAAAAAAAATCGAAAATAGAGCTCCGCTGAAACAAGAATAACTTCGAGGTTTTTGGATGGATAATTTTATTTTTGGGATTTTTCAAGATGTAAGATTGATGTATCCACTTTATTAATCGAAATCGCGATTCATGATACAGGGGCTGAAAAAATCGCTTTCAAAGTTAGGGATGACAAAATCGTGAAAAATCAATTTTTTCAAATTAGAACCCCATTTTTTTATGGCAGATATTGAATCTACGTCAAAAAATAATGTGAGTGTATGCATCACACCCTTGCCCTAAAGTGGATATTTTCTGAGTTATTCACAAAAAACTGTTTTTCGTCTTGAATTTTCAGCTATTTCTTTTCCCTTCACGCCAAAAAGATGAAATTTTCAGGAACTGTTACTCAAACCATGTTTTAGATTTTACTACCCTAATATGCAAGAGAAAAAAGTTACAGGTTGTTCCTAAATAGATGGCGAATTTGTATTCGAATTTGTATCGGAAACCTCTTTATTTCAACTACTCGGCCATCGGTTTTCTCCCCAGTGATAAATAAATAATTCCTTATGAACCATATGCAAAAACTTACCATGTTTTACATTCTTTTTTTTTTAGTGATAGATATCATTAATTACATCTACTGAATAAAGAGGAATTTGGCAGATGTAATTAATGATATCTATCACTAAAAAAAAAGAATGTAAAACATGGTAAGTTTTTGCATATGGTTCATAAGGAATTATTTATTTATCACTGGAAGAGAAAACCGATGGCCGATTAGTTGAAATAAAGAGATTTCCGATACAAATTCGAATCCAAATTCGCCATCTATTTAGGAACAACCTGTAACTTTTTTCTCTTGCATATTAGGGTAGTAAAATCTAAAACATGGTTTAAGTAACAGTTCCTGAAAATTTCATCTTTTTGGCTTGAAGGGAAAAGAAATAGCTGAAAATTCAAGACGAGAAACAGTTTTTTGTGAATAACTCAGAAAATATCCACTTTAGGGCAAGGATGTGATGCATACACTCACAATATTTTTTAACGTAGATTCAATATCTGCCATAAAAAAATGGGGTTCTAATTTAAAAAAATTGATTTTTCACGATTTTGTCATCCCTAACTTTGAAAGCGATTTTTTCAGCCCCTGTATCATGAATCGCGATTTCGATTAATAAAGTGGATACATCAATCTTACATCTTGAAAAATCCCAAAAATGAAAATTATCCATCCAAAAACCTCGAAGTTATTCTTGTTTCAGCGGAGCTCTATTTTCGATTTTTTTTTCGAATTTTCCCGCTCAGAGAGAATTTTCCAACCAAAACTGGAGAATGTTACATCAAAATAACTTGAAATTTTCTAAGGAATCTATTTCTGCAATAAAAAAATGGTGTTCTAATTTGAAAAACGGAAGTTGACGTCATTTCCGGAAAAACCGGAGGTGCTCATGCCTTGAAAATATTTTAGATTTCATCAGCATCGTGAAATACTTATGAGTGCTGAATTTCATGAAAATACGTTCAGTAGTTTCCCGTATAAATATGGGTGAGGTTCCTCGTGAAAGACCCTGTATTACCGATGTTCAAACAATGATACCCACTACGTTTAGAAATATCTTCCCGGCGAACTTTGTTCAGTGGCGGCTTGTCCTATGGGGCAGGTGAGGCAGTGCCTCAACAATAAATTTGAAGAAATACAAGTAATAATTTCCTTACATCATCACTATCAAATTCCTGTCACAATTAATTTCGCATGTTTATCCATTCTTCATCTATATCATAATACCTCTGGCGGACACAATTGGACGCTTGGACCTCGAAATTGACAATATATGTTATCCCTTGATAGAGTAGTGCAATCAATCCCTTATATTTTCAATAAATCAATTCATGCCCCCCCCCCCTGAAAAACAATCCAGATCTGCCAGTTATAGAGCGCTCTCCGTTGAGTAATTTTGGCGCTCTCGCATAGAGGGGAGGCTGATCCAAGATTCAAGGTTTTTGAAAAAACGGCTCACTGAAGCATTAACCTAAAAGTCAGGAGACTTTGAGCGCTGGGGGCATTCAAACCTACCCTAAAATTTCAAGGCTCGAAATTCATCCGTTCGAGAGTTGGGTATCGTGTTTACGGACGGCCAGCCATACGGACAGAATTGAATTAGACCACGGATTCATGATCGCTTAGTCGATTGAGATCATTCCCGACATCGTGATGACCTGATATCCTCGACCCTCGAAGAATGAGGTCTCAAAAATGAGACGCGTAGAAAGTACCTACCTATATAATGCTTAGAGTTTATCTTCATTTTATTTTCGATTATTTTTTTTACTAGCTGGCCCAGCGAACTTTGTTTCGCCTAAATTTATCAAGGTGGATTTCACAAATCGTAATCACCGGTGATCGGAGATCAACGGCTTGGTTCTCTGATTTTTTAACTGTCTAATCTAGTTGATTTAAGATCAAACTCCGATCACTGGTAATCACGCTTTGTGAAAGCCACCGTTAAAGTTGTATAAACTTACCATTGCTATTTTTTCAAACTGGAGATAAATTAGGCAAAATAAATCTAATCTAATAGCAGTAATATCAAATAAAGTACCTACGAATAAGCCATCAACTGAAGTGACACCTAGTGGCTTCATTCAAATGAAGGAAATGCATTTCCTGCATAGGTAAAGTTTCATCGATTTTTTCGAAGTTTTATTGTATTTTATAATAATAACCAGAACGTAGACGAATCCATAAATGAAGGTTTATAACAAACAGTCCATCCGATCTTGAGTTATAAATGGTGTAACCAACATCTTTCTTTTATATATTTACTATTTAGATAGTGATTGGTAAACACACTGGTTAGAAACAAAATAAACGCATAGTTTTTTATTGAAAACATCATTTAATTTCTATTCACATGAAAAAAAAATAATCATTTTGATTTTATAATTTGAATTCAATTCAGAATATGATCATTAAATTGTATTTTTTTTTCAGGCATTAGACTTGGTTAAGGATAATCACAATCTTTTCCTCAATAGAGGTTTGACTCACATCAAAGTAAAGCTATATGATAAGGCCCTTACTGACATCGATAGAGCTTTGTACTTGAATGAAAACTCCCTAAAAGGATACTTACTGAAAGCTAAAATATTTTTCTTAACCGAAAAGAGGAAGGAGATGGAGACGGTACTGCAAGAAGCTAAAAAGATACACCCAGACAAAGTCAATTTTATTGATGGTATTTTTTTTCTCTCTGGAATGAAAGGTCTTACTAATGACAATAATTACAGAGTACATACAAGAACTGGATCACACAGAAAATGGACAATGAATAAAGTAGGAAAGTAAAATTGTTTTCAAACAAAAAGAGAAAACGCAGAAGATAATTTTCGCAAGTTATGCTTATTGTTAGTATTGTTACTCTGTCAAGATAAAATTTAATATACAGGGTCTTTCACGAGGAACCTCACCCATATTTATACGGGAAACTACTGAACGCATTTTCATGAAATTCAGCACTTATAAGTATTTCACGATGCTGATGAAATCTAAAATATTTTCAAGGCATGAGCACCTCCGGTTTTTCCGGAAATGACGTCAACTTCCGTTTTTCAAATTAGAACACCATTTTTTTATTGCAGAAATAGATTTCTTATAAAATTTCAAGTTATTTTGATGTAACATTTTTCAGTTTTGGTTGGAAAATTCTCTCTGAGCGGAAAAATTCGAAAAAAAATCAAAAATAGAGCTCCGCTGAAACAAGAATAACTTCGAGGTTTTTGGATGGAAAATTTTCATTTTTGGGATTTTTCAAGATGTAAGATTGATGTATCCACTTTAAAGATCGAAATCGCGATTCATGATACAGGGGGTGAAAAAATCGCTTTCAAAGTTAGGGATGACAAAATCGTGAAAAATCAATTTTTTCAAATTAGAATCCCATTTTTTTATGGCAGATATTGAATCTACGTTAAAAAATAATGTGAGTGTGATTTCATCAGCATCGTGAAATACTTATAAGTGCTGAATTTCATGAAAATACGTTCAGTAGTTTCCCGTATAAATATGGGTGAGGTTCCTCGTGAAAGACCCTGTATAAGAGCGGTGTCATCATTCATTGTTCGAGAATCAATATGTCTTCTTCTTCTTTTATTGTGCTTGGCAGCATCAATATGTCTTCTTCTCGAGCCTTTCTATGTCTTCGGCAACTTTAGCCATAGAAACAATATTTATTTCAGAATTATTTCGTTCTATGATTATCAAATAGAATTCCCATTTAGCTTCATTCGGCGTTCATTTGTGAATCTGCTTCTTATTAGCAATTAAACTATATTTAAAATGAGCGACTTGAAGCAAGCTTTACAAGATAAGTATGAGCATTTAACTCAATTCTCGAAAAACAAGGCGTCATTGAATCAAGATAATAATTATCAAGAAATTCTGAATAACACAGAGAAAACCGCCAAAGATCTGGAAGTGATGTATACTTCTCTGCAAATGATGAAATATGAATTTGCAAAAATGAATGCCCAGAATGTTAAAATTGAAACTTACCTAGCTTCACATGAAAAACTTCTCAATGATACCCTGAAGGAACTAGAAAACTACAATCCCGATGAGATAGATAGCACAATGACCAATACTAATATGCCCTGAATTGTTTTTGTCGATTTAATTGAATAAAATTGAGACTAGATTGAATTTGTTTATTCTAAGATTTTACACTTACAACAGTTGAAACATTTCTTTTCAGTAAGATTCATATTACTTAAACCTGACAAAACATGTTTTGAATTACATAGGTGTAATGTAAGAATTGAGCACTCGTTGAGAGTGATTGTTCAAAAATGAATAAAACCTGTATGCCAGTGGAAATACCCTTTGAAACAAAATAGAATGAGGATGAATGTTCAAATTCGTGATATATTAAAATCATGTAGGTTTATGCCAATTTCATATTAAAAGATTTGTTCGTTTTGTCTGCTCTGGGGTAGATCGTATGACAATGATTTGTGATTTCTGTTGTACACTGCACCTTATTCAAATATTAGATCTGTTTTTTGTGTCTGCAACATTTTTTAGATTAGATTAGATTTAAGGAGGGGCGTTTAGACTTTGCTTAGCCTCGCAAACACCTTGACCTGAAGATCTATTGTGCTACCCCGCGCTGTTTACCAATCAGGTAGCAAAGCCTCTATGAACTTCACCACTCTTCTCGGTGCCACGCCCATTACTTGTTCCGGTTTTAAGAAACAGAAGTCAAGATGTTGTAGCCTTTTCCTGAAGACAGCTCCACAATTGCAAAGCAGGTGTTCAGCTGTTTCGGTGGCTTCTTGACAGAAGCGACAGGTATCATCAGGAACCTTTCCCATGTTCCGAAGATGATAATTTACAGGACAGTGTCCCGTGAGTATGCCCGTCATTTTCCTCAGTTCTGATTTGCTAAGTGCCAGAACTTTTTTGGTCCAGCTCGTTGAGTACGAGAGGAAAGACTTAGCCTGTCTCTGTCCCTGGACCAGTCGCCAGGACCTACTCTTCCTTTCCTGTTCCCATTTTCTAACAGCCATCGCTTGATGGCTTGCTGGGAAGCCGCAGAAAGGCTCCGGTCCAACGAAGGGAACAAGTCCACCCTTCCTTGCTAGCTGATCAGCCATTTCATTCCCATGCACTCCCGAGTGGCCAGGTACCCAAACGAGGTTGACCTGATTGTTAAGCCCGAGTGCGTCTGCAACATACCAGAAATCACTAAATCAATGTTACACAATATACCCCAGTGTACAATATCGACACAAAGAAGAAATCTATAGCCTCTCAATAACAATAAATTGCTTGGATTCTCAACTTGTCGAATCTAACATTCCATCGATTGAGCAAACCTACATTTCATAACCTAACCATAGATGCATGGAATACCTAGAACTGATTAGATTTTGTTCAAGACTTTGTTGTCGATTGAAAATATGAGATGAGCTGCTACTTTTCATTTCTCTCGAAAGGGGTCGCATCATTTTCCATTGCCGCAGTAGCGCCACGACCGCAAAATTTCGCGGATTATTCCGTATTACATTCTAGAGTGCCCTTTTGATCTACACGCTTTTTAGTAAGGAGTCGTTACACTAGAGTTTCTATGCATCTATCACTCAGTTGCAGGAACGTCCATTATAATTTAAAAGTGTCATTAAAATCCTAATGCCACATTAAACATGGTTTCCTGCCACAGAATACCATGTTTAATGTGGCATTAGGATTTTAATGACACTTTTAAATTATAATGGACGTTCCTGCAAATGAGTGTATGTCAATCGTAACTATCAATCGATTAAATTTTTTAGGGCGTATGAAGATAAAATTTACGACAGATTTTCAGGAATAGAACTGTTTGAACTGCATAGAATTCGATGCAGACATAAATCTTGGATTGTTTACCTTTTTTACTCAAATTTTCAAATCTCCCCAATGTACAGACATCGAACCTGTTACTGTTTTATAATGCATCATTATATCTTCCATTGGTCGTTGTCTACTACACGTCTAAGCTTTTGCGCTTGCCTATGGTCACTACGGTGTCAAAATCATTTATAAAGACCCTGACAATTTTCTCTCACCACAGCAACAAACCTTTCATAGCCATTTCGAATTTATATTGGCATGGTGTTTCATGGGAGAATCTTTAAATCCCCATCTTATTTTAAATCAATAATTAAGTGGCTATTCACATTATAATTTTTTCATTCGAGAATTCATATAGTTGGTTCGGTTTAATTTCTTATTCGATTATCCATCGACTAACGATCATGATTTATGATTGTTAAGTGAATGTTCTGGGAAACCGTAGTTATATCTCAGTGTTAAATACAGGTTGTTTTCAAAAGTGATTCTTTATTCTCAACAGAAGATAGGACTCATTGAAATAAAAATAAATCAATTAACTGAACATCGCCTACATAAAACATTAAATATGAGAAGCTATTAGACCCGATCCAGGTTAGTTATGGTTTAAAATGGAGTTACAGTGCACTGCGACCTTGAGATCTATTTTGCTGTACTCACCACTGCGCCAGCTACAGCTCGCCCTCCAATGAACTCCAGTATCTGGGAGGTCTATCGAAGTAACACATTCTTCTAATTATTCGATTTCATGCCGGCATCAATTCGATTGATAATTTTTTTCATGAGATGTTTTGTTCCAATGAGTTCTACCTTCTGTGAAAAATTCTCACCTTTAAACCTTGTGTATATAATTGAGCTCGTGTTCTGCCAGCACGAGAGCTATATTTTCATGTATGCATCGCCTACTTGAGGAACTTGCCAAGCGAAACTAATAAATAACTGTAAGTAACAAATGAATGGGTTGAGTGAAATCTCGTTCATCTCATTTTAATCGAAATTTGGATTTTTTTAACAAGTTTCACAATGATGAAAATAAAAAACGATATGAAACATCTTTAAAAATAATAAAGTTAATGAAAATGCTTCAAAATGCGAAATTTATGTAAATCTTGAACACTTCATAGTAACTAATTTCTAAGATATACTTATTATAGAATCACAATAAATAAAAATGTGAACAAGTCAATTTTCGAAATAACGAAAGCTTGAAATTACGCTAATAAAAATACTAATCAACAAATTTGTACATTTTAAAATATGTGAATTTATAAAACCCACTTGTAATCGAAATTTTATCAAAAGTTGGAATAAATAATTTACTAAAACAATCCACTAGTATGCTAACCAAGGATGGTGTTTGAGCGATTCTCTAGATCTATCTCCATAATCGTACAGCAACTCTTGGCCAACTTCAATGTCTTCTTTAGCAAGAAGAACCAATCTTGGTTTGCCATCAACAGAAACTGATTTTGTCATTAAATTTCCGTTTCTTGAGTGATTCACTAATCTTCCCAATCTATCAGATTCAGGTGTGGCATCAATGCTGAAAGAAAAATTAATCTCATGTGAGAGTGTTTCATGTTGACGAACAATCATATGTGCCACCAATTGGTATTAAATAAAAACAAGAGTGGTAACATTCCGCAGAGTTGAATAGGCAATTTTCAGATTTATGGTTTCAACAAGATGGAGTTCCCCCTGAGCTATTTGCTCAGCCCCTACAACTTCCCTTATATCGATTTCTATTAATCTCAGCATAGTTGTAGAGACTCTTTTTTCATCAGATATAATATTTAAATGCGTTTCCTGATTTGAATTTTATTCAATTAAAGACGTTTATGGTATAGAGTTTAAGGGACATTGCAACATATTGGTTCTAAGCGTTAGTCACTAAAATCCCAAATTAATTCATCAAATCCTGGATTAAATAAACAATTTAAATGAATTCATAATTTTTACTTCAGCCATTATTTTCTTCACCTTGATTTATAATCAAACCATTTTTGAAACAAGCATAACATATCTGATCTATAAATATAGGGTTAGTTAGAATTCAAAGTTTGTTTTTAAACTTTCATTTAATTCAACCTTGTCAATTCGGGGGATTTTATTCAAGAGTTAGTTAAGTTTGTTAAACTAGGATTACGACGCGGTGCAAGAGAATCAAATCATATCCACAAATCAAGGTTTTGGATTTAATCAATGGTTTTGTTCAAGTGGACCTTCATAATAATGGAGTCCGATCAATTACAGTTAAATGGTTATCTGCTTACCAGTATTTGTGACTGTTGTGCTCGAAATAGTACATGTAGCAACCGGCGTTTTTTGCTGCATACATTTCTTCCCTCTTTTTAGCCTCAGAGATCTCAATCAGGTCGCCGCTATATTCCACAACAAAGTCCCCTCTTTTGAAGTCCTTATCAGCAACAATACCTCTTCCTTTGCCATCGAAATAACTTATCTGAAAATATCATTAAAAATTCAATGAGTACACTGCGCAAAAAAATTAACGCACATTATGGTAATCTCAAATTTATTCTACAACTGAAGGTGTTCTCAATGATAATTATTTTTATCAGAATTATGCATGCATATGTTATCCACTTTCAACGTTTTTCTTCAATACAGATGTTTTCTCCCAGCAGGAATAAAAAAAAGATGATATTATCAGATTTTGAATGTATTGGCCCCATTCTAAAATCAGTTGTTCTCGATCAATTCTAGTGATCAATAGTTTTTTTTTTTCGTTTGATTTTCTACACTCGATCGCTATGCAACGCGAAACACGCAATTTGACCCAAGAGGAATGTGCCCAAGCGGTCGTTTTGCGAAAAGAATGGTGGACACTGGACATACACAAGAATTACAGAAAGGTTTGGAGTTTCCCATACAAGTGTGTCCAGAATGTTGCAGCGATTCAGGGAGACAGGTATGAATGTCCGAAGACCAGGACAGGGTAGACCACAGGTAACAACTGCCATTCAAGAACGTTACTTGAGAGTTTCTTCGTTGAGACAACGGTTTGCAACCGCTCGCCTCCTTAAAAATCAGCTTGAGCAAACTCACGAGGTGCAAATTAGCACTCAGACAATAAGAAATCGCCTCAGAGAATATGATTTAAGGCTTCGTGTAGCGGCAAGAGGCCCAGCTCTTACCCCAGCCCATCGAAGGGCGCGTTTGGATTTTGCGAGAGAGCATATCCATTGGGAAGAGGACGATTGGGAAAGAGTTCTCTTCACAGATGAGTCTAGATTCTGCCTCTACCATTGTGATCGACGTTCCCTTGTATACAGACGTCCACATGAAAGATATGCTCAGTGCAATTTTCTGAATACTACTGGTTTCGGGGGAGGATCGATTATGGTATGGGGTTGAATATCTTTGACTGCTCGCACAGACCTAGTGGTCGTTGATAATGGAGCTATGAATGCTGATAAGTATATAAGGAACATTCTTGAAGAGCATGTAGTGCCATTTGCCCCATAGGTGAAAATTTCATTTTTATGGACGATAATGCCAGACCCCATCGTGCGCGCATCGTTCAGGAGTACCTTGAAGAGGTTGAAGTCTCTCGAATGGAATGGCCAGCAAGAAGTCCAGATCTCAATCCGATTGAGCAGGTTTGGGACAACCTCAATAGAAGGCTGAGAAGATCAGAAAATCATCCAGCTACTCTTAATGACTTAGGAATCCAACTCGGAGAAATCTGGGAAAGATTAGATCAGAACATTTTAAGATCACTCATTTTGATTATGAACCGTCTTTGCCGAGCTGTAATAAACGCAAGGGGTGGAAATACCAAGTATCAAATCACTTATCAGCATTTCAGTATTTTGAAAATTGTTCATTTCTCTTCATTCACATAAGATTCGGTGAAATCCTGAATTTTTCTTCCATTTAACCCTTTCGAGTCCAGTGGTTTCGCTGCTAAACCACCTTCCTAAATTTTGCTCACGATGCTTTTATCGCCCAGTGGTTTCGCTGTGAAACCACTGATTTTTATAAAATCTAATAGAAAGAATCGAATTTTACGTCCATATCGGTATTCAATAAGCCCTATCAGTTGAAAAGAAAATGAAAAAAGAAACTAAAACAAAAAAAAATAATTCTGCCCGGAAAGGGTTAATGTGTCTTGTTTCGTTCAGAACCTTCCCGAGAGAACATAAAAAATAAGTTATAAAGTCAATGTAGAGTTAACTTTCATTAAAATTGAGATTTTCAGAATGTGCGTTAATTTTTTTGCGCAGTGTAGGTACATATACATATTTGATAAAGGTGGGTGTTCAATGTAGTGTGTATTTATTTGAAGTTGCATTTGAAAATGGTTTCAATTTGAGAACTAAAATTATGTGGGTGAACTCAGAAAGGATTGGAGTTCTTAATGAAATAATTGAAATCGATTTCATTTCAAAAGTTCATTTTTTGATCAAAAACAGAGGTTCACGTCCTTAAGACAAAGAATAATCAATAAGGGCAATAGACTAGTAGAGATCTAATTTCCAAAGTATACCACCGGGTGGCACCACCGTAGCAAGATAATGACGTACCGGTTTCTGGCTTATTAGCCGTCATCAGCGCCATATAACCCATTGCTACGATGGATACCAACTGTCAGTTGGTATCCAGCAACTACAGCAGTATGGTATCAGGCTCTGCAGTAATTACCAGAAGATAGTTAGTTTTGGAATCATATTTTATGGCTCAGGCAATATAAAACAACTATTTATTCTTCAAAAGAAAGCAATTAGAATTCTCAATAATCTCCAATGCAGGAGTTTCTTCAAGAAATCTGGAATATTGACAATAAATGCACTCTATATAAAAGAATGTGTACTTTTAGGAACAACAAACCTCTATTTGAGCAGCATGAAAACAGAAGAACTTTCTGCATCACAAGAAATGATGATTTTATCTACCCCAGGCAAAACCTAACAACATCTCAGAAGCAAACACAATAATTATTAAAGATGTTTGAAAGTGTATAATTCGCTTCCAGGAAATTTCAAAATAATTCCAAATATAAGTTTATAAGAAGAAATTATTCGAGTATCTCCTTGGCTTGGAGCACTCTTCAGAAGAATATATCCCTAAGTTATAGACGAATTGAGTTTATTATTATTGTTATTAAATGCACAATCGAATTTTAACCTCACGTGGTGTAAAATAAATATGGTCGATAATTTATTCAGGAAATAAAACTCGTGCATTTTCAAAATTGACAACAGTTGTCAAAAGCGATTTCTGTGGTCGAAAATCGAATCGATATCGAATCCCGTAGAAAACGAGTGACAAATCAAGAAATAACATGTCTGTTTCATTAAGTGTGTGTAACATACTGTATTTCCAGCATTTAAAACACAATAAATTCTTATTACAATGAGGCAAGAGCTTTTTTTCTTAATTAGGTGCTAAAATACCTGCGATAGGCGGAACTATGATCCCAACGAAAATATTACCGAGAGTTAGTATTCAGTTGACTACTTTTTTACTCATGAGTATTTCGAAAAAAGTGGTGATTCATTTTTTGACGTGTTTGTTAAGTACATTTTATATTTAACCGTGCAATCCTCAAGTCTCGAAAAACGCAGCTCATTTCTGAACATTGGACGCACTTGAATAAATAATATTATAATATAAATAATTTTTCTTTTTTCCTTATTGTTTACTTACTTTCAAACCTTCCTCGACATTGTCCCTCAAGATCTTTTCCAAGAGTCTCTGTTTTTCTTCCAGAACAGTCGTTTTCGTTTTCCTGACTGACTTTCTCACAGGTAAAAAATTATTTACCGATATTTTCCGATTAGCATTTGTTTCCTCCAGTACATTGAAACGATTTATGTTCAATCTGTTAAAAACAGAAATAGCATGATTAATGAATCAATTCAAGAAAATATCATGTATAAATAATGTACAGAATTATTAAATGACTTACTTTCTTCGCGCCTTTGGTTTGATAGGTTTCTGAAAACTTTTTGACTCCATTTTAATGCCCAGTTTTTGATCAAGTATTTCTGTGCACAACGTAATCCTGTGTGGTGTAGTTGGAGGGCTCTTCAGACCACAGTCTTTGTCATGGATTGACGGCAGTTGGATGTTTTCTGAAGAAAATATAAGATCAATACTTTTATACAGGTTTTAAAAATTTTGGAAATAAAACATAATTTTCAGTTTCGTGAATACAAAACATCAAAATATGTTGATAAAATTTATCAAATAATTGGTTATGGTTAGTTTGGGTTTCACAGAAAACTGAGGGTATCATCAACTTGAATATGCCACTAATACAGTATCCCAAAGAAATGATGTACGTTTAAACTACCACCAAAAAAACGTTAACTGGAGTAAAGTGGAAACTTGAGGTTTCCTTTTAAATTATGTCAATGTATGTAAATTTGATATGGGCTGTATTTCTTAATAAACTGAAGGTATACTCCCCAGGTGCTCGTCTTGAAATAGCTACAATAACAACAGTAAGTAACAGTAGTAATAACATTTACAAACAAATAGAATAAATTATTGATGCATATTAGAATGCGCACTGCATAAAAGGGGTGCACCTTATTGAGTGGCTTGCTATGACTACTATGCACTAAGCTACTGTAGTGTGCAATCTAAAAATAATGGTTCAATTAGGCAATCCATTGAGACAGATTGTTTGAGTCAAATGATCATAACTATTAGGAACTCGCATAAATATTGTAGTGAATTATTTTTATAATTTTTTAATATTACATATATTTAATTTCTATATTAATCAGTTTTTGACATTCTTAGCAGTATGATTGACCAGAAATTCCGAAAAATTCCCCATGAAACAATTTTTGAGGCGAATGAGAGTTTTAAATGTGTACACAAAGCTAATGCTAAATGCCACTGTTAAACCTCCAGAGATAACCTCAAAAAATATTTGACAGGCAGTTGGTCTGCCTCACAGAATATATAATAAATAGTCTGCCTAATGGACACACACAAGGAACACAAAGAACAGTCACGACACAATTCGTCTGGTCCACTTACTTTCGGAAGCACAGATGTGGAGCGAAGAGCAGTTTCAAGTTTTTGTACAAGAGTTGTTTACAGTTCATAATGGATGCGAAAAGAGAACTAGACGCTGAGGTTAGCTACTTGCATAGAGTTTTGTTGTCTTTCGATGTTTTCGATGTCGTACAGACAGAGTCGTGAATAATACCGGAAATGTACCTTAACTAGGGAGAACCTAAGATGTCTAGAATAATGGTGTAGGCACTGATTAGATTTTGTTTCGATCGAATTGAGAATAGCAATGTTTCGTTCTTTCTACTTCAGGTGGCGCTATTCACAAATTATGAGTGATTTTTATCAGTTATTTCAAATATTTGAATTTATTCTAGAGAACGAGGCGTGTTAATGGTCGATAATTTTGTCAAGCAATAATGTGTGTTTATATTCTTGACATCGTGATGTATATTAGTTCTTAGGAAAACTATAAAACTTTCATTATAAAAAGATGCCATTCTGCTATCATGTTATAATTGATTTTGGCAAATCAGCTGTTGATACATCAATCAAATTGACAAAGGAAAATACACTGAAATGATATTGCGGCGCCGCCACGAAACATTGCTAATATTTTCGATTTGGTCGTACGTCATTCCATTCAAAAATTGACGAGTGCCTACACCATTATTCTAGACATCTTAGGAGAACTTCAATGACCAGAACCGTAGATCTATTGTTGCTTAGTCTGAAAATATGAGCAAGAGTATTTGTGACATCATCACATTTGTTGTGGAGCGAAAATAATAAAAGAAAGCTCATAGAGCAAAAGCCTGTCAAAGAATTCGTAAAATAATAATATTTGGGCTGAAGGACCTCAGGTCGATGACCGTAAATAAACTTTTCTCTCTCTAATAATATTTGAATCTCAACATATACTCCATTCACAATTATAAAATCACAACTCTGGCCATGGTTTCGTTTTCAGGAATTGGTGCACCTGATAAAAAATCTGTGCGCGTACAGAGAATATCTTTAATGACAAAACGGCGTTGCCAGTTTCTTTGTTTACATCAAAGTAAAAGTATCAAAGATATTTTGACATGGGTACAAACGGCAAATTTGAATTGGACCAAAAATCGATTTATAAGCATGAATAAAGCAAAAGTAGGTACTAATCGCCTTTTTTACACTTGATAACGAAGTTTTTTTTTAGGTATCTGGCCGTTTGGAAAGATTTCAAACGAAATTCCGGTCCCCCAGAAGTTTGGTTAGTTTCAGTATCGTTTTTGGTGCTCAAAATTTTTTTGGAATGTGTAAATGGACAAAAAAGGCTTCCTTATACGATCTTTTCACCTAAGCGACCGGAAAATATGGTTCAGTTAGGATTTTCGAGGAATTATGAGGAAAGAACTTGCAGAATGAAATTGCACGATTTTCGTAAGTAAACGGGTTTTGGATGGCCATCATCGGTCTCTAAATGATTATTGTTGATCGTTTTCACGTTTCAGAAAAAGAACCACTTCGTATAAGCCCATTTTGAAGAAATTTGTGTATGTAACATTCAACGGTAGGTATTTGCTCTTAATCGAAAGGATATATTATATCTAGTGCTACTTCTTTCAAAAGAGACACAAGCTTTTAATGCTGTAGGGGCCCTATAATGTGGAGGAGTTTGTGTCTTATTTTAGAACAGGTGAATGATAAATGTGAAGCATATGTTTGACCTGTTCCATATTATTTGTACAAACCACTGTGGTTGTAATGTATGAATATTTTTTAAACTAATAAATTACTATACAGTCAGAATAATTTACTCCTTGTTCATAAGATCAAATAAATGAAATGTATATCTTCTACTCTTATTTTTATTAAGTTAGCTATTAAGTTTATGTTCCAAGAAAAAGTTCCTCTTGCATCAGAACTCCCTTCAACTATTTGGATTCCAGTAGAGGGATATAATGTTCCATTATTCTTGATTCAACAATTGATGTCAAGTCTTGAACTTTCAGTTCAAGAGGATAATAAACATTAAATCTTCACAGGCATGCATATGAAAATCATGTGAAAGCAATGCAATTTTTTTCCATGGCGACAAATAATATATTTCAACAGTGATCTCTTGTACTTTTCATGCAAATAACTAGAAAATGAATCCTTTCTATCAATTCATATATACGTTAATTATTTTCGTCCTCACATCTCTTCCAATTCATTCATTTTCCGAATAAATTCTGAGAAATACGCTAAGAATGTAGAAAAGGCAATATGTTGCCTTATGTTCCAAGTCAACACTATGGTGTTGACTTGGAACATAAAAATATTTTGAAAAACGTCATAACTTCGATACAGAGTGGAATGTGTCAAATTTCCAATGCCAGAGTTGTGATTTTATAATTGTGAATGGAGTATAGGTAAATAAAATGAGAACTCTCAAGGAACAAAATAGTTTGGCACAAATTCTTTTATTAGGTGTCTTTTTTATCACACATATCTGGTCCTGAATTGACTTGTTCAATAGGTCAATTTTGGCCATTTTTTCTTTATGCAATTGGGTTTTGTTTAATTGTCCTCTTCTTTTGGAAAGTGGACGCACGGCTTGAATTTTCCGTATCCCCATCATTTTCTATATATATTATTTTTCTTTCCCTTTAAATTTGTGTTTTCCATTTTCGCGAAAATACGTTGGAAATAACCTAATAAACTGTCCCAAATCTACTCTTTGCGTCTTTGATTAGAAATAAAATGACATTTGGAAGAGCTCTCGCTTCTGAGCGGGAGCGAATATATCTGATCTTGCTCGCTCTGATAATAAAAGATCACGATGCAGAGTGAAATGAGCATAATAAAAGACCGGCTGAGAGCAAGAAGTGTGCGTCGAGCAGAATATTCAGACTTAACATATGTAAACGGTTATTAACTTAAGCAACCATTAATACAAGTAAGAGCATTATGTAATACCATTGTACTACACTACAACCAGTACAACCAACCATTGATCACTCTTGGAATAGATTCTTTTTCAGGTGGTTTATTAGTTGTTCAGTGGGTGGTACCAACTACATTAAAATTTTGGTTTTTACTTGTTATCTAAAATCTTTCCAGTTGCCTATAATTTGGGATTCTCACAAGGGTACAAAAATGTAGAGAAATAAAAAGAAGAAAGTCTCAAAATGAGAGCGCAAGGTTTCAGTGGTCAATAGAACGTATTTGAAATATTTATTGATTTAGAAAATATACATTTGGGAATTGTGTATGCAACAAAATATCTTGTAAATGGCCGCCACGGCTTTTCTGGTATAGTAATAGTAATTTTATGCGCACCCATTTGAAGAAATTGTCTATAACGTTATTGAATGCATGTGGTGGTATTCCATTGATATAGCATCTAATTTATGCTTTCAATGCTTCGATGGTTGCAGTCTTATTGGCATAAACCTGAGACTTCAGATAGCCTCACAGCCAGAAGTCTAAGGGCGTTAAATCGCAAGAGTGTGTAGGCCAATTATCTTCACCAAATTGGGAAATGACACGACCAGGAGCAAGATCGTCAATGTTTCACGGGCGGTATGGCATGTGGTACCGTCCTGCTGAAATCGCATATCGTCAAGATCAACAGCTCCCAAATGAGGCACGAGAAATTGTGTTACAACGTTCGCCATTCTCTGTTACTGCACTACCTTCGTCGATTTTTGACAATCAGGACGCGTTGCTCTACCGTTTAATGCTCAATGTTTACTAACTCCCATCACTCAACTTTCGATCCGTCACGTCATATTCACGTGACATCATGATCACCACACACTTGCAAGGATTACTTCAGAAAGTTTAACATCCTTACCTTCTACTGCCAGTACATTTATGCTTGTTTGCTTTATGTTCATGAAAGCAAGCACAAATACGTCGAAAGTGGCGAATTCCATCAGTATGCTACGCGTCAGAGACAAGATCTATGTATACCGTACCATAGAATGAAAAACCCAGAAAGCCACAAATTATATGGCCATCAAATTATATAATCATGTTCCAGAAGAAATCAAGCTAAGTTGCCGTTATAAAAGTCGTCTCAGACTTCTCTTGGCCTCTAAATGTTATTTACTACTCTGTTGACGAATTTTTGTCTGATGAGTTGAAGTAAAAATTTGTAGTTTATTTTGATAATTTGGTATGGTTCGATTGTATTTTGCATTTTCTTTTGACTATTAATTGTTACCATCTGTTTTGTAATGATTTGTGAAATAAATTTGATTTGATTACATGGAGATAGATGCATAGATTACCTGGTGACGGCACTGACTAAATTTTGTTTAAGACTCTTGTCGATCGAAAATCTGAGAATTTGTCCTGCTTTTTATTTCTCCCAAGAGGGGTCGCGCTATTTTCGACTGCCGCTATAGCGCCACGACCGCAAAAATTGCGGATTCTTCCGGAACTAGACCAAAATCTGGAATGCCGTTTTGATCTACAAATTTTGGTCACAATTTTTAGTAAGGAGTCGTCACACCAGGTATTCTATGCATCTATACAGGGTGACAAGAAAAACTTCGGACAAATTTTGCTGTGGTCTGGAACAAAAGTATATCCGCTCAGCCAAATAATTTTTATTTTCTTGGTTTCTCTACACTTTCCTGTACTAATATGTGAATTTTCAGTTTGATATAATTTCATTTCACAGAGTTTTAGAATGTCAAACAAACGTAGTGCGATTTTGGAGCTGTTTGGTCAAGGTAGGCGTCAATGCGAAATTGTTCGTTTGCTCAATGTGCCTCGACAAACTGTGTCCGATGCAATTCGTCGTTTCGAAGAACTTGGCCATGATGATGGTCGTCGTCCAGGAATCCAGCAATCGCAACATCGTCAAGAAGCGAGTCAATCGAAATCCGAGGGTTTTCTTGAGGAAAATAGCCTGTGAGACCGGTATCAACCGCGAATCAGTCCGTCAAATTGCCAAAAAGGAGCTCAACCTCAAGCCATACAAGCTCCAAAAAGTTCAACTCCTCACGAAGGAAAACAAGCGCGTACGACTCCAAAGGTGCCGCCACTCCTTCGTCTCGCTGCCGGTCAGCAATGGGAGCGAATTCTCTTCACAGACGAGAAGCTTTTCACCATAGAAAAAAACCACAACCACCAAAACGACACAGTCTGGTCCGTAGAGGCTACCGGTACATCGGCCATCGCCGAACACCGTCAAAATCCGCAATCCGTCATGGTCTGGGGCGGAATTTGCGGCAGTGGTAAAACTCCCTTAGTTTTCGTGGATCAAGGGGTCAAAATCAATCGAGAAGTCTACAGCTGCGACATCCTCGAGGCCGTAGTACTTCCGTGGGCCAAGCAGCACTTCGGCGATACGCATTGGACCTTTCAACAGTACTCCGCTCCGGCTCACAGAGCGAAAATGACGCAAGAATTTTCCTTGTTTCATCTCATCTGCTGAATGGCCGCCCTACTCACCGGATCTCCACCCAATGGACTACAGCGTGTGGTCGATTTTGGAGCACAGGGCTTGTGCTAAAAAACACAAATATTTTGGAGTCGCTGAAGCAATCTCTGCGCCGGGAATGGAACCGATTAACGCCCGAGGAGCTGCGGCCCATTGCCGAAAATTTCAAGAAGCGTCTGAAGCTGTGTATCGCCGCCAAAGGAAGCCACTTCGAAACGGCTTAAATACATTCAAGCTATTATTATTTGTTGTTGTTTTGTTCAATTTCTTCTGTTTAATAAAGTTAAATGAAAAAGAGTTTGTCCGAGGTTTTTCTTGTCACACTGTACATGAAGTTATGGACATAGACAACAACTTATAGATGGGAAACTCTCCCCCTAATGTTTGGGTTTGAAACGCTCCCTGGTGGGTGTTGAAGGAGTTATTTTAGAAAATGTTAGCACCTAGTGGTGATATAGTACTAACTGGCGCGAAAATTTAAAATGACCTCACCCTACCAATGCTTTGTTTATTTCTCATTTTGAATGCTTAACCACTTACTGAAATAAGATATTATTTTATCGAATTCACATATAAGGGCATTAAGAAAAACAAAAATTTCAAAAATAAAGCATTATATTTCGGTATACTTCATACAAACTATCATTTATCATAATATAAATTATTTTTGAAATACCTTCAGACACGACATGATGGAGATCAAAAAAATAACAAAGGTTGAAGAGTGTAAGATATTTTTCTGGATTCGGAAACCGATGACGCTTCAGGTCCTATCCTCACAATTTGGTACACTTAGGTTTCAACCTCATTTTTCCTTCCAATTTGGAAATAGATTTTATTTAAGAAAATTCGCTAAAAACACGATGCTGCACTTTAGACACTTAGACAGTTCAACACAGAAAGATGACAGAAACACAGAGGAAACGAAAATCGTAAGGAAAGAACCCGAAAACAGCGATGCGAGCGCTGTCTGGTGGGTGTTGATGAAATTAAAATCAGCTTCAAATGTTTAGTAGGAGAGTGGCCCATCTATAAGTTGTCTATGGTTATGGATGACATACGTTTCACGACATAATACAATCACTGCGTTCGTTATTTCCAATCCGGAGTGGAAATAACGAACGCAGTGAACGTGTCAGAGAGAGAGAAAGAACGAATCAGTAAGTTATTTCTATTCTTAATATTACCATAGTATACTATGATATTACTGCACATGCGCAGATCGGGTTCTTACCAAAGCCCGACTCCAATTTTCATTGGCTCATCCACCATATTGGAGTTATTATATTTTTGAAAAAAATGAATGGAGTTTGATGAATGATCGATGACCTCTTTTCAAGTGCGAAGAAAAAGAAGAAAATTATATTTTTGACAGATTATTCAGATTTAAAACAGAGTTAGCTCCTTACGCTAAAATGTCAATTGAAAGTTTGAGCATAATTCAAAAAATCCAAAGTAACAAAATTTCCTATATCGAACAGCGAAGGCATGATAGTCTGAAAAATGTCTAACACAGGTAGAAGACTTCGAGAAAACAACGAGGAGATCCTCAAATATATAAATCAGCTGAGAGAACAAAGAAATGAGCTCGGCTTTTTAGTAGAGAAGCAGAAGTCGGAAAAGTCCAATCTGGAGGGAGAAATGGCCAGAATATCTTACAAACTCAGCTTGGTAAGGTCATATATATAAACTTAGTTTCTTGCGAAACAATCATAGAAAAACATCACCAACATTCTTTACAGATTAACAAAAGTTTGAGTCAGAGGATGAGAGCATTAAAATTATACGACACGACCATAATGGAGATAGAGGCGAAATACAAAGGACTGGCGGATTCAACGCAGGGTCTCCTGTCGCACGTGAAACAGGAGTCCTCATCTTTGGAAAACAGCATCGACAAACGCATCGGAACCGAAAACGAATGCAAAGACTGCCCGAGATGCGATGGAACGCCCCAGGTTCCTCAAGTCGATCAATCGAAAAGTAGAGAAGGTAAGTTAGTACAACTCTGAAGTTTTCAGTGGTCTGAGAGGGTCTCAAAAGGAAGACCACACATACTCTGTTGGCATATTTCGAGTAAAAACTGATTATAGAGGGGGCAATCGTAATTTGCTGACCCCCCAACATCGTTTTTCTCTGCAAATATGGGGCAAAAGTCTTGCCAAACTTAGCAAATTGTTGGTTCCTCTGATGGTCTAATATTTTACACGAAAAATTTTTTTCTCTCATTTACAATTCTGAATTGATATAACATCTCGTAATTTTCAATTGAGACAGTCTTTTCGGATATATTGGTATTTTACCGAAGAGATTCAGGTTGCATTTATGACAAAACCGCTCTATCTCTACCTCAGTTCGAAAAGAGATGGAAAGATACTCTCCTCAACACGAGGATATCGAAGAAACACGGATGCCGGATAAAGAGGGTTTGAAAGTAGTTGAATTTCAAGAAAAACTTACGTTGAATTTGGTGGCTGTTAATGATTCAGTGGCGTGGAAACTTTAAATAAGAAAGTTTTCAGCTTGTATCTGTTCAGGTACAACTTCATTTCAGTCAGGATTCTTTGTTGCTTTGTAACAATGTAGACGCAGTCTTTGCTTCATTCATTGTCAGTTTGTTGTTACATAACCACTCGTTGCAAAGAATAAGGTCTCGATTGGCCAAACATTCTAGTTTGTTGGGATAACTATCAGGCAACACTATAGTATGTTATTATTTTTGAACATTAATATTCTGTAAATGGACTTAGAATTGAAGTATGTACTTGGTTCCATACTTTATACCAGCCCTGTATTACATAATATGAAATAGTATACAGGGTGAGTCTTTGACTTGTACATATATTTTAACTGAAGATTCTTGAGGTCAAAAGAAACCTTTTTTTCGTTTTCCATTTTTCCGAATTCGGCTCTGTTAAAAAGATATAGCCATTTGAAAAAAAAATGGGGCTGATTACGTGCCTGAAAACATTTTCTGGAACCAATGCAAAGTTCATATTTCTCGATTAAAATTAAGTTGGTATATTTGGGGGAACTCAAGTACTAACCTTATTTGAATAAGAATGTTAAAAACACGATATTTTTAAAAAAAAAACACTCAGTTTGGTCCGATTATATCGGCAATTGAAAAACCATATTTCTCCTATATAATTGAGTTCCTTCTTCGATTTTCCTAAAGATTAGTTTGTCAACACTAAAAACCTGTCCATATCCTCCTCGATATCCCAAAAATATTTTGTGAATGATGGTTTTAAATTCAATTTATAATTTTGATCAAGCTATAACCTATTCAAATCGATGTTAATGAAATCTTCTGTGGAAAATTCACAGAACTTGAATGTGTATGTTGCCAGTTTCAGCAATATTTTTGAAACTAGGAAATGGATTTTTCTGATTGCATTACTAGATAAATATCTATGAATTCGACCATAGATCACCTTCCTTAACATTTTTAGGAATCGACCTATATCAAACGACTCAAATTACTACCACTATTCCGTTCTTATACTTCACATGTCTGAGGTAGTTCAGACGGTTCAGCGTAGTTCGGTTACATAGCGTATGACGTGAGATTTCTATGGTTTGGAGGTTAGAAATTAAAATTCTTCCAACGAGAGAATAGGTTATGTTGATGTTTGTGACGAATTATTATTTAAATTTGAATAATGAAATGAGTAGCTAGAAATTATGATGTATTTCTGCCGGAGCCCGAAACTGATGGAATAAACTAGGTGCATATTTTAGAGGACGAGATATCTATATAGTCAATTTATTCACAGAGTTGGATTGATTCATTGAATGAAATAAGTGTCCAACTATCAATATCGAACAAAAAATTAGTTAAACTGTTGAACACATGAGTCAGAAGATCTCTCTATGAAGCAAATCACTGCTGATAGACGGTAAAGTAAAAAAATTTCGAAATTTTATATGACATAACAAATTTTCCCATCATAGAGATTTAGATACTTAATAGGTCAGTGATTTCCAAATGAAAATTCGACAAACATTCTGACAACGTTGTTAACTTTTAATTCGAATACAGAATATTGACACATCTTCGATTCGGTGATATTTACAAGGGAGGAAAGTATTCAGATTATTCTCGAGATTTATGATTTTCTCGTCAAATTTTATCGGGTAAAATTGGGAATTACTCGAGAACTACGCGTTTTATTGAAAAAACTATTGCTTCTTTCGAAAATAGGAACCATTCTTCTTTTTCACGTGGTTTTATAGTATTTTTGCGCGAATTTATGAGTTGGCTAGCTGTAACTTTCATACCGGGGGGAATATTGAATAAGTTTTGATTTAGGAATATGCATCATGATAGGAATGAATACTTCACCAAAATTCAGTTCATTTGAAATAACTGTTCCGAAGATATGAACAGAAAAGTGTTTTTTTCGTGGATTTTTGACACCCTGTATATTCCAAACGAAACCGAATTTTGAAAAATGGTATCGGTTTGATGAGAGGAATCTACAGTTAAAATATATGTACAACTCAAAGACTCACCCTGTATACCTGGTTTCATACTATGGAATAATATTACATAATCGAAAGAAATAACCTCCGAAAAAGATCAAACTCCGAAGACAAGTTTTGAAGACCCACAAATGATTGGTTCAACATTTATAGCACATTTCATTATGTCTTCAGGTGTTTTGAGTGAAATACCCACCAAACAACCGATCGAGGGCGAGAAAAGAACCAAGGTGGAATATATTGGAAAACACTCTGAAGAAACCGCTAGGAACCTATCCGACAACCCAATTTACAGTAGGGCAATGGAATATCCCATGGTATTGTCTCCGATGATAAACAGGGAGCACATGGAGCAGATAAAAGAAAAACTAACGGGCAATAGCACATCCCAGCAGGGCATGAGAACTCTTTCGAATACCGATAATCTAAAAGTACCAGATCGTAAGTTAGTTATTATTATTTGAGAAATAAATTCTTCCATAGTATGTTCTTTGAACGAATAAGTAGAAATTGAAAGGAAACACACTATATTTCAATATTTTTTAATTCTTAGGCGATCGATTTCGGATAATTATTCCATCATCAGGCCAGCTGAAAATACACAACGATACATATACACATTTTCTGATTTCTAATTTATATTAACGTATGGTCCGAAAGTTATGGGAAAAATTTCACCTGGTCTGATTGAGAAGCAATCAGTCAGGGGAATAATTAGGCAAATCGAAAATAATGGTCCCTTGTCTGTTACTTGAATTTTGATTTATAATAAGGATAGTTAAGTTAAATTGTTGAATAATTCGATAAAAATATAAGATTATTTAAGTCAGAGTTATATGCTTTTGAAATTTTTCCCAAATCTTTCGGACCATACGTTACATTTATTATTTTCTTTTCGGGGATGGATATTTTTTAGGTTAAGAGTATGCAACTTATAAAACTTACCCCGAAAAGAAAATAATAAATGTAATATAAATTAGAAATCAAAAAATGTGTATATGTATCGTTGTGTATTTTCAGCTGGCCTGATGATGGAATGATTATCCGAAATCGATCGCCTAAGAATTAAAAAATATTGAAATATAGTGTGTTTCCTTTTAAATTCTACTTATTAGTTACTATTAATTATTTGCTGATTTTGGGTGAAATTTACGGTGGGTTTCACGAAGCGTAATCGCGCGGTTTGAAAATAGAGAAGAACTGATACCTCCACAGAGAAATGATTCAACATTGGTGTTGTAACATTCCAGCTATCTAAAGTAAGGAAATATTATTGAAAAGAGAAAAGGGGGCAAAACCTACCCTGGAACCCTTGTGATCGTCTATGTTTGGTAGGATTCTATGTTATGTCGTAGTGATTCAGACTCGTAATAACACAGATTAGTGAAATATAGGACGGGAAATAATGAGGTGAAATAGATAAATAAAACACTTGATTTGACACAAAGGTGGAACAGGCCTTTATTGGTCCAGCGCCATAGTTCGAGATTCAATTTGTCATTGATCTCGAAACAAACAACCTTTCTATCATTACAGAGGAAATGTTGACAATCCATAGATCAATTATTAATAATACAGGAACTGGTGGTATGTACGATATGGAGCTTCCTATACCCCGTAAGGTAATTCCTACTCCTACTCAGTGTCCTTGTAGCTCCAAGTGTAAGAATCCTTCCTTCCAAATGTTGCGTGTGAATTCCTTTTACTCGCGTTGGTTTGGAAGTAACAATGAACTCCATAATTCCTGTTAACTGATGAACGTTGAAACCCGAACGGAGCAATCCCTCCTGTGGGATACTTGCCTGACACGCCAGGGCCCAAAGGCGTGAACGTTCGTTTATAGAACTCCCAGGGGAAGTGTCCAACCCACTGCGTGGGACGATATAAACAATGCAGACAATTTTTTTAAATTCCGGAAAAAGTTACACACCGAGCAGGAATCGAACCTGCGTCTCCTACTTTCCGGGCGGGTTCTCTACCTCTATGCTACCAGTGTGCATGGTACTTTTCCCGGAATTCAATATGTTGAGGTTCACCTCATATGTAGTGAGAGGGGGGTTCATAGGTAATTCCACGTTTCGACAATAGACGTTGCAAAGTTGGAAGCCATGAAGTAGGGAGGTCTGGCAACGGTGCATTTCATTTGCTTAGCTTAGAGGGTAGGAAATTCGGACTGTTACAGTGTAGAAGATTCTTTCTAAAATCGATTTATTCCACAGGGGGCTCTGAATCGCCGAATGCTAGTAAATCAAACCCGCCACAATCTCAGACTGAATCGGAGAGACAACTATCTGGGGCCACTATCGTATCTGGTAATTTCCTGGATGGCGATTACTCTGACCAACCAAGTAGAGACGTCTCAAGGAAGTGAGTAAACAATTAGATACTGAGTTTGAGTTCAATATCAGTAGCATCTGCATAGGCGATATTCAAAAAGACAGAGTCATTGCGAGGAATTTGATTAAGAAAATAGCTCTACGTTAGTATTACTCCAAGGTCATTCATCATAGTTTTCTACCATTAAGTGCACACAAGAGTGTTCTATAAAGACATTAAGTTCAAATATACCTAGAGCTACAACGCCCTTTGAGGAATTGAAGCCAAAATTTTTGGCCATGAACTATAATCTGCCAGGACAGTCTGGTCCATTTGTTAGCTATTCATTTAAAGAAATCTGTAGGATATTTACTTCCCTCTAGTATTATGAATCATAGTTATGGTAGGATTCGTCCAAACTTTGTGAAAGGGAGATCATGATTATTTGAATTAAAATAAGAAATAAATCACTCATTTGTGCTCAGCCCGCTTAGAGAATAGTGCTTTATAGTTCAGCTACTAACCACCAGATGCGAGGGTAATAAGGGCGTTGTACCACAGAATACCTAACTACACAGAAGCGTCACTTAGCGTCGGCACTTTGATCTTCAAGGGGCAAATTTTCGTGACCTTCATTCTCTGTTAGGTAGTACATATGTCACTTTTGAGCGGATAATCACAGAATACCTAACTAATTTAGGGTATTCTGTGACATAATTCTATACTTCATTTATAATTCTATGGGTCCAGCAGGAAGTTTAAATTTCACGTTGACATTTGTACTACCTAGCAAGGCACAAGCGTCATCAAATAAAGTTTTGGCGGGAAGGCAGAAAGACGCTTCTGTGTAGTTAGGTATTCTGTGGTTGTACCTCTAGGAACATCAACACTCTTTGTTCACGATTTTCAGTTAGAAGTTTCCATGCACCTATAACCTGTCATAGAGTCATAGATTTCGATGAACCTATCTCAGAATCACTTGAGCGCCCTTTCATTCCCCTAATAAGTAAATCTACCAGGTAGGTAGATTGAAACGAATTTTTAGGCGGCTATCAAAAAATTGACCGCGGAAGAAATCGTCAATGATCCAGGATCTTTTGCTGCACACATATGGGAAAAAATTCTCGTCGATAGATTTTTGTTATAGCTCCGAAATTTGAGCAGATACAAAAATCCAATAGCACCAATGAAAAGCAGTAAAAATAGTGCCCCAAAGATGTGTTCATTCCGAAAGCGTAGATACGGAAGTTATAGCAAATTATAATGATGGACCAAATACCAAAATCGCCCTGCATCTCGGAAGCTACACGCAACTTGGGGTTTTCAGCAATTTCCGTTTCTCGAAAAAAGTGAACATGACATGTATCTTACTTTTTCTCTATCTATACTAATATTATAAAGAGGAAAGCTTTGTATTTTTGTTTGTTTGATACGAATGGGCTCAAAAACTACTGGACCGATTTCAGAAATTCTTTCACCCTTAGAAAGCTACATTATCCCTGAGTGACATAGGTTATACTTTTTACCCGAAAAAATTAAGGATACCCACTATAACTTGGATGATTACAAAAAAATCAGCCATAATCAGCTATTTTCACGTGCGCTGCAAAAACCGTGAGACTTACGTGGATACAATGTATGACGGAAATGTACCTCTCAAATAGTTCTACAAAAAAGTTCGCGATAGCATATATCTATCTCTCAAGATTGACTTGCTATTACCTGTTTATGGTAATCAGATGTTTTCCAAAATTATGCACTATTTAGGAGTGAGTTTTTATGAATTGGGTATTGATCCTCATCCAACCTAATACGTCATTTATCCCCAGTATTTAATTTAGAACGAAATTGCCCTTCACATCATACAATTACAACAAGTACATCAAAAGATATGGCAGGTTGAAGATGAAACCGCCGCGTGAAACAAATTTCTACACGGGCGAAGCTGGGACGGCCTGCTTGTCTTTTATAGTT
The DNA here is from genome assembly GCA_951802165.1 of Adalia decempunctata. Taxonomy (NCBI): domain Eukaryota; kingdom Metazoa; phylum Arthropoda; class Insecta; order Coleoptera; family Coccinellidae; genus Adalia; species Adalia decempunctata. Next base: position 30,016,804 of record OX637703.1, on the reverse strand, counting down.
TACGACTTGTAGTACTAAACCATCGGAATCTGGCCACCCTGTACAAGTTGGGAAAAAAATGAATCGTATAATTTCCATCCTTTTTCTCTGATTTTCATTCACTTAAAAAATCTCGATTTGGCATATTCATTCTGCATGAAAATTTGTCCGACAAGGTCAAAAATAGTCAGACTAGCGTTTATACCGTTTCAGTCGGAGGTTGCACTAGTCAAATACTGTGATCTAGGGGCCCGGAACTCTAATTGCATAGGCCCCTAGGGACACTGGCCTGGTTTGAATAGAACAAGCGCTCAAAAATGCTGATAAAGATATTAGTAACTAAGTTAGAAGCTATGCAGGCGACCAATTCAATCTTTATTCGCAAGAACAGTTAAATTTTTTTCAGTTTCCTCCAAGATCCCCCTTATTGACGGCCTCGCAATCACCCCACTATCCAGATGAGGATAAAATACAGATATAAAGAAAATTAATTAATGCAATTCCCATTTCACATTTTTCCCTGCTAATTTACATTTTCTTTCGCAGTTCATTAACATATAGAGAAGTGAAGTCCAAAGATATCACACCAGTAGATTCAACAGTTCCAAGTTCTAAGGACGAGTCTCAAGCTACAACACTGACAGATACGGATGAGAAAGATAAACTAGCTATAGAGGAGTACGACGAAGTAATAGAAGACGTTGAGAGCGGGTAATTTCTGTCATATGTCCGTCTCGATTTTCCTCATTCAATGTTTTCATTTATCCACCACTGGAGAATCCTGCAATCCTTATTATTGATTCAAATCAAAAGTTATAATGAATTTATAACATCAGTAGTGGCCCTGATAGCGATCCTTGAGGCACACCGCTATCGACTTCTCAACAGTGAAGAAAGCTAAATGCAAATCCCATTAGAATAAAGAGCGAAGCGGTATTATATCAAACAGTTGAAGATAATCTCTACCAAAACCGCTCAGAGGAGAGTTAGGTACATACACTGACATACAGGGTGAGCCATCCATAACTTTCCACCCCGAATTTTGGGCTTTGGGATGGAATAACGAAAAAACGCTCGGACAGTCAAATTTTGTTGAAAGGGGGACAAATAAGGGTGTTCAAATGAGTTTGATATCACTATTCACTACCCCTCTAGCTCCAACCCCTAACAGCTCTCATTTTTGACTAGGGAAAAGGGGTCGAGCAGCACCTTGTTGGAAAGGCAATTCAATTTCCTGCATGAGTGTATTTTTTTCCATCGCTTTATTATTGTACAGTGACTCAATATTCCATCAATAACTTTCACACGCAGAATTTGGATATTTAAGATAACGCTCGGACGGGTCAAAAAATGAATTCGATATCACTACCCCTCTAGCCGCTACCCTAAAAGCAATTATTTCAATTTAAACGGAAGCGCACGATTTACATTGTAAATATTATTGTTTTCACGTTTTCAACAGAGCTATTATTATATAATAATTCGTCAATTATTTTTGAATAGAGATAAAGGGACGAGTATACAAACATTTCAATCGGTTGAAGATATCTGTTTCAAAATTGAGTAGCAAGATACCACCCGAACATACATGCATACATTGCAAGTTAAATAAAAGCTTTTAATAAAGCGATGAAAAAAAATACACTCATGCAGGAAATTGAATTGCCTTTCCAACAAGGTGCTGCTCGACCCCTTTCCCTAGTCAAAAATGAGAGCTATTAGGGGTTGCAGCTAGAGGGGTAGTGATATCAAACTCATTTGAACACCTTATTTGTCAACCTTTCAACAAAATTTGACCAGTCCGAGCGATTTTTCCTTATTCCATCCCAAAGCCCAAAATTCGGGGTGGAAAGTTGTTGATGGCCCATCCTGTATATGGAACGCATTTGGAATCAACAGGAAAGAGGCGAAGTTGTTGTCATTCTCTGTTTGATTTTCCGCTTTTTCTGTGCATTGGCAGTCCTATGTAAACCGAGATTTTTCTTCCCCGGACCAGTTAGTTTTTTTTCACCTATTGTGAGGCAGTGCCACTTGCACCGTATTGGTTCTAATCGTTAGTTAGTTAAGCGTCGATCAATTTATTTAATCCAGGATTAAATATTTGGCTTGCACCAAGACTGAATGTAACTAGATTAAAGTTGATCCACAAATCTGGTTATTTTTACGTAAATTGGTACTTGTGCCTATCTTCACGTTGTTTATTTTATCCCTTTTTATGCTTTGACAGTTTCTATGTTAAGACATTTTTTGATATCGAGCATTTCGCAAATTGAAAGAGTTTGTAATAACGACTTTCTTTGGTAAAAACTGATGCAACATTCATTGCACAAGTTGACATCTTTCTTTGGAATATTCTACTTCAACTGAAAATATACCTGATGGTTAGAAACCACTTCAGATTTGGATGTAAAATATGATAAACTAATGGATTCTTGTATGGAAATAACTGAGACAAATAGAGAAGAATTGATCGAGAAGCATGAACAAATCTGATTTTCGATAATAAGAAAACATCTACTAGAAAATATGTGATATGAATTTTTTTCAATAAACATGCATCTTGGAATTTTGTTAATATTTATTCACTTTTATTTCAACACATAGGTGATAACATCGGTGCCGATTGAATGATGCCATTTATCACTGTAAATTGAAGAATAATTCTGCATAGGTATCAGAAGAACTGAACCTCCGATTTTATTAGACATGAATTTGTTCAGTTCATATTTTACCTCGACCGTTAATATTTAGTTCAATTATTCATTCTTGGGTGTGCTTTTCCTGCCACACCAATTTGATCTTTCATATCTACTCCTAGGAAAACCAAAATCCATAATTTCTACTTCAGCCATTATTCTTTTTAATTTGATTTATAATTAAACATCATTTTTGAAACAAGCCTGACATTTGTCATCCATGAATGTAGGGTTAGAATTCAAAGTTTATCGTTAAACTTCCATTTAATCCTCTCAATTTGGAGGATTATCTTTAAGCGTTAGTTATGGTTGTTAAACTAGGATTACGACACGGTGCAAGAGAATCATAGACACTAATCGAGGTTTTGGATTTAATCTACAGTTTTGTCATACGGTGCGAGCGGCCCTCATTCATTCAAATTAGCACATTGTCTGTACGCAGTCAATAGAGAGTTTTCTTTATCTCCCACTACTTGATAATTTTCTTCGTCTCCAGAATATTCAACATGTCCAAGTGCGATCTGAAGACATCTCCACAATTTTTCTGCTTGTTCCATCATAACTCCTTGTTTTTTTCTAGGATTCAACACAACAGGAATACAGCAAAAAATGGAAAAAAGCTTCCTAGCAGTGTAGATGTTTTCAGAGAAGCCTACAAGACACAACACGAATTCATTGAAAGACCTCAAACTTTGGCACGCTACAAAAAATCGATCTTCAATAAAAGAGATCAATCTTTGTTTACTACCGAAGAAGAATAGTGTTCACCAATGTGTCTGATGTTAACATTACAATCTTTGTCATTGAATAAAGTGTGCTTTTAATGTATATGCTTTGATATTGTTTTCAAAGAAGACAGGCTTCTCAAGCCTTGGGGTCCCACCTGGTTCACGATGATTCTGTTTCAACCACAGAGCCGGTGCTGAGATTGTTGGACCTTGAACAAAGTGGTCTATTCCTCTCGGAAATCACTGTGCAATAGCACAAGCTGAGCTGTATGATGTCCTGTGGCATGCGCGATTGGGAATATTCGCAGAGGCTACTCTGGCAAACAGAAATACATCTGTTGCGACAGTCGGGGTACACTGAAATCCATGGATTCGAGCGATTTGCCAAAATCTCGATTTTTTTCTACTAGAATAGACCTGTGTTTCCTTTTCAATGTGATACCCTGTATAATTCCAACAGCCATCATGATCTTTTTATCACTTAACACATGGGCTGAAAAGTCCCGGGCCTAACGAAGAAAACACGGTTTTTATGGTTCAAAATTAACTTTATTCATCAACGTAATCTCCATCAAGAGCAACGCCATCATTCCAGCGCCGCTCTAACATTTCAATACCACTTTTGTAGAACGATTTATCTTTTGCCTCAAAATAGGCCTCAGTTTCAGCGATAACCTCTTTATTCGTGCGGAATTTCTTACCGGCGAGCATTTTTTCAGGTCTGTGAACAGCCAGTAGTCGCTGGGAGCTAAGTCTGGCGAATACGGTGGATGTAGGAGCAATTCGAAGTGCAATTCATGTAGTTTTGCCATTGCTTTGATTGACTTGTGACACGGTGCGTTGTCTTGATGAAACAAAATTTTCTTTGTCGTATGCGGTCGTTTCATTGCAATTTCGGCCTTCAAACGCTCCAATAACGCTATATAATATTCACTATTGATGGTATTTCCTTTCTCAAGATAGTCGATGAATATTACACCATGCACATCCCAAAATACTGAGGCCATAACCTTTCCAGCCGATTGTTGTGCTTTCGGGCGCTTTGGACGAGGTTCACCAGTTGCTGTCCACTCAGATGACGATCGTTTTGATTCCGGAGTGAAGTGATGGATCCATGTTTCATCCATTGTCACATATCGACGCAAAAATTCCGGTTTGTTACGTTTAAACATGGCCAAATACTGCTCAGAAGCATCAACACGTTCTTGTTTTTGGTCAACAGTGAGCAAACGCGGCACCCACTTTGAACAGAGCTTTCTCATATTCAAATGCTCATGCAATATAAAGCCAATACGTTCTTTTGATATCTTAACGATGTCAGCTAACTCACGCAACTTCACTTCTCGATCATTCAAAACGATTTTGTGGATTTTTTTGGTGTTTTTCTGGTGTTACCGCCTCATTTGGGCGTCCACTGCGTTCTGCATCATCACGTCTCTACGACCACGTTTAAAGTCAGCAAACCAAAGTTTTATTGTTGTTTCTGATGGAGCGGAGTACCCATGACACTTTTCAAGCCATTGCTTCGCTTGAACGGTATTTTTCCCATCAAGAAGCAGTGAAAACACGAAATTGTTTTTGATCCATTGTTTTGAAAATTAAAATGGAAAAAAACTCTTAGCACAATAACTCACAAACAAATGAATAGAATATCATGAAATTTTAACAGCTATCTTTTGAAGGTTAGTATTAACTGAAAAAAAGGTGACTGCAATAAAACTAACGCCGTCTATGTGTTAGGCCCGGGACTTTTCAGCCCATGTGATATATCAACCTCGTACAATGCCATATTCCTATTTCCGAAATCGCAAACACAAAAACTCGTAAGCCAAGAAAATAAAAGTTATCATTCACAATTACAGGTCTGATTCTTTTGGATCCGGTATGTTGACACCAGCAAGCAGTTTTGTTAAAAGAACGATGGCAAATAATAGTAGGAAGAATGCAGAAAGGAGACAAAGGTAACATTTGATGAACCTATATTTCATTGAAGAATTGAGATACATCTCATTTGAACATTTTTCTTTACTTCAGTATATTGAAAACTAATACAAGAAGATCCTACCTGAATTTCCGCGCAGATTCCAAAACAGAAGAGGCTACACCGAAAGGATCAAAGTGAAACTCTGATAAGAAATAGATAATTGATTATATCTTAAGCTGTTATTTCAACGATTAAACAAAGGCAATATTTAGTTTGATTAGCTGGTTTAGTTATTTTGCGGTCGTGGCGCTATTGCGGCTATGGAAAATAGCGCGACCCCTTTCGGGAGAAATGAAAAAAAATACTCAGATTTTGGATCGACAAGAAAGTCTTAGACAAAATCTGATCAGTGCCTTATAAGATGTCTGAACACATGGTGTATGCACTGGTCAATTTTTGAATGGAATGATGTTCGACCAAATCGCAATGTCATTTCAGTGTATTTTCCGTTGAGCGATTCGATTCATGTATCAACAGCTGATCTGCTAAAGTCAATTATGACATGACAACAGAATGGCATCTTTTTATAATGAAAGTTTCATATTTTGCCTCAGAACTAATATACAGCAGAATGTCAAGAATATAAACACACATTATTGCTTGACAAAATTATCCACCATTTACATGCCACGTTCACCAGAATAAATTCAAATATTTGAAATAACTGATAGAAATTAGTCATAATTTGTGAATAGCGTCACCTGAAGAAAGAACGAAACTGCTAATATTCTGAATTTGGTTAGAACTAAATCTAATCAGTGCATACCTACACCATTATTCTTGACATCTTATCAGTGCCAACACCAGGTATTCTATGCATCTACCACCAGGGTTTTTATGCATCTATCGCCAACCATTATTGTTTTTTTTTGTCAGAAATGACAATTAAGTGACAGATTTTGTTTTATTTGCTCCTGGCTTTTTGCTCATTTAGAGTTAGAATTTAGTGTATTTTTTTACTGCTTCTTTCACGTTTTTTTCTTGTTATTGTTACAGATACGAGTATAATTTCAAGACTCTTGCATCCAGTTGGATAAAAAAGCTCATTTCCAAGTACAAGAAGATCTGTAACATGGATATCAGCATATTTTCAAACCAATTCAGTATAACTGCACATATAAGAGTAGACAGAGTAGTTTATATGCGTTTGATATCATATTGAAGAATTGTATAGTGACCTGTTTACATTCCCTCTGCTAACAGTGCTAACACTTAAGATTTGGAAATGGGAAACAGATTTTTTTCTTTAATATGATCTGTTCCTTGTCGCCATTTGTTCACATGTCCCATATGTCATATATTGTTTGATTCAAGAAAGAATGTATTTTGTCTTTCTATCTTTACTTGTGATTTTCATTCCTGGAGATGCGCTGATTGGTCCGAAACATGTTGAGTCATAATTAAATCACCAAAGTTTTCGTATAAAATAGCAATTTGTTGCCACCGTAAATATAATTTGAGTACAAACCTTCTTCAAACGGTTGTTCTTCCATTGTGGTTGTTTTCAATGATGATATGTTCTCCTGTGGTTCCGGAAGAAAATGTGCCTTGCTTCTAGTGCATCTCACTGGAGGTATTTGTTCCATTACTTCAGGTTCAGGAGCTTCAACAGGCTGTAAAATATAGTATATGAGGATAATTCCAAGACATTTTTAGGTATGCGAAATTGTTTTTCAACATTATTGCAGCAGTGCGATATGGCAAAAGATGTAATGAAAAATCGATATTGGTAATAAGGTAAGCTGTTAACAATATTATTGCAATAGAAGGAGAATTAAAAGAATGCAGACAAATTTTAAAATTCCAGAAAAAGGTACATCCAGATTCCAGACCAGGAATTGAACTGGAGCTTGCTGTTGCCAAAGGACCCCGCACTTTTTCTATGGCAAATGGCGTTCCGTCAAATGTTCTAAAATTTTGGTATAATGTAGTACTCGACCTACTGATCAAAAGTGTCCACGGCCCTAACTCAATCCTATGAATTTTCCTTCTACGTATTTTCATAATAACAGACGCTAAGAACCATATTCTTATGTTGTGAAAGGGTATATCAGTCACCAGGAACCTCAGTTTTTATACAATTTATTCAATTAGCTACGTTTCGAGACTTTTAGTCTCTTCCTCAGGCTGAAAAATATGATAGTTACATAAACACGATAAAAATCATCTAGACAGAAAGTAATCAACATGAATACCTGTACAACATTAACACATTTTTGTATATTTCACTCTTATTTACTCAATACTTAAACACTACAATTAAAACTAACAATTCATCACAAACAAACATTCAGAAATTTAAAAAAATAAGTTAAACCAGCTCACCTATGAATACTAGATAAATAGATTCTTTCCTTTGAAACATCGTTCAAAGTCGTGGTTATTAATAAATAATATAATAAACATCTCGGGGACAACAATCTTCTTGACGTATATCAATATCGGGTTCATAAATGGAAATGAGAATATACGGGAGCCAGACGGAGTTAGCATGTGTATAGAAAAACTAGACTAGATCTGGATTTCATTGATAAATTTCGAATATGCGATGTTCAATGAACCAATATCGGTTCGCGAATTAACAGAAAGAGGGTGTTTCTTAATGAACAGCATTTCCTTGAAATTTCTTTTAAACCAATTATCCTCCCTGGTCAAAATTTTCGCGCCCTCAAAATCAAAATTATGTCCCTCATTTTTGACATGCATAGCAAGAGCGGTCGACTCTGATTGTTTTTTACAATCCGACTGGTGTTGTTTTAGTCTCTTGCCGAAATACTGACCTGTCTGTCCGATATATGATCCATCACAATCCTCACAGTCAACTTTATATACAACACCCGACTTCCTGAAATCAGGATCATCATCTTTCAGTCGAGAAAATAGGCATTTTACGGTCTTTTTATAATAACTAACAATGGTAGAAGATGTTGTGCGCATGACCTTAACCATTCTTTGGCTTAATTGTGGGACATAAATTAGTTTAAAATATTTTTTATCTCCATTATCTGCGCCAACACTAACACTTGGCTGAAGAGTTCGGCGATCTGCACCATAAAAAATCCTATTCACAAGGGTCTTTGGATATCCATTCTGGAATAGAACATTAGCCTGTTCAATTAAATTTTTTTCATGAAATGACACATGCGACAAGGTTAGAATTTTGTGCTTAATCGACTTAATGATCGCTAGTTTTTGAGATGTTGTATGGAGTGATTTAAAATGTAAGGTCCGATGAGATGCCATAGGTTTCGTGTATAAATCAGTTATTATACAACCATCTTTTCTGATTAGGAGGACATCAAGAAAAGGAATTTTACCGTCTTGTTCAATTTCATGTGTAAACTGTAGATCGGAATGGAAGTTGTTAAATGTAGCCAATACATGGTCAATCATATCGCGTGGAACCGACATAACAATATCATCAACATAGAGAAAAATGAAGGGTATATGGAAATTTAACTTCGATAAAACAAACTCAATCAAGTGGTTCATAATCAATTCTGCAATCACAGGTGATGCTGGGTTTCCCATGGCTGAGCCTTTAACCTGAGCATAAAATTTCTTATCATATTGAAAATAACTATTCTTGAAAATGAACTTAATAATATATAACACCTTGTCCAGAGAAACATCAATAAAATTGCGGTATGTTGCCCAGTTCTCCTGTAATAATCGAATAACTAAATCTTGGGGAATATTAGTGAACAAGGATTTGACATCCACACTAATGAGAACATAGTCTTCTGGAATATCAGTCGTGAGGGCGATCTTAGAAATGAGATCAATTGAATTTTTTACGGAGTACGAGAATAGGTGTCTAATCTTACCCAAAGTGGTGCATAGGAACTTCGATACATTATACGTGGGTGAACCACAACAAGAAACTACAGGTCTGAGAGGGTTTCCCTCTTTATGTACCTTAATCAAACCGTAAATCTTAGGTGGTACTGAATTATATTTTTTCAATTGTTTTGCCTTACTGTCAGAAACCACTGAACATTCCTGTAACTGCTTAACCAGCTCATTCGATTCCATCTGGATTTTGATAGTTGGATCAGACTTTAATATCTTATACGTCTCAGTATCAGAAAGTAAATTTTTTAGTTTTTGCTCATAATCAACCTTATCGATCAAAACAGTTACGTTACCCTTGTCCGCATTGGTAACCAACAGGTTAGGATTATGTTTGAGGTAATCACGGGTTTTTTTGAGAAGATAACGCAGATATTTATGGAATGAACTCACATTATAGCTGTTTTTGAACCTATTGTAGAAACTATGAACTATATTACCCAATGTTGCACGCAAACAATTTTTTTCCTCAACCTGCAACCCACACTGTCCCAAAATGAAACCCTCTATATCCGATAATAAATCTAACCAAGGAAAATCCTTGATGCCATATGGCAATGAAAATTTAGGACCCAATGCTAACATCCTAGTTACGTAATGAGGAATATTCACAGACGTCAAGTTCACGACCCAACCGGACTGCGTAGTCAACGTTGGTAGATCGGTGAGCCTGGTGAGCTGGTGAAACTTTTTCACATTATTTGATCTTACACGCTGTACAGTTGACTGAAAAAATCTATCCTGGTACTTCATGAAATTATTCACCGTGGTAGTTGGTACTGAACCACTTATACAATTTTTATGATACGAAATATTTCTCTTTAACCTATTGATTTTCCAATTAACAATTTTAATTTCTAGATTCAAAATATCATGCTTTAGTTTAGTAACTATTCTCGACAAAGCACCTGTATATGGATGTTTTTCCTGAAACAATGAATGAATACATTTTACCTCATTCATTATATGATTAGGATATACTCCAGTTTTTCTGCATCTCAACAGGAATATCCTATTGTTGATGGACATAGCAAGCTTTCTGTTGTCCTTAGCCCACTCCTTGAAATGAACCACCATGCACATACCATATACCGTCAAGATATGATCGAAGAACCCCATGTCGTCGAATATGCGACCATTAAATATCAGACTAGGTTTTATATCGTTCCTATGTTATATGTTGTGAAAGGGTATATCAGTCACCAGGAACCTCAGTTTTTATACAATTTATTCAATTAGCTACGTTTCGAGACTTTTAGTCTCTTCCTCAGGCTGAAAAATATGATAGTTACATAAACACGATAAAAATCATCTAGACAGAAAGTAATCAACATGAATACCTGTACAACATTAACACATTTTTGTATATTTCACTCTTATTTACTCAATACTTAAACACTACAATTAAAACTAACAATTCATCACAAACAAACATTCAGAAATTTAAAAAAATAAGTTAAACCAGCTCACCTATGAATACTAGATAAATAGATTCTTTCCTTTGAAACATCGTTCAAAGTCGTGGTTATTAATAAATAATATAATAAACATCTCGGGGACAACAATCTTCTTGACGTATATCAATATCGGGTTCATAAATGGAAATGAGAATATACGGGAGCCAGACGGAGTTAGCATGTGTATAGAAAAACTAGACTAGATCTGGATTTCATTGATAAATTTCGAATATGCGATGTTCAATGAACCAATATCGGTTCGCGAATTAACAGAAAGAGGGTGTTTCTTAATGAACAGCATTTCCTTGAAATTTCTTTTAAACCAATTATCCTCCCTGGTCAAAATTTTCGCGCCCTCAAAATCAAAATTATGTCCCTCATTTTTGACATGCATAGCAAGAGCGGTCGACTCTGATTGTTTTTTACAATCCGACTGGTGTTGTTTTAGTCTCTTGCCGAAATACTGACCTGTCTGTCCGATATATGATCCATCACAATCCTCACAGTCAACTTTATATACAACACCCGACTTCCTGAAATCAGGATCATCATCTTTCAGTCGAGAAAATAGGCATTTTACGGTCTTTTTATAATAACTAACATCTCTCTATGTTGATGATATTGTTATGTCGGTTCCACGCGATATGATTGACCATGTATTGGCTACATTTAACAACTTCCATTCCGATCTACAGTTTACACATGAAATTGAACAAGACGGTAAAATTCCTTTTCTTGATGTCCTCCTAATCAGAAAAGATGGTTGTATAATAACTGATTTATACACGAAACCTATGGCATCTCATCGGACCTTACATTTTAAATCACTCCATACAACATCTCAAAAACTAGCGATCATTAAGTCGATTAAGCACAAAATTCTAACCTTGTCGCATGTGTCATTTCATGAAAAAAATTTAATTGAACAGGCTAATGTTCTATTCCAGAATGGATATCCAAAGACCCTTGTGAATAGGATTTTTTATGGTGCAGATCGCCGAACTCTTCAGCCAAGTGTTAGTGTTGGCGCAGATAATGGAGATAAAAAATATTTTAAACTAATTTATGTCCCACAATTAAGCCAAAGAATGGTTAAGGTCATGCGCACAACATCTTCTACCATTGTTAGTTATTATAAAAAGACCGTAAAATGCCTATTTTCTCGACTGAAAGATGATGATCCTGATTTCAGGAAGTCGGGTGTTGTATATAAAGTTGACTGTGAGGATTGTGATGGATCATATATCGGACAGACAGGTCAGTATTTCGGCAAGAGACTAAAACAACACCAGTCGGATTGTAAAAAACAATCAGAGTCGACCGCTCTTGCTATGCATGTCAAAAATGAGGGACATAATTTTGATTTTGAGGGCGCGAAAATTTTGACCAGGGAGGATAATTGGTTTAAAAGAAATTTCAAGGAAATGCTGTTCATTAAGAAACACCCTCTTTCTGTTAATTCGCGAACCGATATTGGTTCATTGAACATCGCATATTCGAAATTTATCAATGAAATCCAGATCTAGTCTAGTTTTTCTATACACATGCTAACTCCGTCTGGCTCCCGTATATTCTCATTTCCATTTATGAACCCGATATTGATATACGTCAAGAAGATTGTTGTCCCCGAGATGTTTATTATATTATTTATTAATAACCACGACTTTGAACGATGTTTCAAAGGAAAGAATCTATTTATCTAGTATTCATAGGTGAGCTGGTTTAACTTATTTTTTTAAATTTCTGAATGTTTGTTTGTGATGAATTGTTAGTTTTAATTGTAGTGTTTAAGTATTGAGTAAATAAGAGTGAAATATACAAAAATGTGTTAATGTTGTACAGGTATTCATGTTGATTACTTTCTGTCTAGATGATTTTTATCGTGTTTATGTAACTATCATATTTTTCAGCCTGAGGAAGAGACTAAAAGTCTCGAAACGTAGCTAATTGAATAAATTGTATAAAAACTGAGGTTCCTGGTGACTGATATACCCTTTCACAACATATAACATAGGAACGATATAAAACCTAGTCTGATATTTAATGGTCGCATATTCGACGACATGGGGTTCTTCGATCATATCTTGACGGTATATGGTATGTGCATGGTGGTTCATTTCAAGGAGTGGGCTAAGGACAACAGAAAGCTTGCTATGTCCATCAACAATAGGATATTCCTGTTGAGATGCAGAAAAACTGGAGTATATCCTAATCATATAATGAATGAGGTAAAATGTATTCATTCATTGTTTCAGGAAAAACATCCATATACAGGTGCTTTGTCGAGAATAGTTACTAAACTAAAGCATGATATTTTGAATCTAGAAATTAAAATTGTTAATTGGAAAATCAATAGGTTAAAGAGAAATATTTCGTATCATAAAAATTGTATAAGTGGTTCAGTACCAACTACCACGGTGAATAATTTCATGAAGTACCAGGATAGATTTTTTCAGTCAACTGTACAGCGTGTAAGATCAAATAATGTGAAAAAGTTTCACCAGCTCACCAGGCTCACCGATCTACCAACGTTGACTACGCAGTCCGGTTGGGTCGTGAACTTGACGTCTGTGAATATTCCTCATTACGTAACTAGGATGTTAGCATTGGGTCCTAAATTTTCATTGCCATATGGCATCAAGGATTTTCCTTGGTTAGATTTATTATCGGATATAGAGGGTTTCATTTTGGGACAGTGTGGGTTGCAGGTTGAGGAAAAAAATTGTTTGCGTGCAACATTGGGTAATATAGTTCATAGTTTCTACAATAGGTTCAAAAACAGCTATAATGTGAGTTCATTCCATAAATATCTGCGTTATCTTCTCAAAAAAACCCGTGATTACCTCAAACATAATCCTAACCTGTTGGTTACCAATGCGGACAAGGGTAACGTAACTGTTTTGATCGATAAGGTTGATTATGAGCAAAAACTAAAAAATTTACTTTCTGATACTGAGACGTATAAGATATTAAAGTCTGATCCAACTATCAAAATCCAGATGGAATCGAATGAGCTGGTTAAGCAGTTACAGGAATGTTCAGTGGTTTCTGACAGTAAGGCAAAACAATTGAAAAAATATAATTCAGTACCACCTAAGATTTACGGTTTGATTAAGGTACATAAAGAGGGAAACCCTCTCAGACCTGTAGTTTCTTGTTGTGGTTCACCCACGTATAATGTATCGAAGTTCCTATGCACCACTTTGGGTAAGATTAGACACCTATTCTCGTACTCCGTAAAAAATTCAATTGATCTCATTTCTAAGATCGCCCTCACGACTGATATTCCAGAAGACTATGTTCTCATTAGTGTGGATGTCAAATCCTTGTTCACTAATATTCCCCAAGATTTAGTTATTCGATTATTACAGGAGAACTGGGCAACATACCGCAATTTTATTGATGTTTCTCTGGACAAGGTGTTATATATTATTAAGTTCATTTTCAAGAATAGTTATTTTCAATATGATAAGAAATTTTATGCTCAGGTTAAAGGCTCAGCCATGGGAAACCCAGCATCACCTGTGATTGCAGAATTGATTATGAACCACTTGATTGAGTTTGTTTTATCGAAGTTAAATTTCCATATACCCTTCATTTTTCTCTATGTTGATGATATTGTTATGTCGGTTCCACGCGATATGATTGACCATGTATTGGCTACATTTAACAACTTCCATTCCGATCTACAGTTTACACATGAAATTGAACAAGACGGTAAAATTCCTTTTCTTGATGTCCTCCTAATCAGAAAAGATGGTTGTATAATAACTGATTTATACACGAAACCTATGGCATCTCATCGGACCTTACATTTTAAATCACTCCATACAACATCTCAAAAACTAGCGATCATTAAGTCGATTAAGCACAAAATTCTAACCTTGTCGCATGTGTCATTTCATGAAAAAAATTTAATTGAACAGGCTAATGTTCTATTCCAGAATGGATATCCAAAGACCCTTGTGAATAGGATTTTTTATGGTGCAGATCGCCGAACTCTTCAGCCAAGTGTTAGTGTTGGCGCAGATAATGGAGATAAAAAATATTTTAAACTAATTTATGTCCCACAATTAAGCCAAAGAATGGTTAAGGTCATGCGCACAACATCTTCTACCATTGTTAGTTATTATAAAAAGACCGTAAAATGCCTATTTTCTCGACTGAAAGATGATGATCCTGATTTCAGGAAGTCGGGTGTTGTATATAAAGTTGACTGTGAGGATTGTGATGGATCATATATCGGACAGACAGGTCAGTATTTCGGCAAGAGACTAAAACAACACCAGTCGGATTGTAAAAAACAATCAGAGTCGACCGCTCTTGCTATGCATGTCAAAAATGAGGGACATAATTTTGATTTTGAGGGCGCGAAAATTTTGACCAGGGAGGATAATTGGTTTAAAAGAAATTTCAAGGAAATGCTGTTCATTAAGAAACACCCTCTTTCTGTTAATTCGCGAACCGATATTGGTTCATTGAACATCGCATATTCGAAATTTATCAATGAAATCCAGATCTAGTCTAGTTTTTCTATACACATGCTAACTCCGTCTGGCTCCCGTATATTCTCATTTCCATTTATGAACCCGATATTGATATACGTCAAGAAGATTGTTGTCCCCGAGATGTTTATTATATTATTTATTAATAACCACGACTTTGAACGATGTTTCAAAGGAAAGAATCTATTTATCTAGTATTCATAGGTGAGCTGGTTTAACTTATTTTTTTAAATTTCTGAATGTTTGTTTGTGATGAATTGTTAGTTTTAATTGTAGTGTTTAAGTATTGAGTAAATAAGAGTGAAATATACAAAAATGTGTTAATGTTGTACAGGTATTCATGTTGATTACTTTCTGTCTAGATGATTTTTATCGTGTTTATGTAACTATCATATTTTTCAGCCTGAGGAAGAGACTAAAAGTCTCGAAACGTAGCTAATTGAATAAATTGTATAAAAACTGAGGTTCCTGGTGACTGATATACCCTTTCACAACATATAACATAGGAACGATATAAAACCTAGTCTCATATTCTTATGTTTATAGTGAAAAGAGGTTACAGTCCACTGCGACCTTAAGGTCTATTGTGCCCCCTTACAGAGCTGTTATCATCGAGCCTCCTACAGCTCGAGTATATTGGACGGCTTCAACGAGGATAATTCTCCACTCCTATCAGTTTATTGTCCAAAGCACTCTTTCCTTTGGCTTGCAATGGCATACCAAGGTGAATAGGAGTTTCTTCCTCCTCCCCACACAATCTACACTTGTCAGTGTCTGATCAACCCATTCTCAACAGATGCTTCTTTAGGCGACAATCGAAAGCCAGTGAGTAGGTGTAGTTGGTTCTTACTGAGATCCAGATATTCTTTGGATTGAGCAGTTTCAAAGTTCCGGAGGAACTTTTTGGAGTGATCCACCCCTGGGAGATTTGTTTGTGCGCTCTTTCTGGCAAGTGAATTGGCCTTTTCGTTTCCTACAATTCCCGATTGACCGGGAACACAGATTAAAATGACCTTATTTTTCTTGCTTACCTCATTGAGTTTGTTCCGACACTCCCAAATCAGCTTTGAATCAATAACATAGGATCTCAGTGATTTAACGGCAGCTTGACTATGTGTATGAATAGCCATTTCACACTTCAGATATTTTCTTTCTAGATTTATGTCTAGACATCTTTCGATTGCTAGTATTTCCGTGTGAAGGACGCTTATACTGGAGCCTTACGATAGTGCACACTTGGTACTTGCCCTGTGAATCCCAGCACCAGCTCCTATAGCAGTTTCAGAACCATCTGTACACCATTTTATTGCATTTTCTTCAAGATCATAGTCGGTGTATTCTTGTTTCCAATCTTCTCTTTTGCTTAGCATTGTACTGAAGTTTTTCTCAGTGCTTACTTTCTTGATATTCTTATGTATTATTATTAACTGATGGGCTCAATTGGATATAGAAGAACCTTTCAGATCTACACCAGATTGATCTTTCGTTCATATACCTTGTGAATCAGTTACAATTGACCTATGCTTTAATCAATTACAATTAGTTGTATACTCCATAGCTTCCCGACTGAATGAATATATAAGATGTATTTTTCCACATTTACATGCCGCATATTTTGTATTTATTCATTTTCTCTTGTGCCACTGAGTAGTCTTTGAAAGTACATTGGCTCAGGGAATTATCTAAGCAGGTATTGATCCTATCATACAAGTCCCCAACACAGTTATACCAATCCTGTCTCTAATCTTGCACCAAAATTTTTTTTAACTCTTCACTGCACATTTACAATCTACTTTATACAGTAATAAGTAGGGTACCATCCATCAATGGTTCGCCGTACAATTGTTCCTCCAAGAGGTCTTCAGGCCAGGTTCTTTTCAGTCTCTTCTCCAGGAGGGGTTGGGCGAAAAGATCATTATCATTATGTTTTCATGATCTGTGGTTCGGTCCCTGTATTTGTTGATTCTTGGCTTTATTGAATCTTTTATTGATTTTATTCCCATATCATTTCGTAGGGTTTGGTTTGTTACAAACCATGGAGCTCCTGCTATCATATGAAGCCTTTTTGACTGGAATGCGCCAAGGATTCTTATTTTCGATAGCTTAGAACATCCCCAGAGTTCTATACCGCATGTCCACACTGATTTGAGAATACATTTATAGATTGTCACTTTATTTTCAAGGGACAGCTCCGATCTTTTGTTCAATAACCAGAACATTTTCTTCACTGCACCCAAATTAAACTGATAATAGTTAACTAATTGCCAATCTCCTCTGTTCCAGTTACAGTCGTTCTCACATTCTTGGGAATCATTTCAGTAGTTATTTATATTGAAAGATGCGGCCTTCTCAATCCACTTCCTTTTGCTTTCTCATTCTTAAATCTAGCATAAGTCCCCTCCTATATATCCATCTCAGCTTTTGGTGTTTCTCTCTAAGAATTAGAGTAATAATATTTCCTCAATATCCCATTATGAGACTAGCATCTTTTCCTTTTGCTTGAGTTGGAATACTTCATACAATTGCTTTTTGCTATTCCCCCAAAAATCTGAAGTATAGAGCTAAGGGTCTTTAATTCCTGTGTGTGTATGAAACGATTTACACTTACAGGATACAATGAGCTCCTATAAGTTCTTCCTGAATAAACTGTTACATATATTTATAGCACATGAAACAGTACCAACCGAACTAATGAAACCTTCCTCGATAGAAACTAAATTTTATATGCTGAGTTTAATATTAAAAGGAAGTAAATAACAGAGGTCTATTTCTCCACCATGTTCATATTAAAATATTAAATAGACATAATTACCTGGAAATAGTCGGTAATTCTCCGAGACTTCACACTGGGACAATAATTAGTCATTTCGTCGGTAAGTTGTGCCTCAAGCTCCATCTTCTTCGCTTCTGATGGAAGTATTTTGTTCTTCGATCTAGTTCGAACTGAACGTCCTGAAATATTTCAATTGTTAAAAGGGAATAAATACAGATTTTCAGGAAAGCATCAAAAAGCCGTAGCTTCGATGAGGATTTGACGTTGTTTGCAACGTTGCCACTTGCGACTCAAATTAATCAACAACGATATTTATGGATTACCATTAAAAGAATTGATTATAGCTTATGACAAAAAATGAATGGTAATTCTATCAGAAACAATTCTGAAAATGATCCTATTGAAGATTTAAAAACTACATAATTATCTTCATATATAGATATTTACTTTATAAATACTGCAACGCTGCAACCACCAACAATTAGCAAGAAGACCAAACGGCCTAACATAACGGTATCAGCTAACCTCACTTTTTGAGATTTGTTTTTATCATCATACATACCTTGTACCATTTTCTCGAATTTATTTATCGAATATTTTCAAAACTAAACAACCCCCCAATCCGGACCCAAACGGGATTACGAGTATTACAGCAAAATAAAAAAGAAAACATTCAAAAAAGTAATGACATTGGGCATGTTTCCTAAATTTCAATCATTGACGTGTGACGTGACGTTTGTTTTAGGTACTTTTGAACTACCAAATTCAAACGTTCCTCTTCGTGGCGGAGCGAGTGGATGCGGATTAATACATTTGTTTAATCATTACGCGTTCGCTATTTTTTTATGTATATTTAATTTATATTTGTGTTCTGTGGATACGGATATTCGATTACGTGACTCCACTAGATGTCGCCATGGTGTAGTCTCTGCTCATGAGTCATGACTATCATTAGTGTTGTTTTAAGAGGAACCACGTTGATCAAACAATCCATTGGATTTGTATTACATTTAATTCCCAGAGAAAAAAAAGAATATATAGGATCTTAAATTATATTTGGTACAATTTCATTTATTCAAAATATTGTCTTGAAAGGATGGTTACTTTTGAAACTTTGCCCACACAACCAGTATTTCAATACTGCATGAATATATGATGAATATAAATATACTTATTACATATGAAGACCTTGCATTTATGTAGATTCAATAACATATTAATCCACGAACGATATATAAGACACATATGTAATTAACCACAATGTTGAAGATTTAACAAGAAATTTTCGGAGTTTAAGGAACACTGCAGGCACATTATAGCTATTTTTTTAACTGAATTTGCGAAAATCATTATTTTGGGGATACAAAAGGATGGAGTTTCTTTTGGTCCCTATTTTCAGCCCTCCTCAAGTCAAGAGAAGCTGCAGTTGGCACCTTGAGTGGCAACTGAACAATGTCTGGTTCAAATTGAAGTATATGCTCGGCTTCAACTGCAAAATATTGTTGAGTAGAAATTCTAAATCAATGACAGTTTAATTATTAAGGTTAATATATGAGGGAACAATATAACTCTACAGATACATATTCACAGGATCAAACTATCATTCTTATACTGCTAGGTACGAACCTATAATTCGATGTAGCTTCGTACCATAAGCTAAATCTGTTTGATAAGCCATCAAAAAACTCAATGGAATAATTGGTGCAAACACAGATACTTTTTTCTTATACCTGTATCTGCAAAATTAATTGGAATGCTCACTCCGATTCAGAACCACATTAATTTAATATAAATAATCTCCATCTGTTCTATTCTTCCTTACCCTAAAGCACTCCATGTAACTGCAGTCAAATAGAAAGCACCATACCAAAAAAACAATTCCCTCTGCTTAGCAATTTCTAAGGCCACTTCCCTTTCCCTCAGTTGACTCCTCATCTGGATATCTCTTTCAATCTAAATGAATCAAATTACTGGTTTTACTTCGCAAGTTTAGCTACATACCTTTATTGCGGTTATTTCATTTATTAGCTCTTGGTTTTGAAGAAGACTTTCTTCCATATCCATCGTGAAATAATTACCCATCGTATAAAAGCTTCATTAATGCATCGATTTTTTGGGCAAACGTTACAATGACCAGTTTTGATGAATGGGAAAATCAATAACATTTGAAACGTTCGCTATTTTCAAATACAATCTTCCTTCGTTCTTCAACCCTTTGGGTCGTCCCGTGATTTGAACTACGAGCATAGATCATACAGTATGAAGAAAGAGGAGTCTTCGATGACGACGATCCGCAGGGTCGTCTTGGGGGTAGATTCGCATTTGCCAGTGCAAAAAATCAAGTTCGAAGTTATTCTGTTATGGAGCTTTTTTCTGTTTGTTACACGGGAGATATGTAAGGTTAGATCAATATTCTGAAATTTTGCAGACGAACGGACGGACAGAATTTAATTTGTCTGAGGTTCTCGATCAGTGATTCGAACCTCGAGACTACTCTTCGGCGTCCTCGGTAGCCCATATCATAGAAATACCAACGAGTCCTGAACTTCTCAGCTTTCTATTGAGGTTGTCCCGAACCTGCTCAATCGGATTGAGATCTGGACTTCTTGCTGGCCATTCCATTCGAGAGACTTCAACCTCTTCAAGGTACTCCTGAACGATGCGCGCACGATGGGGTCTGGCATTATCGTCCATAAAAATGAAATTTTCACCAATGTATGGGGCAAATGGCACTACACATGCTCTTCAAGAATTGCACTGAGCATATCTTTCATGTGGGAACGTCGATCACAATGGTAGAGGCAGAATCTAGACTCATCTGTGAAGAGAACTCTTTCCCAATCGGCCTCTTCCCAATGGATATGCTCTCTCGCAAAATCCAAACGCGCCCTTCGATGGGCTGGGGTAAGAGCTGGGCCTCTTGCCGCGACACGAGGCCTCAAATCATATTCTCTGAGGCGATTTCTTATTGTCTGAGTGCTAATTTGCAACTCATGAGTTTGCTCAAGCTGATTGTGAAGGAGGCGAGCGGTTGCAAACCGTTGTCTCAACGAAGAAACTCAAGTAACGTTCTTGAATGGCAGTTGTTACCCATGGTCTACTCTGTCCTGGTCTTCGGACATTCATACCTGTCTCCCTGAATCGCTGCAACATTCTGGACACACTTGTATGGGAAACTCCAAACCTTTCTGCAATTCTTGTGTATGTCCACCCTTCTTCTCGCAAAACTACCGCTTGGGCACATTCCTCTTGGGTCAAATTGCGTGTTTCGCGTTGCATAGCGATCGAGTGTAGAAAATCAAACGAAAGAAAAACTATTGATCACTAGAATTGACCGAGAACAAATGATTTTAGAATGTAGCCAATACATTCAAAATCTGATAATATCATCTTCTTTTATTCCTGCTGGGAGAAAACATCTGTATTGAAGAAAAACGTTGAAAGTGGATAACATATGCATGCATAATTCTGATAAAAATAATTATCATCGAGAACACCTTCAGTTGTAGAATAAATTTGAGATTTCCATAATGTGCGTTAATTTTTTGAAGAGGTTGAAGTCTCTCGAATGGAATGGCCAGCAAGAAGTCCAGATCTCAATCCGATTGAGCAGGTTTGGGACAACCTCAATAGAAGGCTGAGAAGTTCAGAAAAATCATCCAGATACTCTTAATGACTTAGGAATCCAACTCAGAGAAATCTGGGAGGGATAAGATCAGAACATTTTAAGATCACTCATTTTGAGTATGAACCGTCGTTGCCGAGCTGTAATTAACGCAAGGGGTGGAAAATTGTTCATTTCTCTTCATTCACATAAGATTCGGTGAAATCCTGAATTTTTCTTCCATTCAATGTGTCTTGTTCCGTTCAAAACCTTCCCGAGAGGACATAAAAAACAAGTTATAAAGTCGATGTAGAGTTAACTTTCATTAAAATTGAGATTTTCAGAATGTGCGTTAATTTTTTTGCGCAGTGTACATACATTTCAGGATAGTTTGATTGCAGATGTTTTGGGGTAAATATATACATACATGCGCCCTTAAAACCCTCTTAGGACCGGTAATAAAAAAGGAGAACCGACAATTGAAACGTGCGCTACCAGATTCCGTATTTTTAGTGAGGAATTTCGTTGTTGATGCAACGGTTGAACCCTCGGTTACCATTTAACACTGACCCTTACTGGCGCAGTCAGGTAAAATGAGTCGAAAAAAAAATATATATATTAGTCACGAACAAATTACTTCTGAATTGTCAACTTTCATCAAGACAAGAACAGCGTCACCCTTCTGAGTCCATTGTGAATTATAAACAATTTTAGATCAATAAGAAAAATTTTTATTGATCTGAGTAAACAATCGGTGGTCTCTATAACAACAGTTTCGGTTGGGAACATCTCTGGCCAACAAAATCATTTTTACTAATCACAGGGAACAATCATATTAATTAAGATAAAGAAAGACAAATTCTCATATTTAACCATATATTAAATACATTAAGTAATACAATTATCATTTAAGAAACAAAAATAAAGCTTCAACAGCCTTAAATAGAATTTCTAAAAAGTGAAGTGTTAAATGTAAATTCATGAAAAAACAAGTTTAAAGATTTACACTATCAAGAAATGGCTACACAAGTAATTCTCTTTGTGAAGTTCCATGAAAAATTAAGATAGCAAACGTGACCGCAAAAATTCACAACAAAATAACCAATAACACTTTTCCATTTAACATCTAAAGGTATCAGGATAATGCGATGGTATGACCACCCCCCTCAATAAAGGTACAACAATTCTTTTGGGCGACATACATCAATTAGATATAAATTTTTGCGATCACCAAATTTTACTTTCAATTTAGTCCTTCTAGAATCGTTATATTTTTATAATGGTTTTAATAACATTCTACAATCCTTAAGAGTTCGCATCATACTTTTTTCATTGAAAAAAGTGCACTTCCCTAAGATTTATTAGTTTATAAAAATACAATTTCTGAACCAAATTAGATGCCCATGCGTTAGAGAACGAAATGTTGAACAAATATGTAATATTAATAAATCTTCTCCGTCAGCTACCACGAGTCACAATCAAAATAAATAAAACAAGGATAAATTAATCTGAGTATATATTCTGCACAATATGAATAGAAATAAAATATCTACATCTTTAAAGTAAGGATTGTTCGTTCTTTAACACTTTATTCATGGCGAATTCAATTCTTTTAAATGCAGGGGCAGTAAATAATCTACAATCATTTAAAAGAACTAAGTCTATAGAATGTTTGAAACTATGTGCATGTTCTCCTGAAAACATAACTTCAAACATTTTTTCTGGAGAACCTCCCACAAAATTACATATTGGAAAATGTATAGTAATTTTTCCACCTACAATAATTTTATAAGAACTCTGTAGAACCATATCAAAAAATGAATATACAATTAACAATTTTAAGTACTTTCCCAGAAGACGTCTGATGATTTAACAATTTAGTGAAGGAAATTCCAACTAACATTTATTCACAATGAATATAAAACCTATTATCATTGAAGTGAAAGTACAGGTGGGGCATCCTACAATTTGCACTAATCATCAATAAACCTTGAAAAACAAAAACGCTAAGTTTGTGCGTTGTTACCACAGATAACAGGTCTTACATCCCAATTCTGATATTCTTGAAAGAAAATTCAGAATATACATAAACAAGGAGTTAATTATCGGTGCCAATATTAGAAAACGACTTTTTGAATCCTTGCCTACTAGATTTTCACAACCTTACTCGTTTTTGGACCGAATCATTTGAAAATTAAGATTTCCATGTTATGTGGTTTTCCAACAAGATGTTTCAATTCAAATTGAGAAAAAACTTATTGTTTCTGTGAAAGGCAGATGCATTTTTATTTCAGTGGATTTTTTTTGACAGTTGATGAAAATTTTCATCATATTTTTTGGCCTCAAAATCAGGTCATATAATTATGAGGCAACGTTTATTTACAAGGGAATGGGGTAACGCGCTACACTACTCTTGAACCAATGACTAATGGCGGAAAATGTTCTTTTTCGCATTGACCTCAAGTTTGCGCCATTTAACACCATTACATTCAAGTGCTGAAAGGCAACATAACAGCTGTTATTCGCGAAATGGATCCACAATTATGCGGAAACAGTTCAGAGGCTGAAATTTTATAGATATTACATTCCATTATTAACCCCATATTTTGAATCGAAAAAAATTACCAGCCTTTCACAACAAGTTTTCTTTGAATTAAAAATGAAACCTCTTGCTGGATGACCCGTTATATGAGCAATCTGCAATGATATTTACTCTCAAAGAATTCTCAATAGTTTTTAACAGAATATTTATTCCAAAAGTATTAAAAACCCTAAATTTCCAAAATGTTCATTTTCGAATTCTAAGTCTCAACCGGTTCAGATAAGTCCTTTTTCGAAAATGACAGCATTTCTTGCATTATAAGAAAAATATTTAAAACAGAGGTAAAAACAATTTTCATCAATTTTTTTTAATAAAGCAATAGTAAAAAATCCGTCACGGGGTGGTGGGGGGAGACTGGAATACCGGTGGAGGGCAAGAGGGGGGGTGGTAACATGACCATTAACCACTCTTGAAGAGTAGAATCGCCACCTGACCCAAGTAGAAATAGATGAAATGGCGAGTTTCGTGGGTCACATATGACCCGAAATTTCGACCTACTATGCAATGCCACGTTGGGTTGTACTTCTTGTCAAACTCCTTTTTGATATATGCCGCAATGTCCTGGAAAAAACATCTTTTAGGAAACAGTCAACGTGAACATAAGTATAAATCAGCTGGAAATGAAACCCCACACAAATATTTGCATAAACATTAGAAGTGTAGGTGGGCGATACATTACCACTGAATATTCAGAAAGTATAGCATGACCACTTGTAATTCTTAAGTAAATTCAGTTATCGAATGATCAAACAAAACTAAGTCCTTCATCTGAATTAAAGTTAACGACTGTTAAAAAACAATCAAAGTTGATTTCAGATACACAGAAGAGTTATCTAGAATAATAAAAAGCCGTACCTTTTCAATATTGTATTTTTCAATAGCTTGTGTTGCACAGTCTACAGCATCTTGCTGCATGTCTTCGCTCATATCAGCATTTTTAATGACAGCTTTACGGTCAGTCATCTTGGGAGTAATTGAGGACCTGAAAAAATAAAGTCTTGGTATATCAAGGTCTTTTCAAAATATCGAAAATAAAATCACCAGGTAACAAAATAAACACCTTTTATAGTCATCAAAATTTTTAATTCTGACAGTGGCATGAGCAATAAGATCGGCCATTCCACATGAATTGGAAAACTAAGGAAAACTGGCACAACCATGCTCCAATTTTGTCAATAAATTGCATTTTTGTCATCACACATCATGCGATCTTATAAAGATTGATTTACAATAACGAGGGGGGTAATCGGCTTCTGATAACCCAGAAAAATATATGGAACGAACCAATTCAACACCTGATACTTACGTGAAATTTACAAGAAATTACTATCTGCTAATCAAAAAATATTTTCACTTGTGTCTTCTGCACGTTTCTTAAATTTTTTCTGTCTTGTGAAAAGTAACGATATTCATTTATTCGAATATCCTACACTATCGCGGATACGGATTAATAAATGCCAGAAAATTCTACGTTCCTATTGGCTGTCGCGTAGAGGCTTCTGGCAGAGGTTTCTGACAACCGAGCAACGCGACCATGGAATCCCCAAGCAAGCAATTAATTTGAAGGAAACTGAACGCTACTCCTCTTTTGAAATACAAATAACCTTTTTGATGAATGAGAAATAAGAAATTATCCAGCACCGATACCTTGTATTTATAAGTAACTAAATATTATCCTAAAAAATAACATTTACTTCAGAATTTGTGCTAGAATTTTCTATTTTTCTATGCATGAGAATGCGGCCAATATTTTCAAAATGTTTCTTGTCTAACAAGTCACGAATATTCAAAAATGGGTATTTTTTTAAATTATACTTTTTAAATAATTAGGGGGGGGCGAAATACATGCAATTATTAAACACAAGTGGATGTACAGCGGATCCTGAAATTCGGGGCATTGATATATGATTCAGAGGGTGTGATTGGTACACTGAACATGCGAATAATAACAAATTTACTGTACCGATGTCTCAATCTCAATAAGTTGAGATCATCACTGCAGGAAGCCTTAAGAACACCGCTCATTGGTATTCCAAACTAAAATTGAAAAATTCCATAGAACCCCAGCCTGAACATGAGTACCTAACATTTTTGCGGCATTTCGTAAAAAGCTACAATAACCAATGCAAATAATGCAAAATGTCATGCCAATTTATTTAATCTGAAACGAGATATGTAATTCGAAATGAGCTCACCTGAATATGTTTTGGATCAATTTCAAAGTTGAAACAGACTGATGAATTGGCGGTGGTTCTTGCTTGTAGGTATAAAAATAGGGATATCTCAGAGTGTCACTGTAATATTTTCAAAATATTTGCACTCGCTCTTCTGGAAACTAAGCTGATCCGATTTTTACTTCTATCTAGAAGAAAAATCGATTAATTCTCATAGCGCACTCTCTCAACACCATGGTGAATTCAAAATTTATTGACTTAACATCCAGGGAATGCGGAATTTGTGAAAACGAGAGATAAGAAGTAAACTGCAACTCTACCTAATACATTTTTTGATCAATGTCAAATTCTTTGGTAGTTTCAAGTGATTGCAGCCTATTTTGAATACAGGATAAATTAAGTGACAATTATTATTGATTTCTTCTACATTATTTTTATGTTTGCAAATTTTAAAATTTGAAATTTTTGTTGAGAGCTCCCTCTACCGATTGGACGATAAAACTACGTATTTAAAAACTATCTGACGTTTACCTGTCAAAAGTGTCAAGTCACAAATGTCAAAATATAAATAAACAAAGTTTTGTTATTATATTCATGATTGCATTTCATTTTTTCCAACATGAAAGGATTTGCATAATTTTAGAAAATGCAAGAAGATAATGAAAACATCTTAGGTAGGTCCAGGAAGTTTTCCTAACATACCTATTCATCTGAATTTTAAGGATGTTAAACAATTGCTGAGTTATTAGTGTTTACATGAAATTTTGCGTAGGAGTACAAAAGAAATTCAAGAAATATGTTACTTAAATCTTAAATTATTGGATTAGAATGTTCAGGAGAAGAGTTGGAATAATAATTTTCATATTTCAATTTCGAAAAATCATCTCAAATTTGCAAGATTTGCTTTTATTTTACGAATCTGTTAACATCTCATAACTTTTTCAGATCACAGTGCTAATTATGGGAATGTCTGCTCTGGATGTTTGAATGTTATTGATGATGAAGAGATTATTTGTGCCCTGGATCAAGAATGGCATTTGGAATGTTTTCGGTAAATTTTTATGAGAAAAATGTTTCATATTATCTAATTTATTTGAAATTTTTAGATGTTCAGCTTGTGATGCCGCCCTTTCTAACTGGTACTTTGAGAAAGATGGACTTTTATTTTGTAAACTTGACTATTATACTAGATTTGGAGAAGCTTGTCAGCAATGCACTCAGGTAGAGAATAATTATAATACCTTGGCTTTATTTAGTAACCTATAGCGGTTTCGGAAGCATCTGTGTACCATTTTATTGTTTTTATTTGAGATTATAGTACGTGTATTCCCGTTCTCCATCTTCGGTTTTGTTTAGCATTGTACTGAAGTTTTTCTCAGTGCTTTCTTTCTTGATCATTACATCACTAGGAAGATTTGCAAATGAGTTGTAGTTATTCAGAGAGGACCAAGCTCTCGGATTCTTGATTCTCTCATTGCCATTTACTTCTTTAGATATTCTGAGGATGGCCTCATGGGCTACCCTATCCATCACTAGATGTAGAGGTGTGAGGCCTGTGATGATCTCAAGCGCCCTAGTTGAGCACGTTCTCATAGCTCCTGTGACGCACACACAGACAAGCCTTTGTACTCTGTCGATCATTTGCCTTGTACTTACCTGACTTGCCTTAGCAAACCAGGCTACTGCCCCATATGTGATTATAGGTCTTACGATCATGACGTACATCCATTGCAGTATTTTTATTTCGTTATGGCTCTACTGAGCCATCCTATATCCATCCGGAAGGCTTACTAGCCTTCCAGGAACTGCGACCACATAGATATTTTGTTCTCTAGCCTACTCGCTCATTGAAACCCAAAAAGGTTGCCAATGGTGTTGATAAGACCGGCAAAATCCTTAGGAGCCTTGGCTTTAACCTTGTGGGACCGGTTACCCCATTTGAATGGTTCTTAGGACCAGCCAGTTCTGGACACTTGCATACCATGTGTTCAGCTGTTTCTGACTCTGATCCACAGAGCCTACAAATCTCATGTGCTGACTTTCCCATATGGTACAAATGATGTTTGCACCGACAGTGCCCTGTCAGCAGACCTACCATCACACGAAGCTCAGCTTGTGACAGCTTTAGGAGCTTACCGGTATAGGTCAGTGAAATCATCACGAATTTCTTGGACTCAGTAAGTCCAGTATTGTTTCTCCAGGGGGTTATTCTGTTGTCCAAATCCCATTGTGGAAGCGCTGCCTTATATCAATGGGTGCGTTCATCCGACTAAGCAGCTACCGCTACCGCTCCTTCAAACGTCAAAACCATATGATTTGTTCGATCTGTTGTGTCAAATTAGTTAGTAATTTGACACAACAAATCGAACAAATCATATGGTTTTGACGTTTGAAGGAGAATGTAGCGGTAGCTGCTTAGTCGGATGAACGCACCCATTGAGATTTAATATACACTAGCTGGCCCGGCGAATTTTGTTACGCCTAAATGATCTTACGGTTTCACAAATCTTAATCATCGGTGATCGGAGATCAACGGCTTGGTTCTCTGATTTTTGAATGGTCAAATCGAGTTGATGCTAGATGAAGCTCAGATCACCGGTGATTATGCTTTGTGAAACCCACCGTTGAAGTTGTATCAACTAATCATTGCTTTTTTTTCAAGCAGGAGATAAATATGGCAAAATTTACAAAATGTTTGATTGATTGATTGATTTATAAACTGACAAACAAGAGACCGGGTTAGCGCTTGGCCTCCCTGTGACACTGCGACCAACTTGGGTCTATTGTATCACTCTTTCGTCAGTGGTTCCTCACGAGAATAGGTTTGTATCCTTTATCAGGTTCAGTAGCCTTTTTATGAGGTTTTTCGGATTCATTCCCGTTTCCGGATTGATATCACCAAAGATTCTGTGGCGCCTTCTTCCCAAGGCGTCGCATTCAAAGATTATGTGAGAGGCTGTTTCTTCCTCTTCGCCGCAGAGTCTGCAATCCACGGGTTCTTCAAGTATTCCTATGGTGTTCAGATGTTTTCTGAGGCCGCAGTGTCCCGTCAGTAGACCTACTATTATGCGTGCCTTTGTTCTGTTTAGATTCAAAAAGTCAGCTGTCAAGGTTTGGCTTGTGCGTCCTACCATGGCTTTGCTGTGTGTTTGCCCGTCGCTCTGTTCCCAGTGTTGTCGGTGTCTTTGTTTTATCCACTCCTCAATCAGGGTCCTGCAACGGTTTTTGCTGATTCCAAGCACAGGTTCTGGCCCTGTGAATGGCGTTTCAGATGCTTGTCTTGCTAGCTGGTCTGCTCTTTCGTTGCCTGCTATTCCCTTGTGACCTGGCACCCACATCAAAGTGACCTTGTTGTGTTTTGCCAGCTCCATAAGGTCCCGGAGGCATTCCCAGACGAGTCTAGACTTTATCTGTGTCGAGTTGAGAGCTTTGATGGCGCTCTGGCTGTCAGAGAGAATGTGGATGTGTTTTCTTTGGTAGCCACTTTCCAGGTTCTTCTGTATGCATGTCCTAATGGCATATGTTTCAGCTTGAAATATCGTGGCGTGTTTGCCGAGAGGTATTATGTAATCCCTTCTTGGCCTCACTCCATGTATTCCCGCTCCTGTTCCTTCATCTGTCTTAGAACCGTCTGTGTACCAGACTATTTCTGCAGATGATTGTGATTCTATACTCGAGTCCCATCTGTTCCAGTCGAGCTGTGTTTTGAATGGTTTTTCGAATGAGTATAGAGGTTGCATGTAGTCTGAAATCATATAAAGCTCGGCTACGTCAGCTACATGAGTGATACTGGTGTGCCCAGTTGTGCTGGTTCTCCAGTTTTTTGTTTGGATCAATCTGTATGCACCCATCCTAGCCTCTCCCATGACATGTATGTCAAGGGGTGAGAGGTTGAGGATGACCTCCATAGCAGCTGTTGGAGTGCTGTTCATTGCACCCGTGATGCAGAGACAAGCAAGCCTTTGGATTTTTCCAAGGTTGGTTTTTGTCTGTCTCTGATTTGTTTTTGGCCACCACAGGAGTGAGCCATAAGTGATTCTGGGTCTTATTACCGCTGTGTAAAGCCAGTGCATGGTTTTCGGTTTGAGTCCCCAAGTTTTTCCAAAAGCTCTCCTGCACATCATAAGTGTCGTTTTACTTTTGTTGGTTACATGATGTAGATGTGGGTTCCAGGTTAGTTTCTTATCGAGAATCAGCCCAAGGTATTTTACCTGTTCTACAACTTGTAATGTTTCGCCGAAGAATCTGGGAGGTGTGAGATCTCCCATGTTTCTTTTGCGAGTGAAGGGA
This sequence comes from Adalia decempunctata, assembly GCA_951802165.1. Taxonomy (NCBI): domain Eukaryota; kingdom Metazoa; phylum Arthropoda; class Insecta; order Coleoptera; family Coccinellidae; genus Adalia; species Adalia decempunctata. The sequence continues at coordinate 29,986,160 of OX637703.1, read as the reverse complement.
ATGAGTGCTGTTTTGTTCGGATTTGCCCTTAGGCTCTCTCTGTTGCACCATTCCTCTACAGTCCTCAGTGCGTTTCGCATAAGTTCTGAGGTTATTCCGGTGTATTTTCCCTTGACGAGTATGACTATGTCGTCTGCGTATCCTTGAGAATAATATCCTTGGTTATTCAGGGAGGTTAGCAGCTCGTCCACCACCATGTCCCACAGAAGAGGGGATAGTATGCCCCCCTGTGGGGTACCTCTGGCAATTTCGACCTGCAGTTTTTCTCCGAGCATGTTGGCCTGGACCAGTCTGTTGTGAAGCATTGAGCGTATCCACCTGCAAGTGGTCTCATCAATGCCTCGTCGAGTAGCCGCAGAGACCATGCTTTCGAAGGAGGTGTTGTCGAAAGCTCCTTCGATATCTAGGAAGACGCATAATGCGATTTCCTTGATTGCCAGAGACTCTTCAATCCTCGAAACGAGATGGTGAAGGGCTGTCTCGCAGGATTTTCCTGTTAGATAGGCATGTTGGTTTTGGTGTAAAGGCCGCTCTATGAGAGCGGTTTCCCTTATGTCTCTATCTATCAGTTTCTCTAAGCCTTTCAGGAGGAAGGAAGATAGGCTTATTGGTCTGTATGCCTTGGTCTGGTCGTAGGAGTCCCGTCCAGGTTTAGGGATAAAGACCACATTCACAGTTTTCCAGGTTTGAGGTAGCCATCCAAATGCTAGACTCAGCCTGTATAGTCTGCATAGTTCTGGTGCCAGATCTTCAATTCCCTGCTGTAGTAATACTGGGAATATTCCGTCAGGACCAGGTGATTTGTATGGGTTGAACGAATTGATTGCCCATAGTACCTTAGAGTGAGTTACAATCCGTTTTGCCACCCCCCAGTCTTGCCTTCTTGCCCTTGTTTCAGGGTTTACGAGGATTTCATCTCTGGGGTTTTGGTATGTGGTAACGGTGGATCCTGGGAAGTGTGTTTGGAGCAGAAGTTCCATAGTTTCTTTCCCGGAGTTGGTATAGTCGCCATTGGGTTTCTTGAGAGTCCCCATTGGATTGATTGGATCTTTTGAAAGGATGCGATGGAGTCTTGCACTTTCTGAGGTTTGTTCTATATCCTCACAAAACTTCCTCCAAGCCTTCCTTTGCGCCGCTCTTATTTGTTTGTTATATTCTGTGAGTGTTCCGGAGTATTCCCCCCACTCTCCAGTTTTCTTTGCCCGATTGAATAATTTACGGGTTTTATTTCTGAGGTATTTGAGTTCGTTGTTCCACCAGCTCACTTTACCTTTGGTATTACTGCGATTTAGTGGGCAGTTGTTTTGATATGAAGTTATTATTGCCTCTTGCAGCAAGATTGAGGTTTGCTCTATATCATAGATGGTGTGTGTGTTAGATTTGACATTTCTAAGATTAGTTAGGTTATCTCTGAGCTCCCTCCGGTATCCCGACCAGTCGGTTTTTCTGGGGTTCCGACACATTCTTACAGGTTTACTGGCGTGACCAATCTCCACATGTATGTGTCGGTGATCCGAGTTTGAAGGTTCCTCAGATACCGCCCATTTGCCAACGTGCCGAGACACCAGGGGGGTGCCCACAGTTATGTCAATGGTTTCCCGCCTGTTGCGGGTGACAAAGGTTGGCTCATTGCCCTTGTTAAGTACTTCCAGGTTGCTGGAGACGATAAATTCAAGCAATGACTCACCTCTTGTGTTCGTGTCGGTGCTTCCCCATACGCTATTGTGGGAGTTTGCATCGGCTCCGATAATTAACTGGAGTTTTGAGTCCTCGCAGTGTTTGACCAAAGCCTTCACTTGTGCTGATGGTGGAGGGCTTGGAGAGTCATAAGGCATGTAGACGGAGGCTAGCACTATGTTCCTCTCTACTCCATCCTCGATGTAGGTCGTCTTGATTGCTGTGATGTCTCTAAAACAGAACTCAGTCAGATTCAAAACATTTAAATCATTCCTGACAATTATGCAGGATCTGGCATTTCCACAGTGCTGATTATAAATAATCTTACCCTTGGATGGTCCAAGGCCTGATATGCGCCCTTTCACTAGCCATGGTTCTTGAACTAGGGCAGCGTCGATGTTGCCCTGTGCGAATATTCTGCACAGGGTTGCTGTAGCAGCCTTACTGTGCTGCAGGTTGGCTTGAACTGCCCGCAGCATTAGGATTGCTCCTGGTAAGGCTTATATTCTTGAAGTTAACCTGCGTTAGTCCCAGGAATGCTTTCATTCCCCTGGCCTGCAGGTTCTTCAGGGAGGTCTCATCAATTTGGAGAACAAGAGTTAGGCCTGTGGCCTCCTCTTGTCTCTTAATGACAAGCCATTCTCCAGTTTCTGTCCCCATGTTCTAGGTTTTAATCAACTGGAGGATTTTTCCGGATTCCATTTTGTTGTGTGGTTTTGGAATCCAGACCACTACCTTGGAGGTTTTGAGGATCTCCCTGGCGAGTCCTGCTTTGAGGACGGCCCCCTCCCAAGGTTTCAAACCGGGAACACATTCAAGCAGCCAGGTTTTGGTTGTTTCTTCCGAGCATGTCAGGAACAGCACGCCCTTGTGAACGTAGCTGTTCCTGAAGTTCGGACCTTTCCCCGGCTCGCACTTGAATATCTCCCCAGTGATTGCTTCCTGCAGAAGAATTCCCTGGTCTTCGGTCAACCGCTGCTCCGGATAACTTTCCAGGGCAACGGCCATCTTCAGACCTCTGGCGGCCACCTCGTAGCCGTCCCGCTCAGTTTGGTTACCCGAGGCTGAGACTTCCACGGTCAGCTCGCGTTTCGGTTTTTTCTTCTGCACAGAGCTCTCTGTGGAAGAGGGCTGGCTTCTTTGTGAGCGATCCCTTTTCCTGATTGGAGTGTCTGATTGCCCGCTGCTTCCAGCGGTGCTGGAAGTTTGTTCGGGACAATCAGTTTTCCCTTCCGGGCGTCGAAAGCGGCGGTTGTTACGGCGTTTTCTGGGTTTAATTTCTTCCCCAGCTGCCTTAGCCGCCTCAATTCGCGCCCTTCTTTTCGCAGCTCCTGAGAGCTTCTTTTTGTCCTCCAGATGTAAGCGGTTTACACCTGAAGCTACATGTTTCAGAGCCGAAGGGTCTGAAGGTTTAGTGGAACTGCCACTGCCCCCAGGTTGTTCCCTGTTCTCTGTTACCAGGAGTTTTTCAGTGGAGGTTTGAGCCTCCACTGATCCCTCGCTGGATTTTGCAGCGGTTTCGGATGCCGAGTTCGATTCAACTGGAATCCCCTCGACTTCCATGGCCGCCGGTGTTGAGGTTGTTGGGTTTTCTTCAGCTGGAAGTTCCCCAGGGTTTTTTGTTTTTATATTTTCAGGTTCCATATAGTTCCCACGAGTATGGGGGAAAGGAACGTCCGCACCTGCGGTGCCCCCTGTACAGGTGTAAGGCTGATACTCTGGGAGGTCGCCATGTGTCCCAGAGGCTCCGTTTACGATACCTGATTATTGGTTCAGGTACCATCCATCCCTCGGCACGGGTCGCTTTACACCTTAGATTAAACCGTTGTGGTGGCATTTAGTTAGGGATTGACGTGGAGATCCGCGGGCTTTGACCATTTCTGTTCATACCCACAGGATTTTCCAGTCAATCCCATTATCCAGCGATACCACTTGGAGGTAGCCACCTAAGTTGTTACATTCCATCCCCGTCTCTCGTGGGAGGCTGGCATGGAATAGCACCAACTACTCGCCTACAAAATGTTAGTACCATTGTTATTCGCACGAAAAGAATTTAAAACTCAAAATATTTAAGGAACATATTTTCATCCACGATATCTATTTTCTTGTCTATTTTCTTTCGGAATATACATACCCTCTACATTTCTCGCAATTTTTGAATTTCTAGTTGACGCAATTCTTACCAAAAATTTGGCTCTGCTTTGTAACTGTCAATAGCAGTATAAGCCATATTATTCCTTTCCTCAGAACTAATATGGATCAAAATGTTAAGAATATGAACACAAATTATTGCTTGAAAGAACTATCGACTATCAACACAACCCGTTCACCAGAATGAATTCCAATATATATTTGAATAAACAAATAAAAATTAAAACTTATTTTGTGAATAGCGCTTTCTGAAGATGGAAAAACGAAACTTTTCTCATATGTATTCCCAATGTTGGCTTATCAAAATCTTATAAGTGATCATACCATAAACATCTTAGCCTTTTGGTGCTCAGCTTGAAATAATTGGTAAACATCTCAGTTGGTGAAGCAGCGAGATTTCCATGTTTCCTTGGATATGAGCTGTCACACAGAACAGAAACATAAAAATAATATGTCAATTACTAATTATGGCAATTTTGGATTAAGTTATTTCCACAAATATATTTATTACCCAAACAGAAAGTCAAAAAAATTTCAAAAATGATTAGAAAAGATGAGAATAATGGACAGCTCACGATTGAAACTGATCGCCAAAATCCGATATACTTGAAATTTCGATAAAAATTCACTGTGATATAATTCTATTCAAATTATACAGTAATTGATGTCAATATAATATGTAGTACCTTCTCGATTACGTTATTTTGAATAAATAAAGCTGTAAAAATAACTAATAATAATAATCAGTCACAATGTGTGAATAGCGCCACCTGAAGTTGTGAGAACGAAACTTCTTTCATATCAGTCATATCTCAACGAAATCTAATCATTATAGAGATCTGTAATCCTACGCTAAGACATTTCGGCTTTGGTTAACGGTGCAGAATTGCAGGCAACCCAAATTACACATCTCCGTCTAACGGTGAGAATATCGAATAGAGTAGCTACGAATAAGCTGTAGCGTAACTGTAACTGTAGCGACACCTAGTAGCCTTACTCAAAAAAATGAAAAGCATTTCCTGTATAAGTAAAATTTTCATCGATTTTTTCAGAGTTTTATTGTATTTTATAATAACCAGACCGTAGACGAATCCATATATGAAGTTTCATAACAAACAGTCCATCCGATCTCGAGTTATAAATGGTGTAACCAACATCTTTCTTTTATATACAGATATTGAGGGTGTTTCATAATAAGGGACCGTAAATTCGGGAACTTAATCCTCAGATGATTTTATGACATAAAGTTCCTATGGACTATAGGTCCCTGACGCACTGTCTCTGAGATTTAAATAAAAAATTGGTTTTATGAAATTATTTCTACACCGTGCACGATTTTTTTTGCGTTTTGGTAGGTCATGAGTACGCATTAAGACAGATTTTTTCCTATACAAAATGATGTTCAATTTTCACTTGTAGCGTCCGTACAGACATCTGTTCGAATAAATTCGGTGAAAAAATTGGTACGCCAATGATTTTTCTCGAATTTTAAATTATTTTCGTAATTACCACGTAAATTACAATAATAAGAATGGTTTCTTGAATTTTTCACCTGCGACGAATACTTTCTGAGAAAAAAAATAAAATGCAATTTCATCATGTGTTTAAATGCGTACTCATTTTCATAATAAGTTTCCGTGAATTCGGGGTCTTAATCTTCAGATGATTTTATGATATAAAGTTCCTATGGACTATGGCTCTCTGACGCATTGTTTCTGAGATACGGGGTGTTGAAAATAAAAAAGAATGTTTTTCGAAATTATTTTCGGCACCGTACACGATTTTTTTTGCGTTTTGGTAGGTCATGAGTACGCATTAAGACAGATTTTTTCCTATACGAAATGATGTTCAATTTTCACCAGTGGCTTCCGTACAGACTTCTGTCCGAATAAATTCGGTGAAAAAATTGGTACGCCAATGATTTTTCTCGAATTTTAAATTATTTTCGTAATTACCACGTAAATTACAATAATAAGAATGGTTTCTTGAATTTTTCACCTGCGACGAATACTTTCTGAGAAAAAAAATAAAATGCAATTTCATCATGTGTTTAAATGCGTACTCATTTTCATAATAAGTTTCCGTGAATTCGGGGTCTTAATCTTCAGATGATTTTATGATATAAAGTTCCTATGGACTATGGCTCTCTGACGCATTGTTTCTGAGATACGGGGTGTTGAAAATAAAAAAGAATGTTTTTCGAAATTATTTTCGGCACCGTACACGATTTTCGTAGTTGGGAACAAGATCTGTCCGCGATGGCAGGTGATCCTCCCGACAAGAAATGTCGCTTCTGTGGAAAGTTTACCTGTTCAAGTGATATAAAATGTAATGGCGATGGTTGTGAATCAAAAATACACAGTAAGTGTTTAGATTCTATTGCAAGGGTTGTTTTCATCGACAAAGAAAACTTCAAGTGTCGGGGATGTTCCGATGCAGCTAGGAACAATCAATCTTGTCTGCAATCTTTTTCGGTTGGCGAAGCCGCTGTGAATGAGAGTATTCTGAAGAAAGAAATCGAATGTTTGAACAGAGAAAAGTCTCTTCTGGAGAAGTATACTTCTGAATTGGAATTCTCGAATCAGTTGATGAAATTGAAATTAAATTTGGGTGTACCAGTCCCGGTAAATGTTTCTGATAAGTTCTTATCACAGTCTGAGGAGTCAAAGAAATCATATGCATCAGCTGTTAAAACGGATGGGGATTCCCATGTATTGTTGGTTAAATCGACAGATAAGGATGTAAACAATGCTGACATTGAAAGTGAAATTAAGTCAAAAGTAAATCCCAATGTTTGCGTATTAGGAACTAGAAGAGTAAGAGATGGCATTCTGATAAGTTGCGGGGACGAGGGTTCTCTTGAGAAGTTGAAGGTGAAAATTGATAGCGAAACAGGGGGTTCTTTCAGTGTATCTGTTCCCAGAAAACTAAATCCTCGTTTAATTGTTTATAATGTAGATTCAATTTCATTGGCTAAAAGTGATTTTCTGTCTGAAATGATTAGAGTAAATGGCCTGAATTGTTCTTTGGAAGATGTTAGATTGGTGACTAAGATGAAATATAAGAAGAAGTTCAATATTGTATTAGAGACGAATCCTATTTTGTTCAAGAATATTATTTCTAGGGGTTTTCTATATTTGGGTTGGTCAAGATGCTTTGTGAAAGAACATTTCAGTTTGATTAAATGTTACAAATGCTGGAAGTTCGGTCATTATATGAAAGATTGTAAAAGTGCTACAGTTGTCTGTTCTAACTGCTCGGGTGCGCATGAAAAGAAACTTTGTGATTCTACCGATATGATATGTACAAATTGTGTAGATTGTAATACTGGTTCGAAAACGAATTATAATGTAGGTCATAATGCTAATAGTGCTGAATGTCCCTTTTATTTAAGTCAAGTAAATAGAATAAAATCTAGAATTCATTATGCATAATTCAACCAAATTTATAAAAATAGCTCATTTCAATGTTCGCTCTCTGTTTCCTAAATTAGATCAGTTGTTTGATGTTGTGTCTCATGGGGGGATTGATGTCGTGGGATTGTCTGAAACCTGGCTGAATGATTATATGAGCGATGATAGTCTGAGCATCCCTGATTTCAGATTTTACAGGAGGGATCGTGTAGCTCGTGTTGGTGGAGGTGTAGGTTTCTATATAAGGAAATCTATTACATCTGATGTAGTCTTAAATGAGTTTATCGCACCAGAAGGAGTAGAGGATGTATGGGTTGTTTTGAAGTTTAAAAGTGGGAATATTCTTGTGGGATCAATATATCGCACGACTGCCTGTAGCTTATCAAATTTTATTCATTACTTAGATGACGTCCTATCTTTTTTTTCACCACAGTACGATCACATAGTTATTACAGGTGATGTGAATATTAATCAATTAGTTGAGAATTTGTTTACTAATTGCGTTGGTTCTTATGGCTTTGAACAGTTAATATCTGAGCCTACACGTATTGCAGGTTCATCGCAGACGCTTCTAGACATTGTTTGTACTAATAGAACTGATATGATTGTGAGCTCTGGGGTGGTTGATCATTCTATGTCTGATCACCGTGGCGTTTATTGCGAGGTCAATGTCGGAGGGGAGATGAGGGCTCCAGAGCTCGTCATATATAGGGACTATCGTGACTTCTCTATTGCGAATTTCAGAGCTGACCTATCGGAGATCTCGTTTCAAGAAGTTTTGTATGAGAATGACATAGACTCCAAGATTTCCATTTTCAATCAAAAGTTAATAGATGTTTTCGACAAACATGCTCCTTTTATTGAGTCTAGGATCACTAAACCATTCGCTCCGTGGATAACTCCTACCGTGAGAGATATGATGAGGTTGAGGGACAGGGCATTAGCTAAATATAAACGAACCAGGGATACCACTGATTTTGGGTATTACGCGGGGCTTAGGAACACTGTTACGGCTGCGGTGAGGAGAGAGAAAGCTGCTTTCTTGAGTCGGGCAGAGTCTCGAGGCTCCAAGCGTTTTTGGAGGGCCTTCAGATCTATAAACCCGCAGTGCGACGCAGATATCCCTGATCGCTTCAAGAATCCGGATGAGTTCAATAGCTATTTTGCGTCTGTATTCGGTCAGCCTAACTCTTGTCCTGGAACGGCGGATTATTATAGTTCCAACACCTTTGATTCTAGTGCTCACTTCGAATTCAAACTCGCTTCTCCTGAGGAGATCAAGATGGTTGTTCTTGGTATTGGGTCGAATGCTGTTGGATGTGATGGTGTCTCTGCGAAGATGTTGCAGCTATCTATTGACATAACATTGCCTTACGTCACACATATTATAAATGTTTGCATCGAAACTGGTTACTTCCCCACAGTTTGGAAATGTTCCATTGTTAGGCCCCTAGCCAAAATAAAAAATCCAGAAGTACTGGGCGATTTCAGACCGATAAGTATTCTTCCTTGTATGTCAAAGGTCCTTGAGAAAATATTAAGCGAGCAAATATATAAGTACATTACGGAAGCTAACATTATTACAGCTAGTCAATCAGGTTTCAGAAAGGGTTACGGTACTACTACACTCCTGATGAATGTGGCTGATGACGTATTCAGGGCGTTGGATGAAGGACAATCCACGATACTGACATTATTGGATTTTGCTAAGGCTTTTGACACCCTCGACCACGAGCTCTTATGTGCAAAATTGTCTTTTTACGGATTCGGTGTGGATGCCTTGAGATTCTTCAGACATTATCTCGTTGACAGATTTCAGAGGGTTCGAGTGGGGGATGCGTTTTCTGACATTGCACGGGTAACCTCTGGTGTTCCGCAGGGTTCGATTATGGGACCTTTATTGTTCTTGATTTATACAGCGGATATGTATAGAGTGGTTATGGATGTAATGGTATATTTTTATGCAGATGATGCGCAAATGCGACTTTCTTTCCGTCCCTCAGATTTTGATGTTGCGGTCACGAAGGTTAATGCTGATTTGTCCAGATTGGTAGAATATTCTAATGCCAACAATCTCAAGCTGAATATCCGTAAGTGTGTCGCACTGCTCTTTACTAGTGGATCCCTGGTTGTTCCGGAGCGGATAAAGATTAGGGTTGGTGATGAGTCGATTCCTTTCGCTAAGAGCTGTAGGAATCTTGGTATCATTTTCGACTGCAAGCTGAGATTTGCCGAGCATGTTGCGCTGCTCGTGAGAAAGTCGTTTCTCGCTCTGAGGCATTTGTATAGAACTAGACGTATTCTGAGTTTCAGGTCGCGTAAATACCTCTGCGAGTCCCTTGTGCTGTCGATTTTGAACTATGGCTTAACACTGTTCTATCCTTGCTTAGACTCCATCACCAAGTACAGACTGCAGAAAGTTCAAAATGCATGTTGTAGATTTATATTCGGTTTGCGCAAGTTTTCCAGAATCTCAAATAAAATAAAGGAACTCCAATGGTTGAAACTCGATGGCCTGTTCAGATTGCAGCTTGCAGTTTTGGTCCAGAGGATTTTGACTTCGTCAAGCCCTCCATATCTGCGTGAGAAGTTGGTGTTTAGAGGTGACGCACATGATTTGTCTCTGAGACATAGAAATAGGCTTATGTTGCCTAAGTTTAGATCAGCCATGTTTCAGCGATCCTTCACATTTAATGCTGTCAATGTATATAATGACTTTCAGTATTTGTTCGGTGCTTATTCCGTGAATGGGTTGAGGAAACAATTGAGAACACGTTTACTGGTGCAGCAGAATAGTTTATGTTAGTATTTCAATAGAGTATAAGCTTGTTTTCTTGTCATTTTTTTTTTTTTTTTTTGTTCTATATTGTTTCAGATTTTTTCTGTACTCATTTTTTTCAGTATTTATATTTCATTTATTAGTTCTAGGAGGTTAAGTAGAATAGCGTAAGCTAAACTTCGCCTCATGATTGTACTTCATAGAATGCAAAATAAAGGCCCTTTATTATTATTATTATTATTATTATTATTTTTTTTGCGTTTTGGTAGGTCATGAGTACGCATTAAGACAGATTTTTTCCTATACAAAATGATGTTCAATTTTCACTTGTAGCGTCCGTACGCGTGTTTCCTTTCCCGTGTACAGTAGAGGACAGTTCTGTGCCGAAATGCACACGGTTTTGTAGAACTCTAAACGCCAGCAAAACCGTGTGCATTTGAACGTCAGTAAAACACGGTTTCGGAATAATATTATATATCCTTTTGTGTTTCCTTTCCCGTGTACAGTAGAGGACAGTTCCGTGCCGAAATACTCACGGTTACCTATGTAGAACTTGAAATTGTATAAAAGCAGAGTTTATTTGAAAGCCAGTGAAGCACGGTTTGTAAATGATTCTGATCATATCAACTAACGTGTGGTTGGAGTATGTTCTGTTCTGAAATTGGGTTAGTTTTATAGATCGATAAGGCAGCAAAAGTAGTGTACAAATGTTTTATTCTAATTCGTGTGAATGTCGAAACAGGTTATAGGGCGGTTATAGCTTTTCTCTATTTCAGTATCGTAATGAGTTCCTTACAGTACTAAAAACAGTGCTGTGATGAATTCATTACAGCATCGTTTTCAGTAACATTTTTAGTTTTGTGGTTGTCAGCAATGACTTCAGATCCTTTTAAATTTCAGCAGACGTCAATTGGGAAATGTCAGTTTTCGAATTAAAGCGGGCTGCGGACTACGAGCTATAATATAATATATATTATATCTTACATATTACATGAAAATCGCTTTAAACGAAATAACATGTGACACCGCGCACTCATGCTATAATATATATCTATATCCAGGCGATATATTACGTATCTGCAGAGATATGCTTTTCGAGCGATATTTTAGAGTATATCCCACCTCCCACCTTACGTCTCAACCCCCGCGCCACGAATATGCAACTCAGTTTCACGCATTTCGGGCAGTAGACATATTATATTATAGCTCGTAGTCCGCACCCCGCTTAATATAATATGATATTATATCTCATCATAGAGCTATAATATATATTATATTATAGCTCGTAGTCCGCAGCCCGCTTAATACTCGTTGCAGAATGCAATTCCAATACTCATGAGTTCGAAAACTCGCTCCTTCGTCGCTCGTTTTCGAATTTCGCATTCGTATTGGAATAGGAACCCATTCTGCAACTAGTTTTAGAATACACTATTTTTCGTGGGAGGGGTAATATTTATTGAGAACCAATTAATCATCCAACTGTGATTAAGGTGCAAGCGGTATTGACGGATTAGATAACTGAAGGTAGAAGCTGCATGGGGGGGGGGTGCATTATTATTTTTTCAGGTAGGCATGAGAAGGTAATAACACCTCACCTCCACCCGTAAATCCGCCCTTGAACAGGTTGAAATATATTCGCTTTTTTCTATGGGTAATGAGTGTTAAATCTAGTACGTACCTAGAAGTCCAGTGACATCCTTACACAATTGCTATTGTTATTGGAAATTAGAATTCTTCGAAAATGTTACTTTTGATTATTAGGATTGTGAATGCTACTTGGAATATGAGTATTTCTATTACACAAAATGAAAATGTACCAAGAAATTTGATGAAGAAGAGTGATATTTTATTTTTTATTTAGGCAACCCATGTAGAAAGCGATGGCGTGAGGACATAATGTTCAACAGCTGAACAAAACTGTAGGTTTCAATTCGTCACTGTTTTGTAAAGACCTATAACGCATTTTCTCTCTACAAAACCGTGTGCATTTCGGCACGGAACTTTCCTCTACTGTACACGGGAAAGGAAACACAATATGAATATAATATCATTCCGAAACCGTGTTTTACCGACGTTCAAATGCACACGGTTTTGCAGGCATTTAGAGTTATACAAAACCGTGTGCGTTTCGGCACGGAACTGTCCTCTACTGTACACGGGAAAGGAAATACGCCGTCCGTACAGACTTCTGTCCGAATAAATTCGGTGAAAAAATTGGTACGCCAATGATTTTTCTCGAATTTTAAATTATTTTCGTAATTACCACGTAAATTACAATAATAAGAATGGTTTCTTGAATTTTTCACCTGCGACGAATACTTTCTGAGAAAAAAAATAAAATGCAATTTCATCATGTGTTTAAATGCGTACTCATTTTCATAATAAGTTTCCGTGAATTCGGGGTCTTAATCTTCAGATGATTTTATGATATAAAGTTCCTATGGACTATGGCTCTCTGACGCATTGTTTCTGAGATACGGGGTGTTGAAAATAAAAAAGAATGTTTTTCGAAATTATTTTCGGCACCGTACACGATTTTTTTTGCGTTTTGGTAGGTCATGAGTACGCATTAAGAGACATTTTTTCCTATACAAAATGATGTTCAATTTTCACTTGTAGCGTCCGTACAGACATCTGTCCGAATAAATTCGGTGAAAAAATTGGTACGCCAATGATTTTTCTCGAATTTTGTTTTCGCAATTATCACGTAAATTACAATAAGAATGCTTTCTTGAATTTTTTACCTGCGACGAATACTTTCTGAGAAAAAAAATAAAATGCAATTTCATCATGTGTTTTAATGCGTACTCATTTTCATAATAAGTTTTCGTGAATTCGGGGTCTTAATATTCAGATGATTCTATGATATAAAGTTCCTATGGACTATGGTTTTCTGACGCATTGTTTCTGAGATATGGGGTGTTGAAAATAAAAAAGAATGTTTTTCGAAATTATTTTCGGCACCGTACACGATTTTGATAGGATATGAGTACGCAATAAAACACGTGGTTAATATTTAAATTATTGGCTATTTTTCTTGTACTTATTTCGGGGTCTTCTTCAACCATATTTAAGACAGCTTCATCAGTTCGTGAAGTTCTTGCAGTTGTTATTGCGCCTTTCAAATGATCATTTGGTTTAGCTGCCTTTTTCTGATAGTCTCAAATGAACCCTGTAAAATATTTTCGTTCTAGGTACTATTAGGAAAACGCTCTTCATATAAAGGTCTGGCTTTTGATGCATTTCCGTCAGCAAGACCATACATGTAATGTGTGTCTGCAAATTCATTGTTTGTGAAATTTACCATCCTAGATATTCTCTAAAATCAGCAATCGATATCAATTTTGCAAACGTCCAATATGAAGGCGACTAAGCTGCCTTAATCTGTGTCCAGACGATTTTAGAAGTAATCAAAGAATTTCTTAACTCTCTCTGATGAAATTGCATTTTATTTTTTTCTCAGAAAGTATTCGTCGCAGGTAAAAAACTCATGAAACCATTCTTATTGTGAATTATATGGTGATTACGAAAATAATTTAAAATTCGAGAAAAATTATTGGCGTACCAATTTTTTCATCGTATTTATTCGGATAGAAGTCTGTACGGACGCCACTGGTGAAAATTGAACATCATTTTGTATAGGAAAAAATGTGTCTTAATGCGTACTCATAACCTACCAAAACTACCGTGTCCGGTGTAGAAAATAATTTCATAAAACCAATTTTTTTTTTAAATTTCAACACCCCGTATCTCAGAAACAGTGCGTCAGGGACCTATACAGGGTGTCCCATGTTTGACTGCCTATTAGACGTTCCTGGAAAACTGGACTTAATTTAAATCTGAAAATTGGGATTATGATATTGTTCGAAATTCTCTACAGACCTAAAATATTTTCAGAGCCAGAGCACTTCCGGTTATACAGGGAGTGAAAATAAATTTGCTCAAAAATTTGTTTTTCAATCTTTTCGTTTCTGATATGATAGAGTATTCAATGCTGAATACATTTCTGTTGAAACCTTTGTATTCATTCGAATAGTTTTCAAAATATCGAAAAAAAAAACCGGGAAAAAAGTTAAATATTCATAGTCAGTATTATGTTCATTTTTGTTATTCTGGACATCCTGAGTGTAAACCGTTCTCACAACGTCAAAGTAAAAGAATGTGAAAAGGTCATGCATCTTTTGAATTTCATAAATATCATCACAGGGTGTTTCAAATTTTGTGTCGAAAACTGTGATCGGAAATTGGCCATAACTTCTGTTTTTCAAATTAGAACCCTATTTTTTTATGATTGCGTTGGATTCTGCGAAGAAAAATGGTGATAGCACTCTAAGATACTGTTGCTTCTAAATTCAGTTATTCCCGAGTTATTTGAGCTTTTCTCGATTCGTGGTGTACGTAGAGTCAAATTCATCTAATCTAAGCAGATTTGATGAATATTCTCATGAAACCATAGTAACAATATAGATGCATAGAACACCTGGTGTAATGACTTCCTACTAAAAATCGTGACCAAAATTTGTAGATCAAAACGGCATCCTAGATTTCAGATTTTGGACTAGTTCCGGAATAAATCCGCAATATTTATCGGTCGTGGCGCTACTGCGACAACGATAAAAAACGCGACCCCTTTCGGGAGAAATGAAAAGCTGCACAAAATATCACGTTTTCGATCGACAAGAAAGTCTTAAACAAAATCTAATCAGTGCCAACACCAGGTATTTCTATGCATCTATGTAACAATTAATAATTATACCTGTCACTTGTGAATTATCAATGGGATCATTTATCTTCTATGGTCACAGAATATTCTCATGCAACATATTCGATGAATATTTTTATGAAACCATTGAATAAAATCGAAAAGTAAAGATAAAACCTAAAATTAGACCTGTCAGTTGTGAATTATTAATGGGAAAATTTATCTCCTATGGCCGCAGAATATTCTCTAGTAAAAGATTATATGAATTTGATTCCACGTACAACATGAATCCAGAAAAGCTCAAATAACTCGGGAATTACTGACTTTAGGAGCAAGAGTATCTGAGAGTGCTATCATTATTTTTCTTCGCAGAATCCAACGCAATAATAAAAAAATAGGGTTCTAATTTGAAAAACAGAAGTTATGGCCGATTTCCTATCACAGTGTTTGACCCAAAATTTGAAACACCCTGTGATGATATTCATGAAATTCAAAAGATGCATGACCTTTCCACATTCTTCTACTTTGACGTTGTGAGAACGGTGTGCACTAAAGATGTTCAGAATAAGAAGAACGAACATAATACTGACCATGAATATTTGACCTTTTTTCAGTTTTTTTTTCGATATTTTGAAAACTAGTCGAATGAATTCAATGGTTTTAACAGAAATATATTCAGCATTGGATACCCAATCATATCAGAAACGAAAAGATTGAAAAAAAAATTTTTGAGCAAATTTATTTTCACTCCCTGTATAACCGGAAGTGCTCTGGCTCTAAAAATATTTTAGGTCTGTAGAGAATCACGAACAATATCATAATCCCAATTTTCTGATTTCAAATATGTCCAGTTCTCCAGAAACATCTAATAGGAACTCGAACTTGGGACACCCTGTAGTCCATAGGAACTTTATATCATAAAATCATCTGAGGATTAAGACCCCGAATAAGCCTAGAGGCTCAGGTCCAGCGGATGTTCACCTTGATGCACTTTTTGCAAGCTCACCGACTTTTTCATTTCCTTCAACACCCCAATGCCCAAGCACCCAATAAAACCGGTTTGACATTCCTGAGAGTAAAGGTGAACACAGACTATTCTGACGTGACGTGGTTACATGTGGGCCCACGTCAAAATGTGCGTGATATAAAAATGCAACACATCGTTCTGTGCGTTCACGTTCATATTAGGCCAATGGGAGTACTGACGGTGCCTGACGTGACGTCAGAATAGTCTGTATTCACCTTTAGATTGACAATAAATACCAAAAAAAAATTCCCATAAACAATGTGTCAATCAAAAAAACGTTTAATATCTCATGGACATAGCTGAATTTCCATTGTTTGACCACCAGCACTAACCTAAAAACAATATTTGTTAGGTCGTTGGATTGCCTAGTAAAATAAGATGAAATAACCTATAAAGATAAAAGTTGGCATCTGTGATGTTTAGGTCCTCTTGTATAGGTGAGGTGGACCATAGTAATATACTAATTTATAGTGGTTTCTATACATATATCCATAGATTGAAGCCAGAAGAGCAATAATTCTATGCTAATTCATAGATGTCGCCATCGGTTAGCGACTCAATAGAGTATCTAAAAGTAGTATAGGTATGTACTCTAGCGGTTCAAAACCACGCAAATTAGCGAACCGGTGGCGGCACCGTACATCTTGTTCAATGAATTCTCAAAGGTAAAAACATAACAGAGACATAATGATCAAATTATGGCTTCATTAATATCATAACAAGTAAAACATAAAGAGGTGGATTACCGCAGTTATAAGACTGAAAACAAAAATCAGTGATTTTCAAATGTTGATGTTCAAGAAGGTCTCTATTTGTGAACTCTTTTTTTCAGGTTATCACAGGTCCTGTTATGGTTGCTGGAGAACATAAGTTTCATCCAGAATGTTTTTGTTGTAATTCATGTTGTGCATTTATTGGGGATGGAGACTCATATGCACTTGTTGAAAGATCAAAACTTTTTTGGTAAAACCTTAACTCCCTCAAAAGTGGACTGGTTCTATCAACATGTTGAATTGTTTGTTTTAGTGGACAATGTTATAGAAGACAAATGCAACCTCTACAGAGGACAGCAAGGTTTCCATTTACTAGAAAACCACATTCCATTAGGTTAGTGGAGATTCCTGGTGGTCAAAAAGGTCTTAAATTATCGGAAGATGTTCTCAACACAGCAAATAGTCAATGTTTCACCATATCTGAGTAAGTAAACAAGCTGTGATATATTAGCGCTTCTTTAAACCTGGGATTGTCAAACATAATTTGGAAAAGGCCATATTGTAATTTTTTTATAAAAAGCTTATGTTTAATATGCATTCCATTTAATGTGGGCTCGTTATTATTTCAATAAGTTATTCAATGAATAACTACTCTTTTAAACGAAGGCACACAGGAATATTCTAATTACTTTCAAAATTCTTATATAAAATTGGTCCAAATGAGTGATTTCACATCATTTAAAGAAGAATTAAAACGAGGTACTGTCAAATAGTGATCATGGCCTGCCTACCAAATACTGAATGGGAATACCATTCTGAAGGGACATGCAAATACTCATCTGTCCGAAATTAGTTAGGTACAGGCATGATATACATAGAATGAAAGCAAATTTCATCAGCTTTCTGAATTTCTAATAATATACAGGGCGTTCCATCTGAAATAAACTTAACTTTCAGTCACTTTTTCAAGCAAACGAAAATACTGTATTTTTTACCACCCTGTATTGAAGTAACGTAGATCAGGCTGATGTGCTGGAAGCATTCATGTATCACCTAACTCCAAACCAAATTTCAATGCCATAGTGTTTCTCAACCCGAAATTATCAGCATTTTTAGGGGTCATGATTTCCGGTGAAAAAATCGAAATTGATTAATACATATTTCGAAAACGGCAAAAGATGGGCATAGGGAAATGTTAAGAGAAGTTGTCGAGAAGTTGTCGAGAAGTTGTTGGTGATTCCAAAAATAATATAATATACCAGGTGTTCCATTTGAAAAAGCAAAGTTGCTACTATGTACTTTCTAATAGAAGTGACAACACCGCATTGACGAAAAGATTTTAGTTGGGTAGAGAATGTCCGATAACGCACTCCATTAAATTAAGATAGTCCAAAACCGTTATTTTAAATGTCACGCATAGTTATAGTTATACAGGGTGGCCAAGAGATTGACGTCAAAAAGGAAAAAATAGGTCCCTCGTGTCATGGGTTATTCGAATCACCCCCATGTATTTTATGCTATTTTTCACGGTTTTCGAGTTATGAATTTTTTTATGAACATTGAGAATTTTCGACTTGACCATCTCAAAAAAGATATTAGAAAAAAGTACAAGACTTCTCGGTGAAATTTGAAATTCTTTTTGTAACTTAATCTCCATGAATTGTACTCTTATACATAAAATAACCAGATTCGTAACTTTGATAAAAAGTATGGAAATGTTGGTCTCAAGTGAAAAAGTTACGTAAATTGGATTATGATGTGAATTTTCGAATCAAAATTAAAAATGTAAAAAGGCTAATTCACGGTTTCTTAGTATGCTTAAAAACTGCGCTCAACACTCAGCTTTTAGAATCATTGATAAAAAATGGTACTTAATACTCTGCTTTCGCTAGAATTAGACTTCAAAGTCATCGAGGTGGAAAAAATCAAAGAACTAGACATTTACTACAAAATTATTTTTTGCCATTTTAAGATATTTCTGATCAAGTTATGGTAGAAAATGCTGAAAATTAATGAAAATTAGCTTTAGATGTTGGTCAAGAAAAGTTCTAGACAAAAAAAGAAAAAGATATGGCAATAAATCACACATCATAATGTAAATAAAAAGAAATTTATTTATTAAATTTACAGTAGGTGTTCAAAGTGGCCACCTCCAGCCTCAATACACATTCTACACCTTCTTAGAAAATTCTCTTTCAATCGCATAACCTGCCCTGTTCTCTCTTAGGACACGTTCGGCTTCTCTTATCTTCAGTCGCAGCTCGACTTCACTCGAACATTTTCGGGCGTAAACAATTTCTTTGAAATAACCCCAAATGAAAAAATCGATGGGATTAAGGTCAGGTGAACGTGGGGGCCCCTTGATTGGTCGACTGCGTCCGATCCATCTGTTCGGTTTTTGCGGCGCACGCGAAAATAGCTGATTATGGCTGATTTGTTTGTAATTATTGAAGTTATAGTAGGTATCCTTAATTTTTCCGGGTAAAAAGTATAGCCTATGTCACTCAGGGATAATGTAGCTTTCTAAGGGTGAAAGAATTTCTGACATCGGTCCAGTAGTCGTATCAAACACACAAACATACAAAAATACACAAATCTTTTCTCTTTATAATATTAGTTTAGATAAGTTTGTCCAATTTATGTTGGAATATCCTGTAGATAAATCAATAAACAGTGAAATGCATTTTTTGCTCGACAATAAATAATAATCTGATATTTTCCGATATGTAGGGTGATTTGGAGGCTACATGGAAAACTAATACAGCTCGCTTTTGCTTTCCTAACATCTGCTTTTAACCTCTGCTGTAATTTATTACCATCTTACACCAGGTAGGTATTATTATTTTCCATTTCCGACGTTAAGATTGATTTCCCAACTTTTAATATTTCAGGTTAGATGTAAATAATGATTTGATGTCTCTTCATGTGGGAGACAAAATTTTAGAAATCAATGGTACACCTGTTAGAGATACTCCTTTAGAAAAAGTTGAAAATCTCCTCAAATACTCAGATTCAGTATTACAGGTAAGTGGATTTGAACTACTCCCGATCAAACTCTCATTCCAATATTCTCCTTTCAAGTTGACAATAGAGCATGATCCAGACAGTATTTCGAAAAAATTCCTGAAAACTAGAGCTCCTTTGAATTTACCTCTGACCACCACATCCAGTGATACCAACATTCCAGACAGAAAATCCACGATTCCACTAGATATTAGATCTTTAGGCTCCTCCGAATCCATACACGACGACAATTGCAATGTACAACAAGGTAACTGCATGTTGACCCCAGAATTCAATCGAGCGAATAAAGAAGTGAAAAACAAATCCCCGAACACAAGAAACGAAAATAAGGAGAGGTTGTTCAAGAAGAGGGATGAAGGATATATGAGTGGCACTAGGTCGAGGCAGTTGAAGAGAAAGACGAATCTTTCAGACAAACAATCCTTGGATAAAGAAAGAAGTTCCTCCATGAGTAGACTGTTAGATGAGTACGTTCGAACTGTGCAGGGTCATCGATCATATCCTAATGAAAATCGTCAATTTCAGTACTCCGAATTCTAAAAGATGCCTCGAGTTATCTAGAGCTTATTCGTTTTTGGAACCGAAACCTCAACAGAGGGTATTTCGGGCATCTGATCTGGTGAAAGGCGAGTTGCTTGGGCAAGGTTTTTTTGGGCAAGTTTTCAAGGTTACCACTAGAGATACAGAGGAGGTCATGGTACTTAAAGAGCTCTATAGGGTGGATGAAGAGGCGCAGAAGAATTTTTTGAAAGAGGTTCGTACAGAGTATTTATATGTATGTATGTTTTTTTTTTTCACGCTGTTCAGCTCTAATGGCTTGATGGATTGCAGAGTCATCAGATTTGTATGAATTGTGGGAGTGACTTAGGCTATGTGTCTTTCTGAAATACTGTTTATATGAAGCGAATCCAAGAATTTTCCGCTTCAACGCGTTCGCTGGACAAATAATGAGGTACATATAATTGAAAATGGTGCAATGCAATTTCGAATGTCTCCAAGAGATCTTTCACATATGAAAGTTCTGAAAATCTGACTCAGAATCTAGTTCAATGATTCCTTATTATCTGAAACTTCTATTTTGTGGCCTTTCTTTACTGTATCTTCTTCTTCCCGTGCGGCGCTCATAGTCGGCCGAACGTAGGCCCTGTGGCCCATTGTTCATACCGCATTAATGTGATACTCAGACCCGAAGGCACGCCGTCAAGAATGCCGGGAGGAGTCCCTCTCACCAGATGTAAAATGTAGAGCTACCTAGGTGTGTTAACCTCAATTATGATAGATTACCACACGTGAACAGTATACAGGGTGACTTGTACATATGTATATTTCGACTGTAGATTCCTCTCATCAAACGAAACACATTTTTCCCATACCATTTTTCAGAATTCGGTGTCGTTAGAAAGATACAGGTTGTCGAAAATACATGAAAAAAATTCTTTTCTGGTAATATCTTCGGAACCGTTATTTCAAATGAATTGAATTTTGGTTGCTTGTTCACTCTATTCATAGTGCCCATATTCCTCAATCAACACTTATTCAATATTCCTCCTGGTATGAAAGTTAGAGCGTAACCGACTCAAAAATCCACGCAAAAATACTGTAAAACCACTTGAAAAAGATAGTATCGAAAGAATCAATCATTTTGAAAATAAAAGTATTATGTTTTTTATAATAAAACGCGTCGTTTTCGAGTTAATCCCAATTTTACCCGATAAAGTTTGACGAAAGAAACAAAAATCTTAAAAATAATCTGGATGCTTCCCAGGATTTTTGATATTACAGAAAGGCTGAAATTCATAAACTCTCTGATCTCTATACAAGTAAAAAATGTTGTCAGAATGTTTTGTCAAAACTAAAATCTCTATGATGGAAAAACGTTTGATGTAGAGATATGAAATAATAAAATCCCAAAAATATGTGAGATAACATTGAATTCTAAACTGAGCCCCAGCATGAAATTATACAGTTTATACGCACAGTTCCTATTAAAAATTTATTGATACCGGTCCATAATGAAAATATATGTCAATGAAATACAAAATACGGATATTAATGATGAATGTCAATTCAAACTACGTATTACATTGAAATCAATGAAAAATAAAATGATACTCAAGCACTAAATAATCTGTGGATATGTTTCTATCTAAACAATAATCTCTTGGAATTTTATAAACTCGACACAACAAAGGTACTATTACATTAATTCACTGAAAGTATTCATATAATCATCACGAGATAGCTCTAGTAATGATTGTTTTGGGTGTTTGTACAACTGTTTTCATTCTTCTCTGTAAATAAATAAATGAACCGTAGTCCATCACGCCGGTTATCGCTATACGCATGCGTCGTTCAGGACACTGGCGTCTAAGACACAGAACCAAAGACCCCTCTTTGCACAGAACAACGGTTTGTCTTGCGCGCCGGCTACCTCGCAATGCGAGGTAGGTTACCATTACACCAATGTTTGAAGCGAAAATCAACAATCTGGCATCGTCTTCTCAAAAGCTCTGTGAAATATCATGGAAGATGACGGAGGTTATGTCATTGACCTACAATTCTATGACCTAGGTTAATGGTTAGTTATGTTAGGTTAGTGAAAAAACAATTTTTTATGAGAGATTTTTGGGATATCGAGGAAAATATGAACAAGTTATTAGTGTTTACGAACTAATCTTCAGGGTTTATATAGTACTTGAGTATTTTCTAAATGTATCCACTCAATTCCATTCGAGAAATATGCACTTTGAGGTGTTTGCAGAGAATCGTTTCAGGCACGTATTTGGCCCAATATTTTTTTCAAATGGCTATATCTTACTGAGCCGAATTCGGAAAAATGGAAAATGATGAAAAGGTTTCTTCTGGCCTCCAGAATCTACAGTTGAAATATATGTACAAGTCACAGACTCACCCTGTATGTTCCGCCGTTTCACCTGCGTTCCTTCACCAACGGGACAGGGGACAGGGAACACACAGTCAGTCCCATTCTCTGTAAATGTTTGTTAAAAAGATGACCAGTTAAAGTACCAGTCAACAGACACAATTGCTGCCTCCTCTTGATAAGGAGCTTCGGCTGCCTGAGATCTGTTCTTGTGTTTCACTCAGATGAGCATTTCTCATCAATTCATCTCTTGAAGAGGTTTCTGATAAATGATTGACGGATAGGAAGGACGGGTTCCGCCCCAGTAAAAGTCGAGCGAGTACCTTTTTTGGCTAAGTTATCTGCTTTTATGTTACCAGAGATAAAGCATGTGCCAGGCACCAGATAACATTGAGAGTGTTATTTGAGCTATTTACTGTTTAGATCTCATTTTTTATTTACCATTTCTGATCTACTAATTCATTAATGAAATTAAAAATATTAGAATAAACAAATTATAGAAAAAACACAAAAAATCCTACTGCAAGAAAGATTTATCTAAAAAGAAAATAACAAGTCCCATACTAAATGAAATTTTGTGTGAGTAGTTAATAATGTAAACCTCATTGTAACCATGTCGTGAATGCTAAAAGGTATCGGGGACAAATGAAGAGTACGGGACATCTTGAAAAAATCAAAATAAGTAGATATCTACTCCAATTTATTCAATATGTTTTGTAATTCTCATTTTTCCCCGCCTGAAAACATAGCACTCGCGACATATTGCGTAGTGCATCCTAGAACTCAATAATAATAATATTGATAAAATATTGGTCTTGCTTTTTTTACGTTTGTATTAAATGATTTTGCAGTCGTTTTTTATGCTTTATTAATTTTTTTTCTTGTCTACTGCACAAAGAAAGCAAAGGTGATAAAGGGGCAGTGAAAGCGAATTATTCAAAAAGAAAGCAATCAAGTACTATCTTATATTCTTAATCGTTTCTTTCTAGTTTAGTAGCAAATTCCTACCCTTCTTGGTGTTGTGTGATTTCTATGCCAACCGAACATAAAATGTTGATGTACTCATTTTTCTCTATGTGCATTATTCGATTTGCAGGTAGCCGTTCTTCGAAATTTACACCACAACAACGTGCTGAGATTTATAGGTGTTCTCTATAAAGATAGGAAACTCCATTTAGTCACCGAGTACATTTCTGGGGGTTCCCTCACTGAACTCATACACGACATAAATCAACCCTTACCGTGGGAGCAGAGGGTATCGTTCGCTAAAGACATAGCAGCAGGAATGGCTTATTTACACTCTATGAATATCATACACAGAGATTTGAACTCTCATAACTGCCTGGTAAGTTCAATCATTAAAAAAAAACTAGGTCACTAAAAGCACTGACGGCTTCGTGTGACAAATACATATATGGTCCCTTATCTCCGGAACAGTTATTTCGAATGAACTGAATTTTGTTGACAATATTACTCTATTCATGGTGCATACGAGGGTTATATTTCGAGATTAAAGAACAAAAACAAATATTAATCATCTAAAATCGTTTTCTTTTTTTTTCAAAATATTCCCCATGAAGATTTATACACTTTTGCCACTCTGATTGAGGTATCTCCAAAACATGCTTTCTGAAAGCATCAACCGCTTCTTCAGGCGTCAAAAAACATTGATCCCCTCAGTTTATTTTTCACGTACGGAAATAAAAAGATGTCATTCGGTGCCAAGTCAGGACTATTCGACGGATGACTCATCAAATCGATGGTTTGAGTGCTCAAAAATGCATTTGTTTGAGCCGATGTGAGGGAGCTAGCATTGTCTTGGTGAAGAGTGATCCGTCTTCGGCTGTTGGTTTTCCTCATTTCTTGGAAGACAACTGGCAAACAAATGGTTGTGTACCACTCAGAATTGATTGTTCTGCGTTGCTCTAGTGGTGCGGTTGCGACCTGTCCAGTTTTTCCGAAAAAACAGGCAACCATTTGCTTGGAAGTGCATCGTGCGCGAACAACTGTTGTTGGCTTTGGCACATTTTGAAACACCCACACAGTCGACTGCTGTTTACCACGATTTGTCATCTGGCACGATATCATAGACGTGTTTCGAAGCGCCGTGATCGTATTTTTTGAACATTTCTTTCGACCAATCAACACGAGCTTTTTTGAACGATTGACAAATTCTCTGGGCAATGCGAACAAATTTTTTTGACAGTCAAATGTTCATGCAATATTGAATATATGCTGGTCCCACTAATGTCTAATGGCGCGTTTACATTAGTCAAGTGAGTTGATCAAGTCAGTTGAATTCAAGTGACCTCCACAAAGTTGACCGTGCTTCAACTTAGAAGCCGTTCAATTCAGCCGATCGAGTGAAACAAATTGGGGGGTTTACACATTCAATTCGCTTTCAATTCAACTGACTTGATCAACTCACTTGACTAATGTAAACGCGGTGTTAGGCTGCCTCAATCTCACGATAGGTCATATGACGATCCTGCAATATGAGTTCGCGCACAGCATCAATGGTTTCCGGAACAACAACTGATTTTGGACGATTTTCACGCAATTCGTCTTAGAGCGAACTACGACCTCGATTGAATTCACCATACCATCGATAAATACTGTCCCTTGATTCCACCAATACAAATATGATTCCAGAGAACTATGGATAGGTATATCAATGAATATTCACAGGAATTCAACCAGCTGTCTATTCCAAATGAAAATACAAATTATGCACTAAGTTTTCGAAAATGAAATTATGAAATAATGAACAGCGCCTGAATTTACAAAATCCAAAATTTATAACTTATCTCTATAGTGTTTCCGTAGATTGTCCCCAAACCAAATATATGGTCGTAACCAAGAACTAGGGCTTGACCAAAAATAAGGTCCTGACCAAAGACCCTTGTGAAGTAAGGGAAAACATAAAATCAAATAATTTTAGATTTTATCTAAGCCTGATACAAATTTTCCGCTAACCATAAAATTCAAAATCGGAATGAATAATCGCGAACAAATTGTCCCAGATTGAAGTACCTACATATGCACGTACAGCGCCTGCTCTCTACCAAAACTCTGCGAAGTATTTCGGAAAAACAGTGGTGTAACACGTTACAACTTTGACCACAGATTCTCGATAATAGAAAAATACAGACATCGTGACGATGTAATATAGCTATAGCCCTCGTTTGAGTGGAACGAAGAAAAAACATTTTAAGCTGGCAAGAAAAAAATATTGACACTACCATCTGAATTTTAACCCGGCCGTATCGGTTTTTACAGAAAAATAGGTTCGATAGAATTTTAAATAATATACTGGAATATACTGGAGAAAATAGTTAGATACTCCGGTCACCGGTGTAATTTTTGTTGGAAGAAGCCTGTGTAATGTAATACCAAACATAGTATTTTAAACACCAGAGATAATGAAATCACAATTTCAAATAAAAGTTTTTAATAACGGTTTTCTGATAAAGGTACGGGAGGACAAAACTGTTATCGTAGCAGATTTCGGTTTGGCTAGGATCGTATCGCATAATACCGACAGCGTGGGTAGGAGAATGTCTCCCAAGGGAACACCTGGATCTAGGAAGCAGGAGAGGAAGAAGAGGTATACGGTCGTAGGAAATCCCTACTGGATGGCACCTGAAATGATGAAGGGAAACAAATACGATGAGAAGGTGGATATTTTCAGTTTTGGAATTGTACTATGCGAGGTGAGTGTTTTTTTATATTCTGATTGCTAAAATTCACGCAGTTGGAGAGCCGGTTCCTCATGAAAGAAAATGGAAATGAAAAATGATCTACCTCAACAGATTGTCGATAATGTAATTCTGAGCATGGAAAGAGGGTTCATAAGAGCACGTGGAGGACAGACAAGATATTGCGTAGAACTAAAAATTATATTACTTCTCAATTATTGTTATTCCGTATTAAGGTGGGCGTTCAATGTAGTGTGTTTTTATTTCAAGTTGATTTCGAAAACGGTTTCACTTGGAGAACTGAAATTTTGTGGGTGAACTCAGAAAGAATTAGGGTTCTTGTTGAAAGAATTTCGATCGATTTCATTCCGACAGTTAATTTTTTTTCTTTCAAAAATAGAAGAAATTGAGCCAACCCATGCTTCTGTTTCATTTCAACAGAAAGACCCATGAAAATAGTTCAACTTCCGATTAAAAGTGAATCTACAGATAATTTCGTTCAAAAGATCAACTTGAAACACGGAATTGGCAGAAAATGGCCAAATTCAAATTTTGGCGGGAAAAAATTCCTGCTTTACCCACAAATTCACGTATTCCATAGTTCGGCGATTTTCGGATAGAGAGCCCCATTGTACATTTCATTCATGATTAGAGAGATACTCATAGAACTTATTGTGATAATGAAAGTTCTATGGAGATATTCCTTAAAATGGACGGTGGCGCCTCTATCGGCTAATCTTTCCTACTCGGTTTAAACGCCGACCTTAATTAAATGTTGCTTAGTCATAAATTAATCTTTTGAATCGCAAAGCTTGATTTCAACTCATATGGAAACCATTTGTGCTGTAATTTCTTTCAAAATTAAGATATCGCAATGAATAGTAGAAGGAAATGTTAAGAAAAGATGAGGTAACATATGAGTGGTCGTAAACATTCTGGTCTGTCAACAATTCACTGCACAGGGTGTTTTGAAAAAAATCATTCTTTATGTTAACCCCTGTATATAACAAAGGACAAAGTAACTGAAGACGACATATGAATAGCTATGTTTCTGAGGAATTGAGCTCCAATAAGAAAGTGCCGAAATCGGCCGAAGTTTCGAGAGGAAATGGATAACAAACTTCGTTGAGATTTTGTCCGTTCCCCTAATTTTGCCGGTGTATACAGGGTGAATTTTTGACAGGTACATATATTTTAACTGTTGATTCTTGAGGCCAAAGGAAACCCTTTTTTTCATTTTCCATTTTTCTGAATTAGGCTCTTTCAAAGAGATATAGCCATTAAAAAAAAATGGGCCAAATACGTGCCTGATACGATTCTTTGCAAACACCTCAAAGTTGATATTTTCGATTGAAATTGAGATGATAACTAGATATTAGATGTTCTGTGGTCATTCATTCAGGAAATACTCAAGCACTAACCTTATTTGAATAAAAATTTCGCAGACACGATATTTTCTAACGAAAACACTTAGTTTTGTCCGATTATTTCTGCAATTGAAAAGCCATATTTCTCCCACCAAAATATGTTCCTTCTTCGATTTTCCTGACGATTAGTTTGTAAACACTAATAATTTGTTCATATTTTCCTCGATATCCAAAAAATATCTCATAAAAAATTGTTTTCTCACTAGCCCAACCTGACTCCATCAATCTAGGTCATAGCATTCGAGGTCAATGACCTATCCTGACCCATCTTTTGTGATATTTCACAGAACTTTTGAGAAGACGATGCCAGATTGCTGATTTTCTCTTCAAACTATGGTTTAGGCGAAACCAAGGAAGCATTACGTCCTCTATCGTTAACGGATGAACTATCGCAAGGGCACTAGTTTTGTTTACATTTCGCTAATGGCGCGTAGGCGTTGCTCTTTGGAAATTCCCATCGAGTAGTCCTGATTCTCGCCAATATAGCGCTACGATCTTAATTTCAGTCGCCAATAACGGTGCTCTAGCCGGCTTGCAAGACAAACCGTTGTTCCGTGTCTCCAACGCTAGTCCCATCACAGACCAGTATGTGATCCCATGAACGACGGTTGCGTATAGCCATAACTTGCGCCATGGATTTCGATTTATTTATTTATTTACAGACAATAATGCAAACAGGCGATTATGTGAAGACTTTCAGTGAATTGATGTATTAATATAACCGTGTAGTGTCGAGTTAAAATTCCAAGGAGATATTGTTAAGATAGAAACATCGCCACAGATTATGTGGTGCTAATTATGTATCATTTTATTTTTCATTGGTTTCAATTCAATACGTAGTTTGTATCGCGACATCATCAATATTCGAATTTTGAATTTCATCGACATTTGTTTTCAATATGGACCGGTAACAACTGAGATTTTGATGGCCTCCATATCACTTTCTGAATCTAAAGAATATATGTACAAGTCAAAGACTCACCCTGTATTTCGAAAACTCAAAACTAGTCAAAAGTGGTACATAGCTGGCAAGTGAATTTCAATAAGATTGTATGATTAAAATAAAAAAATTCTTGTAAAAATTCAGTACTTCCAAAACTAATCGCTTAGTCCGGTTGAAATTTTTCTATTTTTCAATGATATTGATATATCATTGAAAAAATCGTTATCATCACGCTATCAGAAGATCAGGTGAATGTTTTTTATCTGTTCAGTCAAATCAAGTAGCGTTAGGTTTAGGTAGGTTCAGTAAATAAAGGGTTGACCGCTCTGGATACAAATAGAACAAGCGAATTTTATTGCTTTCATATTTTTGAACCATATTTTATCATAAACTTGATTTATCTCTTGCAGATAATTGGCAGAGTGGAAGCAGATCCGGACTTTCTACCTCGATCAAATGATTTTGGGTTGAATCAAGCTACATTCAAGGAAAAATTTTGTGGTTCATGTCCAGAGCCATTCTACAAAGTAGCTTTCCTATGTA
The DNA here is from genome assembly GCA_951802165.1 of Adalia decempunctata. Classification (NCBI taxonomy): domain Eukaryota; kingdom Metazoa; phylum Arthropoda; class Insecta; order Coleoptera; family Coccinellidae; genus Adalia; species Adalia decempunctata. The sequence goes on along the minus strand of OX637703.1, from coordinate 29,957,182 downwards.
CAGAGCTCAATCCTGATAAAAGGTGAAAACTCAATTTGATATAAAAACGAACTGTATGTTTGAACTCACCGTGTCAATTTTTCAAAATTGTTTTGTCACAAAATCAATCGAAATGCTGCGAGTGTAATTACTATTCGGAAAAATGTATTGCATTATCAAGCACAAATTATCAATTAAAGAATTTGTTGTTGGAATAAGTTTAAAATCAGAAAACTCAGTGTTCTTAGATAATTCTTGATCAGAAATCGATATGAAATAATATCAAAGATTTCAACAGTGATATGAAGAATAATTCAGAAAAAACTTAGCCTATATCACCTCATCTGTTGAAATCCATCAATCAGTTCGGTCTGTGGATCGTGAAAAAGAACATATACTCCATTCAATTTTACAAAGTAGCCCGGTTGGCTCTGGGATTCTGACACATTTCACCGCGTATATTTTGAAAATGTTAGGTTATAGTCATTCTTCTGTCAGATATGAACGCAATGTTGCCGTTTCTACATATAAATCGTAGAAATTGCGTATTTATCAAAATGTTTATTTACTTTGGGAAAACAATGAATTCGAGGAAATATTATGTGAATTCAATAATTCCAAAGATCTGGCGAATACTGAAGAAAGTGTTTTCTCTGTTAATACTCGAAATATTCCACGTGTACGAGTATAAACATGTTTGGAAGATTCAGTTATGCTATTTTCTTGTAAGGAAATCAAGAACCATGTGTTGAAATTAGCTGAAAAATAATGGACAGAATAGACCGTTACTTTGTGATAGTTCATTAATCCGACAGAAAAACTTTTAGACGAACAGAACAGACAAACGTATGGAAATCCCAACTTTTCAAAATTCTCAAGAAATAAGCCTAGAGGGCTAGAAACGACAATTAAATACCTCTTTGTCCAACTTGAAATACTCCAGTATGAAAATGTAGTGGTACTACGAATCTTGTGTCACAATTAAACATTACATTCACAAAGTTAAAAGAGAGTAATTAGAAAGTAGACTTGGCAATGTCGCTTGATTTTCACGGTTGCCAACCTGCGTCCGTTTTAAGTAAAAGAACTTGATAAACCTAAACCATGGCCCACCAAGATAATTTATAAAAGTGAATGGAGTATACATACATACACTGAAAATGCATTACCTTCTGTCGGCGCATTGTGTTTCCTTAAAATAGATATAGAATACTGTACCACGGTTGCCGGAGGCTCTAAAATAATGACTTCTAAGTATACCGGGTGAGTCTGAGAGATGGGGCACCCCTATTTTTGAGAGAAATAATCCGATTCCAAGCACGAAAATTTAGGGGGCTTTTGAACAACTAAAATGTGATTTTTTGAGATGAAAATGAATTAAATATGTAGCACTTCCAGTTTCGCCAGAAACGATCTGAGTATTAGTTTTTTTAAATGGAACACCTTGTACAGTTTCACATTTTTGAAATCTAGAGCAAATTCTGAACATGATGAGCCAATTTTTTTTTTAATCCTTTTTTTAGAATTGAGTTTGACCACGAATTCTTCATAAGTGAGTGCAACCTGATCCTTTTTAGGGTCATTTTCGGCTCAAGACAAAATGTGTTTGCTCTGGTCCATAGGAAAAAGAGCACGAAAATATATAAAATTTGAAAGTACATCCTATTGGAATTTGTCATTCTTTAGAATCAATTTCATGGTCAGGAACTCTTGATTTCAGACCACTCTTGGTCTAGAAAATGCTTCATTTCATCAATTACTTTTTTTTTTTAACGTCCGTGTGAGGGGAAAACCCTTTATGGGCACCGAGAGGGTCCGCACTCTCGGTAGTGTGAGAATCCAGGATCTTGTTTGGTTACTCACTAAAAACCCCTCACACCTTCAATGGAGGAGTTCTTCATCCTGCCCTCGCAGCGTCCCTTAACAAAAGAGATGAGCTGCAAGTGGCTTCTAGAGTTCATGGGACCTGATGATATGGAGTGACCCGAGCAACACTGCTTTCTGCATTCTGGGCGCCAATACCTCGGCCAGTGATCTGCAGACCGGGATAATCTTCAGTTCATCCACATAGTTAGCTCTCATTCCACCGAGACATCCTATGATTAGTACGACCATCCTAATTTTATGACCTGGGTATAAAGTTCCAAGCTCAAACATAAGGTCTTTGTATTTTTGCCTCTTCTGTTGTTCCTTCATCACAACATTATTTTCAGCAGGGGAGGAGAATTCCACGACAAATAACTCCTTCAGCTCCTTGTCCAGCAGAAGTATGTCTGGCTTAACAGCATTGATCTGTCGTGTTGTTGAGACAGGATAGTTCCAGCATATCCGAGCTCTTTCGTTCTGGACCACCGCTTCAATCTCAAGAGGCACATATGGTAGCACCGGTTCTTTGTCTATCCCATACGCGGCTCTCAGATGGAAGTATAGAATTCGGAGTGCCGCGTTGTGTCTCTCTACATACCCCGATGGAGCATGGACTCTGCAGGCGGAAAGGATGTGCATAATCGTTTCCTGTTGCCCATGGCAAGCCCTGCAAGTTGTTGGGGTGTCCATTTTCATGATGTTCTTTTTATACCATCTCGTATTCAGTACTCCATCTTGACACGCCATCACAAATCCTTCTGTCTCTGACTTAAGGCTAGCTGACTTAAGAAAGGCGAAAGACAATTCTTCAGACAGGTCCTGGTCTTTTAAACTCCTGAAATATATGGAGTGCAAGGTCTTACTCATATGATGTTCGAGTAATGTATCTGACTGAGACTTTCGGATCAGTCTTGCTAGGCTTCTTTGGTCCGCTTGAGTGATCGGTGCTCCAGCGAGCTCAGGATTGATCGATACGCCGGTTATGCTGAGCTTATCCAGGGCCCTTTGTGCAGCTCGGAATAGGAAGGCTCCATGGTTCGCAATTTCATGCTGAGCGACAAATTTCAGAAGAGGATCTTCACTTCTTAGAATCCTTACTGCCATTTCCAATGTTTGTTGATAGTGTTGATATTCCAAACATTGCAATTCTCTACCCCCCTGGCTTCGGGGAAGGTATATCCTCTGTATTGAGCTGTTGGGATGTAGGCTACGATTCATGTTCATCGTTTTCCTTGTTAACCTATCAAGATCGAGGAGCTCGTTTACCGTCCAGTTCACCACTCCGAAAGAGTAGGTGAGAATCGGGATGGCTAGCATATTTGTAGCAGATACTTTATTCTTTCCTGACAGCTGCGATTTCCAAATGTCTCTCAGCTTCTTTTTGTAGCTGGCTGTTAAGTCATCCTTTATCTGGGTTGTCTCCAGTACACCCCTCTGTTTCATCCCAAGAAACTTGTAAGTTTCTCCGTCTTCGAGATGTCGAAAAATCATTCCATCTTCCAGTAGAATATCTTCTCCTGCATCTTCAGCTTTTCCCCTGCATCTTCAGCTTTTCCCCTGCATCTTCAGCTTTTCCCCTGCGCAGATGAAATACAGCACACTTGTCCAAACCGAATGACATTCCTATGGCTGAGGTGTAGTCTGAAACGATATTCAGTAGTTGCTGTAGTGCGGACTCGGAGGGAGCGTAGAGCTTCAAGTCGTCCACGTATAAGAGATGAGAGATCAGGTGGTTCCTTCTGCCTGGTGGTCCGGCCTTGTATCCTATTTTGCTCTCCCTCAACTCAATTGTTAGTGGTATAAGTGTTATGCAGAATAATAGCGGGCTAGCAATTACTATTAGTATTAATATTATAAATATCATTACAGACCGCCGTTTGAAGTGATGGAGGTTTGGTTGGAATCCCTTCTCATGCATCTATCAGTAGGAATGCCACTGCCTCCCGATCTTCTCTTCGACATCCATAATTTCAAAGGCATCAGCCCTAGTTCTTCCGGAAGCACAACTCCAGAAGGTATTCCGTCAGGCCATAGGAGTCCAGCGCTGGAACCGATTCGTGAAGGTAAAATGATAGACACAACGAACACCAAGAAATCGAATAACAATAGCATGGAAAGCTTGAAAGGTATCATGAAAGTCTCAACGGAAAGTTTACCAGGAAAAAAGGACAATAATTTCGTCAAACCAATCATAAAAGTGTCCAGTAGTGAAAATTTGGACGAAAAAGAGAATTTGTTCACAATAGACAACAGTCATACGAAAAGTTGTGAAGACGTCACATCCAACTCTGAACGGCGCTGCAACAAAAATGAAAACACTGAGGTTGGTCGAAAACTGGATGATTTTGTTATTAAATCTCCGTCTAGCAACAATGAATCTAAACTAAAAGAATACCCAAATTACGAAAACATTGATTTCTTGAAGAACGATGCAGATTTCAATGAGAAGAAAGAAAAACCCATCTGTATACAAAAAGTACAAACGGAAGTACACGAAAAAACAAGAACCGAGAGATCTGCTGACAAACTGAATTCTACGGTGAATCTAAGTCCGGAATCTCAGAATAAAGACAATATTTTCAAGGTACACCTGAGAAAAGTCCCAAAAAATTTCACGAGAAACAAATTTTCTCCTTCCTCATCGGAATCTTCTTCGCAAGGCCCTGTCAAGGATAAAATCAAACTGTTAAGCAAGAAAAACATCTCAGAGCCGACTGCTTCGAAAAAATGTAACTTAAGCCTGCAAAACATGAATCTCAACCCGTCTACCACGTCTAAAGTAACCGAAAAATACGTAAAAAACACGACGGAGGGTACGAGGACCGATCAGAGTGTTCAAGAAAGGCACACGCCACCTGGCAGATCGATAAACGTCGTTGGTTTGGACATTCCTGACATCGTGTCATCGACTTTCATGAAGAGTTTCAGTCCGATTGCAAGGGATCGTAAAGTTAGGACAGTACCGGAAAATAAACCACCTGAAGTTAAGCGTTCGACCGTATTTCCCGGTAATTTGGGCGCTACTTTTAGTATCAATCGTAATATTTTCAAGAAAAACGAGCAACAAAAGAAACCTGGAGGGAGCGACAGTCGCGCGAGTCCCGGTGTCAAAAGTGAGGTTAGAAAAAAAGATGAGTCCGTCGAAGATGGACCGTGTTTGAAGCTGGTTGATACAGCAGTTTGTGATATTTATGAGCCTTCTGGTTTGACTGCCGGTAGTAGCATAGTGAAGAGTATCGTAGATAGTCTGAATAGGAAGGATAAGAGTGCTTTGAGTTTGAGCGATAGACTGAGTTATGGTAGGAGTTCTTTGAAGATCCCCTCGAGGGGTAAACATAGTTTTGTAAATTCTAAAGAGTATACGGCTTTGTGAGAGAACTGTTAAGCTGGCCATTCACGAGCGTTTCATCAAGGCAAATGGCATGGTTCTGCGACGTTGGAACGACTTCAATGTTGAAGTAGGGTGTGGGGCCAATCTTAGCAAGGGTGGGCGTTGCTAGAGTACGCTTCCGATTATTAGGCGGAAAAGTAGTTCGAATCTGGCATTTAACCAGTGTATCGGTCTCTGGTTACGGTCAAAATACGCTCCAAGGAAATTGGCTAGAGCGAAGTTGATTTCAATAATCGTTGAGATAATCAGTGACGGCTCGTTAGGGTATGCAGGGTCGGCCGGACCGACCCAAAAATAATTTAGAAATAGAAAATAATAAAAAAAATTATTCATTGAAAATAATTCTGAATTGTCAATTTCGATATTTAAATATCGATTATTGACCTATTGTCTCCGAAATCTTATATTTCCACTTAGAACAGAAGAATCAATATGACATCCCCGATTTTTTTGAGTTCCAAGTCGTCCGGCCAACCAGCGCTTCAAAATAAGATACTATGTAACACCTACGCAGTTACCACTAAGTAGAACCGTACCTCGATACTAGGACGCTGCTTGATATATACAAGGTCGGCCAGCCTAGCCACTTGAAGCTGCAACGTTATAAAGGACCCCGCACTTTCCTTATGGGAAATGGCGTTCCGTCAAATGTTCTAAAATTTTGGTATAATGTAGTGCTCGACCTGCTGATCAAAAGTGTCCATGGTCCCAACTCAATCGTATGACTAGTTTCTGAGATACAGGGCGTTGTAGTTGAGAATTACCCACTTTTACTGCGCTCGTATCTCGGAACAGAATCGAATTAACTACAACTTTTCTCAAGAAACATTTCATTCCATCCCCAGGGAGCGTGTTTCCTTTCCCGTGTACAGTAGAGGACAGTTCTGTGCCGAAATGCACACGGTTTTGTAGAACTCTAAACGCCAGCAAAACCGTGTGCATTTGAACGTCAGTAAAACACGGTTTCGGAATAATAGTATATATCCTTTTGTGTTTCCTTTCCCGTGTACAGTAGAGGACAGTTCCGTGCCGAAATACTCACGGTTACCTATGTAGAACTTGAAATTGTATAAAAGCAGAGTTTATTTGAAAGCCAGTGAAGCACGGTTTCTAAATGATTCTCATCATTTCAACTAACGTGTGGTTGGAGAATGTTCTGTTCTGAAATTGGGTTAGTTTTATAGATCGATAAGGCAGCAAAAGTAGTGTACAAATGTTTTATTCTAATTCGTGTGAATGTCGAAACAGGTTATAGGGCGGTTATAGCTTTTTTTCGTGGGAGGGGTAATATTTATTGAGAACCAATTAATCATCCAACTGTGATTAAGGTGCAAGCGGTATTGACGGATTAGATAACTGAAGGTAGAAGCTGCATGGGGGGGGGTGCATTATTATTTTTTCAGGTAGGCATGAGAAGGTAATAACACCTCACCTCCACCCGTAAATCCGCCCTTGAACAGGTTGAAATATATTCGCTTTTTTCTATGGGTAATGAGTGTTAAATCTAGTAAGTACCTAGAAGTCCAGTGACATCCTCACACAATTGCTATTGTTATTGGAAATTAGAATTCTTCGAAAATGTTACTTTTAATTATTAGGATTGTGAATACTACTTTGAATATGAGTATTTCTATTACACAAAATGAAAATGTACCAAGAAATTTGATGAAGAAGAGTGATATTTTATTTTTTATTTAGGCAACCCATGTAGAAAGCGATGGCGTGAGGACATAATGTTCAACAGCTGAACAAAACTGTAGGTTTCAATTCGTCACTGTTTTGTAAAGACCTATAACGCATTTTCTCTCTACAAAACCGTGTGCATTTCGGCACGGAACTTTCCTCTACTGTACACGGGAAAGGAAACACAATATGAATATAATATCATTCCGAAACCGTGTTTTACTGACGTTCAAATGCACACGGTTTTGCAGGCATTTAGAGTTATACAAAACCGTGTGCGTTTCGGCACGGAACTGTCCTCTACTGTACACGGGAAAGGAAATACGCCCCCAGGGAGCAACCATATAGAGGAATATGACCGATTATTTCATTCACACATGGCTCCACCAATGAAAAGTCACGAATTCAGTCACACGATATGCAATATTATCGACTATTTAGGTAAACAAATAAATATCAGCGGCTATTTTAATGTATCAAAATTTGGCATAACATTCATTCATTATTGAAAATGTACGGAGGGTCCCGAGTTCAAAACTTGGTTGGGATAGCAATTTTTTTGCAAAATAACTATAAATAAGTTCGACGGCTCGGTCTAAAATACAAAAGACCGCGGATTCGAGCGTTCGAAGCTTGTTCATGAAATAATCTTCCTGAATATCACTCGACTTTGACAAAAAGCGACTATTATTTTCTTTAATTCATCTCGAGCAACTTGCATTTCGACAATTCAATTCGACCAAATGAACATTAATAATCAAAGAATAACTCCCTCGAGCTAAAGCTCTCGGGAGTTATTCAGATTATTGATGTTCATATGGTCTTTTCAAATTGTCGAAATACAAGACACTCTCGATAGAATTAGGTCGAAAATAATAGTCGGCTATTTGTCATAGTCTCGGGATATTACCTCCGAAAATCGTTACGAATACAATGTTATCCATAATTGAATGCATGCCCGATTTTGAAAGTATAAAATATGCCAATTCCAGAGCGATAACTTTCGGAAAATGAACTATTTCAATGAATATGTTGTTGTTAAATCGAAAAAACCTGAAATACCCAAAATTCATACTGGGTGATCCATAATTATGGAAACTATTCACGATGACGGTAAGTGGACGCCCTGTATTTTTGGGTTGATTTAGAGTGTTTGTTTGATTTTTTCAGAACATATCATCATGCACTTCAAATAATACAGGGTGATGTAGTCATGAAATAAACTGCGAACCTCACGAAAATACCCAAAAATCAATTTTTTTATGGCCCTCAATAGAGTGATCTTGGAATACCAAGATTAACTCCGTGGAGGTGGGGATTTTCTTCCACCACTGTAGTTGATATAAAAACATCAATACGGCTGAGAGTTTTCATCCACTTCCAGATTTTTTTTATGTAATATGAAAATTATTTATTTATGTTATTCTATTCTTATTCCAGCATAAAACAAAATCTGGTCATAGGAAGTGGATAAAAACTCTCAGCCGAATTGATATTTTTATATATCAAGTAAAGTGGCGAAAGAAAATTCCCACCTCAACGGAGTTAATCTTGGAATAGAGAGTGGTGAAAAAAAAGATGGTTTTTGGGTATTTTCGTGAGGTTCCCAGTTTATTTCATGACTGAATCACCCTGTATACATTGTGAATAGTTTCTATAATAATGGATCACCCAGTATGAATTCTTGGTATTTCAGGTTTTTTCGATGTAACAACAACATATCTAGTGAAATAGTTTATTTTGCGAACGTTCTCGTTCTGGAACTGACATATTTTATACTTTCAAAACCGGGCATGCATTCAATTTTGGATAACCCTGTATTCGTAAAGATTTTCGGTCATATTCCTCTTCTATATGGTTGCTCCCTGGGGATGGAATGAAATGTTTCTTGAGAAAAATTGGAGTTGATTCGATTCTGTTCCGAGATACGAGGGCAGTAAAAATGGGTAATTCTCAACTTCAACGCCCTGTATCTCAAAAACTAGTCATAGGATTGAGATGGGGCGATAGACACTTTTGATCAGTAGGTCGAGTACTACATTATACCAAAATTTTAGAACATTTGACGGAACACCATTTCCCATAAGGAAAGTGCGGGGAGCTTTCACAGTTACTTATTGTTAATTTTGAATAATATAGTTTCATTAACAAAAATATAAGACTAGGGTATCCGTCAGACAATAAAAATTCACAACTTGCCATTTGAATAAATAGACTTATTGACATTTCTCAATGTCATTTTCAAGAAAATCGCACTGTCGGACCACCTCTAGAGTGATCCGTAAATTTGCAGAAGACTTTTCGGAAATTCAATAAAAAAATTGTACAATTATTCGGAACGTTTTCCAAGATATGATCTCTATTCTAATCCATGAAATTTGTCGAAGAAAGTGGCCTACGTCAAAATGTACCACAGATAAATTATGACAGGTGGGGAATTTCGAAATCAGATTTTCATGGTGATTGGGCATTTTCATTTGAGGGTGAGAGTGGTATCGTGTTTTTACCATTTTCGGACAAGCCAGTAGAGTCCAAAATAATTCAAGCTTATGCGCTGAGTACTGTTGATTTCGTCAAACTTTATCATTAAAACTTTATCATTCTCCTAGCCGATAATTTCCATGAGTTATCAATCGATCGAGTACTAATGACTCACCCTGTATATACCACGGCTGAACCTAACGCAGTAAATGAAAGAAGATGTCATCATACATACCTTAGACCATAAAGCGAGTTCGGCAATGACATCTGACTGGTCGGATTAATCTGAACCGTTCGTTTATTACATCCAGATTGAGGGGAGTACACATCTGGACCGTTCGGCAAGAAAATCTGATCAATCGGATGTAGATCTTTTTGCTCGGTGTATTTCGAGGGAGCAAACGGATTTTTGCCACAGAACAGAAACAGAAATTACTTTTCTGCCTTTGTCAGTGGATTTTATTTGCATTTATGAGTTCCCTGTTTCGAATATTCTTGAACAGTCTGTTAAAATTTCGTGTCTTATGTTATTTGTTGTGTAGTAATAAATAAAAAATGTCGTTTGATAAAAAAATAATGATTCAAAATATTGAATCATCTCAACCAAGGGGTAGAAGTGTTGAGAGCTATAACGAAAGAATTAAAATAGAACCCAGACTACCTCTACGGCCGAATAAACCTTAAATCACTAATTTAATATCTGGCAAACAGAAAAAACGATCTGAAAGCTCCGTACCGTTCGTTTATTACAGAAAAATCTGACAAATCTGTAAAATCTATAGAAAGAGGAACCCAGCATCTCATTCTTAAATTCGAGAATTGGTGAAGTCAAAATTCAGTCAGTTTTCAATGAGTGTGACTAAAATAGCATAAAGGATAGCAATATCATTAGATACTGCCGTGGCAACATTGCAGGAACTAACTTAGGAAGGTCCAATGGCGTGGTGAAATTGGTATTGAAGAATGGAATAATATATTCTTAAACAAGTTGCAGAATGGGCTCCTATTCCAATACGAATGAGAATCGAAAACGATCGATGAAGGAGCGAGTGTTGGAATTGCATTCTGCAAACGAGTATTAGACAATATTTTCCCTATTTCAGTCAAATTTTGTGAAATACTATCGAAGTTCAATGAAAAATTCAGACTATACATTCTACTGACTTTTGTATTGTATCTTGGCAGTTGGCAGTTTTACGAAAATTTACATTTTCAAATTGACGTGTGTTGAAATTTGATAGGAAAAATATAACTGAAAACAATGTTGTAATAAGTTAAATACAGTACTGTTTTTGGTACTGTAATGAACTCATTACGATACTGAAGTAGAGAAATAAGATTACAAGTGAATCAACTCTTTTTGACGAATTCATACGATGTTCTGAACATTGAAACAGATTCAGAGTTAGGTAAACAGAGTCGGCTAGATTCAGAATTGATTATCAGAGAAATCATACAATTGGTGATTTGGCAAATTGATTTATTCATAAATTATTTAAATCGCGACAGTTTCGAGATTGGATTTATCTCTTCTTCAGGCTGAAAAAAGTAACAAGACATTGTAAAAAACAAATATGACAAACTCTTAGACCATAGAAAGAGGAGACACAGCATCTCATTCATAAATTCGGGAATTGATGAAGCCAAAATTCAGTCAGACTTCAATGAGTGGGACGAAGATAGCAATATCATTTTACATTTATGTGGCAACATTGCAGAATCTAACTTTGAAAAATTCAGTGGCGTGGAGTTATTGATTTTGAAGAATGGAAATAAAATAACGAGTTAATAATCTTTTTATGCCGAATTCTTTCAATATTGGTACGAGGGCGGTTTATAGAAATGTGAAATTATTTTGTACTATAAATATATTCGAAGATTCGTAATTGATGCAAATGAACTATTGAACATATTAAAATGCGTAGCTTTTTCATATTACTTGGAATTAGTGAAAATAAGTATGAAAATTTATAGAAAAACAATTGATTCTTCAGGAAGTCAATTAAGGTATATAAAATAAACTACACGATTCATTGAATGCTGAAACTGACCACAAAAATGTGTAGATTCATGTGAAGGAATCAGATTTTCCACTTCACGAGATTTTATAATAAATTGAGGTATTTCATCACGTTATTACAAGTATGATAAGTAATGGCTGCAAAAAGCATCAAACCGAGTCATCAATATTTGAGATGAAAATCTACGGGGCAGCGAATTGCCGAGCGTACATTATATGCCTATGAACGGCGTTCAGTATGAAAAAAGCAACAATAATTCATGCCTCCTTTATTTATTCACAAAATTCAGCATAATTCCTTGAAGAAAATGAACCTCATTTATTCATCCACTATCCACATCATGAAGAAGAACATAATACAATCATAAAACCATAGTAAATCTACTGAATGCGATATCAAAATGAACATTGATATTGAAAACAGGTCCATTTGTTGTTAACTGCTCCTCTCAAAGCCATATTACATTGAATAGTCATAGTTCTATTTGGAAGGCAGAATCCAAGTTGGTACCAACTACCAATATTAACATATCCTGAGAATCTTGTACCAGTACCAGGGATATGGAACTTCTTCTTGTCTTTGGACCTGAGCAGCCAATGCTTCTTTTATGATACCTGGACTTCCATCCACAGATCTATACTTTGAGATAGTTTCTAAAAGGTGAGGGTTGTTGATGAATGTTTTTCTCACAGAAATGTATTCTTGGGGAAAAAATAGGCCAATGTTAATGCAAAGGCTTTCAATGATGGGTTGTACGTTGTACTCCTGCTTGCTTGAATCTTTTAACATTCTTTGAAATGAATCTCTTGCAACTCCTGAATTAATGAATGCCTGAAGAGAAGAGAAGATTTTTTGATATGATCATGACTTAGTTGTCAGAGTTAATGGAATTTAAGAGATTTGAGGTGAAATATTCACCTTATTCTTCTAATTTTAGAAGAAGATGGTGCCTCAGTGAAACGGGAAGATGAACCTCATTTCTCCACTGGCTCAATTTATTCAACCCTGCAAAACAGATTACAACAGATATAATTAATCACTAATGCAACAAAAATTACAACCATTCCACCTGCCGGTAGGAGAACAGGTACTGGGAAGAGACTTATCAATTTATCGAATTTATCTTATGTGAGATGCTTATATCTGATCCATCCCTCTGTTGAGTTTCCAGAGTACCGGCACAATGATGATTTTTTTTGTGAAATGGCTAATATTTGATTTCAATATTTTGGTTCTTTCTCTGGAAATTCCCAGAAACTTACCTTAAGGACGAAAGTTCGAAGATTGGTTTGGCAAGAAGGGGATTGGCATCAATTTTGAGATATCTGGTACCATTCACTCGAATAACTAAATCTTTTAGCTCAAAGTGTTCGGAACATACAAATAGTTTCTGAGAAAGATCATCAAGTAATATTCAGGATTGAGAACCAGATGTTCCTCTTCTCAATATCAGAATGGAATCTGAAAAGTGAAATTCTAAAAATCTACGCCTCTGATACTAAGTATGAAAAGATTAGAACATACCTGTGCAAATTCAAGTTAGGATTCAAATAGTCCAATTTACCACACACAAGACACTTACGAACCATTTTCTTATCGTATTTAGCTGGAGATATTCAAAAATAAATCCAAATCACGCTTTTAACATACAATGAAGCTCAAAATCTTGTTGACAACACTGTTCGAATTGTCAGAAATTTCATAGAATAAAGATGGCGGCACGTAATTGATGAATGAACTGGACATAGATTCAAAAAACCGTATTGCCAAACGTTTTTATACATTAATCTGGGGCAAAAAGATCGATCCGTTTCGCGAACATTTACATATACTTAAGTATATGTAATGTGAAGAATGCACAATAGTTGAAGAAACCAATACTCGTTTCTGGCATTCACGCACAAATGAGTAAATGAATTTCAATCTAAGAAACTTTTCATTTTGATTGAGAGTTTATTTATTAGAAAATTCAACGAACGTCACAACGTTGCAAAAATTTCTACTACATTTTGATTCCGTAGTATTACAATCACCCAGTTCAGTTCTGATGATTTTGAAACTTGGCTTCACTATTTATTATTGAAAGGTGTGTCTCCTCTTTCTATGGTCTAAGGACAAACTACACACACAATAAAGCTTACCGAAATAAACACAGTTACAAAATATGGACTATCAAAATGTTTCGACATCAACAGACATTGGAAAACAGATCAGACCTAAGATTGTCAACTAAATGGAACTTTCTGAATAATTCATAAAATAAAAAGAAAAACAATTAACCATATTTACATCCCTCAACAATGAGGTCATAATCCTATCTTCCGTGTTCGCATTACATACTTATACACCACATTGGCCTACTATAATACAATCACCAATTGTATGATTTCTCTGACTATTGTTCCTGGCAATCTGAGCGTTGTAACATTGTAGAATTGATTATCAGATGTCCCTACTCTCAATACCAGAAGGGAATCTGAAAACTTCTAAAATTCGAAGAATCTACGCCACTGTTACTCAGGATGATAAGAGTAGAGCATACCTGTGTAAACTCAAATCAGGATTCAAATAGTCTAATTTACCGCAAGCAAGACACATTCGAACCATTTTTTCAACGTATTTTGCTGATAATATTCAGGAATAAATCCAAATCTCACTTTTCAAACGCAATGAAACGCGATATCGTGATGACAATCTTCAAAACCTCATTTGTAACGCAAAATTGAAATAGCGGTACGAAATTAATGAATGGCCACAGATTTAGAAAATGGTAGTTAAGTTTTTCATCAGCACAATATTGCCTTACATGGCGCCACGCCAATCCATTTGGAGCGTTCGTTAATGGCCAGCTTTAGATCTAGGACTGATATGACGCCATTTTATTAGGATATTATGATCCATATTGGTGATGCGAAAGCTCAAATTTTCGTTCAGCAAGAAAGTCTTGAACGGCATCTAATCAGTGACAACAACAGTGAAAAAAAGAGCAAAATAAAGATACTATTCCATCCGCAAAATATCACCTTCAAGCAATACTCTAGCCAGAAATATACAGGGTCTTTCACGAGGAACCTCACCCATATTTATACGGGAAACTACTGAACGTATTTTCATGAAATTAAGCACTTATTAGTATTTCACGATGCTGATGAAATCTGAAATATTTTCAAGGCATGAGCACCTCCGGTTTTTCCGGAAATGACGTCAACTTCCGTTTTTCAAATTAGAACACAATTTTTTTATTGCAGAAATAGATTCCTTAGAAAATTTCAAGTTATTTTGATGTAACATTTTTCAGGTTTGGTAGGAAAATTCTCTCTGAGCGGGAAAATTCGAAAAAAAAATCGAAAATAGAGCTCCGCTGAAACAAGAATAACTTCGAGGTTTTTGGATGGAAAATTTCCATTTTTGGGATTTTTCAAGATGTAAGATTGATGTATCCACTTTAAAAATCGAAATCGCGATTCATGATACAGGGGGTGAAAAAATCGCTTTCAAAGTTAGGGATGACAAAATCGTGAAAAATCAATTTTTTCAAATTAGAACCCCATTTTTTTATGGCAGATATTGAATCTACGTTAAAAAATAATGTGAGTGTATGCATCACACCCTTGCCCTAAAGTGGATATTTTCTGAGTTATTCACAAAAAACTGTTTTTCGTCTTGAATTTTCAGCTATTTCTTTTCCCTTCACGCCAAAAAGATGAAATTTTCAAGAACTGTTACTTAAACCATGTTTTAGATTTTACTACCCTAATATGCAAGAGAAAAAAGTTACAGGTTGCTCCTAAATGGATGGCGAATTTGGATTCGAATTTGTATCGGAAACCTCTTCATTTCAACTAATCGGCCATCGGTTTTCTCTCCAGTGATAAATAAATAATTCCTTATGAACCATATGCAAAAACTTACCATGTTTTACATTCTTTTTTTTTAATGATAGATAGATATCATTAATTACATCTGCCTAATTCCTCTTTATTCAGTAGCATGTAATTAATGATATCTATCATTAAAGAAAAAGAATGTAAAATATGGTAAGTTTTTGCATATGTTTCATAAGGAATTATTTATTTATCACTGGAGAGAAAACCGATGGCCGATTAGTTGAAATAAAGAGGTTTCCGATACAAATTCGAATCCAAATTCGCCATCTATTTAGGAACAACCTGCAACTTTTTTCTTTTGCATATTAGGGTAGTAAAATCTAAAACATGGTTTAAGTAACAGTTCCTGAAAATTTCATCTTTTTGGCGTGAAGGGAAAAGAAATAGCTGAAAATTCAAGACGAAAAACAGTTTTTTGTGAATAACTCAGAAACTATCCACTTTAGGGCAAGGGTGTGATGCATACACTCACATTATTTTTTAACGTAAATTCAATATCTGCCATAAAAAAATGGGGTTCTAATTTGAAAAAATTGATTTTTCACGATTTTGTCATCCCTAACTTTGAAAGCGATTTTTTCACCCCCTGTATCATGAATCGCGATTTCGATTGTCAAAGTGGATACATCAATCTTACATCTTGAAAAATCCCAAAAATGAAAATTTTCCATCCAAAAACCTCGAAGTTATTCTTGTTTCAGCGGAGCTCTATTTTCGATTTTTTTTTTCGAATTTTCCCGCTCAGAGAGAATTTTCCAACCAAACCTGAAAAATGTTACATCAAAATAACTTGAAATTTTCTAAGGAATCTATTTCTGCAATAAAAAAATGGTGTTCTAATTTGAAAAACTGAAGTTGACGTCATTTCCGGAAAAACCGGAGGTGCTCATGCCTTGAAAATATTTTAGATTTCATCAGCATCGTGAAATACTTATAAGTGCTGAATTTCATGAAAATACGTTCAGTAGTTTCCCGTATAAATATGGGTGAGGTTCCTCGTGAAAGACCCTGTATAGAAAATTGAAAACACAGCAAATCCAGGCTACAGATCTGAATCGATTAATTAGGTAAATTTTTGCAATTTGAAAGTGATGACATTGTTCTGAATCACTCAAATTCGAGTTTGAAGCAAATAAATGCATTTTAAATTGACAATTAGATCTTTTCGAGATTGATGATTAGTTCTTTTCGAGATTGATGTATCGAATATTTTTGGGTGAAACTTATTTGTGTAACTAGGACAGAAAACATTTGTTTAGAGCATTAAGTGAACAAATATACTTTTAACACTAGTTACCAAAAAACTGTTTTTCTATGATAGTGCATTTTTAGTTGATGAATTTTATAGATGAAAGTGAATTGGCCTTATTATCACTATTTTAACCCTAATTGATCAGTATTTGTCAGTATTGAATTGGTGCTTGCATTCCGAATATTTTAAAATCCTAGAATGTATTAGGTATAAGTATTGTTTTTTCGAAATTATTCCAATTGAAATATGATATTTTATTTATTGTTAAATTCTGAAATGTAGTATATCGAAACAATATTTTATTGTGTTCTTAGGTTTCAAGTGTACAATAACCATTCCATGATTTTAATGTAAATATACATGACACAAGTCCGAATTTTAATTTAGTCTCGAATAGTTTCGGAACTTCACAAATTGTTCTGTGATAAAGCATATATTAATTCGGCAATGACAATTTTTGTATACTAATAATTTAATATAACTCGAATCTTTGATGTGAAGTTCTCCTGATAGCACTATATTTTCTGAAAATAAGAGGATATTGCTATGTAGGTATTAATTTTTTAATAAACTGGTTTACGTTATTTTGTCTTCATTCATAATGTTTTCCCGTTTCACCATGCCTCTAAAAAAATAAAAAAATATTAGTTTGTGATAGTGAATAATAATATTCAACCTAATAATTTAGAAAGTTAAATTATTCAATGCCGAACAAAGCCGGAATGGCTATTTTATCAAATACATTTTTCCCAAAATTAA
Organism: Adalia decempunctata; assembly: GCA_951802165.1. Lineage (NCBI taxonomy): Eukaryota > Metazoa > Arthropoda > Insecta > Coleoptera > Coccinellidae > Adalia > Adalia decempunctata. The sequence continues at coordinate 29,939,863 of OX637703.1, read as the reverse complement.
ATATTTTATTGACTTATTCTATACCCAAAGATTGGCACAGATTTTCCCAAGTGTTCAGAATTAATATTTTTATACAATGTGAGTCACTAAGAAATGTACATATTCCTATGACGTATAGAAGGTACCCATAGGAGCATAGTTTGTTTTTCTACGACCATAGGGACCATGGCCCCATGTGTGTGTATATTAATTAATATAGAAAATCTATCAAAGTATAGAAGGTCGAACCAATAGCTTACCCCGAAAAGATAAGTGTTCAAAATAAACAAAAACTTATCTAGCCCAACGAGCCATTAAAAGAAAAAATAAATCAAAACAATAATAATTAATCAACGTTTCGGAGACTAAATCCGTCTCAAAACTACTAACAATAACAACATTCAAAGTTGTGACTGATGTCCAAACTCAAGAATCTGCTAGAAGTTTAAATGGTATTATTACTATTCAGTTTTGAAAATTTGAAAAGGTTATGCTATCCTGAATACGGCTCTGTGCTTATTCAAAACTTCAAGGTTATCAGTTCGTTGTTTACATCAGGCTGTCATTTTCACGCTCAAATCAAATAGTATCACAGTATTGTGTTAGTTGCAGTTTCTTTAATTCAATTTCATCTAGTTTTCCATTTTTTGCAATTATGTAAGTATTTTTATCATGTTAATTTCGATAATGTTGAATTCTACATTCCTGAATCCCCAATGGAATTGATATCAGCTGAATATCGGTTTGGTTGGAGGTTGGAGTAGTCTGTACTTGGGGGAATCACACGAAATAGGAAATACATTCCCGTTGTTTTTTGTTTTATTGAGTGATTTATTTAGACTACGAATATCAATGATTTTAACAGTAATTAATTATCACAGTGCATATTATACTGGATTGATCTGATTTTTCACCTCACGCTTTGAATGTTTTTGACTAAATTTTTGAGTTTTAATACCAGATTATCTTTATAACTTGTTTGAAAATCTGTCTTTATGTGTCAAATTGATAAAAATTTTGGTGAGAGAATAGCTGTTTTTTATTTTTTTCATTCTCGAAATGTTTAGTCCAAAAAAGATATCTTCAAATTTATAGGTATTAGGAATCCAGGGACGGCGTTGGCAGAAATTTATCTCTTCGCCCAATGAAGAATATTGCATTCATTCAATGAGTGAAAAAATATTTACATTATAAATATAATATCCCATAGTTTGTGACGTTGGTGGAACAAACTGATAGCAAAAAAATTGGTGAAAATAATAAAAATTTTCTGCAAATATGGGTCCTAAAGGCCTCTTGTAACGACAGAGAATTCTCGCGAGAATTTTCTGTCAAATTCACTGACCGAAAATTCTCTGCCGTTGCATACTACTTTCGGTAGAATTCTCTGTGGAATTCCATTGTTCCATCGTATGCCACGGCCGAGAATTCTCGATCAGTGAATTTGACAGAAAATTCTCGCGAGAATTCTCTGTCGTTGCAAGAGGCCTTAGCACAGGGTGTAGAAGAAAATTTTTTTTATTAAAGAGTTGGAAAAATTTGAGGCGAAGTTCTGAACTTCTCAGCCTTCTATTGACGTTGTCCCAAACCTGCTTAATCGGATTGAGATCTGAACTTCTTGCTGGCCATTCCATTCGAGAGACTTCAACCTCTTCAAGGTACTCCTGAACGATGCGCGCACGATGGGGTCTGGCGTTATCGTCCATAAAAATGAAATTTTCACCAATTTATGGGGCAAATGGCACTACATGCTCTTCAAGAATGTTCCTTATATACTTATCAGCATTCATAGCTCCATTATGAACGACCACTAGGTCTGTGCGAGCAGTCAAAGATATTCCACCCCATACCATAATCGATCCTTCCCCGAAACCAGTTGTATTCATGAAATTGCACTGAGCATATCTTTCATGTGGACGTCTGTATACAAGGGAACGTCGATCACAATGGTAGAGGCAGAATCTAGACTCATCTGTGAAGAGAACTCTTTCCCAATCGGCCTCTTCCCAATGGATATGCTCTCTCGCAAAATCCAAACGCGCCCTTCGATGGGCTGGGGTAAGAGCTGGGCCTCTTGCCGCGACACGAGGCCTTAAATCATATTCTCTGAGGCGATTTCTTATTGTCTTAGTGCTAATTTGCACCTCATGAGTTTGCTCAAGCTGATTTTGAAGGAGGCGAGCGGTTGCAAACCGTTGTCTCAACGAAGAAACTCTCAAGTAACGTTCTTGAATGGCAGTTGTTACCCGTGGTCTACCCTCTCCTGCAACATTCTGGACACACTATGGGAAACTGCAATTCTTGTGTATGTCCACCCTTCTTCTCGGAAAACTACCGCTTGAGCACATTCCTCTTGGGTCAAATTGCGTGTTTCGCGTTGCATAGCGATCGAGTGTAGAAAATCAAACGAAAGAAAAACTATTACTAGAATTGATCGAGAACAACTGATTTTAGAATGGAGCCCATACATTGAAAATCTGATAATATCTTCTTTTTTTATTCCTGCTGGGAGAAAACATCTGTATTGAAGAAAAACGTTGAAAGTGGATAACACATGCATGCATAATTCTGATAAAAATAATTATCATTGAGGACACCTTCAGTTGTAGAATAAATTTGAGATTTCCATAATGTGCGTTTATTTTTTTGCGCAGTGTATATGGAAGGATAAGGACAGTAAAACGAAGGCCGATTGAGTACTACGCCGACGTTTCGCCTCTAATGTTTAAGGGGCTAAAAGAAGTCAAAACATCCAAAACTCAAAAAAACGTTTAACAAACACGAAATATTACCTCGTACTCAGATTATTAGGTGGCCAATAAAAAAATAAGTAGAGGACTTCAGGAATTCCTCAATATAATCTAAGGCAATTGCAAAAATATATCATGGAAACTGCTACTTATTGAAGAACAATTAACATGAATTTCTGCTAAACATTGACAGGTGTACAAATCCATGTTCAACATTACGAATCACATTTTGCTTTTTTGATGTTTTGACCATTTTTTAGCCCTTAAACATTAAAGGCGAAACGTCGGCGTAGTATTTAATCGCAAACATTTCTATTTTCACTAATTCAAATGAATAAAGTCCCCAATGAGTGACTTGAGTTCAATTAAATATGTACCTACCAACATTTTTCACTCCCACAACTGTAAAAATTAAACTGAACACTTCTTATGAGGCTGAGATGAAAAAATAAAGAACAATACATATACAGAGTGTTCTACAAGCTCTATGACAAACTTTGACAGAAGGTAGCTGTGCTTCTTTTGAACATTTTTTTTCTATGAACATAGGTCCGATTTGTTTTCGTTTACGAATTTTCAGGGAGTTACAAGCATTTGAAAAAAAATATTTTCATGTTTTGATTGTAGGCCGTCGGGCGTCAACAGGCTCATATGGTAATTGACGTTATTTATTTTACACTTGATGTACGTTTTGTATAACAATGCATTTTTTTACGACTCAGGAACAGGATTTGATGCCAGTACATTATGTTATAAATGATCGTAGGTAGATCTAGGGACTCTACTAGTATCAAAAAAACCGTGTTTTCTTTGTTAGGCCCGGCACTTTTCAGCCCATGTGTTACAATACATGGTGATTTCTTTAAGTCTTCCATTAGACTTATTTTAGGAAGGAATTTTGATACAAATTCAAGATCCTTAATTTTTGTTTTTAGAGTACATGAACTTAAATTGTAAAATATTTTCAAGCGGAATCTACTTCCGGTTCTACCGAAAACGAATGTGAACTTCGTTATTTCCAATGTTACACTCTACATATCTAAAAATATTTGAATTCTCCGTTTAATTCTGCACTGATTTGATGTATGATATGCGCAACCACATCAAGCGATTGTTGAGTTATAGCCTGATTCTCAATTTTTTTGACAGAAAGCTTGTCACAAATTAGTGTTTATATCTCCAAAATATCCGATTGTAAGAAATTTTTTTCACAACAATGGAATAAATGAATGTACGCTGCTACTGGTTCTTGCATAAATTACTAGGAAATAATATACACAGTGTCTGAAACAGGGCTTCAAGTGAGCCTCAATTAAACTATAAAATCTCATTTTTTTTTCAAATGGTAGGTAACCATATAATTATGTAATTCCGATCGATGGCTCGTCAAAAACTAGTTAGAGTGTACCAAACATTTTATGTCTTAAAAGTCAGTAGTAGCAAAATTCGAATTTCACGACTAAAGCCAGGTTTCGCTCAGTCAAATTCATTGGTATGCACCTCTTTTACAAAGTAGGCTCTGTTGGGAATTATCATTATTACGTATTCCTCAGAGTTCACGTCCATGTTAATAATTGTAATAAATTTCACAGGGAATTGGACATTTTTTATTATCAATATATAGTTATAATTTCGCCGACGTTTCGGAACGATTTGTTCCTTTCTCAAGGCTGAAAATGACACATTTAAATAAACAAAACAATGCTGGTTTAAAAAAGTGATTACCTCATCAAATAAAAATTAAATAACTAATAATATTGTCTCATTTCCGTTAAATATAAGAATAATAAGAGTATCCGATAAACAACTTTGCGATATGGTTCTCACGCAAAACATAAACAATTCACCAGCTGTCAACAAGATTAAAATATTATAATTATGACTGAGAAAATGTGCTGTCATTATTGGTCTTATACTTTCAGCATTTTCAACCAGTCAAGTCAAAAACAGGTGAACATGGACATAAATACAGAAACACGAAAACTCGAAAACAAATATTTACAATAGAGTTATGAACAATAAAATACAGTGAACAAGTTCCAATAAATAACATAAACCATATATCTGCTCTATCTATGGGGTAAATTTATTACAGAAATCAGGTTGTTGTACACATTACTCAGATTTTCAGTATCCTCTCTATAATTCACAGTGTTATATTTTTGTATATGAATCATCTCGCTCAATAAACGTCTGGAATAATTGGGTTCTCTATCTAAAATGGTGGTATTGTTGAAATTGAATTTATGTCCCTCTGTATGCGTGTGTTGGGTCAGTGCCGTCTTGTTAGTAGATGTTTTGTGTCATTTTCGTGCTGTCTTATTCTGTCATGTAAGTATTGCTTTGTCTGACCTATGTAACCTTCAATGTTTTCAATTCTTTCCATGAAAAAATCACCTTTACGGTGGAAAGAGAAGAAAACAACAGCATACCGTTTTTGGACGTGATGGTGATACGACAAAACAACACATTAATTACAAACTGGTTCACGAAACCAACCAACTCTGGACGATGTATTAATTTTTTATCCAACCATAGTGCACAGCAGAAGAAAAACGTAGCTACAAACCTAATTCACAGAGCTCTCTCACTAGGACACTCACAGTTTGAGAAAGAAAACATAAAACATGTCTTTGACATTCTTTTGGCGAACAACTACCCCAAATATTACAGAAAGAAAATTGTGAGCGATTGTAGACAGAGACAACGCCCAACATTTAACAACCCCATCCACAACACTAACATGACAAACAACCAACAGTATAATGAAAACCTACAACACACATACTCGAGACTCGTATTTTACCCTAAGCTGTCATATAGAATACAAAAATTATTCAAAGAGTATAATTGCACCGCTGCGTTCTATAACACCTTAGACAACAACAAACGATTTTTCACTAGAGTGAAGGATAGCACACCACTGTCGAGACAGTCTGGTGTGGTGTATAAGATAGCGTGCCAGAACTGTGAAAAGGTTTACATAGGTCAGACAAAGCAATACTTACATGACAGAATAAGACAGCACGAAAATGACACAAAACATCTACAACGTACTAACAAGACGGCACTGACCCAACACACGCATACAGAGGGACATAAATTCAATTTCAACAATACCACCATTTTAGATAGAGAACCCAATTATTCCAGACGTTTATTGAGCGAGATGATTCATATACAAAAATATAACACTGTGAATTATAGAGAGGATACTGAAAATCTGAGTAATGTGTACAACAACCTGATTTCTGTAATAAATTTACCCCATAGATAGAGCAGATATATGGTTTATGTTATTTATTGGAACTTGTTCACTGTATTTTATTGTTCATAACTCTATTGTAAATATTTGTTTTCGAGTTTTCGTGTTTCTGTATTTATGTCCATGTTCACCTGTTTTTGACTTGACTGGTTGAAAATGCTGAAAGTATAAGACCAATAATGACAGCACATTTTCTCAGTCATAATTATAATATTTTAATCTTGTTGACAGCTGGTGAATTGTTTATGTTTTGCGTGAGAACCATATCGCAAAGTTGTTTATCGGATACTCTTATTATTCTTATATTTAACGGAAATGAGACAATATTATTAGTTATTTAATTTTTATTTGATGAGGTAATCACTTTTTTAAACCAGCATTGTTTTGTTTATTTAAATGTGTCATTTTCAGCCTTGAGAAAGGAACAAATCGTTCCGAAACGTCGGCGAAATTATAACTATATATTGATAATAAAGAATGTCCAATTCCCTGTGAAATTTATTACAATTATTACGTATGTTTATTCATCAAGCATATGGAAAACATGCAATAATTATTGGTACACTAGAATCGAATGATATATCAAATGCCTGTCTTTTATTTGCAGCGAATGTGACAAATAAATAAAGCAGACAATGAATGATGACTAAATAAAAAAAAAATAAGTTTTCAACTATTACACTGTAATAGTTAAAAACTATTACACTGTAATAGTTAAAAACTATTACACTGTAATAGTTAAAAACTTATTTTGAAAATTTATTGTAATAGCTATTACAATAAATTTTCAAAATGTTGTGGCCCCCTTCCAGAAAACATTTATTGATTCTTCTAAGAACTTTGATTCTGTTAAAGGTGTTAAATGTGGTTTTCTTTCGTTAAAAATTCTTACTATACCCTTTCTAATATTTTCTTACATTCACCATAAAATAAATGAACTAATGAAGAACATATTCAATACATCACTGTTACTGTAATTCTGATTTTGCATATTGGCCGAATTCAAACAACAAGTAATAAGTATGAATGACAGTTCTCAACAATGCATTTTAAATGAACAGATATATATTCTAACTATTGACAGAGACTTGAAAATTATCTTATTAAACTTATGATTAGACAAAGAAAACTGGATTTATTCCTGAAATTTTATTCGATAATGGCAGAACTACTGATTTTAAAGACATGAATGTTTGGAACACTCTCTAGCTAGTTTTTGACGAGCAATCGATCGGAATTACAAAATTACCTATATGGTTCCCATTTGAAAAAAAAAGATTCCAGTTTTGTTGAGGCTTACTTTAAAGCCCTGTTTCAGACACCCTGTATAATATTTCCTCATGATTTATACAAGAAGCAGTAAGCAGTACCGGCGTACTTTCGATTGTTCCACTGTTGCAAAAAAATATTCTTACAATGAGAGAATTTGAAGATATAAACACTAATTTGTGACAATCTTTCTGTCAAAAAATTTGAAAATGCATCAAATCATTGCACAATTAAACGAAAAATTCAAATATGTATAAACATACAGGGTGTTGCATTTGAAATAACGAAGTTTACATACGTTTCCGGTAGAACCAGAAGTAGATTCCGCTTGAAAATATTTTACAAATTGAGTTCATGTACTCCAAAACAAAAATACAAAATTTTGAATTTGTATCGCAATCGCAATTCCTTCCTCGAATACCTCTAATGAAACCCTGTATACTACGTTCACTTTTATAAAGTATCCCGGTTAGCCTTGATTTAGGTTTATCAAGTTCTTTTACTCAAAACGGACGCAGGTTGGCACTCGTGAAAGTAAAAAAAAGTAGTTTTTTTAAGGTTTAACTGTGACACATGTTTTGTAGTACATAGTACCATATTTTCATATTGCAGTATTTCAAGTAATTTGAATGTCTTCTGTTAGCTTATTTCTTGAGAAGTTTGAAAAGTGGGCAATTCCATAGGTCCGTCTGTTCTTTTCGTTTAGAAGTTTTTCTTGGTTATTCGAGTACTTTTATTCTATTTCCGAATTAACTATCACACTCACACAGTAACGGACTTTTCTGTCCATTATTTTTCAGTAAAATTTTAACACTCGTTTCTTGATCTCCGTAAAAGAAAATAACATAACTGAATCTTTCAACCATGTTTATATACGTGGAATATTTCCAGTATTAAAAAAGAAAACAGTTTTTTCAACATTCGCGAGTTCTTTGGAAATATCAAATTCAAATAATATTTTCTCAAATTCATTATTTTCCCAATGTTGATAAATACGTAATTACTACGACCTCTATGTGGAAAGGACAACGTTGCTTAGTTATCTGACAGGAAAATGATAATAACTTAACATTTTCAAAATATACACGGTGAAAAGTGTCAGAATTTCATGGCCAACGATTTTTATGCACGTGAAATAATTCCAGTATTAACAGAGAAGAGGTTTATTCAACATTCGCCAGTTCTTTGAAATTATTGAATTCAACTAATATTTTCCCGAATTCATTATTTTCCCAAAGTAAATAAACATTTTGATAAATACGTAATTACTACGATTTTTATGTAGAAACGACAACGTTGCGTGCATATCTGACAGGGGACTGACTATAACATATTAAAAATATACGCTGTGAAATGTGTCATAATGGCCAACCGGGATACTTTATAGAAGTGAATGGAGTATGCTTATTTTATTGATCAAGCACTTTGCAAAACATGCAATGAAAATGAGGTACACTAGAATGATATATCAAAAGTCTGTTCTTTATTTGCGGCGAATGTGACAAAGCAGATAATGAAATAAACAAAAAAATCTTAATTTAAGACAGATTTATCCTTGCCATTGACATAGCATACTAGAAAATTATCTTAATAAATCTGATGATAAGACAAAGAAACCTGACTTTAGTCGTGAAATTCGAAGGCAAAGGGACCCAACCCAAAGCAATACCTGGGTACTACGGTACCACTGACGGACCATGTCCACGTCTTCGACCTGGTACCTTCGTTCGCTTCGAGCGGGGCAACTTAAATAACTACGTCTTTGGCGGGCTCACATTAGCCAATCTGATGAGTCCATCGTGAGCGAAGCCGGGACGAAACGTGACCCCATCCCGATTCACAATTGATAGCAACGCGCTCCATTTTTTTTCTTTTGGCCAAATTAAATAGACATTTCATGCGAGTGAAAAGGTTTTTGGTGGTGTTCCTAAAAGAAGCAAGCAAATCTTTGATTGCGAGGGGTAGAAAAAGCCACCTCTGAATCTTATTTCGCAAGAAACTTTTTTCCATAGCATATCCTCATTTTGCTATAAAAAAATGATTAGTCGTACACTCGTACAGGCTGGAATTATTTCACTATGTAAATTCTACACCTTTCACAGTTGTAATTCAGAAATTCAAAGTTGAATTTCAGAAAAGGCAACCCGTATTTCAGAATAGCATTATGTAATTTAGAAAACAGAAATTGAACTTCAGAATAGTTCATTTAATTTCAGAAAAACGAAATTGAAATTCAGATTAGGAAGTTGTAATTCAGAAAAACAAAGTTGTATGTAATTCAAAAAAGTGAATTGAAATTCAGAAATGGCAAATTCAATTTCAGAAAAGGAAAATTGTATTCCAGAAGTTATCAATTCGATATCAGAGAATGTAATATGTAATTCAGAATAGTATCGAGCTCGGTATCAAGTGATGCAACATAGGAATCTATGACAATGTGGCATCGAACTTGTCTTAAATATTTGGTATTTTCCAATTTGTTTTTTTCCTGTTTTCGTTTTTGACTGTATATACCTTTATGTTATTCTTGGAAATAAAGTTATTATTATTATATTTCTTGCTCCTATGAAGGTATCTACGTACTTTGAGAGTCGAAAATGACCTCAAGAATCATTATCACTATTTTTCGCCATCCATTTCGAATGAAATCATGTCTCCATTTGAATAACATACATAATATTAGAGAAAGTGGATTGGGTACCAAGCAATTGAATTACAATTTCTTAATTCTGAATAATATTTGTTTTTCCGAATTAAAAATTTCCATTTCTGAATTTAAAATCACCAATTCTGAATCACAATTTATATTTTCTGAAATTAAAATGACCCTTTCTGAATTACATATTACTATTCTGAAATTCAATTTACTGTTTCTGAATATCAACTCACTAATTTCTGAATTACAATTTCCATGTTCTGGAATGCAATTTGCTTTTCTTAATTACATTTCACGTTTTCTGAATTACAATTGGAAAAGGTGTAGTTCTCTTACACAGTCACACTCACACATTTCATTTCATAAAAACCCTGAACTCATGCAAGAAATTACAAGAGACTTTATTCGATCCAAAATTAATTTTAAATTGTAAAATATGAATATGAAAACAAGTATCTTGATGAGATAGTTAATTTTCTCTTGAAACGGTTCATATGACATTTTCAATCAAATCTGTATAGTGAACAGCGTAAACAATAACGAAAGAAAACAAGAATGAAAAGAACCATGCCAAAAAAATGGCCTTTGAACTCCCCTTGTCCGAAGACCTTAACAAAATTGTCGCATCTAAATTTGGAAAGAAAATCTGCAAAATTCGAGGTAGGTGTACGCGGCATGAGTTATGGACCTCGAATTTGAACGTATCAAGTTTTGAAATAGAAGTTGTATATTAAGTTGAGATTTTAGTCAGCCTTCTAAAAATATCGCGGAATACGCCAGACCGTTTCGTTTTCCTCATAGTTCATATCGCTAAATTGTTATAGTGACTTCGCGAGTGCAGCAAATTGTTGGTTTTTGTCGCTCTTCTCTTTATCGTTCCTTTGTTGTAATATGTTTTTGTGAGCCTCTTTCTCGTTTTTATTGCAGTTTTCCGCAGAGTACTCGTCTAACTGCTGGTGGAAATGGCCGATCAGCTGATTGAACATGAAATTTGTGGTAATTGGTGAGTACGATTCTAAGTTGCATTCCTGTTTGCCATTATTCGGGTTACATCAACCGAACAGATATTATACACGGTGATCGGCTGCTGGAAAATCATTCAATTAAAACTTGACCAATCTAAGACACAATTTTTTGGAAACTTTGCAATATGCAACATGTTTCAAAAAGAAGTTGCGATATATGAGCGCTTAGAGATAAAAACAGGAACCATGCGACCACCGCTGTCGATCAAGCATAACGTTTCATGATCAATAGTCTAACACGGTTATGTCATCTACGGCACTGCTCTTGTTCATACCGTTGCAGTTTCTTTCGCTATATCAGCGATTTCTGTATTTGTCGAATTTTAAGCCGAGAATTATTTCTATCAAATAGGTTGGACCCACTGATCACGAATCCGTTGTCAAATTCAATGCTGTCCGTCCATCTCGAAAGAATGAACTCAGAGACTTGAAATTTTCAGGTGTACTCCATTCACTTTTATAAAGTACAAGCAAATTTGTTTCACGCGGCTACTCTTCAACCTGCCATATCTTATGAGGTACTCATTGTAATTGTATGATGTGAAGGGCAATTTCGTTCTAAATTAAATACTGAGTATAAATAACGTATTAAGTTGGATGAGGATGATTACCCTATCCATAAAAACACACTCCCAAATAGTGCATTATTTTGGAGAACATCTGATTACCATAAACAGGTAATAGCAAGTCAATCTTGAGAGATAGATATATGCTGTCGCGAACTTTTCTGTAGAACTGTTTAAGAGGTACATTTCTGTGATACATTGTATCCACGTAAGTGTTAAGGTGCAGACACATTGTTATCACGTCACGTCACATCACGTCATCTTCCCAAAATGTGCAACCACGATAATGCATGGAACTTAGAGCATAGGAAGAGAGACACACCTTTCAATAATAAATAGTGAAGCCAAATCATCAGAACTAAACTGGGTGATTGTACTACTACGGAATCAAAATATAGTAAAAATTTTTGCAACATTGTATCTGCTGTCACGTTATAACACTGAAAGCACGCAAGATTTATATTCCGCAAATTTACATTTTCTGAATGCACGTGACATCACGTCTGATATTTTGTGAAATGTCATTCTGACATACATTTGAAACCGATCTGGGTGCTCATTCAATAATTCTTGAATTAATTGATGGAATTCCCTCACTTCTTCTGTTCGTTGATTCATTTGGTAAATCGAATCCCTTAATTCTATGAGAATCACCAGCAACTGTAAAAGCAGCTATATTCTCCATATCTTCTTCCCATTTCCTCGCGTGAGCTCACGTGACGTGACAACAATTTGTATGCACCTTAACGGTTTTTGCAGCGCACGTGAAAATAGCAGATTATGGGTGTTTTTTTGTAATTATTGAAGTTATAGTAGTTATCCTAATTTTTTCGGGTGGAAAGTGTAGCCTATGTCACTCAGGGATAATTTAGCTTTCTGAGGGTGAAAGAATTTCTGAAATCAGTCCAGTAGTTTTTGAGTCGTATCAAACACACAAACATACAAATCTTTCCTCTTTATAATATTAGTATAGATACCGATTGGTCAAGTTTTAGGTTTATCAAGTTTTTTTACTTCAAACTGACGCAGGTTGGCAAATAATTCTCAGAGACGTTGCCAATGCTAATTTCTATTTATTCTTTTTTAACTTTGTAAATTGAGTTAAATGTAACACAGGTTTCGCAGTACTACTACATTATCATATTAGAGTATTTAAAGTTGTACAAAAAGGTATTCAAATGTCTTCGGTAGGCCTATGTCTTGAATATATTGAAAAGTAGGTAATTCCATAGGTCCGTCGGTTCGTATAAAAATTTTGTTTTTTCTGTTGGGTAATTCGAATTCTTTCATTCTTTTTTCGAATGAACTATTCTGTCACATGATATTTTCTCAAATTCATTATTTCCCTAAAGTAAATATACATTTTGATAAATACGTAATTACTATAACCTCTATGTAGAGACGACCACGTCGTCTAGTTATCAGGAAGATGATTATAACCTAACATTTTCAAAATATACCCGGTGAAATGTGTCAGAATGTCATGGCTAACCGGGATACCTTATAAAAGTGGGCAAAATTCGTTTTCGTTTTCCTGATAATTTCAAAGTTACAGATTCGATCGTGTTGAGATTATGCATTTAGTATTTTATCTAAATCCCATCACCAGAACCACATACAGAGATTTCTAAATTCATGCGACAAAATTCAGAAGGTGATTACTCGTATGGAATTAAGATGGGTCTTTCCCATAATAAAATCTTCTCAGCGATCCCTTTTCGAGATATCGCCTTTGAAAATGTGATGTCTTAAATTGAGTTTTATTTTTTTTTCTAAAATTTTAGTGAAGCTAGAAACTTGAAATTCTGTAATTTTCGTGCACTCGCAAAGGAAAAACCATGGGTATTTTTTCAAAATGCCTGTTACATTAGGCGAATGTGATATTAGCTACCCTTAATTTATTTCATTTCAAAACCTTTTTTTCGAGATGAAGTTTCATGAAATTCAATTATAACTTAAAATCCTTGGTTCATTTGAGGAATTTTTTTATTTTTTATTTTTTTCCCAACACCAATTAATAGCTGAAGAGAGAAAAAATAATTAATAATATTTTTCTTCATAAATTGACTGAACAACAGTAAAGATGTAGAATGTTAGACAATTCATAATAAATCCTGAAAATGACAATTGAAAAAAATAAAATAAATACCCAATTTTAGTCACCACCTTTTAAGGGTGATATCTCGGAAAGAGGTGGGCTCGGGAAATTTTATTATTCGAATTAATTTCATTCGAGCAATCACCTCTGAATTTTGTTACATGCATTTAGAAACATTTTTGAAAAAATTATCTACACTTATGTACCTTACCGGAAGTGCTCAGGCTCCAAAAATATTTTAGCGCAGTAGAGAATTTTGAACAATATCATAATCCCAATTTTCAGATTTCAAATATGCCCAGAAAGGTCTAATAGGCACTCGAACTCGGGACACCTTGTATACAAGGTCCTGCGATAGTTTGTTCTTCTTCCATAGCTGCCAAATTTGACATCTTAGAAATTTCTTTCGAAACAGTTTTTTCGTATTTCTATTTCTGCATCTCATGAAATTTTTTTCAATATACCAGGTGTTCCCAAAGAGGAATATCCAACAAACGGGTGATTTTTTGAAAGGATTGCTCTGTATATTTTCATGTATTTTCAATGACCTTCACCATCTCTATTGAAACGCAAAATCTTACAAACAAATCATCAAACAAGGTACAGATTTTATTAAGACTATTCCACCCTTTGCATTTTTAGTGAGGAAGTTTCCGTAGCAACGATAGTTTCATCTCGATAAAACTTTCAACCCGGCAAAACGAACGAGTTGGTTTTCCAACGATAAAATTTTTGAAGTTTCTCCAATTCATAGTTTCGGAAATGAATATCATAGAGAAAACAAACAACGTTTAGTTAATCTATGAATTCTAATTTGCCAAATAGCGCAATCCGTGTCAAATGTGACCATCTTACTTAATGTTAGACATTTTCTCGGGAAATAGTCATGCCGAATACCACTCGAGATAAAATTTAAGCAGGTAAAATTTCTCTTTTGTAATATTAAAGTTTGTTGATTTTCGGAAATTTCGCTCATGACCTTTATTCCACAATCACTCGCCTGACGGCTCGTGATTTTGATACAAATGTCATTCGTAAAATTTCCGAGCAACAAACTTTCATATCACAATCGCCAAATTTTGCCGGCAAAATTCCATCACTAGTGGTATTACATATGAAAATACTGTAAACAATTGAGCGTACAGCACTCCGCGAAAAGACCTAAAACGGTTGCAAAAGACAAGCTGTAACACGAATGTGATACGAATTCTTGGTTCCTGATAACAAAAAGATTAATCTTTCATGCACAGGATGTCCGTTATTGATTGCCAAATATGATTAACTTGAAATTTATATTTTTAGATTCTTTCAAATGTAATTTTTTGAATATAAATCAGAGAATTGAATGCTTCGGATTTTTCAGGAGCAACTTTGGGGTTATTTTCACTCCTGTAGGCAGTGTACCGTGCAGTACAATCATTCAAGTAGAGCAATCCTTGTATTTCTGAAAAAATTTCAACAGATGAAGAAAGAAAGTGTTGAAAAAAATCAATATATGAGTCAACATCAGAATGTGAACAGATAAATACAATTATGGGAAAAATTGCGAAAGTATTGTATTTTCTCTGATGTTGAGTCATATATATGTCCATCTTTGATTGTTCTTGCTGTTATTTCATTCTATTTATTTATTTCATTGTTGCCTTTTTTATCGTTCATATCATTGAATATTTTTCATTTGTATATTGTATTGTTGTTTATAAGTTTTCTCTATTTTAGCCTGAAGAAGGCCCAAGGAATAGTATTGTTTGATTTTGTTCCTTGACCGATACCATCAATGTTATATTGAATTTTGGAACGATACTAAAAGTTATCATCTAGTATCAGTTGGCAGTTTAGTTTATATATCCTTATCAAGGAATACTGGTAGTGGCCTAATTGGCTAGAAGTTCTGTTCTTGTCAAAGATCAGTAGACTGACCATTCTTTCGACTTTATTGTGGCCATCCTAGGAGCATAGACATTCAAGGGATCGTTACATCCAATACAATACCGGGGTTTGAAAACCTTCCCTATCGTCCCTAACTTTTTCATTGAACATATCTTCATCATTTCATAACAGACATTACTATTGTTTCAGTAAAAGGGAAATCCCCCAAAGCAACTATGTGATGCACACTGCCTTCTGCGCCAGAAACATAACGCTGTGTAAAGTATGTAAGGAACCGATTGCGAGGGCTAACTACGATGAACACTCCAAAACTTGCGTGGAAACACCAAAACGTCCACCCAAACAGAAAACACCAGAACCTCCTAAAACTAACATCGAGAAGAGTCCATACTTCCAGGGCAGAAAGGAAGCCGAAGACAAGAAAATAGCAGCGAGGAAAGAAAAATACTTAGAAAGGCACGAGAAATTTCTTGCGGGCCCAGCAGTCCAAAAGCTTGGTTCGCTGTCTCAGAATAAAGCTTCTTCTCTAGGCACTTTTGTTGACCAGAAGACGACCCTTCAATCCGTATCAAACTCGCAAAGTTCTAAAGTTTACCAAGCGTCGTCTGTTGGTACTAGCAGTAGAGTGACGTCTAATGGAACTGGCGCCATAAAGAAGAAGGAACAGAAGCCTAACAGTGATACTCCGAAGCCGAGCAATGGTCTGATGCCTTGCAGGTACTGCGAATTGGAATTGCCAAAAGTGGAACTGGAAGAACACGAAAACTACTGCGGAAGTAGAACGGATAAGTGCTTGGAGTGTGGGGAATTGGTGATGTTCAAGCACAAACAGGTGCATCTGGATACCAATCATGGCTTTTTGAAATTAAACGATGGTAAGTATCTTGCGTGGATTGGTTGAGAGGATATATTATTCGAAGAGCTACCGTAAAACATTATCATTATTATCATTATTTTAAAATGTATGTGTGTATGTATATTTCGTTTTTACGCTCTACAACCCGAACGGCTTGATAGGTTTCACCCATTAAGTGTCATTAGATTCGTATAAAATTGGATATAATTTTTTTTTCCGAATTTTCCTTGATTGAAATATTGTTCGTTATAATTTGAAATGATGCACTAAAATGTTGTATGTGTTCAAAAGTCAAAAAACGTATGTAACAGCTAAGATGTCTAGTCATCTTAGTAACAGCCCAGAATATTCAATATTCTATCCGCAAAGTTGATTGATGTCGATAATTAAGACGACACTGGCGTCAGGGGCAAATGTCCCGAGGACCCTCTGCCAAAAATGAGACAGCGCTTTCCTTATCAAATGTTTGAAATCGGTTGAGGGAATTCTCAAATGAATCCGATTTTGATTTGATATAAATCCAATCATTACCAAGCTTATTCAAATCATCAATGAGGAGTGCTTTTTCGCACTTATCGCATTTGTATTTTTTGGCGATGTTCCTCATCGAATACCCTGAGAAACTTGCGATTGAGTTGGATTCTATGGTATTTTTAGGGGTTCAATTAACTCTTTATCCCTTATATATACCCTCACAAGGCTCACCGTTGTCCGAATCCGCAGAAGAAATGGTCGAATCTGTCCAATCAACTACATCAATGGGCCTACTTTCAGATTCCCCCATTGTACCTACACAGGTCGAAATCATTGTCGTCTTGGCAGTTAGAATTATCGGAACATTTTTCAAGACATCCAGTCATGACCGACTGCAACCCAAATCTGAAGCATCGAGCTGAGGGGTTTGGATCATAACCCCTAAGCTGTCTTATTTTGGAGAATGAGTTCTCGATTGGGTCCTGGTTGAGCCGACTTGTTATCAAATATGGAAATGTTTCCTTCGTCTCCCCCCACAATTGAAGGATGCTACTGATGATTGGTATCAAACCGTTGAAACAATAGGGAATATTTTTCCCAACTGACCAAGACTTAAGGTGGGCGTTCAATGTAGTGTGTTTTTATTTCAAGTTGATTTCGAAAACGGTTTCACTTTGAGAACTGAAATTTTGTGGGTGAACTCAGAAAGGATTAGGGTTCTTGTTGAAATAATTTTAATCGATTTCATTCCGACAGTTAATTTTTTTTCTTTCAAAAATAGAAGAAAATGAGCCAACACATGCTTCTGTTTTATTTCAACAGAAAGACCCATGAAAATAGTTCAACTTCCGATTAAAAGTTAATCTACTGATAATTTCGTTCAGAAGATCAACTTGAAATACGGAATTGGCAGAAAATGGCTAAATTCAAATTTTGGCGGGAAAAAATTCCTGCTTTACTTTTAAATTGACTTATTTCATAGTTCGGCGATTTTCGGATAGAGAGCGCCATTGTACATTTCATTCATGATTAGAGAGATATTCATAGAACTTGATGGTGATAGTGCAAGTTCTATGGAGATATGCCATAAAATGGACGGTGGCGCCTCTATCGGCTGAGCTTTCCTATTCGCTTTAAACGCCGACCTTAATGAATTCAAAAATAATAATAATAATGTTATTTGATAATAGGAATATAAACATATACTCATAAGTAAATACAGAGAATCAAACGTCACAGCATCCTCTCACAGCCCCTGCCCCCATCCTCCACAGTAGACAAAAAACTCATCAATGGAATAGGGTTCACAGTCTATGGACAGCATTTTTAAATCCTCCGTCATCCTCCAGTCTCCGCAGGTAAATGGGAAAGGCATTTATGAGCTTCAGACTCATGAATTGAACACTACGTTGTGTAAGTGTTCGTAGAGGATAATTGTAGGGCTGCATACGCCTGGTGTTATTAGTGTTCTTGAACTTTTCAAAGTCTTCTTTATGTTTGTAAAAGAACATCAAACATCTGAATATGTAGAGTCCAGGGACTGTCATTATTTCATTCTTTTTGAAAACTCCTCTACAAGTTTCCCTGAATTTAAGGCCATAAATACTTCTCATAGCAAGTTTTTGTAATAAAAATGGTCTTTTGGCCTTAGAGCTACTTCCCCAGAAGACTATTCCGTAGCTCACAATTGACTGGAAGCTGGCAAAGTACACAGATCTGAGTGTCTCCCTAATAACCTGTCGCTTCAATATGTTCAGTGTGTAAATTGTAGAGTTCAGTCGCTAGCTCATATGATCGATATGGTGTTTCCAGTTCATTCTACTGTCAATATGCATACCTAAGAATTAAGTAGATTCCTTTGCAATGATTGAATCATGCTGATATTGAATTGATGGTAGCTGAGTTAACAAAGATCTACTCAGACTAAACATTACACACTCCGTCTTCTTCATGTTAAGCTTAAGGGCGTTTGAGACACACCAGCCCTCAGAAGTCGCTAGAGCCTCTCCTGCCCTACCTATCATGTTATCAATATTCCACTGATGAGGATATTGGAATCATCTGCATAGAAGAGAGATGTCAAGGATTTTCCCTGTAGTACCAAAGGGAGATCATTTATGTATACCAGGAATAGGAGAGGTCCCAGAATGCTGCCCTGAGGGACGCCCACTTCGATGAGTATCCGAAGAGACAAAAGTTTCATTTTTTCTCTTTTTTGTTGCTGATGGCTGATAATTTCCCTCAAATTTTCCATTCGAATTGAGGCAGTCGAAAAGATCATTCATTTTCAGAATGAACTGAGCAGTTGAATTGGCACTTCTCGACCTCAGCTCACCAGTTGCAATGACTGTTCTCATAGCCGAATATAAAGTTCTGATGAAAATCTGCGCGGCCAATTCAATCTCCATTTTCTGGAAGGCGTTTGGATTTATGTGGTTTTCAGTTATCTTCAAGAGAGTACGAGAAAGACAAATTCTTTTCATCGATCAAGTACGTTTCTTTTATGTCCTCCCAAGAAACATTTTCACCCCTCATTTCCTACCTCAGAACACTCCTTTGGAGAAATTCATGGCTAATAGTTCATAATTATTGAATTACACCGTTTGTAACGAATTTGGATGAATCCGACCCTGCCTACGATTCATAGAACTAGAGAAAAATAAATCTCCTACAGATTTCTATGAATGAGTAGTGACAAAATGGATCGGACGATTATAGTTCCTTTAGTAGCTACTATGTGCCGCTTTTTGAGTTGGCAAATTGGCAAGTAAACTGCCAAAAATTTGTGCATCGAATCAATGAACTGGGTTGTGCCTCTGTGTATATTAAAACTCAATGGTTGAATGCTGTATTTTTCTGTGGATCTAATATGGAATATTCTATGCATCTATCGTAAATCATTACGTTTCTATAGGCATAGATGCATAGAATACATGCATCTATCTATACAATACCTTACTAGAACACAAGGCCATGAAACAGAATGACAGCGGAAGGGGGGTGAAGAGTGTCAGTAGTCCATTATTTGTTTATGTTTTGGCCGGTATTTTGAGTGTTTTTCGTTGTTTAATAGTTGTAATTTTATTTATTTTGGTGTAACATCAGTCCATAACAGGTAAGGCACTTATATTTATCCACTAATTTATTTGTTTTAACTGATAATACCTCCAGTTCATTAAAGTTTCGCATTTCATCTTCGAGGTTATGTTGATTTGATATTGATTTTTTCTTCAAGACTTGCTATTTTTAAGTTCGTTTCTAAGCTAATCTCCCAATTTTTTCCAGCTGAAATCATGCCTTTTCATTGCTCTGTTCCCAAATGCAGGGGCAATTATGCAGGTGAGCCTAAAGTAGCAGTATTTGGATTTTCCAAAGACGAGCAACTCAAATAAATTTGATTGAACGCAATTAGAAGGAAAGATTTCGTTCCCAGTAACAGCAGTAAGGTATGAATTATTGCAAATTTAACTGTTTTGCCTGAAACTGTAAGAATTTACTTATTTCTAGGTTTGCGAACTACATTTCCAAACAGAATGTATTGAAAGATCTACCAGTTATATACATGAAGTCACAGGTCAAAAAGTCGAAATCCCATTGAAGTTTCCCAGGTACAGATGAAGAATGTTTGAGACGCCAAAAGCTGAAAAGAATTCCTGTCCCAACAAAAAACCTTCATACAGTTTTCCATGAGAACACCACAGGGGAAGAAAGACTGAATTCATAATGATCCTTTTCAATCAAAATACTGTTAACATTTGCAAAATTTTCAGTTGAAATATGACCAAGAGTAAGATTTGAGTATTCTAGTTAAGTCAAACGATAATATTAAAATTTCAGGAAACGATACACATGCCCGATGAATTGTTAGCTGCTGAAGCTGTATATGCTATAGCAGAAGTAAAGTACGAGGATGTTTTTATACAGGTCAATATTTCATCAATAAGGACAATTCGTGACCATATCACACTAAGTGAAAACCCAAAAGTTTGACAGGGTTGAATTCATTTGAAATGCCGAAAACTATCTAAATGTTAGTATAATGTTAATAAAGGTTTCCATGAAGCAGAATATTGGAATTTTATTTATAACCATTAATTCAAATATCCCTGCAGATTTTTTCTGATTGAAAGCAAAAAATATATAATTTATTCATTAAACAATTTACAGCTGACCTCAAAACAGTTCCTAGGAACTGGTGACAAGGCCTACAAGTACAATAGGTACATCGGTCAGCTAACCATGAACTCCAAAAAAATAAACACATCATAGCTGCCACAGCGCACACTTTCATAAAGGCTCTAATTATCACATAAATTAAACAGTCCCTAATTATCACATAAATCAATCTCTTGGCTTCAGAAATTCCACAACAAGTCTACTGAATTTGCTCCTCTGTATCACATTGTGTCTTCCTTGTTCTTCTAAGCGGTCTTCTTATTAGTTCCCGTGATCTAGTTCTATGTTCATGAGTTTCCCTTCCATAGTGAACTGCTTGCGTTCTCTTAAAATATCCATTTATGATACCATGTACCAGTTTAGCATCTTCCAAATAGTGAATTTCATTGATGTCCATTATCCGAGTTTCTCTATAGATCAAATGTGAGCTTGTGAGTCTGCTATATCCAAAGATGGTCTTTAGGTTCTGTACAACTTGTAAGGGTTTTATATATGTATCGGCTCCATTACCCCAACATGGGATCCAAGGTATTTGTATTCATCAACTTGTTTTATAGCTGTCAATTTGTATACTAATATTGTTATCTATATCGTATCAACATAACATCTAACAGAAATGCTTAGGTTTGTGGAAGGGACCAATATCACTGTGACTACATGAATCTTGTTTGTTTACTTGAGTTAAAAATATGTATTTCATTTCACTTTTCAATCATTTTTAGAATATTTGAATAGCTGATATTAGCACCAGCTTCATAGGAACAACTAGAAGCTGACATTGTTGCAAATTCCTTATCAATTATTATTTTTCCACTAATTCTTGCTGAGAAGGCTGAAGTTTCTGAACATATTTCCAATACTGGAAGCATCACTTTTCCTCAAACTTCTTCACACAATAATATGACCAGCATTTAAGCTTCTTCTAAAATGTTTTTCTTTTGATAATGGATGATTGTTCATGTATTTCAATGAAGGAATGACCTCGCCTTCATGCTATGTTTTGGAGACCTAAATTTGCTCCTAAATATCGAAAATATTCAGTTATACAGTGAAAAAGCACTGTTTTTACGAAACACTTGTGTTTACAACGATCCTATCTCTTCAGAAAAACATTATTTCTCGTTTATGTTGGAAAAAAGGAAATATAAATCGATCAACATATTTTTGACATTTCCACTAATGGACTACCTATGATGACGTCACCAATGTTGTTTCATGGCCTTGTGTTCTAGTAAGGTATTGATCTATAAGCCATTCCTGTGTTGAATGCTGTATATTTCTGTGGATCTATAGTTTCGAAATGTGAATATTCTATGCATCTATTGTAAATCATATCCGTTTCTATAAGCAAAGATGCATAGAATACATGCATCTATCTATAAGCCATTTCTGTGTTGAATGATGTATATTTCTCTGGATCTATAGTTTCGAAATGTGGTTTTCACACATAATACCTACCTGTTTCTAATGTGTTTTACACATAACTTATATCCGTTTCTATGGTAGATTTCTGCCATTAATGCCTATATTTCTATAAGCATTTGCAATGATCCATAGTTTTCAAATGTGGTTTTCACACCTAATACCTACCTGTTTCTAATGTGTTTCACACATAACTCATATCCGTTTCTATAGGAGATTCCTGTGATGAATGCTGTATGTTTCCGTGAGGACTTATAAGGATCTATGATTTTCAAATATGGTTTTCACACATAATACCTACCTGTTTCTAATGTGTTTTACACATAACTCATACCCGTTTCTGTAAGAGATTCCTGCCATGAATGCCTATATTTATATCAGGACTCACAATGATCTGTAATTTTAAATGTGGTTTTCACACATAATACCTACCTGTTTCTAATGTGTTTTACGCATAACTCATCAGTTTCTATATAAGATTCATGTGGTGAATTTTGTATGTTTCTGGGTCCTGGGAGGACTTATGAGGATCTATAGTTTTGAAAAGTGGTTTTCACACATAATACCTACCTGTTTCTTATGTGTTTTACACATAACTCATATCCGTTTCTATAAGAGATTCCTGTGATGAATGATGTATGTTTCTACGGGTTCACGTGGTTTGAAAATAAATGAGAATGTACAGGGTTGCCAGATTTCGATGGTTTTGTACTACAACTCCTAAACTATAAATGATAGAAAAAAGTAAGATATATGTCATGTTCTCTTTTTTCGAGAAACAGAATAAATTGCTGAAAACCCAAAGTTGTTACGGCGTCTAGTTTCCGAGCTACAGGGCGATTTTGTTATTTGGTCCATTATTATGATTGACTATAACTTCCGTATTATAGGATCTACGCTCTCGAAATGAACACATATCTTTAGGGCACATTTTTTACTGCTTTTCAGTGGCGCTATTGGATTTTTTGTATCTGCTCAAATTTCGGACCTATAACAAAATTTTTTTTCAAATGGAAACCAAATGGGAAATGATATTTCCAAATTCATTTTTTTTCAACGATTTCAAAAATATTTATCATGATATACTTCTGAGTTCACTATATATCGAATATTACGAAAAAACACTATTCGTTCAACAAAATCCAAGCAGACTTTGATCCACTTCCTCCACAACTGAGGCGGTCATAGAATTCCATGTCTTATTCATTTTCACTTGTCAAATTCAATTTAGTTTAATCATTGTTGTATCGCCTGGCGCTTCTAAAGTTCTTATAAGGTCATAGAATTGGCTATCTCACAATTATTGTAAGCTGCCAAATTGATTCAGGAAATATTAGCTATATTATTAACCAGACCTATAGAAAGTCTTAGCAAAACTTGTTGATTTTAATATGATTTCTCTTCTAAATTGAAAAATGAAAAGCATTTGAATACTTAGATGATTTAATGATGATTATAACATAAAGTTTCATGTAACCCGTTAGTGCTTCCAAGAGGGACAAAAAAGCACCTTCAAGAGAAAATATTGGTTTATTTGAAAAAAATATTATTCACAACAAATGTTTCAATCGTTGTACACGAAGATTGTATTTACGAAATTTTCGATGTGTAGTGAACTCGGAAGTATATCATGATATACAGGGTGTCCCAGAAGTCCCGCACTTCCTTGACTGCGAGAGTGAGACGCCAGAGCTGTTGCCGGCTTTTCACGCAGTAAACCGAGACTGGCGTCTCACTCTCGCGTTCCCACTACCTAGTTATTCTTCTGTAGCGCGCTCCTGATTGGTCACTTTCATTAATTAATAACTAATTAACTACGTTAAAAAAATTTCAAACATGGATATTTGGGCTTAGAATATTTTTCACTTTCGATCCCCTCAAGGAAGTGCGGGACTTCTGGGACACCCTGTATATTTTTGAAATCGTCGAAGAAAGATCAATTCAATAATGTCATTTCCCACTATGGTTTCCATTTAAATTTTTTTTTATAGATCTGAAATTTGAGCAGATACAAAAAATAGCACCGATGAAAAGCAGTAAAAAAGTGCCCTGAAGATGTGTTCATTTCGAGAGCGTAGATCCCATAATACGGAAGTTGTAGTCAATTAAAAAATGGACCAAATACCAAATCACCCTGTAGATCGGAAACTACACGCTGTAGCAACTTGGGGTTTTCAGCAATTTATGTTTCTTGAAACATAAATTGCTCTTATAGTTTAAGAGATGTAGTACTAAACCATCGAAATCTGGCCACCTTGTACAAGATTTTATTGCAGTCACTCAAATTTGTTTGAACACATAATAGCTATATGTTTCTGATGTATGACTTCGAAGTTGCAGTGAAAACGTAAATCCATATCGAATCATATCCATATGATTCACATATAATGATTTTAACGGTATCTAGTCACTAATGAAAATTTCACATCTACAGTTTGAAAGTTTACTTACAATTTCTTCTATATGTTTCTAACTCAAATTCCTAGGATGATGATAACATGTTTTTATATGGTTCCATATGTTTCAACTATTGCTTTGTGGATTTATACCGGTGGAGTAAGGGGTTTCATGGCGGGTTATAAATGTTTATATCTGATCCGTTTTTATGAGATGCTCATATAAATATTGAATCATTTGATTAATTAATATCGTAGAGGACAATATCTGAAATAATTTTACAGAAGTAACTTGAGAAGTATACCATCATCATTCATGTATATTCAGTGCAATAACGATACTTTTTTTACGAATTTGCCCATTCCTATGGCGAATTAAGAATACACCATAGATCAAGATATATTATACGACATAAATGTTGCCAGTTATTCAATTTTATCACCGTGGCTTGAGTCGTCTTCATGAAGAGAGTTTATAATTATTATGTTGGTGTCAGTTTTGAAAACTTTCGTATTATTTTCACAGAACCAGGTCCCAAACCTTCATGGGATTCTACAACTCAAAGGAGTAACTCACCGCCAAGAAGGAGAAGATTTGAGCCCACCGTCTATACAGATTTCAGCCAGTTTGATCCAACAGATTACCTGCCTTCGAATTACAGAATACCTAAGCCTAAAATAGAAAAGGGAGAATCTTACAAGGAGATATCAAGAAGATTAGATTGTGAGTACTATATTAGCTTCAATCAAATGTTAATTTTTCTTACATCTTTCATATGATTTTTCTAATAAAATTACATTCACAGGTAAAACAGAATACATTAGAAATCTACTTCATGACTCTGCTAGCATAACTGTACCACTCAGACACAGCGGGGTTGCCCCAAGAAATCATTTCAATCACAATAAAGGTTATGTGTTGTCACTTATCCAGTTTTTATTGTGTTTGGTTTTCATCAGTTTATTTTGTTTTATTTTTGTTTTGCTGGCTTTCCATACTTACTAAATCTTTATGCATAATTTCTGATAACATTTTATAATCTTACAATGGTAGTGTGGAGGACATGGATTCTAATAACTGCTTGAAAATGTTTTTTGAAAAGAATTTATTTCTTGCATCGGAATGTTTTTAGCGATTTGAAAGTAATGTGGGCAAAAACTGAATTTTGATTTGCTGTATTTGAAGGCCCCAGTAAGTATTCTCTGGTCGACATCCAATTAGTATGTATTTAAAAATGGGTGCGCAAGATTTCAGAGTTCAATGAAACATGGTTTACTGTAGCAAGTATAGAAATATTTATTGATTTAGAAAATATACATTTGGGAATTTTGTATGAAACAAATATCTTGTAAATGGCTATGCTGGCATATGCCCTTTTGTCGAAATTTTCAATGACGTTATTGAATACATGTGATGGTATGTCATCGACACAACGTCTAATTTCGGCTTCTAATGCTTCGATGGTTGCAAAATAATAGGGCATTCTAATGACCTGTCAAAACAAATTCTCAATATGGCGGCTGAGGGCAAACCATAGAACTCATAGTACATGTACTATAAGTTCTATGGATCTTGCGACAATAATGTCTTTAAATAAACACTTTGCATCTTAAAAAGTCTATCAACAACAACAAATACACACAACTAATTTATTCACCAGGTTCCTTATGACGTGTTATGACACTTCAGAAAGTTGTTTGCCCCATAGACAACTTGTTGTCTATGGTTTGCCCTCAGCCTACGCCATTTTAGGTCACGTGATTTAGAATGCCCAATAGACCTAAACCTGAGACTTCAGATAACCCCATAGCCAGAAGTCTAAAGGCGTTAAATCGCAAAAGTGTGTAGGCCCTTCTGGTCACCCTATCGGGAAATGACACGACCAAGAGTAAACTCGTGACAATATCGTCAATGTTCCACGGGCGGTATGGCATGTTGTCCATGTGGCACAGTCCTGCTGAAAAAAGATATCGTCAAGATCAATAGCTTCCAAATGACCCACAAAAAACTGAGTTATCATATCACGATAATCTTGAATTTGAATCAAAATTCCCTCATCGAATACGTCCAATCCACTTTAAAAAATCACCCTGTAGAATTATGTGGGTTATCCACTCAGAAAAATCAGGATCATGTGAAAAAAATCATAAAATATTGAAAATTGATGCTAAATATGTACGAGGATATATTGAAAAATTCTTAGCCCACTATGGAACCAAACAAAATTCCAATGTCAAAATATTTTATTACTCAACATATTCTCCTCTTAATTGAATACATTTATTACAGCGAACCTGCAACGTCTCTAGACCTTTCAAAAAAAATGTTTCTTCTTGCTCTGCAAACCAGTCCTCCACAGTTTTTATTACCTCCTCGTTGGAAGAAAATTTACGACCTGTTAAACTTTTTTCAGTTGAGGAAAGTGATGATAGTCGGACGGAGCCAAATCTGGTGAATGAGAGGGGTGTTTTAGTAATTCTAACCCTAAATCACGAATTTTTGGCATGGCAACATGAGATTTGTTTACTGGGTCGTTGTCCTGTAAAAACAAAATACCTTTGGATAGCTTTCCGCGTCTTTTCTCTTTTATTTTTTCCCGTAGAGTGGTCAGTAATGTCGAATGGTAATCTCTAGTTATTGTTTTACCCTTATTCAAAAAATCAATCATGATTACTCCATGGCAATCCCAAAAAACTGAAGCAAGAACGGTTCCAGCAGATTTTTGGACACGAAACTTCTTAGGTCTTGGAGAACCAGAGTGTGCCCATTCCATCGGTTGTTGCTTTGTTTCTGGATCGTAAAAATGTACCTTATTCTCATCCATAGTAACAATTCGGTTTAAGAAGTCTACATCGTTTTCAAATCGAGCACAGATCTATCCTTGCACGCTTTTGGTCAACATTCAAACATTTGGGGATTCATTTTGCAGAAATTTTTCTCATGTGCAAATTGACGTGAACTATATGATGGACGCGTTCGTATGAAATCTTCAGTGCTTCAGATTTCCGTTTTAGCCCAATTCGACGGTCTGATAAAATCATGTCATGAACTGCATCGATATTTTCGGGGACTGACACAGAAACTGGCCTTCCCGATCGGTCATCATCTTCAATGGAAAATTAACCTCTTTTGAAGCTTGCACCCCATTTTTCACGGTCGCATACGAAGGACATCGATCACCAAGATTATTAAGCATATCTTCGTAAATCTGCTCACCTCTTAACCCTTTTAAATACAGGTACTTGATGATGGCTCGATACTCCAATTTTTCGATTTTTACAATTTCGGTGGACATCTTTTTTTTATTTATTGCGTAACACTGGATTACTTTTTTGACGTCGAACTCTACACTGACACTTCTAATAAGTTCTTGTTCGTTGATATGGTATCGCAATATTTTGTTTATGCATGAAACTGGTCTAGGCTAACTAGATATCAATACATCCTCGTATGTACGATGAAAATAAACTTGCTTTTCGTATAATTATTTTCTTTTATTTTAGCAGGCCCAGCCCCTCAACCCCCAAGTCGTCGCAGGAACCCCCCGACAGAGCTGTGTATCCCCTGCGAATTCTGCAATACTCCCATCCCACACAGGGAGCTCGTACTGCACGAGACCGGCTGTCGACCAGAACTTTTCTTCACCAGACCTTCGCGAAGAAGCTTCGAATTCGATGATGACGACGACATAGCCAGAGCGCCTTCTCCTATCGAGGAACCGCGAAAGGTGAACCTGCCACCGCCTGCAAGACCTCAGAGACCGTCCAAAAAAGAACTTCTCATCCCTTGCGAGTTCTGCGATCAGCCAATACCCGAAGATAATCTAATTCAGCACCAGACAGGGTGCAGACCGGATCTGGCCCAACGAAGGGTGGACTCCGAAGAACCTTCGACTCCTGATGTGGAGCTGCCGTGTGAATTTTGTGCGGACATGTTCCCCGCTTCGCAGCTTTACAGACATCAAGCCACTTGTGGTTAATATTTTGGATTGGAGCCATTGACGGTGCTTGAATTAAATGAATTGTTCTGCGTTCTCTTTAATTAATTTTTCTTGTTTTCGATTTGAAATCACGAGATGTCACAGTTTGATATTTTTATAAGTTTTATTTACGAATGACTATTTTTTCTTTTGTTTTACGGTGATAACCGAATTTGCTTTCATTCAAAGATTTATTATGTCATATTTCATGAAAATAAATTAAAGAAATAAATTATTGCTTCATTAATATTCAACTACTAGCTGGCCCGGCGAACTTTGTTCCGCCTAAATGATATTTACGGTGGATTTCACAAATCGTAATCACCGGTGATCGGATATCAACGCCTTGGTTCTCTGATTTTTAAACTGTCGAATAGAGTTGATTTTATATCAAGCTCCGATCACCGATGATTACGCTTTGTGAAACCCACCGTTAAAGTTGTATCAACTAATCATTGCTATTTTTTCAAGCAGGAGATAAATTAGGCAAAATGTACAAAATTTTAGTAACATTGTTATTCGCGCGAAAATAATTCTCTTCATCCAAGTGGTATCTAATTATTGTTGAACATATAATTTTTCTTTGAATGCTTTACAGTTTTCCCATTTCTGTACCTAAATGAAAATATAAATCACGATCGAATTATATGGATTAGAAATAGCTCCAATGATTAATTACCTCTGATCACTGTAGAAACCATTTTAGTTCGGCCAATACATCGCTGAAAATTCGAATTGAAGTACCTACTTCGTCTATGGTACTTTAATCTCACTTCACAGAATAAAAATACGCTGAAACGTTTTCTTATATTTCTTCTTGACTAAGACATTTTTGTTTTGGTCCACAGCACAGAGTTGGCTGCAACTCAAATTATACACTATCAGTTTACATCGCTATCTAACGGGGAGAATATCAAATAAAGTGCCTACGAATAAGCTGTAGCGAAACTGTAACTGTAGCGACACCTAGTGGCCTTACTCAAAAGAAGGAAAAGCATTTCCTGTATAAGTAAAATTTTCATCGATCTTCTCGAAGTTTTATTGTATTTTATAATAACCAGAGCGTAGATAAATCCATATATGAAGTTTCATAACAATCAGTCCATCCGATCTCGAGTTATAAATGGTGTAACCAACATCTTTCTTTTATATATATATATATATAGATACAGGGTGTATTTTCAGGTGAGGCTTCTTTTTGGCAGGTGATAGAACCCATCAAAATAGGTAATTTTACCGAAAAGTTTTCATATGAAATGTTCAACTTGAAAAATTTATGAAAAATTTTGGGCATCGATACTACTCTGGCCTACATCTCTCTGTTCCAGGTTTATGAACACTCGCTAAGTTGGGTGATTTCTTAAGAGAAATCTTGTTCTGTACAACGTATACGCTGAACTGACATTTCGTTTTGATTCACCATAAATTAAAAGTTCATTATTTGAAAAAACGTAGACACTCGTACAACCTACACCACACCCTCGCCGTAACATTTTTTCTCGAAACAGGGGCATAATTTATATAAAAAATTTTTGGTAAAATGACTCATTTTGATGAGTTCTACCATCTGTCGGAAGAAAAGCCCCACCTTTAAGTATGTTTCGGGCGACCTCGTCTGGTGCAACATTTTTCCTCAATCCCTTCAAAGACCTTATGCTAACCACGAAGTCTCGTTATTATTTGGACTGAGGATCATGAAGTCAACATTCTTAGTCAGTTGAGTCAATGTTTTTTATTCATTTATTATGAAAGCTTTTGTTAAGAACATAATATAAAAACTATTTATTCAAGATTGAGAACTAAATAAAAAGTTGCAGGAACTGCAGTGAAAAACACAATTATTATTACATGTGTTCTGATTAGACAATGCAGCTATAGGAGCAAACAGCAGAAGAGGGTCGGGGTGTCGGTGGGACAAATTGCAAATTATTTATAAATAGGGAAAGATTTTGCGGAGTCTACCACATTTTTCTTCTGAAAATTTTTGTAGTCGCGGCTTTTTTTCAGCAAACCTCTCGTAAGTCGACCATATTTTCAAGTTTTTCAAATCATACATACTCTTTTTTTGCAATCATGAAAACAATCTGAGAGAAATGAGAAAACATGATTGTCCGACAAAAATAGTGTGACTTTGAGCGTGTCTACCAACATGAACATGACTGAAAATCGCATTTTTTTAAATTATCAATACCCTCCTGATTTTTTCAGAATCGGTTGAGATAACCATATGAAAATGCAATTGTCCGACAAAAAGAACTGATGACATTTTCAATCGTTATATTTGACACTGAAATTTCGATGATTATTTTTGCGACCCAAATATCGACCAATAGAATTGCACCATTCGACGTCACATGGTACAACCTACATGGTATTATACTGATAATTTTTTGAAAATTTTCTCTGGTAGTTGCTATATATAAAAAACAAAACATGATCCAGTCAAATTAATCACACGTCAAACTGACAGGTTGAATTCAATTGTGAAAATTGGAGATTTTGCATGAAAATGAGTCGATTTGGAGTTTGTTCTCTGTCCGCCATCGATAAAAAAGTCAAAGGAAATGTTCCCATTAATACGGAGAAGTCAAAAAAAAACAGTTTGGAACCAATTTACTACTTTTTGTACTGAGAGGGAATACACATTGAGTGCTGAAACGAGTGAAGCGCAATTGGCAAACATTATGAAAGATTACGCTTACAATATGAAGAAAATGGATGGAGAAGACTATAAGGAAGGTACAATAAAAACAATGTGGAATCAGACTGCAAAATTACTTCAAGAAAAGTATTTGAACGATTTCGACATCAAAATCAACCCATTTTCGGATGCTGCATTCAAGACCGCTCGAGGAGCTCGTGATGCCAAGCGTAAGGCTTTACAATCTATTCCGGAAAAACGGAGGGCAAGTGCAGCAGCGTTGGAGGAAAAAGATTGGGATGCAATGACCACTGTTTGGGACGAGGAAACTCCTGATGGCCTCCAGAAAAAATTATTCATGATAATATCAGTGGAATTGGAGAGGTGGTGAGGGCAGCATGGCGTCAATACATCACTTCAAGGCAGAACAGCGAAATGACGGGGAAACAACTGGGAGAATTGAATACAATCCAATTTTCAGCAAGACCACACAAGGTGGTGATAAAAAATTATCAGACAGCAAGTGGCTGGTGGAGAATCGGGAAATCCCTGACAAGTGCCCAGACTGTTCCAGAAATTGAGAGAGAAGAGAGATGCCAATATCAAGAGCGACAGACTATTCCTGACCCAAAATCCATTCTGGAATAAAGTTCCAGGCGCTAGGTGGTACAAGGATTCCCCAGTAGGCCAAAACACGATTTCAAAGTGGGTTAAGGAGTCAGCACAAAAAGCTGGGCTTGACCTTGGTAACAAAAAAATCACCAATCACTCCAGTCGTGCAACAGCCGTCTCCAATCTAGCGAAATCGGGCCTGGGAGAGCAGCAGATAATCAAAATAACTGGACATGCCAACAGTAACTCCATCAAGCCGTATCTCCAACTCGACCAGGAACACCACGAATTAATTGTCAAGAAACTGCGAAGGAGTGAGCCTACTGCAGAAAATGCCATCAACAGCATAAACCTCATGCCATCTACCTCTTCTGGGACCATTACCGATAACTCTGACTTGAAGAAAACATGCACCAATGTTTACAACAATTGTATTTTTAATTGCACTAGTCTTTATCTTAATTAAATGTTGTTTTATTCATTATGAAATTCTTATTTGTTAACTGTACATTTCGTCTCATGGCAATTCTATTGGCCGACATTTGGGACGGAAAAATAATCCCCCGAATACCACACGAGCTTCAAAATTATCTAGCATTTCCCTCAAGGTTCCCTGCAAACAAATAAAGTCGTCAATCCTTCATTTGTTTGCAACGAACCTATCGGGAAATACCCGATATGGTATTATGAGTGAAAGTTGCCCTTTTTCATACTTTTGGTTGGATACGGAAATTCTACTCTAGAAGTGAAATGTTGCACGAAGTGGTAGAAGGTACCTGGGACATCTCTTCTGTAACACCTCTGGGGTTATGAAAATAATGTTTTCAATTATTTTTACTTGTAGCTATTTACTTTAAAGGCTGAATATGTAAAAATAAACATGAGAAAATGGACAATCAAAATAAAAATGCACAAACTGAATTTTTTCTGTCCCAGTTGAATATGGAATCTTCACCCCAGGTCGAAGTCGCGAATTCTTCGAAAAAAAGTGATAGTTTCATGGAATTCCGTTTGAAAAATACCAAGGGTTGTAAAAGGTAATTTTCCCTATAAATATGAGTGCTGTTTCGGTTTTGCACCGCAGTCCTCTGCAGTCTGAAACTGTGTTGACGAATTTTAGTGTTTTGCCGAATTTTCTCTTCTTGAGATAATTCTAGTTCTATTCTATTTGACAGTTTTCCAGTTATTGCCTATACAGGGTGTCCCACGCTAGGGCCGCAGCGGACGATATCCGCGTAACAGAGTTTGGCAAAATGTTTTGATGCAGACTTGATATACTCCAAGAAGAACACAACCTAAAAATATTTTCCAATATTTTGGATGGCCCACAAAAGAGGAATAGAGGGTGACTTTGTTTTTTCAAATGGGACACCCTATATTCAATAGTGTTTTTCAATTCTCTGAAACTTCCTGCATGCTTTCGCATACTTTTCACATATTTTTATTCGACAGTTTTCGAAATATTGGCCATTTTGACAAAAAATGATACTTGTAGAGGCTATGTTATCCAATTATATTTCATGAACCATTGCACATACCAAACAGCTTCATATGGATTGAAAGACAAGACTTCAAAGTACCCTAGGCAGCTATAATAAAGCATCTCCAGCATATGAAGTGTCCACAAAAAGACTATCAACATGACGAATTCCAAATCGATTATTTTTCATTTTTTCAAATGCAATGCATATAATTTTTTTTTTCATCATTGTAATCAGCATTCATTTCACTTCAATTTTTGTCAAATAGGATTTTTAAGAGCTTTTTCGAAATGTTTTCCTAAAATTCACATATACCTTATTCGAATTCAAAAAGCAGATTTGGCTTTTCTGTGGTTATTGAGAACTGTCAAATTATTGCACTCAGAATTAGCATCATTGAAGCTTTAATTCATATTATAGCGAAATGAGGAACTAGAAAGTTTTGATGTATTTACTCAAAAATGTGATGAAATCAGTTACTGACGACAGGAACTTGCTTTCTGTGCCCATTTTTCAAAATACATTTATGATAATTTTCTATGTTTCTACTTGAAGAGTCGAATCTTGCAAAAATTTCAAGCAAGCTTCAAGCTTAGGAGCTTGAAGATCTGCGTGCGAGCCTGTGAAACTTGAATATGAATACCTATCATTTTTTCGAAGAAAGTTGTATAAGGATAAGAGCACTTTTTTGTATCCTAAAGTTTCGAAACTCGTTTTTTGTAGCATTCATAACTTGTACATTCAAACTCATTGTGTGAATATTCATCCAATCGGTAAAAACTATGATGATATTTATTAAAGCTGCAATGATGTTAATTCGTAATAGAATAATTTTACAGTTCTCAATAACCACAGAAAAGCAAATTCTGCTTTTTGAATTCGGAAGTAGATGTGAATTTGGAGGAAAAACTTTAGAAAATCCTATTCTGTTAAAGATATGCATATCATATATTTGACAAAAAATGAATTAAAATGAATGGTGATTTCAATGATGATAAAAAATACATGTATTGCATTTGAAAAAATGAAGAAATATCGGTTTGAAATTCGTCATGTTGATAGTCTTTTTGTGGACACTCCATATGAGGAGATGCTTTATTATAGGATTATAGCTGGCTAGGATACTTTGAAGACTAGTCTTTCAATTCATATAAAGCTGTTATTGGTATGTGCAAGGGTTCGTGAAATATAATTGGATAACATAGCCTCTACAAGTATCATTTTTTTGTCAAAATATCCAATATTTCGAAAACTGTCGAATAATGTGAAAAGTATACGAAAGCATGCAGGAAGTTTCAGAGAATTGAAAAACACTATTGAATATAGGGTGTCCCATTTGAAGAAACAAAGTCACCCCTATTCCTCTTTTGTGGGCCACCCGATATATTCGAAAATATTTTTAGGGTGTGCTCTTCTTGGAGTATATCAAGTCTGCATAAAAAAATTTTGACAAACTCAGACCGTTTCGCGTATATCGTCCGCTGCGGCACTAGGACTAGTGGGACACCTGTATAATATTCTTAGTAGTGCTGGAGTGTTTTTTGTTTTAATTTCTGAAAAATAACCCTGGCTACAAAACGCAAAGGGAGGATGAAAAAATTCACAGTTGACATCCTTAGACAGTGTAAAATATCTTGGCATCAAGAACACATCATAATCACAAATATAAAGATGTCGTTATTCCTGACGATTGGTGTGATCCTACTATTACTGGAAACCATTCGTCTTGATACAAAGAATTCAATGTGAGGAAGTATTTCCATTGTTTTTTTTTATTAGATTTGAATAAAAATGAGAGTCAACAATCTGAAATATACTCCTTCAATTAAAATCAAAAGTTTCTGAAACAACACAATATTTTTCAAGAAGTTTTTTAGTCCGACTAAGGATTTGCCCCATTTTTTATGGCGGACAGTTGTTTTTCTATGAAACGAATCTCTCTGAAATATGAATTCATTCTTTTCCGACAAATATTAAGGTGGGCGTTCAATGCAGTGTGTTTTTATTTCAAGTTGATTTCGAAAACGGTTTCACTTTGAGAACTGAAATTTTGTGGGTGAACTCAGAAAGGATTAGGGTTCTTGTTGAAATAATTTTAATCGATTTCATTCCGACAGTTAATTTTTTTTCTTTCAAAAATAGAAGAAAATGAGCCAACCCATGCTTCTGTTTTATTTCAACAGAAAGACCCATGAAAATAGTTCAACTTCCGATTGAAAGTGAATCTACTGATAATTTCGTTCAGAAGATCAACTTGAAATACGGAATTGGCAGAAAATGGCCAAATTCAAATTTTGGCGGGAAAAAATTCCTGCTTTACCCACAAATTCAAGTATTTCATAGTTCGGCGATTTTCGGATAGAGAGCGCCATTGTACATTTCATTCATGATTAGAGAGATACTCATAGAACTTATTGTGATAATGAAAGTTCTATGGAGATATTCCTTAAAATGGACGGTGGCGCCTCTATCGGCTGATCTTTCCTACTCGGTTTAAACGCCGACCTTAATGAATTTAAAAACTCAAGAAAATCGTCGATTTTCATTTGTCGGTCAAGAAAAACGCCACATTTTTTTTTCGGACAATTGCATTTCCATATGGTTATATGAACCGATTCGGAAAAAATCAGGAGGGTATTAATAATTAAAAAAAAAAATCGATTTTCAGTCATGTTCATGTTGGTAGACACGCTCAAAGCCACACGATTTTTGTCGGACAATCATTCTTCCTCATTTCTCCCAGATTGTTTTCATGATTGCATTTTACAAAAAAGAGTATGTAGGCTTGAAAAAAATTGAAAATATGGTCGACGAACGAGAGGTTTGATGAAAAAAAGCCGCGACTACAAACTAATGAAGCTATCCTACAGGAAGTAAGAAAACTTTATTAATAATTTGCAATTTGTCCCACCGGCACCCAGACTAGGATGTTTGAGAATGCTGTGCCTGATGTAGGTACTTCATTAGCACGCATCTTTCTGACTATTTCTTCATGGTGATCTTCATCCATTTAAAGTTCTATCACTGTAAAAAACACCCGATAGTAGGTACTTCTGTACATTTTAATTTGACCTGAAAATTTCGAGCGTGTTACAATTCAAGCTCTCATCAAAGATTTTTTGTGCTTAGCTTGCATAGAAATATGGGTTATCAATAGGCCTGCAGCATTTTGAATATGCAAAGAGCCCTCATTCAT
The DNA here is from genome assembly GCA_951802165.1 of Adalia decempunctata. NCBI lineage: Eukaryota > Metazoa > Arthropoda > Insecta > Coleoptera > Coccinellidae > Adalia > Adalia decempunctata. The sequence continues at coordinate 29,903,131 of OX637703.1, read as the reverse complement.
GCAAATCAGGAGAAAAATCGAAAGTACGCCTCTACTTCCCTGATGGAAGTCTAACGGAAAGGAAAACTGAGCATGGATGGTATTATTGATTACATCAAAAACAGCTGACTTCGTGGAAAGCTTCAGTCGTAACTGAACAGGGTACCGAACTGTAGGACCTATAGTGAATTTGCTCATCGTTTAAGTGTCTTCAATTTCCCCTTCCCCATCTTTTCTATTTCGACAATTTTTCAATCTTCGGGTCTGTGCCGTTTTTCACCCCCTCAGAATAAATCTATATATTTTGGTGGTTTTGATGGAATACATCGATGGAGATGGATTATATAAGGGAGTTTGATATCAGATTAGATAAGGAGTTTTATTATCCTGGCGAACAAGTTAACGGAACCGTTATCTTGTATACCATCGAGAACTTCAAGTTAAGAAGTAAGCCCCGAAAGAAATTTAATTGATTGGATGCATTTCTTTTTCATTTGGTGTACTGAGTAAACACGTGGATGGGTGTGTCATTAGAGGTGGAGTAGACAATAAGGGAAGACGTAGTTTTCGATTATTTCATAATTTTTCATTAGCGATATTCTTCTGCAAAGCCCATATATTTTTCCCACTACAATACTATAAGTGGTACAAATATCACCCATTATGCAGTATATGTATATTCCGAGAAATTTAATTTTAGTTGGATTGAAGTCAATAAAACAAAGTTGAACGTTGTATCAGCCGACGTTTTGACTTCAATAAGACTATCCTCAGGACATCAAAAACGGGAAAACAACAAGTAATAAAACTACATGGAATAACGAATATCAACAATGGTATAAATCACATCTTTCAGTGTAGGTTCCTACAGAACGCTAATATAGCATAACAACGAATAGGCATTTTGTCTATTAATGAAACAAAACTCCATAGCAAAAATATTTAACTGGAAAGAAATCAACCAGGCCAATACTACTTAATCAATTGCATGCACTATGCAATGTACTTCAATATAAATATAGCGAGAATGCTATAATGTACGTATTGCAGGCAGGGATAAACTAATATCTATTACAATTTTCACAATACGTTTCATAATATTCATTTGTCCCCGCTTACAACTACAATATATTATGGCATTAACGACATATATTTATGTTGTAAGTATATAAGTATACCTACCGGGAGTAGTGTAATGAATGAGTAATTTGGTACCTGTGGGTAGAGGACTTTGTGGTGGTTCAGAAAATACGTTTTATGTTCAGGAAATCTCCTTTGGTTTCCGAGATATTCGACTTTTTCTCGAAAATTCAAGCTTAGTCTATAGAAAGAGGAGACGAACCTTTCAATCATAAATAGTGAAGCCAATTTTCAAAATCATCAAAACTAAACTGGGTTACTGTACGACGACGGATTAGAAATGTAGTAGAAATTTTGGCAGCCCTGTGACGTTCGTTGAATTTTCATATGTAATACCACTAGAGATGGAATTTTGTCGCCAAAATTTCTCGATTGTGATATGAAATTTCCGAAAAGCAACAAACATGAGTATTACAATAGAGAAATTTTACCTGCTTAAATTTCATCTCGAGTGGAATTCGGCATGACTATTCCACGAGAAAATAGCGTAATAATATGTTCACATTTGACGCGTATTGCGCTATTTGGCAAATTAGAATTCATCATAGATTAACTAAACCACTAACCGTTGTTTGTTCTCGCTATTATATTTATTTCCGAAGCTATCTATGAATTCGAGAAACGTCAAAAATTTTGTCACTGAAAAACCAACATGTTGGTTTTGCCGGCTTGAAAATTTTTTCGGGATGAAACGATCATTGCTACGGAAACTTCCTCACTAAAAATGAAAAGAGTGGAATAGTCAGTAGTAATATCACAAGAGATTGAATTTCTGTGACTATTCCACTCATTCCGAAATCTGACCAATCACAATCCAAAGGCAGCTTTTATTATCGCGAAAACACCAACTGTCTCTGAATTATGATTGGTCTGACAACTTTGGTATTTTCAACGATCGAACTACAGAATAATCTGTGATTGAACTATGGAAACGAATGGTTTGACAACTAATTGTAGACGTCAACATGAGTTTTTCTTTGCTTTTCTCGAAAAAAGGAAACACCACTCGTCCTCCGGACTCGTGATGTTTCCAAGCAACTCATTTTCGTTTGGAAATAAATCGATAGACTCATCAAGGAAATTCAATCTCTTGTGATATTACTACTGATAAGTCTATAGATTTATATTCAAACGAAAATGAGTTGATTGGAAACATCACGAGTCCGGAGGACGAATGGTGTTTCCTCAAAGCAACTCATATGAGTTTGGAAATAAAAGATAGACTTATGAGGTAAATTCAATCTCGAGTGAAATTTTATAAGACTATTTCACGAACAGAATAGAAGGTCAGAAACTCCATATTCGAGAAAAGCATGGAAAAACGCATGTTGACGTCTACAATTTTTATTTACCAGTTGTCAAACCGTTTGTATCTATAGCTCAATCACAGATTATTCTGTAGTTCAATCGTTGAAAATACCGAAATTGTCAGACCAATCATAATTCAGAGGCAGTTGGTGTTTTCGCGATAATACGAGCTGTCTTTGGATTGTGATTGGTCAGTTTTTGAAATGAGTGGAATAGTCGACAACTTTTCTCAACATTCTCAACAGTGTTGAGAAAAGTTGTCGGGAAGTTGTTGGCGATTCCAAAAATAATATAATATACCAGGTGTGTTCCATTTGGAAAAACAATGTTGCCACTACTTTCTATTGGAAGTGGCAACACCGCATAAACGAAAATATTTTAGTTGGGTAGAGAATCTCCGATAAAGCACTCGTGCAAATTTTCAAACCGATCCGATATCTGGTTCACCAGAAACGTCTAATGTGCCATCCACCGTGAATCACCCTGTATAAAGGAAAGAAGTCTGAAATGAATCGGACCTAAATACTTAATCACCCCCAACTTCAGATATTTATGCAGACATTTATGCCATAATTTGTGGCGTCAACGATTTTTCAAGAACCGAGAGTACTCGACACCTTCTTGAAAAAATGATGACGGAGTATCGCAAATGAAGATCAAAGCTACGCCGACCCATGAATTGAGGAAATTCACTTGGGGGATGGAGTCTTATCTTCAAGGAAATACGAAACGCAGGTTGTGCAAATTTTGAGGGCGAATATCTCCAGATCTATGAACTGCGTGCGGCTATTCATTTTATCAGGTTCAGTGTCGAACTGGGCCGACAGCAACCGGGAAAATGACCAGATGGCTCCATTTACAAAGTTGAAAAAGAGTAAATTGGGATTAGCTTGGGCTACGCCTCTCAAAATTATTAAACTTTCACGAGTGCCAACCTGCGTCAGTTTTAAGTAAAAGAACTTGATATACCTAAATCATGGCCAACCGGGATATTTTATAAAATTGAATGGAGTGTATGTAGGTATATCGTTTTCCTTGTCAAACCAATTTTCCTGAAGCACTCTTTTGAAGTAGATTCTCATGGTGTATGCAGTTTTTCCTTACATAAAATAAGGTATTTAAAAAATATTGCTGGCAGGGTTTAAAATATGTATGTGGAAATTAATGGCATCATTTATTTCGGTAGATGTCACTTTTGAAGCTGTCATAATTTGACAAGAAGAAACTAGCCATTACCAAAAATGGAACGATACACGCCTAAACAACGCATATAAATCATTAAAATTCATTATAACATACAAGTTAAATAAAAGCTTTTAAAAAAGATGAAAATTTGGCAGAGACGGTTCGTAAAACTCAAACATTTTTGGGTCGTCGTGAGGTACCTTGTCGAACCGCAATCAGGAAATTGGTGGAAAAATTTGAGCTAGTGGGACAAGTTAGTGACATGTGACAAGTTAGTGATGTGACGAATAAAACCCGTGCACGTCGCTCAAGAACAGCCGGGAATATTACCGCTTTAGACGAAAATGTTGAAGAAAGCCCAGGTTTGTCCATTCCTCGTCGTTCTTTGGAATTAGGAATTCCACAAACGTCATTACACCGTATTTTTGCATAAATATTTGGCTTTTAATGCTTATAAGGTGATCATCAACTGCGTGGTTTTCCTGATTGGGTCCTCGAAATGCATGAAAATCTAAAAATCATCTTGAGTGATGAGGCCCATTTCCACCTCGATGGGTTCGTCAACAAGCCAAATTGTCGCATCTGGGGCTTGGAAACCCCAAGAGTTATTGTTGAAAAGCCTCTCTATCCTCAAGGTGTGACTGTTTGGTGCGGTAGGTATATACTCCGGCGGGCTCATTGAACCTTACTTTTTCGAGAATGAGGCTGGAGCAACAGTTACGGTCAATGGATTGCGCTATCGAGAGATGATTAATAATTTTTTATTGCCGGAATTGGGGGGTATTGATCTGGACAACATTTACTTTCAACAAGACGGCGCAACCATTGATCTGTTGAGAGGGGTTTATAGTGCGCGGCTTCCTCAGCGTACGTCAAACTCTACCTACTTCTCACCCCTCACCACCCCTAAGAAATCGTCGATTTTCAGGACGTCCGAAGATATCTCAGACATTCCTAGTATTTACCGCCCTTTTCTTCCACATGCGAGATTTCTGTTACGTACAGCCTTTACCAAGGGGAGGGCGGAAGTTGCCGAAGGCCTTGTATATTCACGAATGAAGTGGAATTATTTAAGAAACTGCCGACAACACTGTGAATTCATAGGACAGCGGCCCTACCAGATGGAAAGAAATAATTGGGAATTCCCTATAAATAAGGGAATTCCAACTTTCAAGGTTGCGGTCTATAATATTGATTTTAGCTGAAGAGCAACAGACAGGAATGTTACCTGTGTTGGTAGATGTGAAGGAACAAAATAAGAATATATTAGTCCTTCTTGGAATTTATTGCGAATTTGTGTTTCGGTTGTAAGATAGGTTCGGGAAAAATCATGCACATATGAACCTACAGTGAAAAAGAATGTGATTGAGACTCAAAACCTAAACTAAATTTTTTATGAATTCAAATTTGTTTATTGTATGAAATGCTCTATCAGAGGAATTGTATACACATATTCACATTATAAGGTACAAGCAATATAGGTAGGTATATATGAAACTTTTCTTCAGAGAACAAAACATCGACAATCGTTTTTCAAATAACTACCCTATTTTTTATGATTGCGTTTAATCGTGCGGAATAGAATGATGATAGTTCTCTTAGTTTTTCTTTTTTTTTATTGGAGTAAAATTATTATTTTTCTTTGCAGAATCCAACGCAATCATAAAAAATAGGGTTCTAATTTGAAAAATGTAAGTTATGGCCAATTTTCGATCATAGTTTTCGACACAAAATTTGAAACACCCTGTGATGATTTTTCTGAAATTCACAAGATGCATGGCCTTTCCACATTCTTCTACTTTGATGTTATGAGGACTGTTTACGCTCAGAATGTTGAGAATAAGAAAACTGAACATTATACTGACTACGAGTATTTGAGTATTTGATTTTTATTCCGGTTTTTTCTCGATATTTTGAAAACTATGGCTTGAACATAAATGTACTTACTCAGAATTGAAATTTTTTTTTTTAACAAATCAATTTTCACTTGTTGTATAACCAAGAGCGCTCAGGCTCCAAAAATATTTTAGCTCAGTAGAAAATTTCGAACAATATGATAATCTCAATAGACCTTTCCAGAATTACCTGTGCAGGTGACAGTTGCGCGCGTCACTTGTGGGCTAAGAATGAATATCATTGCTCGTCAAAATTGCCCTCCTTAAATCGTTGACATTTGACAATTGATATTATTTTATGCAGTCGACATTTTGGATGTGGATGTTATTTTTTGTATTGTTTATCGAAAAACAAAATTTTAGTATGCCTCAACAATGTTGTGTTTCTAAGTGACGGTCACGGTACGATAAAACCAGTAGGATCTCATTTCATTGCTTCCCTCTCTCTCTTTCTTCTCTCTCTCGCACAAAGGTTTGCACATCTTTTAATGTTGCCCACAAGTTGCGCATGAAATATACCTGTTTCTCTCTCATTCTGGTTTAGTTCACATCTTTCATCTTTGTTCTACGCATTCTGGAAAGGTCTATTCTCAGATTTCAAATAAGTATGTCCAGTTCTCCAGAAACGTCTAATAGGCACTAGAACTGGAGACATCCATTCAAGTTAGACTAATTCCTGTATTATAGTAATATATTTTTTGATATATGTAATTCATTTGAAATAGCTTTTTTTGATGTTAGTGACTATAATATCAAGAATTTCGGAAAGTTTTTGAAATTTAATGAATTTTTTCATGAACTCAGATCATGGATCAGAATTAGGGATGCAAATTTACCGAATTTGAATTTACCGGTAATTCGGTAAATTATTTGAAAAATTACCGGTTTACCCGTATTTACCGGGTTTTTTCCGACATAAAAGAATAAGCCACAAAATAAATAAGCAAAGTTCAATTCTTATCGAATATAACAACAGAAAAGTAAAACTCTAGGTTGTAATAAAAAAAATAATATACCTCACTTAAAAACTAGTGAGAGGCCCTAAAACATTCGAAATAGTAATTTAAATAACAAAATATCTGTCGTTTCTAACTTTTTCAACGACTCGTCCGATTTTTCTAGGCCTTGAGAAAACAAAACTTATAAGCTTTGTTTTCTCTGGACTTTCTTCATTAAACTAAAAGAATCGAAAGAATGTAAATGTGTGAAAAAGAAATAGCAATCTTTTTGGAAAGAGGGATTTCAGGGGAAATACTCAGAAATGGCTTTCGCAGCACTCATGACAACTCGGCCTCCTAGTGTGGAGTCCAAGAAAGCCATAACTACGGCAGGAACAATAATTATGACAGATATTGAGTCGTGGCTAAGTGATGAAAGTATTGATATATCAATACAGTAAGATTAGGTGATTAAAGTATTGATATACTAATACAATAAGATTAGGTCTCCACACTAGTAGGCCGAGCTATTTCTAAGTATCTCCCCTGAGTTCCCTCCTTCCAAAAATATTGCATTTCCTTTTCACCCATTTCACTTGAATATTTTACAATCCATCCTGTCCGCTCTGCCCGTGCATTACAGAAACAACGGATCAGCGCTGGTATTTTTTTACCGAAATTACCGCTAAAGGATGTCGGTTTCTTCGTCGATAATTTGAAGAACATTAAGGGCGGCAAATCGGTAAACCGGTAATGCTATATCACTATATATATATAATGCAATCCCTAATCAGAATAGTATATTCTGAAACTAGTTGCAGAATGGACTCCTATTCCAAGAGCGTACCCAGGATTTCAGCCAGGGGGGGGCAGCTCATACCTGAGAAGATGGTCGGCCAGGTATATTGTCAGGAAACCAGGAAAATTAACATTTATTTTATCTTCAAGGGGGGGCAGCTGCCCCCCTGCCCCCCTGGGTACGCCCATGTCCTATTCCAATACGAATGCGAAATTCGAAAACGAGCGACGAAGGAGCGAGTTTTTGAACGCATGAGTATTGGAATTGCATTCTGCAACGAGTATTAGACGATATTTTCTCTATTTCACCCAAATTTTGTGAAATTCAATGAAAAAATTTAAATATTAGGTCCTAGTGACTTTCATATTGCATCTTGGCAGTGTGAATGTTAGGAAATACGAAAATTGACATTTCCAAATTGAAGTCTGCTAAAATTTAAAAGGATCGGAAGTCATTGCTGACAACCACAAAACAAAAAATGTAACTGAAAACGATGCTGTAATGAATTCATTACAGCACTGTTTTCAGTACTGTAATGAACTCGATACTGAAATAGAGAAAATATCATTATTTTATAAAATTGAAACGATAAGGTTACTCAAGAAGGAGGAAGGATTGTATGAAATTCTAGAAGATAAACATCACATGCATGACAAATTCAATTGTTAGGAACACCCGAGGAACACCAATTGATTGATTTTTGAGATGCAAGAATAAAATCAAAATCAGATAAATAGATTTATTACCAGGATTATTTCACAGAAGTTCTTTTGAATGAACATTGATGAACATAAGTTTTTAAATGACGTTATAAATAAAAATTATATGAAGAAATATATACAGGGTGTCCGGTAAACCTTGTACAATATTGAAACTGGTGATAGACCAGGTCATGACTGTTCAGAATATCAGAATTTCACCTCAGTAAAAATATCACCATTTTCTAGATAATGGGCATTTTCTAAATATCTAGAAAATCACTACCTCGCCTCCGTTTTTTGAGTGCTATGTCTACAAATTGAGACTAATTCAAATATCTTTGTTGCTGAAGATTAATGATGAGTGATGCTTTCAGACGTACAAAACAGTTTTTCAGAACTTGATACATTAGACGCACTCAAAAAACGGAGGTGAGGTAGTGATTTTCTAGATATTTAGAAAATGCCCAGTATCTCGAAAATGGTGATATTTTTACTGAGGTGAAATTTTGATATTCAGAACGGTCATGACCTGGTCTATCACCAGTTTCAATATTGTACAAGGTTTACCGGACACCCTGTATATTTATGTTATTCGTAATACCTTCACTTCCATTTATAGTGTTCAATTTCTTCTGAATGTTACACATCCGGCATTGGAATACAAATTGGGAGCTCAAACCTTTCCTAATTTCCTGTATCAAGTCCATATCAGAAAATGAGCAGTCAAAGGGGGTATGCTTGCACGAATCAGCAATTTGTTTGAACAAAAAACGGACATCCATCAATTCCACAATTATAGGTTTTACCGATCCAGATCTAAAAATATGCTTATAGAAAACAAACTTTTTCGGATGAGACAAAGTGAAAATAATAAGTAATGTATAAGATATTTGGTAATTCGACTTGGACATCTATTCAGGTGCTGTTCCATTGCGCGAAACTGACTCGCGCAACTGTTTCGCGATGTGGATACCGCTTTCGCGCCAGAAATGTAACAAAATTTGTTTCGCGAAACAGTTGCGCGAGTCAGGTTCGCGCAATGAAACAGCACCTTTCCAGTTATAACAAAATTTCTCACCCGCAAGTTAATGTAGTTGAAACCGTTTCTTGTTCTAAATTACAAGACAAATCATCAGCAATTCTTTCTGATGAAGTATCATCCTTTACATCCTGCTGAACACTTTCTTCTTTGTCTATTATACTGAAATTGAAACTTTCCATGAAAACTGAAACTAAAGTCGAATAATTACCCACTTACTTTTGGAATCTCCTCCGTTGAGCTAATTTTCTACTACGTCGATGTTCGCAAAGATTTTTGCGTTTATCATCAAATTTCCTACTGATCTTCAAAATAATTAAAAATTTTAACACAACACTTCCAATCACAAGAAAAAAGAAATCAAGTGAAAATTCACGACTCTCGTCACAAGATCTAAAAACGTAAAAACCGAACGTATTTGCTTTCGGCTTGCTGGTCCAACAGAAATAATAAAGCACATGTTTTCACACTTTTACTTTTCATTGATAACAGACGCCTTACAATAAAACAATGAATATTTGCCGCTGGGATTTACCGAAAGCCCCAAAGTGCATCCTAAAATGTGCAGTATTCAGTATTGCCAGATATATGGAACGATCAGTAGAAGGTGGAAATATCCAAGTTCGTCGATTAGGTGGCAGCACTTTATGTTCGTTTAATTTTAATTATTTTGCTTAGATCGGTTTTTGAGCGATTGAAAAAAAAATTTTTGTGTTGAATTTTGTGTGGGAATTCATAAACAAAATTATCTAGGTCGGAAAGTTAGAATTATGCATATAGAGTCACTAAGAAAGGAAAAAAAATATTTTCTTTTTCACTCGACGAAAAAAAAATCATGAACTTTCCGACTTGAAGAACTCTTCAAATTGAATAATAGTGAAAACCCCATATAAATTGGTGGTCTGTATCGTGAGAAATCTCGGATCGCGTTTTGAACTGAACGTCAGAACGGTATAGGCATATAGGCCCCTCTTAAGGGAAAAGTTTCCGGACCGTGGTATCTCTCAAAGAGGTGTTGACAATTGGCCACCGAGATCTTGCGATTTAACCTTAGACTATATAGGGTATAGTCACTTCTTCCTTTGGGGCCATATGGAAGAGAAGGTCTACGCCAAGAGCACTGCGTCGATTCAAGACAAGACCTCAAAGATGAAATTTGTGAGGCAATCGAGGACATAGGGCAGCCACTTTGCGATTTGTTTATGGAAAATTAAATGGAAAGGATATGGTCCTGTAGTAGTGATCGTGGTGGTCATTTGGCTGATGTTATTTTCCATTAGTAACGGCACTCTTCATAATGGGATAAACATCCGATCATTTATCTGAAAAAATTTTTCTTTGAATGTCAAAATAACACCTCTTAAGCCGGTCCCAGACAATGCGTGTATTTGCCGAATGTGCCTTCGTATTGCGCCTTCGGTTACCCTCCCACACACTGCGGCAAACGCGAAATGTTCGACATTCGTTTCTCTGTTGACAAACGTTCGCCGCACGGTTTGGCGCGACTCTGGCTGAAGAAAGAATAGGCAATCTCCTACGCGTAGTTAAGCATACTGTCTGGGAGCTAACGCGAATGAGCGCGAATGTACTTCGTCTTCCTTTGATTCGTGCCGTTTTACCGACAAGACTTCGGATAGCAGGCGAATACCGAACGATATCCGCAGTTGGGCTCCCACACAGTACGCGGAGCACCGCGAATGCCGAACATTTGTCAAATACACGCATTGTCTGGGGCCGGCTTTATTGAAAAACCTTTTATAGAATTGTCTATTTCATTATCACATGACCGAAAATAAAATCCTTCATTAATGACTCAATGTTTTACAGCTATCAGAGTATTACTGAGAGGAAAGGCGCACGCGGAATGGAAAGTACTTTTATCAGGAGACAGGAGAACAGTGAGTATTTTCTATATTTTGATACAGTTTTCATAAATATTACATCCTACTGTATAATTCAACAGAACCGACAGCAACTTCCATTCATCTTTTATCACTTAAATGATCCCAGACCTGAAAAAAATACCACAGATTGTGTTTGTACCAGAAAGTGGAAATTTATTGATAAATCAAAGTACCTGCCCTAAATAAAATTCATGATACTTGTTTTTGCCCAAATAAAAGTAGAACTCTTTACCTAAAAAAAAAGTCTCATCCTCAATTCAAAAGCACATGAGGTTGACTGCTCAATTCTTATGCCTAAATGAAGAACACAAATTGCATTTCATTCCAGGTGAAAGATGACCAATATTTCATCGACGAACGCCAGGTGATATGGGGAGAAAAAAATTTAGAAACAACCATACCAATTCTTCCAAGAGGCCTACACAAATTCCCTTTCAGGTTTGTGCTCTCGATATTCAATTCGGGCTCGTGATGTTTCCAAGCAACTCATTTTCGTTTGAAAATGAATCTATAGAGATTGAATTTCCATGATAAGTCTATCGATTTATTTTCAAACGAAAATGAGTTGCTTGGAAACATCACGAGTCCGGAGGACGACTGGTGTTTTCTTAAAGCAACTCATTTGAGTCAGAAACTCCATATTCGAGAATAGCAAGGAAAAACTCATGTTGACGTCTACAATTTATATTTATCAGTTGTCAAACCATTCGTTTCCATAGTTCAATCACAGATTATTCTGTAGTTCAATCGTTGAAAACACCAAAGTTGTTAGACCAATCATAATTCAGAGACAGTTGGTATTTTCGCGATAATACGAGCTGTCTTTGGACTGTGATTGGTCAGTTTTTGAAATGGGTGGAATAGTCACGGGAATTCAATCTCTTGTGATATTACTACTGAAAACATTATTGTCAGTAGTTTATACATAGATTTTTTTCAGATTTTCTCTTCCCGAATCCAGCCTGCCTTGCTCATTCGAGAGCAAACCGACATGCATAAGATATTACTTCAAAGTCACAATAGACATTCCATACGCCAGTCCTCCTCAGGGGATGAAGTATTTCACAGTAATTGGACCACACATCGACTGTATGGAGGAGCAGTACCTCGTGAGTACTTTTTAAAATAAGTTTCAGGATTACCTATAAATAAGTTCGTGCGGTTCTGATAACAGATTTGGCTACTAGTTTATTATTCCATTGTTTCATCTGGCAACACCTTTAGTTTGAAGTTCATCTTCTACAGGGGCTATCGGATAGTAGCCCCCCTTCCGCTATGTGGGCCATGTGATGTTGTTCAGTTCTATCAAATATCGTTTTTGCGTTCAGTCAACTCATAATTTTTACATTTATCAATTTTTCATTATGGTATATTCCTTAGCTGTGCAATATATCCCCTTTTCACAATTTACAATCTAAATGGGTCAAAGCGAATGATCAAATCAAATCACCCCATGAAACAAAAACCTATCTTTTTCAGAAACCCGTCGTGTTAGAAGACAGAAAAAGTACGTGCTGTTGGTGTTGCAAGAAAGGCACCCTTATGCTGAGGGGTGTTCTTGAACGATCGGCCTACGTTTGCAAAGAAAGCATCAAGTTAAAAGCAACGATAGACAACCAATCAGATAACGAAGTCAGGCTGGTAGTAAGACTGGAACAGTGCTGTGAATTTTTTATCGATAGGGGAGTTCTTGGGGTTAGCAAAGATTCCAAATATCTCGTCTTCGAATACAGGTAAGATAGAAAGATAATTGTGATGAAATTATTGTGAGGAAACTGTGTATTGATGTTTATGTCAACAGACCAAGAAAAAAGTTGATCTTTCAGATGTCTTCCCTCACCTACTAATTAACACCATTTATGCCTAAAAAAATTGAAATAAAGAAAACCATTTTAGAAAAAGCTTTCATATAAATGCTCCGAAAAGAAGAAAATAAAATTTTCCTTTAAAATTTCAACTATTAGTTTATGACCCCATTCGACACAATTTATATGATCATAAAGCCGGCCCCAGACAATGCGTGTATTTGACGAATGGCGTGTATTTGACGAATGTTTGGCATTCGCGGTGCTCCGCGTACTGTGTGGGAGCCCAACTGCGGATATCGTTCGGTATTCGCCTGCTATCCGAAGTCTTGTCGGTAAAACGGCACGAATCAAAGGAAGACGAAGTACATTCCCGCTCATTCGCGTTAGCTCCCAGACAGTATGCTTAACTACGCGTAGGAGATTGCCTATTCTTTCTTCAGCCAGAGTCGCGCCAAACCGTGCGGCGAACGTTTGTCAACAGAGAAACGAATGTCGAACATTTCGCGTTTGCCGCAGTGTGTGGGAGGTTACCCGAAGGCGAACTACGAAGGCACATTCGTCAAATACACGCATTGTCTGGGACCGGCTTTAGGCTTGTCGCGAGGTCTGTGTAAGTACCTACCTATAAGTATTCAATTAAACTGATTTAAAAAATTGCATTTAGCAGATTAAGATACTCAATTGAATAGGAACTATGTAGTTTATTTACACAAGTTAATCGCGCGACAAGCTTTTATGATCAAATAAATTGTTCATAATGAGGTTATAAACTGATAGTTGAAATTAAAAGAAAATTATTTTATTTATTTTCTTTTTTTCAGAGCATTTAAATGAAAGCTTTTTCTGAAAAGGTTTTTTTTGACTTCAATTTATTTTTTACTTTTTAGTTATTTCTGAATATTCTCAGCAATTCATTCTTTCATTACATACCCATATTACAGAAGTGCATAAAAAGTAACTATTTCGCCATATTGGATTTAGAATCACGTCAACATTATTTTTCGAGTTATTCTCATTGAGGTGGGCGTTCAATGTAGTGTGTTTTTATTTCAAGTTGATTTCGAAAACGGTTTCACTTTGAGAACTGAAATTTTGTGGGTGAACCCAGAAAGGATTAGGGTTCTTGTTGAAATAATTTTAATCGATTTCATTCCGACAGTCAATTTTTTTTCTTTCAAAAATAAAAGAAAATGAGCCAACCCATGCTTCTGTTTTATTTCAACAGAAAGACCCATGAAAATAGTTCAACTTCCGATTAAACGGGAATCTACTGATAATTTCGTTCAGAAGATTAACTTGAAAAACGGAATTGGCAGAGAATGGCCAAATTCAAATTTTGGCGGGAAAAAGTTCCTGTTTTACCCACAAATTCGCTTATTCCATAGTTCGGCGATTTTCGGATAGAGAGCGCCATTGTACATTTCATTCATTATTAGAGAGATATTCATAGAACTTGATAGTGATAGTGCATGTTCTATGGAGATATCCATAAAATGGACGGTAGCGCCTCTATCGGCTGCGCTTTCCTACTCGCTTTAAACGCCGACCTTAAGTCCTTTCATTTGATACCCATATTGTAGAAGTGCATATAAAATAACCATTCCGCCATCTTGGATGTTCCGTCATATTAGATTTAGAATAACGTCACATTATTTTTCGAGTTACTCTCAATAAGTCCTTTCATTTGATACCCATATTGTAGAAGTGCATAAAAAATAACTATTCCGCCATCTTTGATGGTCCGCCATAATGGATATAGAATGACACAGTCACACAGTTTATCGTGTTGATCCGAATCAAACGTGAACACAAAATTTCAGCTCAATCGGTTGAATATATGTCTGCTTCAAAACTGAGTAGCAAGATTCCACCCGAACAAACATGCATTCATACATATACTCCATTCACAATTATAAAATCACAACTCTGGCCTTGGAAATTTGACACATTCCACTCTGTATGGAAGTTATGACGTTTTTCAAAATATTTTTATGTTCCAAGTCAACACTATGTTGCCCTTTCTACATTCTTAGCGTATTTCTCAGAATGTGAATTTATTCGGAAAATGAATAACTAACGTTTAAATGAATTGATAGAAAGGATTCCTTTTCTAGTTATTTGCATGAAAAGTACAAGAGTTCACTGTTGAAATATATTATTTTTGCCATGAAAGAAAATTGCATTGCTTTCACATAATTTTCATATGCATGCTTGTGAAGATTTAATGTTTATTATCCTCTTGAACTGAAAGTTCAGACTTGACATCAATTGTTGAATCAAGAATAATGGAACATTATATCCCTCTACTGGAATCCAAATAGTTGAAGGGAGTTCTGATGCAACAGGAACTTTTTCTTGGAACATAACCTTAATAGCTAACTTAATAAAAATAAGAGTAGAAGATATACATTTCATTTATTTGATCTTATGAACAAGGAGTAAAATATTCTGACTGTATAGTAATTTATTAGTTTAAAAAATATTCATACATTACAACCACAGTAGGTTTGTACAAATAATATGGAACAGGTCAAACATATGCTTCACATTTATCATTCACCTGTTCTAAAATAAGACACAAACTCCTCCACATTATAGGGCCCCTACAGCATTAAAAGCTTGTGTCTCTTTTGAAAGAAGTAGCACTAGATATAATATATTCTTTCGATTAAGAGCAAATACCTACCGCTGAATGTTACTTACACAAATTTCTTCAAAATGGTCTTATACGAAGTGGTTCTTTTTCTGAAACGTGAAAACGATCAACAATAATCATTTAGAGACCGATGATGGCCATCCAAAACCCGTTTACTTACGAAAATCGTGCAATTTCATTCTGCAAGTTCTTTCCTCATAATTCCTCGAAAATCCTACCTGAACCATATTTTCCGGTCGCTTTCGTGAAGAGATCGTATAAGGAAGCCTTTTTTGTCCATTTACACATTCCGAATAAATTTTGAGCACCAAAAACGATACCGAAACTAACCAAACTTCTGGGGGACCGGAATTTCGTTTGAAATCTTTCCAAACGGCCAGATACCTAAAAAAACTTCGTTATCAAGTGTAAAAAAGGCATCTTAATATTGAATAGTTAAAGATTTAATCACTGTTATTTATATTCTTTTATTCGTTTCAGAGGAAGTAATGTAAAACCGCACACAAGAAGTAAATGGGACAGTGCCAATAGTTTAGTGATACCACCCATGCCAACAACGTTAGTTGGAATATGCCGCCTGGTACAGATATACTACCTTTTAACTGTAAGTATAAAATGGCTCACCTGAATATCTCACGCGCAGTCAGGAGCTTCAGAGCGCTCGTTCATCTATCTTGTATACTCCATTCATTTTTATAAAGTATCCCGGTTGGCCATGATTTAGGTTCATCAAGTTCTCTTACTTAAAACTGACGCAGGTTGGCCCACGTGAAAGTCAAATAATTCTGAGAGATGTTGCCAATGCTATTCTATTTACTCTTTTTTAACTTTATAAATGTGACACAGGATTCGTAGTACCTACTACTACATTTTCATTCTGGAGTAATTCAAGTTGTACAAAAAGGTATTTCTCTATTTCAGTATCGTAATGAGTTCATTACAGTACTAAAAACAGTGCTGTAATGAATTCATTACAGCATCGTTTTGAGTAACATTTTTCGTTTTGTGGTTGTCAGCAATGACTTTCAATCCTTTTAAATTTCAGCAGACGTCAATTTAGAAACGTAAATTTTCGTATTTCCTAACATTCACACCAACTGCCAAGATACAATATGAAAGTCACTAGGACCTATAATTTGAATTTTTTCGTTGAATTTCACAAAATTTGAGTGAAATAGAGAAAATATCGTCTAATACTCCTTGCAGAAGGCAATTCCAATACTCATGCGTTCAAAAACTCGCTCCTTCGTCGCTCGTTTTCGAATTTCGCATTCGTATTGGAATAGGAGCCCATTCTGCAACTAGTTTTAGAATATACTATTAAATGTCTTCTGTAGGATTATTTTTTTAGAATTTCGAAAAGTGGGGAATTCCATATGTGAATTCAATAATTCCAAAGACCTGGCGAATGTTGAAGAAACTTTTTTCTTTTACGGAAATTAAGAATCGAGTGTTGAAATTTCACTGAAAAATAACGGACAGAATAGTCCGTTACTTCGTGATAGTTCATTCGAAAAAAGAATAAAAGTACTCGAATAACCCGACAGAAAAGCTTCTAAACGAACAGACGGACCTCCCTTTTCAAAATTCTCGAAAAATATGCCTACAGACATTTAAATACCTTAAAATGTAGTAGTACTACGAAACCTGTGTCACAGTTAAACCTTAAAATAACTAACTCCATTTACAAAGTTGGCAAAAAGTAAACAGAAAGTAGCCTTGGCAACCTCTCTCAGAATTATTTGACTTCCACGAGTGTCAACCTGTGTCAGTTTTAAGTGAAAGAACTTGATAAACCTAAACCATGGCAAACCGGCATACTTTATAATATTGAATGGAGTTATATCATAAGACAAAAATGACTTTTTACAGTGTGACAAGAAAAACTTCGGACAAACTTCTTTTCATTCAACTTTATTAAACAGAAGAAATTGAACAAAACGACAAATGATAATAGCTTGAACATTTGTTAATAATATGTATATTCAAGCCGTTTCGAAGTGGCTTCCTTTGGCGGCGATACACAGCTTCAGACGCTTCTTGAAATTTTCAGCAATGGGCCGCAGCTCCTCGGGCGTTAATCGGTTCCATTCCCAGCGCAGAGATTGCTTCAGCGACTCCAAATTTTTGTGTTTTTTAGCACAAGCCCTGCCTGTGCTCCAAAATCGACCACACGCTGTAGTCCATTGAGATCTGGTGAGTAGGGCGGCCATTCTACAGATGAGATGAAACAAGGAAAATGGGACTTACACCATTCTTGCGTCATTTTCGCTCTGTGAGCCGGAGCGGAGTCCTGTTGAAAGGTCCAATGCGTATCGCCGAAGTGCTACTTGGCCCACGGAAGTACTACGGCCTCGAGGATGTCGCAGCGTTACATTTCTTGATTGATTTTGACCTCTTGATCCACGAAAACTAAGGGGGTTTTACCACTGCCGCAAATTCCGCCCCAGACCATGACGGATTGCGGATTTTGACGGTGTTCGACGATGGCCGATGTACCGGGAGCCTCTACGGACCAGATCCTGTCGTTTTGGTGGTTTTGGGATTGTTCTACCGTGAAAAGCTTCTCGTCTGTGAAGAGAATTCGCTCCCATTGCTGACCGGCGGCGAAACGAAGGAGTTGGCGGCACCTTTGGAGTCGTACGCGCTTGTTTTCCACCGTGAGGAGTTGAACTTTTTGGAGCTTGTATGGCTTGAGGTTGGGCTCCTTTTTGGCGATTTGACGAACTGATTCCCGGTTGATACCGGTCTCACAGGCTATTTTCCTCATGGAAACCCTCGGATTTCGATTGACTCGCTTCTTGACGATGTTGCGATTGCTAGGTGTATTGAAAGTGCGTTTTCTACCACTTCCTGGACGACGACCATCATGGCCAAGCTCCTTGAAACGACGAATTGCATCTGACACGGTTTGTCGAGGCACATTGAGCAAACGAACAATTTCGCATTGACGCCTACCTTGACGAAACAGCTCCAAAATCGCACTACGTTTGTTAGACATTCTAAAACTCCGTGAAATGAAATTATATCAAACTGAAAGTTCACATATTAGTACAGGAAAGTGTAGAGAAACCAAGAGAATAAAAATTATTTGGATGCGCTGAAATACTTTTGTTCCAGACCACAGCAAAATTTGTCCGAAGATTTTTTGTCACCCTGTAGATGTCATCTGCACGGCTACATAAATTTGTCCAGTTTATGGTGAACAGCCTGTATAATAGTGGATTACACAGAATACTACACCGGGGCTTCAAACACACGTGTTCTCTCACAAACATATGTAAAAATAAACTTTGCATCTGTTAAACAACAACAAAAAACAAAAAGGACAATAAATAAAACACCACACACAAAAACCAAGTATTACAATATTTTTTCCATCGAAATAAAAGGCATTCAGAACACCGATTATGACCGTTACTTTTATTCCAGGTGAGTCTCTATAGTGACAAAGAGCCTGATCTCGTTCAAATACAGTTTCCGATAACAATTGGAACGGTTCCCTTCAGAATACCGAACAGTAACCAAACTCCGACAATAAAATACGGTGAGTTGTTTATTTCAAAACATTTAATCGACATTCTAATTGACCGTTTCATTTCAGAACATGCATGCTCACATGTGGAAGGCGGTAGGTACATTGGTCCTGAATTCCTCCTTGGACAAGTGTACGATGGCAACGAACACCATTTGAGGTACGCTAAAATATATTTTCGTGAAGAATACCAAATTTTATTATATCCGACAAATCGCAAGAGCAGGAATAAGTGTGCTCATTAAAGAACTTTTTTTTTTCTATTTTCTATGCTCATCCATGAATCTGCAAGATCCTGCAACAGTTCACAATTTGGACTTCCAGGATTCATTTTTATATATTATCTAATCATTCTGCCACAAAGTCATTCAAACAGCACAAATTGAATGGTGGCGAAAAATTTTTTTTCCAAGTTGAAATATGTTTTTAAATATAGAAGAGCCCCCTTGGAGAGGAGAATGGACTGTTTTACCAATCCTTATCACCCCGAGAATTAATGAACAAAAAGTATGTATGAAATAGAAACAAATACTACAAAGGAATGGTACTTACGATTGGTCTGACTTGAGGAGATGTATCTGCTGGTTTTCTTGTCTTCTGTAGGTACATCGAGTAGAGTTCTTATTTCACGGAACGAATTCACTTTATTAGTTAACAGTAAATATCTCAAAAAGTGCAAATGATAGGGATGTCATTTAAACGGCACAAATGAGCATAATAATTATTCATAAATTTTTTGCGACATTTTTACATTTTAGTTTCTGAAATTCTACCAAATATCGTTATTCGTATTATTGTTTTTTATACTTTGATTCTTGCAATAAACATGAAAATGATAACATTTTGACGTGGGGATTTTCCACTACTATACAGGGTGTATTTAAAGGTGAGGCTTCTCTTTTGACAGATGGTAGAACTCATCAAAATAAGTCATTTAACCAAATTTTTTTATATGAATTATGCCCCTGTTTCGAGAAAATGACACTTGAAGATTTTCTAGTTTCTAGGTGAATCTGAATATTCTTCAGTCCGCACATGCTCCCTCGCCTGCTCTTCCGTAGATATCAACATGTTTTTTGTCTTCTCATTATATATGACTCAGAATATCGATTGTGATCAGAAAACTTCGATCGTGTTACGGCGAGGGTACGAGTGTTTTATGTTTCGAAAATGCCGCATTTTCATTCAGATACTGAAATTGTTGATGTGCTTTCAATTTATGGTGAATCTAAACAACGTACATAAGAAAAAGGAAGAATGCTTATTTTTCAGATAGTTGGAGGAATAATCATGAAATTTCATTTTTTTTTCAGGGAACCCGTAGTTTTATACAAACCTCTCTACGTCACAGTCGACAAAACTGCAGAAAATTGAGGAACATGGCAATAACAAGCAGGGTTTTAATTTCTTCAGATCAATTTACGAAGACTGAATTTAGAAAAAATAGTGTCAATTTTTTAATTTTGTAACTTTAAAAAACACGAAAATGTATTCGATTCAATCTATTTAGATGAAAAATTACGACATAAAATGATTGAATTTTCACCGAATCGTGTATGGAAGTGGTTAGAAATTTAACTTTTATCGAATTCATTCCACACTTCTTCTACACGCTACGAAGAAAAATTCAATTTAGTGATTAGAGGAATTGTATTGTGGCTCAAGGTAAATTCAAAATTTTCCTCTACAAAGTTTTGAAATTAATTTTACCCTTGTCATATAAATATTGTGGAATATTCCACTGAACCCGTCATAGAAAATAAATCTGAATGAGTAGGTGTGAGTATTTGTGATAGAAAATATATACAAACAAATTCAGCCGGATATAATTTTTTCTCAAACTTCAAACATCATTTTCTTATCAATTTCCGCATGGATATCGATTTTTTTTCCAAGTAATTTGTAATTTTATTCGAATGATGCGAATATTTCGAAACGGTTAAATGCTATACAGTTGTGACAATCATCAAATAAGAAAAAACTCGACTGGAGAAAATATTTAATTGAAAAAAACCTATACCTAATCAACATAATTTTGTATAAGTAATGTATACGATGCACTTCGCAATTTGTTAATTATACAAAAGCGCTCTTGAAGAGAATAATGCGCTGCTGTACCGATTCTCATCACCACAAGAAAAAAAAACTTGTGTTTGAAATAGAAAAAATACCACAAAGTAAACACTGAAGGAATGTCTGACTTCAAGAGATGTATCCTAGTTTTCTGCCTCGTGAATTGAATAGTTTTTTCTTCTCACAGCAAGAATTTACTCTATTAGATACGAAAGTACCGGGTTCCGGCGTGGGGAAGAATTTGAGGTGAACTCTGATCGACTGAATTGAAACTATTTGATCTCCGAAATCATAACCGTCATCGAGACTTGGCAAAATCGAAGATGAGGAACCAAAGTGAACATTTCATGGTAGATACAGATAAAAACCGAATTCAGTTTATGTGAAACAGATGAATATTTCAATTTTATATAAAAGGTTAAAGAAATAACAGTTGCAGTGCTCTGAAAATATTCCTTCTCCAGTACTTTTTTTTTCGTCAGTGTGATTTGTATTGTTTGATTGTAAACAAAACTTTCTGATTCTATGCACAAATCATCACAGAGACCTAAATACACAAGGACCAAGGTGTCCTCTACGTTTCTTCAACAAGTAGTACGCATATATGCCACATTGCCAACTGGCCAGAGGTATTAAAGTTACTCTACAGTGTGACAAGAAAAACCTCGGACAAACTCATTTTCATTTAACTTTATTAAACAGAAGAAATTGAACAAAACAACAACAAATAATAATAGCTTAAACATTTGTTAATAAGATATTTAAGCCATTTCTAAGTGGCTTCCTTTGGCGGCGATACACAGCTTCAGACGCTTCTTGAAATTTTCGGCAATGGGCCGCAGCTCCTCGGGCGTTAATCGGTTCCATTCCCGGCGCAGAGATTGCTTCAGCGACTCCAAATTTTTGTGTTTTTTAGCACAAGCCCTGTGCTCCAAAATCGACCACACGCTGTAGTCCATTGGGTTGAGATCCGGTGAGTAGGGCGGCCATTCTGCAGATGAGATGAAATAAGGAAAATGGATCTAACCCAATTCTTGCGTCATTTTTGCTCTGTGAGCTGGAGCGGAGTCCTGTTGAAAGGTCCAATGCGTATCGCCGAAGTGCTGCTTGGCCCACGAAAGTACTACGGCCTCGAGGATGTCGCAGCGGTAGACTTCTTGATTAATTTTGACCCCTTGATCCACGAAAACTAAGGGAGTTTTACCACTGCCGCAAATTCCGCCCCAGACCATGACGGATTGCGGATTTTGCCGGTGTTCGACGATGGCCGATGTACCGGGAGCCTCTACGGACCAGACTGTGTCGTTTTGGTGGTTGTGGGATTGTTCTACGGTGAAAAGCTTCTCGTCTGTGAAGAGAATTCGCTCCCATTGCTGACCGGCGGCGAAACGAAGGAGTTGGCGGCACCTTTGGAGTCGTACGCGCTTGTTTTCCACCGTGAGGAGTTGAACTTTTTGGAGCTTGTATGGCTTGAGGTTGAGCTCCTTTTTGGCAATTTGACGGACTGATTCGCGGTTGATACCGGTCTCACAGGTTATTTTCCTCATGGAAACCCTCAGATTTCGGTTGACTCGCTTCTTGACGATGTTGCGATTGCTAGGTGTATTGACACCTAGTGCGTTTTCTCCCACTTCCTGGACGACGACCATCATGGCCAAGCTCCTTGAAACGACGAATTGCATCGGACACGGTTTGTCGAGGCACATTAAGCAAACGAACAATTTCTCATTGACGCCTACCTTGACGAAACAGCTCCAAAATCGCACTACGTTTGTTTGACATTCTAAAACTTTGTGAGATGAAAATATATCAAACTGAAAATTCACATATTAGTAGTACAGGAAAGTGTAGAGAAATCAAGAGAATAAAAATTATTTGGCTGCTCTGGAATACTTTTGTTCCAGACCACAGCAAAATTTGTCCGAAGTTTTTCTTATCACCCTGTACCAGGGCATTGTGGTGTTGAAGGATATGAAAAAGTCGACAACAGTATAACCAAGATGGCAAGAATAATGGTGTAGTCACTCATCAATTGTTGAATGGAAGGACATTCGACCAAATCAAAAATATTAGCAATGTTTCGTGGCGGCGCCGCAATATCATTTCAGTGTATTTTTCGTTGTCAATTGACCATATTCACCGTCGCCAGGGTTCTCAACATCGAATAACGAAAGTCACTGATTTCTTAGTTTGAATTGAAATGTTTTGTGTCAGTTTTCTTATGTTTAGGTGTATTTCTTGCCGAACAATTACTGACACAACAACCATGGCCTACACTATACTGATATCTACTCATATTTCCTGGATTTTATCACAAAATACTTAACCAAAGTTCACCACCAATTTTACATAACCTCCCATACCACATATCTACCATACTAATCTTACACTTTGTCTAAGATACTAATAATCTGATAGTATTTTTGATAAACTCAATATTTCTCCGTTGGGAACACTGGGAAGTTGGTATTGTCGCACAACAATATGGCGACGGTGAATATGGTCAATTTGATTGATGTATCAACAGCTGATTTGCCAAAGTCAATTATGACATGACAGCAGAATGGCATCTTTGTATAATGAAAGTTTTATACTTTTTTTAAGAACTAATATACATCAAGATGTCAAGAATATAAACACACATTATTGCTTGACAAATTTATCGACCATTAACACGCCATAAATTCAAATATTTGAAATAACTGATAAAAATCAGTCATAATTCGTGAATAGCGCCCCCTGAAGTGGAAAGAACGAATCATTGCTAATGTTCTCAATCTGGTCGAAACAAAATCTAATCAGTACCTACACCATTATTCTAGACATCTTAAGTATAACCCTCTGGAGAAACACTTTTAATCTTACTCAGTCCAAGAAATTCGTGCTGATTTCACCGACCTATACCAGTAGGCTCCTAAAGATGGCAGGTCTGCTTACAGGGCACTGTCTGTACAAACATGGGGAAGTCAACAGAAGAGATTTGTAGACTGTGTGAATCAGAGGCAGAAACAGCTGAACACATGGTATACAAGTGTCCAGAACTGGCTGGTCTAAGAACCATTCATATGGGGAAACCAGTTCTGGATACCCACGAGGTAGGTAACGGCCAAGGCTCCTAGTGATGTTGTCGGTCTTATCAACACCATCGACTACATCCTCGGGTTTCAATTAATGAGTATGGTAGCGAACAAAAGATCCATGTGGTCGCAGTTTCCGGAAGGCTAACTGAGCCATAACGACCCCAGTTCAAATAATAATAATGCCACATTGCCAAACCGACCTTCCGTTAAATTATCAGGTAGATATTATATAAATAATAATAAACTGCTAATTTCCACAAAATTGTGGAAATTAGCAGTTTATTATTATTTATTTAAAATGAATTTCCATCAAGTGAAGACCGAATCAATCAAATATTTAGATATTATATTATCTAACAGATATTTTATGCACTGGATTCATATCCGGAACTTAATCAGTATTGTTGAGAAAAAAGGTACTTTATCGTCTGCTAAAAACCAAACCATATCTTTCACCGATTCACCTGTCAACTTTTTCAACATGGCTCATGATCGCGATCAAGGTTGATCGGGAATCACGGGCGTGATTTTGAACTGTCAAATCGTGTTGATTCTCCGATCAGCGTTGATTGCGCTTTGTGAAACCCACTATAGCAGGGGTATACATAAATGCCATCAAATTTAATTGAGAAAGAAAATGAACTTCGAAGTTTGAGCAAAATGTGTCGAGTTAAATTCACAGGTCAGTGTATTTTTTCATAATTCTGTATTGTAAGTACAGTAAACTCATTTCGTTTCATTTATATGAGTTGAATAATTGTTGTTATTTCATCACACCTTCTTTCATTTTCAAATTTTGTGTGTCAATTAATTTGAACTAATTTCAGAATTTTTAGGTAGTATCTATTCAGGTTATACAAATTTTCTTTTTCCGACAACAGTGCCAATGAATGTGAAATACATATTTTCGTAATGTAATCATATACACATATAATATAAATTATCAATATTCTCCCCGAAATATTAGACACCACAGAGACGAATAGAAGCTTCTATTTAAATATACAGTGGCCAAATTTATTATAAATTTCTTTTTAATGTTTTCTAATTCTAATGAAGAATCTTTGTACACAGACGGGATAAGTCTACAGGGTCTTTCACGAGGAACCTCACCCATATTTATACGGGAAACTACTGAACGTATTCTCATGAAATTCAGCACTTAAAAGTATTTCACGATGCTGATGAAATCTAAAATATTTTCAAGGCATGAGCACCTCCGGTTTTTCCGGAAATGACGTCAACTTCCGTTTTTCAAATTAGAACACCATTTTTTTATTGCAGAAATAGATTCCTTAGAAAATTTCAAGTTATTTTGATGTAACATTTTTCAGTTTTGGTTGGAAAATTCTCTCTGAGCGGGAAAATTCGAAAAAAAAATCGAAAATAGAGCTCCGCTGAAACAAGAATAACTTCGAGGTTTTCGGATGGAAAATTTTCAATTTCGGGATTTTTCAAGATGTAAGATTGATGTATCCACTTTAAAAATCGAAATCGCGATTCATGATACAGGGGGTGAAAAAATCGCTTTCAAAGTTAGGGATGACAAAATCGTGAAAAATAATTTTTTTCAAATTAGAACCCCATTTTTTTATGGCAGATATTGAATCTACGTTAAAAAATAATTTGAGTGTATGCATCACACCCTTGGCCCTAAAGTGGATATTTTCTGAGTTATTCACAAAAAACTGTTTTTCGTCTTGAATTTTCAGCTATTTCTTTTCCCTTCACGCCAAAAAGATGAAATTTTCAGGAACTGTTACTTAAACCATGTTTTAGATTTTACTACCCTGATATGCAAGAGAAGTAAGTTACAGGTTGTTCCTAAATAGATGGCGAATTTGGATTCGAA
The DNA here is from genome assembly GCA_951802165.1 of Adalia decempunctata. Taxonomy (NCBI): domain Eukaryota; kingdom Metazoa; phylum Arthropoda; class Insecta; order Coleoptera; family Coccinellidae; genus Adalia; species Adalia decempunctata. The sequence goes on along the minus strand of OX637703.1, from coordinate 29,877,239 downwards.
TTTGTATCGGAAACCTCTTTATTTCAACTAATCGGCCATCGGTTTTCTCTCCAGTGATAAATAAATAATTCCTTATGAACCATATGCAAAAACTTACCATATTTTACATTTTTTTTTAATGATAGATATCATTAATTACATCTGCCAAATTCCTCTTTATTCAGTAGCATGTAATTAATGATATCTATCATTAAAAAAAAAGAATGTAAAACATGGTAAGTTTTTCCATATGGTTCATAAGGAATTATTTATTTATCACTGGAGAGAAAACCGATGGCCGGGTTCTAATTTGAAAAAATTGATTTTTCACGATTTTGTCATCCCTAACTTTGAAAGCGATTTTTTCACCCCCTGTATCATGAATCGCGATTTCGATTTTTAAAGTGGATACATCAATCTTATATCTTGAAAAATCCCAAAAATGAAAATTTTCCATTCGAAAACCTCGAAGTTATTCTTGTTTCAGCGGAGCTCTATTTTCGATTTTTTTTTCGAATTTTCCCGCTCACAGAGAATTTTCCAACCAAAACTGTAAAATGTTACATCAAAATAACTTGAAATTTTCTAAGGAATCTATTTCTGCAATAAAAAAATGGTGTTCTAATTTGAAAAACGGAAGTTGACGTCATTTCCGGAAAAACTGGAGGTGCTCATGCCTTGAAAATATTTTAGATTTCATCAGCATCGTGAAATACTTTTAAGTGCTGAATTTCATGAGAATACGTTCAGTAGTTTCCCGTATAAATATGGGTGAGGTTCCTCGTGAAAGACCCTGTATAGGTACATATAAACAGAATGATCTCGAAAAATTTCTAAATGGAGGAAATATTATCTTCAGGTCACACTAGTCAGGGAGACAAAGGATTGCTCATTTCGATTATATTTTTTATTGAAATTTTTATTCAGCCATCGAAAAAAAATTATACCATTACATTTAGCTAAAGTGCTGAAAGTAATAATGATAATAATTTCACTTGATCAAGGTTTTCTGAGTCTTCTGTTGATTCATCGCTCTAGAGGTTTGATCTGAAAGTCTGAATGCAGCATGTTATTTCTCTCATACCAAAAATTGCTGTGTTAAATTTAGAGGCACAACCCCGGAGTTCTATTTCGTATTTCCAGATAGGTTTAATAATTAATTTGCAAATCAAAATTTTATTACATACCTATTCATGAAGGAAATATATAACCGGATGTGACTTCATTTAATTTAATTTTCCATTTTTTCAACCGCAGTTAAACATTCAGATTATTTTGAATAAGAGACGAAGACATCTGTGGACCTGAGTGACAGTTGTTATCAAAAGAATTCCCGATAATAGTATCCTCTTCAGAGGTAAATCTGATGTGCACAAAACATAATATATTAGTGGACCCTGGACACTTCCCTGCGGAACTCCCGCCCTTATTTGGTAAAACATTGATTTGCATTCGTTCACCGCGGTTTGAAGAGTTCTTTCACTTAAGTGAGTCTGATATTTTCCGTTGGTCTGTCTTGATCAGAATTGCTGATCCTTAGATTATATTTGAGTCAGTTCAGTGGAGTAAGGAAAGGGCGTTCAGTAAGTGACGTAAACAATTAATACATGGCTGAATGGCTGATCATAACCCTTTATACATGCAACATAATCGAAAAACTTCTGTTTCTGTGTACACTGATTTGATAAAATCGATTAAATGTCTTTAACACAAATCTTATAGATATAGAATACTTAGGAGATATTCTTTTAGATATATTTTTTGTATGAATTTCAGATTTTCCTATTGATTTACACAGTTTTGATGTTAATATTTAGGACGAATAGACTAATTTCGAGATGAGAATTTATAAATGTTAACAAGTGACTGTTGATATGTAGTTAACAGAAGAAATATCGTATATTTATATGGTTGTTGATTGTTTTGTCATAGTTAATAAATGTTTCCCTATACATAGTTTTTCATTTATATAATTACCATAAATATATCCTTCATGAAAAAGGAAAAGGGTCAACCGAAATTTCACTTTGAGCTTGTGAAGCAGGCTACCCAGGCACCACACAATATCCTGAGGGATATCAAAAAAACCTGAGATCTTCATCTTTATCTAATATTGGAATCATCGAATGCACCTCGGATCTACGATTTTTTCTAACCGGGGCAAAATTCAAGATGGCGCCCCCTCCCCTCAATTTTCTCATTTGTGTAATATATGAATTCATAAACAATAAATAATAAAAATGAATACTCATAGTGAGAAAAATAAGGAAAGAAATTAGATTTTTTTCTTCACAGCTTCACGCGGCTCAATTTTCTTTCCGCGAACGCATCTACCATCAGCTCCTCGAAATCTGTTTCGGAAGCAGTTATAGCTAGGATCGTGAGACCAGAGGGAGGATCGTGAGTCCAGAGGGACGTTCCTGACTCATTGAGGAACGCAAATAATTTTTTATTATTTTCAATTTACTGAAACTGGTGCGTTCACAGCTTGCAGACGTGGTAGGTAATGTGCAGTTTCTTAAAACTATCCTGACACTAGGGAAAGCTTACTGCAGATCTTACCTGTGAAGAATTTATAGCAGGTCTAATGAAGTCGATCTTTCACTAATTTCAGGAACCAGCTCTTTGAAAACCGCAAGTTCCTGACAGAAATCAACTGCATTCAAGTCTCTTGAATATTTTGCGCTAAAAGGGTCCCATTTTTCTGCAGATCCTCTTTTTGCATATCCCCTTTTTGCATGCTTGAAAGAGCATGACCATCGATGAATGCGAAATTCGTATGCAGCCTCTCTGCGCTCTCTTATCTTTTCTGATTTCTGACAATAATCTCGAAAACTACTTTAATTTCCTTCGAGAATAAACCAAATAGATCTTGCGTTCTTGAAACATCATCGCATATTTTGTCGCCCTGCTTTTTTTTCTTGGACACACGTTCATTTCTAGGAACTGGCTCCATATCCAATTCTTCTGAAGAAAGTGTAGCTTCCGAGATCCAGTTTTCAAGAGGTTTTTCTCTCATTCCTTGCAAGACCTTGCATCATCGATAACGAACGTGAAATAATTATATCCTCTTTCTGTATTTCCACGTTGACCCTATTGTTCTATCGCAGAATATTATCCCAAATTGTTAGGTTCATGATGAATCTAAAATCCATCACAGCATGAAGCAAATGACCTGCTCCATACATAGATTCTGCGACTTGTGAGGATTTCTTCCATCAAGGCATGATGTTTAGCCGACGATCTTGTTTGTACTTCCTTTCAAATTTGTTTTCGGGCACTTTTTTCATAATTGTCCATCGTGCGGTCGAAGCAACAAAAAATGAATACAGTTTTTGTACAACACCAAATAAATTTACTGCTTCTGAATATGATGAAGCCGAATGGACACCCACAAGATTCAAAGAGTGTGCTAGGCATGGAACTAATACAGCCAGCTCGTTCATCTGTAGAATTCTGGATTGGACTCCTTTATATATGCTAGCCATATTAAATACGTTGTCGTAGGATTGTCCTCGACATTTTTTGACATCTAAATCATCAGCTTGTGATATTATTCTGCAGTTCGCTTCAAATATCGTATAGCCTGGCTCATTGTGTGAGATACATCTGGGGTGCAGTCGAACATAATAGTGAAATAGTTAGCCTCCTTGATCTCATTAATAAAGTTATTCCGAATTTTGTTGGTCATTAAATCGATAATTTCATTTTGTATAGTTGAACAGATAGGATGTTTGTCCTATTTGTCAAGATGGCGCTTCAGCGTAGGTTCATATTTAATAATAATTTTTTTTTTCGGCAACCGTCCGGGAAGTACCTACTTCCCGGACGCTTTTTCTTTGAAAAAGTAGCATTTCCCGGCCTAGGCCGGAAAGTACGTACTTCCCGGCCTAGGCCGGAAAAACACGTCGTTGTTGTCATTGTTATGATCATCACAATAGCAACGAAATAACGGATGACAGTTCTGTTCTGTGTTCTGTTTAATTCAAATATGAATCAAAATCAATAAAGAGATGTGTCATCTCATTGATTTGTAATTCTTCACGGTTGCCGAAAAAATATTGTACGCAACACGCCCGGAAATAGTTTTTTTGGACTCACAGACTTCCAGGACTCGCCTCTGGCTCGTCCTAGAATCTTGTCTATTCGTCCAAAAAAACCCTATTTTCCGGACTTGTTACGTAAATTACTATTTTCGGCAACCGTCCGGGAAGTACCTACTTCCCGGACGCTTTTTCTTTGAGAAAGTAGCATTTCCCGGCCTAGGCCGGAAAGTACGTACTTCCCGGCCTAGGCCGGAAAAACACGTCGTTGTTGTCATTGTTATGATCATCACAATAGCAACGAAATAACGGATGACAGTTCTGTTCTGTGTTCTGTTTAATTCAAATATGAATCAAAATCAATAAAGAGATGTGTCATCTCATTGATTTGTAATTCTTCACGGTTGCCGAAAAAATATTGTACGCAACACGCCCGGAAATAGTTTTTTTGGACTCACAGACTTCCAGGACTCGCCTCTGGCTCGTCCTAGAATCTTGTCTATTCGTCCAAAAAAACCCTATTTTCCGGACTTGTTACGTAAATTACTATTTTCGGCAACCGTCCGGGAAGTACCTACTTCCCGGACGCTTTTTCTTTGAGAAAGTAGCATTTCCCGGCCTAGGCCGGAAAGTACGTACTTCCCGGCCTAGGCCGGAAAAACACGTCGTTGTTGTCATTGTTATGATCATCACAATAGCAACGAAATAACGGATGACAGTTCTGTTCTGTGTTCTGTTTAATTCAAATATGAATCAAAATCAATAAAGAGATGTGTCATCTCATTGATTTGTAATTCTTCACGGTTGCATAGATTTTTTGGACTCACAGACTTCCAGGACTCGCCTCTGGCTCGTCCTAGAATCTTGTCTATTCGTCCAAAAAAACCCTATTTTCCGGACTTGTTGCGTAAATTACTATTTCCTAGAGAATCATTTTTTTTTATCTCTGGTTGATTTTGGCGCCCAGGGCAAGCGTGCCCTTCCTAGATCTGGGCCTGATCGAATTGACGGGTCGGCAGATGAAATTGGCAGTCTATGCGGATTGGAGGTTGAAACCAAAGATAGAATATCTTTGGTTGAAACCGCCGAAGAAATGGTGAGTATCTTCTTCTTCTTCTTCTGTGCGGTGCCTTTCGTTGGCCGAACGTAGGCCTTATGGCCCATTGTTCATACCGCATTTGTGTAATACTGGAGAGACTCAGACCCGAAGGCACGCTGACAGGAATGCCGCGAGCCGACAAGGAGGAGTCTCTCTCACCATAGGGATGGAAGGTGTAGGGTTCCCTAGGTGTGTTAACCACAGTGTAGATAAGTTGCCGTACGTGAACAGTATATGCTCCGTCGTTTCATCCGCGTTCTTGCACCAACGGCACAGGGAACACTCAGTTAGACCCATTCTTTTCAAAAGTTTGTTAAACAGATGACCAGTTAGAGCACAAGTCATCAGAGATAATTGCTTCCTCTCGAGAATCAGGAGCTTTTTGACCTCCGGCTTCGAAGAAGGCCCCTTGATAAGGAGTCTCGACTGCCTGAGGTCCGTTCTCGTGCTCCACTCAGAGGAGAATTTCTTATCAATCCATCTCTTGAAGAGGTTTTTGATATATGCATGACAGATAGGAAACGAGGGTCCGGCCCAGTAAAAGTCGAGCGAGCCCCTTCTTTGGCTAAGTTATCATTGAGAGTGTTATGTGAGCCAAGCTTGCACAGGGCCTTTTTGTATTCGTATACCAAGTTTGAGGTTACTTTCATATCAGAGAGGGATTTCAGTGTGCCCTGACTGTCGCAACATATGTATATGTGTTTCCCTGAGTATCCTCTGCGGATACTCTCCACCGCACATGCAAGGACGGCATATAGCTCTGCCTGTGCTATTGAGCAGTCTTTTCCTAGAGGAATGGACCACTTTGTATCTTAGACAAAGGTGTGTATACTTCATTCAATTTTATAGAGTATCCCGGTTAGTCGAGTTTTAGGTTTATCAAGTTTTTTTGCATAAAACTGAGGCAGGTGAAATATCGGCAATTTCAAAATAATACTCAGGGACGTTGCCAATGCTAATTTATACTTATCTGGAGATTTAATATTTTAATTGACTTCAAAGTATGTCCATAAAACATAATGCCATAGGATAACATCGATAGGACATGGAATAATAAGTGAGAGAAATGGACTAGTAGAGATCTAGTTTCCAAAGTATACCACCGGGTGGCACCACCGCACCAGGATAATGACATACCGGTTTCTGGCTTGTTAGCCTTCATCAGTGCCACATAATCCAATGCTACGGTGGCAACCAGCTGAATTCCATATCTTGCCTTTGACTCGAAACTGCATGATAGATAGTTTTCATGGAGAATTTATCCAGATATCTTGTCATTGCACCCAAAGATAACAGACTTTTTTAAGCTGCCTCCCAGTTTAGAAATATGTTCTTCCCAATTCTGTGTATCATTCACATAGATTCATAAGAACTTTGTGAGTGGAGCTTGTTCTTTTAAGGTTTAACTGTGACTCAGGCTTCGTAGTACTACTACATATTCATACTGGAGACACTGGAGTATTTCAAGTTGTGCAAAAAGGTATTTAAATGTCTTCTGTAGGCTTATTTCTTGAGAATTTTGAAAAGTGGGGAATTCCATAGGTCGGTCTGTTTGTTTAGAAGTTCTGTAGAGTTATTCGAGTTCTTTTATTCTTTTCTCGTAATGAACCATCACAAAGAACGGACTACTCTGTCCATTATTTCTCAGTAAAATTTCATCACTCGATTCTTGATTTATGTACAAGAAAATAGCATAACTGAATCTTCCAACCATGTTTGTATACGTGAAATATTTCCAGTATTAACAGAGAAAAAAGTTTCATCAACATTCGCCAGGTCTTTGAAATTATTGAATTCACATAATTTTTTTCTCAAATTCACTATTTTTCCAAAGTTAATGAACATTTCTATAAATACGTGATTACTACGACCTCTATATAGAGAGGACAAGGTTGCGAAGTTATCTGACAGAAAAATGACTATAACCTAGCATTTTCAAAATATACACGGTGCAATGTGTCAGAAAGTCATGGCCAACCGGGATAATTTATAAAAGCGAATAGAGTATAAGTGCCCAAATCTTGCCTGCCTCAGAAACCTACTCCTAGGCAAGTCAACTCTTGATCCCCACGATGAGATTGCAGAAGCTCCTAGGGAGATTTATTTACAATATACATATGATTTATCAAGATCTTGATGAATCGTAGAATCTCTCTAGGAGTCGGCTTGCCTAAGTATAGGTTCCTGAGGATCTGTTCATATAAACTACATATTCTAAAAATGAAATACAATTATTATTTATGTATTAATCTTGAGAACTACATATTTTTTCGTCTACAGATGCAAAGTCTACAAATTTGTATCATTAACGGCCCATTCCAAGGCCTAGATCTAAACCTAAGCCTAAGCCAAGTCCTAGACCTAGTCCCATTCCTTGTTGTTGCCTTCTTTGATTTTGCTCTTGTTGCTGCATGTTTTGACCCTGCTGAGATTGGAACATTCCAAGGGATATAGTCATCTGGAAAACTTTGAATTATATACAGGGTGTTCCAAGTTCAAGCGCCTAATAGAACGTTATGATAAACTGGGCCTATCTGTTATCTGGATTTTGAAATTGAGATTGTTCGAGAATCTACTTAAGCAGCTGAAATATTCTTGAATGCCTTTCAAGATCGAATGACATTTTTGTAACTGTTCTTCCCAAAAATAATAAGGTTATCAATTCCCCATATCGGCCATATCTTTTTGTCTGGACTGTTGCGTTAGTCCTGATATACTAATTGACGAAGAAAATGCCAAACCCAGAAAGAGCTGTTTAAATTTTGAATTGTTGGTAAAACATATTTAGTATAGCATTCGAAGTGAATAATTGAAATTTGGAGAAAAAAAAACGAAGGGTTACAATTTGGTCCATTATTATAATTGACTATAACTTCCGTATTATAGGATCAACACTTCTTTCGGGCACTTTTTTACTGCTTTTCATCGGTTCTATTGGATTAATTGTATCTGATCAAATTTCGGAGCTATAACAAAAAAAAATTCCAAATGGACACCATAGTGAGAAATGATATTTCCAAATTGATCTTTCTTCAACGTTGTCAAAGATAGGATATATCATGATGTACTTTCGAGTTCGCTATATATCGAAAATTTCTAAAAAGTACTTTTCGTTCAACAAAATCCAAGCACGCTTGGATTCACTTGCCTCATGTATTTTCACTTCAAAATTCTAAGGACTGAACGAGAACAAATTCGCTATGACAAAAACGCTTATATCTTTTGAACCACTGGACTGATTTCGAAAATCAAACTAATTTTCGAATCATCTTCTAATTCTAATGAAAACTGTTATTACAATAAAAAAACAAAACTATTTTTCACAAAATTCATGGATGTTTACTGGTATTCTTCCCATCACGCTTCTTATAGTGTTCTCAGTCACTTTCAGGGATGCTGTCTTCCACCTTTGCTTGAATTCCGCTAATGTTTTCGTTGATTTCTTAGTCTTCTTCAATTCTCTTTTTACCAGGGCCCAATATCTTTCGATTGACCTGAGTTCTGGGCAATTTGGTGGATTGGCCTCTTTGGGGACAAATACCACCTCATAAGCTTCGTACCATTCCTTGGTGGCCTTGCTGTAGTGGCATGAAGCTAAATCTGGCCAAAAGATTGTTGACACATCGTGCTAACGTAAAAATGGTAAAAGTCGCTTCTTCAAGCATTCCTCGATGTATATCTTCGAGTCAACAGAGCCTTGGCCAACGAAAAATTTGCTCCTTTTCCCACAAGTGCAAATTGCTTGCCAAACCAGGAATTTTTTAGGAAACTTTGCTTGTTTCTTCACGCGAAATTGTTCGTCAACATTTCCACTAGAATCTGCAGTATAAAATTACTGACCAGGAAGTTGCGAGAAATCAGACAAGACATAGGTTTCGTCGTCCATCACGCAACAGGAAGAATTTTTCAAGAAATCTTTTTTGAATTTCGTTGCTCTTGATTTCGCTTCATGATTCTTCACAGCGTTCCTGTCTGGCACTTTCTGCACTTTATATGTTCTAAGCCCACAACTCGACTTGATTTTCTGGGTTGACTGTGAACAACCCACTATTTGGGCCACTTTCCGTCCTGAAAGGTTAGGATTCTTCTGAAAAAGGCTGACGGCTTTCTTCACTTTTTTTGGCTATGAAACCCCTTTTTCCTCCCGGTTTCTTCCTTGAGGTTAATTTTAAGATCTTCGTTGAAGCGCTTAACAACTCTTGATACCAATTCCGGACGAACGCGAGCCTCTTTTGCGATTCTTTTGAAACTCCATTTTTGATTATTTTGAAAAAGTTTCACTATAAATTATCTTGTTTTCACTTAGCTTGACTTTTTGCGACAGAGAAGTGGAATATCTATGGAGATAGATGCCATCTATCTATGCTAACTATAATGTAATTTTGATTTTTTCTCAATTGGTTCAAGAGATATAGGCCTTTTTGTGATAGCGAATTTATTCTCGTTCAGTCCTTAGTCTTTCATCATCTCGCGCTTCTAAAGTTCATATTTATATCACATCATTAAAATATGCAATTTATGTATTTCTTCGGATAGACAACGATTTGAACATTTGTTGTGTATATTATTTTTTCAAATAACCGAATTTTTTTTAAAGAGCTTTTTTGCCCCTCATGGAAGCATTCATTACCGTTATCAACGGGTTACATAAAATTTTGTGTTATTGTCAGCATTAAATTTAGCAGAGTAATCATACTAGAATCATCAAGTTTCATGAAACCCTTCATTGGTCTGAGTAATAATAAAGCTAACATTTCCTGAATCAATTTGCCAGCTTACAATTGTGAGATATTGAATTCTATGACCTTATGAGAACTTTAGAAGCGCCAAACGATACAACAACATGAAACTTAATTGAATTTGACAAGTGAAAATAAATAAGACATAAAATTCTATGTCCGCTCCAGCTTTGAAAGGAGTGAATCAAAGCCAGCTTGGAATTTGTTGAACGAAAATAAGCCTACAGAAGACATTCAAATACCTTTCTCTATTTCAGTATCGTAATGAGTTCATTACAGTATGAAAACAGTGCTGTTGTGAATTCATTACAGCATGGTTTTAAGGTACATTTTTTGTTTTGTGGTTGTCAGCAATGACTTCCGATCCTTTTGAAATTCAGCAGACGTCAATTTGGAAATGTCAATTTTCGTACTGCCAGATACAATTTGAAAGTCACTAGGACCTATAATTTGAATTTTTTCATTGAATTTCACAAAATTTGAGTGAAATAGAGAAAATATCGTCTAATACTCGTTGCAGAATGCAATTTCAATACTCAATTTCGCATTCGTATTGGAATAGGAGCCCGTTCTGCAACTAGTTTTAGAATATACTATTTCGAAATTTTCGATATACAGGTTGTATTTAAACGTGAGGCTTTCCTTTTGACATATGGTAGAACCCATCAAAATAAGTCATTTTATCAAAAAAAAAAATTATATGAATTATGACCCTGCTTCGAGAAAATGAAACTAGAATATTTTCTAGTTTCTAGGTGAATCTGAAAATTCCTCAGTCCGAATCTGCTCCCCGGCTGCATTTTTCCGTTCCCTATACAGTCAGCGCGACACGAGGGGTAAACCGCTAGGGATGTCCGATGTACAAGCTCGGGGATGTTCAGGGGATGTCCGGGGATGTCCAGGGGATGTCCAGAGGATTTTCCGGGGATGTCCCGGGGATGTCCCAGGGATGTCCGGGATGTCCAGGGATGTCCGGGGATGTCCAGGGATGTCCGTAGATTTCCCGGGGATGTCCGGTGTACAGATTTTGGTCAGCGGTTTACCCCTAGGCGCGACAGGTCGCTCTCACCGTATAGGAAACGGAATGCAAAATGGAACACTCCGTTTCCTAGCAGATATGCGCGAGGTGCTTTCTGCCCTGTTAGTCTTCTGGGTGCCGATGGGACAGTTCACTGAGTTTTTAAATGAGGTACTCAATTCCAGGAGAACTCTATTCATCGCCGGCGATTTCAACCTCCCAGATGTTTGCTGGCCACTGACTTCGACCAGAACTTATAATTCTCCATCTAAGCCATATGTTGACCTATTGCACTCATCAACATTTTCGCAACTAGTAAACGCGCCCACTCGATTTCGACTTAATCAAAGTGCTTCACTTCTGGATCTGATTCTTGTGAATGATGCCGATCTTGTTTCTAATATCGACTACCTACCTCCATTTGGCAAATCAGACCACATAACTTTACTCTCTGAACTGCAACTTGTGATTCCTAACGAATCAAGTAAAATCGGAAAAACAATCAGAATTATTGATTATGAGGGTCTGAACGCATATTTTGGGAATGTGAGTTGGAGTGCATTATTAACTTCGAACTCAACCGTCAAGGAAATGTGGGATTTGTTTCTTGAAACAGTGAGTCAGGGCGTCAACCATTGCTCTACTACTAAATTTGTAACATCTGTGCCGTCAAAACCCTGGATCGACCAAAGAATACTCAAGATGATAAGGCACAAGAAGTCAATATGGCAGCGGTATATGCGACGCAGGTTGAGGAGTGATTACTTGGCTCATCGAACCTATAGTTCTCACCTGTCAAGGGTTATTCGGGACGCCAAAAGGAGTTTCGAGGCGGAGATCGCCGGATCCAAGAACAGTAAGCGATTTTTCAAGTACCTGAGATCCACCTTGTGCACAAAAGTAAGAACGCCGTTACTTCGAGGTAGGGGCGGTCTTATATGTGGGAGTGAGAGGGAAAGTGCAGAGATTTTCTCTGATTGCTTCGCATCTGCATTTACGACCGAAGATGATCTCATGCCTTCTTTAGATTCACCACGAGCATCCCACTCTATAAATGAGGTCAATTTCACCACATCAACGGTCGAGAAACATCTTCTCGATCTGGATCGTTCTTCTGCTCCGGGCCCCGACCGAATATCTGCCTCCCTTCTGAAGAACTGTTCGGGCAGCATCTCTCTTCCCCTTTCAATTATCTTCAGGAAATCTCTTGTTACCCACACATTGCCAGCTGATTGGCTGCGATCCGAGATCACTCCAATTTTCAAGAAGGGCGACAAGCTTTGTGCTGAAAACTATCGACCAGTCAGTTTGGTTTCTGTAGTTTCCAGAGTCTGTGAACGTGTTATCCTTGAGGAGCTGAGAGAATTTGCTGTTGGTAATAATCTGATTCCTGACTGTCAGCACGGTTTTTTTATTATTACGAATCTCTTGAGTTGTGTCAACATCTGGTCAAACATGATAGACCAGAATATTCCTGTGGATGTAATTTACTTGGATTTTTCCAAGGCTTTTGACCGAGTTCCACACAAGCGTTTACTTATGAAGTTGGAACACCTAGGAGTTCGCGGAGATATCCTGTTGTGGATCAGGGCATTTCTTTCTGATAGATGCTTTCAGGTGCGAGTCGGGGGATCTTATTCAGATTTGAGGTGGGTGACAAGCGGCGTCCCTCAGGGGTCGGTTCTTGGGCCTCTTTTATTTCTGCTGTACACGTCCGATCTACCTAGTAGTGTAAGATCCAGTTTGGCAATTTTCGCAGATGACACGAAAGTTTTCAACGATGCTCTGAATTCCGGCCAAGTTCTGCAGAATGACTTAAACATTCTTCTACGTTGGTCTAAGAAATGGCTCTTACCCTTGAATCTGGAGAAGTGTTTGATTCTTCACATGGGCAAAAATAATCCTCGTCGCAGTTACAACTTAGCTGGTCATGACCTTTCATCGGAAAGAAGTCACGTGGATTTGGGTGTCACTGTGTCGGAGGATCTGTCCTGGTCAGAGCATATAGCCCATACGGTCAGCAAAGCGAACAGGTTACTGTACATGCTTCAGAGGTCATTTCACGGATGTTCTCCATACACTTGCTCACTGCTCATAAAAACCTACATACGACCTATCCTTGAGTTCGCTGGACCAGTTTGGAGTGTGAACTTCGTGCGAGATGGTGAACTGCTGGAAAACGTTCAACGACGAGCAACTCGTATTCCCTATGGTATAGTCCGACCTTCGCACGAGGAAAGGCTCTCCATTTTCCGTCTCGCGAAGTTTTCCGCAAGGCGAACCCGAGGAGATCTCATAACGACATACAGAGCATTCAATGGACGATTTGGTGTGGATATGTCTCATATGTTTTCTTTGAATGAGGACACTCGACTGCGTGGACATGGGTTCAAGCTCAAGAAGGAGAAGTTTCACCAGAAATGCAGGCAGAATTTTCTATCTAATAGAGTGTTTGAATATTGGAATCGACTTCCTGCGAGTGTTGTGCAAGCGCCATCGGTAAATTCTTTCAAAAATGGACTTGATGCATTTGATCGGCTTCGTGATGTGCTTTAAGACTCTTATAGTGTGCCTTATTGATAAAACACAGTTTGACTTTTTTTATGTTGAGTTTATAGTTTGTACTTAACTCTTATCCATTAAATAATAATAATAATAATAATAATTACCGCACGGGTGTGGTTTGGTTTCTGCCACGCCACATGGGGGGTGACGTCCCGACGGCCCGAGTTACCTGGGCCACCAAGGGTGAATGGTGGCAAACCCATGAACGAGAAGTGGAAGCCGATATCATGGCAGAAGATCCAGATGCCACTCCACCTGCTGGCTCGACCACCGTGAGGAGGACTGCCCGCAGGGGAGCTCGCAACGCACGTATCCAGTGTAGCCGCGAAATGAATATTGAAGTGATGCGAGCTTTTCATTGCGTGAACGATTGCGAGGACAAACCACTTCCTGGATGGAGAAGAGAAATCTTCAAGGGATCGAATTATCCCAGAAGATCGCGATGTGCACAGCAGGCTGTGGATTTGCAGACCTATCACATCGTGCGGAAATTTCTGAACTAGTAGGAGGAACTGAAATGTTTTTTCACTGGTTTATAGAAGAATTACCAGCTCAAGCTGAGAACGGGAGACCGATGAAGAAGAATAATAATAATAATAATAAATTGCAAATTATCAATAAAGTTTTCTTACTTTCTGTATAGCTTTATTAGGTAGAGCCTACCACATTTTTCCTCTGTGAACATTTTTGTAGTCGCTGTTTTTTTTCAGCAAACATCTCGTAAGTCGAACATATTTTCATTTTTTTTTTTAATCATACGTACTCTTTTTTTGTAAAATGCAATCATAAAAACAATCTGGGAAAAATGAGAAAACATTATTTATACACTCCTGATTTTTTCAGAATCGATTTATATAACCATATGAAATATGAAATTCAATTGTCTGACAAAAAAATGTGGCTTTTTTCTTGTCCGACAGATGAAAATCGACGATTTTTTTTAGTTTTTAAATTCATTAATATTTTTTGGACAAGAATGAATTTATATTTTAGACAGATTCGTTTCATAGAAAAAACAACTGTCCACCATATAAAATGCGGCAAATCCTTAGTCTAATTGAATATAATGGTTTTGTTTCAAAATCTTTTCTGGATTATTATTGAAATGAAACTATTGATTTTGATTGAAAGTGTATAATTCAAATTGTTTACTGACATTTTTATTCAAATCTAATAAAAAAAACAAAGAAAGTACTACTTCTTCACATTGAATTCATTGTAACAAGACGAATGGTATCCAGTGAAAAAGTATCACACCAATCGTCAGGTAGAATGACATTTCTATATTTGTGATTATGATGTTCTCTTGATGCCAAGAATATTTTGCACAGTTTAAGGATGCCACTTTTCGTTTTAAAGTCACGGATATTTTTTAAATGTTTGCACAAAAAACACTCCATCAATACTAAGAATATTATATCGGCAACCACTGAAATTGCCGAACTTTATTCGTCGGACAGCTGGATGATAGTATTCAGCACATCCTTCTTAAATGGTCCTCAAAAAATCAAATGTTTATTTGAAACATGAGCAAAGTTATATCCGATAAATGCATATAGTCTATTCATAACCAAATGAGAGCAGTGAATTCTTTAATTTTTGAATGAACGCCACATTTTTTTTCGTCGGACAACTGGTGCCCTACATTGTATTTTCAAGGTGGAGAGATAATAAGAAAAAAAGACATTATTCATAATTTTTTATCCCAAAAAATCTTCGTTTTCCATTTGTCGGACAAGGAAATCGCCACATTTTTTGTCGGACAATTGCATTTTCATACTTCATATGGTTGTATCAACCGATTCTGAAAAATTCGAGAGTATTAATACTTTGAAAAAATGCGATTTTCAGTCATGTTTATGTTGGTAGACAATCATGTTTTCTCATTTTTCCCAGATTGTTTATATGATTGCATTTTACAAAAAAGAATATGTTTGATTTAAGAAAAATGAAAATATGGTCGACTTACGAGAGGTTTGCTGAAAAAAAACCGTGACTAAAAAAATGTTCACAGAGGAAAAATGTGGTAGACTCTACCTAATAAAGCTATACAGAAAGTATGAAAACTTTATTGATAATTTGCAATTTGTCCCATCGGCACCCAGAAGACTAACAGGGCAGAAAGCACATCGCGCATATCTGCTAGGAAACGGAGTGTTACATTGTGCATTCCGTTTCCTATACGGTGAGAGCGACCTGTCGCGCTGACTGTATAGGGAACGGAAAAATGCTCCCCGGCCTGCTTATCCGTGTAGATAAGGTTTTTATGAATAAAACTGAATACTCCCTGCTAGTAAGCAGGGAGCTCAATGTATAGGCTCTTTCATATACATATGTATAGGCTGTTTCATTTGAAATATCATTCGTTGTATGAAAATAAAAATATTTTTACCTAAAAGATTATGTGCCAAAACTATCTCACGGCAATTTTCAGATTTGAATTCTATTTGATTTTTCAGAAACGCATTATGATTATTCTTTCGTGAATGAGTTGTATGTTTATTTTTTTTGTGTAGGAATTAAAATGAAAATATACATAGAAATGATCTCAAAAAAATTTATATCCCCGAAATTTTCCCATCAGAGAGAATTCTTCCTTTGCTACAATTTCTGAGACAAATGCCAATGTAACAGTAGATACATACTTACAAGAAAGACCAACAAAACGAGAACACTGTTCGAAACTATCGATTTCAACATGATTGTTACTCGAACTGAAATTTGCAGATTTTTATATCTAATTCTGAGATTGATATCATGTAAATAATAGAAAATTCGCATGTTTGCAAATTGTTAGAGACAAATACTACATAATTCCGGATATATAACACGTATTCAGGAGAAATGATTAGATGTAATTCAAATTGAATTTGGAAAGGGTGATAAGATCGATAATTGCAGTGGTGAATAGTGTTAATGGTAGTGACGATGGTATCATTGCCATCTCAAGCTAAGAGCCTCGAACGGAATTTATATGAAAATTAATAAGGCCATCAACTCGAGATGGACCGTGCTGACCGTGGTTTTGCGAAAGGGTTTTCCGGAAAGGCCAGTAATCAGAATACTCTGAATTCCAAATCAAATCTTACGCAGAAAACTGTTTTACCATTGTTTCGAATCGCGTTTGCACTTCGAACTACCTAAGATGTCTAGACATCTTAGCACTACCTCTCTTAATTAAGTGATCTGTGAGCCTTCTCTCGAACACAGAATACTACAGGGTCTTTCACGAGGAACCTCACCCATATTTATACGGGAAACTACTGAAATTATTTTCATGAAATTCAGCACTTATAAGTATTTCACGATGCTGATGAAATCTAAAATATTTTCAAGGCATGAGCACCTCCGGTTTTTCCGGAAATGACGTCAACTTCCGTTTTTCAAATTAGAATACCATTTTTTTATTGCAGAAATAGATTCCTTAAAAAATTTCAAGTTATTTTGATGTAACATTTTTCAGTTTTGGTTGGAAAATTCTCTCTGAGCGGGAAAATTCGAAAAAAAAATCGAAAATAGAGCTCCGCTGAAACAAGAATAACTTCGAGGTTTTCGGATGGAAAATTTTCATTTTTGGAATTTTTCAAGATGTAAGATTGATGTATCGACTTTAAAAATCGAAATCGCGATTCATGATACAGGGGGTGAAAAAATCGCTTTCAAAGTTAGGGATGACAAAATCGTGAAAAATCAATTTTTTTAAATTAGAACCCCATTTTTCATGGCAGATATTGAATCCACGTTAAAAAATAATGTGAGTGTATGCATCACACCCTTGCCCTAAAGTGGATATTTTCTGAGTTATTCACAGAAACCTGTTTTTCGTCTTGAATTTTCAGCTATTTCTTTTCCCTTCACGCCAAAAAGATGAAATTTTCAGGAACTGTTACTTAAACCATGTTTAAGATTTTACTACCCTAATATGCAAGAGAAAAAAGTTACAGGTTGTTCCTAAATAGATGGCGAATTTGGATTCGAATTTGTATCGGAAACCTCTTTATTTCAACTAATCGGCCATCGGTTTTCTCTCCAGTGATAAATAAATAATTCCTTATGAACCATATGCAAAAACTTACCATGTTTTACATTCTTTTTTTTTAATGATAGATATCATTAATTACATCTGCCAAATTCCTCTTTATTCAGTAGATGTGATTAATGATATCTATCATTGAAAAAAAAGAATGTAAAACATGGTAAGTTTTTGCATATGGTTCATAAGGAATTATTTATTTATCACTGGAGAGAACACCGATGGCCGATTAGTTGAAATAAAGAGGTTTCCGATACAAATTCGAATCCAAATTCGCCATCTATTTAGGAACAACCTGTAACTTTTTTCTCTTGCATATTAGGGTAGTAAAATCTAAAACATGGTTTGAGTAACAGTTCCTGAAAATTTCATCTTTTTGGCGTGAAGGGAAAAGAAATAGCTGAAAATTCAAGACGAAAAACAGTTTTTTGTGAATAACTCAGAAAGTATCCACTTTAGGGCAAGGGTGTGATGCATACACTCACATTATTTTTTAACGTAGATTCAATATCTGCTATAAAAAAATGGGGTTCTGATTTGAAAAAATTGATTTTTCACGATTTTGTCATCCCTAACTTTGAAAGCGATTTTTTCACCCCCTGTATCATGAATCGCGATTTCGATTTTCAAAGTGGATACATCAATCTTACATCTTGAAAAATCTCAAAAATGAAAATTTTCCATCCAAAAACCTCGAAGTTATTCTTGTTTCAGCGGAGCTCTATTTCCGATTTTTTTTTCGAATTTTCCCGCTCAGAGAGAATTTTCCAACCAAAACTGAAAAATGTTACATCAAAATAACTTGAAATTTTTTAGGGAATCTATTTCTGCAATAAAAAAATGGTATTCTTATTCGAAAAACGGAAGTTGACGTCATTTCCGGAAAAACCGGAGGTGCTCATGCCTTGAAAATATTTTAGATTTCATCAGCATCGTGAAATACTTATAAGTGCTGAATTTCATGAAAATACGTTCAGTAGTTTCCCGTATAAATATGGGTGAGGTTCCTCGTGAAAGACCCTGTATACTGTCAAAGATTCCAGTCCACTTGATGCCATAGTTTTTTAAATTCACATAAGATACCTTAGGAAAATAATTTCGACCGTCAAATTGGCAGTACGTCAGCGTATCCCAATTTCATATATCTTGAATTTATCGCTTTCAGAAAGTTCTTAACTTGAAAATCCATCGTCGAAAATGTCCAATAGACTCTCCAACAACCCTTTTTTCAATTTCATCAGATCGTACAGTTGCCGACATACAGATTGGCCCGTCACAAAGATAGCTGTAGAAGGAGCAAGGCTGTGGCACTCGATGTGTCCTTCCGATAGGGTCAGATTCGTAAAGGAAGCGGAAATAGCGAAGAAGAATAAGAAGAAACAGAAGTCCGGTTCCATCCTGAAGAAATATGGTGGGGGTGTTACAAAATCAAGATGCCACAGTCGGAGAGGGAGGTCCAAGAAGAGGAGGAAGAGGAGCAGGAGCAGAAGGAGGCGTTGAAGATTAAGATGATGTTTAATCAAATATCGTATGTTGTGAAACAATATTGTCCAGTGAATTTCTGAATGAATAAATTTCATTCAATTAGAATGTTCTTTACACATCAGAAGACAGCAAAAATGGCAAAAACTGTAAAACATCCCTTTGCTTATGTTACCACACATAAAGACAAACAAAAAAATGAACAAGAGTACCTATTCACCCGAATTCAGAGCCTTGTAGCGCGTGTAGAATGTTTTCTACCTAACCTAAATTTTCTCATTCAAAATAGAAATACATAACTCTTTCCATTGAATAAAACACTACTTAATGATGTACTCCTTGATCTTCTACAGCCAGATTAGGCAATGATAATGTGTTTCTTGAATACCGAACGAAGAAAATTCAATGGATAGATAATAGATAGATAGAATTTATTCAACTTTAGTTTTCACGAATACAAGAAATAGGTAATGTCAAACAAAAAATATATAAACCCTAAACAACCATGTTCATCCTACAATAATCTAAGAATTAATTCACATTATATGGTTCACAATTATTCCCAGCTTCGCCCGAGTAGAAATTTGTTTCACGCGGCGGTTTCATCTTCAAAACTTCAACCTGCCATATCTTTTGATGTACTCGTTGTAATTGTATGATGTGAAGGGCAATTTTGTTCTAAATTAAATACTGGGGATAAATAACGTATTAGGTTGGATTAGGATCAATACCCAATTCATAAAAACACACTCCCAAATAGTGCATAATTTTGGAAAACATCTGATTACCATTGAAGCGTGTTGCTTTTAATTGTGAATCGGGATGAGGCTACGTTTCGTCCCAGCCTCGCCCACGATGGGCTCATCAGATTGGCCAATGTAAGCGAGGCCTGCCAATGACGTAGGTGTTACAGCTGCCCTGCTCTAAGCGAGCGAGGGTACTGGATATAAGACGTGGTCGGTCTATAAAGGACCCGGGCTGCCTAGGGGGAGGTGCCCTCTGCCGGACATATGCTGAGGCGCGGGCAGCGTGCGAAAGGCGTGAGCAGATTTCTACACGCGTGGCATTGAGTCGCCACATTACTCTCCCCCAGTGAACAGGACAACTGGTCATGGTGATGATACAGATACAGTGGACGATTCCTGGAGACCTGAGAGGGCTGCAGCCGGTGCTTTCTGTTGTCCGACACTGGGATGGACGTGTGCCATCGCCAGCGAGGGACGGTTGCACACCTTGTTGCGCTTGCAGCCAGAATTGTCTCGGAGGTTGGTCCAGACATCATATGTGGGGAAGAAAGTTGAGCTGTTATTTCCCCATGCCCGATCACGTCGGTGTCACCAATTTGAAGCGTGTTGCTTTTAATTGTGAATCGGGATGGGGCTACGTTTCGTCCCAGCCTCGCCCACGATGGACTCATCAGATTGGCCAATGCAAGCGAGGCCTGCCAATGACGTAGGTGGTAAAGCTGCCCTGCTCTAAGCGAGCGAGGGTACTGGATATAAGACGTGGTCGGTCTATAAAGGAAATGGTTCCGCAGTACCCGGGCTGCCTAGGGGGAGGTTCCCTCTGCCGGACATATGCTGAGGCGCGAGCAGCGTGCGAAAGGCGTGAGCAGATTTCTACACGCGTGGCAATGAGTCGCCACACCATAAACAGGTAATAGCAAGTCAATCTTGAGAGATAGATACATGCTATCGCGGACTTTTTTGTAGAACTATTCAAGAGGTACATTTCCGTCATACATTGTATCCACGTAAGTCTTACGGTTTTTGCAGCGCACGTGAAAATAGCTGATTTTGGCTGATTTTTTTGTAATTATTGAAGTTATAGTAGGTATCCTTAATTTTTCGGGTGAAAAGTATAGCCTATGTCACTCAGGGATAATGTAGCTTTCAAAGGGTGAGAGAATTTTTGAAATCGGTCCAGTAGTTTTTGAGCCTATTCGTACCAAACAAACAAAAATACAAATCTTTCCTCTTTATAATATTAGTATTATTCACAAACTGGAACAATGTTCTCAAAGAAACCCCGATATTATGAATTTTTATAGGCAAGGAATTGAACAGATACACATACAGGGTATCCCACTAGTGCCGCAGCGGACGATATACTAGTGACGGTATGAGTTTGGCAAAAACTTTTTATGCAGACTTTATATACTCCGAGAAGAGCACAACCTAAAAATATTTTCGTATATATCGGGTGACCCACAAAAGAGGAATAGAGGGTGACTTTGTTTTTTCAAATGGGACACCCTATAATCAATAGTGTTTTTCAATTCTCTGAAACTCCTGCATGCTTTCGT
Organism: Adalia decempunctata; assembly: GCA_951802165.1. Classification (NCBI taxonomy): domain Eukaryota; kingdom Metazoa; phylum Arthropoda; class Insecta; order Coleoptera; family Coccinellidae; genus Adalia; species Adalia decempunctata. The sequence goes on along the minus strand of OX637703.1, from coordinate 29,855,976 downwards.
ATACTTTTTCCACATATTTTTATTCGACAGTTTTCGAAATATTGGCCATTTTGACAAAAAAATGATACTTGTAGAGGCTATATTATCCATCAATTATATTTCACGAACCCTTGCACATACCAATAACAAAAAAAGCAGATTTGGCTTTTCTGTGGTTATTGAGAATTGTCAAATTATTCCACTCAGAATGAGCATCATTGAAGCTTCAATTCATATTATCATATTATAGCGAAATGAGGAACTAGAATTTTTTGATGTATCTACTCAAAAATGTGATGAAATCAGTTACCTACTGAAGACAGAAACTTGCTTTCTGTACCCATTTTTCAAAATACATTTTTGTAATTTTCTATGTTTCTACTTGAAGAGTCGAATCTTGCGAAAATTTCGAACAAGCTTCAAGCTTGGAAGCACGCAGATCTTCAAGCTTGGGAGCTTGAAGATCTGCGTGCGTGCGTGTTTTTGAATTCGGAAGTAAATGTGAATTTAGGAAAAAAACTCTGAAAAATCCTATTCTGTTGAAGATATGCATATCATGTATTTGACAAAAAATGAGGTAAAATGAATGGTGATTGCAATGATGAAAAAAAATTATCATTTTAAAAAATGAAGAAAAATCGATTGGAAATTCGTTATGTTGAAGTCTTTTTGTGGACACTCCATATGCTGGAGATGCTATTATAGCTGGCTAGGATACTTTGAAGTCTTGTCTTCCAATCCATATAAGCTATAAAGGAGTTCGTGAAACATAATTGGATAACATAGCTCCTACAAGTATCATGTTTTTGTCAAAATGCCCAATATTTCGAAAACTGTCGTATAAACAATATGTGAGAAGTATACGGAAGCGTGCAGGAAGTTTCAGAGAATTGAAAAACATTAAGTCACCCTCTATTCCTCTTTTGTGGGCCACCCGATATATATATATACAGGGTGTTTGGTAATCCGACGTGAACCTTGAAAAGGGATATACTAGACGTCATTTGCAGTGAATTGCGTCGAGTAACGCATGGTCCGAAAATCTATGGTTACGAAGATATGGCGATTTTTCAACTTTTTTGAAATTTTCTGCTTCGTTATCGAAAATAATTGATTTTGTAAAAACTACTCGACTCTGAATTGTCAATGAATATTTTTTTCGAAGCTGAGGAGATGGTCCTTATTTCTTGCGAAAAAGTATTCACTAAAAATTCAGATAACCCGAGATATATACAGGGTTATTAAATGGCTGCACCTGTTTTCCTCATAAAATCTTGATAAAACAATTGGGAATTACTCGAAAAAAGTATTATGAACTTGGTGTACAAATGCGAGGAAAAACTTCCCTGTTTCATTAGCTTTCCAAAAAGGTACATATGTCAATAATTCCTTCATGCAATCAAAAAATATGGCCGGAAAACCAAGCAGACAACAGACTTTTTCGAGTTATTTAGTGATCGAACCATGGCCCGCTTACGGCTTACGAATCACGCCGAGTGAAATAAAGGATAATAGGATATCTGAATGACTCGAAAAAGTCTGTTGTCTGCTTGGTTTTCCGGCCATATTTTTAAATTGCGTGAAGGAATTATTGACATATGTACCTTTCTGGAAAGCTGATGAAACAGGGAAGTTTTTCTTGACATTTGTACACCAAGTTCATAATACTTTTTTCGAGTAATTCTTAATTGTTTTATCAAAATTTCATGAGGAAAACAGGTGAAGCCATTTATGACCCTGTATATCTCGGGTTATCTGAATTTTTAGTGAATACTTTTTCACAAGAGATGAGGACCATCTCCTCAGCTTTGAAAAAAATATTCATTGAATATTTAGAGTAGAGTAGTTCTCACAAAATCAATTATTTTCTATAACGAAGCAGAAAATTTCAAAAAAGTTGAAAAATTGCGATATCTCCGTAACCATAGATTTTCGGACCATGCTTCACTCGACGCAATTCACTGCAAATGACGTCTAGTATATCTCTTTTCAAAGTTCACGTCGAATTACCAAACACCCTGTATACTCCATTCACAATTATAAAATCACAACTCTGGCCATGGTTTCGTTTTCAGGAATTGGCGCACCTGATGAAAAATCTGTGCTCGTACATAGAATATGGTTAATGACAATACGACGATGCCAGTTTTTCTGTTTACATCAAAGTAAAAGTATCAAAGATTTTCCCCATTTTGTTAGTTCGTATCGATCGGTGATTTTGGGGAGAAAAATCGATAGGAAACCGCCTATTTTTCCGTTCTTCGGCGTCCAGAAGAAGTTTCGTGCAAGTGTCATTTTTTCCTTTCACGAGTTTTGGCGTGAGTACGAACGGCAAATTTGAATTGGACCAAAAATCGATTTATAAGCATAAATAAAGCAAAAGTAAGTACTAATCGACCTTTTTACACTTGATAACGAAGTTTTTTTAGGTATCTGGCCGTTTTGAAAGATTTCAAACGAAATTCCGGTCCCCCAGAAGTTTGGTTAGTTTCGGTATCGATTTTGGTGCTCAAAATTTATTTGGAATGTGTAAATGGACAAGAAAGGCTTCCTTATACGATCTTCTAACGGAAGCGACCGGAAAATATGGTTCAGGTAGAATTGAAATGTGTCACTGGAGCTTTCATTCCTTTGCCGAAAGTAGAAAAAGGCTATATTGAACCAGAATACATCGGTTTTTTTCCATATTCCAGGAGTTTGTGTCTTATTTTAGAACAGGTGAATGATAAATGTGAAGCATATGTTTGACCTATTCCATTTTATTTGTACAAACCTACTTGGTAGTAATGTATGAATATTTTTTAATCCAATAAATTACTTTACAATCAGAATATTTTACTCCTTGTTCATAAGATCAAATAAATAAAATGTCGTCAATCTTGAACTTTCAGTTCAAGAGGATAATAAACATTGAATCTTCACAAGCATGCATATGAAAATTATGTGAAAGCAATGCAATTTTTTTCCATTGCGAAAAATACTTAATATATTTCAACAGTGATCTCTTGTACTTTTCATGCAAATAACTAGAAAAGGAATACTTTCTATCAATTCATATAAACGTTAATTATTTTCGTCCATCACATCTTTTCCAATTCATTCACATTCTGAGAAATACGCTAAGAATGTAGAAAGGGCAACATAGTGTTGACTTGGAACATAAAAATAATTTGAAAAACGTCATAACTTCGATACAGAGTGGAATGTGTCAAATTTCCAATGCCAGAGCTGTGATTTTATAATTGTGAATGGAGTATATATATTCGAAAATATTTTAAGGTTGTGCTCTTCCTGGAGTATATCAAGTCTGCATCAAAAAATTTTGCCAAACTCAGACCGTTACGCGTATATTGTCCGCTGCGGCACTAGTGGGAAATCCTGTATACTCTGCATTAATTTGTGTCAGTGTTAGACTATACTCCATTCTCTTTTATAAAGTATCCCGTGGTCATGATTTAGATTTATCACGTTTTTTTTTTACTTGAAACTGACGCAGGTTGGCACTCGTGAATGACAAATAATTCTCAGAGGCGTTGCCAATGTAGGTATAGGTCCGTCTGTTCGATTTGAAGTTTTTCTGTCAGGTTATTCCAGTACTTTAATTCTTTTTTCGAATGAACTATCACAAAGTAACGGACTATTATGTCCATTATTTTTCAGTCAAATTTCATCACTCGATTCTTGATTTCCGTAAAAAAAATAGCATAACTGAATCTTCCAACCATGTTAGTATACGTGAAATATTTCCAGTATTAACTGAGAAAAAGATTTCTTCAACATTCGCCAGGTCTTTGGAATTATTGAATTCACATAATATTTTCTCAAATTCATTATTTTCCCGAAGTAAATTAAATTACTAATACTCCTTTTTAGAAATGGTAACGCTGAAGTCGTATCTGACAGGAAAATGAATATAACCTATCATTTTCAAAATATACATGGTGAAATGTGTCAGAATTTCATGGCTAACCGGGAGTCATTTTCTTCCTTTCAGCCTTTGTAAGTTCTACCTTCAACTCTTTGGTTTTTTGTCCTTCCCCTTGCGTTATTCTTCCGTTCAATTTCTTGACCACAATTACCCGTAATAGTATAAATAGAGTAAATTGTGAATAGAACAAAGATACCATATTTTTGAACATAATTATAAAATATTTATGATGAACAGTTTCAACCAACTTTCAATATTCACGTAAAAAAGAAAAATTTCATAACTTACCTTACCTTGATAACTTAGAACTACGTTGAATAAGATCGATTAAGAGCGAAAACGAAAAACACTCGTCATATATTTATGCGTCGTGTGGAGACCGAGGGTGTTCGGGGACTCGGGGGGTTGTGAAGAATGTGATGTTACCACACTACGTCACTACGCACGCATAGGTACCTTCACTTTTTTCAGCTGCAGGCATGATCACCATTGCCGTCTGACCACGTGTTGGGTAGAATTTCAGTTAAACAACTGAAGTGCGGTTCAATTTTATTGAATGAGAAATTTACCAAGTTTTTGAGTAGAAAATAAGAGAGCTAATGGACTGTATATGTTTATGAATAGTTATTGAAACCCAACACAAATGAAAGGATAAATGCACCCAAAATAACAGTTGAAATATTGTCTTACCTATTTCAGCAAAACGGTCAACCAGATCTTGTCGGTTACTCCTATTTCCATGAACAGAGTGATCGAGCTCGACAAACGAACAAGGAATGGAGCTGACGTAAAAATACGTTGCTAAAATGTTAAATTAGGAACACTTATCCTTGTGGTAGAATAATAACCACGCCACTGGTAACAGTACTTTTCGAACCAAATTCGCACAAACGAATGTTCTTGATTGAATGTAATTCGAATGAATCGAAATCACTAGAATTGTGAAACGCAAGAAAAACTGAACTTTTCTAGATTCACGAAAGGAAACAGAATAAATTTATATTATCGGTAGCAGAATATATTGTATTCACGATTACGGCAATCAATGAACTAAACTGAAAAATGAAATGAAATAAAAATACGACATATGTTACACAGCTGACAAGTGACGATCTTCTCGTACCTAAACTCCATATGGGATTTCCCCAAGTACGGAGAAATTGAATTAATTTCGAAAGGAATAAAAATGAAAAATTCAGAAAAGTTATCTGAACCGTTCACTTGGCGTGAACAAAACAGGCCGCCGTAAAATTGTATGAATTTTACAGAATATTGGAAGCAGTGGAATCAAATCTAATAAACTAATAACTAATAATCTAATAAACTAAAGAAAATTTGAAGTGATTGCAGAATTAAATATCAATCGAGACCAATCGTGTGAGGACTCTTGTATATCGACCGGTTGCGGTCTTTATAGACGCATCTCGAATCGTAAAAATCGAATCGGACGAAATTGCTACCATTAAGATTATCGGACCAAACTTCTTGAGGTATGTCTCGTCTAGCGATAGAACGATCTAAGGTCGATAAAAAGGCCTCCACGGTGAGGGACGAGACTAGTTCCAAATGAACTGCATTGATAACGAAACAAATGAAGAGAGCAAAATATGCTTTCATCATTGTTGGTTTGCGGGAATTATTTGACCGATATGAAAGGGGGCCAGCAAAGTCCACACCCACCTTACTAAAAGAACGTGAAATATTGACTCTGGGCGCAGGTAGAGGAGCCATGAAGGGTTGATAGGTTGTACCTCGAAACCTTGTACATGTTATGCATTTTCGAATGCACTCTCGAACCAGATTTCGTACAGACAAAATCCAATAATTTTGCCGAATTAAAGACATAGTCGTGTTAGGACCGGAATGAAGCGAGATTAGGCGAAAATGGAGACATATTAAACGTGACAACGCACACTTTTTCGGGAGCAAAACTGGATGCTTAGCATTCTGTGGTAAATGAGAGAATTGTAGTCTACATCCCACCCTGATCAATCCCGCAGAATCGATATAAAGATTTAAAGTTCGAAATGATTTTTTGAATGAATTTTTCTGCAGTAAATTCTGGCGCAATTGATCAAAGTGATGATGCTGTGTGATCAATACCATGGATTGGAGGGCTTCCTCCAGCTCATCCCGAGAAATTGGGCCGGACAATCGTGACACTAAATTGTTTTTATGGTGACAATTGAAAACTAACCTTCTCAAATAGGCGAAGACTCGTTTTACCCTATTTAAATTTGAAAATTCTTCGATAACCATTAGAAGCGGATTTACTGGAGGCTTGTTTGCGGTTGCAACATTGATATTAGATTTCGATTCAATTAAGGGAGCTGAACTCAGATCACAACCGGTGGAAAGTGGTGGCCAATTTGAAACTGGAGTAACTAAGAAATCAGGACCATGAAGCCAAAAATCATGAATTCTTGGGGTGAGAAATTGTTGAGGCGTGAGACCTCGAGATGGCAAATCAGATGGACTTGACTCGGTGGATACATGATGCCATGAAACGTCAGGAACCATATCGTTCATCGCGACTACACGATTAGCAACAAACAATTTGAGGCGATGAGAGGGTGTTGGCAACCATGACAGCACAATTTGAGAATCTGAAAATAGGCGACTTTCAGATATTTTAAAGGGAAATTCATTGTCCAGAATCATTCGGACCAAATTAGCCAACAAAACCGCAGCAGATAGTTCCAATCGAGGAACCGAAATTGTTTTTAATGGAGCTACCCCCGATTCAGCGGCCAATAAGTGCGATGAAATTTGATTTTCAAATGTATCCGAAAGATGAGCAGAGGTTGCGTATGCCTTCTCAGATGCATCACAGAAACCTGCCAGTTCGGATTTACACTCATGTGAACGAATGACAGAGCGAGGAATTCTCAACACTGGAAGTACCTGAATATCACCGACTACTTCAGAACACCCGTCAGAATGGGAATCACATGAAGGCTCATCACAACCCAATTTTTCCGACCATAATTTCTGCTGGCGATCACTAGGCGTATATCGGGTGAAAAAAACCGATTTGATTTTGGAAAAGGACTCTTTTATAGGACCTATGATAGTCCAACCGAAAAATGTGTTAACGGCTGTAGGAAATCCAGAAGACGAAATTCGACCATCGCGATCGAAAACCAGCGAATACATATCAGCGCCCAAGAGTACATCTACCGGTTGAGAACGGTGAAATTTTTCATCAGCCAAATTTAAATGCTGAAAATGTTTGAATATTTCCTGAGACAAGGGTGCAGAAGGAATATCATTTGTAATTTCCGGTAAGACAATGGCATCCACCTGTAAGAACTGTGATCCCAACCTAGGATACATCCGGCATTCTACTAAACCTAGCGGTCTTGCATTTGATTGACCAATGCCAGAAATAGATATATTGACAGGGTCAATTTTCAAACCTAATCTTTCGACTAGGGGTTGACTAATGGCTGAAATCTGGGATCCAGGGTCTAAAACTGCTCTTACGGATATCATTGAACCGTCAGCGGATTCCATTCTCGCTTGAACAGTGCCAAGAAGTACCTGATTTACTGAGGCCGATTTTCTATTAATGTGATAGGAGTTAATAACATCATTCGAAGGAATGGAATGAGAAGTTGAAGGCTGATTTTCGACATGATTTGTTTTACCTAGAGTACGAGATGGTACATTTGATTGATTGGCAGATTCATTATTAGAAGAAGATTCGTTATCGGGATGGAGACTGGTGTGATGACGATTCGATTTACACAATCGACACGAATTTTTGGAAGCGCAATCTTTGAAATTGTGTAGACCAAGGCAATTGAAACAGCGCTTGGAATTTTTCAAAAATTCGAATTTGTCTTGTCTTGACAAATTTATATAGGAGGCACAGGCGAATAATGGATGCGAATCAGAGCATTTCGGACAACGAAATTTTCTTGAATTCGGGAAGCTACGTGAATCATTGGAGCTTTGAGAGGTGGATGCAGAATTTGCGATTAAAACATTTGTTGTTTTATTTTTATTTGAATGTGATGAATCGAATGGTGTTGATTTGGATGCAGATCTGGAAGAACTTTGTTCGTAAAATTCTTGAGCCGTTAGCTGTTGCGTTACGAACTCAATCAAGGTGCTATATGCGGGAATCTCGGATGATTTTAATTGACCTTCAAACGCTTTTCTCGTGTGAGGGTCAACATTACGCAACGTTATGGAAAACAGAAGGAAATCTGATAAGTCCTTTATATTCAGCGCTTTTATTGCATTGATAGAATTTTGGTGACAGTTTAAAAAATCTTTAAGATGCGAGACCGAATTATTATTCGAAGCTTTGAAATTGAGAATTTCGTTCAAATACATCGTAGCCAACATACGAGGATTCTGAAAGCGCGATTTTAAAGCTTGATAGGCCAACTCATAATTTTCAATTGACAATTGTAACCCCGATATGACCGCAAGAGCATCATTTCTTAAATAAGATTTCAACAGTTGAAACTTTTGTATGGTTGTCAAACTGTTGTTTTCATGGACCGAAGAATTGAAAAGCTGGAAAAACTCAGGCCACTCAGCGCTTTCGCCAGAAAAGGGGCGAATATTAATTTTTGGCAGCAAAATGGATTCATTTGAACTCGAAGCTTGCGAACTCGACGCAGGCGTCGACAAAGTTTCCTGTCGTTTCAAAGCCAGAAAAAGCCCGGTTATGCGAGTAATCACTTCAGCAAACGCCAACTCTGACTTTGCCGTCTCTATACGATCTTCTGATAACAACTCGTAATTCAACTCCATTATTTCCTCCTGTATTTCTTCAAATTTAGATTCATAACTAGAAATCTTTTCTCGGTATGCTTGTAATTCGAAGAGTTTTGTACCATCATAATCTTTCACTCTTTGCCAGATTCCGGTAATGATAGAAAATATGTTGGCCCGTTTTTCAACCAACTTATCCAATGTTTTATTGCCTGTATCTGTCTTCGGTGGCATTGTTATAAAGAAATTTAATAAGAAACAGATACAAACAGCAAAAAATGAATTGAAAAGGAATGAAATTGAATATCTCGATGGAAACAGATGTATGCGACCCGTCAGCTGTGGAACGATGTTGCCAGATTCCGATGATCGTCGTATATCTGAATATAAAATGGCCGCTTCAAAGCTAAGATTTTTGAATTTTTGACTGAAACTTTCAAATTTTAAGGAAATTAGCTTGAGATTAAGCTTAATATCCGGCCCGAAGGACCAATACGTGTTGGGTAGAATTTCAGTTAAACAACTGAAGTGCGGTTCAATTTTATTGAATGAGAAATTTACCAAGTTTTTGAGTAGAAAATAAGAGAGCTAATGGACTGTATATGTTTATGAATAGTTATTGAAACCCAACACAAATGAAAGGATAAATGCACCCAAAATAACAGTTGAAATATTGTCTTACCTATTTCAGCAAAACGGTCAACCAGATCTTGTCGGTTACTCCTATTTCCATGAACAGAGTGATCGAGCTCGACAAACGAACAAGGAATGGAGCTGACGTAAAAATCCGTTGCTAAAATGTTAAATTAGGAACACTTATCCTTGTGGTAGAATAATAACCACGCCACTGGTAACAGTACTTTTCGAACCAAATTCGCACAAACGAATGTTCTTGATTGAATGTAATTCGAATGAATCGAAATCACTAGAATTGTGAAACGCAAGAAAAACTGAACTTTTCTAGATTCACGAAAGGAAACAGAATAAATTTATATTATCGGTAGCAGAATATATTGTATTCACGATTACGGCAATCAATGAACTAAACTGAAAAATGAAATTAAATAAAAATACGACATATGTTACACAGCTGACAAGTGACGATCTTCTCGTACCTAAACTCCATATGGGATTTCCCCAAGTACGGAGAAATTGAATTAATTTCGAAAGGAATAAAAATGAAAAATTCAGAAAAGTTATCTGAACCGTTCACTTGGCGTGAACACCACGGTTACCCCATCTTCCCCTATAGAGGATAGGACATGTCAAATTTTGTTAAAAGGGGAGCCAATAAGGGTGTTCAAATGAGTTTGATATCACTACCCCTCTAGCTGCAACCCCTAACAGCTCTCATTTTTGACTAGGGAAAAGGGGTCGAGCAGCACCTTGTTGGAAAGGCAATTCAATTTCCTGCATGGGTGTATTTTTTTCCATCGCTTTATTATTGCACAGTGACTCAATATTCCATCAATAACTTTCACATGCAGAATTTGGATCTTTGCGATGGAAAAAACGCTCGGAAAGGTCAAAAAATGAATTCGATATCCCTACCCCTCTAACCGCTACGTGAAAAGAAAACAAAAAAAACTGGAAACGTGAAAACAATAATACTTACAAAGTGAATCGTGCGCTTTCGTTTAATTTGAAACTAGATGGCCCGGCGAACTTTGTTTCGCCCAAATAATACTTACGGCGAATTTCGTAAATCGTAATCACCGCTGATCGGGAATCAAAGGCTTTATTCTCTGATTTTTGAACTGTCAAATTGATATGATGCTAGATAAAGCTCCGATTCCCGGTGATAACGCTTTGTGAAACCTACCTTTAAAGTTGTATGAACATATTATTGCTATTTTTCAAGCAGGAGATAAATTGACAAAATAAACAAAATTTTAGTGTATGCTATCAATTTTTGAATGCATTGACATCGATCAGATCGAAAATATTATAATTGTTTCGTGGTGGCGCCGCAATGTCATACGTGTCATTTCATAATTCCAATATGATCAATGAACAATGAAAATAGACCTTTTCAGAATACGTAGAACAAAGATGAAAGATGTGAACTAAACCAGAATGAGAGAGAAACAGGTATATTTCATGCGCAACTTGTGGGTAGCATTAAAAGATGCGCAAACCTTAGTGCGAGAGAGAAAAGAAAGAGAGAGAGGGAAGCAATGAAATGAGATCCTACTGGTTTTATAGTACCGTGACCGTCACTTAGTAACACAACATTGTTGAGATATACTAAAATTTTGATTTTCGATAAACAATACAACAAATAACATCCACATCCAAAACATCGACTGAGTAAAATAATAATATCAATTGTCAAATGTCAACGATTTAAGGGGGGAAATTTTGACGACCAATGATATTCATTCTTAGCCCACAAGTGACGCGCGCAACTGTCACCTGCACAGGTAATTCTGGAAAGGTCTATTGAAGCTGGGCTTTGGTAAGAATCCAGATCTGCGCTTGTGCAGCAATATTGAGAATGAAAATAATTCACTAATTTGACTAATTCAGTCTCTCTCTGACATATCGTAATATGTCGTGAATCATATGTCATTCATAACTTCATTTGAATACTCTCGATCATAACCTCATAATTGCATGTGAAATGTTTGAATTGCTTCATTTCGTTTACTTCAAGCCCTGAATATCACTTCTAACTCCTATTCATATTTAGAATTGAACTCAAACTATTCAAGGAACATATTTTCATCCTCGATATCTATTTTCTTGTCTATTGTCTTTCGGAATATACAAACCCTCTACATTTCTCGCGATTTTCGAATTTCTTGTTGACGCAATTCTCACCAAGAATTTGACTCAGCTTTGTGACTGTTAATAGCAGGAGTATAAGCCATATTATACCTTTCCTCAGAACTAATATGAATCAAAGTGTCAAGAATATGAACAAAAATTATGGCTTGAAGGAACTTTCGACTATAAACACAACCCGTTCACCAGAATGAATTCAAATATTTGAAATAACTAATAAAAATCAGAACTTATTTTGTGAATAGCGCATTCTGAAGTGGAAAAAAACGAAACTTTTCTAATATTCTCAATGTTATCCAATCAAAATCTAATTAGTACTCAACTCATTATTTTAAACATCTAAGCTTTATGGTGCACAGCTTAAAATAATTGGTAAACATCTCAGTTGATAGAGTAGTGAGATTTCCATGATTAAATGGATGTGAGCTGCCACACAGAACAGAAACACAAAAATAATATGTCAATAAATAATTATGGCAATTTTGGATTCAGTTATTTCCGCAAATATATTTATTACCCAAACAAAAATTTGAAAACATTTCAAAAATTATGAGGAAAGATGAGAATGGATAACTCACGATTGAAACTTATCGCCAAAATCCGATTTACTCGAAATTTCGAAAAAAATTCACTGTGATATTCACCCGCTTTTTGATCTGGTAATAGCCTTTCATGGTACTACTATCTATAAGTTCTATGCAAATTACAGAGTAATTGTATATACATCGCCATCTAATGGTGATAATATCAAATATAGCACCATCACGATTATTTTATTTTGAATTAAATAACAAATAATAATCAGTCATAATGTGTGAATAGCGCCACCTGAAGTTGTAAGAGAAACTTCTTTCATATCTCAACGAAATCTAATCATTCTAGTTAGAGATCTGTACTCTTGCACTAAGACAATTTGGTTTTGGTCAACAGCACAGAGTTGGAGGCAACTCAAATTACACACTATATGTTTACATCGCCAACTGACGGTGAGAATATGGAATGAAGTACCTACGAATAAGCTGCTGCGTAACTTTAGCGACACCTAGTGGCCTTACTCAGAAGAAGGAAAAGCATTTCCTGTAAAAGTGAAATTTTCATTGATTTTTTCAGAGTTTCGTTGTATTTTATAATAACCAGACCGTAGACGAATCCATATATGATTATATGAAGTTTCATAATAAACAGTCCGTCCAATCTCGAGTTATTAATGGTGTAACCAACATCTTTCTTTTATATATAGATAATTGCTGTTAGGGTAGCGGCAAGAGGAGTTGTGATATAGAATTCATTTTTTGATTACGCAAATGACTTTCTCTCAGTAGTTTTCTGATAAGATGATTATTTTCATTAATTATAATAGAACTGTCCTTCAGAAATGAGTAGTTTGGAAATTGAACATTCGTTAGATAAAATGATATTTGCTGTATAAACCCGCTCATAATTGTGGAAATTTTCTTTACCCAACTAGCAAAATAGTCCCCTAAAAGAACGAAATTATTTCATAATCATCGTATTGCGTAGATAGAAACAACAAAATTATTTTTTTATGCGTCCCAATACGACGATTTTATCTTAAAATATAGAGATTTCTATAATGCGGTTATATAAACGTTCTCACAACTAATATCATAGGATAAAGAAATAGTCTGAGTGAAGGAATTTTATAACAGTTGCATAACGTACCATAAAATTCTTATAGAATAATTTCAAAACAGTCTTATAGTGCGTTCCACTTGGCGATCACAACGATCAAAACGCTCCTTTGGCCGTTCCACATGGCGACTACGGTCGTTGTGGACGCGGCGAATACGTTACTCATGACGTCATTGTTTTCGCCCACGCCAAGCTCACAACGACCCATCCCAAGACTTGGGTCAAAGAGTAAACACAAGAGACCTCACTCCCCCTATTTATGAATGAAATCGTGAACATCGTTTGTTTGACCTTGAAAGTCATTTCTGAATGACGAGGTCTAATCGAGGGGTGCCAGTAACAGCCCTGTATCGGCGTAGTATTATTCAAGGTCGAAGAACTGATGTTTGCCGCCAAGCCTAAGTGATTTCTCTTGTGTCTACTCTTTGCTTGGGTCTTTGCGGTCGTTCGAGGAGTGGGGATGATAATTTGGTCACGGCCTGCTAAAGAAAGACTGATGTAGTAGCCAGTAGGCCAATGCCAATCTAGCCCGTTCCACTTGAATGTTTGATTGCAACGATCGCAAGCATGTGGAATGGGATAAACAGCGGTCGTGAGCGTGAGCATTGTGAGCGCCAAGTGGAACGCACTATTATACAGATTATAATACGGTCGCATAGCTATTGTGTTACTTATAATAGCGGCGTTAAACGATGGTTGTAAAAGAATCTGTATAAATAGTTGCATTAGAGTTCCATAAAAAAATAATAGGATTGTTGCTTTGCGCAGAAGTTAAACATATATACACAATAAATATTAATGAATTTTATAATCATCGTATAACAACTACATAATTCTTTCTTATGAAGAGCTTATAGAATCAAAATGTAGTTCCCAGGAATAAATTTATATCAAGTCATGCATTCATTTTAAAATTTACTGTATCCCCTACTAGAAGAATTGCGCGGGTTTTTTAGCAGGTTCCGTTAACAAAATGAATTCGGCAATATCTGATAATGAGTGGAAACGAGTGAAAAGGATCAGTTAAAAAGAAGTACAATGGAATGGAATACTTCAGACGCAGAGGCTGAAGTGTCATGTTACGAAAAGACTAATCTAGAAGAAACGAAAATTTTAGCTTCAGCCAGCAGTGATAATACTGAAGAAGAATCCAAAAGAAATGAAGGATATATTGGAAGAAAGCGTCAACATTAATAGTGCTGATGAAGAAACCACCGATACAGACGACGTAAATTTGATGCATTATATATCTGAAATTGAAAAAAGATTAAAATAAGAGATCAACTCAAGATTTGGGCAACGTCTTTTTACATCAATCATTCTGCATTAATAGAGCTTTTCGTTATATGAAACCTAATCTTCTTCCTACAGCACCACGAACATTCTTAAATACTCCCCAACAAGTTTAATTGGTATCACTTGAGAATGGAACTTATTGGTAAAATGGTCTAGTATTCAACTTGAAAATTTTTTCGGAAAATATCCAGAAGTTAAACCGCTTGCCTTTTCTTGGAGACTATCCAGCGCAAGCTTTCATTGGAGAGGACTGTTTTTTTTCTTTCATTAATTTTTATTTATTTTCAGGAGTAGCGAATTTTAATGCTAAACATAATGCTAATGCAAATCCAATTTGATTCGGGCACCGAATCACTTTCACGTTGTAATTTGGAGGCAAATCTTCTTGGAAAGGATAACTTGCGATTATTTTTCCAGTTTGTAGGCCCATTTGTCAACCCCTTTCTATTATTTTCCACTGTTTCCACTATTTTGACATCTTTTATAAATACCTGTCTATAAATTTCACGCAGGGAAAAAATCTGTATACAAAACATATTCGAAACATAATATAACTAAATGATTGTTAACTGTCTTACCCCAAGCACATTAAGCGATAATTCTGTAATCTGTTCTATTATATAGTTTGCCAACACGCTATAGGATAACGCGGATATCTAACGTACAGTGTTGTTAGCTTGGGCAGTTAGTAGTTATATCATTGTTTGAACAATGGGTATATTATACCAACATTAACATTCATAATATTAGGTGCAATAAATAGGTCGTAGACTATTCATTTTATTATGATACATCTTGAAGTTCAAAACGTGTTGCAAATCAATTAAAAAAGTCAGCAATTGTTTTTCATTATACATCATCAGAATATTAATCATATCATTGTCATCTCTGACAAACAAATCGTTTGGAGATGTAATTTCTTGAAGTTGGAATAACTTCGCAAAAAGTTTGACAAGAGCGCCGAAACAACCTGACCTCACGTCAGAGTGCTTACAACATTTCTTCACCAGGACAAACATTTTTTTGACAATAACTGAAAAATTATTGCAATAAATGAGAATAGTTTAACGTCTGTAAATATAATTAAGGAAAGAAATAACGGCATGCAGACAATTGAATATTTTTGAAATTCCGGGAAAAATATCATCATTGGTCGGAATCCGAAATCCGATCTTAAAACTGAAATCGAAAAATTCGATGACGTGGAGTGAAGGATAAGTGGAATCCCCTGACCAATGATGGTGAATCATTGCTCCCCAACTAGGATCCCCCCTCTCACCAACATATGAGGTGAACCTCAGGATATTGAATTCCGGGAAAAGTATCATATGCATCGTTAGCCCAGTGGTCAAGGCCCCATGCCCGGAAAGTAGGGAGACGTAGGTTCGATTCCTGCACGGTGTGTGACTTTTTCCGGAATTTCAAAAATATTCAATTGTCTGCATGCCGTTATTTCTTTCCTTATTGCATTAAATTTTATGTCGCGTGCACTCAATGCAAAACAGCGACGACATGTGTTGAACATTTCACCATTTAAACTATGTAGTATAAAATCTGGCAACATTCAGAGGTGGTCAAGAATCAAAACCTAGCAATGACTCTATCAAATACAATGGTATGGCGCTGTATTGAACAACATAATAAAACTTTAATATCGTATACAGCTCAGAAGGAAATAGAATCATTGTATAAGGTCTTTAAAGTGTGTTCTATCATATACGCCATTTTATTAAACTTTCGTATGTTCCGAATCCGCCGCCATTGTGAGAAAAACATAAATAAACGTGAAAAGTTGAATTAAAATTTAATTTTTAAGAGAAATGTAGAGATTTTTCTCTGGTTTTACAGTCGCTGGCATATAATATTGAATCTCTGTCATGACTCAACGCAAACGTTGACATATCTCTATATCTAATAAAATATTCTTGTGTGGGCTGAAGGACTCCGGTCGATGGCCTTTGACTATGTTCAATAAAGTACTGTTATTATTATTATTCTTGTGACAATTCTATTCCGAATTTCAACAGTAGACAACAAAACGATTTTATTAGCGATTCTTTCTGCATTATAAAATAATTTCTTTGTAGTTCTATAAATGTTCGTTAAATACTCTCAAACCGCAGAATAAAAGAACTGCTATGCAAAAGTTTCATAGCAGTTGCCAAATAGTTTTGTGAATGTATCGTATAAGTTATTTTGAAGACATCCTTATAGGACAGTTTTATAGGGTTATCTTATAACAATTGTATAGTTAACTATAGAACTGTCCTAAAAGAACTGATCTGTTGTATAAACTGGGACCCTTTTTGGTTGTAAAGACATTGTATAGTGGTTTATAGCCGCATTATAAGATTTTAACGTTTCTATAAGATATGCTATATAGCATTTCTCACAGCCTTTATAAAATTAGTTTTGCTAGTTGGGTAATGAACTAATTTTATTTTCTTGTATGAATGATTGAAGGAATGATTTAAATAAAGCATTTATTGTAAAAAACAGGAACACACAAATAAAAAATATATAATAATAACAGAAGATTCATTCCATATAATTATTATGTTCAAAAGCTTAAATTTTAATTATTGTAATAAACTCTGTAGAAAGTTGAAAGCTTTAGCTGTTAGCTCTTGCACCAGAACTGCTTGCTGTACAGTTGAAGGGAAGAAGAGATTGTAGATCTGAGTTAAAAATAATTTCCGACAATAATTAATTGGAATTTATGCTTTTGAATATGAGAAAGCAATATAATCACAAACTTTACACTAATTTTTTCATCAGGACGAGCAGACATAAATTTATTTGCAGATCTTAATTCATATAAAGGACACTTAGTATTTAATTGGAAAGAATTTAAAAATAAGATAAAATTTATCATTTGAAGTGAACAAAGGCGACAACTGTTAACAGAGTATTTTGCGAGTTTGTTCTTCAATCTCACAATCAACAATTTTCATGTTTCTTTGAATCGGAATGAACGCGATCAACGTGTTTCTTGACATCTGCCTTTTTAATCGATTCATATTCGCATAGCTCGCACTGATGTTTTTTTGGTTTGCCGGCTTTGTTGTGAGATGAATTTAATTGTTGAGTTTCGACATTTTTTTTTTGCTCTGCACTTTTTTCAGAATCATCGGGCTGGATAGTTTCAGAGTGAATTGATTTAACGTGTCTCTGAAGATGCTGCTTTATGTTTGTGGAATAATCACAAGACTCACACTTATATTTTTTAATATCCAAATGAATGGAATCGATGTGTTTCTTCAGGTATATTTGTCGGGAACTGGCATAGCCGCATATGTGACATTTGTGCGGCTTCAATTTCAGATGAGCCGATACTATATGCACTTCAAGATCGCATTTCCGAGGTGCAGCATACTCGCAAGAGAAACACTTAAATTTTGGTGAATCTAAATGAACTGAGTCTATGTGTGTTTTGAGATTGGAATGGAGGGTAGCAACATGATCACATAAAGGACAATGTAATTGATTATAATTCAGATGAACACAACTCTTATGTTTTTTGACATCTTTTAGAAAATCTGAGGCATAGTCACACTTATCACACTCATATTTTTTGGATTTAGAATGAACAGAATTAATGTGTCTGTTCAGATCATGACTTTTGTTTGTAGTATAGTCACATAAACTACATTTAAATCTTTTTGAATCAGGAAGATTATCACTTATTTCACATACTTCCAAATCAGGATGTTTAGTTTTCATATGCCGATCGAGATGTCTTTTGTATAAAGCAGCATATTCGCATGAGGTACATTTATGTGGCCTCAATCCCAAATGAACTGATTCCGAATGATATTTCAGATTGATTTTTTTGTCTGTAATATAGCCACATGTCTGACACTCGAGTTTATCGCCTGGTGGTGCATTCATAGAGCTTCCTTTTGAATTACAGCCAGTTTCATCTTCTGATTCGGCTGTTTCTATCAATTGTTTTTTACTCCTTGTGGTTTTGATGAGTTTTTCTCGTTTCATTTTGCTCCCCATTTCGTCGTCCAAATGTTGATTACTGAAATATACCAAAATAATTAATTAGTTTTCTTACAGTAATCGAAAATATACAACAAGTTATGGAATAGTTGATTCAAAATTACTTCAAGAAGCCATGAAAACTTTCACACAGATGATGCTTTGAAATCGGCAAAATATTAAAGAATCATTCATCATTTATGACTCCTCTAAGTTACTTCGGATTTACCATAATACAGTGTATTTAAAGGTGAAGCTCTTCTTTTGACAGAAAGTACTCATCCAAATAAGTCATTTTACCAAATTTTTTTTACATCAATTATGACCTTGTTTCGAGAAAATGAAACTAGAATATTTTCTGGTTTCTAGGCGAATCTGAAAATTCTTCAGTCTGAACCTGCACCCTCGCCTGCCTCCGTTGATATCAACAACTTTTTAATCTTCTTTTCATACATGACTCAGAATATCAATTGTGATCAGTGGTAAGGTGTAGATTGTACAAGTGTTTATTTTTCGAAAATTCCGCACGTTTATTCAAATAATGAACTTGTTGATATGCTTTTTATTTATGGTGAATCAAAACAAAATGCCAGTTCAGCGTATTAGTTGTACAGAACAAGATTTCCGCTAAGAAATCACCGAGTTTCGCGGATGTTCATAAAGCTGGTGCAGAGATATACAGGCTAAAGTATAGTATTAAGGTATTGATGCCCAAATTTTTTTATAATTTTTTTAAATTCATTTTATATCAGAAATTTTCGTTAAAATGACTTAATTTGATGAGTTCTATCACCTGTTAAAAGAAAGGCCTCACCTTAAATATTTAGGGTTGGTTTCAATGAAACAAAAATGAACAAAAGCTCAGTCATATCTCGTTCATTGAATAAATATTACTGTGTTGAGGCACTTGAGCTTGCACGTAAGATGGATGTTCCACTTCTGGACAAACATTATCGGTATCTCGTTCTTTTAATTTGAAAACGAGTAATTTTTTAAATGAACATATCTCCTAACTCCTAAGTGATCCGCTCCCTCAAGCTTGTGTTTATAGGGTACCTTGCGACTGCGGGTAAGTTTACATCGGGACTACAAAAAGGAGCATTGACGGATCACGAACGCTGTAGTGGACTATTTCAAAGAAAGAAATCTGTACTCGCGAAACATATGCTTCGATGGATGGACTTAGCATTCTCTTCGCGAAACAGAGGTCATTTCCAACATCAAGCGTTACTAACCTAGGACGAATATGGAGGCCATCCAAATCTGTAAGAACAAAAACAACATGAACAGAAAAGAGGAAACTCTCATTGTTCGTGGTGCTTGGTTTCCAGCTATCTACAATGGTAGGCCTGCACCTGTCCGGAGCGGAGGGAATGAACCGACCGGTCTCACCAGCGGTGGAGCTACGGCTATGAATACAGAGGGGGATTCAGTAACAACTACAGTTCGGAGCGGTCATTCGTCTGGGTACAACCTCCGACCGAGAAACAACTGAAGCCTACCGCAGTTGTAGGCAAAAAAATGCCTATGGGACCACGACTAGAGAACCCGGAATACTGTAGATACTAACTTTTGTCTATCCCTCCATCTGTGAACATGATAACTCAACTCGAAGTGTTCAGGGTAGGTTCGGATCTGGAATGTGCCAATTGTAGCTGGGCCAGGTACGAACTGAGATATACGCATAAGCTGAAAATCTGTACGAAGAAAACTCGTTTAACATGATTGAAAAAGTAAGGTAAGCATCAATACGAGATTTCAGAATTTATACAGGGTGTCCCGGAAAATGTGGGAAATCTCTCGGATTCAGATAAAACATAAAAAAATAAGATGACAAGTTCCCATAATTTTTTTTCCTAGCGGCCCTCCCTACGGAGATACGGTCTAGAAATCCATTTTACTGGAATAAATCGCAAACTACTTAATATAATTAAAAAAAATTTATATGTTGAACAGTAGTAAGGACCTCTTAAAATACTGCCCTTAAATTTAAATTAGCTCTTTTAGTTTACCAGGGGCGGACTAGGTTGTACATTTTAAGGCTTACATTTTCAACCCCCTGTATGATAAGGAGTAGAAAAAAACCAATTTGGATAGCTTGGAGATTAAGCTAAAAAAAAGGTACTCTTGTTTATTGTCGATAAAATGAACCGTTTTCGAAAGACAAAATTACAAAGACTCTTAACTATGCAGTTTTGGCACAGAAAGAAGACACGGTAATAGTACATTGTTTAAAGGGTAGGAAAAGCGTAACATTCCTGGACGCAGTGGCGGCTCCTCCATTTGTGCACATGTGCACGTGTACCCCCAAGTAATATCTTCATCTAAAGGAATTTATTTTTGTGTTTGACGTAAATGTAACGTTTTCCATTGGGTATTTAATTTTATTTTTAATTTCCGATGTTCCGGTACACGGTTCTGTATTACTGTAGAGTGTAGACTACTATAGAAACAAGAAACATACGGCGGGCGAACTCACAACAGTCAAAACTTCGAACGCCAACGGTCAATGCAAATAGGGATGAGCGATATTTCATTCACTGTGATTTAATCACTGATATCTCTAAGTCACAGGTAGTCACTGTTCCGTACCGGTAATGAAGAGCGTGATTTGATCACAGTTAATTCCGTTACTGGGATCGAAGACTCCAAAGCGATTAAGACGCAAAAGACGTGATATCTGTTTGGACGGTGAATGTATTTCTGCGATTCATAAAGCACTAACCAAAACCATAAGGGTCATTTTCCTATATCACCGTAAGAATGACATGGGTGATATGCGACTTCGTGCCTTATTGGTATTCAGGCGCGTATTTGCTACAGGTTGATACTTGTCACTAATACAGGGTCTTTCACGAGGAACCTCACCCATATTTATACGGGAAACTACTGAACGTATTTTCATGAAATTCAGCACTTATAAGTATTTCACGATGCTGATGAAATCTAAAATATTTTCGAAGCATGAGCACCTCCGGTTTTTCCGGAAATGACGTCAACTTCCGTTTTTCAAATTAGAACACCATTTTTTTATTGCAGAAATAGATTCCTTAGAAAATTTCAAGTTATTTTGATGTAACATTTTTCAGTTTTGGTTGGAAAATTCTCTCTGAGCGGGAAAATTCGAAAAAAAAATCGAAAATAGAGCTCCGCTGAAACAAGAATAACTTCGAGGTTTTTGGATGGAAAATTTTCATTTTTGGGATTTTTCAAGATGTAAGATTGATGTATCCACTTTGAAAATCGAAATCGCGATTCATGATACAGGGGGTGAAAAAATCGCTTTCAAAGTTAGGGATGACAAAATCGTGAAAAATAAATTTTTTCAAATTAGAACCCCATTTTTTATGGCAGATATTGAATCTACGTTAAAAAATAATGTGAGTGTATGCATCACACCCTTGCCCTAAAGTGGATATTTTCTGAGTTATTCACAAAAAACTGTGTTTCGTCTTGAATTTTCAGCTATTTCTTTTCCCTTCACGCCAAAAAGATGAAATTTTCAGGAACTGTTACATAAACCATGTTTTAGATTTTACTACCCTAATATGCAAGAGAAAAAAGTTACAGGTTGTTCCTAAATAGATGGCGAATTTGGATTCGAATTTGTATCGGAAACCTCTTTATTTCAACTAATCGGCCATCGGTTTTCTCTCCAGTGATAAATAAATAATTCCTTAT
Source organism: Adalia decempunctata (assembly GCA_951802165.1). Classification (NCBI taxonomy): domain Eukaryota; kingdom Metazoa; phylum Arthropoda; class Insecta; order Coleoptera; family Coccinellidae; genus Adalia; species Adalia decempunctata. The sequence goes on along the minus strand of OX637703.1, from coordinate 29,833,934 downwards.
GAACCATATGCAAAAACTTACCATGTTTTACATTCTTTTTTTTTAATGATAGATATCATTAATTACATCTGCCAAATTCCTCTTTATTCAGTAGCATGTAATTATTGATATCTATCATTGAAAAAAAGAATGTAAAACATGGTAAGTTTTTGCATATGGTTCATAAGGAATTATTTATTTATCACTGGAGAGAAAACCGATGGCCGATTAGTTGAAATAAAGAGGTTTCCGATACAAATTCGAATCCAAATTCGCCATCTATTTAGGAACAACCTGTAACTTTTTTCTCTTGCATATTAGGGTAGTAAAATCTAAAACATGGTTTAAGTAACAGTTCCTGAAAATTTCATCTTTTTGGCGTGAAGGGAAAAGAAATAGCTGAAAATTCAAGACGAAACACAGTTTTTTGTGAATAACTCAAAAAATATCCACTTTAGGGCAAGGGTGTGATGCATACACTCACATTATTTTTTAACGTAGATTCAATATCTGCCATAAAAAATAGGGTTCTAATTTGAAAAAATTGATTTTTCACGATTTTGTCATCCCTAACTTTGAAAGCGATTTTTTCACCCCCTGTATCATGAATCGCGATTTCGATTTTCAAAGTGGATACACCAATCTTACATCTTGAAAAATCCCAAAAATGAAAATTTTCCATCCAAAAACCTCGAAGTTATTCTTGTTTCAGCGGAGCTCTATTTTCGATTTTTTTTTCGAATTTTCCCGCTCAGAGAGAATTTTCCAACCAAAACTGAAAAATGTTACATCAAAATAACTTGAAATTTTCTGAGGAATCTATTTCTGCAATAAAAAAATGGTGATCTAATTTGAAAAACGGAAGTTGACGTCATTTCCGGAAAAACCGGAGGTGCTCATGCCTTGAAAATATTTTAGATTTCATCAGCATCGTGAAATACTTATAAGTGCTGAATTTCATGAAAATACGTTCAGTAGTTTCCCGTATAAATATGGGTGAGGTTCCTCGTGAAAGACCCTGTATATGAATTGAATATTTCTGAAAGTCGCTTATTCGCCACTTCCATACAAAATATCGTATTGGTTGGTTGCTTTGCTGTGAAGGCCGGTGTGACGTAACACGTAAATATTCAAATCGTGCCTGTGATTGAATCACCGTTTAAAATCACTGGTACTGACAAAGAGCAGTCACGTTTATCACCGTGATTTGAAAATCACGATTTCGCTCATCACTATGCATGAAGTGTGTTATGGCCATTACCGCTATACTTTATCTTCGACTTCTTCAGTAAAATTTGAATTAATCTGCATTTTCAAAATTGACAACAGTTGTCAAAATGGATTTCTGTAGTCGAAAATCGAATCGATATTGAATCCCGTAGAAAACGTCAAGAATTCACGTTTTCCAAATGCAAATTTTGGATATTCAGACCTGAGAAAATGTAGAAATAGATGGCGAGAACGATGTCTGAAATAGAGTTGCCCATTGACCCGACGTTTTTATTCATTTCGTAAGCTACATTTTTCCTATTTGTATTAGAGTGAGTTATAGGCGTGAGTTATTATTACCTCACACTATTGGTTTATAATTACTTATACATTTAGACTACTAGCTGACCCCGCGAACTCCGTTCCGCCTTAGAGGCAATAAATAAGCAGTTTTTGTTATACCACGTTTCCGTTAGGTTAGGTAGAGGGGTGAAATTTTAGTGTTGTATGCATTTTTGTGTGATGTATCATAAAAAAGTTAGAATAAAAATTGTTGTCCAAAATAATTGAAAAAAAGTTAGGGGTGGACCACCCTTAGACATTTAGGGGGATGAAAAATAGATGTTGGCCGATTCCAGGTCCTACCCGATATGCACACAAAATTTCACCAAAATCGGTCTAGCCGTTCCGGAGGAGTCCGGCCACAAAGTGCAAACAGGAGAATTTTATACAGGGTGTCCCAGAAGTCCACTTCCTTGGAGGGATAGAAAGTGAAAAATATTCTAAGCCCAAATATCCATGTTTGAAATTTTTTGAAAACGTAGTTCATTAGTTATTAATTAATGGAAGTGACCAATCAGGAGCGCGCTACAGAAGAATGGGTCAGCCGTTGGGGACGCGAGAGTGAGACGCCAGAGCTGCTGCCGGCTTTTCACGCAGTAAACCGAGACTGGCGTCTCACTCTCGCATCCCCAACTGCTTACTCATTTTTCTGAAGCGCGCTCCTGATTGGTCACTTCCATTAATTAATAACTAATGAACTACGTTATCAAAAAATTTCAAACATGGATATTTGGGCTTAGAATATTTTTCACCTTCGATCCCCTCAAGGAAGTGCGGGACTTCTGGGACATTCTGAATATTTGACTAGCTGACCCCGCGAACTCCGTTCCGCCTTAGAAGCAATAAATAAGCAGTTTTTGTTATACCACGTTCCCGTTAGGTTAGGTAGAGGGGTGAAAATTTAGGGTTGTATGTATTTTTGTGTGCTGTATCATAAAAAAATTAAAATGAAAAATTTTGTACAGAAAAATTGAAAAAAAAGTTAGGGGTGGCCCACCCTTAACATTTAAGGGGATGAAAAATAGATGTTGGCCGATTCCCGGTCCTACCCGATATGCAAACAAAATTTCACGAAAATCGGTCGAGCCGTTTCTGCGGAGTTCGGCCACAAACTGCAAACAGGAGAATTTTATATATGTAATAAGATGTCAAACGACAAATTGCTCAATTTTCGTTCAAACTCAAAATCAGAGCTGGATCTGTTTTCAGATTCGGATTATTCAGGAAGAAAGAACTCGAGAATGTGTTATAAGTTTTTTTAGCTGCTATAGTTCTAGAGATCCCTCCACTCGACAACGATTTTCGCCCATCCTGTACATTTTGTTTGTTGATTAGGAGAAATAATGAAATCAGTTCGTTATTGTCGAAATTTTTCTTTATTAAAATAACACAAAAAATAAAAATAGAAAAATATCTCTTAGGAATGAATGACCGTAAAGATGAAATTCAATAATTGTGGTGGAATTTGTAAAATTTGTAGTAGTTAGAATCTGCACCAGTTAGACTCATACACCAGAACTACACTACGAACTTTTTCAATTTTTAAGTTCAAGATAATTTATCAAAACAATAATAATTATCATTCATGCTTCTGAATGAAAGGATCTCACATGTCGATAGAAATGATTTATTTTATATGCAATATAATTACAAAATTTACACTTGAATTGCTTTTCTTCAGGATGAGCAGACTTCATATGTGTATGCAGATCGATACTGTCATCTGTAGTAAACTCACATAAGGAACACTTAGTTTTGGAATGAACAGAATTCATATGCAATTTGATATTACTCTTATAAGATGCTCTATAATCACAAAGCTGACATTTGTGCTTTTTGACTTCATTATGAACAATATGAACCGATTTTTCATGTCTGACAAGGTTAACTCGCCAATTGGTGCTATAATCGCACCAGTCACAATCATAATTCCTCAAATCGGAATGAACGCTGTTAATGTGTTTGTTGATATCTGCCTTTTTTATGGATTCATATTTGCATAGCGCGCACAGACATTTTTTCGGTTCGTTTGTTTTGTCGTGAGAAGAATCTATATGTTGATCAAGCCCCGGAATATCCTTGGTAGTGAAATCACAGAGAGGACACTTGTATCTTATATGCAAATGACAACTTTTTATGTGCTTTTTGAGAAATCCCTTTTGCTTTGCACTATAGCCACAATCATGGCATTGAAATGGTCTAGGTTTCGAATGAACTATTTCTTTATGTCTCTGAAGATGTTGATTTATGTTTGTGGAATAATCACATGACTCACACTTATATTTTTTAATATCTAAATGAATGGAATCTATGTGTTTCTTCAGCTTTATTTTCCGGGAACTGACATAGTCACAATCATCACACCTATATTTGCTGGATTCAGAATGGACAGAATCTACGTGTTTTTTCAAATCGAAATTTCGGTTTGTAGCATATTCACATAAATCACATTCATATCTCTTTGAATCAGGATGATTAAAAGATTTATGCTCCTGCATTTCTTTTTTTCGATTTGTGACATGATCACATATTTTTTTGGTATTCGTAGCGTATTCACATGTAGAATCTTCATGTAATTTGACATCTTCTTTCCTGTTTGAATAATAATCGCATTTGTTGCATTCATAATGTGAATGAACGATACCCAAATGTCTTTTCAAAACACTTTCACGATAAGTTCCATATTCACATTTCGGACATTTATGTCGCTTGATTTTCACATGAACCGACTCCACATGCTGTTTAAGATGAATTTTTCGTCTAGCAATATAGCCACATATATCACACCTGCGTTCATCAACTGCTTGTGCTTCTACAGGAGGGCTACTTTCCGGTTCATGATCTGAATCCGATGTTTCTATCATCAATTGTTTTTTTCGCAAACTTATTGCCGCTTTGATGAGGTTTTCTCGGTATATTTTGCTCCCCATCCCAGTATCCAGGTGTTGGTTACTGAAATATACCAAATTAGTGAATTTTTTGCTACAGTGAACGTAAATACAGGGTGCGTCAACACTCAACGAGGCGTATAAGGCTAAAATAGCGCCTGAACTGTACCGTGTTTAGTAGTTTTTTCAAATGGAACACCCTGTATTTCATGGCATAATTCTTTCGAGGACAACAAGAGCTTTACACTTATACCTCGTTCATCAAATTTCATTATGGCGTTGCCACAAAATTCGTATTTTTAGGATATTTTAAGTGTTTTGAAGGGTTCATCAAAATTCATATAAGAACCGCTGTGTTCTGACTTCATCATTCGGTAAACATCTGAAGTTTTTTTTATACTACTATAAATTTAGCAATTTACTCAAAATAAAATGCGATAACTCGATTTTTTCAAATGGAACACCCTGTATTTTTCTCGTTCATGAAATTTGTTTTTCAAATGTCTACATTTTCACAAAGAATGTTCCATACCTAAATGTAGAATATCTCAAAATCAAGTTGTTGTTGGGTATGGTGAGAAATGTAGACATTTGAAGAACAAATTTCACGAAAGATAAAAATACGGGGTGTTCCATTTGAAGAAATCGAGTTATCGCAAATTAGCCTGAAGTGCCTGAAGCATTCAAGCTCGGAGTAGAGTTATAGTGAATGAATTAATACGATCGATGTGAGATATTGTTTTTTAAATTATAAATTACAAGGTTTACCCAAAAAATTTTTGTGCACTCCATTTTTTCATTGTTTAAAAAAATTATTAAAAAAAATAATGTTTGACCATATATTTTCTCCTTAAACAGTAATTTTTTTATTTATAAGTTAAATCTTACCTGAGTAGACATATAGAAACATTTTTCAAAGATACCTGTGTATAAAAATAGCAGTAGGGATCTCCAACACTTAGAAAAACGTGGAGGGGAGAGCGGAGCAACAGCTGCTATGTACAATGGAATTTCTCGGCCAGTAATTATAAATGAAAAGTACTCTATTGTGTACATTTAAAAAAATAAGGTAATTAATTACGACTAATGAAAAGAAAAAAATTATCAGTACAAACTCTGTTTATTTAAATAAATTACATTGTTGTCTACATCAAATATTTTCTTCTACTTCATCTATCTGTATATTAGGTGAAGTATTGGAACTAGTGATGAGCGAAATCGTGATTTTCAAATCACGGTGATAAACGTGACTGCTCTTTGTCAGTACCAGTGATTTTAAACGGTGATTCAATCACATTTACGTCACATTGGAACAACTATTTCCACTGCATTAAATGAAACGTTTTCAATGATATGTGACCATTATGTAAGATACTTAAAAAATAATTATAATAGTAACACATACGTTGTATTTGATGGGTATAAAAAAGATAGTATTAAATCAGCCGAACGAAATCGTCGCGCATTAAAAAATAAATGTGCAGATATTGAATTTGATGAACATATGCCTTTAAAAATTGCTCAAGATAAATTCTTGACAAATAGTGAAAATAAAATTCGCTTGATAGAAATGTTGAGAGTTAAATTAGCTGACAACAATATTTTTACATGCCAAGCGGAAAGCGATGCCGACAAATTAATTGTTGAGATGGCAATGAATTTGGAATCAAAAGGTGTTCTTATAGTTTCAGAAGATATCGATGTCTTAGTGATATTAACGGCATTGAAAGATCGTGAAATATATTTTCTGAAACCATCTCGAGGCAAAGTTCAACAGAAGATATTTTCAACGGAATGTTTAGAAAAATCATTACCAAATTGTATATATATTGTATATATTCTTTGTTCACATGCCCTCACGGGTTGTGACAATGCTACTGCGTTTTTCAATAAAGGAAAAATTAAGTTCGCCAAAAATTTTGAGAAACGAATTGATATACACGACTCAGTAAAAGTATTTAAAAATATCAATGAAGACCACAATAATATATTGCAAGCAGGTGTAGCATGTATTTTGAGTTTATATGGCCCTCCGTCGAAATCTCATGATTTAAATACAGTAAGGTTCAATTCTTTCATGAAAACAACAGCCAAAAATACGAGTGTTCTTTTGTCATCACTGTCTCCAATAACTGATGCAGCAAATGAGCACCTTAAAAGAGTGTACCTACAAATTCAGGTATGGCTAGGAAATGACGTACCTAGTTATTGAAAATTGGGGATGGGTGTTTTCCAATAACATGTACATCCCAATAACAATGAATCAATTACCTGCTCCGGATAATTTATTGCAAATGTTATTTTGTAATTGCAAAAAAGGATGTGGAGCTGCGTGTGGATGCAGAAAAAGTGGTTTATACTGCAGTGTAGCATGTTTACAGTGCAGCGGAAATAGTTGATATGGCGTAATATATTGTTTATCCTGATTACTCCTAGGGTCCTAGGTCTCCTGAGGAGACCCCTCTGAAACTACAAGCTTCGAAGCTTGTAACTTGTGCCGAGTTCAGAGTAAGTTCTTTGTAGGCTTTGTTACTGTGTCCTCACCCCACCTTAGGCACAGAACTGCTAATTTTTGACCCAACAGTGAGAATGGTGGCGCCTAGCGAGACTTGAAATTTTCTTTCCTAGCTCGGGATTGAACTTCGGACTTGCAGGGTCCTAATCCAATGCTTCACCTATTATACACATGGATGAAGTAGAAGAAAATATTTGATGTAGACAACAATGTAATTTATTTAAATAAACAGATTTTGTACTAATAATTTTTTTTTCATTAGTCGTAATTAATTACCTTATTTTTTGAATGTACGCAATAGAGTATGTTTCATTTATAATTACTGGCCGAGAAATTCCATTGTACATAGCAGCTGTCGCTCCGCTCTCCCCTCTACGTTTATCTACGTGTTGGAGATCCCTACTGCTATTTTATACACAGGTATCTTTGAAAAATATTCCTATATGTCTACTCAGGTAAGATTTAACATAATTACTGTTTAAAGTGAAAATATATGGTCAAACATTAATTTTTCATAATAAATTGTTTAAACAATGAAAAAATGGAGTGCACAAAAATTTTTTGGGTAAACATTGCAATTTATAGTTTAAAAAACAATATCCCACATCGATCATATTAATTCATTCACTATAACTCTACTCCGAGGTTTTATGGTTTTGAATGCTCCAGGAACTCCACTAAATTCAATTTGAGTAAATTGGTAAAGGACCCCGCACTTTTCTTATGGGAAATGGCGTTCCGTCAAATGTTCTAAAATTTTGGTATAATATTGTACTCGACCTACTGATCAAAAATGTCCATGGTCCCAACTCAATCCTGTGACTAGTATTTGGGATACAGGGCGTTGAAGTTGAGAATTACCCACTTTTAAATTAAGTATACGCTCGTATCTCGGAACAGAATCGAATGAACTTCAATTTTTCTCGAGAATAATTTCATTTCATCCCCAGGGAGCAACCATATAGACATAGAGGAATATGTATCGTTACGAATACAGGGTTATCCATGATTGAATGCATGCCCGATTTTGGAAGTATAAAATGTGTTAGTTTCAGAGAGAGAACGTTCGCAAAATGAACTATTTCACTAGATATGTTGTTGTTACTTGTTACATCGAAAAAACCTGAAATATCCAGAATTTATACTGGGTGATCCATTATTATAGAAACTATGTATTCACAATGAAGGTTAAGTGGACACCCTGTATTTTTAGGACGATTTAAGATGTTTGTTTGATTTTTTCAGAACATATCACTATGGACTTCAGAGAATACAGGGTGATTCAGTCATGAAATAAACTGCGAACCTCACGAAAATACCCAAAAACCACCTTTTTTTTCATCGCCCTCTATTTCAATATTAACTCCGTTGAGGTGGGAATTTTCTTTCACCACTGTACTTGATATAAAAACATCAATACTGCTGAGAGTATTCATCCACTTCCTATGACCAGATTTTTTTTATGTAATATGAAATAGTATATTCTAAAACTAGTTGCAGAATGGGCTCCTATTCCAATACGAATGCGTGAGTATTGGAATTGCATTCTGCAACGAGTATTGGACGATATTTTCTCTATTTCATTCAAATTTTGTGAAATTCAATGAAAAAATACAAATTATAGGTCCTAGTGACTTCCATATTGTATCTTGGCAGTTGGTGTGAATGTTAGGAAATACGAAAATTGACATTTCTAAATTGACTTCTGCTGAAATTTAAAAGGATCGGAAGTCATTGTTGACAACATCAAAACGAAAAATGTTACTGAATGAAACTGTAATGAATTCATAACAGCACTGTTTTTAGTACTGTAATGAAATCATTACGATACTGAAATAGAGAAATTATTTATTCTTATTCCAGCATGAAAAAAAATCTGGTCATAGGAAGTGGATGAAAACTCTCAGCCGTATTGATGTTTTTATATCAAGTACAGTGGTGAAAGAAAACTCCCACCTCAACGGAGTTGATCTTGAAATAGAAGGTGATGAAAAAAAAGGGGTTTTTGGGTATTTTCGTGAGGTTCACAGTTTATTTCATGACTGAATCACACTATATTCTTTGAAGTCTATGATGATATGTTCTGAAAAAATCAAACCAACACCTCAAATCAATCCACAAAAACGGGGTGTCCACTTAACCTTCATTGTGAATAGTTTCTATAATAATGGATCACCCAGTATGAATTCTGGGTATTTCAAGTTTTTTCGATGTAACAACAACATATCTAGTGAAATAATTCATTTTGCGAACGTTCTCGCTCTGATACTGACACATTTTATACCTACTTCGAAAATCGGGCATGCATTCAATTATGGATAACCCTGTATTCGTAAAGGTTTTCGGTCATATTCCTCTATATGGTTGCTCCCTGGGGATGAAATGAAATTATTATTGAGAAAATTTTGAAGTTCATTTGATTCTGTCCCGAGAAACGAGCGTAGTAAAAGTGGGTAATTCTCAACTTCAACGCCCTGTATCCCAAAAACTAGTCATAGGATTGAGTTGGGGCCATGGACACTTTTGATCAGTAGGTCGAGTACAACATTATACCAAAATTTTAGAACATTTGACGGAACGCCATTTTCCATAAGAAAAGTGCGAGGTCCTTTATATTGGACACTTTTTATGAAAAAAAAAACTTCAGATGTTTACCGAATGATGAAGCTGATACCTTGAGCTAACTACTGTGAGAAATTCGTGTATCTAGATTGAACACAGCGGTTGCTATAAGAATTTTCTCTATTTCATCGTAATGAGTTCATTACAGTACTAAAAACAGTGCCGTAATGAACTCATTGCAGCATTGTTTTCAGTAAAATTTTTCGTTTTGTGGTTGTCAACAGATAACAATGAATTCCGATCCTATCAAATTTCAACCCACATCAATATGGAAATGTCAATTTCCGTAACACTACCAACTACAAATAACTAGAGCACTATAAAGATAGGTATGCTAGATAGACCTGGCTCTATGGTTGATTGGGTCCAACCATATATTATCTAATAATTTCTACATGGGGAATGAGCCAATCAAAACTTAAGCTGGGCTTTGGTAACAATCCAGATCTGCGATTGTGCTGCAATATTGAGAATAAAAATATTGTATTCATTCTATCTCTCTCTCTCTGACACATCGTATTATTAAGGGCATTAAGGCACTATAAAGATAGGTATGCTAGATAGACCTGGCTCTATGGTTGATTGGGTCCAACCATAGACTCGAAAATTACAGGATTCGCAACATTTTCATCGCCATCTATCGGGGTGATACACCAACATAAACAATAAATTATTATATATTTGACTATTAGATGCCGCAGCATTATTCTAACACCACGAACCTAACCTATTTCCAATGTTTTTTATGTAAGCATGCCGAAAAAGTCACCACAAGATCTCTCATTCCAAAAATATGCTCATTAGATTACAGATTTCATTTCTTTCGATTACAGATTTCATTTCATTCGAAGGGATCTGTAATTTTCGAGTCTATGGTTGGACCCAATCAACCATAGAGCCAGGTCTATCTAGCATACCTATCTATAGTTGCGTTCGTTAAATACATATCCGCGGATTGAAGGGAGAGAATACGAACACAGAACATCCAATTAATTCGGATAAGAATATACAATTAAGTGACTTCGGAGCAGAAACGGTGAGGAAAGTGTCGACAGATGGAATGAAGGAACCCAACGTGGACAGTTCCCTCACAGTTTCTGCTCCGAAGTCACTTAATTGTATATTCTTATCCGAATTAATTGGATGTTCTGTGTTCGTATTCTCTCCCTTCAATCCGCGGATATGTATTTAACGAACGCAACTTTGCACTGCGTTCGTTATTACCAATCCGGAGAGAAAATGGACACAGAACATCTAATAAATAAGGATCTCTCTCTCTCCTCTCTTTCAGCCAGAGAGAGAGAGATCCGAATTATTGGATGTTCTGTGTCCGATCCGTCTCCGAAAGGAAATACCGAATGCGCCTAATATAGAGCCTTATAGACCTGGCTCTATGGTTGATTGGGTCCAACCATAGACTCGAAAATTACAGATCCCTTCGAATGAAATGAAATCTGTAATCGAAAGAAATGAAATCTGTAATCTAATGAGCATATTTTTGGAATGAGAGATCTTGTGGTGACTTTTTCGGCATGCTTACATAAAAAACATTGGAAATAGGTTAGGTTCGTGGTGTTAGAATAATGCCGCGGCATCTAATAGTCAAATTTATAATAATTTATTGTTTATGTTGGTGTATCACCCCGATAGATGGCGATGAAAATGTTGCGAGTCCTGTAATTTTCGAGTCTATGGTTGGACCCAATCAACCATAGAGCCAGGTCTATCCAGCATACCTATCTTTATAGTGCCTTATAATAACTACAATACTGAAGTCACTAGGATGTATGATCTGGATTTTTCATCGAATTTCGATAGTATTTCACAAAACTTGACCGAAATAGAAAAAATATCGTTGCAGAATGCAATTCCAACACTCATGCGTTCGAAAACTTCGTTTTCGAATTTTGCTTTCGTATTAGGGAATCCAACGACCTGTCAAATATTTTTTTGAGGTTAGCTGGTGGTCAAACAAACCAAGTTTAGCTTTGTTCATGTAGACATTAAAACCGTTTATTTGCTTGAAAAATTGTTTTATGTGGAAATTTTTTCGATATTTCTAGTCAATCTTACTCTTACGAATATCAGACCAGTGAAAATTATTTAAATTAAGTGCATTTTCAATAAAAAAATGCCATAAATGTGTGCCAAAGTTGGATGTACAAGTCGTTCAAATTATGAGGATTTTCTTGAATATTTTGGAACAACCAGTGTGTGTAACTTGGTGTATTATAGGTACACATATTAAGTGACTTATCAGGAAACAAAAGGAAATTGGATCAGCAGTCATCAAGACTTGACAATATCGAAGATAAGAAACTAAAGTGAATGTGTCTTCGTAGACACTGAAATAAGCAGTATTCGGTTCATGTGAAATGTAAAACTGATGAATATTTAAATTTATATCATATAAAAGGATAAAGAAGTTACAGGGACAGAGCTCTGATTATTATTCCGGCTCCAATACTTTCTCTTCAATATCTTCGGGCTCCCAATACTAAAAGTTGTAATCATATGATTGAGTGAAATTTTCTTCGTCAGTGATACTTCAGGATACTTTCTGATATTAGAAATCATAAAAACTCACTCATTCACTCATGAAATGCATACCTATAAGATAATAAAATTCCTCATATTTACTGCAAGCCAGCGACCTGTCAGAAAATTTATAGATTATCTGGAGGCAGGGCGCCACGTGGTTTGGATTGCCTAATTGGAATGGGAGCCCATTCTGCAACTAGTTTTAGAATATACTATTGATAAACCCCTTAAACCACTAAAAATATCCTTAAAATAGGAATTATGTGGCAACGCCGTAATGAAATTTGAAAAATGAGATATAAGTGTAAAGCTCTTGTTGCCCTCAAAAGAATTAAGTCATGAAATACTTCAATCAACATTTGAGAGAAGATTTAGATATAACATTTACGAATTGTTCAATGCTGTTCCCCATGAATTTAAGCTGCTCAAGAATGAAAAATTAAAAAAAAAGATCAAGGACGACTTCCTTCTCAGCTGCTGCTAACTTGATTCTCTGATTGCCTCTGTATAGTATGCACCTACTTTCTTTCTGTAGGCACTGTTGTATGATTGTGCGTTTTCTTCACTTTTCAGCACGTGTTTTTTTGTAACAAGGGTTTAGTGGTAGAGCACCTCCTGATGAACTTCCCCTTGAGGTTTTCGTTGGAAATAAAGACCTTATTAGTATTATTATAAATACAGGGTGTTCCATTTGAAAAAACAACCTATTCTTCCATAACTTTTTGACGCACCTTTATATGTAAAATTATTTTCAGTTCGAAGATTCCTGTCAACCTTATAACCATGCCATATAAGTTTTTTTTCACGCGGTACAGTTTAGACGCTGTGAGTACCTCTCAGTCATGATGAACCATTATTCTCAGAAGGAAAACACATATTGATGACAAATTTGGAATTTTAATTTGAAAAATGAACACTTCTCGATTGATACACTACTCATTTTGCAAAAGAAAATTTGGAATATAACGGAGGAGGGACATCACTTTTTAAAATTATAAAATCAATGGGTTACAAATACAAAACGGTAAACGAACGCAAATTTTATGTGAACAAAAACATGTTGTTGCAGCCAAAATTACTTTCCTGTGCAAATGTTCACAGAATAAATCTTTAGGTTAAAATATCAGATTTGTGTTTCTTGATGAAACTTGGATTTGCCAAAACGGTTCAACTGAATCAAACAAAATGAAAAAAGTCTATATTATGGAAGAGGAAGTTGCTGGAAACCACCTAGATAGAAAAATAACCACTTAGGAAACTTTGGAAAAGGATTTCTCATTATAAAGGGGCCCACTCACGAGGCTCCCGATCTGGGCGTTTTATGACCCCACGTGCGAAAAGAGTATCCGTGATTGGTCAAGGGCTCATAGAATGCCATAAAAGGCCATGAAACGCCTGTAAGTGAGTCTACGTGAGTATGCGCTTTAAAGAACGTTCTTCGTAAACCTGAGGATCTGAAAAATAATTGCTTGGAGGACCAGCGACCAGATATGGTCTGAAGACCTTCGTTGTCAGGGACCAAATGTGGGTTATATTTTATATTATACAGGGTGAGTCTTTGACTTTGACATATATTTTAACTGAAGATTCTTGAGGCCAAAATAAACCTTTTTTTTATTTTCCATTTTTCCGAATTCGGCTCTGTTAAAAAGATATAGCCATTTGAAAAAAAAACATTGGACTAAATACGTCCCTGAAATGATACTGTGGAATTGATTCGAAGTTCATATTTCTCGATAGAAATTGAGTTTATACATTTAGGCCCAAGTTAGGGAATACTCAAGTAGTCAAGTACTAACCTTATTGGAATAAAAATGTTGCAAACACGATAATTTCAACAAAAACAGTTAGTTTAATCGGATTATATCTGCAACTTCTTCGATTTTTCTGCAGATTAGTTTGTAAACACTAATAACTTGTTCATATTTTCCTCGAAATTACTAAACAATTGAATTCAGTTTTTATCGTATTCCTTCTTTAATATGTAAAAGATTTCGTGGGATCGGAATGTTTTGGGGAATAAGACACTATGTCATTCCTTTAAGCGACTTTTCGCAACTTTATTTGTTGCTTCTTCAGGATCCACAAAATAAAAACAAACATCTTTCAATTCATTCACACACAAGCAGACAAACAACATGGAACCAATAAAATTATAACTATATAAAATAAATAAAATAACATACCTCGGAAGTGGCAAATGTCCGTCAATTTCACATAAATATATAAATAATATATAATAATATATAATATAATATATAAACATGTTTATATCGAAAATATATTTATCGAAATTATTTATACAGGGTGAGTCTTTGACTTGTACATATATTTTAACTGTAGATTCTTGAGGCCAAAGGAAACCTTTTTTTCATTTTCCATTTTTCCGAATTCGGCTCTGTTAAAAAGATATAGCCATTTGAAAAAAAAAATTCGGCTGAGTCCGTGTCTGGAAACATTCTCTGGAACCAATGCAAAGTTCATATTTCCCGATTAAAATTAAGTTGATATATTTGGGGAAACTCAAGTACTAACCTTATTTGAATAAGAATGTTAAAAACACGATATTTCTTAACAAAAACACTTTGTTTGCTACGATTATATCGGTAATTGAAAAGCCATATTTCTCCAATCAGAATAAGTTCATTCTTCGATTTTCTTGAAGATCAGTTTGTAAACACTAAAAACTTGTTCATATCCTCCTCGATATCCCAAAATTATCTTATAAATTGTAGTTTTCAATTCAATTTATAATTTCGATCAAGCTTTAACCTATTAAAACAATGTCAATAAAATCTTCCGGATATCACTGAAGTGAAACAGTCACAGAACTTGGATTTTGTTGCCAGTTTCAGCAATATTCCTGAAACTAAGGAAATTGATTTTTCTGTTTACATTACTGAATAAATATCTATGAATTTGACCATAGATCCTGTAGTGATAATCGGGCGTGATTAAAATAAAACTACCGTTCTATTCTTTACCAGGATTCAGGATACCTTCCTTCATCAAACTCTTCATCTCCTAACTTAATCCACCTAACCTCTCTTTTCCCAACCACAGAACATAATACATAAAACATTCACAGAACATATCATTCGGTACTAGGACCGACGCCCTCTGGTGTTCATATCAACACCCACATGAGATACACTATTCAATATAGAATATACTGCAAGTGGAATTTTCTTCGTCAGTGTTGCTTCAGGATAGTTTTTGATATTTCAAATCATGAAAACTCACTTGTTCACCCATTAAATGCCTAAGATAATAAAATTCCTCATATTTACTACAATCCAGCGACCTGTCAGAAACGTTTGGAGGTTGAAAAATGAAAATGGTGGAAAAACACGTGGTTTGGATTGTCTAGGGCATTTTCAAAGAGGAACGCCTAGACGCCATTAACGAAAAGTAAAGAATACTAAATTGCCCTTGAGTTAGTTCATTCGTTAACGATAGGGCACGCGACGTAATGCTTCATTGGCGAAACAAAGGAGAGGCTATAGACCAGTCTAACAAAACAGCTGATCACCTTTTTTCAAGATGGCTGCTGGGTCAAACAAATAACAAACATTTCTGCTACAGTGTTACTCTATTATAACTCTCATTTTACATGGCATAATTGAAGACATTAAAGTTGAAAATTGAGAAACCAACAGAAACTACCCTGAAACACGTACCTCGTAACTGAAAAACCTCGGTTTGTTAATGTTTGACCCAGCAGCCATTTTTAAACAGCTGATCGTGACAGATCGTTGGACTGGTCTATGGTTCGGCACGATATAAAATGCCAAATTAGGTAACCATAGATACATAATGACATGTGAACGACGCATGCGTATAGCGCATATTCTATGGCTTCGGCTTCGTTAAGTCATCATTTCCCGCGAAAATTGGCTATTAACAATGAACATGAACTCATGAACTGATTCGGTCAGTTAATTGACTATTAATTTGGGTGGTGTATGTATTACACGATACGATTTTTAACTTTTTTTAATTTAGCACGAACTTAAGATAACATCTGTAGGCTGTTTTGAAGTGCATTATTTCTAGTGATGTTTTGTGTGAAATGGCTGAAAAATTCAGCCTAGTTGGTTCTAGTTTTACTGTTCCAGTTAGGATTTTTGCGAATTATGGCAGAGGATATTATTCAGACAGAAACATCTCTAAGTATAATTTAATTTTTCATTTATTTCAATTTAGTACGTGGGTTGTACTAGTGATTCATATACCTGAATTTTGTATTTCATATCATTCATTTTCAATATTTTCTCGGAGGTTGGACAAACAAATAAATTACTGGACGTATAATTTCGAAAAAAAAACGTTTTCCCATCATAGAGATTTAAGTAGTTTTCAGGTCAGTCATTTTCAAATGAAAATTCGACAAACATTCCGGCAACATTGTTAACATTTAATTCGATTACAGAATATTAATACATCTCCGATTCGGTGATCTTTAGAATGCAGTGGGGTATTCAGGTAATTCTCGAGATTTATGATTTTCTCGTCAAATTTAATGGGATTTAATTAGGAATAACTTGAAAACGACGCGTTTTATTGAAAAAACTTAGGAATAATTTTATGTTCTAAACCTATTGCTTTTTTCGAAAATAGGAACCATTCTTCTTTTTCGCGTGGTTTCATAGTATTTTTGTGTGGATTTATAAGTTGGCTACGCTGTAACTTCCATACCGGGAGGAATATTGAATAAGTTTTGATTTGAGAATATGCACCATGAATAGAGTAAAAACTTAACCAAAATTCAGTTCATTCGAAATAACGGTTCCGAAGATATGAACAGAAAAGTGTTTTTTTCATGGATTTTTGACACCCTGTATCTTTTAAACGGAACCGAATTTTGAAAAAATGGTATAGGAAAAAAGTGTTTCGTTTGATGAGAGGAATCTACAGTCAAAATATATGTACAAGTCAAAGACTCACCCTGTATATTTATGGGAAATTGACGGACATTTGCCACTTCCGAGGTATGTTATTTTATTTATTTTATATAGTTATGATTTTATTGGTTCCATGTTGTTTGTCTGCTTGTGTGTGAATGAATTGAAAGATGTTTGTTTTTATTTTGTAGAGCCTGAAGAAGCAACAAATAAAGTTGCGAAACGTCGCTTAAAGGAATGACATAGTGTCTTATTCCCCAAAACATTCCGATTCCACGAAATCTTTTACTTACTAAACAATATCATGAAGAAAGGCTTTTTATTCAGATTCATTATTAAACAACCTAACCTAATCTAATTTGTATCGATTCTGTGAATTTTTGCACAGAAATTTCAAGAAGATGTTGTCAGCTTGCTGATATTTTGATTGAGATTAAGGATTTTTTACGAAACATAGTATAAATCACGATACATTTGTGTACCGTGGTATAAATATCTATGAATTCTGCCGTTCCCATCATAAATCGACTTTGCCGCCAAATTTTCCACGCATGCGTAGAGCGAAAACCGAATTATGGTTATCTGGAGGCCAACGTTAAACAATAACAAACCAGAGTCTCTGAACAAACTGTAAACATTATGTGAAGTTCTGAATAATCTGAATACATTCAGTGACTTATTGTTCTAATGTGATTATTATGTGAAGTGAATTAATATAATTCCAACCGTGTCGAGTTTATAAAATTCCAAGAGGATGTTTTTTAGATAGAAACGTCGCCACAGATTATCAGGTATCGTATTATTTTTCATTAATTCCAATTTAATACGTAGTTTGCATCGAGATTCATCATTCATATCCGAATTTTGTATTTCATCGACATTTAACTTCAATATGGACCGGTAACTATGAAATTTTAATAGAAACTGTGCGTTTCAAATCCTCCTTGGTGTTCAATTTTATCTCCCACATTTGTGGGATATTATTATTAAAATGTCTCGACAAAGTTGATAAATATTGTGACAACATTGTAAACTCGTTTAAAAACCAGAGAAGTAATAATATTCGATGATATTTAATTCAGAGACGCATTCAGATTATTTTTGAAATTAATGATTTTTTCGTCAAATTTCTCCGGGTAAAATTGGAAATAACTCGAAAACGACGCATTTTGTTGAAAAAAAATAGGAATACTTTTAGTTTCTTAAATGATTGATTCTTTCGAAAATATAAACCGTTTATCTTCTTAAAGTGGTTTTATGGTGTTTTAGCGTGTTTTGATGAGTCGACTACCCTGTAACTTTTATACTAGTGAAGATATTGAATAGGTTTCGATTGAGGAATATGCACCATGAATAGAGTATCTAAAAACTCAACCAAAAAAAACAGTTCCGAAGATAAAAACAGAAAAGTGTTTTTTTCATGGACTTTCGACACCCTGTTTCTCCCAAACCAAACCGAATTTTGAAAAATGGTATGGGAAAAAAGTGTTTCGTTTGATGAGAGGAATCTACAGTTAAAATATATCTACAAGTCAAAGACTCACCCTGTATAGGTACTATTTCCTGATGATTTTCTATCTCCTTTTCTGTTGCAGATTTCAAGATATTTTGTCAGTGTAAATCCAAAAGAAAGATGAAATGTTGTTCCTGAAGAAGATTCTGTCCGTTATAAATATGTCAGCCTATTCTTTGAAAAAATTACAAAATCTCTATACTTATTCAGAGCTTTTTATCTTTGTGCTCTTGTATCAAAGGTAAAAATGTATGGTGTCCTGTTCAAATCTGTTTTCCAAATACTGTAATTGCTTTGAAAATGCTACATTGTTGGATACATTAAAGAATCTAATGCTCTTTAAAAAAAACATACATGTAAGGATGTTAGAAAATGATTTTTGTGATGGAAAATTATTGAAGTTTTATGTATCAAAACCAATTCCTTTATTGTGTTACCGTTTTCTCAAGTTTTTAGTATCCAATCATTATAATATGCCAGATGATATGATAATTAAATTTGTCATTTAAGACGTTTCAACAGCCACCTGGAGATTGAATATTTGAATTGACTTCGAAGTATGTCCACAAAACATAATTCCATATCTTGCTTTTGACTCGAATACTGTATGATACATGGTTTTCATGCAGAATTTATCCAGATATCTTGTCATTATACCCAAAAATAACAGACTGACTGAACTAAGCTGCATCCCAGTTTATAAATACCTTCTTCGGTTCTTCCCAATTCGGGGTACCTTTCACATAGATTCCCAAGAACTTTGTGAATGGAGTTGGTTCTTCTAAGGTTTAACAGTGACGTAGGTTTCGTAGTACTACTACATTTTCATACTGGAGTATTTCAAGTTGTGCAAAAAGGTATTACAATTTCTTCTGTAGGCTTATTTTTTGAGAATTTTTTTGAAAAGTGGGGAATTCCACTGTTTGTTTATAAGTTTTTCTGTAGGGTTAGGCGAGAACTTTCATTCTTTTTTCGAATGAACTATTACAAAAGTAACGGACTCTTCTGTCCATTATTTTTCAGTAAAATTTCAACACTCAATTCATGATTTCCGTACAAGAAAATAGCATTACTGAATCTTCCAACCATATTCATATACAGGGTGTCCCAAGATGTTCCAAACAGCCAATATCTCGGCTCTCAGACAAGGTAGAAAGTTCAAAAAGAAAGTTTTTCAAATGGCATCAAAAACTCTACCAGAATCCGTAGTTAAAATGCTGTTTCTAATTACCACCCCTGAAAAAACTACCCCCAGATATTTTCTTCAAATACCCTCATATTTTTCTCACTCTAAACGATTTCTTAGCGAGAGAAGAAATATGTTTAAACAATTTTTCATCATTTTACAATAATTCAACCCTAAAACAAAAAATAATTATGATTTCCGGCACATTCACCATTTTTCTCAGTCCATTCTCTACCTCTATGTTCTAGGAGAAAAATGGTGAATGCCGAAAATTATATTTATTTTTTTTTAGGGTTGAATTTATGTAAAATGATGAAAAATTGTTTCAACATATGTATTTCTTCTTTCACTAAGAAATCGTTTAGAGTGAGAAAAATATAAGGGTGCCATTTGAAAAAAATATCTGGGGGTAGTTTTTTCAGGGGTGGTAACAGAATTTTAACGACGGATTCTGGTAGAGTTTTTGATGCCATTTGAAAAACTTTTTGTTTGAACTTTCTACCTTGTCTGGGAGCCAAGATATTGGCTGTTTGGAACATCTTGGGACACCCTGTATAGCCCGCTCCACACTCATGGCAAGAACCTCGGCCAATACCGCGAACGTGAGTGTAGATGACTTTCTTGTGTAAAGGCCTCTTGCAACGACAGAGAATTCTCGCGAGAATTTTCTGTCAAAATCACTGACCGAAAATTCTCTGCCGTTGCATACAACTTTCGGTAGAATTCTCTGTGAATTTGACAGAAAATTCTCGCGAGAATTCTCTGTCGTTGCAAGAGGCCTTAACGTTCGCGCTTCGCGGCCTTCCCCGTGAGTTTGCGGTCTCCTGTCCCGCGACAAAGGCTTCAAGCTCAAGAACAAATGTTCCATCCACACTCACAGGGGTTCGCGGTACTTGCGCAGTAATGATTTAATGCTTGTTCACTGACTTTATTCGCTTTTGAAATGAATGGTTCATGTAGCAATGAAGTGAAATTAGAATAGATTCAGATTTAGATAAGCGGAATGAGAATTTCTTGATTATTATTGGAATAAACCTTTTTTATAGCTGGCTAAACAGGCGATAAGCCTTCGTAGACAGCGAGGATGCCGCGAACCAAAGTGCGAATATTTGTGTGAGTGTGGGTGACTTTCTTGGCCGCGAATTCTTGCCCAAGTTAACGGCAAGAATTCTTGGCGCGATTCGCGCCGTGAGTGTGAAGCGCGCTTATAGTGTATACGTGAAATTTTCTTGGTATCAACAGACAAAAAAGTATTTTCAACATTTGGCAGATCTTTGGAATTATTGAATTCACATAATTTTTTTCGAATTCATTATTTTCCCAAAGTTAATAAACATTTTGTTAAATACGTAATCAATAGTCACATATATGTAGAAACGCCATCGTTGCTTGTTCAACTGACATAACATTTTCAAAATATACGCGATGGAATGTGTCAGAATTTTATGGCCAACCGGTATGGTATACTTTATAAAAGTGAATGGAGTATATAATAATCATATATCTAATATCATCAATATGGATTATACCCATAGAATATCGCGATATGTTGTTCATATATTTGCGAATGGAAAAGCTAACGCAGCTCTTCGCGAGTATGGTTTACGTTTTCCCAAAATAGGCGACAACCAGATAGAAAAACATTTGAACAAGTGTACAGAAGATTAGGCGAAACAATGGTTAAGTGACAGAAACTGTCAGATTTCCATAAGAATTACTTCGATATTCAATCATAATGAGTTTTAAAATGGAGCAAATTTAGGTTTGAAATTTTTCAACTTTTTCGTTTTTATCTTGTTAGCCATGATATTATGGCAGAAAACAAGCAGTTAGCAAAAAAGTTGATATGTCATTCGAAAGTACACTAAATGAGGTACCACTATTTTTTGCTGAAAAGAAAACATGTCCATAATAAATAATAATAATAATAATAACTGATCTTTATTGACAACTAGTATCAACAGGCAATCGACCGAGGTCCTTCAGCCCACATAATGAATAATTTTTCCACGAAAAACCCATTGGAAAAATATGACTGATTTTGTTCACTTCAGTATCGTGATATCCGTCCCCTCACCAAACCCGCAATAGAAATATTTTTGGCACACTGAAATTCTTTTCTTGTAGAAAATTCAATAGGTACCATAATATGTGATCGAATTCGATGAAGCTACAAGCATAACTAATACAGGGTGGCCATTTGAAAACGAAACAGACGAGATTACAGACGAAATAAATTTTTTCGATAGAAATGCTCGGACAGGTCGATTTCTGTTTCGAGGGGGACAACTTGAGATGTAGGTTACGGACGCATAGCGCTTCAATCCTTGCTGCTACAACCCCCATCCCCAATTTTTGAATATGGAAGATGGGGTGAGTGATACCTAAATTCAAAGGTATTTTTATACTGATTTCAGCACAGTAATTGTTTTTTCATTTTATGCATTAGTTCTCGAAATATTCTTAACTAAGTATTTGAAAATGAAGTGGTGTTTTCATGGCACTTGTAGTGTTTTTTTGTGAAAAATCGACATTTTGAGCTTCAAAACAACCATGACTGTGGCTTCCTTCCTCCAATCCACTGACATAGAAATCTTTAATCAAGATGTCGATTTTTCACAAAAAAATACTACAAGTGCCATGAAAACACCACTTCATTTTCAAATACTTAGTTGAGAATATTTCGAGAACTAATGCATAAAATGAAAAAACAATTACTGTGCTGAAATCAGTACAAAAATACCTTTCAAATGAGGTATCACTCACCCCATCTTCCCTATTCAAAAATTGGGGGTGAGGGTTGTAGCAGCAAGGGTTGAAGCGCTATGCGTCCGTAACCTACATCTTAAGTTGTCCCCCTCGAAACAGAAATCGACCTGTCCGAGCATTTCTATCGAAAAAATTTATCTCGTCTGTTTCGTTTTCAAATGGCCACCCTGTATAATAAAGATTTCATGGAAAAAATTCAAATATTTCGTGAAAACGAGAAATGTTTAATTGAAGAATATCCGTCAAGATTTCGACCATGTGTTATATGACATTTTTTGTTGCAAATCATTTGAATAATCTCTCCTTGAAGTTTTTCCATTTTGAAACGAGACACCCTGTATATATTGTTGTAACGGAAGGAGTGGTTATACCCTCTTAGTCATAATGAACCATTATTCCCAAAAGGAAAACACATATTTATGACATCATTATTCTGAAAGGAAACCACTTTTTTTTAATTCAAAGTACGCCACGCGCGAAATATGATGTTACATATACTCCATTCACTTTTATAAAGTATCCCGGGAGGCCAAGTTTTAGGTTTATCAAGTTTTTTCCCCCCTGAAAAAATCGCAGGTTGGCATTTGTGAATGCATTACGTCAATTAATAAATGTCGGAGACGTTGCCGGCGTTCATTTTCCATTATTAATTATTAATTATCAAGCCTGGAAACTTAGAATGTCGAAGGTAGTTTCGAAAAGCAGAGGTAAAGTATCAGGAAGTGCTATTTAGAATTGAAATCTGCGCATTCTAAAAGTATCCCTGATAATTTGGTATCGACAGTTCATGACCAGCTATCCAACATTTTCGACGTATAAGTGAGTGAAAACCAAGGTTTAATATTTTATATGAATAGATATTCAATTTTTAGCTGTACATAAACACAATTAGGAATTTTAAGTGAAAGAGACGACAAAGAATTTCCTACAATTGGGGTACCCAAAAAGACACTGATTGAAGACTTTATTCTGAAGAAAGATCTGCAACGACAAATTTGGAATTATAATTTGAAAAATGAACACTTTTCGATTGATACACTACTCACTTTTGCGAAAGAGCTGCCTTTTTCAACAGAACCCTCTATGCAGTGTGAAAGACCTAACATTTGGGTTTTCTAGTATTGCAAAAATGTCGAATACCCTCCTTATAAAACTAGTACTGTATCGAAGATTTTCTACGATCAATGAGGTTCAACTGAACCAAACAAAATGAATTATATTATGGATAATATGGAAGAGGAAGTTGCTGCAAACTACCTAGATAGAAAAATAACCAATTGGGAAACTTTGGGAAAAGCTTTCTCTTTATAAGGGACATAAAGCTTCTTCGTAAACCTCAGGATCTCAAAAATAATTGCTTGGTGGACCAGATATGGTCGGAAGACCTTCGTTGTCAAGGACCAAATGTGGGTTATATACTATGTCCTGATGATTTTCTATCTCCTTTTCTGTTGCAGATTTCAAGATATTTTGTCAGTGTCAATCCAAAAGAAAGATGAAATGTTGTTCCTAAAGAAGATTCTGTCCGTTATGAATATGTCAGCCTATTCTTTGAAAAAAATTACAAAATCTCTATACTTATTCAGAGATTTTCATCTTTGTGCTCATGTATCATAGGTGAAAATATATGGCGTCCTGTTCAAATCTGTTTTCCTAATACTGTAATTGCTTCGAACATGCCATATTGTTTGATACATTAAAAAATCTAATGCTCTTTCTCAAAAAGAAACATATACATGCAACGATGTTGGAAATTATTGTTTTGTGATGGAAAATTGTTGAAGTTTTTTTTATTATGTATCAAAACCAATTTCTTCATTGTGTTACCGTTTTCTCAAGTTTTGTATCCAATCATTATAATATGCCAGTTGATATGATAATTAAATTTAAGACGTTTAACACCCACCTGGAGATTGAATATTTGAACTGACTTCGAAGTATGTCCATGAAACATAATTCCATATCTTGCTTTCGACTCGAATACTGTATGATAGATGGTTTTTATGCAGAATTTATCCAGATATCTTGTCATTACACCCAAAGATAACAGACTGAAGCTAAGGTGCATCCCAGTTTAGAAATACGTTCTTCTTGATTCGGTTCACCTATCATTCACATAGATTCCCACGAACTTTGTAAATGGAGTTAGTTCTCTTAAGGTTTAACAGTGACACAGGTTTCGTAGTACCACTACATTTTCATACTGGAGTATTTAAAGGGGTGCAAAAAGGTATCTCAATTTCTTCTGTAGGCTTATTTTTTGGAAAGTGGGGAATTCCACTGTTCATTTATAAGTTTTTCTGTAGGGTTATGCGAATACTTTTATTATTTTTGCTAATGAACTATCACAAAGTAACGGACTATTTTGTCCATTATTTTTCAGTAAAATTTCAGCACTCGGTTCTTGATTTCCGTACAAGAGAATAGCATAACTGAATCTCCCAACCAGGTTTATATACGTGAAATATTTCCAGTATTTAGACGAAAAGAGTGTCTTCAACATTCGCCAGGTTTTTGGAATTATTGAATTCACATAATATTTTCTCGAATTCATTATTTTCCCAAGGTGAATAAACATTTTCATAAATACGTAATTACTACGACATAAATGTAGAAACGGCAACGTTTCTTGTTCAACTGACAGAAGAATGACCATAACCTAACATTTTCAAAATATACACGGTGAAATGTGTCAGAATTCCATGGCCAACCGGTATACTTTATAAAAGTGAATGGAGTATATATTTAATAAACTCCACATATTTTTGAACCTGAAAAAATAGTGATTATTTCCAAGTCACTGAAGTGCCGTCAAAAAAGGGTCTATGTATGTAATGTTTTTATAGCCGCAATCTGTCATTAATTATTCTCTGAGACACGGGGTTAAACAGTTGTATCACCAATATCGCTCACCCTGTACATACCCGATGCCACTGTTGAATTAGCCGAGGAATCCGTTAGTGAAACCCAAATTCACAGACCTGAAAACCTAAAGAGCTCTTATATAGTTGGATAAATTCATGGTTTCATTATTGGTATCGCCAGAAAAAGTCAAAATTATATCTTGAAAAATGTAGATATCATGATGAAAAACTTTGAAAAAATCAAACTTTAACACCCGTTTGCGGAACTATGTTTCGTCTTGATTCCAGTGATCTTACATGTATTGTAAAATCTGAGGTTAGATGTGATTACGAGAATTTGCGAAATTCAAAGCGTATTTTGGAGCAGTAGGCCCTAGTAATAGAAATTTGAACTTACCATCAAAGGAATCACAAATATAAGAATAAACCACTATTATAATTATTCTGATATGCACCTTAATACCACATTCACATATTTTGTTAAAAGAGATGTTGATAAAAATTCAATCTTTCCCGCTTTTCTCAGAATGACGTTAGACCACTGAACAGCGTTAGCGGTACAGAACACAAACTACCAACTGTTATAAGTTAGCGATTCCAACCTCCGATGAGAGCGCTGCTGACTGTAAACAAACATGGAGGAAAACGAGTGCTGTTTTCTGAAGATACGTTGTTTTGATATGTAAAACAGATTATTTTAAGTAGATATGTATATCTTTGATCTCATGATTATTTTGAGAAGAATTCCAGTGAATTAATTTTTCCTTTCTTATTGGATCGACATTTCACGAGGAATTCGAATAATTCGATGGAAATTATAGAAAAAAATGATTTTTTCGAATCTTCTTTACTTCCATGGAAATATACCACAAAATATCAACACAAAAAGATTCACATCTGCCATAAACTGTAATCTGAATGTGAATAAGTTCTGATGCGACATGTGCATGGTGTTTCCTTGTAATCGAGTATCACTTGACTATTCCCAAAATGTTAAGCAGTGAATTTTTCAATTCAACCACAAAACTTGGCCACTGAATACAACCTTTCAACATATTTGCTTAATACTTAATATATAAAATATATGCACTAAAAATACAGGGTCTTTCACGAGGAACCTCACCCATATTTATACGGGAAACTACTGAACGTATTTTCATGAAATTCAGCACTTATAAGTATTTCACGATGCTGATGAAATCTAAAATATTTTCAAGGCATGAGCACCTCCGGTTTTTCCGGAAATGACGTCAACTTCCGTTTTTCAAATTAGAACACCATTTTTTTAATGCAGAAATAGATTCCTTAGAAAATTTCAAGTTATTTTGATGCAACATTTTTCAGTTTTGGTTGGAAAATTCTCTCTGAGCGGGAAAATTCGAAAAAAAAATCGAAAATAGAGCTCCGCTGAAACAAGAATAACTTCGAGGTTTTTGGATGGAAAATTTTCATTTTTGGGATTTTTGAAGATGTAAGATTGATGTATCCACTTTAAGAATCGAAATCGCGATTCATGATACAGGGGGTGAAAAAATCGCTTTCAAAGTTAGGGATGACAAAATCGTGAAAAATCAATTTTTTCAAATTAGAACCCCATTTTTTATGGCAGATATTGAATCTACGTTAAAAAATAATGTGAGTGTATGCATCACACCCTTGCCCTAAAGTGGATATTTTCTGAGTTATTCACAAAAAACTGTTTTTCGTCTTGAATTTTCTGCTATTTCTTTTCCCTTCACGCCAAAAAGATGAAATTTTCAGGAACTGTTACTTAAACCATGTTTTAGATTTTACTACCCTAATATGCAAGAGAAAAAAGTTACAGGTTGTTCCTAAATAGATGGCGAATTTGGATTCGAATTTGTATCGGAAACCTCTTTATTTTAACTAATCGGCCATCGGTTTTCTCTCCAGTGATAAATAAATAATTCCTTATGAACCCATATGCAAAAACTTACCATGTTTCACATTCTTTTTTTTTAATGATAGATATCATTAATTACATCTGCCAAATTCCTCTTTATTCAGTAGCATGTAATTAATGATATCTATCATTAAAAAAAAAGAATGTAAAACATGGTAAGTTTTTGCATATGGTTTTTAGAGTTTTAGACGAACAGAACAGACGGACGTATGGAAATCCCCACTTTTCAAAATTCTCAAGAAATAAGCCTACAGACGCCAATTAAATACCGCTTTGCGCAACTTGAAATACTCCAGTATGAAAATGTAGTAGTACTACGAATCTTGTGTCACAGTTAAATCTTAAAAGAACTTACTCCATTCCCAAAGTTAATAAAGAGTAAATAGAAAGTAGCCTTGGCAACGTCGCACAGAATTATTTTACTTTCACGATTGCCAACCTGCGTCCATTTTAAGTAAAAGAACTCGATAAACCATGTTAACCATGGCCAACCAAGATACTTTATAAAAGTGAATGGAGTATAGGTTATTCCGTTCGAGAGTTATTGTGTCCAACTTAGTCGATGGACAATATTCTCGTCTCAAAATTAAAAAACTACAAACATTGAGATGAAAATGAAGTCTTTTACCCATCATTTGATCACTTCGGAGCTTTCTACTCAAAAAATGGTAATCCCGCTGTTCAAACAAGTGATAATTTAGTGCCGAACTGCCGAATAGCGCATGCGTGAACCATGTCATTCGTGAATTTTGTTGCCAGATTGTGCAAAACCGTATCTTCAGAATAGCAATCAAAAGTGGTTTGTTTAATTAAATTATTGAAATTATTCAAATTAACACTATATGAAACTGAAATATGATTCAAAATATTTAATTTGAAGTTTACTAATGAAGGAAGAAGCAAAGGCAACCATCACTCAAGCAAGCACATGTCCTCATATTTTCTTTTCGAAAAAGAGTTCAAGCATTTGAATAAACTGAATTATAATTGATTATTATATTATCAAATACATATTCAATGAAACACTGTAATACAATCCGTTCTGAAAGCAGTGGTATGAGATAATAAAACAAGCCGTTGATTTTAAATCAACATCCTCTAGAATTTGAATAATATTGCACATAATCACAGACCAACTGGTCTGTGACATAATCTTTGAATACCCGAATAATCGTCCGAACTGGCAGCGCTGCGGCGACTCCAACCCATGACCATAATATAATCTCACTTGATTAAACAACAGGATTACGCAAAAAAGGTGCATGCAAATTGTTTTTCAACGTTACACTTCGCATATATGTCGAACGTTCAAATTTATCGATATTCAATACGAAATCTCCGTTGGACCCTTCACAATCGAGATGTGCTTGAACATAATCATCAGATGAAATGTCTTCAAAACCGGATAAAAAGAGAGAAAAGCTTATTTACGGCCATCGACCTGAGGTCCTTCTTCACCCCAGATAAAAAGATAATTTGAAAGATGCACACTTTGTAATGTATCTATCAGTATCACTAAATTGAGTCAAAATCTAGCGGCCCATCGAGAGAAGTGGCAGCACTGCAGAGCACAGTGTAAACGGAGACGGTCGACCAAGGACATAATGGAGATTGCGCATTATCTCATCACATCCGATTGGTCTTCTCCTTAGAATTCTGTTCGACGCGAAAGGGGAACTGTAATCCCCACCACTGACTGCGGCGGCGCGGGCGGCGGCCATTATAGTTCTTCAATCTATGACTTCTATGTATGTTCTAAGCATACATTAATTGTCCAATGTCACAAACCAATCAGAGAGAAGCAGTTTCCCGCGCATTTACGAATGACTGATTTGAAATCCCGCGTCCGTCACATCTTTGACAACCTATTATTTGTTGACAACTCTAGACAGAACTAGAGAGTTAATTATTTTCCTCAATTTCTACACGACAATCATTCTATTTGGTTGCTATGTAGCAAATAAATCGGTATACATCACAGACTACATACTCTACATTACTTTTATTCCATAGTATTTACTTTTAATCTAAGTGCTTACAACTGGGATTTTACTACTAAAGCTGCAATATGGAATAACAGAAGTAAGTCTATTTCTCATATCAATAACTTCCGATTTTAAAAGCATATATTTTTCAGCCATAATAAACCTCGTAACAAACTCATCTGCGAAGTTAGCGACTAGCAACAAAGGTTTTAGGCCATTGTTTACTAAGAATCGACACTTGAAAAATGCTCACAAAATAATCGTAAAGGCAAAAAAGAAGCATTTCAAGTGCCCCCTCTGCTCTGCAGATCCATGGAAAGTTTCTGCACAGATGAAGATTTGATTTAATATTTAAACGAATACATTCATGAGTTTGGGTCTTGGAGAAATCTGAATAACGATGTGTCTATTATGTTTGGAGGAACAAAAGAAAAACTGCTAAAGGAAAATTGAGTACTTATGATTGTAATCGGAGCAATGCCAAAGGTGGAACACTAATTTATTATTCAAAAATGTTACAACAAATTCTTATTTGTTCAGGTTATGTCAGTCAATGGGTTGAACGAAGAATGAAAGAGGAGGTTGTATCAAAATTTCTGGAATTTGCCCTTTAGGAATTCAGGCCACAATTACTAGAAGTGTATTTGAAATTTGAATAAATTCTTTCACTAGTTACCGTCAACAATGTATATCTATTTACATGTCCATGTACACTTTATATTAAGGCCCAAACTTTCTACGAAAATGAGTACAGGTATGGACAAAAAAATCAAGTAAATATACTACGTGAACACATTAATGGAGTTGCTTTGGTCGAAAAGGGAAGTGTCTCTGTTTTAGGTGGAGGTTCCGATGATATTGAATTAGAAATCTCTGAACCTACTAATTTAAGTTTCATTATTAGAATGAACTCAGTGATTTTTTGGAAAGAAATTTTTATTGATGAAGGTAGGACAAAGAAAGGTCGAGATGAAAGCTTATTTACAATGGTGATACTTTAAACTTACATCTTTATAAATAATGCATGAAATTTTCATGTGAAGGTTTAAAAGAACTAGATTTTGTATTATGGTGATGGTATCTTGTATTGTAAATAAAAATCAAATATTGATCTTACATTGAATTGTGAAGAATTCATGCATAAATTTGAATAAATGTTACACAATCAAACGAACACTTTTTCTTCCCCTTTCGTTCACAACCTAATATCAATTTATTTGAAACAAAATCGAAACAAAGAACAGGTGATTTCACAATAAAGAATGATTTGCTGTGGCGTCACAAATTGAATACTGTAATAAATTAATTCATGTATGTATTTCAGTAATTACTAATTATACTAAACGATTGAATTGCCAGAGTTAAATATGTTTGTAAATTTAAAATTATTCAGTTTCTAGATTAAAAATATATATTATTCCATAGTATCAATATTGAGCAGACCAATATAATTCAGAACCACACTTCTGAGTAGAATCCTTGCTTTTTAAATGATGATGCAGGAAGAAAAGACTGATCAATAGCTTTTCGAAACAAGAACTTCCTTATTTCAATAAAGTCACCTACTCTCTCTGATACTTTGTTCATTTTCATAACAAATTATGATTTGAAAGCAATTTGGTCTCGCATCTTTTCATCTGGCAGTTAAATTGAAAGGAATTGATGATGAAAATCTTCGTAAAGCAAGAGAAAACCTTCTGAATAAATGTCAAATCCAAGAATGATTTCCTCGTTATCGAATAATATCATGTAGAATCGAACTGAGTTCAGGGTGAGATCTATTATTCAGTTCAATCTTCTTTCTCCACTTTGCTATAACTATAAGCTATAATTGATCATTTCCATTTTGACATTCGTACCAAAGACTTATAAACTAAATGGACAAGCCCCTCGGAAAACGGCCGTGTCCTCGGATATAACAAGAGATGGACTGCTGGTATCGTCATCCTTGTCAACCATGTTGCCGCTTTTTCTGATGAATCGAACCCAACTTTCCGAGACGGGTTATTTTCTGAATATATTCCCACGGAGGCACGGATACTTAAACACTGTTTGAGTATCCGTGATATATTCCATATTCAGAGTTCTGAGACGACACAACTTTCTTCAAGAGGATTATACATTATACTATTTTCCAATTGATATTGCTGTGCTTTGGCTGGAGCTAATAGCAGAATATATAACAAGTTCTTTTTAAATGTATCAAAATGACGTAAACGTAGATTATTTAGCTAGATAGATGGAAAATTTTAGGGTACCTACATATAGGGGATATTAGACTACAAAATAAGCATTCCTGAAAATAGTAATGTGCACGTTGACTTATTACAATCACCACTTTAAAAAGTCCACAGCTTACTTGACCATTAATTTTTCTAAACTCTATATCCCAAATGTAACACTCCTTTAAGTATTATGAAAATTGGATGAAAGAAACATAGATACAAACATAAATTTTCAATTTGAACATTTATTTAAAAAAATCTTAAGAGTTAGTAATATATAATATATATTATATTATCGCTCGCCGTCCGTTGCGGCCTGTAATGAAAAAAATTATACCGTCAACTAGTAGAAAACAATTCGGCAAATTTAACGATAATCCTGTTGTAACGGCAACACTGATGCCTTCCAATTGCTTCTTGCCCACCAACTTTGGTGGGCAAACTATGTCCGTCTCTGTTTAGTCAGAGCCTCCAGATTATCCATCTCTTTTTATATCCGAGGACATCAGCCTTGGAAAGAGAAAAGATCGAGTGCCAGGGCACTGATTCGTACAAACACAAACATCAGAGTTAGGTTAAAACCTGGTAAACACTTCATAACGCATGCGCGGAAAATGCTTCTCTCTGATTGGTTTGTGACATTGGACAATTAATGTATGCTGTATGTTCTATGAGGCAAGCCGCATAAGCGCATGGCCGGCCGTGCCATCCGGCACGGTTTGTTTAAAAGAACCTGTAGTTGTCTGTGGTCTGTTGTAGTAATTTGTTGTGCTCCTTTTATTGCAGTTCGTAATTACGAAATAGGAAAAAGAGAAAAGTTGTGTTCGAGTAAATTACTTTGTGAAGTGAAGCTGAATTTAGCCAGGTATTTAGGGTTTCATATTTACTGTTTCTAATTGACTTTACCGGTTTCTGGATATTTCAAGGTTGCGTAAATGATTGAATTGCCAACTTTTCATTATGTTCATTTTCGGAATCTTAAGTTTGTGTATAATAGTACATATAGTGAAATAGACGAGTCCCTTCATGCTGGCCAACTGTTTAAAAATGCCTGAAAATCACTTCCCTTTTTTTCGCAATGATTCAACTCTTACCTGAAAGCTTTAATCCTAATGAGTGTATCCTGAAAATATTAGATGTCACGAAGGTCTTCATCAAAAGCTATAAATTTTTGTTTTCTTAGGGTTTCATCAATGAAAAATAAATATCTCCACCAAAATGTTTGAATAGAGAATTTGAATTTTTCGAATCAAATGAGGATTTCGCTTGAGTTTGTTTTTTATAATAACTTTTCTGATGAATGAGATGTCTCTATTAACAGTGTAAAAATGATTCAAATTTCATTAATTTCCGAAAAAGGAGCACTCGTATAAAGACCTGTTGCAAGATGTAAAACTGATTTTTATAGGTGTTTTCTTTGAATTCTTAGAGATCATAGGAAGACTTTCAGTGAATTAATGTATTATTAACCCTGTATTGTGGAGTTTATTAAATATAGGTGCATAATTGGGTTTTCGCTTCTAATTGGATAGAAATTCTACGAGGAATTCAAAGGAAACTAGGGAAATAAATGATTGTTTTTAATGTTCTTTATTTGCATGGAAACTTACTACAGAATAACAACCCAAAACTCAAAAGTATTTACAACTGCCATAGACTATGATCTGGATGTGAATAAGTTCTGATGCCGCATGAGAAATTAGGATCATTGTACTGGAAAATCATTATAATGAAGTATCACTTTGAAATCATAGTATATTCTTAATATGTAAAGTGGTAAATTCATCAATTCAACATCAGAACTTGGCCAGTGTATACCACATCTCAAAATAATAAATGCAGACAATATATTTACGAAAAATATTGTTCGCAATTGATTGAGAAACTCCCTTAAAAATGGCTACTTCACAAACAGTTTCAGTTTTATTAATACTAGAACTAATCTCTCTGGAGCAATTTATTTATGGATTTTTCAATCTGGATATAAATCTGAAATTAACTTGACATAATCGTCCACGTGAAGGGAACAAACTTCGGAACAAACACATATATTCTTTGCAGCAAGGTTCCCATCCATAGTTTGTCTATCCATGCTTTTCTCCAGTCCAATATATGCCAAAGGCATTAGTGATATTCGGTGTTGAGGCATCTTTCTCAGGAAATTTATCAAAACGAACAGCCATGTTTTTACTTTTCCTTGAAGAGCAATTGAGAACAGTTTTTTCTTGTACTAGTACTTTGCTTACATTGTTATATAATCATCTACTGGCCTAAAATTCAAATATATCATGAGGATTGAAACATAAAAAAATCTTTTCGTGCAGATACCTACTTCACCTTTTTTGATTTCCATCTTACAGAAAGATGAAGTCACAGCTCAGTACCTCGAATTACGAGGATCATATCCCTCAAGAATACCTGAAACAGCCATTGATTTAGAATAGATATTCTAATTTCTAAGTCAATGAAAGCTGCTTAGGAGCAAGTAAAAATATAAACAAGTCGTTTTCTAGGTTGGAAAGTCATAGATTTCCATTAATGAAAACATAAGAAAACAAAAATTTATAGCTTTTGATGAAGACCTTCGTGACATCTAATATTTTCAGAATGCACTCATTGGGATTAAAGCTTTCAGGTAAGAGTTGAATCATTGCGAAAAAAAGGGAAGTGATTTTCAGGTATTTTTAAACAGTTGGCCAGCATGAAGGGACTCGTCTATTAAAGAATTATAATTCTATAGAATGCGAGCGTTGTGGCCAATGAGTACACAAAAGTGTAGGCTACCCTCCGATCCAGCGGCCGTTGGTGCTATTTCAATTGTGGTTTCAGGATGTATCGCGATACTCGTGTTCTATGAAATCTTTCCTTATCCTACCACAACTCACAAGCAACTTTTCCTTTATCACTCATGCGCACTAGTTCTCGCTAGTAATTTCAGTTTGCCGTTCATTACGATTTATTATAATTTATTATGTTCTTATTTACCAAACTGCTGTTCCCAAGAAGAATACCTAGTAATCATTTTCCGATGAAGTTGTTGAATAACTATAAAACGTAATTTTATCCTGAATTTATAGGTCGCCTAGGCAGATTCGAAATTTCCGAATCGACTGATGCCATGAAAAAAAAATGATAAGAAACGTCAACGATGAGAAAGTTGTCCGATGCCAACAGTTGTTTGTGGTGTTTTTCGTGTTTATTGTCCGGCTATTGAGAAGATATATAACAGGTGAGTCGTGAATAGTTTTCTCCTTACATTGGCGGACATTTTTTTCAGTAGTTAAATCGTTTTTACGGCTGCATGTTTTCAAGGACTTTGTGACCGTGTGAAATCAATACTGTAGTACTATAGTGTATTTTTTCAACTGAATAATGCGGGAATTTTAATTTAGAAAAAATGATTGCTGAGTTTGAATATTTTTCGTCGTAAAATCGCGATTATTAAATGTTCCGGTGATTATAGGTTATTCGATGGTAATTGTATTATTTCGCCCTAATAATACACGCATTTCAAATAATGTGGAGGCGGTTTCAGGGCAGCCTGGCAAGCTCCAATACACAATACTCAATGAGTATCAGAAAAGAAAAGTCAATGAATACTGTTCGCGCTGCCGATTGTCTAGTGGCCATATTGCCCCGTCTTTTCTTATCCAACCACAAGCCACTTTTCCTTTATCACTCATGCACTAGTTCTCGCCTGTTAAAACGCTAGTAATTTCAGTTTTCCATTCATTATAATGTTCTAATTTCCCAAAATCCCAAGCTGCTGTTTCCAAATAGAATACCTACCTGGTAATAATTTTCCGATGAAGTTGTTGATTCTTTGGAATAACTTTACTATAAAACGTAATTTTATCCTAGGCAGATTCGAAATTTGCGAATCGACTGATGCCTTGAAAATAAATGATAAGAAACGTCAACGATGAGAAAGTTGTCCGATGCCAAGAGTCGTTACTCGTTTGTGGTGTTTTTCGTGCTTATTGTCCGGCTATTGAGAAGATATATAACAGGTGAGTCGTGAATTTTTTTCTCCTTACATTCCCGGACAGCCCCTTCAAGGGGCTGTATCTTAACAAGGGATGCTCCAATGAAGTTTCTTTATATGAAAGATCCTATCTTTTTTTCGATGAGGAATCACCTCCTTAAATGTTTTACACTTATTCAGTTACACCCTGTATAATAATGTTTCTTCTAAAAAGTTTACAAAATAATACCTCAAGTGTTTCTCTGTAATCAAAGTTTATTTTTAAACTTATTATTTACAGTAAATACAATAAATGTTACCTGTAATCAAAGAAACGACATTTAAGTGTATTCTTTGATGATGTAACTTCTTATTAACTCAAAATTGGAAAAACATTAAGTATAACTTTCAATTATAAGTTGACATCAGTGATCTATTCAAAATCATGTAAAAAATGATTATTTCATAGAATTCGCACTCCTCAAGGACGCGGTAAAATTCAAATAATTAATATTTCTTTATACATATTTGAATTTATTGTTTAATTCTGCAATGATTTGATGTATGATATGCGCAACCACATCGAGCGATTGTTGTGTTATAGCCCGATTCTCAAATTTTTTGACAGAAAGATTGTCACAAATTAGTGTTTATATTTCCAAAATCTCTCATTGTAAGAATTTTTTTTGGAACAGTGGAACGAAAGAAAGTACGCTGATACTGCTTCTTGTATGAATTATGAGGAATTATTATACAGGGCTTCAAAGTGAGCCTCAGCAAATCTATGAAATCTCTTTTTTTTCAAATAGTAACCTCATAATTTATACAAGAAGCAGTATCAGCGTATTTTCTTTTGTTCTACTGTTGCAACAAAAAATTCTTGCAATGATAGATTTTGGTGATATAAACACTAATTTGTGACACTCTTTCTGTCAACAAATTTGAGAATCGGACTATAACTCAACTATCGTTTGAAGTGGTTGCGTACATCAAATCAATGCAGAATTAAACGAAGAATTCAAATATGTATGAATATTCAGGGTGTTGCATTTGAAATAACGAAGTTTACATACGGCAATATTTTTAAAAAAATGTTGTGAATTTCTCGCGTATCCATTGTGCTGTATATTTAATAACTCCTTACGCACGGGGACATACCCTCAGTTTTGGAAAAACAGTTTTATTGTACCTATACATAAGTCAGGTGACGTACGAGATATCAGGAATTACAGGCCTGTACTGAAAAGCTCTTATTTGCCGAAAATATTTGACAACTTAATAAAACTCAAAATAACACCTTCATTTACACATATTTTTATTGAGGAACAACATGGATTCATCAGCAAAAGATCAGTTACCACAAATTTAGCTACATATGTCGATTTCATTATAAACGCCATGAAGGACAAAATACAAGTAGACAGTATATACACTGATTTTCAAAAAGCATTCGATACTGTCACCCATTGGTTACTTATAGAAAAATTATCAGCCATGGGTGTGGGCCCACCATTAATTGATTGGATATCAGATCGCATTCAGGGTTGTCAATTTAAAGTTAAGCTTTCAGACGATGTTATATCACGGAAAATATCCGTTTATTCGGGAGTTTTTCAGGGTTCCCCATTATCAACTCTCTTATTTCTATGCTTCATAAATGATATAGGAAAATGTATAAAACACAGTAAATTTCTGCTATTCGCAGATGACCTAAAGCTGTTCAGAATAGTTAAAGATGATTACGATTGTTTACTATTACAAGAAGACCTAAATAATGTTTCCAAATGGTGTGAGGATAATGAAATGCAGTTGAATATTGATAAATGTCATGTCATGAAGTTCTTCAGGATCAAATCACCGATTCTTCATGGTTATGTGTTGGAAAAAGTTGAACTTAACACTATCAAAGTTGTAAAGGATTTAGGAGTCTACCTTGACAATCAATTGGATTTCATACATCATATTCATTACATTACCCAAAAAGCCTTTAAGATGCTAGGTTTTATCAAAAGAAAGATGAAAGATTTCAAGGATATCGATGTGTTGAAGACGGTTTATCTCGCTAACGTTAGGAGCAATTTAGAATATGCATCAATAATTTGGTCACCCTATTATCAAATACATCAAAACAATATCGAACGTGTACAACGCAAGTTTTTAAAGTGGATTTCTTATAAAATGGGTGTTCCGAATGACCTGATAGATTATGATGTTTTGTATACATCCTTAGAATTAAACAAGTTGTCAATTAGAAGAAAAAATTTCGATTTAATGTTTATATATAAGCTGATAAATAACTTCATTGATAGTGCGTATTTGCTTTCCAGGATAAAATTCAATACAAATGGCACAACCCTCAGAAATAGGGATTTGTTTAGCATAAATTTCAACCCAACAAATTATAGCATGAATAATCCTATTGAAAGGGCCATCCGAGAGGCAAACTCAACCGATGTAGACATTTTTAATACGTCAATTTTCAGTTTGAAAAGGCATTTTGCGAGGTAGATAATACCAATATATAGTAGATTCGTAATTTCGGCTTTGTGGGTGTAATTGAACTTGTTTTTTTTTTTCTCGTTTTTTTTGTTTGGGGGAATATAAGTACATATATGGATGTAGATGTATATATGAGTTAATGTTTCAAGTCAGCATGTCATTTATTTGAATTTGTTAATTTAGTTAGTTCTTTTTATACTATTAGATAGAATTATTTGAAATAACTTG
Organism: Adalia decempunctata; assembly: GCA_951802165.1. Lineage (NCBI taxonomy): Eukaryota > Metazoa > Arthropoda > Insecta > Coleoptera > Coccinellidae > Adalia > Adalia decempunctata. Next base: position 29,795,777 of record OX637703.1, on the reverse strand, counting down.
TAAAGTGGTTCAGCCGTTTATAATAAATAAATAAATAAATAAATAAAATACGTTTCCGGTAGACCCGGACGTAGATTCCGCTTGAAAACATTTTACAAATTGAGTTCATGTACCCTAAATCAAAAATACAAAATTTTGAATTTGTATCGTGATGCCTTTCTCGAATAATACGTCTAATGAAACACTTGAATAAATCGCCATGTGTAATCGTTTTTTATTTAACTCAAAAAATCTGCATCTTTTATAAAGCATTTTCTCCGTATTTGGTGATTTCAATGTTTCGTTAGGTTGGTTTGGGTTAAGACGTCTTATCATACCTACTTACCTCTTCTTTATACGGTGTGTCTTTTCGAATTAGAATTTTTTGTTTACTGATACCAATTTTCTAGTTCAAGTCTCTCTCGATGTTCTGATGTTTTAATTTTTTTCGTTAAAAATAAGTGATTCAATACGATTTCAGATCACTTTCAATGTTGGCAAACAAGTACATAATTTGGCTATTATCTCAACGGTATTGGTAGTGAATTGGGGTGCTGGGTGGGTAAGATTCTTGAAAATTTTCTCCAAAAATGGCAATTCACGAGAATAATTAGTCTTGAATAGACGAAGAAGATGAAAATTTACATGAAATTTTGTGGTCATTGACCAATTCTTTCAAGGTCACGACCTTGAGAAAATGTCAGACAAGTATCCTTCTAAATAATTTTGTCTTCGTAACAACCTTGAAGACTTCAACTCAGAGTCTTTCAATGGTCTGCGTATATGCATCAGTAAAATGGCGGAAACCCTCCATTTGTAGAGCATCATACCCCTTCCAGCAATCGGTCATAATCGTTGTGCCAGGTTTCACATGACGTTTAATGACTCCAACTAATGTTTCAGAGAAACGGTCTTTACATCTACAGGAACGATGAATGCCTTGCTTTTTCCCATAACCCATTATCCAGTCAACAAACTGCCTCGATTGTATTTCCGTTTGCCTCATTTGGCTTCGTCTATTTCTACGATTTTCCCAACGGCACCTATAGACTGTGCTCTACAAAATGAAAACCAATCGAAGACAGTTTGTGAACAGCACTTAACTTCGAACATGGCGTCATGAACTTTCGCTCTTCGACTTGATAAAAATATTTCGACCAGGAAGCATATTTTCATTAAATCTAGTTTCGATCGCTCCAAAAACGTACCTTGATAGACACTGACTGAAGTATCAAATTTTCGGTATCCTCTTTTTGGCACTAGAATCATTTTCCGGCACCTGAAACTCCATAAATTCAACACTCTATCTTTTGTATAGGGATGCTTATTTATGCTCTTGTTATAAAAATTCTTACAAAAGGCCCAAGCCATTTCAATAGGATTATACTGACAATGGTATGGGGGTAATCTAAGAACCTCATGTCCATGCTCCTTCCAAAGGTCATCACATATCGTCTCTGTCTGTCAGTTCGATGAGGTAATATCAAATTCCAAAGTTGTTTTTTGGTGAAGTTTTGATTAGAATCAATCCTGTTTTTAAACAACCAATCCTGCGTCTCGCTTTTTTTTTTGCTGGAAAATGTGGGTGGTTTATCTAATTGAACCGAATGATATGGTGCATTGTCCATTACAACCACACATTTCCCAGGAATCTCAGCTAAGGTAGGGATTATTAGTTGATTAACAACCCAATTTTGAAAAATTTCGCTGGTCATTGTCTTGTGATAGTCTCTGTCATTTATTTTTGAATCTAAAATCAAACTACACCCCTCTAAAAATCCAAAATTACTTCCTGCATGTAAAACTTAAAGCGTTTACCTTCTGATTTAATTTTGGATGGATTACTTTTGATATCAGATTCAAGTGTCCATCAACGAACAGAAGAACCATTTTGGTACATCCATGTTTCATCTAGGAACACAAATCTGATATTTTCGCCTAAAGATTTATATTGCAAATAATTTCTAAGGAAAGTAATTTTTTCGGCAACCGTCCGGGAAGTACCCACTTCCCGGACGCTTTTTCTTTGAGAAAGTAGCATTTCCCGGCCTAGGCCGGAAAGTACGTACTTCCCGGCCTAGGCCGGAAAAACACGTCGTGGTTGTCATTGTTATGATCATCACAATAGCAACGAAATAACGGATGACAGTTCTGTTCTGTGTTCTGTTTAATTCAAATATGAATCAAAATCAATAAAGACATGTGTCATCTCATTGATTTGTAATTCTTCACGGTTGCCGAAAAAATATTGTACGCAACACGCCCGGAAATAGTTTTTTTGGACTCACAGACTTCCAGGACTCGCCTCCGGCTCGTCCTAGAATCTTGTCGATTCGTCCAAAAAAACCCTATTTTCCGGACTTGTTACGTAAATTACTATTGGCTGCAACAACATGTTTTTGTTCCCATAAAATTTTGCGTTCGTTTACCCTTTTGTGTTTGTAACCCATTGATTCGAAAATTTTGAAAAGTGATGACCTTTCCCCTTTATATTCCAAATTTACTTTCGCATAATTTAGTGGTGTGTCGATACCATTTTTCGAATTATAATTCCAAATTTGTCGTTGCAGATCTTTTCTAAAAACAAATTCTTCAGTTGTAATTGTGTTTTTGGATCTCGCAATTTTCGGAAATTCTTTGTCATCCTCTCTTACTATCTATCCTCTTTATAGTGGATTCATGCACCTAAAATATAAAGCGTTTCGATTCGGAAGAAAAATAATATGAATTTATTTACTTACATCGAATATGTTGGACACTGTGTTATAAATCGACATGTCCGAAGTATCAGGGTTACTATTTTCTGCAGATGCAGATTTCAATGCAAAATAGCATTTCCTGATACTTCGCCTTTGGTTTATATCGGGAACTTTCGGCATTTAGTCGAATAATTTGTAAACCTAACAAAATGTGGAATATTCTTGATACTTTTACTTTGATGTAAACAAAGAAACTGGCAACGTCGTTTTGTCATTAACGATATTTTCTGTGCTCGCACTGACTTTTCATCAGGTGCACCAACTCCTGAAAACGAAACCATGACCTCCTATGTGATTAAATAAAAGTGAATGGAGTAAACTTATGCAGTTTCTTGCACTTCTTCCAGGGTTTCCTCTACAAAAACTGTTTTTCTGCATCCAGATTCCATACGAGTCTTAACAATTTGAACTTCAAGGAATCGATCTAAAGCAAGCATTTCATGTGAGGGATAGCGGAGATAAATAACCTTTTGACTTTAAATTTATCAACATATCTCGATCTGTGGCCTGTTCTTCGGGTTTCCTTATACGTTTCTCACAATCCTGACAAACATTGCACTTGACGAGTACTCTGCTTTTAATTGCACTCTCGCACTCATGTTTTGTGCAAGGCCCCGAGGCCTGAAGTGGTTTCCACTGTGGTGGAGTTCAGTGGTAGACATAACAAGAATGGTCAGCCGCTATTCCTGCGCCACACAATTTTTATGAAATCAGCGTGCGTATACCAACCTCCTCCCAACGTCGGCTGTTCGGAATTGAAGCGGAAATGTTTCTCCAGGTGTCTATACTCCTATGCGAATTATTTTCGCTTCCATGCTGGCATGTCTACCAAGGTCGCATGTTGGAGGGTCCTTTCCCATTCTGTATCGGTAGCGACCAGATCTCTCGCTTGGAACGCTTCCCTGTGGGACTGCCCTATGTATGAAGCTCCTCGAAAGAAGTCGGTCCTATGACGGGTAATAAATTCTCCACGTCAGAGAACCCTAAAGGTGCAGACACATTGTTATCACGTCACGTCACATCACGTCATCTGCCCAAAATGTGCAACCACGATAATGCATGGAACTTAGAGCATAGGAAGAGAGACACACCTTTCAATAATAAATAGTAAAGCCAAATCATCAGAACTAAACTGGGTGATTGTACTACTACGGAATCAAAATGTAGTAAAAATTTTTGTAACATTGTATCTGCTGTCACGTTATAACACTGAAAGCACGCAAGATCTATATTCCGCAAATTTACATTTTCTAAATGCACGTGATATTACGTCTAATATTTTGTGAAATGTCATTCTGACATACATTTGAAACCGATCTGGGTGCTCATTGAATAATTCTTGAATGAATTGATGGAATTCCCCCACTTCCTCTGTTCGTTGATTCATTTGGTAAATCGAATCCCTTGTATGGGAATCACCAGCAACTGTAAAAGCAGCTATATTCTCCATATCTTCTTCCCATTTCCTCGCGTGAGCTCACGTGACGTGACAACAATGTGTCTGTACCATGACGGCACTGTTCTCTCCAAAAATTGTACGATCTTTTAAACTGTAATAAAGGGGATTTTGGGTGTACTTCATCGTTCGTTTCCTAGGACTGTCCACGTTCAGCCGGAATTACGAATCGAGCATACTCGAGCATTGCAACGCTTTTTCCTCTTGCCTCTTCGCGAAATAGACCGGCCGTTCATCCAGGTAGATAAACGGGCAGTCTGTAGATTGCGTGACTTGCCTTGGATGGCAAAAGACAGCAATCACTAGGCTGCCTCTCCCGAGGATACGTAGAGATATTCAAAGCAAGCCCGAAACTCGTCCCTTATGCCGGCCACTCACGAGGCTACAGAGACGGGCGTTTTATGGCCTTTTATGACACTTTAAGAGCCCTTGACCAATCACGGAGACTCTTTTCGCACGTGGTCTTAGAAACCATCATAAAACGCCCGTTTCGGAAACCTCGTGAGTGGCCGGCATTATGTTTTTGGTGGTTATTCAAATGAAAACAGGACATCAGAATGCCGGGAGGCGAGAGCAATATCATCTGCATAAATGAATTTCTCGGAGGAAGTATCCGGAATATCGCTTAAATACAAATTGAAAAGAAGGGGTGATAACACCGATCCTTGGGGAAGACCGTTATTCAAAGTCTTGAAGCTACAACTATCACCATCAATAAAAACACGAAGTCTCTTGTCCGTCAACATATTTTCAATTAAACCAACTATTTTACCACATTTCAAATGCCTAAGAAGTTTAAAAATTAAACCATCTTTCCAAACAGTGTCATAAGCCGATGATAAGTCGACGAATGCTGTTCCTGTTTTTAATTTCCTATTGAATGAAATGAAATATTCAATGAAAGTAAATTAAACTAAAGACCTGATCAGAACAATTCCTATTTTTCCCAAACCAAAAAAAAATTTATGGGAGGAGTTCTGCCGTAGTCATGTTTGAATGAAAAGCTTGCTAATGTAGGGACTAGAGTTGTAACGAATATTCGCAATCGCATTCGCATTCGCGAATATTCGCATATTTTTGGATATTCGTATTCGCATTCGCATCCGCAAAATTTCTGCGAATGTTTTGCGAATGTGAATATCAGAAAAAAAATAACTTATAGCACAAAAATTAGGTGCAATTGAAACTTACAAAAACAAATCTATGAACTATTTATCAGTATTTCTTTAAATATCTTTTTAATGTTTAAATAATAATCATCTTGAGCAAAATACAAACGAAACGCACAGCGTAACTGCCATTAAGCCATAGACAATTGGCGCGAAATTTGAACATATCTATACATTCGCATTCGCATTCGCGAATGTCAGTAGCAGAGATTCGCATTCGCATTCGTATTCGCGAATGTTTGAAAAATGACATTCGTTACATCACTAGTAGGGACGTACATTAGATTCTTTCGTGCTGGATCATGTGTAGCTGAGGTCTGAATAATGAGCCTAGCCGTATCGGGGGGACCGGAAGGTCAAGGAACAGGTCATATAGTCTTGAAGTCTTGAGTGTATCTTGAGGAAATCTGTGGCGTATTAGGGTGATTTTTGGATTCGCTTTGTGGCATCGTTGTAGAGGTACGTAGAGGTTGGTGCATCAACGGTCTTCATTCAGTATTACTCTGCTGAAACTGAATAAAAAAATTAAGAATGTTGCATTTTCTTTAAACCGTCACATTTCACAAACAAATCAAGATATCGGGATAAATAAAAAAAACAAAATGTTGGAAACAAATCAGTCTTCTTGATAAAGTTAATTGTGTGCAGATCTACTAGCAGAATTAACCTACAGGGTGTGTCAAAAGTAGAGGAAAAAATTGTTTTCTCTTCTCCCCTGTATATCCAGCGAATACTGATTTACTTTTAGATGTCCGAATAATAACCTTGAAACTACAGTATTTTATCTAAAAGTTGCTGAAAAATTCAAATAAAGCAGTCTCCCCATTTGAAAGTTATAGCATTTTTAAATAAATCATTGGGTGCGTTCATCGGACTCAACAGTTGGCCAACTCGGATGAACGTCTATGCTACCTGAGCGCTACTTCCGGAGCGGACGCCATTTTTTCGAGCGGTCTATTCTTGTGCTACAAATCGATAACGTGTTGAGCTATATGTCAAAAGCGTGAAGTTTGTTGTTGTTGTTGATTTTAGAAGTGTCAATTTTAATTTAAAAAATGGAAAACAGACAAGAGTACGATGTCACTTATCGATTTGAAGGGAAGAATTATACGTTTCACACAGATAAGGAAACGCACGAAAGGTTACGTGGTAAGTTATGAAAATAGTCTTGAATTCATAATTTTGACAGAAATTTTTCAATTTTAGATCCAGTTTTTTTCCTATCGTGCTTAAGATCGGATCAGGAAAAAGTGAAGACGGAGAATGGGGAATTACTGGAAGAGAATAAGACATGTAAGTAGTTTTTAATTATTTTCAAACACATTCAACCTAATTCTGCGAGAGCATGTTGAGAAAAAGAGGAACTGAGTATTTGATTATTTAGTGCTTCATATCGCTGTATCTTTTTTGCATGAATAGTTTAGCACTAATTGTAATATCCTTTCATCATTCATCTGGTAAATAAAGCGGCCTGCGGACTACGAGCTATAATATAATATATATTATATCTTACATATTACATGAAAATCGCTTCAAACGAAATAACATGTAACACCGCGCACTCATGCTAAAATATACAGGGTGAGTCTTTGACTTGTACATATATTTTAACTATAGATTCTTGAGGCCAAAGGAAACCTTTTTTTCATTTTCCATTTTTCCGAATTCGGCTCTGTTAAAGAGATATAGCCATTTGAAAAAAAAATAGTGCTTAGTCCGTGCCTGGATACATTCTCTGGAAACACTTCAAAGTTCATATTTTTCGATTGAAATTGAGGTGATTAGATGTTCTGGGTGATACAATTAGAAAATACTCAAGCACTAACCTTATTCGAATAAGAATGTAACAAAAACGATATTTCCTAACAAAAACACTGTCCGATTATTTCTGCAATTGAAAAGCCATATTTGTCCCACCAAAATAAGTTCCTTCTTCGATTTTCCTGAAGATTAGTTTATAAACACTAATAATTGGTTAATATTTTCCTCGATATTTTGGAACGATCTCATGAAAATTGGTTTCTCACCAACCTATTCTAACTCCATCAACCTAAGTCAGATGATTCGAGGTCAATGACCTAACCTAACTCACCTTCTGTGATATGATATTCCACAGAACACGGCCATCTAAAGACTAAAGTCTTTAGAAGGCCGTGCACAGAACCTGTCTAAGCACAGAACTCTAGAGAAGACGATGCCAGATTGCCGATTTTCTCTTCAAACAATGCGAACTCAAGAAAGCAGTACGTCCCCTATCGTTAGCGGATGAACTATCACAATCGCTAACGGCTAAAGGCGTCTAGGCGTGGATCTTTGGAGATGCCAAACGAGTTCTGATTCTTGTCGATATAGCGCTACGATATAGCCGGCACGCAAGGCAGACAGGCGGGACAGGCCGTTGTGTTGTGGTTGTTCTGTTTCTGTGTCTCGAACCGCAGGCCAGTCTATGATAATGAAAGACGCTTAAACGGGATAACCTTAATTATCTATCTAAATTTACTTGCAGATAATAAAGCAAACAGGTGATGATTGTGATGTGCTGACCGTGTAGTGTCGATTGGAATCTCCAAGAGGATAATATTGTTGGGATAGATATTTTCCTGAAAGACCGGTAACAATAAATTTTCAATAGAAACTGTGCTTATAGACTGTGTAATTTAATTTCATGCTTCTCAGAATTCAATTATTACATCGAACGTTTTTCCATCATGTAGATTTTAGTCTTGACGAAGTTGATAAACATTGACAACGTTGTTAATTTGTTAAGAGATCAGAGAATACATAATATTCGATGATATTTAATTCAGGGAAGCACTCAGATTTTTTATGAAATTCATGATTTTTTCCTCGAATTTGTTCGTATACAATTAGGAATAACTCGAAAACGACGCGTTTTATTGAAAAAATATAAGAATACTTTTATTTTCTAAAATGGTTGATTCTTTCGAAAATATGAACCGTTTATCTTTTTCGAGTGATTTTATAGTATTTTTGCATGAATTCATTAGACGAGTAGGCTGTAACTCTTATACTAGAAGGAATATGGAATAAGTTTCAATTGAGGAATATGCACCATGAATAGAGTAAACAATCAACCAAAATTCAGTTCATTCGGATTATCGGTTTCGAATATATGGAAAGAATAGTGTTAATTTCATGGATTTTTGACACCCTGTATCTTTCAAACGAAACCGAATTTTGAAAAATGGTATAGGAAAAAAGTGTTTCGTTTGATGAGAGGAATCTACAGTTAAAATATATGTACAAGTCAAAGACTCACCCTGTATATTATATCTTACATATTACATGAAAATCGCTTTAAACGAAATAACATGTAACACCGCGCACTCATGCTATAATATACAGGGTGTTTGGAGGGTGAGTAGCCATACGTAAATGGTGGATAGGTGATGCTCTTGGCTACTTGTTGCGCCTAATAAAATAACATTTTGCCCAAAGTTCAAGGTGTTATGATTTTTTTACCATTCTTCTAGAAATTTCCCATTTTTCTCATTAAAACCTTGAATTTTTTCAAATTCAATGCTCGAGGTGCCTATAAAATGATTTATTTCCTTAGTCTAGTCTTGTCTTATTCAGATTGAATCAAAATTTCATACAAACGTCTTCAAAAAACCTGACCGCGTCGTATCAAACTTCAAAATGAAAAAAAAAATAATGTTGTGTCCACTTTACAAAGTGAAATAAAAAAAAAAATTACATAGTGTTGGGTTTTAAAATGGCTTTAAAAACTTCTCTAGTTAATACTCTTTGCAATGGTATGTAACATGTACCATTAATAATCAGATAACTCAACAAAAAACCGTTTTGTCTTCAAGGATGCCTTGAAAGGATGACGACAAAACTATTCCATTGAGCAGGCAAAATCTTTTCTCTCATTCTACCACAGCTAAAAATAGCGTGCTCTCTCTATCATCGGCTAACAATACTCCCAAGGGCGTCGCCAGGGAGGGGGCAGCTGCCCCCGTGCCCCCCCAATTAGAATAGAAAAAATGAACTGATTTTCGTATATTATGCTATTATTTCATGAGTTTTTAAGGGATTTTTGAGATCTAGAAGGGGGGCCGCTGCCCCCCGTGCCCCCCCCAGCTTAAAAGCTGGGGGGTAATTACTACATTTGCAAGTCATTTCATAGGCCTGCAGTGAAGGTGCAGTAATGCAGTAATGCAGTTTTGAGTTCACTCAACATTTCGGTGGTTCATCAACATATTCTGTAAAAAACTAAAGATAGAGAACTCCAAATCATTTTAAATCTTGTTCAAATTGTTGGCCATTATTTCTAATACATGCGTAACATCTCTTTCTTATTTCCGTTGTGGTGTAGCTTAGTCCAATTTCTTGCTTCATTATCACAAATGCATTATCTATTTTTTCTATTAATTGCTCAATTGGTCAATGGCCAACAATTTGAATAAGATTTAAAATGAATGATTTGAAGTTCTCTATCTTTAGTTTTCTACAGAATATGTTGATGAACCACCGAAATGTTGAGTGAACTCAAAACTGCATTACTGCACCTTTACTGCAGGCCTATGAAATGACTTGCAAATGTAGTAATTACCCCCGAGCTTTTGAGCTGGGGGGGGCATGGGGGGCGGCTGCCCCCCCCTAAATCTCAAAAATCCCTTAAAAACTCATGAAATAATAGCATAATATACGAAAATCAGTTCATTTTTTCTATTCTAATTGGGGGGGCACGGGGGGCAGCTGCCCCCTCCCTGGCGACGCCCTTGGGAGTACTGTTAGCCGATGATAGAGAGAGCACGCTATTTTTAGCTGTGGTAGAATGAGAGAAAAGATTTTGCCTGCTCAATGGAATAGTTTTGTCGTCATCCTTTCAAGGCATCCTTGAAGACAAAACGGTTTTTTGTTGAGTTATCTGATTATTAATGGTACATGTTACATACCATTGCAAAGAGTATTAACTAGAGAAGTTTTTAAAGCCATTTTAAAACCCAACACTATGTAAATTTTTTTTTTATTTCACTTTGTAAAGTGGACACAACATTATTTTTTTTTTCATTTTGAAGTTTGATACGACGCTGTCAGATTTTTTGAAGACGTTTGTATGAAATTTTGATTCAATCTGAATAAGACAAGACTAGACTAAGGAAATAAATCATTTTATAGGCACCTCGAGCATTGAATTTGAAAAAATTCAAGGTTTTAATGAGAAAAATGGGAAATTTCTAGAAGAATGGTAAAAAAATCATAACACCTTGAACTTTGGGCAAAATGTTATTTTATTAGGCGCAACAAGTAGCCAAGAGCATCACCTATCCACCATTCACTTATGGCTACTCACCCGCCAAACACCCTGTATATCTATATCCAGGCGATATATTACGTATCTGCAGAGATATGCTTTTCGAGCGATATTTTAGAGTATATCCCACCTTACGTCGAAACCCCCCGCGCCACGAATATGCACCTCAGTTTCACGAAGTTCGGGCAGTAGCGATATTATATTATAGCTCGTAGTCCGCACCACGACGCTTAATATAAATATTATATCTCATCATCAGCTATAATATATATTATACTAGCTGGCCCGGCGAACTTTGTACCGCCCGAATTATACTTAAAAGTTGTATAAACTTACCATTGCTTTCTTCAAGCAGGAAAAAAATTAGAGAAAATTAAAGTTCAAAATATACCAAATTTTAATAATTTTGTAATTCACATGGAAAGAATTCTCTTTATTTAAGCGGTAACTAATTGTTGAACTTGGCCATATAACTTTTTGTTTTTAATTGTTGTACAGTTCTCTTTTTGCAGTACCTCATGTTACTGTGAATAGCAGGAGTATAATCCATATTATACCTTTCCTCTTATATGAATCAAAATGTCAAGAATATGGACAAAAATTATTCCTTTAATGAACTATCGACTATTAACACAGCCCGTCGACCAGAATTAAAAAATCAGCCATTTGTTAATAGCCCAACCTGAAGTGGCAAAAACAAAACTTCTTATATTCTCAAAATCTAATCAGTGGTCACACCATTATTTTAGACATCGTAGCTATGCTGCTAAGCTCAAAATAATGGGTAAACATCTCAGTTGGTGGAGCAGCGCGATTCTCATTATTCCATCGATATGAGCTGTCAATCTCTTCAATTTGTTCAATTTAGTTGACGATATCAAGCTCGTTAGAAGACAAATCGAGATGTTCAAATGTCGGTAGTACGATCGACACGGCAAAATTATCAACACTGTGAATTGTGTTGAACTCATATTCAAATTTATTGATGGTGATTTGACCCGATCAGATTAGGCAACCCATGAAACATTATTGTATATCATAAGTGAAAGCCCGATGAGCAAACGTTTCAAAATTATTAACGCTTACAATACTTTCTCTGTGCGAACAGAAACAGGAATATAATATCTCAATTACTAAGTATGGGCAATTTTGGATTCAGTTATTTCCGCAAATATATCTATTACCCAAACAGAAATTCGAAAGCATTTCAGAAATAAAGAAAAAAGATGAAGATGGCCAACTCACGTTTGAAACTGATCGTTAAAATCAGATACTTGATCTTTCAGTAAAAATTCACTGTTCCACCAACTTGAGATGTTTACCCGCTTTTTGATCTGGCAATTTCCATGTTACCATGAGTTCTATGCGAATAACATATCGCCATCTAACAGCGGTAATATCAACCTACGACTACGTACAGTGAGTGTCTATTCACTGTACGACTACGCATCAACGGTAGCGACACCTAGTGGCCTTATTCAAAAGAAGGAAAAGCATTTCCTGCATAAGTAAAACTTTCATCAAGTTTTTCGAAGTTTTATTGTATTTTATAATAACCAGACCGAAGACGATTCCATAAATGAAGTTTCATAACAAACAGTCCATCCGATCTCTAGTTATAAATGGTGTAACCAACATCTTTCTTTTATATATATATATAGATTATCGCCCGTAGTCCGCAGCCCGCTTGACTGCTAATGTTTGCTTCACACATATTTATTTGGATAATTAGAGATTTCTATTATACCCCCAGATTTCAGTATTAACTCTCAGATGTCTAGAGTTTGGTCTTCCACTTTAGGTACATCTCTATTAATTCAACCAAACAGCCTATGAAGATGAATGAATTCTCCAGTCATATCATGTGGAGGAGAATAGAGTGAGAATTATTTGATTTTTTGGGGGTTTATTTATTCAATTTTCTATATAAGTGATCGTTGCACTGATTATTGTAATAGCTGGAGTGTGTTTTTATTTTAACCTGCTTTCATGATGAATTGTATCAGCATTTGACGTGACTACTAATCAAACTGATTAATAAATACAGAATCCAGAGAAATTGTGAGGTTCTGTTCAAAAGTTTTGAATTCTTCCCTTTGAAAATGCACTCCTGCTCATCTCAGAAGTGATCAGTGATTGTTAATTCGCACATCATATTTTCACTGATGATGTAGGTTTTAGGAAATAATGGAATATTTCAATTACTTTTGTATTTAATGTATTTTGCAGTGTAATCAATATTTTTTATCCAAAGGTGAATCTATGAGTTTTGGACTGCGGAAGCCAGCAAACTACTCATAAGTAGTTTTGCAGACCGTAAGAAACTATTAAGAGATCCTAAAGTAAAAAAATTACTCTGGGCAGAAATTAGAGGATGTTTCGAGCATCATGGGTATAGAGTTACTGAAGACATACTCGATAGAAAATGGGTGAATTTGAAAAAAACCTTCACAAACATAAAGGATCAGTTGAGTAAAACTGGCAGAGGTAGAGTCGGTTGGGAATATTTTGACTCGTTTTGAAATATTCGCAGCTGACAAAACGGTCAATTTACCTAAGATCTACTCGTCTTTTCGAATAGGTGGTGGGGAATCATCACTGGGAGGTGAAGTAGCACCACCAAAACATTCTCCAGTGATAGAAGAGGACCCGTCCCCAAATACGACCAGCCCTCCATCCTCCCACTATCGGCAGAGAGCTGAACTTCTGGATTTGGGGAAAGACTCAAACTCCAAGAAATGAAAGAAATAAAAAACCAAATGATGGAACATAACAGGATCCAGGCGAAAAGAAATGAAATATTACGGGAAATATCAAGAAAATGAATAATAAATAAATTAATATATGTTGTATATATGTATAATTCAATATAAATATATTTTCAAAAGAAAAATAATAACACAAATTTAATAATTATTCCCTCAGTTGGAAGTTAAAATCTGTTTCCACCTCCAAATCTAAGTGTAAGCAGAAGGAATGTAAACAGGGTGCCAAAAATCTCTATATGAGGTATTTTAGCAGTTTTATCATCTTTTTTCTTGAAAACATTTGAAAATGTAAAACTATTTTTTTTATATATTTACCATTTCACTGCATATTTGTTATGCAGGACCGACTGCAGTGTTATATTTTATGCATTTGTAGGAAGTTTACGGTCTTCTGGAATGCTTCAGGGTTAGAGTAAATAATCAACATTGCTGAACAGAAAAATGGAAATTTTTATTATTTCACAGATATACATATTTCACTATGCCCAAGTGTCCATTATAAAATACTTTCACAATTCCCTCAAAAGGTTAACTATATTTTCTCTCTTTAGTACTCCTGACTGCATGCTCTCATTTTCTGAGTTGTGAGCATCATTCACCTCATTTGTTTCCTCCTCATGAATATCTTCCTCCGCTTCATCTCCATTCAAAAGCATTAAATTTTGCAATATACAACAGGTTGTGATAATTTTAGGGCCTATGTCAGGGTCTTTTATATCCAAGTATTTTAGTCTTCTGAATTTGCCTTAGAGCAATCCAAATGTTCTTTCAATTACCGATCTCATCATTGAAAGTTTCACATTACACCTCACTTGATCGTCATTGAGGTGTCCATTATCCCTAAATGGAGTCAATAAATTTCATCATCAGAGGATAGGCTGAATCTCCAATGATGTGCATTTCTTGATCTAGTAATGGATTGTGATTGTTAATCAGAGCTTGGTAAATGTCACTCTGCCTGAAAACACGTGCATCGTGCACTCTACCAGGAATTCCAACAAAAATATCAGTGAAAAGTTTTCGATGGTTGCAAATTCCTGTAATAACCATTATTAGTTTCTTGTAATAATCAGATAATTATTTGAATACCTTGTAGGATGATCGAATGAAATTGTTTCCTATTATAATAATCATTCGGATTTGATGATGGTTGTTTTATTGTAATATGACATCCATCAATAGCACCCACTACACCTGGAAAGCCTCTAGATCTTCCTTGAAATGCCTAGAAATAATGTATGACTCAAAATTTTCCCAACAGTTTGGATTTTACTTACTGCTTTTGTATCATCATGGTTATTTGGCCATGTTATGTATTCAGGCATCAGCAGACAAATCGCTTGAATTACATGACATGCTTGAAAACTTTATGGCCTGTGCTTTTAGCAAACGAGAAGCGATCTCCACATGCCAAAAATGACTCTGGTTTAGCCAGTACCCAGAAGTGAATAATATTTTTTTTTCAAGTGGGATTTTTCTACATATTGGAATGACCCCGAGATGTCCAATCTGATTTGTTAAGATCTAAAAATAGAAAGAAAGAAAAATTTGGATTTAACAAACACAGGCAACTCACTTCTACTTGTCTGCTCAATCTAAAATGTTGCCGAAATAAATCTCCTACATAGAGAGGTACAGTTTCCTCATAGAAAAGTTGATTTCTAGGCACTTCTGTCCTAGGAACTATATTGAAAATACTTTCTGAGAAAGGTTTTATACTATCAAGTACGTTGACAACCTCTTCAAATATATCACCACTCTCTGATAATTCTTCAAATAAAATATTTCCAATATCGCGATCCATATTTAAAAACTCAAACTACGACTTCGTCTTTTCACAACACAACCAAAAACTCTGACGCAACGAACTTACCAAATAATACCATGTGGCTTTGACGTTTGAAGGAGCATGGAGCGAAAAGATCGTTCATAAAACTCGGATGTTACTCAAATGTTACCGATGGATCGGAGCGGTAGCTACTCACTGCTCAGTCCGATGAATGCACCCATTGAAGAATGGATCGAATAAGTCGGTAAGTGTATACAGAGGGTAACAGTGAAATGGAATAAATTCGATAACGAATAAATGAGGGGGTGTTAGGAAAAACGGTCGAACATGTCGATTTGTAATTTCAAATGTGCATATTTTTCAAGAAAATAATATTATATAGGGTGTTCCATGCGACCGTGGCCAATACCAACTTTCTTATTTCAAATGCAACCCCCTGTATATTATTTATTTTTTGGACTCTTCAGAAAATTCTAGACATAATTTATGTACAATGTCCTATACTTATCTTCAACTTTTTCGGAAATATTAAGTGTTTTCAGATTTTTTACAAAAACACATAGAACACCCTATGTAATATAATTTTGTGTCATGTTCATATTTCTGTGCAGTTCGTACCTCTATGTTAATTGTCATTTTGTTCGCGTCAGATCAGAATTGTATTAAGAAGTTTAGTATTCATCATTGTAGATTGTGAGATATATAATAGACTTATTGTTTCGATTCACTTTGCAGGTAATGTAAATATTTTGTAGATCTATTTAATGACACTGAATAAAATACACTTTGCAGTGCATCGAAGATAAGTTGTTTACCTTCCCAAGAATCCCAAGGAATCATATAAGAAAATTATAAATCGAAACAATTTCTATGTCGATATCAGATGAGATGCCATCTGTTCAGGTTCTAGTTCACCTCGTCGTTGCTGCGGAACTAGATGGAAGAGCAGTCAAAATTAGATTAACATCCATATCGGAAATTAATAGTTCTGTGAAATATTCCTTTCCTCACGAATACCAAACAATTAATCAACACCCAGAGCTTTACGAACTGAAAACTATAAAAACAGCATGTTCATCTCTAAAAAAGAAAAATCAGTTCAGAAATGTCAAAGTGACGCTACCTCCGGAAGTGGTCGCGTCATATATGGATGTTGATGGCAATTTTGTATTCAAGAATTTCTATCTGGAGGAGTACAACACGAATGAGAATGAAGAACCCAAGGAACCAATTGCCGATTTCATGAAACAATTTATAGCAAGTTCACAACAGAAGAAGAACGAACTAGGATCTATCACCAGGTCTTTTGTTTTGGAAATCTTCAAGGGGAAGTCGCAGAATGCCGAATATTGGATTCAAACTTTTGAAAAAGAGTGTGATCGCCATGATATAACTTCGGATGAAGAGAAAATCGAGTCGATCCGTTTGTTTCTCGAAGAAGGAGGAAAAGACTGGTTTTCAGCAGCTAAGGTAAAACTGAATATGACAGGAACTTGGACTTCCTGGCGAGACTCATTTCTGGAAACTTTTGCTGACAAGGGTTGGACTAATGTTAGAGCGGCTTTTAATTTTAGATACCTTGGGGGTTCATTGTTAGAGTATGCCTTAAAGAAAGAAAAACTTCTTTTAGAGTTAGATCAAGACATGTCTATCAAAACTAGGATCAATTTGATGGTACTTGGATTGCCAGTGTATGTTCAAGATAGATTAGATAGAGGGGAAATCAATACCACAGAAAACTTCATGAGTCATTTGAGAAAATTAGAGTCATTAGTAAATAAAAGATCAATAGTGAATGTCGATAGAAATTCTACTACAAACTCAAAAAAAAATTCAAGAGTAAATGTTGAGGAGAAAAAACCTTGCTCAATTTGTGAACGGTTAGGGAAACCAGGACGTTATCATCCACAAGAAGTCTGTCGAAATAGAAATAAAAATGATGCGATTAAAATAGTTAACAATTTAGAAATGGAGAAAGGGATTAACTTTGAAATTGTTGACCAAAAAAACTAGATTGCACACCACTGATTAAATTGAATGTACGTTTAGAAGATAAAAAGGATGTTGTAGCAATTTATGATACAGGCTCCAATATCACTCTCATAAATAAAAAAATTGTTGATAATATCAACCAAAAGACTTTCGATAATAGAAGTACATTCAGAACGATCGGTGGTGCACAATTAACTAAAAGTTTGGTAAAAATTAAATTGAAAATAAAAAATATAGAGAATATAATACAGGCTTTCGTAGTGGATAATGATAATTTTTCTTATGATATGCTTTTGGGGCTAGATTCTATAAAGAAATTCAAGCTGCTACAAAATGAGAATTTAGAAATATTTCAAAAAATCAATAATGATATGAATGAAATTGATAGAGATCAAGGATATTCGAGCTATTCAAGTTTTGTGGTAAATTATAACGAGAATATAGATGTTTCACAATTCGAGGCTAATCTTGATCATTTAGAAAAAGATAATAGGTTATTATTGATTGATTTAATGAGAAAATATAATTCAATATTTGCAAAAAACAAATTTGATATCGGTAGAGTCGAAAATCATGAAGCTCAGATAAAATTACTTGAGAACAAATATATTTCAAAGAAGCCATACAGATGTTCAAGCCCAGATCAAATCGAGATTGAAAATCAAATAGCTGAATTATTGAAGGCAGATCTCATTGAGGAATCTAGTTCCCCATTCGCTGCTCCGGTAACATTAGCTTTTAAAAGAGAAGACGGAAAAAAGACACGTTTATGTATAGACTTTAGGGAATTAAATAAATTAGTGGTACCCGAAGCACAGCCTTTTCCTTTGATAGATGATATAATTTTGAGGACGAGGAATTGCCGGTGGTTCACAGCCCTTGATATTAACTCTGCATTTTGGTCAATTCCTGTTAGAGTAAAGGATAGAAATAAGACTGCATTCGTCACACAACAAGGACATTGGCAATGGAAGTGTTTACCCTTTGGACTAAAGATTGCCCCTGCCATTTTTCAAAGAATTTTGAGTAGTATCATCAGAAAAAATAATTTGAATGCATTTTGTATTAATTACATAGATGATATTTTATTTTCTTGAAAAATATACGCATTTAAAATTACAAATCGACGTGTCCGAGCGTTTTTCCCAATACGCCCTCATTTATTCGTTATCGAATTTATGGCGACAAGAAACAGATTGACGGTCGTATTCGCCGTTTTCCCTCTTAAGCGAAGCTTCCGTAAGCGCGCTTAAAACTTGAAGAAGAAGAAAAGAAGGAAGTTACTACTGGCGGTGGCCCACTACCAAAGATAGAAAGTTATGAGACTGACGGTCTTTCAATGTCGAATATTGATAAAAATACATTGGTGGGTGTTGAGAAATTCGATGATGATGGAGATGAAAGCACTAGTCTGAATAGAGACCCAGATGA
Source organism: Adalia decempunctata (assembly GCA_951802165.1). Lineage (NCBI taxonomy): Eukaryota > Metazoa > Arthropoda > Insecta > Coleoptera > Coccinellidae > Adalia > Adalia decempunctata. Next base: position 29,777,150 of record OX637703.1, on the reverse strand, counting down.
AGAAGAAGTGGAATATATTGTAGATGATAATAGCGCAGAAAACACATACTCTGAAAGGGAGACATCGCCATGATCGACTAGGAAACTGGAAATCATTTTCACTGAGAATTTCAACATTATATTTATAAATACTACTATACCTATTTACTTCAAATACTTTCAATAACAGATTTCCAAAGTAATTGTCTATAATAAAATTTCTAAAATGATGCAATAAATTTTTCTGAGGATTTATGTCTCCTTGTTGAACTCAATATTCCAATTCCTCCCTATTCAGGCACACTGGAGGTGGGGGAATGCCATTGTACATTACTCTAGTGATATTGTGTTTTGTCTTTATACATTGTATTGATTAAAAAAGGTAAAAGATATAAATGTTTTGTATACAATTCGTTTTCGAATTCTAAAGCATCTTCTAAGAGCTCCAGCACTCATAGTGTTGTAGACTTTGTCAGTCGGAATCTTCTATTAAAGGCCATATCATCCATCTCCTCGAAATAGTTGGGCCTCCAGAAAATTCTTTGTGGAAATCCGAAATCAATAACATCTAATATGCCATTATCATCTTCCAGAAAGATTTCATCTTCTGATTCCATCATTGGTATACTTCTTCACCTCCTAATACCAAAAGGGCAAATACTAATATTTATATTTTTGACAATATAAAAAAGTGGCGTTATGATGTCAGCATAAGCCTGGCTTAAAATATAAAGCTGCCGAATATGGCCGCTTAGAGTTAAGCCAGCCTAAAGGCGTTCATGGATACGAAGCATACAAATTCATGAAGTTAAGCGAGCTTAAGCTTTAAGCTTGGCTTAATAGTATACGGCGAATACGGCCGTGAGTGTTAAAGGGGAATGTAAACGGGGTACCATACGATTTTGATACACGAGAACAGATAGAAACCTATGTAAGAAGTATTGTGTCCTTTAAATTTAGATTTTAGGTGACTGTTTTTTGCAGTGGAAGGACAGGTAAATAAACTATTCTTAGTAAATTGCCAACGTTTCGATCACTTTATTATGATCTTCTTCAGGGCTAAAATATAATATCGAGGGTCAGAATAGCGACACTAACTCTTTCAACATCACACACCTTTCTTGGATATCAAGTTGATACACAATAACGACGGAACTCTGTCCACCAACTGGTTCACAAAATCCACATCTTCGGGTCGTTTGCTTAATTATAAATCGGCTCATTCTACCACACAAAAAATAGGCACAATTAAAAACCTTATTTTTCGAGTCTTCGAACTGAGTGACGAGAAATTTCATGATGAGAATGAAATCAAGGTGGTCAACATTTTGAAGAAAAATAATTATCCGAAAGCTTTGACAAAGAAACTAATATCACAGTATAAACAGCAGAATGGTAATACGGTTAAAAGTAAAAGTCATGAAGAACAGTCTAACTCGATACGTACTTCTTATTTCAAATTCCCATACATAAGAGGTCTATCCGAAAACTTGAACAAAATAGTACAATCAATTAACCCAGGATGCAAACTGGCTTTCTACCCTGTACAGACAGTTAATTGCATATTCTCCAAACTTAAAGATCCCACCCCTATGAGTTTGAGGTCCAATGTTATATATAAGATCCCATGCAATGATTGTTCAAAATGTTATATCGGAATGACCAAACAATACATAAAAAATCGAGTTCGCCAACATATATACGACTGTAAACCTATTAATGAAAATAAAAATGAAAAAACCGCCCTAGCCCTCCATCATTTTGTAAATAAACATGACTTCAGTTTTGCGGATTTTGAAATTCTTGACTGTGAGAGCAACTACCAAAAAAGATGTTTGAGTGAGATGATCCAAATTTCAATCAATGATACTGTCAATTTGAGAACCGACGTGTCCAATCTAAGCGCGATATATAGCAGTATTTTACATAAATATAAACATCCAGATTGATTTTCCTCACCCGAACATGCCAACAATCCTTATCTTTGTCAGGGCACCTGTCAGCGTGTTGACAGATTTCATTCGTTAGTTTGACTGGGAATTAATGAACGGATTTCAGGATATTCCATCGAATTTTTATCATTTGACTACATGGTTTTAATTTTTATGATTTCTTGACCCATGTCTAATTCAGACAATAATAAGATTAAGACGAATCAGCCCAACAAAAATTCGCAAGTATTCATGAAGAGGTGAAAATATTCGTGTAAAAAGGTATGCACTTGCAATTTGTACATTATTTGTTTTTACACTTGGTGATTTCTCTCTGAGCTGAGTTTCATTCTATTTTAGATGTATTTAAGTGTGTTAATAGATGTTATTTTTTATGATATATTCTCATACCGTTGTTTTAACTTGTGTGTGATGTTGAAAGAGTTAGTGTCGCTATTCTGACCCTCGATATTATATTTTAGCCCTGAAGAAGATCATAATAAAGTGATCGAAACGTTGGCAATTTACTAAGAATAGTTTATTTACCTGTCCTTCCACTGCAAAAAACAGTCACCTAAAATAGAAACCTATGTCTTCCCGTATAATAATAATAATACCTATTATTGACAGCATAGCCCCACATGGAATGGTGCGTGAATTGAAATCACCAGAAAAAATTGAAGGATGAGGAAAGGTTATATCAAAATTTCTTTGCCAAATAGAATTGGGTGGTTTATAAATATTGATTATATGAATGTCACAAAATTTGAAGGCAATAAAAAAAAAACTTCGTCAACTTCCCCTTTACGAACCAACTCGACATTACGAGCTGAAGAAGTTTCAACATAACAGGCTAAACCATAAATTGGACTTAAGAGGTAATCAATTAATACATAACCTGCTAAAAAACCCCGTTCACGGAGTTGGTGTTCAGTTGCCGTATGAGTTTCTTGTAGGAGGATCACCTCAGCCTTATGATCCGTTGCCAATTTTGACAAATAATCGCTTTTGTCTCTTGATATCCCTTCAACATTTAAATTTAAAACTGTAACTTTGCTCTTTGACCAGGAGGATCTCTTGGACCAGGTCTGGTCTTCCAAGCGATGATTCTTCGATTCCTCAGGTATTGGAGGAACACTACAGGACCTTAGTATCGGGGAATCATCTCCCATAGATTAAATATCCTAATGATTCTTCGAAATAAGATTAAAATCGGAGAGAAAATTTCAAAAACGACTGACATTTGTCAATAATATATAAAACTTACCTGAATGTTCGCTTTTTTCGATAAGGATATTGTGTTGACTAATTTATTTCCGATCAAAGACTTTCCTAATAATTGCGCAGTTGATTAGATTAAAGCGAATATATGTCAAGAATATTGTCCATGTTATGATTTAAGGCTGATGTGTCGAGCGTATGAAGCCTTCTCTCCAGTTTTTCTATGCTCCTTGTTACAAGTTACAACTGACAATTCAACATAAATACATTTCCATAGTAACGCAACTAATTTCATCACACATTTCGAAGCTCCATTTATTTATGAATAAAATAGTTCGCGGTATTTTCGAAAGTAATTAATAACTGTCAAATTTTAAACGAGTCGTGAAAAAATAGAATGATAACCTCGTAGGACCTTCCTGGACTCTACTTTTCCAACTTGGAAATTTTGTCTCGAATTCATTATGTTGAATCATATCAATTGATTTGATATCTGAACAATTTTGAAGATTAGGCAAATTGAAACTAATTTTATCAAACTTCTTGATGCATTGTTCTTTATACTCGAAAATATTGATATTATTGATCGCACCAGTAATCAATTCTTTCAATAGATAGCTGTTTACAGAAGGTTCTGATTCCACTCTTTATGCCCCATCAAAAGGGCATACGAATTCAGCACATTAATCTTCTCTTATGTTCGATACCGTTAATGTTTTCACTAAAACTAAAACTCCCTTTTCGAATTTTGTTTTGCTTTTTTTTCCTTCTCTTCATTTTCTCAAAATATTTTGTTGCATCTATTTCCACCTTTCTATTGACTTCATTCACAATCTCTCGTTATTGTCTGTTGTTTTCGAATTCTCGATTCATTTCAGGCAACTCATTTTTCATCAATAATTTTGTGCATTCTTCAGTATTTGTAAACTGAATGTCGAATACTTGTGAATAACTCGTCTGAATTTTCTCTTTATTTCTTTTCAACGTACATCGATAAAATGTCCAAAATCACTAAAATATTTCTATTTCCATTCATATTGGGTATCAGATCACTCAGAAAATCAATTGATACTAAATCTAATGGATGATTTCTTGAAATAAACTAGGTCTTAGTTTTCATATTCGTTATTAGTAACGAGTGCATACAACTTATTTTCTGTTGTCCCTAAGTCGCCTCAAACTTTGAATGCCGCTGTCGATAGAACCTGTATCAAATGCAGCCCATACACTATGCGATTGCCTTAGTGCCGTTGCCTCAATAAGAAACTTATGAGGCCAATATCGCAGAGTAACATACAATATCAAGCCACCACCTGCAAGCGGCCGTACAGAACTGCAGATGCTTGCCTGATGATAGCGTTTAGTTTACCTTATGATTTAATTTTGGATGGATTACTTTTGATATCAGATTCATGTGTCCATCGACGAACAGAAGAACCATTTTGGTAAATCCATGTTTCATCTAGGAACACAAATTTGATATTTTCGCCTAAAGATTTATATTGCAAATATTTTCTAAGGAAAGTAATTTTGGCTGCAACGACATGCTTTTGTTCACATAAAATTTTGCGTTCGTTTACCCTTTTGTATTTGTAACCCATTGATTTGAAAATTTTGAAAAGTGATGTCCTTCCCCCTTCACTTTCCAAATTGTCTTTCGCATAATTTAGTATAGTGTCGATACCAAAATGTTCATTTTTCGAATTATAATTCCAAATTTGTCGTTGCAGATCTTTTCTAAAAACAAATTCTTCAGCTATCATTGTGTTTTTGTCTCCCAATTTTCGGAAATTCTTAGTCATCCTCTCTTACTATCTATCCTCCTTATAGTGGATTCATGCACCTAAAATTAAAGCGTTTCGATTCGGAAGAAAAATAATATGAATTTATTCACTTACATCGAATATGCTGGACACTGTCTTATAAATCGACATTTCCGAAGTATCAGGGTTACTATTTTCTGCATAAGCAGATTTCAATGCAAAATAGCACTTCCTGATACTTCGCCTTTGGTTTATATCGAGAACTTTCGGCATTTAGTCGAACAATATTTAAACCTTACAAAATGTGGAATATTTTTGATACTTTTACTTTGATGTAAACAAAGAAACTGGCAACGTCGTTTTGTCATTAACGATATTTTCTGTGCGCGCACTGACTTTTCATCAGGTGCACCAACTCCTGAAAACGAAACCATGACCTCCTATGTGATTAAATAAAGTGAATGGAGTATACTTATGGAGTTTCTTGCACTTCTTCCAGGGTTTCCTCTACAAAAAATGTTTTTCTTTATCCAGATTCCATACGAGTCTTAACAATTTGAACTTCAAGGAATCGATCTAAAGCAAGCATTTCATCTGGGGGATAGCGGAGATAACCTTTTGACTTCAAATTTATTAACATATCTCGATCTGTGGCCTGTTCTTCGGGTTCCCTTATACTTTTCTCACAATCCTGACAAACATTGCACTTGAGTACTATGTTTTTGATTGCTCTCTCGCACTCATGTTTTGTGCAAGGCCCCCGAGGCCTGAAGTGGTTTCCACTGTGGTGGAGTTCAGTGGTAGACATAACAAGAATGGTCCCATTCTGCGCCACACAATTTTCATGAAATCAGCGTGCGTATACCAACCTCCTTCCAACGTCGGCTGTTCGGAATTGAAGCGGAGATGTTTCTCCAGGTGTCTATACTCCTATCATTGAGTTTAAATATACATAGAGACACAGCCCAGTTCAACGATTTGAAGCTAAATTTTGTGTAGTTCCTTCACCGGTTCATAGATGGATAAGTGTGTTTCACAGAAGCGAAAATTTTTACTCCCGCATCTGGCGGTGAGTAGCTGAACTATACTCCATTCACATTTGTAAAGTATATCGGTTGGCCATGGAATTTTGACACATTTCACTCTGTATAATTTGAAAATGTTAGGTTATAGTCATTTTTCTGTCAGATGATTGAGCAATGTTGCCCTTTCTTCATAAGGGTCGTAGTAATTACGTATTTATCGAAATGTTTATTTACTTTGGGAAAATAATGAATTCGAGAAAATATGTGAATTCAATAATTCCAAAGACCTGGCGAATGTTGAGGAAACTTTTTTCTCTGATAATACTGGGAATATTTCACGTATATTAACATGGTGCGAAGATTCCGTTATACTATTTTCTCGTACGGAAGACAAGAATCGGGTGTTGAAACTTTACTGAAAAATAATGGACAGAATAGTCCGTTACTTTGTGATAGGTTATTCGAAAAAGGAACAAAAGTACAATGGAATGAAATAAGATATATACAGTATAATTCATAATGTAATTTCTTTACATAATTTCAATGGCATGATAAGTAATTTTTCAACAACTATTCAATTAGTAATTTTTCAAGAGAATTGTTTATACTCTTATCCTATTAGAATAACTTCACTAATATAAATGAGATTGAACACATGGAAGAGTTCAGGTGAAAACTTCTGATGTAAGCAGTAATATTAAATTCAAAAAAGTCTACTTATGAATACAATCATTACAAAAGATTTTTCTTCAAACTAGCATATAATGATTGGATACAAAAACTTGAGAAAACGGCAACACAATAAAGAAATTGGTTTTGAATATATAAAACTTCCATAATTTTCAATCACAAAACATTATTTTCTAACATCGTTACATGTATATGTTTTTTTGAGAAAGAGCATTAGGTTATTTGATGCATCAAACATTATAGCATGTTCAAAGCAATTACAGTATTAGCAAAACAAATTCGAACAGGACACCATACATTTTTTACTATGATACAAGAGCACAAAGATAAAAACCTCTGAGTAAGTATAGAGATTTTGTATTTTTTTTCAAAGAATCGGCTGACATATTTATTACGGACAGAATCTTCTTCAGGAAAAAAATTTCATCTTTCTTTTGGATTAAGACTGACAAAATATCTTGAAATCTGCAACAGAAAGGAGATAGAAAATCATCAGGAAATAATAAATAATACCTACATTTGGTCCTTGACAACAAAGGTCTTCCGATCATATCTGGTCCTCCAAGCAATCATTTTTCAGATCCTCAGGTTTACGAAGAACGCTTCATGTCCCTTATAATGAGAAATTATTTCCCAAAGTTTCCTAATTGGTTATTTTTCTATCTAGGCGATTTGCAGCAACTTCCTCTTCCATAATATAGACTTTTTTCATTTTGTTTGATTCAGTTGAACCTCCGTGATCGTAGAAAATCTTCGATACAGTACTAGTTGAATAAGGATGGGATTCGACATTTTTGCAATACTAGAAAACCTAAATGTTAGGTCTTTCACACTGCATAGAAGGTTCTGTTGAAAAAGGAAGCTCTATCGCTTAGGAGATCAGATGTTCTACACTAGTGATCTTTCTTTCGGAGTTGTTGAAGCTCCATCCATTTTGAATTTCCCCATTTCAAGTTGAAGAGACGAGAAAGAATTTCCTCTACATATTATTGCATATCCATTAGATCATTGCTTGAGTCAGAGTCATCCTCAGAAAATTCTGAATCTGAATCAGATTCCCCCAATGAAATAATGAATGGAGGAATATCTGCTACTGGAAGATTACCCATGTGTTTCGTCCAGTCCTCTGTGATAAGTCTTTCACAATGTAGATAACAATTTTGCCACATATCTGATGTACATTTTGAAAGAGCCTGACTACATAAATTCAACACTCTATCCTTTGTATAGGGATGTGAATTTATGTTTTTGTTATAGAAGTTCTCACAAAACGCCCATGCCATTTCAATAGGATTGTACTGACAATGGTATGGGGGTAATCTAAGAACCTCATGTCCATGCTCCTTCAAAAGGTCATCAACTACATATCGTCTCTGTCTGTCAGCTCGATGAGGTAATATCAAATTCCAAAGTTGCTTCTTGGTAAAATTTTGATTAAAATCAATCTTGTTTTTAATCAAGCAATCCTGCATCTCACTTTTTTTGCTGGAAAATGTGGGTGGTTTATCCAATTGAACCGAATGATATGGTGCATTGTCCATTACCACCACACATTTCACAAGAATCTAAGCTAAAGATGGAATGAGTTGATTAATAACCCAATTTTGAAAAATTTCACTGCTCATTGTCTTGTGATAGTCACGGTCATTGTTTTTTGAATCTAAAATGAAATCACATCCCTCTAAAAACCCAAATTTACTTCCTGCGTGTAGAACCGTGAAACGTTTTCCTTCTGACTTAATTTTGGATGGATTGCTCATCATATTAGATTCATGTGTCCAGCGACGAACTGATGTACCGTTTTGATAAATCCAAGTTTCATCTAGAAACACAAATCTGATATTTTCATCTGAAGATTTATATTGTAAAAATTTTCGCAGGAAAGTAATTTTGGCTGCAACAACATGTTTTTGTTGGCATAAAATTTTGCGTTCATTTACCCTTTTGTATTTGTAACCCATTGATTTTATAATTTTGAAAAGTGATGTCCGTCCTCCGTTATATTCCAAATGTTCCTTTGCCAAAGTGAGTAGAGTATCAATCGAAAAGTGTTCATTTTTCAAATTATAATTCTAAATTTGTCGTCGCAGATCTTTTTTCAAAATAAAGTCTTTCGTCAGTGCCCCAATAGAAGGAAATTCTTTGTCGTCTCTTTCACTTAAAATCCTCCTAATTGTGTTTACGTGCAGCTAAAAAATAAATATCTATTCATATAAAATGTAAAACCTTGGTTTTCACTCACATACGTCGAAAATATTAGATACCTGGTGCTGAACTGTCGATTCTAAATTATCAGTGTTACTTTTAGAATGCACAGATTTTAATTCCAAATAGCACTTCCTGATAGTTTGCCTCTGCTTTTTCGAAACTACCTTCGGCATTCTTGGTTTCCAGGCTTGATAATTAATAATTAATATTTAATAATGATAAATATGGCAGCCATTACTCTAGGATTTGCCACAGAGTTTTTACTCCTCTGTTTTCCTTTCTTCGACAAATAATCTTCTACCTCCGCGTCTAGAGTCCCACTGATCAGGGCCTCTATTCTTGAAAACCAGGGAGTAGAACGATCGAGAGAACGGTGACGTGGCCCTACTAATCAGTAGGGCCACGTCGCCGTTCTCTCGATCGTTCTACTCCCTGGTTTTCAAGAATAAAGGCCCAGGGTAGATGTGTCAAGGGGAACAGCCGTTTTCGCGCCAAGGGTTGCCTTGTCTACTTGAGTCCCTGACGGTGACCCTTTGTAATTGGTCCAACTCTTGTCCCCTAGTGCAATTTGCTTTAGGTGTGCACAGTAGGCTATGTCCGGGTACGCGCTCGTCTCCACGAGGGGCGTTCTTAAACGACACAATAGTGATGGAATGCTATGGGTTCAGTTCTTTGCATTGGTTGTATGCTATCGTACTGTGACATAAGTGTCTTTCCCTGGTCCAGGACAGGTTTTAGAGTGTGTGCCTCGGTCTCGCAGAGGTCCATGAAGGCGTATGCCAGACGAAGTGTCGACATTGCATAATACTGCGTTATGAGATCTACCTGTGACCTAATTGCGCTATACAGATGAGACATGTTTAGATTACTGTTGGCGGTTGATAGGACAGGGGTTAACAGTGCGGACCGGAGAGAGACTCGATTGCCTAAGAGATCTGCCAGTATATTGGCCTCGTATTGATACTACGGCGGGACTCCGATGGGCTGCTTCCCCGCTTTAGCGAACATAGCACCAAGCCGATTCTTACACCACTCATTGAGATGTTGTGGGAGGGCACCTTGTTTGGTAAAGCTTGTAGCAGCCATCAGAGCACAGAACATTACTCTGTCCGGTGAGACCTTCACGTCTTTGTACACCTTATACTCCTCCGAGAACATTCTGTCGAAATGTATGGAACCGGCTATAGCAAAAGGTTTTAAATTGGTTATGATTTGGTTATGCACCTCGGGGGAAGCTAGGGCCATTAATGAGTTGATGTAGTGGCTGGCAATTCTGTATTTCTCCGCGACATTTCCGAAGTATCAGGGTTGCTATTTTATGCAAAATAGCACTTCCTGATACTTCGCCTTTGATTTATGTCGAGAAATTTCGGCATTTTGTCGAACAATTTGTGAACCTAACAAAATGTGGAATATCCTTGATACTTTTACTTTAATGTACACAAAGAAACTGGCAACGTCGTTTTGTCAATAACGATATTTTCTGTGCGCGCACTAGTTTCATCAGGTGCACCAACTCCTGAAAAGGAAACCATGACCTCCTATGTGATTAAATGAAAGTGAATAGAGTATACTTATGGAGTCATGCGCTTCTTCCAGGGTTTCCTCTACAAACAATTTTTTTCTTTATCCAGATTCCATACGAGTCTTAAAAATTTGAACTTCAAGGAATCGATCTAAAGCAAGCATTTCATCTGAGGAATAGCGGAGAGATAACCTTTTGACTTTAAATTTATCAACATATCTCGATCTGTGGCCTGTTCTTCGGGTTTCCTTATACGTTTCTCACAATCCTGACAAACATTGCACTTGACGAGTACTCTGCTTTTAATTGCACTCTCGCATGCACTCATGAGTTTACTTGTGCAGGGCCCCCGAGGCCTGAAGTGGTTTCCACTGTGGTGGAGTTCAGTGGTAGACATAACAAGAATGGTCAGCCCCTATTCCTGCGCCACACAATTTTCATGAAATCAGCGTGTGTATACAAACTTCCTCCCAACGTCGGCTGTTCGGAATTGAAGCGGAGATGTTTCTCCAGGTGTCTATACTCCTATGCGAATTATTTTCGCTTCCATGCTGGCATGTCTACCAAAGTCGGATGTTGGAGGGTCCTTTCCCATTCTGTATCGGTAGCGACCAGATCTCTCGCTTGGAACACTTTCCTGAGGCACTGCCCTATGTACGAAGCTCCTCGAAAGAAGTCGGTCCTATGACGTGTAATAACTTCTCCACGTTTTTAGGGCGCATCACGAGGTGTAAGGCACAAGACGTCCCTGTTGTCCATTGCACACGAAATGCGCAAGAATCAGCAGACAGTGCTTGTCAGGTAAACCTCGTATTTGGAACTCGATGATGCAGACGAATGCGATCACTTCGCCGGAAGTTTGGAATTTCAATACGTCCTCCAAAAATGCCCTTCTTTAAATCGAAAACTCGCGAAATCAATTCCGGTCTGTCTTGTGGGTTCACGAACCCACCGCCCATATTTTCCTTGATCTCCGTCCAGTTGGGATTGCAGGTGAAGGTGATGAATAGGCTGGGTCTGCCGAACTTGGCGACGATGGCCATGGCGTCTTGGTAGTTCTGTTGCATAAAACGGCTTCCCCCAACGGAAGAACTCGGTAGGATTATGACTCTACCGGCCCTTTCGTTACCGACCGGTTCCGCTTCCAATCTACGCGCAACATAGTCGGACTTCGGCACGTTACATCACCGATGATGCAACCGGTCGCCCCCTATTTGGACGCTTGTCAACAGCAAATTGTTGAATAAGGCCTCCACAGAGAAAAATCGCAGTGGCATTATTCGCGCGACACATCAGATGAAAGCACTCGAATTCGCGTCTCGGAATGCGTTTGCCGTCGGTTGTTTTCAGCGACTCTGCTGACCAACCTAGCTAGGTTGGTATATAGGTATATAGGAAATTTTCGAATACAGGGTGTTCATGTTTTTTGTACTTTTCCCAAAATTGAAAACCTTCCTATGGATAAACCACCCTGAATATTTTGGAGATTGGAGACACACATATGTTTGTGGTATTACTTTTCTCAAAAATCAATTCAAAAATACAGGGTTTCGAATTAATCCTAAAAAAATATGATAATGTCTAGTGGTCCTCTCTGTGAAACACCCTGTATAAAAAATATGCACGGTGCAATATTTTGTCGTCATAATACTAAATCGAAAAGAACATTTCAAAAATATGCCTTGCTGACGTCACAGTAGAAAAAGTGAATTTTGGCAAAAAACTACCGTCATATATTCGTGAATCACCCTGTAATTATTAATATTTTTAATCATACGTATCCACTAATTCTAATACTAGAACATATAGTAAACGTGAACAGAAATCCAATCTAACTCTTAATATTAAAAAAATAAATCCGAAAATCTGGGCAATTTTCAACTTTAACACCCCGTATTTAGAAAACTAGCCATAGGATTGGGTTGGGCCCATTGACACTTTTGGTCACTGAGTCGGGTACAACAACATACCAAACTTTCAGAAAATTTGACCGGTCGCCACTTTTCATACTAAAAGTGCGGGGTCCTTTGTTCGATTCAGTCAGGAATATGAACAAACCGAATCAAATGTCATGGTTGAGTGATATTTCCAACACCCAGCCTAAATTCTGCATTTCCAATTATTACTGAATAGGCTATTACCAACCTAATTTCGATTTTCCGAAGCCCCCCGTGATGTCGATAATTCTTGGATGCTTTGAATAAAATTTGTAATATGATATGATGGAGAAGGTACTGCTGCTATGATTCCTAATATGTCTTTATTATCTGAATATTAATGAATTTGGAATCAAACAAATTAATAAAACAATAAATTTTCAAATTTTGTATGCCCATAAACTATCTTCTTTCTCCCAATTGAGGATCCAATTCAAAATGAAAAATTTAGATGAACTTTAATTCTAATATCAACTTCTTAAAAATATTCTAATTCAGATAAAACACAACCTATTCTAATTCTGTAAGATAAAATTGAACTAACTTATATCTAAATAATTGTCCATTCACTATATTCCTGTTTTTTATTATCAATCTTCTTAGTACTCGTTATATTTTTTCCCAATTTCTTTCTTGACTTCCCTTATTTTCCCCTATTTATCTTCTGACTTTTCTTCCTGTTTTTTCAATTCTCTTCTTGACTTTTCTTCCTGATGCTTCAATTTATCTTCTTGGCTTTTCTTTCTGATTTCTCCTAATTTAACTTATTGACTTTTCTTTAAGATTTCTCCATTCAATTTCTTGACTTTTCATTCTGATTTCTCAATTTAACTTCTTGACTTTTCTTTCTGATTTCTCAATTCCATCCCCTTTTTCCATCTCACTGGTTTCCATCCCTCAAAACCTCTTCCACATTCTTGATTTTTCTAATCTAATTATAACTATCCACATAATCCTAAATCTATGTACTTACGTCAAAATAAATTTATATCTATATCTTTCATTTCTAATTTGGCCTCAATAAATCGAAATTAACTTTGAATTTTGAAAAGAACATTTTGAACCATAACAGTACTTACGAAAAGATGCGATTCGACGGTTAGGTGTAGGAACTGCTCAACGATATTATAAAGACATAGATGAGATTCTTTGCAGAGCCACGGCGGTCATGTGGTCCTCCAAAGGACTCTTGGAAAAGACATGGGGCGTGAAACCAAAAATGGTTCTGTGGTTATACACGGCGGAAGTACGCCCTATTGTCACATATGCGTCTTTAGCATGGTGAACAAAAACCGAAGAGGTCACCATACGCAGCCGGTTGCAAGCAGCGCTTGAGGTTATACTCGATTTGCCTCCCTTACATCTACATGTGAGGTAATGCAACCTGCCAGGTGCAATGTGAATATCCTTTAACGGAAGCTCCTACCTGGAAACCAGGTTGGGCATTTGAGGATATTGAATCAACTGGATTCAAACCTCTTGGCAAAACTATCGGATGCTATGCTTACAATCTTCGAATAAAAACAACGATCCCCCATCATCGGCGTGAAAACAGCAACGGTTTTGCTAGCAACGGTTTTAGCGGGTGCACCGTAACTATTGGTCCCAGCTGAGAATATGCCTCGTTGAAATATTCGCTATTGAAATTTCGCTGGCGACTGCAGAATTATTAGATAATATTCAAACTCTCAATGATATCATCGACATTCATTCGAGATCGATTAAATAAGGTGGTCATAAGAGGGTGAAAAAATAAAACACTGCTGAATGTTACGTTCCCTTAAACCTAAAAACAAATTGACATGAATTATATTGATATTTTAATATATTATGTATATGTGATTGATATTGATATTGGATCGGATATCAAAATGGTGAATAAAAATCGACGCTATCCATTGCCGTGCGCTAGAAGTGGAACGAATGTACTTTGAAAATTTCGAATGGTCAGTACAATGAAATTCGAATTAGGAGTTGTCGCTCATCTTGAGGTAGTTTTTGGTGTTGACTGAAAAGAGAAGAAAAATTCCTAATGGATGGATCCCATTGTCGGGCTTCAGGGGCGGCGCAGCAGGACTTTGAAAATTTCGAATGGTCAGTACAATAAAATTCAAAACAGGGATTGTCGCTCACCTTGAGGTAATTTTTGGCGTTGACTAAAATGACAGGAAAAATTCCTAATGGATGGATCCCATTGTCGGGCTTCAGGGGCGGCGCGGTAGGACTTTGAAAATTTTGAATGGTACGTTCGATAAAAACCAAAACAGAAGTTGTCGCTCATCTTGAGTTGATCTTTGGTGTTGACTGTGATAAGAACAAACTTTTCTGATCGATGAATCCCATTGTCGGGCTTGAGGGGCGGCGCGGTAGGACTTTGAAAATTTCGAATGGTACGTTCGATAAAAACCAAAACAGGAGTTGTCGCTCATCTTGAGTTGATTTTCGGTGTTGACTGTGATAAGAACAAACTTTCCTAATCGATGAATCCCATTGTCGGGCTTCAGGGGCGGCGCGGCAGGACTTTGAAAATTTCGAATGGCCAGTACAATAAAATTCAAAACAGGAGTTGTCGCTCATCTTGAGTTGATTTTCGGTGTTCACTGTGATAAGAACAAACTTTTCTAATCGATGAATCCCATTGTCGGGCTTCAGGGGCGGCGCGGCAGGACTTTGAAAATTTCGAATGGCCAGTACAATAAAATTCGAATTAGGAGTTGTCGCTCATCTTGAGGTAGTTTTTGGTGTTGACTGAAAAGAGAAGAAAAATTCCTAATGGATGGATCCCATTGTCGGGCTTCAGGGGCGGCGCGGCAGGACTTTGAAAATTTCGAATGGCCAGTACAATAAAATTCGAATTAGGAGTTGTCGCTCATCTTGAGGTAGTTTTTGGTGTTGACTGAAAAGAGAAGAAAAATTCCTAATGGATGGATCCCATTGTCGGGCTTCAGGGGCGGCGCGGTAGGACTTTGAAAATTTCGACTGGTACGTTCGATAAAAACCAAAACAGGAGTTGTCGCTCATCTTGAGTTGATTTTCGGTGTTGACTGTGATAAGAAAAAACTTTTCTAATCGATGAATCCCACTGTCGGGCTTCAGGGGCGGCGCGGTAGGACTTTGAAAATTTCGACTGGTACGTTCGATAAAAATCAAAATAGGAGTTGTCGCTCATCTTGAGGTAGTTTTTGGTGTTGACTGAAAAGAGAAGAAAAATTCCTAATGGATGGATCCCATTGTCGGGCTTCAGGGGCGGCGCAGCAGGACTTTGAAAATTTCGAATGGTCAGTACAATAAAATTCAAAACAGGGGTTGTCGCTCATCTTGAGGTAATTTTTGGCGTTGACTAAAATGAGAAGAAAAATTCCTAATGGATGGATCCCATTGTCGGGCTTCAGGGGCGGCGCGGCACGACTTTGAAAATTTCGAATGGTACGTTCGATAAAAATCAAAACAGGAGTTGTCGCTCATCTTGAGTTGATTTTCGGTGTTGACTGTGATAAGAACAAACTTTTCTAATCGATGAATCCCATTGTCGGGCTTCAGGGGCGGCGCGGCAGGACTTTGAAAATTTCGAATATCCAGTACAATAAAATTCAAAACAGGAGTTGTCGCTCATCTTGAGTTGATTTTCGGTGTTGACTGTGATAAGAACAAACTTTTCTAATCGATGAATCCCATTGTCGGGCTTCAGGGGCGGCGCGGCAGGACTTTGAAAATTTCGAATGGCCAGTACAATAAAATTCAAAACAGGAGTTGTCGCTCATCTTGAGATGGTTTTTGGTGTTGACTAAAATGAGAAGAAAAATTCCTAATGGATGGATCCCATTGTCGGGCTTCAGGGGCGGCGCAGCAGGACTTTGAAAATTTCGAATGGTACGTTCCATAAAAACCAAAACAGGAGTTGTCGCTCCTGAAGCCCGACAAAGGGATTCATCGATTAGGAATTTTTCTTCTCATTTCAGTCAACACCAAAAATTACCTCAAGATGAGCGACAACCCCTGTTTTGAATTTTATTGTACTGACCATTCGAAATTTTCAAAGTCCTGCTGCGCCGCCCCTGAAGCCCGACAATGGGATCCATCTATTAGGAATTTTTCTTCTCATTTCAGTCAACACCAAAAACTACTTCAAGATGAGCGACAACTCCTGTTTTGATTTTTATCGAACGTACCAGTCGAAATTTTCAAAGTCCTACCGCGCCGCCCCTGAAGCCCGACAGTGGGATTCATCGATTAGAAAAGTTTGTTCTTATCACAGTTAACACCGAAAATCAACTCAAGATGAGCGACAACTCCTGTTTTGGTTTTTATCGAACGTACCAGTCGAAATTTTCAAAGTCCTACCGCGCCGCCCCTGAAGCCCGACAATGGGATTCATCGATTAGAAAAGTTTGTTCTTATCACAGTTAACACCGAAAATCAACTCAAGATGAGCGACAACTCCTGTTTTGGTTTTTATCGAACGTACCAGTCGAAATTTTCAAAGTCCTACCGCGCCGCCCTTGAAGCCCGACCATGGGATTCATCGATTAGAAAAGTTTTTTCTTATCACAGTCAACACCGAAAATCAACTCAAGATGAGCGACAACTCCTGTTTTGGTTTTTATCGAACGTACCAGTCGAAATTTTCAAAGTCCTACCGCGCCGCCCCTGAAGCCCGACAATGGGATTCATCGATTAGAAAAGTTTTTTCTTATCACAGTCAACACCGAAAATCAACTCAAGATGAGCGACAACTCCTGTTTTGGTTTTTATCGAACGTACCAGTCGAAATTTTCAAAGTCCTACCGCGCCGCCCCTGAAGCCCGACAATGGGATTCATCGATTAGAAAAGTTTTTTCTTATCACAGTCAACACCGAAAATCAACTCAAGATGAGCGACAACTCCTGTTTTGAATTTTATTGTACTGGCCATTCGAAATTTTCAAAGTCGTGCCGCGCCGCCCCTGAAGCCCGACAATGGGATTCATTGATCAGGAATTTTTCCTCTCATTTTAGTCAACGCCAAAAATTACCTCAAGATGAGCGACAACCCCTGTTTTGAATTTTATTGTACTGACCATTCGAAATTTTCAAAGTCCTGCTGCGCCGCCCCTGAAGCCCGACAATGGGATCCATCCATTAGGAATTTCTCTTCTCTTTTCAGTCAACACCAAAAACTACCTCAAGATGAGCGACAACTCCTAATTCGAATTTCATTGTACTGACCATTCGAAATTTTCAAAGTACATTCGTTCCACTTCTAGCGCACGGCAATGGATAGCGTCGATTTTTATTCACCATTTTGATATCCGATCCAATATCAATATCAATCACATATACATAATATATTAAAATATCAATATAATTCATGTCAATTTGTTTTTAGGTTTAAGGGAACGTAACATTCAGCAGTGTTTTATTTTTGCACCCTCTTATGACCACCTTATTTAATCGATCTCGAATGAATGTCGATGATATCATTGAGAGTTTGAATATTCTCTAATAATTCTGCAGTCGCCAGCGAAATTTCAATAGCGAATCTTTCAACGAGGCATATTCTCAGCTGGGATCAATAGTTACGGTGCACCCGCTAAAACCGTTGCTAGCAAAACCGTGGCTGTTTTCACACTCGTTCCCCCATCGTCATTGACTCGACCGCCGCGACGACACGATCGAACGCGCTTCGTTGTTCTGGGTTTAAGCCCTCCGGACTGAAATCTCCCGGACACGGTAACGCACTATCGTCGTCTTCGTCGACTCCTAGGTCCGATACCGAATCCGGCAGAAGACGCTTTCGATTCCGCGCAAAGCGCGGTCCTCGGAAACGCGTTCGGACAAACCCTTCCCTCGGAAATCTTCGAACATATATTTCCGGAAGACGGACCAGAGAGAGGACGGATCGCCGATTTCGCAATAACACAGCATGTATGCGAAGAGTTTTCGCATACATGCCGGCATATCCACTGAGGCCGCATGTTGGAGGGTGCGTTCCCACTCCGTATCCGTGGCGATCAGACCTCTTGCTAGTACCGCTTCCCTGAAGGTCGAATGAACGACTCCTTCATCACGGATCACGGAACGATGACGACACAGTTCTTTCCAAGAATTTTGTGATCTATCGAATCTAAAGTGAAGGGGAATTTTGGTGTACCTCATCGTTCGTGCCCTAGGGCTGTCCACGTTCAGCCGGAAATACGCTTCGAGCATACTTGTGTTCGGATATTGCAACGCCTCTTCCTCCCTACCCCCCGCGAAATAGACTCCAGGTAGCGTATTTCCTTTCCCGTGTACAGTAGAGGACAGTTCCGTGCCGAAACGCACACGGTTTTGTATAACTCTAAATGCCTGCAAAACCGTGTGCATTTGAACGTCAGTAAAACACGGTTTCGGAATAATATTATATTCATATTGTGTTTCCTTTCCCGTGTACAGTAGAGGAAAGTTCCGTGCCGAAATGCACACGGTTTTGTAGAGAGAAAATGCGTTATAGGTCTTTACGAAACAGTGTCGAATTGAAACCAACAGTTTTATTCAGCTGTTGAACATTATGTCCTCACGCCATCGCTTTCTACATGGGTTGCCTAAATAAAAAATAAAATATCACTCTTCTTCATCAAATTTCTTGGTACATTTTCATTTTGTGTAATAGAAATACTCATATTCCAAGTAGTATTCACAATCCTAATAATTAAAAGTAACATTTTCGAAGAATTCTAATTTCCAATAACAATAGCAATTGTGTAAAGATGTCACTGGACTTCTAGGTACGTACTAGATTTAACACTCATTACCCATAGAAAAAAGCGAATATATTTCAACCTGTTCAAGGGCGGATTTACGGGTGGAGGTGAGGTGTTATTACCTTCTCATGCCTACCTGAAAAAATAATAATGCACCCCCCCCCCCCCATGCAGCTTTTACCTTCAGTTATCTAATCCGTCAATACCGCTTGCACCTTAATCACAGTTGGATGATCAATTGGTTCTCAATAAATATTACCCCTCCCACGAAAAAAAGCTATAACCGCCCTATAACCTGTTTCGACATTCACACGAATTAGAATAAAACATTTGTATACTACTTTTGCTGTCTTATCGATCTATAAAACTAACCCAATTTCAGAACAGAACATTCTCCAACCACACGTTAGTGGATATGATGAGAATCATTTAGAAATCGTGCTTCACTGGCTTTCAAATAAACTCTGCTTTTATACAATTTCAAGTTCTACATAGGTAACCGTGAGTATTTCGGCACGGAACTGTCCTCTACTGTACACGGGAAAGGAAACACAAAAGGATATATAATATTATTCCGAAACCGTGTTTTACTGACGTTCAAATGCACACGGTTTTGCTGGCGTTTAGAGTTCTACAAAACCGTGTGCATTTCGGCACAGAACTTTCCTCTACTGTACACGGGAAAGGAAACACGCCTCCAGGTAGATGAACCGGCAGTCTGCAGATTGCGTGACTTCTGCCTCGGATGGCAAAAGCCAGCAATCGCCAGGCTGCCTCTCCCGAGGATATGTAGCGAGATTCAATGCAAGCTTGAATCCCGTCCCATATCAGCTCGTCTCTTACCTGAATAACGGCCTCGTCCGGACCCTTGTTTATATATTTAAAGATATACTTGACCGACCAGACAGACGTAACAACTTCTACGTTTACGTGACACTCGTATTTCAAGGACAGGTAAGGGCTATAGGGCACGACGTCCCTGTTGTCCACTGTACACGATATACGATTCCTCGTAAACGTAGCCGTGCGACCGTCGTTCCGACGTCTATACACCGGCCAGGCTCCGCTGGAGGACATTATAATGCCAAAAAGCCGGGTATTCTCGGCTGGTAGCTCGGCGCAGATCATCTTGACTACGGCATCGGGATCCCGCGGCTTGTCCCCGTCTGCAAGAAACAGCAGATAGTGCATGTGGGGTAAACCGCGTTTCTGGAACTCGATGACGTAGACGAAGGCGATTACTTCGCCGAAAATTTGAAATTTCAAAACGTCCTCGAAAAATGCCCTCCTCTTTAGGTCGAAAACTCGCGAAACTACTTCCGGTCTGTCTTGTGGGTTCAAGAACCCACCGCCCATATTTTCCCTGATTTCCGACCAGTTGGGGTTGCACGTGAACGTGACGAAGAGACTGGGTCGGCCGAATTTTGAAACGATGGCCATGGCATCCTGGTAATTTTGTTGCATAAAACGGGTGCCCCCAACGAAAGAACTCGGTAGGATTATGACTCTACCGGCCCTTTCGTTACCGACCGGTTCCGTTCCGAATTTTCGCGCAACGTAGTCCTGCAGCCCGACGTAGCTGTCAGCACGTAACTTCGCCTGGTGGGTGCGCAGATGGTTCAACCGGTCGCCCTCTAGTTGAACGTACTTATCAACAATAAATTGTTGGGTAAGCCGACCACAGAGGACGATCGGATTGAACCTACCTACGCGACACATCCGATGATAGCACTCGAATTCGCGTCTCGAAATGCTTTTGCCGCCGGTCGTTTTCAGCGACTTCGCTGACCAACCTAACTCCCCGTTAGGGAAGATAAGCGGGTGGCATATCGCGTCGACGACCGGAGACAAACTGGAGATTTCCCGAATTTGGAATCTGCGATCGAGTGAGTCGCTATTAATGAGATGGACGCGAATAGCGCCCGGTGGCGGTAGATCTCCATCAACCCCAAACAACACACAAACATCTTTTAAACATTTTATAGACGACATGAAATAGATTATTAGATTATCTATAAAACATCAAAATGTATTGAATTTCTAACCTAGATTCGACGTAAAAATGTCCGCGAGATTTACGTTGAAAAATATCACTTTTTCAGACGTCTATTTTACGTAAGAAGAAGTCTTTCTATAACAAGTGAAATTTCTGTCTTTTTTTAGTTTATCCTAACTTAGTATCACGATTGACATGTATTAGACGTTTGAGGATTTATGTTATTGTTATGACTCGCTTATGTCTATATATCATTAGAACTTTGTCGTTTTCTTTTTATCAACAATCTGATAATATATAGATGATCCGAAAAACATCCACACTCATGACCTCTAAAATATATAACATCATAGATCTTTTTTGGAGCATTGTCGTCATGATCGAAATTAGACGTCTATTAGACGGAATATTATTGATGAAAATAGTTGGTCATATTGTACACGTTTATTAGATGACATAAGATTAACGTTTGTTCAATGTCCCTAAAAAGTCTTTGAATTGTATAGTTTTTGACATCTAATTATTGTCAATTCCAAAACAATATTGATGCAATGATTTGAAAAACATCATATTAATGACCTACTGATTAATTCCATCAGATTTTTCGAAGAAGGGAGTTATATGGTCTAAAATTTCAAAGAAAATTGACATTTGATCGTTTCAAGATCATGGTTACCCTGAGGAGATTTGGTGAGAGACTTCAAAAGTATGCAGATAAAGATTTAAATTTCATAACTTCTGAATATTTTTAAATATTATTGCATTTCCATCAGATCACATTGTGAGTATGAAAATGGTTTCATGTATTTTGTTTCTCGTTTCATGTTTCTGTGGTGTGCGGTCCGGCTAATTATCAGATATAATATATTATTATCTACACAGTTGAAATCTCTCATATCAGTTAGGAAAGCAAAAACAAGTTCTGATATGAAAAAATAAAAAGGTATATTCATAATAATAAAAAAATAAATAAACATAATTCAAATGTATCAAAAATATAAATTGTGTCAGTGACTAATGTAGTCGAGACAATTTGTTTAAATAAAAAAATATATAACTGTGTCATAGGCACTGGCACTTCGTGTGGATTTGCTCTTCGTTGTCTCATATTCGTATCGTTGGTTTGCAAGGCGTAACTAGTCTTGAATTTCCTTTGTTATGGTCGTGTCGTTGAGATCTGCCGTGTTTCACTCTCGAACAGATTATAAACATCAGCCTCTGGAACCAACACACAAATCAAAATAAGTGATTTTTTTTGCAATTAAGTACAACTTTTGAAAACAATCACAACAAATACTATATCTTAGACTAAAAGAATATCAAAGATTTGCAGAAAATTATTTTAGTTTTTTTTCAAACGATATTGCGTTCAGTTTTTCATAAGAAATAGAAAGAATTGAAAGTTTATGAATACAGAGTGTATTTTTTCTGAGATTTCGACCTATTCGTAATAATATGACCTTCGAATACAACATCAGAAAAATAATAAATGATATTTTGAATTCAAGATGATCAAGAAATGTCAAAAAGTGAATGTGAATAATCTGATAATTCCAAAATCGATAAAATTGCAATATTGTTTATTAAATCTATCTTTCATATGAATGCTTCATTTTTTGACATTGTATATTGAGTACCTACTTATATCCAATAAATATCCAATTTTGAAACGATATATGAAAAAGGGCAACATTCTACACATAAATGGAAAACGCTTATACCCACTGCTATAATTGGGGTTCTAATGGTTCAATTATTCATACAAAAGTTTTTAATTCGAACATCGAGTTACGAATTACATTTGGAGTCTAAAATGATCTGAAAAACATCTAAATATTTATTCGAAGATTTCAAACTCTGGAAATTCAATTATTCTTCAAATCCTGATTGAATCTATTTTGTGCTCGACTTTTTGACTAAAGTGTAATGGTAATATTTTTCAGCAAGTTTTTCAAGTCGAGTGGTTGAGTATTATTTCTTACTCAACCAATATCTCAAAGAGGTCTATCAATAGATTTCTTAGATAATATTCTTACCAAGTTATTTATTCAGAAAAATATTACCACTATGATAGGGACTGTTATAATTTCAGCCCTACGAAATCTCCAACGCAAATTATGAAATTCTATAATTTGAAATTTCAGATGATCTTGAAATATTTATCGTAAACTATTCGAAAAAGATTTCGAAACCGATCATCGTGTAAACTATAAACATATTTCCAGAAAGAGTGGATTTTAGGTATTATATTCCTGGGATAATATCTGAATAAACAGAGTATTCAAAATAGTGATAACATACATAACAATTCAATGGGACGGTTATTCAAAATATATCATTCAATAGACTCTTTCAGATGATCATTCTATGAAAGGTTTCAAATTTCTTATCACAATTTACCTACCTAATTCCTAATAATTAATCATTAATTAATCAATATATTCTCCAGTAGAACACATGTTATAGGTATAATTTACAGGGCTAATCAAAAGTTATTCACTAGTGAACGGTTATCTGAAAGATATCATTCAATCGACTTTTCTAGATCATCGGACCATGAAAGATAACAAATCTCCAATTTTATAATAATTAGCATATCTCAGTGCTACCACATTATTCGGAGGAACACATTTTAGGTACTACACCGGGGATAATAGGTTCCTATATAATTCAACATTACATATTCACTTTTGAACGGTTATCAAAAAAACATCATTCAATAGATCTTAATAGATGATCCATTTATGGAAGATATTTTCATTCAAGATCTACCATAATACCTATTTTGCTTGTATCCAAAAATGCAGGTTAGTTTTTGAAAATTATAAATAAATCTCATTTTTATAATAGTGAGCCCAGACCGGAACCCGCTACATTTCAAGAGCTAAATGATGAAGAAATTATACTTACTGGAACTAGGTACCATAAGCAACATTTGCACTCATCTTCTTCAATTGTGACAGCACTAATCACTAAATACTATATTCACTAAACTACGGCGAAAGGGAAAACAATCACTATTCGACTTGACCTTTTGACGAAGCAGTGTTCTAACGAAATGACCAAGTTCAAATGTCTTCCTATCTATAACCCTGTCCGGCATCCGCTATCGGCGCTATCCCTGTATAAACTTTAACATTCGGCGGTACGGTGGTTCGTTACCACGTGATCGAGGCCGATATAGGTGTTCACATATCGCTCTCTTTTCTCATCGTGATCGCATAGATCACCTATTTTATATTTTAACGGAACATGGAAACACGCTCACATTTGAATAGGTGCTATTGAAGTTTTCGATTTCGTTTTTTCAAATTTAACTTAGATACCGAAATATTAGAATTTATATTTATATTTTATTTCCAGAGCACAATATGCGTCATCTGACAAGATTGCCAGATATAGAGTATTGTCTCTTGATGATTATTGATGCGATTCTGATGTATTATGTATCGAATTAAGCAGAAAAAAATGGCTTTTCTAATAATACTTTGTTTCCAATGCATTTACATCTGAAGAAAAAGATTAACATTCCGAAAATATTGAAGGCTGAAGAAACTGGGAAATTTTAGACTTTTTTCGGGAGGGGGGTCAATTTTTCCCTGATGTTGGAATGAAAATTCAACGATGACATTTTCACTCATTTAGGACGAAACTGAAAAAAAAAAAAAAAAATCACATAATATAATATGTTAACAAGTGATACAAATTTATACTAAAATTGATATTTACAATAAAAATGTGAAAAAATATACCTAGTGCGTCATTTGAAAAAAAAAACATAATGAATGCTGAATGCTGGAAATGACAACCTCCAGCCAAAATATGTGAACGTAGTTTACATGTCATAGATTGCCGTGCACGTTCAAGGATTTTTTTTTAGTCACCACCTTTCAGGGGTGATATCTCGAAAAGGGATGGTCTGAGACATACAACCTGTATGTCTATGCGTATCTGCTTGTCGAATTCATACCTAAATAAATTTTTATTTTCAATATGATATTATTGAAATTGTAGCATAGCATATCTGAAAAACATCAACAAATGGCTCATTTCTCTATTGCATCAAATGGATATTTTACTCGTAAAAACATTTTAAGAACGTATGGTCGAAATGCAATATTTCCATCAACATCTTAAAAACATTCATAATCATTGGTTCAGAGACTTTATAAAAATAATACTTCTTAAAGATGTTAATCAATTCACAATTCTCTGAACTTTGAAGTTAGATATTCTATTTATGTATTCTAGATGACTAAATTATGTCGAATAATGATGTCTAGAATCGATGTGGCATGGCATATCTATTACACGTCAAAAAGTTATTCTTTTTTCGATAGTATCAATCAGATATCTTATAAACGTTTAAAAAACGTGTGGTCGAATTGAAATACAATTATCGACATATTTGAGACATACAAAACCGTACGTTTAAAGACAATATATACAGTATATATTTAAAAAATGTCAATCAATCTACTGTTTTATGACCATATGAGTTAGATGTTTTATCGATGTATTTTAGATGACAAAAAAGAGCCAAATGTGGATGTCTAACATACGTAAAACAAAAGATGTCCATTGAACGTTTAATGAAATACCCCCTCCACGATTTTAAAAATTTGATATTTAATATACGGCTTTTAAACGTGTAATCAAAAAGCTATACATTTTTGGATATCTGCAGGATATAAAAATTTTTCCAGGTCTTCGATAATGCATCTAAAGGATGTCTTCTAGTCATCATGTATAGAAAACATCTTATTTAGATAATCTAATTTCAATCAGAATTTAGAGCAAGATGGCTTTAGATCACTTTTGATATCGATTAGATGTCATTTAGATGTGTGTGTGTTGTTTGGGACAGTACGAAAGACGGCGCCGATTTCGCTGGAAACGGAAAGAGCCGAATAAATGCTGCGATCTACACCCGGTTCTTGATGAAAATAGAGGCCAAGTTGTGCGACCGCATCGTCGCCGTCGGTTTGAGCTAAGCGTCCACATGTCCGCATCGGACGAATCGGATCAAACGGATTTCGGTATTCTTTGTATAGAAACTCGTGCAAGCCCGTCCACAGACCCGCACCGGACGCATCGGAGCATCGGCATTTCTACAATGGAGATCCGTAAATCCGATCCGTCCGATGCGTCCGGTGCGGACATGTGGACGCTTAGCTTTGTCGTGCGTCCTGAACCACTTGACCCAGGGTACGGTACATCTGGGCGAATGGATGCGTGTTCCTGAGCAGGGCGTCCAGCTATCGCAATAAATTTTGATCCAAACAGTCGTTAATTTTGTTTGTTGTTCGTCGTCTCGTCGCCTCTCCTGAATCCACGAAGTACAACGAACCGAACGACGGATCAGAAGGCATAACATCCGCTACTCGGTGGTAAAGGACCCCGCACTTTTTCTATGGCAAATGGCGTTCCGTCAAATTTTCTAAAATTTTGGTATAATGTAGTACTCGGCCTACTGATCAAATGTGTCCATGGCACCAACTCAATCCTATGACCAGTTTTCGAGATACAGGGCGTTCAAGTTGAGAATTACCCACTTTTACTACGCCCGTATCTGGGAACAGAATCGAATGAACTTCAATTTTTCTCAAGAAACATTGCATTACATCCCCAAGGAGCAACCACATAGAGGAATATGACCGAAAATCGTTACGAATACAGGGTCATCCATAATTGAATCATGCCCGATTTTGAAAGTATAAAATATGTCAGTTTCAGAGCGAAACCGTTCACAAAATGAACTATTACACTAGATATGTTGTTGTTACATCGAAAAAGTCTGAAATACCCAGAATTCATACTGGGTGATCCATTATCATAGAAACTATTTTCAAGGAGGGTTAAATGGACACCCTGTATTTATGGATTGATTCAAGGTGTTTGTTTAATTTTTTTAGAACATATCATCATGGACTTCAAAGAATACAGGGTGATTCAGTCATGAAATGAACTTTGAACCTCACAAAAATACCCAAAAACCACCTTTTTTTCATCACCCTGTATTTCAAGATTAACTCCGACGAGGTGGGAGTTTTCTTTCACCACTGTACTTGATATAAAAACCTCAATACGGCTGAGAGTTTTTATCCACTTCCTATGACCAGATTTTTTGTTATGCTGGAATAAGAATAGAACAACATAAATAAATAATTTTCATATTACATAAAAAAAAATCTGCTCATAGGAAGTGGATAAAAACTCTCGGCCGTATTGATGTTTTTATATCAAGTACAATGGTGAAAGAAAATTCCCACCTCATCGGAGTTAATCTTGAAATACAGGGTGATGAAAAAAAAAGGTGGTTTTTGGATATTTTTGTGAGGTTCAAAGTTCAGTTCATGACTGAATCACCCTGTATTCTTTGAAGTCCATGACGATATGTTCTAAAAAAATTAAACAAACACCTTGAATCAACCCATAAATACAGGGTGTCTATTTAACCCTCCTTGAGAATAGTTTCTATAATTATGGATCACCCAGTATAAATTCTGGGTATTGCAGACTTTTTCGATGTAACAACAACATATCTAGTGTAATAGTTCATTTTGTGAACGTTCTCGCTCTGAAACTGACATATTTTATACTTTCAAAATCGGGCATGCATTCAATTATGGATGACCCTGTATTCGTAACGCTTATCGGTCATATTCCTCTATATGGTTGCTCCCTGGGGATGTAATGAAATGTTTCTTGAGAAAAATTGAAGTTCATTCGATTCTGTCCCGAGATACGGGCGTAGTAAAAGTGGGTAATTCTCAACTTCAACGCCCTGTATCTCGAAAACTAGTCATAGGATTGAGTTGGGGCCATGGACACTTTTGATCAGTAGGTCGAGTACTACATTATACCAAAATTTTAGAAAATTTGACGGAACGCCATTTGCCATAGAAAAAGTGCGGGGTCCTTTGCCCGGACACCACAATCACCGGGGCTCCGTTCCTTAGGCCTTCTCTCTGGGCGAAGGTGTAGAGCCCAGGGCAAGAGCGTGTTATACCCTCTGATCTGATGTTCTTCGTGAATTCGGGGTAGAGGGGGTGTCTGTCCGAAAGAAGAGCCTTCAGCAGATCCGGATAAATGGTATCTGCTTGAAGACTCATTGTCCCTTTTTTACAACAATTAATTGATTCCTCATGGAAAGACATTTGAAAGAAGGCGCGACGAAATCGATTTTCTATACAATTGATCCCCATAATCTAAAACGTTTTCGACGATGGCGGCGCCAAGCGCTAAAAGAAATTAACCTGTTATACGCCAGAGCAACGGCAGCCATGGCGGTGCATTGACAAGGTTGCGCGAGTCCGGTCCGAACCGGACGTCGTTTTGGCAGCGGGAGCCCCTGGTTACGTGACCGGGTACTCCCGCATCTATCGATTGTCGAATCGGAACCTCCTCATTGATCTTATCGGAGATCAAAGGAGTTACGACATCTTTCCTCATTCTTTTTGCTGGGATATCTGTATCGGATGTTTCTGAAATAATTAACACTCAATTGGAAATGGAAGAAAAATTACGGCAAGAAAAATAATCTGTCTGACAGAAGATGGCAGATATTTCAAATTTGATGAGAAGAATAATAAACAACATAATAATAACATGTACTCAAAGAGAGTTATTCGTAAAATTCTGTTCGATTTTCCGTTTTCAGCGAACGTCTTCATTCCGAATTGGTGACTATATCATTCGGTATACTCCGTTCACATTTATAAAGTATACCGGTTGGCCATGGAATTTTGACACATTTCACTCTGTATAATTCGAAAATGTTAGGTTATAGTCATTTTTTTGTCAGATGATTGAGCAATGTTGCCCTTTCTTCATAAGGGTCGTAGTAATTACGTATTTATCGAAATGTTTATTTACTTTGGGAAAATAATGAATTCGAGAAAATATGTGAATTCAATAAATCCAAAGACCTGGCGAATGTTGAAGAAATCTTTTTCTCTGTTAATACTGGAACTATTTCACGTATACTAACATGGTTGGGAGATTCAGTTATGCTATTTTTTTTACGGAAATCAAGAATCGAGTGTTGACACTTTACTGAAAAATAATGGACAGAATAGTCCGTTACTTTGTGATAGTTTATTCGAAAAGGGAACAAAAGTACAATGGAATGAAATAAGATATATACAGTATAATTCATAATGTAATTTCTTTACATAATTTCAATGGCATGATGAGTAATTTTTTAACAACTATTCAATTAGTAATTTTTCAAGAGAATTGTTTATACTCTTATCCAATTAGAATAACTTCACTAATATAAATGAGATTGAACATATGGAAGAGTTCAGGTGAAAACTTCTGATGTAAGCAGTAATATTAAATTCAAAAAAGTCTACTTATGAATACAATCATTAAAAAAGATTTTTCTTCAAACTAGCATATAATGATTGGATACAAAAACTTGAGAAAACGGCAACACAATAAAGAAATTGGTTTTGAATATATAAAACTTCCATAATTTTCAATCACAAAACATTATTTTCTAACATCGTTACATGTAAATGTTTTTTTGAGAAAGAGCATTAGGTTATTTGATGCATCAAACATTATAGCATGTTCAAAGCAATTACAGTATTAGCAAAACAAATTCGAACAGGACACCATACATTTTTTACTATGATACAAGAGCACAAAGATAAAAACCTCTGTAAGTATAGAGATTTTGTATTTTTTTTCAAAGAATCGGCTGACATATTTATAACGGACAGAATCTTCTTCAGGAACAAAATTTCATCTTTCTTTTGGATTAAGACTGACAAAATATCTTGAAATCTGCAACAGAAAGGAGATAAAAAATCATCAGGAAATAATAAATATTACCTACATTTGGTCCTTGACAACAAAGGTCTTCCGATCATATCTGGTCCTCCAAGCAATGGTTTTTCAGATCCTCAGGTTTACGAAGAACGCTTCATGTCCCTTATAATGAGAAATTATTTCCCAAAGTTTCCTTATTGGTTATTTTTCTATCTAGGCGATTTGCATCAACTTCCTCTTCCATAATATAGACTTTTTTTCATTTTGTTTGATTCAGTTGAACCTCCTTGATCGTAGAAAATCTTCGATACAGTACTAGTTGAATAAGGATGGGATTCGACATTTTTGCAATACTAGAAAACCTAAATGTTAGGTCTTTCACACTGCATAGAAGGTTCTGTTGAAAAAGGAAGCTCTATCGCTTAGGAGATCAGATGTTCTACACTAGTGATCTTTCTTTCGGAGTTGTTGAAGCTCCATCCATTTTGAATTTCCTCATTTTAAGTTGAAGAGACGAGAAAGAATTTCCTCTACATATTATTCTATATCCATTAGATCATTGTTTGAGTCAGAGTCATCCTCAGAAAATCTGGAATATCTGCTACTGGAAGATTACCCATGTGTTTCGTCCAGTCCTCTGTGATAAGTCTTTCACAATGTAGATAAAAATTTTGCCACATATCTGATGTACATTTTGAAAGAGCCTGACTGCATAAATTCAACACTCTATCCTTTGTATAGGGATGTGAATTTATGTTTTTGTTATAGAAGTTCTTACAAAACGCCCATGCCATTTCAATAGGATTGTACTGACCATTGGTATGGGGGTAATCTCAGAACCTCATGTTAATGCTCCTTCAAAAGGTCATCAACTACATATCGTCTCTGTCTGTCAGTTCGATGAGGTAATATCAAATTCCAAAGTTGCTTCTTGGTAAAATTTTGATAAAAATCAATCTTGTTTTTAATCAACTAATCCTGCATCTAACTTTTTTTGCTGGAAAATGTGGGTGGTTTATCCAATTGAACCGAATGATATGGTGCATTGTCCATTACCACCACACATTTCACAGGAATCTTAGCTAAAGATGGAATCAGTTGATTAATAACCCAATTTTGAAAAATTTCACTGGTCATTGTCTTGTGATAGTCACGGTCATTGTTTTTTGAATCTAAAATGAAATCACATCCCTCTAAAAACCCAAATTACTTCCTGCGTGTAGAAACGTGAAACGTTTTCCTTCTGACTTAATTTTGGATGGATTGCTCATCATATTAGATTCATGTGTCCAGCGACGAACTGATGTACTGTTTTGATAAATCCAAGTTTCATCTAGAAACACAAATCTGATATTTTCATCTGAAGATTTATATTGTAAAAATTTGCGCAGGAAAGTAATTTTGGCTGCAACAACATGTTTTTGTTCACATAAAATTTTGCGTTCATTTACCCTTTTGTATTTGTAACCCATCGATTTTATAATTTTAAAAAGTGATGTCCGTCCTCCGTTATATTCCAAATTTTCTTTTGCAAAATGAGTAGAGTATCAATCGAAAAGTGTTCATTTTTCAAATTATAATTCCAAATTTGTCGTTGCAGTTCTTTTTTCAAAATAAAGTCTTCCGTCAGTGTCTTTTTGGGTGCCCCAATAGAAGGAAATTCTTTGTCATCTCTTTCACTTAAAATCCTCCTAATTGTGTTTATGTGCAGCTAAAAAATAAATATCTATTCATATAAAATGTAAAACCTTGGTTTTAACTCACATACGTCGAAAATGTTGGATATGGAGTTATGTTTTATGGACATACTTCGAAGTCCATTCAAATATTCAATCTCCAGGTGGGTGTTAAAACGTCTTAATAAATGACAAATTTTATTATCATGTCAACTGGCATAATAATGATTGGAAACAGAAACTTGAGAAAACGGTGGTAACACAATGAAGAAATTGGTTTTTTTTACATGAGCACAAAGATAAAAACCTCTGAATAAGTATAGAGATTTTGTCATTTTTTTCAAAGAATAGGCTGACATATTTATAACGGACAGAATCTTCTTCAGGAACAACATTTTATTCTTTTGGATTAAGACTGACAAAATATCTTGAAATCTGCAACAGGAAATGAGATAGAAAATCATCAGGAAATAGTATATAACATAACCTACATTTGGTCCTTTACAACGATGGTCTTCCGACCATATCTGGTCTTCCAAGCAATTATTTTTGAGATCCTAAGGTTTACGAAGAAGCTTCATGTCTCTTTTGATGAGAAATCCTTTCCAAAAGTTTCCTAATTGGTTATTTTTTTTTATCTAGGTGGTTCGCAGCAACTTCCTCTTCCATAATATATGATATGATATGATATGATATGATATATTGTTTATCCTGACTACTCCTAGGTCTCCTGTGGAGACCCCTCTGAAACTACAAGCTTCGAAGCTTGTAACTTGTGCCGAGTTCGGAGTAAGCAGTTGTGTTCTGTGTAGGCTTTGTTACTGTGTCCTTACGCCACCTTAGGCACAGCACTGTTAATTTTTGACCCAACAGTGAGAATGGTGGCCCCTACCGAGACTAGAAAATTTCTTTCCTAGCTCGGGATTGAACTCCGGACTCTTGGGTCCGAATTCCAACGCTCTACCACTGAGCCAAGGGACTTTTTTTTCATTTTGTTTGATTCAGTTGAACTTCCTTGATCGTAGAAAATCTTCGATACAGTACTAGTTGAATAAGGACATTTTTGCAATACTAGAAAACCTAAATGTTAGTTCTTTCACACTGCAGATCTTTTTTCAAAATAAAGTCTTCAGTCAGTGTCTTTTTGGGTGCCCCAATAGAAGGAAATTCTTTGTCGTATCTTTCACTTAAAATCCTCCTAATGGTGTTTATGTGCAGCTAAAAAATAAATATCTATTCATATAAAATATAAAACCTTGATTTTCACTCACCTACGTCGAAAATGTTGGATAGCTGGTGATGAACTGTCGATGCCAAATTATCAGGGTTACTTTTAGAATTCGCAGATTTCAATTCTAAATAGCACTTCCTGATACTTAGCCTCTGCTTTTTTGGAACTACCTTCGGCATTCTTATACATAGTTTCCAGACTTGATAATTAATAATTAATAATGAAAAATAAACGTCGGCAACGTCTCCGAGATTTATTCATTGACGGAATGTCCAAGTGCCAACCTCCGATTTTTTCAGGTGACTATTCCACTCTTTTCATTATTAGTGAGGAAGTTTCTGTAGCAACGATCGTTGCATCCCGAAAAAATTTTCAATCAATTTTGGTATTACATATGAAAAAACTTGGTGAACCTAAAACTTTGCCAACCGCGATACTTTATAAAAGTGAATGGAGTATTTGCGCCTATGAGTGTCTTAAAATGAACCTCAAGGGCGCATATCTTCATCACCACGCTGCCAGGCCATGCTGAGGTTTCTGGAATCAAACTGGGATCTCTACTGACTTGGGGAGTGCCGTAACACCGTAAAACAACTGGCCAGAGGCAATAAAGTGACTCTACTATGGGTGTCAGGGCATTGTGATGTTGAAGGAAATGATTAAGCCGATCAGCTTGCGAAAAGTGCATCGAGGATAACACATGCTGGGCCTGAGCCTTCCGGTGTACTCGGAAGATACCAGAATAACTCCTCTGGAGAACCACTCCTGAACTAACTCAGTCCAAGAAATTCATGATGATTTCACTGACCCATACCAGTAAGCTCCTGAAGCTGTCACAAGCTGAGCTTCGGGTGATGGTAGGTCTGCTGACAGGGCACTGTCGGGTATGGAAAAGTCAGCAGATGATATTTGTAGGCTCTGTGAATCAGAAGCAGAAACAACTGAACACATGGTATGCAAGTGTCCAGAGCTGGCTGGCCTAAAAACCATTCATATGGGAAACCGATCCTGGATACCCACGAGGTAACGGCCAAGACTCTAAAGGATGTTGTCGGTTTTATAAACACCATTGACAACCTCCTTGAGTTTCAATGAATGAGTAGGGTAGAGAATAAAAGTCGCATAAATGGTCGCAGTCCCCGGAATGCTGAAAACTCGCTTAAACTAGTTATGGAAAATATTCGACCAAGGAATACTATCTAACCAGGCAATAAGAAACACGTGGTATTCCAGGCAGGAGAGGAAACAGTTGGGATGAAGAAAATGAAGCCACAAAATACTCACAGTTGGCTACAGAAATGACGGGTTTGGTGTTCTGTTGCACGTACGTTATTTTTTTGTGGATCCGGATAGGTCCACGGCAGCAGCATGACTAGCAAAATAAGGAATATACTGTTAAAGTATGAATCGAGCAAGAGTATCCAATAACTGAATGAATAATTAATTCTGTCTCCCTGACACATTGTGAAATGAGATGATTGAAGTGATGAGTGTAAGGGATCGCTGATTCAGAAATTTCTTAGGAGTATGATATTGAGATAATTATCGAACTGAGAATTGGCAAGTCTCGTCAGTCGAAATCACTGATACTACACCACGAAATTCTAATATTTTGTACAGTAGTCTTTTTGTGTGTTTCTTAGTAACAATGTCACCTCGGACCCGGTGGTTCCGAAGGGGTGTGGCTCGATTGTCCTCTTGCCCAATCGCACTACCTCTGCCAATATTGAGTTTATGGCGCAGGTCAGTGACACAAGGCAAAATAAAAGCCCAGTTGCATTATTTTCCAGCTGCATCGTATGATAAAAATATATAGAAACGTATATAAAAAAGGATGTGGAAAAGTAGAAATAAAAATATCTACATAATCGAGACTGAACACATCGTAACTACATAATAATATAATATACATAATATATATTTTTTCTACAAACGTCAAAAAATGACAAGGTTCGCGCATAGACAACAATATGCGAAGTGACCCTTTTTTTCATTTTCCTTCGTTACCTTGACACCGTGCGCGAAGTAGTGCGCGAAATACTTACTTCGCACACTGCATGTAAACTACATGGGATTTTCATATTTAATTAACCTTTATGTTCCTCAATTAAGTAAAAATCCAAGAAATCATTTATTTATTAATGTTTAACAATAATTAAGGCTTTCAAATTGTGAGAAATTTAACACTACCTAATTTTATTTATTATTTACTGTTGAAAATTGAAGGCCCATAATTCAACTTTCATCTAGTGAAAATAGGACACTCAGTATACGGAAAATATGGGTACTGAAAAGACATCAGGTACGTCACTCAAGCGCGTTCGATGTCCGTTTACCACCGGTTCATCAGAGCGCATCTCGCTGATTTCATCCCCCCTATAGCTGCGCGAGCGGCATTTTCCGGATTCATTTTCCAATAAATCAATTGAAGATCATCTCTACACTCGATAATACAATGTTATTATTCTGACCATCTCAATTTCATGAAATGTAATTCTAGATTCACTTCGAACATCTCAATTTAGTGCAACTCGTTTAATTCTGGTGCAAATTCAGTGTTTATTCTAAGGTAATGTGATTTAAATCTTATTGAATAAATTATATCGTTGTTTTCTCGACCAGTCATGCCCATATTCATGTGTTCTCATTTTTAGATATGAAATCTATTTACTGAATTGCAATAATCGGTCATCTCAAATTTTAATATTGCCATCTCGATTCACCTCGTTTATTTGCACACTCCACAATATATATTTTCTAATATTTTTGGCAATTCAGTAGTATTTTTCGATCTTTGTATATTTACATATGGAACATCTCTTTGCACCAGAATTGAACTCATTTTAGCCTGCTCTGTACTCTAAATTGATAATTTGATTGTTAATTTGTTACATCTCTAGTTCATTTCATATTTTTCTTTGATTTATATGAATTTTAGCCCACTTTATAATGTTAACCTCAATAAGACCATGTGCTAATACTGTTCTCGAGTTTCAGATACATTTATGCCCTCGTAACTTCAGGGAGGACCCTGGAGTGGGCCAACTGGACCAGGTGGTAGGATTTTCAGACTACTCGTTGGAGGATTTCCAGTTTTCAATTCAGTTGCCACGTCTGGCCAGCTGCCTCGCTCCATGGGTTCGATCCTGACAGGCCATCTCTTCGTTTGGTATAAGATTTCAATTATTACTTGTAATCTCTTACATTCAATCATTCATTCATGTATACTCATTCACTCGTTCATTTATTTACACTCACTCGCTCGAGAACTTGTATTGCATTTCACTCACCGTTCGACTCAGATCTCTTTTATACAAGTATACTCGGTACATCTCTAAGTTTATCAGTTCAGTTTCCTATTTTTCTGATAGAATAGAACTGCTCGTGCTTATTTTCCTAAGCACTCTGTCACTGTAAATGTTAACTTGATTGATAGACATGTACACTTCATTCATACATTATGATCACACTCTGAATTCTTTATTTTATTACAACTCGAGACTTCTCGTTATAGTTTATTATATAAACCTTCTGTTTTTCTGGTTAAATCGAAACACTCACTTTAAATAATTCTATTGAAAAGTTAATCACTGTAAACGTTGTGTTGAACAATAAGCTAAGTCCATCTCATGATTCATCGCTTTTCTTATTTGTTATTTCTTATTTGAACACTCTGAATCATTTCACACTCTTAAATATTTGAATAATGTTTAATTATGAATTATTTTCATTTATAATGTATATTTTTAGAACACTCATCACTTATATTTAATTCATAAAAGAACTTGCACCATCTCATAACGAACTCTCATTTTATAATGATCTTTCAACACTCTCTCATCTCATTTGTTTGTGAATAATATATCTCAGATTTAGATGCTGTTAATATTTATAGTAGAATTTATTGTATTATTGACTTCATGCGAGTGTATTATTCACGATGTTTGTATATAATGTAAATAAATATCTTTTACACTACCATCTCCAGCTCAATTATCTGGTAACAGTCCACAACAAGTAATTAGCCAAAATCCTAACACCTCGATTTTGAACATTTGGTCCTTCGGGCCGGATAATTGAGTTGGAATTTCAGCATTATATACACATCATGTCATTTCACATGACCATATCGAGCTCGAAATCTGCCTATCTCAAGCTCACGATAGTCGTCAAAGAGATCAACTCCAGGGGGAGCTCCCTACTGCCCTCTCATGACCTTGATCATGTCAGAACGAAAGACCTCTCTCTCGCCGACCACCTCAAAGAAAGTTGCAAGCTCTAGGGAAGCTTCCAGCACACTATTGGCGACAGCCGTAGCCAACATCATCACACCACTCATCTCGCACCCAGTAAGACTACTCATCGACTCTGGATCAGAACTCAGCTTCATCACAGAAGACCTCGCAAGACAACTCAACCTTCCACGAAGCCAATCCGGTGTGGACGTCCTTGGAATTGGTGGAAGCATCTCAAGAACGAAAGGAACAGTGATCGTCACACTGAAGTCTCTTCGCTACAACAGGACAATTAGTATAACTGCCCACATCTTGTCCACTCCATTCAATATTCTACCATCTTTCACCTGTTATGATGGTCAATATTGGCCACATCTCGAAAAACTTAAACTCGCTGATCCAGATTTCCTCACACCTCGACCAATCGACATGATATTAGGTGCTGATGTCTACGGCTCTGTCATCCTTCCTCAACAACGAAGAGGATCTCAAGATACAACTCCAACGGCACTACTGTCAATATTTGGATGGTTGATCCTAGGTCCTGTAAGTCCACTTCAACAAGTCTCCTCAACTCAGCGTCCAGTTTGCCATGCAACTCAAGACTCTGACCTTCATCGCCTTCTCGCAAAGTTCTGGGAACAAGAAGAAGTCCAGCCCAGTTCGTCCACGTCACTCACCCCTGATGAACAAGAATGTGAAGATCACTTCAAGTCCACTCACACTCGGCTTTCTTCCGGAAAGTACATGGTAAGACTCCCTTTAAAGTCTGATTCCAGCCTGTTGGGATCCTCCAGACAGCGTGCTTTTCGTTGTCTCCAAAGTCTACTTCGAAAATTCGACAAAGACCAGGAGTACGGCCATCTCTACACTCAATTCCTGAGTGAATACGAACACCTCAACCATATGAAGAAAGCCTCATCTCAAAATGTACAATCAAGGTATTTCCTGCCACATCATGGGGTTCTAAAACCAGACAGCTCAACTACTAAATTGAGAGTAGTGTTCAACGGTTCCAGTCCAACTTCATCAGGCCACTCACTGAACGACATCATGCACACTGGTGCCAAATTACAGTTGGACGTCACTGACGTTTTACATTGGGTACGTCGATTTAAATTTGTGTTTTCCACAGACATCACGAAGATGTATAGGCAAATCCAGGTCCATCCTGATGATTGGGATCTCCAAAGTATCCTCTGGTTGGATTCTGAAGACAAGATCTCGACGTACCACCTCACAACTGTCACCTACGGAACCAA
The DNA here is from genome assembly GCA_951802165.1 of Adalia decempunctata. Lineage (NCBI taxonomy): Eukaryota > Metazoa > Arthropoda > Insecta > Coleoptera > Coccinellidae > Adalia > Adalia decempunctata. Next base: position 29,738,971 of record OX637703.1, on the reverse strand, counting down.
GTCAGCTCCATTTCTAGCAATTCGTGTTCTACTCCAACTCATTGAAGATGAAGGCCACAAGTATCCACTCGCCATTCGACCACTCACCAAAGGCCGTTATGTTGACGACATATACGGCGGAGCTGACACTCAAGAAGAACTCACAAAAATCGCACAGGACTTGAAACATCTCTGCATGGCGGGCGGCCTCCCATTAGCAAAATGGCAATCCAACACTCCAGGTGCACTCAAGATGGTTACTGAGGAAGAAATGATACCATCTCCACTCAACTTCGACGACTGTCCTACTTCAACCAAAATCTTGGGCCTACTCTGGCACCCTCAAGATGACTACTTCTCCTTCAAGATCAACTCTGAATCTACTGGGTCGGTAATATCAAAACGTACAATTCTCTCTAATATTGCACAACTCTTCGATCCACTTGGTTTTGTTTCCCCTGTCACGATCAGGGCCAAAATGTTGTTGCAGGAACTTTGGCTCCAGAAACTGTCATGGGACGAACCGCTGCCATTTCATCTCTCACAGAAATGGTGTGACATCAGAGAAGATCTCAAAGCATTGGCCAATGTTAGAGTACCACGCTGGGTTGGAACTCTAGAACACTCAATCGTAGAACTTCATGGCTTCTCTGATGCATCTCAGCTGGCAATGTTTGCTGTGGTGTACCTCGTTGCCCACTCACCGTCCACAGGATCCAAAGTCACCCTATTGTCTTCCAAGACCAAAGTAACGCCTCTGAAACCACTCACAATCCCGAGACTAGAACTTACTGCTTCTGTCATATTGGCCAAACTCGCTCATTATACACTCAATATTCTAGATATGCACGTGCACTCAACGACTTTGTGGACGGATTCAACAGTATCACTCTCGTGGATCAACTCTCACCCCGCTCGCTGGAAAGACTTTGTCCGAAACAGGGTAGAGCTCATTCAACAACTGACTCCAAATGCAAAATGGAGGTTTGTCCCCGGAAAAGAAAATCCAGCGGATTGTGCAACTCGCGGGTTACTCTCAACTCAACTACTGAACAACTCGCTGTGGTGGACGGGACCATCATGGCTCTCCAAGTCAGCAGATTCCTGGCCAACACGTCAGCCGGCTTCGACAGTCGACCCCGAATCTGAAGCAAAGCCCAATCAGAATCTTCTCGTGGCCACAACTCGAGATTACCCATGGGACCTCATATACAGGTATTCGTCTCTTTCTAGACTACTCAGAATCACTTCTATCTGTTTAAGAGTCCTCGCCCGACTTAGATACCACTCTGACCTAACCATGTCTACTCCTCTCTCTTCAACTGACTTGGAGAAAGCACGTCTCCTTTGGCTCAAGAGCACTCAGGAGGTATATTTTCCTCAAGAACTCAAGGCTCTTCAATATAGCACACCTCTATCGTCATCTCATGCGTTCAGTAGACTCACAGCATTTCTCGACCACGATGGTGTTATTCGTGTAGGCGGACGAATCACCAACGCTCATTTAGACCCAGATAGTACTCATCCTGCAATACTCCCTCGTACATCTCAGTTCACCTCACTCGTCATCAAGGCAGCTCACCTCCGCACTCTGCATGGAGGTACCCAGCTTACACTATCCACCATTCGTCAGCAGTATTGGATCATTGGAGGAAGAGCCCCAGTGAAGTCCCACATACTGAAGTGTGTGATATGTGCAAGACAACGTGGTATACGAGCTCAACAACTCATGGGCCAACTCCCAGAGCCACGACTCAAGCCATCTCGACCATTTTTCCATGCTGGTATCGACTACGCTGGCCCACTCACAATCAAAACCTGGAAAGGAAGAGGAGCCAAAACACACAAAGGTTGGGTCTGTGTGTTTGTATGCTTCGCCACCTCAGCAGTCCACCTCGAAGCAGTAAGTGACTATTCCACTGAATCTTTCATCGCTGCCTACAGGCGATTCTCATCTCGTCGAGGAATATGTCACACGATCTACTCAGACTGCGGTACCAACTTCATCGGTGCAGATGTGCATCTCAAGAATCTCTTCACTCAGGCCTCATCAGAAAATCGGATCATCGCAGACCTACTCATGAACGAAGGTACAAATTGGTGCTTCAATCCTCCAGCAGCGCCTCATATGGGTGGAAAATGGGAAGCAGCCGTCAAGTCCTTCAAGTATCATCTCGCAAGAACTACAAAAGACCACATCTTCACAATGGAAGAATTAATGACGCTTCTCGCTCAGATTGAAGCGATTCTCAATTCAAGACCACTCGAACCACTCAGCGATGATCCTGAAGACTGCACCGCACTCACTCCTGGCCACTTCTTGATAGGCAGCCCTCTCAATATGATACCAGAACCATCTCTGCAAGGCATCTCCACATCTCGATTGTCAAGATGGCAATTCATTCAAGAACGAACTCAACAATTTTGGTCAAATTGGTCCACTCAATTTCTACAACGACATCTCTCCATCTCAAAGTGGCATCATCCATCCAACGAAGTCAAAGTTGGATCCTTAGTACTACTCACGGACGAACGACTTCCTCCATGCAAATGGCCATTAGGGCGAGTAATGGCTGTACATCCAGGTGCAGACGGATTATTCAGGGTCTTCACCGTCAAAACGTCCACGTCCATCTTCAAAAGACCTATCTCGAAGCTAGCCATCTCAACGTCAACTCTGCAAGCGAATCGACACAAGAACATCTCAAAGTCAACTCATCTTAATAGCCAACTCTGTTTGCTATGGCGGGCGGAATGTTGAAAATTGAAGGCCCATAATTCAACTTTCATCTAGTGAAAATAGGACACTCAGTATACGGAAAATATGGGTACTGAAAAGACATCAGGTACGTCACTCAAGCGCGTTCGATGTCCGTTTACCACCGGTTCATCAGAGCGCATCTCGCTGATTTCATCCCCCCTATAGCTGCGCGAGCGGCATTTTCCGGATTCATTTTCCAATAAATCAATTGAAGATCATCTCTACACTCGATAATACAATGTTATTATTCTGACCATCTCAATTTCATGAAATGTAATTCTAGATTCACTTCGAACATCTCAATTTAGTGCAACTCGTTTAATTCTGGTGCAAATTCAGTGTTTATTCTAAGGTAATGTGATTTAAATCTTATTGAATAAATTATATCGTTGTTTTCTCGACCAGTCATGCCCATATTCATGTGTTCTCATTTTTAGATATGAAATCTATTTACTGAATTGCAATAATCGGTCATCTCAAATTTTAATATTGCCATCTCGATTCACCTCGTTTATTTGCACACTCCACAATATATATTTTCTAATATTTTTGGCAATTCAGTAGTATTTTTCGATCTTTGTATATTTACATATGGAACATCTCTTTGCACCAGAATTGAACTCATTTTAGCCTGCTCTGTACTCTAAATTGATAATTTGATTGTTAATTTGTTACATCTCTAGTTCATTTCATATTTTTCTTTGATTTATATGAATTTTAGCCCACTTTATAATGTTAACCTCAATAAGACCATGTGCTAATACTGTTCTCGAGTTTCAGATACATTTATGCCCTCGTAACTTCAGGGAGGACCCTGGAGTGGGCCAACTGGACCAGGTGGTAGGATTTTCAGACTACTCGTTGGAGGATTTCCAGTTTTCAATTCAGTTGCCACGTCTGGCCAGCTGCCTCGCTCCATGGGTTCGATCCTGACAGGCCATCTCTTCGTTTGGTATAAGATTTCAATTATTACTTGTAATCTCTTACATTCAATCATTCATTCATGTATACTCATTCACTCGTTCATTTATTTACACTCACTCGCTCGAGAACTTGTATTGCATTTCACTCACCGTTCGACTCAGATCTCTTTTATACAAGTATACTCGGTACATCTCTAAGTTTATCAGTTCAGTTTCCTATTTTTCTGATAGAATAGAACTGCTCGTGCTTATTTTCCTAAGCACTCTGTCACTGTAAATGTTAACTTGATTGATAGACATGTACACTTCATTCATACATTATGATCACACTCTGAATTCTTTATTTTATTACAACTCGAGACTTCTCGTTATAGTTTATTATATAAACCTTCTGTTTTTCTGGTTAAATCGAAACACTCACTTTAAATAATTCTATTGAAAAGTTAATCACTGTAAACGTTGTGTTGAACAATAAGCTAAGTCCATCTCATGATTCATCGCTTTTCTTATTTGTTATTTCTTATTTGAACACTCTGAATCATTTCACACTCTTAAATATTTGAATAATGTTTAATTATGAATTATTTTCATTTATAATGTATATTTTTAGAACACTCATCACTTATATTTAATTCATAAAAGAACTTGCACCATCTCATAACGAACTCTCATTTTATAATGATCTTTCAACACTCTCTCATCTCATTTGTTTGTGAATAATATATCTCAGATTTAGATGCTGTTAATATTTATAGTAGAATTTATTGTATTATTGACTTCATGCGAGTGTATTATTCACGATGTTTGTATATAATGTAAATAAATATCTTTTACACTACCATCTCCAGCTCAATTATCTGGTAACAGTCCACAACAAGTAATTAGCCAAAATCCTAACACCTCGATTTTGAACATTTACAATGTTAACATTTATGGTGCACTTAGTGCACGAACGTTTGTAGAAAAAATGTTGTTTGCATCTCATGCGCGAAATACTTTGGTGATCTCGACTATTTTTTTTAACTCGGCTGCGCCTCGTTAAAAAAAACAGTTCACGATCACCAAAGTAGCATTTCGCGCACTAGATACAAAAATAACTAATGTCGTGAAACGTATGTAATCCATTCATACTGTTATGATTCTTTTATTTACAACCATATATGTAATGCTGTCATTATTAACGTCATTGAAGGTTGGGGAATGTCACATTACACACCTCTACTTCCCAACCTCACTTCCTGCCCTCTCTTCCCGCCCTCATTTCCCGCCCTCATTTCCCACCCCCATTTCATCTATTCTACATGAATATTTTTCATTCTTTGGAGCTTTATTTAAAAAATCCTCTATATTCTTTCTCGAAAATACGTTCGATTTCTTGGGCCTAAAACCAACATTTTGTCGTTTTAGGAAGGCTAGCAGTTTCCCATGTTTCGAGATATCAGTTTTTTCTTCAATCTAGCATCGTTCGTATCATATACTGTACATTGCCCACAAAGTAGACGGCTTCTACTGTCTGCTATGTTCCCCAAAATATGCCAAGAGTACACTTTCGGAAGCGATATGTTTAACCTTTAACCTTTTTTTCTTCGCACCATTTCCTATATAATTCGAAGGCTTTTAGATACCTATGCAGCCTATGCTTACTTTTCTCTGGCACCGAACCCTGAACTGCTGCGTTAGCAGCCTGCAGAACTTCTGGTGGAGTACAATCCATAAATTCATCGTCGGAAGACATGATTTTCAATTTATTATTCGACTTTATCTGACATTTATTAATATTGGTGACAATTGTATACCCCGTAGTCACGGTAACAATATAGATCTACTTGATTATTCTGAGATCACCGCACCGCGTTCTTGGTGATTTGTCGTTAAACACAAATTTACTTATTTTAATTGAAACATGATGGTTGTAAATAAAATAGTATACCTTGGTAGGAAGTTTCATTCCTGTCTCGAGATCATAGCTAACTAATCTCACGACAGGAATGAATCTCTTCCCACCTCGGTGTGTAATATACTATTATATGATACGCATAAAATGAATTTAGAATCAAACAAATCAATGAAAAAATATTTCAATTTTGATATGCTCGATAAACTATCTCAATTGAGGGTCCAAATTAAACTGAAAAATTTAAATTTATATCAAATTTAATAATAATATTAACTTCCTTATTCAAATACAAAAAAAATAGACAACTTATTCTATCCCTTAAATAAAATTAAACTCACTTAATAATTGTCCGTTCACTATATTCCTGTTCTCTAGTATCAATCTTCTTAGTACTCGTTATATTTTTTCCCAATTTCTTTCTTGACTTCCTTTATTTTCCCCAATTTATCTTCTGACTTTTCTTTCTGATTTTCCAGTTCTCTTCTCGACTTTTCTTTCTGATTTTTCCTAATTTATCTTCTTGACTTTTCTTCCTGATTTTTCAATTCTCTTCTTGATTTTTTTTTGAGTTTTCCTAATTTATCTTCTCGGCTTTTCTTTCTGATTTCTCCTAATTTAACTTCATGACTTTTCTTTTTGATTTCTCCATTCAATTCCCCTTTTCATCTACCTTCTTGATTTTTCTAATTTAATCCTTACTATTCACAAAATCTATTTTCTATCTACAAACTTCAAATGATGTTTCTAAATCTTTCAATTTTAATTTGGCCTCAATAGATTGGAATTAATTTTGAATTTTGGAAAAGAACATTCAGAACCATATCCATACCTTCATATGATTACTTCCGATCATAACCCAACAATTTCATGTAATATTACTCAATCGCTTTAATCCATATTCTTCAAGCTCTGTATGTCGTTGTTAACGAATTCATATTTTAGAATTGAACCAAAAATATTTAATTGACATTTACATACTCGATATATATTTTCTTGTTGTCATCAGAATATAACCTCTACAGTCTACACGTTTCCCGAAATTTTTAATTTCCAGTTGACGCTTGCGTACAATTCTTAACAACGGTTTGGCTTCACTTCGTGACTGAATAGCAGGGGTATGGTATGACCCATATCGAATGTTATATCGATGAAATATGCCTTACTCCTTCTAGAATGAAGCCTGATTTTTCTCTTGCCTTTTTCACTCATTCCGTTTTTTGCGAGGAAGTTTCCATAGCAATTCTCGTTTCACATCGATAAAACATGGAAGCATATTTCTGTCAGACATATTTTCTCGTTAAGGAGTCATGTCGAATCCCACTAGAGGTGATATTGAAGCAGGTGAAATTTCTCTCTCAAGGCATAACTGTTAGACAGATTTCTCGTGAAATAGTCATGTAGAATACCACTCGGGATGAAATTTAAGCTGGTACAATTTCTCTCTTGTCATATTCAAGTTTGTTGCTTTTCGGCAATTCCGATCATGACACAAATCTCATTCGCGAAATGGCCTAGTAACAATTTTCATATTGCAATAGAGAAATTTGGCTGGCAAAATGTGGTATAATATGTGAAAAGTCGAAGTTCATTACAGCGGATTATTGGTGAAAGTTTAAAATTAAGTATTTCATAAATACTCAAAAAGTCCATGACGTTCGGTTTTCACATATATGAAGAAAAAAGACATTAAAAAAAAAACAAACGATTTTTTACGATTAACAGAGAATGATCAGGCACTATTCTATTCGAGATCTTCTTTCTTAATGGTACCGTACATCATACATAATGCCTAGGCATCGAATGATATCAAAAACTAAATGGTTGAAGCTCTCAACGACGACATTATTTGGCTTTCTCCGTGTACTGTAGACTATTTTGTACTGAACTAGTGCAGTCTATGCAAAAGCTAACACCGAACGCATCTTAAAATGATGTTGAAAAGAAATGTATGATCTGAAAGTGGGTAAAATGAAACCATTGTGCATCGTTGATCCTGATATTACTTTCAAGGACCTGATGGATCCACTATAAACTAGGGAAGTATGAACTGCGTACGGTAATAGAGCAAAGTATGAGTTAAATCTGTAACACACAGTCATTATTGTCAGTTCTTTGTTCTTTAATTCTTTGCGAATCGTAAAAGATCAATGTTAGAATACGAACTTCCACAGTATGAAAAATGTGTGAAAATCGAACGCAATCATGTTTTCCTCCGGAAATAAAACTGATGATTTTTGAAGACATTTGTTACGAATATTCATCAACAATCTAATAACAAACATTCAGAAAAACATCGTAATCAAGTAGGTTGTAGGGTATAGTATAACCTGCTTTCAAAGTTGACACTCTACTTGACACTTTTTCACGAGGGATTGTCGGATTCCTCTATTCAAGTGTGGGAGAATAAATTAATGGCTTACGTTTACACAAAAAAGATTCATTCCTCACCAGTGGTAACAGGGCCTGGCTCATTTTGTAGAGAGGCAGTTTTACCAAGCGGTACCGTCATATTGCTTCCGTGATATGACTGTGAGTGACGAAAAAAAACATGTTTCATGGGTTACCGTAGCAGTTGTTTCAAAGAGTGCGTTATAGAGACCGTCACGTAAGATAGCGTTGCCGTCACAATTTTAACGGCAGCGTGTGACGGCGAAGAGCTGTACATAATCGTTTTCTGAAGTCGATAACATCCGCAGCAGGGGCGACTCCTACAGCCGCTGTCACCGTATTTTTGTGCACCGTTTTGCTCACGTCACTCACCGTTTGATTACGACCGCAACATGACGGTACCGCAGAGTAGGAAACCAAAGCTTCAGAGACAGACATTATTATGAACTGATTATTTCAATTTCCTCTCTTATATGTGTATCTGACAGGAATACTTGCTTCATTTAATTCCATTCAGTAAGTTATAATGACTTTGGAACAATTCCTGTGATTCTCGAGATATTCCATCGAATCCAAAAATATCGTTTTCTTTTGTTTGAACAATTCCAAAATACTTTTCGGTGGTGAGCACAACGAGCTCTCTGAACATTCTTTCACAATATTGAACCCAGGGACCGCTTTGGTTCTCATTGCAGACCGGCAATAGGCTGACTGCTTCATTTTTTTTATGATAAGAAATAAGAACAGATTGCTGATGCACTTACACCAGCTGTTTGATTTTCCTGTGGAAAAATCAGGCTTCATTTCGTCTCAAAACCGTAACATATGGCTTATGAATCATCCAATCGCCGCAAACATTATTTTGAATAATTCCTATATTGATGGTTTCTTTTTTAGTGCACCTACCATTCATGCTCGGGTGACACGTGACGGTTTAATATCGTTATTGGAAAAATCAGGTCTCCCATTAAGAAATTATTTTTTCCGCAAATGGCTACGAAATTTTGACATTTTAGACGAAATTTGTCATTGAAAAAAATCAAGATTTCCTAACTGTTGGTAAAAATATTCATTTCCTTGCTGTAAGGAATAGTATATATATTATGCAACGATCATGAAATGATGGTTATTAATACACAAGCATAAACCGGGAAACGAAATGAGCCTTAGGCTAATTTGGTATGGTTTATGCGAGTTTATGCGAGGTTTATGGGAGCCGTTTCTACATAAAAAATCGTAGTAATTACGTATTTATCACAATATTTATTTACTTTGGGAAAAATTAATAATGAATTTGAGAAAAATATTATGTGAATTCAATAATTTCAAAGAATTGGCGAATGTTGAACAAACATTTTCTCCGTTAATACTGGAAATATTTCACCTACATAAAGAAGGTTGGAAAATTCAGTTATGCTATTTTATTTTTCGGAAATCAAGAAACGAGTGTTGAAATTTTACTGAGAAATAAAGGACAGAATAGTCCGTTACTTTGTGGTAGTTCATTCGGAAAAAGAATGAAAGTACTCGAATACCCAGAAAAACGAAAATAGCAGATGGACCTATGGGATTCCCCACTTTTCAAACTTCTCAAGAAATAAGCCAACAGAAGACATTTAAATACCTTTTTGCACAACTTGAAATACTCCAGTATGAAAATGTAGTGGTACTACGAATCTTGTGTCACAGTTACACCTTAAAAGAACTAACTCCATTTACAAGGTTAAAAAAGAAAACATGTTGGCAATGTTGCTCAGAATTGTTTGACTTTCACGAGTGCCAACTTGCGTCCGTTTTCAGTAAAGGAACTTGATGAACCTAAATAATGGCCAACCGGGATACTTTATAAAAGTGAATGGAGTTTATATGCGTCAATTTTGGCAATTCAACATTAATAACGTTTCCATCGTAACGCAACCAATGTCATTACGAATTTCGAAGCACCATAATAATCATTCGCGATTTTTTCAAAATTAATAGATACCTGTCGAATTTCAAACGCTTTGCTAATCTTTACAGTCGAACAAAAGTGTAAGGCTTTTCTTTCTCGGTCTGTACCATTGCAGTAATAATTCATTCACTTTTGAATGACTTACCAGCATCATACTTATCAATGAACCCCCTCGAATTCGACAAAGATTGGAATTATTTGGTTTGAATCGGAATCCCACTACTGATTATTTTAGTTCTTGCATTGAACCGAATTCAAAGAAAAATTTATCATGTTCCAAAAGGATAATGCTCTGTGAATTGTCGAGTATAATGACACCTTTGGATTCGTCGCACCTACAGTTTTTCATCATTTCTCTTTAGGTTTATTTCAACTTTTATAGAGTTGGCCTCTGCCTCACACATCTCTATAGGAGTGGAAGAAATTATGAGAGTAGACATTGAGTAGATCTCACCGCATCATGAATCTGGTTCCTTCTCTGTCCTTCGGACGGAGTCGCCCAGATGGGGAGAAGGAACGCTGCCCTAAAGCCGGCCATTGACATCCGTTTTCCTCGCCACGATTCGAACCGCCGAGTCATATCGCAGAACTGTTTTGCCCACACACTTCGGTAAATTCTACCAGTTATTTTGCTGTCGATCGCGAATTAGCACGTCATGAAGAGGAAACATCTCTTAGCAGTGGCGGCCGCGGTTTCGGTGCTGAATAAAAAAGAAATAAAGAAACGGTCACTATGGGATTTGTACTACGCTAATGGAAAATAACCGCCGATTCTCGACGAAATCCCCCACACACAGTCGGTATGGCACGACAACCGATGAACCGTCCTGACAAAAATCAAGCATCGGCAGATATTTCTACCGACGATGCGTACCGACGGTTCTTCGCCACACACATCGGTTTTTGGCGCTTTTGCCGAGACGGTTCGTATCGCGGCGGTATAAACGGATGAAAAATAACGATGTCTATGGGCGGCTTAAGGGGTTGATTCAAAGATAGATGGATGCATAACATACAAACCTGGTTTTGGCACTGATTAGATTTTTTTAAGACTCTTGTCGATCGAAAATCTGTGATGGGGTCATACTTTTCATTTCTCCCGAAAGGGGTCGCGCTATTTTCCGTTGCCGCAATAGCGCCACAACCATGAAATATTGCGGATAATTCCGGAACTAAGTTCTGGGCCACAATCGAGAGTGCCGATTCGATCTACCATTTTTGGTCACCATTTTTAGTTAGGAGTCGTTACACCAGGATTTCTTTGCATATATGTATGTTCAAAGATAATAAATTCGCTATAATGGGTAGTTCTTATTGTAGTCTTAAGAGTAGATGAACACGGATTAAAGCGATCAGGGAATATGACATGAAATTGTTAGGTTATGATCGAAAGTATTCATATTGTTGGCGAGACTCTGGTGTTCGATCAGAGATGAATGGACTGTACCTTTCAATGAAGGATTGCTGGCTTAACGATGTCGACTGCGTCTTTCGGATGTGGAATCTAGTTTGCACTTCACACTTGAATATGATATCCTCCTATCCACCTCAGACCATAGAAAGAGAAGACACAGCATCCCATTAATAAATTCTAGAATTGATAAAGCCGATAAGCAGCCAGTTTTCAATGAGTGGGACGAAGATAGCATTCATAATGAGGTGGCAACATGGCAGAATCTAATTGAAAGGTTCTGTGGCGTGGAGTTATGGGTATTGAAGAATAAAATCACAAGCAAATTAACTCTTCCTGACGAATTCGTACAATATTCCGAACATTGAAACATGCTGAGTTAGGTAAACAAAGTCAGCTGAGTACAGAATTGATTGTCCTCCTCTCAATATCAGAAGGGAATCTGAATAGTGAAATTCTAAAAATCGAAGAACCTACACCCTTGTTACTTAGAAATGATGAGAGTAGAACATACCTGTGTAAACTCAAATCAGGATTCAAATAGTCCAATTTACCACTGACAAAACACATACGAACCATTTTCAACGTATTTTGCTAATAATATTCAAAAATAAATGTGTAGAATGCACAATATTCGAAGTGTACAAATAATAATTTCTGGCATTCACGCACAAATGAGTAGATGAATATCAATCTAAAGTACTTTTGATTTTGATTTATTATTTTTACGGTGGATTTCACAAAGGCTCCGCTGATCGGAGATCAACGGCTTGATTCTCTGTCAAATCGAGTTGATTCTAAATCAATCTCCAATCACTGGTGTTCACGCTTTGTGAAATCCACCGCTAAAATATCTGAATCGTCTTCTAAGACAATCTCTTGTACTCCTGCTATGATTCTCTTTACATTCTATAATTAATTTGAAACAATCATAACATATTTCATCTATTGAAGTAGGATGGATTTTAAAGTTTACGATACGATTAAAAATCGAGGATTTGGACATTTGGACTTAATCTATAGTTTCGTCATACGGTGCTAGTGTATATTCTTATGAATGGGAGCCGTACAGATTTGTTTTGAATACGAAATCAAAACATGGCATGTGTAATGAAAAGGCAACAAGGAACAAACAGATCATTCAAACAAACAGATTGATCCATTCCCCGCTCCTATCTCAGTATTAGCAGAGGAATGTTAAACGGGACATCATACTGTTCTACGTATGATGCAAGAGCACAGATAAAAACCTCAGCAAAAACTCTGTCTCCCCGTATAAGTGTAGGGATATTGGATTTGTTTACAGAATAAGCTGATATTCATATTGAAGGGCATCTTCTTCGAATACAATTCTTTCTTCTTTTCTTCAAAAGGGTTTACATTAAATTGAAGGTGCCAACCCATCCCAAAAATTAATCAGATACTGAATGAATAGCCTTAAAACCATCTGGAAATGAGAGCGTTTATGAAAGCAGCCCATTCCTGAGGATATGCTCTTGAAATGGCTGCCCAGTTGAAGTCAGGATGTTTAACCATTGCCTGCCTGACCTATCGTCATATAGGTAGTCAATACCGATCCAGATATCTGTTGAATTGTAAGGATGAGTCTGAGAGCATGGGCAGGAATTATGGCGGTCCATTTGGTCATTATATTATCCGTAGCCTCTTTATAGCGTCCCGAAGCGACGTTTAAGTAGGCTTGTCGTCCTTAGTCTCCTTGGTGATTAACACCGCTCTTCGGAGGCGCGTGTCCTCATCCGGTCCTAAGATGTAAGTAAGCTGAAGGACACTCAGGCAAGGGCACTTGCGCCTTCAACTTCTCCCTATCGCCAAACAGAGCTGCGAATTCCTTTGCGTTATCTCTGGACATCCCGAAATCGCGGCTCACACAATGCACCAAGCATCCATCCTTCACGGAAAATAGATCTCCGGAAATCAAATTTAACCTAGCTTCGACGTACTCCTCGGACTGCGTAGGCGTCTGAGCTATGGAGGACTCCATCTTGGACATCAAGTCCTGTCGGGGTGTATACCTCCTGATCCCAGGTCTAAGGGGGGTGCCCGGCCGTAACGGAATCATCTCGTTTTCATTTTTACAAGAGATTGGGTTCTCTTCAGCAACGGACGCTCTTCGATACGTCGAGGCTCTTTCACCAATTCTTTGGGCTTCGAAATATTTTGTATCTGACTCCACATTTTTCGCTATTTGTCAAGAAACTGATGTCTGAGCGACTAGCTTTCGCTCAGACTTCTCGACCTTAGTACTCTCGGTTCTAGCTCTACCCTTATTACGCCCTCTATTCTTCTCGAATATATGCGGCTTAAATGAATCCAGTCGTAGCGTCCTCTGGATGTCAGCGAGAGCTTGTTCCTCCAACGCCACCCTAACTTCAGAGGCCACCCTTTCAACTGAGAATAAAGTTATTTCCTTTCCGGAGCGTAAGGCCTTTCCTTTTTTACGAAGGAACCCTTTGCTCTCAAGTTTGTCACCGTTGAAATTGCCGCTGAAGAGAACTCGTCTAAATTAACCCTAAGGTAAATGTCCGGTAACACCACCGACGGCAACAATTTGTCGCCGCGCACAGAAATGATTCGGTTATAATTCTCGATCTCGGGTTGAATCTCGAACCCTATTAACTCGGAGTACTGATTTTCCTCATCTTGACGCATTGTGAGCGTCTTATGTCGAGGCCAGACCGAGCGCTACGTACGCTATGTTCGCGATGCATTTCAAAAATAGCCACCGTTATTTTAAACGTACCCGGCCACACCGACACTGGTACGCTATGTACGCTATGTTCGCGATGTAAGCCACGTCGCCGACTGTTTGATTCTCGGCTATATTCTCTGGCTATATTCAAAACATCGCGAGGGCTGTAGTGTAGTGCGATAATATGTCGAGGGAAAATGCCTAACAATTGGTCAAACTGCTGCGAGCTCATTCGAAAATATTCTCTAAACTTTTATTCATCTTCTCGCAACTGTACTAAGAGATGATGAAGTTCATCGAAATCATTAATTTCTTATTTTGTTCACTTCGTGGACCGATTTTCTTCGACGTTTAATTTTTGCACAACGATAACAATAGAAGCAACTCATCGTCATCGCTATCACTATCCCATGGCACCGTGCTTGGTAACATCGTGAAATACAACTGAACCTAATGATTTCGAAAACGCGAAAGATATACTCGAGTATGTAGCTTTCGGTGTGGCCGCTGAACTTAGCGAACATCGCATACGTATCGTCTATAGCAGGGGTCTCCAATCTTTTCAGCCTAAGGGCCATAATGTTCACTCCAGCAAATGCGGAGGGCCAAAATATTTGAGCGTTTTTTTTTCTCATGTTGAATTCTATATTTTGCTTGTTAATAGGCTTCACCTAGCATGCAAGTGAATAAAGCCGAATTACCATCATTCTTTGCTTTTTATCCAACATATTACAGCAACAGTAATAATATACAGGGTGTCCCAAGTTCGAGTGCCTATTAGACGTTCCTGGGGAACTGGACATATTTGAAATCTGAAAATTGGGATGATGATATTGTTCGAAATTTTCTACAGACCTAAGATAATCCGGTTATACAGGGAGTGAAAATGAATTTGTTCAAAAAATTTTATTTTCAATTTATTCGTTTCTGATATGATGGAGTATTCGATGTTGAATAGATTTCTGTTGAAACCATTGTATTCATTCGAATAGTTTTCAAAATATCGTAAAAAAAACCTGAAAAAAAGGCAAATATTTATAGTCAGTATCACAGAACATATAATAGAGGTCAGTATTATGTTCATTTTTCTTATTCTGAACATCCCGAGTGTAAACCGTTCTCATAACCGCATAACGTCTAAGTAGAAGAATGAAGAAAGGTCATGAATCTTTTGAATTTCATAAATATCATCACAGGGTGTTTCAAATTTCGTGTCAAAAACTGTGATCCAAAATTGGCCATAACTGTTTTTCAAATTAGAACCCTATTTTTTTATTATTGCGTTGGATTCTACAAAGAAAAATAATGATAGCTCCTCCAGATGCTCTTGCTCCTAAATTCAGTAATTCCCGTGTTATTTGAGCTTTTCTGGATTCATGTCGTACGTAGATTCAAATTCATCAAATCTAAACAGATTCGATGAATATCCTTTTGAAACATTGAAACAATAGTAACAACTGATAATTGACCATATTCACCGTCGCCATACTGTTGCGCGACAATACCAACTACCCAGGGTTCTAACATCGAATAACGAAAGTCACTAATTTCTCAGGACCGCGAAAGTTTAAATGGAAATATTTTGATGTCAGTTTTTTATTTTTAGATCTATTTCTTGCCGAATAAGATGTCTTATTGCCGATTAATTACTGACACAACAACCATGGCCTCCCCTATACTGATATCTACCCATATTTCCTGGATTTTATCACAAAATACTTAACAACAACTACCAACTACCCAGTGTTTCCAACGGAGAAATATTGAGTTTATCAAAAATTCTATCAGATTTTTAGTATCGTATGTGGTATGAGAGGTTATATAAAATTGGTGGTAAACTTTGGTTAAGTATTTTGTGATAAAATCCAGGAAATATGGGTAGATATCAGTATAGGGGAGGCCATGGTTGTTGTGTCAGTAATTAATCGGCAAGAAATAGATCTAAAAATAAAAAAATGGCATCGAAATATTTCCATTTAAACTTTCGCGGTCCTAAGAAATTAGTGACTTTCGTTATTCGATGTTAGAATCCTGGGTAGTTGGTATTGTCGCACAACAGTATGGCGACGGTGAATATGGTCAATTAGACCTGTGAATTAATTTATCTTCTATGATCACAGAATATTCTCATGCAAAAAAATAAGATGAATTTGACTCTAGGTACAACATAAATCCAGAACAGCTCGAATAACTCGGAAATTGCTGAATTTAGGAGCAAGAGCATCTGATTGTGCTCTTTCCACATTCTTCTACTTTCACGTTGTGAGAACAGTTTTGCAGTCGGGATGTCCAGAAGAAGAAAAATAAACATGATACTGACTATGAAGTATGAATATTTGACTTTTTATCAGTTTTTTTTCGATATTTCGAAAACTATTCGATCAAATACGATGGTTTCAATAGAAATGTATTCAGCATTGAATACTCAATCATATAATAAACGAAAAAATTTGAAAAAAAAATTTTTTGAACAAATTTATTTTCACTCCCTGTACAACCAGAAATGCTCAGGCTCCAAAAATTTTTAAGGTCTGTAGAGACAATATCATTATCCCAATTTTCAGATTTCAAATAATCCAGTTCTCCAGAAACGTCTAATAGGCACTCGAACTTGGGACACCCTGTATACATATATAAGCTGATGAGCTTTCGCGGGCCGGATTCTTAACACTGGCGGGCCAGATTTGGCCCGCGGGCCGTAGTTTGGAGACCCTTGGTCTATAGCGTCCATAGCGTATCTAGCATAGCGCTTGTTTTGGCCTCGGCATAAAAGCCTACTTTTCATGATTCATGAACCAGTAGGTAAGAACTAACAAATCATCCCCTGCTCGCCATCTTGAGTCTGGTCTCGTGTAGAAATTATACGCAACGGGAACAATTTACGAATAAATCTATAGCCCGAGGGGGATTTCTTAAATATTGTGAGGGCTAATAGTTTTTCTTCCAAGGTCCACCTTCTTCCTTTCGGCTTCTTGCCGGAAACTCTCAGCTGCGCCTTGAAAAAAGTTGCGGCTGCAGGTGTTTGTTTCCTTCAACCCTTATAAAGATACTGTGACGGCCCTGTGCATCCAGCGCTCCTGCCCGATCGAGAGGTTTTTGGAAACGCGTGGAGTGTTCTATCGGTTCCAGATGGTCCGGACTTAACTAGAAACAATCGGCGTGATGCATATAAGGGGCCCATCGACGGATGAGGGATTCATTCAGTTAGAGGCAAGCGACGAGTGAAAATAAGTACTAGTGCAAATAAAAATCAGTTGAAATAAATTGTACAGGCTTTTGTTAGAATAAGTTCATTAGTTATTAATCATTAGTGTTATATACTTATAACACTAATGATTGTGTGTAAATAAATATTTTGATTTTCCCGGACGTTTTAATAACGCAGAAAACGTTACATTGGTGTCAGGTGTGGGGTATAAGGAAAAAATATATATTTCAAAAATGTTAATTGTCACAAAAAGATTACGTAAATAAGTAAAAATGTAAATATTGGTCAAAACAATACAAAAATGAACTAAGCCAGATAGAATGCATTCAAGTCATTAGTCTGAGTATGACTGGACAATTGTCAGGGTCATCAAACTCTTGATTATCAGGATTTATGACATCCTCACCTCTACGTTCTAGGTATCGAGCTATCATACCGTCAATTATCTCCAATAACTACCCAATGTTGTCATGCCGTCAGCTTTAATGAGTAACTCCTTAGCTACATAACCTAAGGACTTGTATAAAGTGGACTTTGCGGCACCGAGATCTTTTCTGAATCCGTAAAAACCATTATTCCCAATTTGATCGAGAGCGTTTATGAAAGCAGCCCATTCCTGAGGATATGCTCTTGAAATGGCTGCCCAGTTAAAGTCGGGATGTTTAACCATTGCCTGACCTATCGTCATATAGGTAGTCAATCCCGATCCAGATATCTGTTGAATTGTAAGGATGAGTCTTAAGCCGCGTATAGATGTGCGAGCCGAACCTATCGCGAACCGTTCGCGATAGGTTCGTGTCAGGTTCGTTAATTTCACGTACACACTTGCGATCCGCTCGCGAACCAATACCGACGGCGAACCAACAACGAACCTACCGAAATACCGGCAGTATCGCTCGTACTAGTGACGTTTAACTATGTCTTCTGAAGATTATGCGATGCTGGTAATGAGTAGTGCTACTATATTGATGGCATATTTAGAAGAAAAGTCAAAGAAAAGGCGAAAACAACGGCGTTGGTGGCAGACTGATTTGTACAAAAAAAGGAATGGTATGGAGCTATTATTGGATTTAAAGTCACAACAAATAAGCGGTCAGTAAATTTCACTAGAATGTCACCAACTGATTTTGAGAATCTATTAGAAAAAATTGGACCACGAATTTCTAAGCAAGATACATATTTTCGCTCTCCAATCTCGGCTCAAGACAGGTAGACTTATTAATGTTATATATGCATTTATATATTATATTTATAATAGGGTTCATACAATTACAATCATTTATTATTATTGCAGATTATCAGTAACAACATTACGGTACCTTGCTACAGGAGATTCTTATACTAGCCTTCAGTATGTTTTCAGAATATCGAAACAATCAATCTCTTTCATAGTACCAGACGTATGTACAGCTATTGTTGAAGAATTAAATTATTACATCAAGGTAATTATTGGGATATCGCTACCTTTCACGCAAAGTAATTAACAAAAACACACTAGTTCTCTTTATATTATTTATTCAAATCTCTTTATCTCTTTATCCTCTAAGCTCTAAATTTCTCTAATATCTCTTAAACTCTTAAAACCTCTTCATCTTGTGTTTTGGACAACAACAATTAATCTCTTCAAAGTTGTGTAGACACAACAACGCCTCTTTAGGTTATGTCCATCGAACATCTCATAGAATTGCGGAGTGGGGTTCATAGACTAAGTGACCGCCGTTGCATCGCTAACTGTCCCAAAGGGCCAGTTCCTCTATTCTCAATACAATGCAACGTTGGATGTTATTCTCTTTAGTGCGTCCGAATGAAGTAATTCTCACAGTAATAAATCAAATAACTAAATGTTGTATTCTTAGAACATTTCAAACTTTATTATTATATAAGAGAATACATTAAACTGAAATGAAATGAAATTCCTACTATACTTTTTATAAACCTTTCTAATTGTAATTAACATATCTTTCAATATTTATATGAAATCTTCAAAACTTCTCGAAGACATTGATGATTCAGGAGATGTTAGCTGCGTATGGTTGATTGGTGTAAATGACTGGGGGGGAAGGGGTTGTGAGTTTCCCGAAGTCGAACTCATTGGTGATTCAGGAGATGTTAGCTGCGTATGGTTGATTGGTGTGAATGACTGTGGCGGTTGCGAGTTTCCAAATGTTGAAGGCATTTGAGGTTGATAGTTTCGTTGTTGAGACAACATAAATTCAGTGCGTCCAAATTCAGGATGATGTACGTTGTACTGCAGCAAATTTGTAGCAGGCTGAGTATACGAATGTTGGATATCGTAAAATCCTTGATCAGCTTTCATCAATATCTCAAACATGGCATGCTGAATCCCTTTCTGCGTTGGAATCGAGTATTTCTGTACTTTTGATGAAACAAACGTAAAAAATGAAGATACTTCGTCAGGTTGAGATGGTTGTTTGTCTAATTTCGATGCAGTGGTTTTCAATATCTCAAAAGCATTTTTCATCATTGATGTACTGGCTTCACTTCCTTTTCCCTTCATTCTTTTATTGATGTTGAGAGTTGTAGCAGAATCATCGTTTTCATTTTCTATATCTACCCTATCTTCGACCTCGTCCAAAATTTCCTATAATTATCAAATATTTTGCTTTCAAGATTATTGTATTAATTACAATTACTAGTTTGGGCCCACGGATCCGCCTTTTTGGTAGATCAATATTATCGGTAGATCAATATTAAATGTAGATTCGCATTTATATGCAAAAGAGGCCAATAGTTGGTAAGAAGAAAAAATTTTTTGACAGGTGTCAAACTCTATGACGGACATCGACAACCATAGAATGTCACAACTTTACACTCGTGTCACTCTATGACGGACATAGACAACCATAGAACGTCACAACTTGACACTCGTGTCACTCTATGACGGACATCGACAACCATAGAATGTCACAACTTGACACTCGTGTCACTCTATGACGGATATTGACAACCATAGAATGTCACAACTTGACACTCGTGTCACTCTATGACGGACATCGACAACCATAGAATGTCACAACTTGACACTCGTGTCACTCTATGACGGACATTGACAACCATAGAATGTCACAACTTGACACTCGTGTCACTCTATGACGGACATCGACAACCATAGAATACAGTTGTCAAATTCTATGACGGACATCGACAACCATAGAATGTCACAACGTGACACTTGTATATTCCACCGCTATGAAGGAACATAGATTTCATTCGTGCGGGTATATAATAGACATGTCTATTTCATTGTATCTCACTCTGACACATTGCACTATGTCGTGGAACGTGTGTCTTTCGCTCATTCATGCGAATATCTTCGACCATAACCTCACACTCTCACGTGAAATCTTTCGATCGCTTTATTCCGTCTTCTTCGAATCCCGAATGTCATTGTTAACTCTCAATCGTATCTCGGAACCGAACTGAAAATATTTCAGTGTAATATTTCCATCGTCGTCAACTATTTTCTTGTCGTCCCTCGAAATATACTTAACCTCTACGTATTCGCGAACTAACCAATGAAACGGCTTCGTGACCGACAACCAAACAGCCGACTTCTTTATTGCCATCGGTGAAATAATGAATGAAATAGAAAATTAACATTTTGGGAATTTTTAACATCTCGAGGGCCACTACGTAAGTTATTTCCAACAGTGCAGATACAATAATTATGCTTACCTCGATTCGATTCTCTTTCACTCAAGTTCTCTTTTGAATATTGATGTAAGTAATACTTTGAGAATAAAGAACGTTGGGAATTGTTGGATTAAAAGTCGAAAAATTCTTGATTATAACGATTATTTATTGTTTATTCAATGACTACAATGTATACAATGGAATATAGTTACAAAATGCACTTATTGATCAGTTTGGTACACTTTAAATTATTTCATTTCCATCTATCCTTTTCAACTGTGAAGAATCAGCCATTTGGTCCTCTTTTGTGTTATTGATTGCACTGTTCACGGAATTTCTCTGGGAGAAAAAAATCTTGAAATTCCACCGAAGCTTCTTGTTCAATTTTTCTTTCACAAATCTGCATTCATATTTCATCGTCTTCTTTTTTGCAGGTCTTTTTCAGTCGAAACATCCGGCATATCCATTCCCATGAAAACAGAGATTTCCACAGGAGTTCTCAAAAAACCCTGTAGGAAAATCCTCACCTTGATTCCATTCCATTTGAAATCAATGCTAAAACGTCCTAATTGTAACGTCTCATTTTTCGATACACTCGGAATAAGGCTATCATTCGGTCAAAAATATCCAAGATATCGATTCTCATAAAAGCATGAAGAGTTCCACGATGACATCCTGAAAAAATTTAAACATCGCATTTTGTACGACAATCCCATATTTACATACTTACTGCTACATTTCTACGTTTCAGCTCCGTTTTTTCCATGAATTACCACTCTCGAAAATTCTTTACGAAAACATTCTGCGAAGCCAATATGGCGGCACATGACGTGCTCATTTGTTCAAAGCATAGATGCATGTCAAAGCTCCCCAATTTTATGGACGATATCCACAGAACCTACTAAATTCACGGCAATCGTGAGCGGTGACGTCTCGAAACGTCGAAAAAACCCAACCTAAAAACGGGCATCTGTGCGTCCCGTCAATCTTTGAAGGCCGTTGACACGAACCCTAACCTACATTTAACGTGAAAAGTCATCGGAATAACTGAAACTCTCTGGTTTTATCGATAATTTCTGGCCGGATCGGAAATTTTTACCGTTTTCGAGAAACGTCAAAACTTTTCGAATTTCTCGGAGACGCCCGGTGTACCTTGTCGAAAAACGCTTTGCGTCCGCGAGTAGAAGAGGATACGGGCCGTCGTCGGAAAAACACCCGCGACGTCCGGGGGCCTCCGGAAAAAAGCCTTTTGCCTTGGCGCTCGGGTCTATCGGTCGATTTCGACCTTTTTCGCGAATTTTTTTAAAATACTTGCCGACGTCGCGGGAAAAATCCAAAGACACTCGCGGGAGCCCCCGTCCTTCCGCTTTCCGACCGACCACTTTTTTCGCACGTCGGGCGTCGCAAGCGACGCCCGCGATCCGCTTCGCGGATCGCTGTTTTACAGTCTCTCCCGAAACGTCAAAATTTCTATGTTCCTTATTAACTTAAATAATAAGACAAAGAATTATTGAAATTTCCTTTTCAGCTTCCCACCACTTCTTTAGTTTGGAAAGAGATAAGCAGGGAATTCGAAACACTATGGAATTTTCCTCACTGCATTGGTGCCCTTGACGGTAAACATGTTGTTTTGCAAGCACCAATCAACTCTGGCAGTGAATTTTTCAATTACAAATCGAACTTCAGCATTGTGTTATTTGCACTCGTGGATGCAAATTATAATTTTATGTTCGCTGACATAGGCTGTCAAGGAAGAATTTCAGATGGGGGAGTTTTTAAAGCAAGTAAAATTCATAGTATGCTCACAAAAAACAAATTAGGATTGCCACTACCAGAAGGACTACCTGGGCGTTCTATGCCAGTGCCCTATTTTATTGCGGGAGATGGTGCGTTTCCTCTAGATAAGAATCTTATGAAACCGTATTCTGGAAATTATGCAAAAGGAACTCCCCAAAGAGTGTTCAACTATCGTTTAAGTAGAGCTCGCCGTGTCGTCGAAAACGCCTTTGGTATAGCAAGTTCAGTGTTTCGGGTTTTAAGAAATGCTTTTGGAGCCCGAAAAAGCCGAGTTGATTGTTATGTGTGTCATTTTATTACACAATTATCTGAGGACCAATTCGCCTAATTTATATATACCACAAGGTACATTAGACTATTATCAAGATGGAGTTTTAGTTGAAGGATCATGGAGAAATAACGAAGAAATGACTTCCATGCTACCCTTGAGACATATCCCCCGAAGATCTAACCCTGACTGTAAACAGATGAGAGATGAAATAGCTGATTATTGCGTACATGAAGGAGTTCTACCATGGCAAAATCAATATGCTTAAATAACATATTTTACATACCGTGCACAACCTCTTTCTTGGCAAATCCCTGTCATCCAAAAACTGTAAAGGTTTGTAAGCAAACCACCTACTTACATACAATTCATCAGCTCCTGAAAAAAAAAAAGAAAAAGGCTACACGTCCGATGACCATATTCGTTTATATTTAGTATTTGTGAGTTGAATAAATATCTTTAATAAAGTTTAATAAAATAATATTTTTAATTTACTTTTATAATATAATGCTAGGAAAATAAAACAATTCTTAAAACCAATTTTACTACTTTTCCAAACACGATGCCCAGAACCTGGGCCAGGCCCTGCTTAGGGTTTTGTTCCGCTAAAAATAAGTATTCAACATAAATAGTTTATATTTACAATATTATCATACTGCGCTATTTGGCAAATTAAATTCATAGATTAACTGAGCGTTGTTTGTTTTCTCTATGATATTCATTTCCGAAGCTATCTATGAATTGGAGAAACGTCAGAAATTTTATCATTGGTAATGATAAACTAATAAATTCAAACAACTCTTTTCGAATTGAAATAAAAACAGCGCATAAATTTAACTCAAAACATGTATAATCATTTATATAATAACAATATGGACTTACCTTTTCCTGTGCTTTGGCTCTTTTTAATTTTTGCTTTCTCCCTCCGGAAGGAAGCCAATAAGCAAACAACCTTCTTTTTGCAGTCATCGATAGACTTCTCCGGCATAGCAGCGGCGATTTCCCTCCATGCATCCTCTTTCAAATGCTTTTTGAAATGATTCTCGTGTTTTGGATTCCACAATAAAGGTTTATTTTTGTAAATATCAATGATTTGGATAGTTTCTTCCTCTGACCACTCCATGATAAAAATGATGATATTCGATACCTGTCTACGCGCCGTCCAAACATACACTGGGCTCGCGCAGTGTTGCCACCCTCCGTTTTCGGTAGAAAGTTCAGAAAAATTCGGTAGATTTTTGAAATACATACCTTTTCAACTATTTTATGGGTTTTTTCTAGTTTGAATACTATTTGTCCGAAATATTGTACATGAGGGTTATTGCGAATTAAGCAAAATTTAAAATAGATTCAATTTATATTTGAAAAACGAAACTTTTCAACAAAAAAATCAATAATGTAACGAAATAAATAGGTATTCCAAAATCAACACCTATTGTAAGCAAATATGCAAAAAAACACATGTACATCAAATTGCTCGAAAAAAAAAATATATGAAAAAAAATACATATAATATATGTATAGGTAATAAACATTCTATATGTATATGTAATAATCATTTTAACAAAAAATAAATATTGGTACTGAAAAAATATATTCAAAAAATGAATTTTTGAAGGAAATAAACATTTGAAAAAAAAATTAATTAAGCACATGTGTATATCAGTCGTTTAAATAATATAAGTCTTGACAAACGTCACTCTCTTATTTTCAAACGAAAATTTTCCTCACAGATTAGCATCAGTCGTTGAACTAAAGCTAACAGTTCTCATCAAGAAATTTATCAATTTTAGGAAGCAGCAAACTCTACGTGAAGTATGCTTTTAACTCAAATTATCTATAAAATTTTGTTATGGTAAAGAAACCTTCAAAATAATATCGTAAGAGTCATGATTTCCTAGAAAATCAGAACATACATTCGCTCTATCAAAATTCGGTAGATTTATGTGCTTTTTCGGTAGATTGAGACGAAAATCGGTAGATCTACCGAAAAATCGGTAGAAGTGGTAACACTGGTTCGCGTTGTGTTCGTGAAAAAAACCGACTATCGATGGATCGGCGCGAACGGTTTGCGAGCGGCTCTACAGACGTTCGACATGCCGTCCAAATAATTGCCGCTATTGGTTCGCGAGCGGTTCGCGATAGGTTCGGCTCGCACATGTAGACGCGGCTAAAAAAACCAACTTTCGATCAATCGTCACGAACGGTTCGCGAGCGGCTCTATAGACGTTCGACATGCCGTCCAAATAATTGTCGCTATTGGTTCGCGATAGGTTCGGCTCGCACATCTATACGCGGCTTGAGAGCATGGGCAGGAATTATGGCGGTCCATCTGGTCATTATATCTCCAACGTTCTCATCGGTTATATAACTGCCAAAATGTCGGTAGAACTCGATTATCACTGCATCATTCAGTTCAAGGTCAACACCTATATCTTGATTGATCCCATTCTGAATCTTTTCTAGGAATCTTTCTGTCACAATACCTCTCTTACAAACAGCCACAGTGGTATGTACAATAGTTTGCAACAAAGTCAGTTTATAGGCATTATTGCAAGAAGCAGCCAAGTATGCAATAAAACGAATCGCCGTATCTAGGTCCTCTATTTCATCAGCGAAATTGTCACCTTGAGGATCCCTAAATACTGCTACATAATCAGCATCTCGTATAGAGGAATTCTCGTCAGCTTTCTCTACGTCAAAAGTAGCCGCATTATACGCAGGACAGATCCTTTGAAGTGCTTGTTGTGTGGATCTCAGTGCTTCAGCAGAGCGGATAAATAACTCTCTAGCTTCCACTTGTTCCAGGAAGAGGTCACTAGGAAGACAAGGTCCTAAGAACAAGGACAAGTGGCCAGATGGATCGAGAGACTGCAAGAATATGACTTCGACACCGAACACAGAGCTGGGGCTACACATCGAAATGCGGATGCGTTGTCAAGAAGACCTTGCCCCCAAAATTGCAGCCACTGCTCTCGTGCGGAAGAAAAGGCCGATTTGAGGCGGACCACAGTAATCGAAGACGACTGGCTACCCCCAGAAATTCGACGAGCACAGGAGGAAGATCATGATTTGAGAGGAATCCTGAGTTGGAAGAAGAGTGGCAGACGACCTACTTGGGAAGAAGTATCCAGACTAAGCCAAAATGTCAAGTCGTATTGGGCCCAATGGGAAACGTTGAAGATGGATGAAGGTCTTCTGAAACGTTGCTGGGAAAATGAAGATGGATCTCAGCAGAGGCTTCAGTTAATTGTGCCGAAGAGTAGAGTAACAGACATTTTGACCAGACTACATAATGGAACTTCGGGTGGCCATTTTGGGATTACTAAGACCCTGGAAAAGGACAGGCAGCGATTTTATTGGATCAACTGTAAGAACGACGTTAAAGATTGGTGTAGGAAATGTAAAGTTTGTGCTGCGGCCAACGGACCCTATGGCAAAGGAAAAGTTCCAATGAAGCAATATAACGTCGGATCACCCATGGAACGAGTTGCTATCGACATCGCAGGTCCTTTTCCAGAAACAGCCAGTGGAAACAAATACATTTTGGTAGCGATGGACTACTTTACCAAATGGGTGGAGGCGTACGGTATTCCTAATCAAGAGGCAAGCACGGTAGCTGACGAATTGGTCAAAGAGTTCTGCAGATTTGGAATCCCTCTTGAGCTGCATTGTGATCAAGGCCGAAACTTCGAGTCGAAGTTATTCCAGGAAGTTTGCAAAACATTTGGGATACATAAGACCAGAACTACACCTTTGCATCCTCAGTCAGAAGGCATGGTGGAACGAATGAACCGGACTTTGGGAAAACATTTGGCCAAAGTTGTCTCTGACCATCAAAGGGACTGGGATGAATACTTGCATTTATTCACCATGCCCTAAATCTTCGATTCAAGAATCTACCAAGGAGACTCCATCCAATATAATGTTTGGCCGAGAAATGAGACTACCTTGCGATCTCGAGTTTGAGTGTAAGCCTGGAGAAGATGTAGCTGGGGAGGACTACGTAAGTAATCTAAGAAGCAAGCTAGACTACATCCATGACAGGGTGCGTAATCAAATGCAGCAAGCAAGTGACCGGATGAAAATACGCAATGACATCAAGGCCATTGATGGAGGGTTTACTGCAGGAGATCTGGTATGGTTGTATAACCCCCAAAGAAGAAAAGGTTTCTCACCGAAGCTGCAGAGACATTGGAAAGGACCGTACGAAGTTGTGAAGAGAATAAATGATGTAGTTTACCGAATACGGAAGCTCTTCAGAGGAAAACCGAAAGTCATCCATTTCAACCGGTTGGCTCCGTATGCGTCCACGCAGGATGAAGAAGAAGTACGTCTCGTCGAGGTTCCGGCAAAGGAAAGCTGCGGATTATTATTAAAACGCGTTCTGCAATTGAGAATATCAAAGGCATCGTTAAAAATTCCGCAATATTCTGCTGTCCCTTTAAGGCTGCTACCAATGACAATTTTTTGACATTCTAGGAAAATTAGAGCTTCTTTGACGGAATTGCTGAGTAATTGGGCTGCTAGTCTAACTTTCATCTTGTTCTCTTCTATAATATGAATATGACGTGCTATTGGCGGCGTGAACTTTCTCGTCTTTCTGTACACGGCAAAGAGTAACGATGTGTGTCCGATCAATGACTTGACCTTGGGCATTGTAAATCCTTTGCAAGGCAGCAAGTGCGTTCTTCACATTTTCCAACATGTGGCATGGGTCCGGAAATATATAAACAGCATGTTGAGTAACAGGATGTGAAAAATTTAATTTACATTTGGAATAGTTCATGTTTGTATCAGCACCCAAAATTGTTTGGTTCACTCTGTCACCATCATAGATCATAGGGTGAACATTTACATGGTGCTCATGCAAAAGCTGCAGCATTATTCTTACTAAATTTGCCAGTTCCTGGCCAGACAGTTTATCAACAAAAAAATACCCTGGCGTTGCTTTGAATTCGCCAAGCCAATCAACTATCATGAACAACACTAAAGTATGGTGAGCGGGTGTTGTGCTCTCTTCGTTTGAAGGCTGATTGGATGAAGGGTCAACTCCAAATTCGACATACCCAAATCTTTTGCCATATTTCCTTGTTGTTTTCAGTCTTTCTTCAGCTGGAATAGCATTTCGCATGAAAGTGTCTTGTTTCGTTATAAACGGAGATATTAATCCTAAAGAATACAAAAATATTTCATTTAAATAATTCACAACAATTGTATGTACCTACCTAGTAATTCATCAAAGTGTGAATACTCATTCGCAAGTAATTCTTGAAATCCTCTTTGTCATTTTTCGATGTTCTTTAAGTAACGACATGTGCCCGTATTTATTTTTATCTTGAACCCATTGCTTCACCCATTTAGTTCTACGATTTTTTTTTTATTTTTTTCGACTATCTAACATACAAACCCATTAGGGCCAAATCTCTCATCTTCGGGATTTTTCGACAACGATATTACACAAAAACTCTGACCAGGATTTTATACACGTATAAAATATCCATACCTCCCTCCGTCCAATCCCCACGAACTTTGAGAGAATTTAGCACTAATTGACACATCTGATCTGCCACATATCAGATCTGTTGATATTATAAAAGACGAGATATGTACGTTAATGCGCGAATCTTTGGTATGCAATCTTATTTTACATAAATTCATCCCTACCTACAGATTGATCTAACTATATTCTACGATAATTGACAATACATAATGTGATATGTAGGTTGGTTGGCTGTATGAAACTTTGTAGATAAGCCTAATTTTTCTCATGTGTTTTTTATTATTCAACATTGATTAAAATATAAGCTCTGGGGCAAAACAGGAAAATCCACGACGGTACTCATTTATGCCCCAGATGGATATTGACCACTTCATTAATTTTTTAGAAATTTGTTAGTGTTTCTTTATAAAAGTTTCACAGTTATAACGTATGGTCCGAAAGTTTTGGCGAAAATTTCACCTGGTCTGATTGAGAAGCAACGTGTCAGGGGAATAATTAGGCAAATCGAAAATAATGGTCCCTTGTCTGTTACTTGAATTTCGATTCATAATAAGAATAGTTAAGTTAAATTGTTGAATAATTCCATAAAAATATAAGATTATTTAAGTCAGAGTTTTATGCTTTTGAAATTTTTCCCAAAACATTCGGACCATACGTTAGTCCATCCAAGAACTATTGACATCTCGGGCGGCTTTGGAAAATCGAAATTAGGTTGGTAATGCCCGTCCAGTGATATTTTGAGTTGCAGAATTCAGGTTGGTGTTGGAAATAACACAGACATTTTGTTCTGTCATTAATGTTTCGAATGAAGGCTCTTGAAGAGCTAATAAATGTAAAGGCTTTCCATAGCACATATTAAAAGAAATAAGAGAAGATTAGTCGAAATATATGGGATTTCGCTGACATAAAATCTTTCATTATGAACAAGATGAGGTCTGCCCGGATGAGGAAATAACAGTTGTGGTTGTAGAAACAATTATGGGAATATTTACATTTCATATTCTACACCTTCATTATTCACAAATATTGAATGTTGCAATGTCATGACAAAATTCATATATATCAAATAAATCCATTCGTTAAGTTTTGTTTCTGTCTTGATATCTATTACAATTTTCCCAATCCATTCAGTTTGCAGGTAATCGTATGTGATAATTGGAAACATTTTCATGTTCAGATTGCCTTACTTTGAAAACTACCATTTAATTTTCAGTTTATTTCTATATTTTTTATGCTATGATGAAAGCACAGAAAACTTTTTAGTTACTTTTTGGTAACTAGAACTAAAGCTGCGACTGGACTTCCAAGGCTTGCTCTGATGTCAATAATTCTTGGATGGACTATATGATCCGCGACAGACCAGATCGGCCGAGCGATCCGATCCGCAGTCCAGATCTGTAACAGATCTGGACTGCGGATCAGATCTCACAGATTTCCCTTTCGTGTGTGCCTAGCTATATGTAGCTTTCCGTGAGGTCGCTGAACATCGCATACGTAGCGTCCATAGCGTCTATAGCGTATCTAGCATAGCGCTTGGTGTGGCCAGGTGGCCTCGGCATCAGTGACGTTTGCTTCATTCTCATTACAGTCAGGATATATTCTTTTGAAAGAGAGAAATACATACATTTTTCTTAAAGAATCAAACAATATATGGCATATCGGACGTGTGAAGAAATGGCGACAAGGAATATTGTATAAAATAATACAATCTGTTTCCCGCTTCAAATCTAAGTGTTAGCAGAGGGAATGTAAACGGGGTACCATACAATTCTGCGTATGATACACGAGAACAGATGAAAACCTCTGAAAAAACTCTGCCTCCCCGTATATGTGTGGTGATATGCTGCTTGCTATCCGTGTTACAGAGCTTCTTCTGCTTGAAAACAAGCTTCTTCATCGAACTGGATGCAAATATCTTGAAATAATATCTGTAACAAGACAATAGAAGAAAAACGAGAAAGAAGCAGTAAAAAAAATACTTCACCTGCTAAAAAACCTTTTCACAAAGTCCTACTCTCTCTTGGATCGGGAGGATCAGGTCCGATCTTTCAAGTGATGATTCTTCTGTTCTTCAGGTATTCGAGGAACGCTACAGGCCCTTTATGTAGGGGGATCATCTCCCATAGATTAGAGTGGTTATTTTTAGCGAAAAATCAGCAAGAAATCGGGAGCAAATTCAGAAAACGTCTGACGTTTCATTGTCAGGTTTAACTGTTGCGACATAATAATAATAATCTTCTTTATCTACTCCCATAGAATAATATATCCATTATTCAACTGAATTTGATCTATAATAGTCTCTATAAACCAATAGTGTGAGGTAATAATAACTCACGCCTATAACTCACTCTTATACAAATAGGAAAAACAGCTTACCAAATGAATAAAAAAAGTCGGATCGATCGGGACCACTATTTCAAACACCAAGGTAACGTTCTCGCCATTCATGCCTACCTTTCCTTTGGCCTGAATATTCAAAAATCGAATTTGGAAAAAGTGAATTTTTGACGTTCATTACGCGATTCAATTATCGACCACAGAAATCGCGCTTGTTGAACGAAAGGGAAACAATTCATTATTGACATCGAGGGGAGTAGGCGTCGGCGAACGGGAACAATTCATTATTGACATCGAGGGGAGTAGGCGTCGGCGAACGGGAACTATTCATTATTGATATCGAGGGGAGTAGGCGAGTACGAGAAATGTCACTTGAATAATTTTGATGTACTGTATTTGAATTGAATTGATAGGTATCTAATTATTGTGGATATTTTGATGAAAGAGATGAATTCAGATAGTGAAGATGAATTATTATGTACACCTCCAGAAATACGGGAAGCAGCTAATACTACAATTCATAATTTATTGCCTGAAAAATCCGAAAAAAAGTATAAAGCTGCATACATAAATTTTTTGGATTGGTGTAAAAGTAAGAACATCAAGTCGTCGATTTCTGAGAACGTTCTTCTGGCATATTTTAGTGAATTGAGCACTAAATATAAAGCATCATCCATTTCTACTCCATGCTAAGAAGCACACTTAACATAAATCAGGGAGTCAATATAGAAAACTATTCAAAATTACGTGCATTTCTGAAACGGAAATCAGAAAAACATATTGCCAAAAAGGCAAAAACTTTTACGCCAGAACAAGTGAATAAATTCTTAAATGAAGCTTCTGATGATAAATATCTGGCAACAAAGGTAGTAGATCTCACAATAATTCAATCGTTTTCATCATCTCGTCAAATATATAATTTATTTCAGGTTGCTTTAATAATGGGCATTATGGGTGCTTGTCGTGCAGCAGAATTGTACTCTATGCAGATTAATGATTTAGAAGACCAAGGATCTATTTTAATGGTCAATGTACCAAATACAAAAACAAAAATTGCCAGAAAATTTGCTATTACTGGAAATTTGTATATCATAGTGAAGAAATATTTGAATCTGAGGCCTAACAATATATCGCACAATATTTTATTCTTTAAATTTCAAAATGGAAAGTATCACCCACAAAGAATTGGCATCAATAAATTTGGAGCAATGGGGAAAGACATTGCATCTTTTTTAAAATTACCTGACTATAACTTATACACAGGGCATTGTTTTCGCCGCTCGTCGGCTACTTTATTAGTAGATTCTGGAGGAGACATAACGGCACTAAAGCGCCATGGCGGTTGGCGATCAACTACTGTGGCTGAGGGGTACATTGATGATTCCGAAAAAAATAAGAAAGATACTGCAAATAAAATTTACAGTTCTATAACACCCCAGCCAGTTAGTACATCAACAACACATATACAAAAAACACAAGAAGAAACAATAAACTTGCATAATTCATTCCCAAATATTCAGATTCAAGGTTGTTCAAATGTTACAGTTTATGTTATCAATAAAGAAAATTAGTACCTAATTACTAAAGTCCTTGTATTTATTGTTATACTCACAGATATTATACTGATAGGGAAGTCAAAGAAAATAGCTGATCATGATTCTGGAGGGTATGCAACATGAACAAAAATATTATAATTTTACCAAAAAGAGGGGATTTTAAGCAATTTCAAGAATTTCTCAGTTGGGTATAGGTATTAACACAACCCTCTCAACACAGATGATCAATTTCGATTGTCTGATTCTGGCTTATTCATTCAAATAGAAATATGTAGGAAAATGACGATAGACGATATTCTGAGTAACCCAACCCTACTTCGTTCTTGTCTACTGCCACAGTTCACAACATAACTAAAGAATGGCCTGTTTTCATTCGAGAAAAACAATGTAAAATGCTGAAAACCTACTCAAAATAACCAAGCATGGAACGATGACAGTTCATTGGACTGCCCATAGATGCATACTTGACTGCATGAAATATTCAGTGAACACAGAAATTTATGTCAGTGTTTTTGATAATTGTTTTCAATTTTGAAAATGCAAATGAATTCGAATTTTACTGAAGAAGTCGAAGATAAAGCATAGTAATGGTAATAACACACTTGATGAATTACACCACTCGCCTGACGGCTCGCGGTGCAAACATTCATCTGCCTGTGTTATGACTTACATTACCGCTCATTGAACAATATACTATTATTCTAAAAAAAATCATAAATAAATTTGGAGTTCGGAATGGACTTCATATGATTTTTTCAATAAAAGTTTAATTCTCGATCCTTCAGAGAAAGTTCCCGGTTTTCATCTGTCTAGTAAAAATTGGTGTCTGAATCGTCTTAGAACAGGTCATGGACGTTGTAATAGTATGCTCTTCAAATGGAATGCCATTGATAGCCCGAGATGTGAGTGTGGGCATGAAGAGCAAACTATTGACCATTTGGTCAATAATTGTCCAATATATAAATTTTCAGATGGTTTCAACTCTATTCATTCAGTATCTGATTCATTTTTGAGATGGGTTGGTACCTTCAAAACAATTTGAATATATTAGTGGATTTTGCTTTTCCTTTTTTCTCCCTTTGGTTTTTGTTTCAGATTATTTAAAAATGCTTTGTCAACCCCTTTGAAAAAATGAAGAAGGATTTACATTCGAAGAAGATGCCCTCCAATATGAATATTTGTACACAAATCCAATATCCCTACACTTATACGGGGAGACAGAGTTTTTGCTGAGGTTTTTATCTGTGCTCTTGCATCATACGCAGAACTGTATGGTGCCCCGTTTGACATTCCTCTGCTAATACTGAGATTAGGAGCGGGGAATGGATCAATATGTTTGTTTGAATGATCTGTTCCTTGTTGCCTTTTCGAGACACATGCCATATTTGGAATCAAATCTGTACAGCTCCATTTCATAAGAATATATATATATATATATATATATATATATATATATATAACTACCATCTCCGTAAATTTCAGCAGGTTTAAAATGACTGAAACTCAATTTTTTTTACAAGTTTTCATGTCCAGCGGACGGGGTTTTCCACCAACGTACAGCCAGCAGACGATTTTTTTTATTCGAATAATTATATAAACTATACAGGGTGTCTAGTTTTAAAACGGGAAAACTTCAAGGAGACATTTTTCAAGTAATTTGCAACAAAAAATGTCATATAACACATGGTCGAAATCTTGACGGTTAGTCTTCAATTTAACATTTCTCGTTTTCACGAAATATTTCAATTTTTTCCATGAAATCTTTAATATATCAGTTATGCTTGTAGCTTTATCGAATTCGATCACATATTTGGAAATGGTATTAAATTTTCTACAAGAAAAGAATTTCAGTGTGTCAAAAATACTTTTATTGTGGGTTTGGTGAGGAGATGAATATCACGATACTGAAGTGAACAAAATCAGTCATATTTTTCCAATGGGTTTTTCGTTGAAAAATTATTTATTATGGACATGTTTTCTTTTCAGCAAATACCTCATTAAGTGTACTTTCGAATGACATATCAACTTTTTTGCTAACTGCTTGTTTTCTGCCATAATATCATGGCTAACAAGATAAAAATGAAAAAGTCGACAAATTTCAAACCTAAATTTGCTACGTTTTGAACCTCATTATTATCGAATATCGAAGTAATTCTAATGGAAATCATGAATTTATCAATGAAATAATAATAATTCAGAAGAATGAAATAATTTTTAATGAGACAGATTTGATGAAAAAATGCAGAAAACAGACTGTTACTATTTATAACAATTGTTCAAAATGTCCACCCCATTGTTCAATACATTCATCCACAATTCTTCCACTCTTAACGTCACGTTAAAATTGCAGCCCAATTTCCTTCAAAAACTGCCAAGATCGGTCAAAACTCTTGCTGAAATGAAAAAATGTTAGTCCATCTTCGATAATCAATCCATTACTCACCTCAAAAATCGAAGATTCATTCGAAAAACTTGAAATTTTCACCCTTGATTGTAACCCCCAGCGGCTACAGTTTATTCAACATATTCTATTTTCAATTTCCTACGGCAAACGACCTGTCAAAAATACGAATTCGTTTATATCTTTCTTAAAATTGACTTGCAGGTTAAATTTTGAACCCTTTCGTTCAAAAGAAGATCTACAGAACACTTTTTTCATCGTTTTCACCTTAAAAAAGACCTCTAAATAACCGAAATCAGTCTTGGTTCAATCTGCTTCTCACTAACATCCACATTCGAAATTTGCTCGAATATCGTCAAAATTTCAATTTTCAATTTATTAATCTTCTTCTTCTTCCACATATAGTAGGCCTTAGGCCTGTATTTTTCAACCTTCAGTTCTCCTGAGATATTGAGGACCACGATTCTATCCATCTCTTTGGAGGTCTTCCTAAGGGGCGTCGTGTAAGTGGTCTACCATCCCTAGCGATTTTGGCTAGCCTTCCTCCAGCCATTCTATCCACATGATCATTCCAGGCTCTTCTACTTAATTTATTAATTCTTCTGAAATCCGAAAAATATCAGTAGTAATATCACAAGAGATTTAATTTACGTGTTAAGTCTATTCACTTATTTTCAAACGAAAATGAGTTGCTTGGAAACATCACGATTCCGTTGGACGAGTTGTGTTTACTTAAAGCAACTCATTTGAGTTCGGAAATAAAAGATAGACTTATCACGGAAACATTGAGATTTGCGAGAACCGACCGAAATCTACTTCCAATTGACCCAGGGACTTCCAACGATTTCCACATTTTCCCTTTGCACATGTCGTGCTTCTTTACTTCACCCAACGATCGGAACACCCTATTTAAAGCAAATCTCCCCTGCCTCTTTGTCCCCTTCGAATTTTCTAGAAGGAATTTGTCTGGGATCAAGTGGTTTTCAACTATTGATTAAAAAAATTGTAAAATTGGATGAGTAAAAAAAAATCTGTCGACTACGCTCCCCTTGGCTTTCTAAACCCTTGAACTACTGTGTATCAGGGTTTTTAATGGCATCGACCGTCGAAGTTTTAATTTATGTATCTGGAATAATTTCAAACGTTTGAATGACTTTCATCTAGAACTGGATTTTATCTACTCCCATACATGGGTGTCCGCAGAAATTTTTCTCAGGGGGGGGCCAAAATCCAAATTAGTAAGTAATATTGAGGTGTCGTACTGAAAAACGATAAGGTCATCAAAATCTCAGGGGGGCCTCCCCACAGAATCTACACTCGTCAGTGTCCGATAAACCCATTCTCAACAGGTGCTTCTTTAGCCAGTGAGTAGGTGAAGTTGGTTTTTACTGATCTAGCAGTTTCAAAGTTTCGGAGGAACTTTTTGGAGTGAACCATACCTGGTAGATTCCGCCAGAGTTTTTCTCTTTCGGTTTTCTCCTCCACCATAAATTCCTTCTTATAGGTGCATTTTCCTATACCACAGAAGACTTCTGAGCCAGTGAGTGGCGTTTGAGCGCTCTTTCTGGCCAGTGTATTGGCCTCTTCGTTTGCTACGATTCCTGAATGACCGGGAACCCAGATGAAAAAGACCTTATTCTTCTTGCCTACCTCATTGAGTTTGTTATGGCACTCCCAAATCAGCTTTGAGTCAATGACAAAAGAGTTCAGTGCTTTAATAGCAGCTTGACTATCTGTATGAATAGCTATATCGCACTTGTCCCGTAAATCCCAGAGCCAGCTCCTGTAGCGGTTTTAAAACCATCTGTATACCATTTATTTGTATTTTCTTTGAGATTATAGCCGCTGCATTCCCTTTCCTAATCCTCTCTTTTGCTTAGCATTGTACTGAAGTTTTCCTCAGTGCTTACTTTCTTGATCATTACATCACTAGGAAGGTTTGCAGATGAAACCTGACCCTCTCATTAGTCATTGCCTGCTGAGCGTCTTTAGATACTCTGAGAATGGCCTCATGAGCTACCCTACCAATCACTAGATGTAGAGGTGTGAGGTCTGTGATGATCTCAAGCGCCCTAGTTGGGCATGTTCTCATAGCACCCATGATGCAAACACAGGCAAGCCTTTGTACTTTGTCGATCATTTTCCTCGTACTTACCCGACTTGCCTTAGCAAACCAGGCTGCTGCTCCATATGTGACTATAGGTCTTACAATCATGTCGTACATCCGTCGCAGTATTTTGGGGTTACAACCCCAGTTCCTGCCGCATAGACGCCTGCACGCCATCAGAGCTCTTGTAGCTTTGCCAGCAGCATTATCAACATGCTTATTCCACAGAAGTTTGCTATTCAGGGTTATTCATAGGTATTTGACTTCAGACCCCCACTCCAAGATATTTGCGTTCAATGTTAACGTTTTCATGGCTGGAAGTTTCCTCTTTCGAGTGAACGGAATTAATGTGGTCTTGGTTGGGTTGATGTTCAGCCCCACTGATAAGCACCACTGCTCAATAATTCTAAGGACCTTCTGCAATAGGTCGCAGAGAGTGAATTCGAATTTGGCTCTAATTATTAGTACTATGTCGTCAGCATAGCCTACACATTCAAAGCCAAGCTCCGTTAGCCTGTGTAGAAGTTCATCCATTACCAGGCTCTATGGGAGGGGGGATAACACCCCACCCTGAGGTGTTCCACGAGTAGCTTTCACGAATACGGATTCCTCGCCATCGATGTCTCAGCTATCCTCGTCGTTAACACCTCATACATCCATTTTAAGATGGTATTATTCACTCCACGCCTCCCAAGTACATCTCCGATAGACATGTGTGTTGTGTTGTCAAAGGCCCCAGATAAATCCAGGAAGGCACACTTGGCGATTTCTTTGTTATTCAGAGTTCTCTGGATGACTCCAGTCAGCTGTTAACAGAGCGGTCTCCGTCGAACGATGGTATATTGTTCAATGAGCGGTAACACACTTGATGAATTACACCACTCGCCTGACGGCTCGTGTGTTATGACTTTCATTACCGCTCATTGAACAATATACTATTAAGCGCGATAAAGAAATGGTACCTATAATTCCTTTCCATCACTCAGGATAAGGACTGAACGAGAATAAATTCGCTATCACAAAAACGCTTATATCTTTTGAACCACTGGACCGATTTCGAAAATCAAACTCATTTTCGAATGATCTTCTAATTCTAATGAAAACTGTTCTTACAATAAAAAAACCAAAAATATTTTTCACAAAATTCATGGATTTTTTCTGGAATTCTTCCGATCATGCTTCTTACAGTGTTCTCAGTCACTTTCTGGGATGCTGACTTCCACTTTTGCTTGAATTCCGCTAATGTTTTCGTTGATTTCTTAGTCTTCTTCAACCCACACAGCACATGTACGTACAATGGATGAACAATGGATGTTGATTATGGATGTTCGAAACATCCATTGGATGTCCAGAATTGGTACATAGTACATCCAGTTCATGGGTCGTCCAGGACACCACTTTGGACGTACAATTCACGCCCAGATAACGTCCAATGGTGTACATTGTGCCTTTCTTGGACATCCATTGTACGTACATTGGATGCCCATGTATGTACATTGGATGAACAATGGACGTTTATTATGGATGTTCGAGACATCCATTGGATGTCCAGAATTGGTACATAGTACATCCAATTGACGTTCATGGGACGTCCAGGACACCAATTTGGACGTACAATTCAAGTCCAGATAACGTCCAATGGATGTACATTGTGCCTATCTTGGACATCCATTGTATGTCATATGTACGTACATTGTATAAACAATGGATGTTTATTGTGCGTAACCTGCAAATATCGGTCTATGCTTCACTTTCAAAAACTGTTAATATCATCCACCACAAGATGAGGAATTCATTGTTATTATTAATAATATAAACAAATATTCAACGTAAATTAAATCCAGGAAATTATTTAGTTACACTGATATTAATCAAATACGGCGTTACTAGATATACCTATAACATCATCACACGCCATGGGATCTGACTCAAACTAGGTAGTCAGCTTGCCACACATCATCATCCAAGAACCAAGCAAAGGTTCCAAACACATCTGTTCAAGATCTTGCACGGATCTCTGCAGTAAATCATATCATTGGAATGGAACGAAGGTCCTCTTAAAACATAACGGAAGATCGTTCTGGGGAAAGACTACCACATGGCGACATCTAGTTAAGAATTAGACAAACAATTCGCTCTTGAAGTTACGCAGACGAAGATAGATGGCATATCTCTCATTTTCTCCTTACAGTGACTATACGGTAACATAGTCACTGTATTTCTCCCTAGCAAGCAAGACTGTGAGTTTTCACATAATATCAAACATGCAAGCCGGGTGCGTGAGAATCGTTCTTAGTTATCGGCATGTCCGAAAATAATAATTATCCAACGAAAGTTGATTCTAGAAGGAATTATTCAGTAACACTGAGATTAATCATATGTATCAGTTGTTGATATTTATATCAATGCACGCGGTTCATTCATTTTTTTTTTGAATAATTTCTTCTGGAATCAACTTTCGTTTCGGACTGAAACATGGCCGATATGGCGCTCATCTGCGAATCGTCTATAATGTATCTGAATTGGACGTACAATGAATGTTCACTGTTGGATGTACAATGAACGTCCAGAAATGTACATTAACTGGACCAACAAAATATGCACCATTAATAATTTATCTGAATTGGAAGTACGATGAATGTTCACTGTTGGATGTACAATGGACGTCCAGAAATGTACATTAACTGGACCAACAAAATATGCACCTAATAATGTATCGCAATTGGACGTACAATGAATGTTCACTGTTGGATGTACAATGGACGTCCAGAAATGTACATTAACTGGACCAACAAAATATGCACCATTAATAATGTATCGCAATTGGACGTACAATGAATGTTCACTGTTGGTTGTACAAGGGACGTCCAGAAATGTACATTAACTGGACGAACAAAATGCACCATTCATCAAATTTTATTTGAAGATTGTGTTTGGAAATACTATTGATTTTCATTTGGAACAGAGAAAATAGATGAGATTCAAACAGAAAATTCATATATATTTTTGGACATTATATGTATGTACGATGGACGTACGTTCGTAACAACCAATGGACGTCAACAATTGTAAGTACAATGGACATCCATTCAACGTCCATGGACGTTTGGACTTGATATGGTCGTAAAATGGACGTCCAATGGATGTCGTGTGCTGTATGGGAATTCTCTTTTTACCAGGGCCCAATATCTTTCGATTGGCCTGAGTTCTGGGCAATTTGGTGGATTGGTCTCTTTGGGGACAAAAACCACCTCATTAGCTTCGTACCATTCCTTGGTGGCCTTGCTGTAGTGGCATGAAACTAAATCTGGCCAAAAGATTGTTGACACATCGTGCTCACGTAAAAATGGTAAAGTCGCTTCTTCAAGCATTCCTCGATGTATATCTTCGAGTCAACAGAGCCTTGGCCAACGAAAAATTTGCTCCTTTTCCCACAAGTGCAAATTACTTGTCAAATCAGGAATTTTTTAGGAAAATTTGCTTGTTTCTTCACGCGAAATTGTTCGTCAACATTTCCACGAGAATCTGCAGTATAAAATTCCTGACCAGGAATTTGCGAGAAATCAGCCAAGACATAGGTTTCGTCGTCCATCACGCAACAGAAAAAATTTTTCAAGAATTTTTTTTTAAATTTCTTTGCTATTGATTTCGCTTCTTGATTCTCCACAGCGTTCCTGTCTGGCACTTTCTGCACTCTGTATTTTCTAATCCCCCAACTCGACTTGATTTTCTGAACGGTTGACTGCGAACAACCCACCATTTGGGCCACCTTCCGTCCTGAAAGGTTAGGATTCTTCTGAAAAAGGCTGATGGCTTTCTTCACTTTTTTGGGCTATGAAACCCCTTTTTCCTCCGGTTCCTTCCTTGCAGTTAATTGTAAGATCTTCGTTGAAGCGCTTAACAACTCATGATACCGTTTCCAGACGAACGCGAGCTTTTTTTGCGATTCCTTTGAAGCTTCATTTTTGATTATTTTGAAAAAGTTTCACTATAAATTCCCGTGTTTTCACTTCGCTTGACATTTTGGAATATCTATGAAGTAAATGTTCCACATGTTTCTGACGTTCATAACAAAGCTAACTATGATCAAATTTTGATTTTTGCTCAATTGGTTCAAGAGATATAGGCGTTTTTGTGATAGCGAATTTATTCTCGTTCAGTCCTTAC
This sequence comes from Adalia decempunctata, assembly GCA_951802165.1. Taxonomy (NCBI): domain Eukaryota; kingdom Metazoa; phylum Arthropoda; class Insecta; order Coleoptera; family Coccinellidae; genus Adalia; species Adalia decempunctata. The sequence continues at coordinate 29,697,953 of OX637703.1, read as the reverse complement.
TGCAGAACACTGAATTCTTGCGCCCCCCTTGAAGCACGTTCCTTCCCTTTAAGAAGGTTGCCCTTATATCGCCTTGAGTTGAACTTTGTGATTGATGAAATTTCCAAATAAGCAGACAAGTTGTGCATCTTCCTTCGATTGGATGAAGAAAATTTCAGCGCTTGAAATCGTCCTTCAATTTGATACTTACATGACCCATTACAATTTCCAGGAAACGAAAATCCGCAATTCAAGAATCTCCCAAACACAACCCCCAGATCACCAACAACAACGTACCACTGAAACCATCGGATCCAGAACCCGAGAAAATCACGCAAAACGGCAACATCGCGAAGCAGCCAGCCACCAACAACGTTGCCAAGCCGAACGTAATCGAAACCTCGGATTTGAACGGCGTTAAACCCCCAGTTTTAGATGAGATAGAGAATAAAGAAAATATCCAAGAACGAGTTAAAAGACAAGACGCGCTGAGTAAAACGCCCACAAAAACGCCGACGCACGAAAGGAAGATGTCCAGAGTGGCCGAAATTGACGTTGCGATGACAGAGAACAGGAGGTGCAGTATGAAGAACGAAGGTACGGAGTATAACGACGATACAGGGTGTCCTAGAAGGGTTAGTATACCTAACGCCAGGGGGACGCCGAAGAAAAAACCGGACTGTGGGACGCATGTAGTGGCCAAAAGCGAGTTGTGGGATACGGGGAATCAACACAGATGTTCTAAAATTCATCAGAAGCCTCTGAAGATGATATCCCAAGACGAAGGTAAGATCTCTTTTATGGTTTATAATAACGAGAGTTGAGAAAATGTCGGAGTAAGGCTCTGGAATGCTGAGCGATTTTATTCAGGGTTGGAAAGTAGCTTTCTATACAGGATGTTCCTAAATAAGCGTATCAACGGTCAACTGTAGATTTCTCATTTTCTCTTCCATTATTTCCCTCTGGTTTTCGTTAACGAGATACAGGGTGTCAAAAAGTCATATTTTTTTTTCAGTTTTTTTGCTAATATCACAGAAACCGTTTGAATTACAGAATTGAGTTTTTTCTTACACAAATTGTCACTAATAGAAGCTACTTTCTGGCACTTTACCCGGTTAATTAGACGTGCCAGTGGCGGAGATATTGAATTTGCACAAAGGCTTAATCCAACCCCCCCAACGTTCACACCACTGAACAAATTTGCATTTGCACAGCAAATTCTGATGCGCCATGAGTTTAACATAAAAAAGGGTAGTCTCTTGGTTCATTACTCTTAAGTGAACCGTTTTCGAGAAAACTGGCAAAACCTTGATAAGTGTGTATGATTACCTAAACACTAATCCAGGTTTTGGATTTAATCTACAGTTTTCTCTACGGTGCAATCGGCCCTAATACATTGTAAATTTCTTGAAATTGGAAAAATTCTTGTAATTTTGCTAACTATGCCAGTTTTCTTGAAAAAGGTTCATCCAAGGGTAATGAACCAGGATTACCTTTTTTTATGTAAAACACATCACATTGGCACATGAGAATTTGCTGTGGAAATGCAAATTTGTCCAGTGGTGTGAAAGTTGTGCAAATTCAATATCTGCGCCAGTGGTACGTCTAATGAAACCCAGGAATTATCTATAATTCCGAGTTTGAAGTCGGAATTAGCGCTAATTCCGAGTTTAAAGCCGGAATTAGTACTAATTCCGAATTCAAACTCGTAATTAGGGCTAATTCCGAGTTCAGAGTCAGAATTAGGGTTAATTCCGAGTTTAAGGTCGGCGTTTAAAGCGAGTTGGAAAGCTCAGCCGATAGAGGCGCCACCGTCCATTTTATGGATATCTCCATAGAACATGCACTATCACTATCAAGTTCTATGAATGTTTCTCTAGTCATGAATGAAATGTACAATGGCGCTCTCTATCCGAAAATCGCCGAACTATGGAATAAGCGAATTTGTGGGTAAAGCAGGAACTTTTTCCCGCCAAAATTTGAATTTGGCCATTATCTGCCAATTCCGTATTTCAAGTTAATCTTCTGAACGAAATTATCAGTAGATTCCCTTTTAATCTATGACATCTGTGAATCAGACGTGGATCTAATGTACAATACATTTGAGAAAATATTCCTAGCCCATTTTAACCAAGCATGTTCGAAAAAGAAAGTTGCAGTAAACAAGAAAAAGAAAAGCAGGAATGAAATAGATACAATTGCTAAAGAGCTCAAGAACAAATTAGATACACTGCTGATTCTTAAAGAATATTTTCCACATCTCCATGAAAAATACAAAGAAATCAAAAGACAATATGATCAAAGACTGATTAAAATGAAAGAAAAGGCATTTGAAGTGAAAATTTTGGAATCAGATAATAAAGGTAAAGCAGTGTGGTCTGCAGTGAGATCTATACAATCGAGAAGTGACGAGAAAAGTTTTCCTATTGATGAAACTCCCATTAGAACAGCAAACCAAAAAAATTAATATTTTGTCAACGCTGCAACTGAACTAACTAAAAATATCCCGAAGATTCAGAAAAAGATACAACTTGAAGAAAGTCTTGATAAGTCAATTCGAATAAATCCACTCAATTCCAAGCAGCTGAATAACATAGTGAAATCACTGAAAAACCAACAAACAAGTGGCGTAGATGATATCTCAAACTTTATTGTAAAACAAACAATTAATGAAATACAAGAACCCTTGCTCTACATGGTGAATAAAAGCCTGAGATATGGACAGTTCCCAAAGACCTTAAAAGCAGCTCTTATAAGACCAATTTACAAGAAAAGTGACACTGCAGATTATGCAAACTATAGGCCGATAAGTATCCTGCCATCACTATCAAAAATTTTTGAGAAGGCATACTGTAATCAAATCATGGAGTTCCTAACAGAAAATTCAATCCTCATAAATAACCAGCATGGTTACATAAAGGGTAAGTCGACTAAGACAGCAATATTTCAGTTTGTAAAAATGGTGGTAGATGCCTTTGAGAACAAAGATGTGGCAATGGGCATTTTTCTAGATCTGTCCAAGGCATATGATTGCCTGAGCCCAGATATCTTAATTGATAAATTGCAAAAATATGGCATAAGGGGCCCAGCTCTACAATGGGTCAAATCATACTTTCAGGACAGAACACAATTAGTTGAATTAAAAGTAGGATGCGAACAAATAAGATCTGAAAGCAAAACGCAAAAACTAGGCATAGCTCAAGGTAGTATCGCGGGGCCAATTTTCTTTATCATATATCTGAATGAATTTGGCTTTATCAAATATGCAGATGACTCTAGCCGATTGATTATAGAGCAATCTTGGGCTGACACTCTTTGAATCAGGATGATTAAAAGATTTATGCACCTGCATTTCTTTTTTTCGATTTGTGACATAATCACATATTTTTTTGGTATTCGTAGCGTATTCACATGTAGAATCTTTATGTAATTTGACATCTTCTTTCCTGTTTGAATAATAATCGCATTTGTTGCATTCATAATGTGAATGAACGATACCCAAATGTCTTTTCAAATCACTTTTACGATAAGTTCCATATTCACATTTCGGACATTTATGTCGCTTGATTTTCACATGAACCGACTCCACATGCTGTTTAAGATGAATTTTTCGTCTAGCAATATAGCCACATATATCACACCTGCGTTCATCAACTGCTTGTGCTTCTACAGGAGGGCTACTTTCCGGTTCATGATCTGAATCATCAATTGTTTTTTACGCATACTTATTGCCGCTTTGATGAGGTTTTCTCGGTTCATTTTGCTCCCCATCCCAGGATCCAGATGTTGATTACTGAAATATACCAAAATAGTGAATTTTTTGCTACAGTGAACGTAAATACCTTAGACAAAGGACAGAGGAGACGCGGTATAGGATCATAAATATTGCCAAGATGCCACATAATGAAAAACGAACTGGACGACTGTATTACTACAAAACGAGAATTACGCCAAGATCTGAACGATGTTGTCACGTTGTCTGAGATTTCCGATTCATTAACGTCGAATCCTTCCAGAATTGCATTAACCCAAATAAAGCTAAAGGCCTTTAAAAAGGCATACTAATGGAACCTTCTTATTCTTCTGATAGCAAAGTTTCTACGCTTTGCTCATAGATGGCTGTTGCTGATTATTACGAAGGAATTAATTTCTGACAGTTTGAGTAATTTTGTGACCGAATACGCATGTCTCTTGAAAATCTGTATTCAAATAAGTGTACTGTGTTTTAAAAAAAATCAACATGGCAAACTGGAGGTAAGAAAATCAAATAATCTATAAATATTAGGGCATTGGGGTTTGAGATAATAATCTTCAGTGATCAATGTTTCATTATTCACATAAAGTGTTTACAAGGGCATTCGATAAGTGTTATTTTCTTTGAAAATGGCGTGGACCTTTTAAAAGGACTATAGCTACATCACCGTCTACCATAAAATATTTCTTACAGAGATCATCGACCGTTAAAATTGCATGAACTCATGGAGGAGCTTGACAAAATAACTTCTGAACAAGTAATGGCAAGATCAATAGCAATTTTGCCCCCAGAGAATGCCAATGGAGCCATTACGGATGAAGATTCCGGTGACGAAGATAATGTCATCATCGACAACCTTCCTGGAAGCCAACTAAGGGCTCAAGCCGAGATCATAATTGAGCCTGCTTATGACACTCAAAGTGAGGATCTTTCAGAAGACGATTTACCACTGTCAACATTAATTCCACTGAAAAAACTGAAAAACTTTCATTGGAATTTCGGGCAAGATCTATCTGAGCCAACTACAAGCTGGAACGAACCATATACAGCTGAAAATCAGAGGAATCCCTTGGAATTTTTCTCTTTATTTTTCGATGACCCTCTTCTGATCGATGATTTGTGTCGTTTCAGCAATTTATATGCATCTCAGAACAATCGTGTAGGAGACATATCCAAATCAGAGATGTGGTGCTTTCTAGGCGTGCTTATTCTGAGTGGTTATAATCAATTACCTCGAAAGCATATGTACTGGGAAAATTCGAGCGACACCAAAAACGAGCTGGTACGAAACGCAGTATCTCGAGATCGATTCAGATACATAATGCAGAATATCCATTGTTGTGACAATAATGATTTGAAGGTTGATGATAAATTCGCAAAAGTGAGGCCATTTATAGATTCCCTAAACAAGAGTTTTTTTGAGTTTGCTGAGGAGGCTCACAGCATAGATGAATCAATGATCCCCTATTACGGTAGACATGGATGCAAACAATTCATAAGAGGAAAACCAATAAGGTGGGGATACAAATTTTGGATGGGTACCACCCGACTTGGTTATATTGAGTGGTTTCAGCCATACCAAGGATCCTCTTCCACGATTCCAGATAAATATAAAAATTTGGGTTTGGGTTCAAGCATTGTATTGACTTTCGCAGACAAATTACAGAAAAGGTAAGGGAAATGTAGTAAAAGTTTACATCAAACTTCACGTTTTGATCAAATTGATCATCTTATTATATATATCGAAAAACAAGTCAAATGCAGGTTTTGTACGAAAAAAGTTAACTTCATCTGCAAAAAGTGTAATGTTGGACTTCATCCAAAGGAATGTTTTTACCAATACCATGTTCCGAGTTAGTATATATATATATATATATATATATATTTCTGAATTCTCTAAAAAAATAATAATTGTGTTCGCTTCATCAGAGAATAAATAAACATTTTTAAAATTCTTGTATTTCATTTTTTCAATAGACCTATATTGACCTAAAGTCCTTTTAAAAGGACCCACCATAAAGTAAAAAATATGCACTCATATTTTTTTTTAATATTTTTCTGGTGTTTTGAAGGGTGTGAAAAACAACAAAAGCTACTCAGTGCACTCTTTCGCAAAAATAAATATTTCAGCTTTATCTGGGTTAAGGGAAAGTATCACCTTTACGTGGTAAATCTCCATTCAAAAAGTGGTCTCTTTATTTCACGAGTAACTACCCTAATTTACGACGTAGAGACTTTTTTTTTAATTGAAGTTGAAGAACGTCCCGAGGGCCAATAGTTTTCTTTTTTTCGATTTAATTAGTTCATCAATTAAAAAAAACAGGTTGAACTTCGGCGTTTTGGAAACTACACTTAATGATCGCAACTATTTGCCCTCGGCAATTTAATCTTCTATAAACAAAAAAAATTTTCATGATGATCAGAAATATAGCTTGTACCCATGAAAAACGAAAAACATATTCAATAACCCAAATATTGCGGAGATCTAACGACTACCCGGGTTTTTTCAATTGAAAAACTAATTAAATCGAAAAAAAGAAAACTATTTGCCCTCGGAACGTTCTTCAACTTCAATTTAAGAAAAAATCAAGTCTCTGCGTCGTAAATTAGGGTACTTACTCGTGAAATAAAGATACCACTTTTTGTATGTATTTACCACGTCGGTTATTTAAGAGGTTCCAACCATAGAAATCATAATATATATACTTACTCTAGAATGCTAATTCCTTCTAGTTCCGCAGCAAAAAACGTGCCGCATAGGCAACTGATTCACAATGTGCGCATGCTCACCATTAGGAAATTTCACGTAGAACGATGCCAAGTCCCTAAATGTTTTGTCGGTTCTATTTTAAGTTCAATATAATTAAACAATAAAAATATTCCATGGAGTAACAAACTTATTTTATAGCTCATGCGCGACTTCCTACGACTATTAGACACATTAATATCATAAGGGAATTTCAATATTTGTGGAATTGGTGAGAAAATTAGAGAGGTAATGTAGCAGGTTTTACTAAATAGATATAGACCGTGCAACACCGCTTTTTCTTTCTCATGGCAAATGACCTTAGTGAAAGTCTAGGCAGGAACGGGTCAGTGTCAGTCTGCAGCCACAGTTTAGTTTACTGCATAGACAAACTAGTTTACTGGTGCTTAACTCTTATTTTCGTGTTTGATATTCTTCGTGTGCATTTTGCTTTTGTTGTGTGTTGTGTTCGATTTGGATTTTTTCGTATCCGATAAACAATGAACTGTATAGTGTTGTGGTGTCCTTGTCTTGACCTGTTCATTTTCCACTTAAGTATGTAAACTATGTGCACCTTTTCATTCATATAAACTGTTGAAAATTTATGATTTACGCTTTGCTTTTCATTCGATTGACACATATCTATATCCACTCGCACCATGAGATTGGTTCTTTATATAGCAAAAGAACGCAATTCATTATGAAAAATCATGAAATCTTGTGAGTAAACCATCTTTTAATGGATAATTCGAACTCGAAAATAAAATATGTTGAAGTAAAACTTTGCAGTTTCATTCAGATAACAGATTGATTTTGGAATATAGGTACTCGGAACTCAAAAAGACAAATTTCTTGAAGAATGAATGTAGGTATCAGAATTCACTCATGAAACGATGCAGAATAACGCATCGACAGATGTACAATACATTTATATGTTTCCACTATTTTCAGGAACACCGAAGAATAGAACTGTCCTTAAGAGATATATTTTGCTCATTTGATTTTTTTTCTGTACTTTACCAAAAGATTCGTTGTTTGTTAACCAGAATTTGTCTTCTTCGATCCTTGAATTAATTTTTATACCGAAACCGGGTTTTTTCAACGCCTGAAGAGGTTTTGGAATAATGAAAGATTTTCAGCTTATCTTCCAGTCGCTGATGATTCCAAATTTACAATTCAAATAGCTGTTGAAAATTATCAATATGTTCAAAACAACTAGTGTCGAATACTAATTATGAATTGATTAAATTCAACTGCAACAATAACAGCATAAACATTTATTGAAGCCGACCCTGTTCAGAAACAACCTGATGGCACGTATGCGCATTATAGACCACACTGAAATTTTTACAACACTTCGGTCCAATTGATTCAGCATTCTAGAGTAGGTATATATACAGGGTGGCCATTTGAAAACGAAACAGACGAGATTACAGACGAAATAAATTTTTTCGATAGAAATGCTCGGACAGGTCGATTTCTATTTCGAGGGGAACAACTTAAGATGTAGGTTACGGACGCATAGCGCTTCAACCCTTGCTACTACAACCCTCACCCCCAATTTTTGAATAGGGAAGATGGGGTGAGTGATATCTCATTTGAAAGGTATTTTTGTACTGATTTCAGCACAGTAATTGTTTTTTCATTTTATGCATTAGTTCTCGAAATATTCTCAACTAAGTATTTGAAAATGAAGTGGTGTTTTCATGGCACTTGTAGTGTTTTTCTGTGAAAAATCGACATCTTGATTAAAGATTTCTATGTCAGTGGATTGGAGGAAAGAAGCCACAGTCATGGTTGTTTTGAAGCTCAAAATGTCGATTTTTCACAAAAAAACACTACAAGTGCCATGAAAACACCACTTCATTTTCAAATACTTAGTTAAGAATATTTCGAGAACTAATGCATAAAATGAAAAAACAATTACTGTGCTGAAATCAGTATAAAAATACCTTTGAATTTAGGTATCACTCACCCCATCTTCCATATTCAAAAATTGGGGATGGGGGTTGTAGCAGCAAGGATTGAAGCGCTATGCGTCCGTAACCTACATCTCAAGTTGTCCCCCTCGAAACAGAAATCGACCTGTCCGAGCATTTCTATCGAAAAAATTTATTTCGTCTGTAATCTCGTCTGTTTCGTTTTCAAATGGCCACCCTGTATTAGTTATGCTTGTAGCTTCATCGCATTCGATCACATATTATGGTACCTATTGAATTTTCTACAAGAAAATAATTTCAGTGTGCCAAAAATATTTCTATTGCGGGATTGGTGAGGGGATGAATATCACGATACTGAAGTGAACAAAATCAGTCATATTTTTCCAATGGGTTTTTCGTGGAAAAATTATTTATTATGGACATGTTTTCTTTTCAGCAAAAAATAGTGGTACCTCATTTAGTGTACTTTCGAATGACATATCAACTTTTCTGCTAACTGCTTGTTTTCTGCCATAATATCATGGCTAACAAGATGAAACGAAAAAGTTGAAAAATTTCAAACCTAAATTTGCTCCATTTTGAAACTCATTATGATTGAATATCGAAGTCATTCTTATGGAAATCTGACAGTTTCTGTCACTTAACTATTGTTTCGCCTAATCTTCTGTACACTTGTTCAAAGTTTTTCTATCTGGTTGTCGCCTATTTTGGGAAAACGTAAACCATACTCGCGAAGAGCTGCGTTAGCTTTTCCATTCGCAAATATATGAACAACATAAATCGCGATATTCTATGGGTATAAGGTATAATCCATATTGATGATATTAGATATAAGATAATTATATACTCCATTCACTTTCATAAAGTATACCATACCGGTTGGCCATGAAATTCTGACACATTCCATCGCGTATATTTTGAAAATGTTATGTCAGTTGAACAAGCAACGATGGCGTTTCTACATATATGTGACTATTGATTACGTATTTAACAAAATGTTTATTAACTTTGTAGTGGAGTGCCTGGAGCATTCAAGCTCGGACTAGAGTTATAGTGAATGAATTGATACGATCGATGTGGGATATTGTTTTTCAAACTATAATTTGCAATGTTTACCAATTTTTTTTTTGTGCAATCCATTTTTTCATTGTTTAAACAAATTATTATAAAAAATTAATGTTTGACCATATGTTTTCACTTCAAACAGTAATTTTTTTGTATTTTTATGTTGAATCTCACCTGAGTAGACATATAGGAACATTTTTCAAAGATACCTGTGAATAAAAATCAGTAGACATCTCGAACGTGGAGGGGAGAGCGGAGCGACAGCTGCTATTATCTCTAATATATAAAATTCTCCTGTCTGAATCTTTGTTACCGAACTCCTCCGAAACGGCTGGACCGATTTTCGTGAAATTTTGTGTGCATATCGGGTAGGACTGGGAATCTGCCAACATCTATTTTTCATCCCCCTAAATGATAAGGATGGTCCACCCCTAACTATTTTTTCAGTTTTTTCGGACAAAATTTTTTATTTTTATTTTTTTATGATACGGCATACAAAAATACATATAACCCTAAATTTTAACCCCTCTACGATCAACCCCTTTTTCTAACACAACCTAACCTAACAACGAAATCGTCGCGCATATAAATGTGCCGATATTGAATTCGAAGAACATATGCCTTTAAAAATTGCTCAAGATAAATTTTTGACAAATAGTAAAAATAAAATTCGCTTGATAGAAATGTTGAGAGTTAAATTAGCTGACAACAATATATATTCATGCCAAGCTGAAAGCGATGCCGACAAATTAATTGTTGAGACGGCAATGAATTTGGAATCAAAAGATGTTGTTATAGTTTCAGAAGATATCGATGTCTTCGTGATATTAACGGCATTGGTAGATAAAGATCGTGAAATATATTTTCTAAAACCATCCCGAGGCAAAGTTCAACAGAAGATATTTTCATCGAAATGTTTAGAAAAATCATTACCAAACTGTATAGAACATATTCTTTTTTACATGCCTTTACGGGTTGTGACACTACTTCTGCATTTTTCAATAGAGGAAAAATTAAGTTTGCCAAAAATTTTGAGAAACGGATTGATTTACACGACTCAGTGAAAGTATTCAAAAATATCAATGAAGACCCCAATAATATATTGCAAGCAGGTGTGGCATGTATTTTGAGTTTATATGGCGCTCCGTCTAACACTAATGATTTAAATACATTAAGGTTCAATTCTTTCATAAAAGCAACAGCCAAAAATACAAGTGTTCTTTTGTCATCACTGCCTCCAACAACTGATGCAGCGTTTGAGCACCTTAAAAGAGTGTACCTACAAATTCAGATATGGCAGGAAATGACGTACTTATTGAAAATTGGGGATGGAAGTATTCCAATAACATGTACATCCCAATAACTATGAATCAATTACCTGCTCCGGATAATTTATTACAAATGTTATTTTGTAATTGCAAAAAGGGATGTGGAGCTGCGTGTGGATGCAGAAAAAGTGGTTTACACTGCAGTGGAGCATGTCTACAGTGCAGCGAAAATAGTTGTTCCAATACTTCACCCATTATACAGATAGATGAAGTAGAAGAAAATATTTGATGTTGACAACAATGTTATATTTTTAAATAAACGGATTTTGTACTAATAATTTTTTTTTCATGGTCGTAATTAATTACATTATTTCTTTAAATGTACACAATAGAGTACGTTTCATTTATAATTGAACTGACCGAGAAATTCCATTGTACATAGCAGCTGTCGCTCCGCTCTCCCCTCCACGTTCGAGATGTCTACTGGTATTTTTTTTCACAGGTATCTTTGAAAAATGTTCCTATATGTCTACTCAGGTGAGATTCAACATATAAATACAAAAAAATTACTGTTTAAAGTGAAAATATATGGTCAAACATTAATTTTTTATAATAATTTGTTTAAACAATGAAAAAATGGATTGCACAAAAAAAAAATTGGTAAACATTGCAATTTATAGTTTAAAAAACAATATCCCACATCAATCATATTATTTCATTCACTATAACTCTAATCCGAGGTTTTACGGTTTTGAATGCTCCAGGCACTCCACTATTGGGAAAATAATGAATTTGAAAAAAATTATGTGAATTCAATAATTCCAAAGATCTGCCGAATGTTGAAAATACTTTTTTGTCTGTTGATACCGAGAAAATTTCACGTATACAGGGTGTCCCAAGATGTTCCAAACAGCCAATATCTCGGCTCTCAGACAAGGTAGAAAGTTATAACAAAAAGTTTTTCAAATGGCATCAAAAACTCTACCAGAATCCGTCGTTAAAATTCTGTTTCTAATTACCACCCCTGAAAAAACTACCCCCAGATATTTTTTTCAAATGGCACCCTTATATTTTTCTCACTCTAAACGATTTCTTAGTGAAAGAAGAAATACATATGTTGAAACAATTTTTCATCATTTTACATAAATTCAACCTTAAAAAAAAATAAATATAATTTTCGGCATTCACCATTTTCTCCTAGAACATAGAGATGAAGAATGGACTGAGAAAAATGGTGAATGTGCCGGAAAGCATAATTATTTTTTGTTTTAGGGTTGAATTTTTGTAAAATGATGAAAAATTGTTTTAACATATTTCTTCTCTCGCTAAGAAATCGTTTAGAGTGAGAAAATTATAAGAGTATTTGAAGAAAATATCTGGGGGTAGTTTTTTCAGGGGTGGTAATTAGAAACAGCATTTTAACGACGGATTCTGGTAGAAATTTTACTGAAAAATAATGGACAGAATAGTCCGTTACTTTGTGATAGTTCATTCGAAAAAAAAATGAAAGTTCTCGCCTAACTCTACAGAAAAACTTATAAACGAACAGTGGAATTCCCCACTTTTCAAAAAAATTCTCAAAAAATAAGCCTACAGAAGAAATTGTAATACCTTTTTGCACAACTTGAAATACTCCAGTATGAAAATGTAGTAGTACTACGAAACCTGTGTCACTGTTAAACCTTAAAAGAACTAACTCCATTTACAAAGTTCTTGGGAATCTATGTGAATGATAGGTACCCCGAATTGGGAAGAACGTAATTCTAAACTGGGATGCAGCTTAGCTTCAGTCTGTTATCTTTGGATGTAATAACAAGATATCTGGATAAATTCTGCGTGAAAACCATCTATCATGCAGTATTCGAGACGAAAGCAAGATTTGGAATTATGTTTTATAGACATACTTCGAAGTCAATTCCAATATTCAATCTCCAGGTGGGTGTTAAAACGTCTTAAATGACAAATTTAATTATCATATCAACTGGCATACAATGATTGGATACAAAAACTTGAGAAAACGGTAACACAATAAAGGAATTGGTTTTGATATATAAAACTTCAATAATTTTCCATCACAAAAATCATTTTCTAACATCCTTACATGTATGTTTTTTTTTAGAAAGAGCATTAGATTCTTTGATGTATCAAACAATATAGCATTTTCAAAGTAGTATTTGGAAAATAGATTTGAACAGGACACCATACATTTTTACCTTTGATACAAGAGCACAAAGATAAAAAGCTCTGAAGAAGTATAGAGATTTTGTCATTTTTTCAAAGAATAGGCTGACATATTTATAACGGACAGAATCTTCTTCAGGAACAACATTTCATCTTTCTTTTGGATTTACACTGACAAAATATCTTGAAATCTGCAACAGAAAAGGAGATAGAAAATCATCAGGAAATAGTACCTATACAGGGTGAGTCTTTTACTTGTACGTATATTTTAACTGTAGATTCCTCTCATCAAACGAAACACTTTTTTCCTATACCATTTTTCAAAATTCGGTTTGGTTTGGGAGATACAGGGTGTCGAAAATCCATGAAAAAAACACTTTTCTGTTTATATCTTCGGAACCGTTTTTTTTTTGGTTGAGTTTTTACTCTATTCATAGTGCATATTCCTCAATCGAAACCTATTCAATATCTTTACTAGTATAAAAGTTACAGGGTAGTCGACTCATCAAAACACGCTAAAACACCATAAAACCACTTTAAAAAGATAAACGGTATCGTCGTATCAATTCTAAATCGGCTGGAGTCTAAAATAATTTCGTCAAAAAGTTCAGTTTTGCAGGGTAGGACTTGTATTTCGCAGCGTGGTAGGAACAGTTTCTCTGGAATAAAGATCACATATTTAGGTGGGCATTTTTAATTTTTGATATGAGGTGAGCGTTCAATGTAGTGTGTTTTTATTTCAAGTTGCATTTGGAAATGGCTTCACTTTGAGAACTGAAATTTTGTGGGTAAACTCAGAAAGGATTGGAGTTCTTAAGGTGGGCGTTCAATGTAGTGTGTTTTTATTTCAAGTTGATTTCGAAAACGGTTTCACTTTGAGAACTGAAATTTTGTGGGTAAACTCAGAAAGGATTAGGGTTCTTGTTGAAATAATTTTAATCGATTTCATTCCGACAGTTAATTTTTTCCTTTCAAAAATAGAAGAAAATGAACCAACCCATGCTTCTGTTTTATTTCAACAGAAAGACCCATGAAAATAGTTCAACTTCCGATTAAAAGTGAATCTACTGATAATTTCGTTCAGAAGATCAACTTGAAATACGGAATTGGCAGAGAATGGCCAAATTCAAATTTTGGCGGGAAAAAGTTCCTGCTTTACCCACAAATTGACTTATTTCATAGTTCGGCGATTTTCGGATAGAGAGCGCCATTATACATTTCCTTCATGATTGGAGAGATACTCATAGTACTTATTGTGAAAATGTAAGTTCTATGGAGATATTTCATAAAATGGACGGTGGCGCCCCTCTATCGGCTGAGCTTTCCTACTCGTAATGAACGATATTTTTCATTACACCTCTCTGAAAACAATCCAACGATATTTGTTGTTCGACAGAAAGCATTTCGATATTGTAAAACAATAATTATTCGAAACACTGACGTCTACTGTCATCACGCAATCGTTGCTTTGTGTCTCAGCATAGATGCATCTATGTCTCAGCGCACGGAAAAGGGTCACTTTCGGTGCCCTGAATCGACATGTTTTGATAGGGTTTTCAGAGCGGTGTAATGAAATAGTATATTTCATTACTAGTCCAGAAAGTAAGCTTTTTCCGTGTGCGCGCGAAGAGTTCCCGTGTGAGGCGGAGCCGAACACGGGAATTCGTGCAAGCACGGAAAAAGCCTTTCTGGACGTGTAATGAACGATATTTTTCATTACACCTCTCTGAAAACAATCCAACGATATTTGTTCTTCGACAGAAAGCATTTCGATATTGTAAAACAATAATTATTCGAAACACTGACGTCTACTGTCATCACGCAATCGTTGCTTTGTGTCTCAGCATAGATGCATCTATGTCTCAGCGCACGGAAAAGGGTCACTTTCGGTGCCCTGAATCGACATGTTTTGATAGGGTTTTCAGAGCGGTGTAATGAAATAGTATATTTCATTACTAGTCCAGAAAGTAAGCTTTTTCCGTGTGCGCGCGAAGAGTTCCCGTGTGAGGCGGAGCCGAACACGGGAATTCGTGCAAGCACGGAAAAAGCCTTTCTGGACGTGTAATGAACGATATTTTTCATTACACCTCTCTGAAAACAATCCAACGATATTTGTTCTTCGACAGAAAGCATTTCGATATTGTAAAACAATAATTATTCGAAACACTGACGTCTACTGTCATCACGCAATCGTTGCTTTGTGTCTCAGCATAGATGCATCTATGTCTCAGCGCACGGAAAAGGCTCACTTTCGGTGCCCTGAATCGACATGTTTTGATAGGGTTTTCAGAGCGGTGTAATGAAATAGTATATTTCATTACTAGTCCAGAAAGTAAGCTTTTTCCGTGTGCGCGCGAAGAGTTCCCGTGTGAGGCGGAGCCGAACACGGGAATTCGTGCAAGCACGGAAAAAGCCTTTCTGGACGTGTAATGAACGATATTTTTCATTACACCTCTCTGAAAACAATCCAACGATATTTGTTGTTCGACAGAAAGCATTTCGATATTGTAAAACAATAATTATTCGAAACACTGACGTCTACTGTCATCACGCAATCGTTGCTTTGTGTCTCAGCATAGATGCATCTATGTCTCAGCGCACGGAAAAGGGTCACTTTCGGTGCCCTGAATCGACATGTTTTGATAGGGTTTTCAGAGCGGTGTAATGAAATAGTATATTTCATTACTAGTCCAGAAAGTAAGCTTTTTCCGTGTGCGCGCGAAGAGTTCCCGTGTGAGGCGGAGCCGAACACGGGAATTCGTGCAAGCACGGAAAAAGCCTTTCTGGACGTGTAATGAACGATATTTTTCATTACACCTCTCTGAAAACAATCCAACGATATTTGTTCTTCGACAGAAAGCATTTCGATATTGTAAAACAATAATTATTCGAAACACTGACGTCTACTGTCATCACGCAATCGTTGCTTTGTGTCTCAGCATAGATGCATCTATGTCTCAGCGCACGGAAAAGGCTCACTTTCGGTGCCCTGAATCGACATGTTTTGATAGGGTTTTCAGAGCGGTGTAATGAAATAGTATATTTCATTACTAGTCCAGAAAGTAAGCTTTTTCCGTGTGCGCGCGAAGAGTTCCCGTGTGAGGCGGAGCCGAACACGGGAATTCGTGCAAGCACGGAAAAAGCCTTTCTGGACGTGTAATGAACGATATTTTTCATTACACCTCTCTGAAAACAATCCAACGATATTTGTTGTTCGACAGAAAGCATTTCGATATTGTAAAACAATAATTATTCGAAACACTGACGTCTACTGTCATCACGCAATCGTTGCTTTGTGTCTCAGCATAGATGCATCTATGTCTCAGCGCACGGAAAAGGGTCACTTTCGGTGCCCTGAATCGACATGTTTTGAAAGGGGTTTTCAGAGCGGTGTAATGAAATAGTATATTTCATTACTAGTCCAGAAAGTAAGCTTTTTCCGTGTGCGCGCGAAGAGTTCCCGTGTGAGGCGGAGCCGAACACGGGAATTCGTGCAAGCACGGAAAAAGCCTTTCTGGACGTGTAATGAACGATATTTTTCATTACACCTCTCTGAAAACAATCCAACGATATTTGTTCTTCGACAGAAAGCATTTCGATATTGTAAAACAATAATTATTCGAAACACTGACGTCTACTGTCATCACGCAATCGTTGCTTTGTGTCTCAGCATAGATGCATCTATGTCTCAGCGCACGGAAAAGGCTCACTTTCGGTGCCCTGAATCGACATGTTTTGATAGGGTTCTCAGAGCGGTGTAATGAAATAGTATATTTCATTACTAGTCCAGAAAGTAAGCTTTTTCCGTGTGCGCGCGAAGAGTTCCCGTGTGAGGCGGAGCCGAACACGGGAATTCGTGCAAGCACGGAAAAAGCCTTTCTGGACGTGTAATGAACGATATTTTTCATTACACCTCTCTGAAAACAATCCAACGATATTTGTTCTTCGACAGAAAGCATTTCGATATTGTAAAACAATAATTATTCGAAACACTGACGTCTACTGTCATCACGCAATCGTTGCTTTGTGTCTCAGCATAGATGCATCTATGTCTCAGCGCACGGAAAAGGCTCACTTTCGGTGCCCTGAATCGACATGTTTTGATAGGGTTCTCAGAGCGGTGTAATGAAATAGTATATTTCATTACTAGTCCAGAAAGTAAGCTTTTTCCGTGTGCGCGCGAAGAGTTCCCGTGTGAGGCGGAGCCGAACACGGGAATTCGTGCAAGCACGGAAAAAGCCTTTCTGGACGTGTAATGAACGATATTTTTCATTACACCTCTCTGAAAACAATCCAACGATATTTGTTCTTCGACAGAAAGCATTTCGATATTGTAAAACAATAATTATTCGAAACACTGACGTCTACTGTCATCACGCAATCGTTGCTTTGTGTCTCAGCATAGATGCATCTATGTCTCAGCGCACGGAAAAGGCTCACTTTCGGTGCCCTGAATCGACATGTTTTGATAGGGTTCTCAGAGCGGTGTAATGAAATAGTATATTTCATTACTAGTCCAGAAAGTAAGCTTTTTCCGTGTGCGCGCGAAGAGTTCCCGTATATATATATATATTCTTTTGAAAGTATTGACTGGTGTTAAAATGAGAAGAAAAGAAGATTTTCGATTAATGGAGATTATAGAAGATGAAACGAGAAAACAATTTGATGAGGCAAGAGAAATCGTCAGAGAGGAAAGCAAGAAGAATTTGGTTAAGATGCAGGAAGAAAGTAGAAGGAGTTTTAATAAAAAGAGAAAAGAAGCCAAGAAGTATAAAGTGGGAGACTTAGTTGCTATTAAACGAACCCAGTTTGGCTCCGGATTGAAAGTGACAAGAAAATTTCTTGGTCCTTATGAGGTCTCCAAGGAGAAACGGAATGATAGATATGATGTAATAAAAGTAGGAAACCACGAAGGACCCATCAGGACATCAACGTGTTCAGAGTATTTGAAGCCTTGGGTGCAATTCGGAACTGAATCCGAGTCGGATTCTACGTAGGATGGCCGAGTGTGGGATTCGTACTTATATTTCGAATTTAATTATAAAATTCTATGTTGTTTGAATGACGTTATCAATAACTTAGATATAGGAGGCGAAAAAATAAAAGAGCCGGAGACAGACGTCAATCAGATTGGAGACGAGTTTGTTCAGAGGCTGTATTTCCTCCGAATTTTGTTGTTACTTGCTTTCGTGAATAAAGTTTTATTCCAACCTCGTGATAATTACCCTAGACAACGTAAAAAATCCTACATTCCCGTGTGAGGCGGAGCCGAACACGGGAATTCGTGCAAGCACGGAAAAAGCCTTTCTGGACGTGTAATGAACGATATTTTTCATTACACCTCTCTGAAAGCAATCCAACGATATTTGTTCTTCGACAAAAAGCATTTCGATATTGTAAAACAATAATTATTCGAAACACTGACGTCTACTGTCATCACGCAATCGTTGCTTTGTGTCTCAGCATAGATGCATCTATGTCTCAGCGCACGGAAAAGGGTCACTTTCGGTGCCCTGAATCGACATGTTTTGATAGGGTTTTCAGAGCGGTGTAATGAAATAGTATATTTCATTACTAGTCCAGAAAGTAAGCTTTTTCCGTGTGCGCGCGAAGAGTTCCCGTGTGAGGCGGAGCCGAACACGGGAATTCGTGCAAGCACGGAAAAAGCCTTTCTGGACGTGTAATGAACGATATTTTTCATTACACCTCTCTGAAAACAATCCAACGATATTTGTTCTTCGACAGAAAGCATTTCGATATTGTAAAACAATAATTATTCGAAACACTGACGTCTACTGTCATCACGCAATCGTTGCTTTGTGTCTCAGCATAGATGCATCTATGTCTCAGCGCACGGAAAAGGCTCACTTTCGGTGCCCTGAATCGACATGTTTTGATAGGGTTTTCAGAGCGGTGTAATGAAATAGTATATTTCATTACTAGTCCAGAAAGTAAGCTTTTTCCGTGTGCGCGCGAAGAGTTCCCGTGTGAGGCGGAGCCGAACACGGGAATTCGTGCAAGCACGGAAAAAGCCTTTCTGGACGTGTAATGAACGATATTTTTCATTACACCTCTCCTAAAACAATCCAACGATATTTGTTCTTCGACAGAAAGCATTTCGATATTGTAAAACAATAATTATTCGAAACACTGACGTCTACTGTCATCACGCAATCGTTGCTTTGTGTCTCAGCATAGATGCATCTATGTCTCAGCGCACGGAAAAGGCTCACTTTCGGTGCGGCCGCACGGAAAAGGGTCACTTTCGGTGCCCTGAATCGACATGTTTTGATAGGGTTTTCAGAGCGGTGTAATGAAAAGGCTTTTTCCGTGCTTGCACGAATTCCCGTGTTCGACTCCGCCTTACACGGGAACTCTTCGCGCGCGCACGGAAAAAGCTTACTTTCTGGACTAGTAATGAAATATACTGTTCTGGACGTGCGATGAACGATATTTTTCGGTGCCCTGAATCGACATGTTTTGATAGGGTTTTCAGAGCGGTGTAATGAAAACAGTATTTGTTGGTACAAGAGTATTGGAGAAACTCTACACCATTTCCAAGTGTATTTCAGAAGGCGTCAATTGTATTTCAGAAAACATCAGATGTATTTCAGATTAGTCAATTGCATTTCAGAAAACATCAAATGTATTTCAGATTAGTCAATTGTATTTCAGAAAACGTCAATTGTATTTCAGATTATATCATATGGTTTTCAGAAATCATCAATTTTGCATCTGAGAAAACATCACTTGTAATTCAGATCAGTCAATTTAATTTCAGATATCGTCAATTGTATTTGGGAAATGGTCATTCGTGTCCCGAGACTGAAAGCGAGATGACTGTGATATTTGGAAATTCGGTATAATGTGGCACAAAAAAGAAGCTGTAATTCTTGAAACCCCTTATTCGAGCATTTTTCAAATATTCGCCACAACTGTTTTCTGGAAGACTTTGGGGTTCGTGGATGATTCGTGGAGCATGGGAGGATTGCCTCGATATTACCTACACGTTGGACAGAAGGTTTGGCCAATGTAAATTCAGTACTCGTCAAAAAATATGATAAAATCTGGATGTCAATTGTATTTCAGAAAACATAAATTCAGAAAAAAATCAATATAATCTTTATTCTATGGTAAAACAGTCGAACAATCCAATAATTAACTCTTAACTCAAGATAACTAACATCCTACAGGGATATCTTCCATGGCAATAACAGCTGCATGAAAGGTAGTGGTGCTATATGCTGTGCTGCTCGAGCACAATCACCCCCAACGGTTGTTTCCTTAGCCTGGTCAATAATATTCTCCAGATATGTGAGTTTTTGTTCAAGAACTCTGGGTGGCACATAGGGGGAAATTTCAAGGTGTGTTTTCACATAGGTCTTGATCTTTGACCAAACAATTTCGATTGGGTTCAGTATTGGCGAATAAGGGCTCAGTCGTACCAGTATTGCTGATGTAGTTTTGACAACAGTGTCCAATCTGGAGTGGCATGGAGCATTATCACATACTATTACTAAATCTTCCAGCTGGTTTCCCATATTTCGCCACTGTTGCATTAAAGCCCTCGCCCATCAATTTGCTGAATCCGCTGTGAATGAACCTCTGCGTTGTTCCATCACTACTAAACCAGCAGCAGACATGGTCCCTTGACGCTGAAAGATATTGGATGACTCTTGTACCAGCTCGGGACCGTCCTCTTGTTCTTCGACAGAAAATTGGTTTAGTCCATCCAAACAATTTGCTTTCCCTGCTGAATATATAAATTCAAGGACTGTACATATTCAGCCCGTTTCTTCTTATTTTCCATTATATTCATGTTTGTTGGCTCATAATGAACTTGTTTCAATGTGAATAGTTTCCCGTTTCCCCTCTAAATATTTTCCTATAGTGGATGTACAAACATCTTTCCGAAAATGTTGCATTGTCATGGTCTTCATTTGTTTGAGAGATAAGGAACAGTTTTCCTCTAACCATAGGATAATTGAGTTTATTTCTTCATCAGTAAGGGTTTTCAGACCGAATCCAATGATATGCCATTTTGTATTCCACACCCAGTGTTATCGCTAAGTTACCCAGTCTTCGCCCTTGTTAGCACATCTCACAATCCTTTGACCAGGGCCGATCCTAGCAGGTGTGCAGCGCGTGCCCCGCACGCGGGCGGCCAATCTCAAGGGGCGGCCACATTTTTATGTCAGTTTGTAAAAAAAATGATTTTCAAGAAATCTTAAAGAGATGATTGTTTTCAATAATTGATTATTACTTTCCCCCTCTAATCATCCAAATTTTGAATGAGACGAGAAAAAAATTAAATGAAACTGAAATTTTCAACCTTGTCAAATCAAATATTCCTTGTTTCCCCTTACCAACAAAAAGAAACAAAGGAACTCTGTAGTACAATTTCTGGCAAGTCAGAATTTGGCATTTAGAGGAACTAGTTCAGAATTCTATCGTAGCGATAATGGAAATGATATCGGAACACCTTAACAATATAATTAGATGTAAGGGTATAAGGACGTGAGGCGTATTCCACACTACTTGGGGCAGCATTTTCAAAACTACATTAGTAGCATTTTAACCGAATCTATTCGTGAAGAGATAACACGCGTTGTTGGGTAGAGTTTCAGTTAAAGAACTGAAGTGCGGTTCAATTTTATATAATGAGATTTTTACCAAGTTTATGAATAGAAAAATAAAAGAGCCAATGGACTGTATATGTTTATAAATAGTTATTGAAACCCAACACAAATGAAAGGATCAATGCACCCAAATTAACAATTGCAAGGTCTTACCTATTTCAGCAAAACGGCCAACCAGATCTCGTCGGTTACTCCTATTTCCATGAACAGAGTGATCGAGCTCGACAAACGAACATGGAATGAAGCTTATGACGTTAAAATCCGTTGCTAAAAATGTCAAAGTAGGAACACTTATCCTTGTGGCCAAATAATAACCACGCCACTGGTAACAGTACTTTGAACTAAATTCGCACAAATAAATGGTCTTAAATGAATGTACTTAATTCGAATGAATCGAAATCACTAGAATTTGAAACACAAGAAAAACTGAACTTTTCTAGATTCACGAAAGGAAACAGAATAAATTTATATTATCGGTAGCAGATATATGTATTCACGATTACGGGAATCAACTGACGCATCTACACATATGGGATCTCCCTGGTATCGGAGAAATTGAATTAATTTCGGAAGGAATAAAAATGAAAAATTCAGAAAAGTTATCTGAACCGTTCACTTGGCGTGAACAAAACAGGCCGCCGTAAAATTGTATGAATTTTACAAAATATTGGAAGCAGTGAAGTTGAATCTAAAATCTAACAAACTAATATCTAAAGAATTGAGGAAAATTTGAAGTGATCGCTTAAAATTAAATATTGATCGGAACCAAACGTGTTAGGGCTCTTGTATATTGACCGGCCGCGGTTTTTATTGACGCAACTCGAATCGTACCATCGGGTCCCGGATGCAACTCGATTATACGTCCGATAGGCCAAGTGGCAGGTTTGGAATCTATGCCCTTAATGAAAACTAAATCTCCAACAGATGGATAAGCGTTTTGTGTCTTCCATTTATTGCGCTGAATCAAAGTGTGGAGATATTCGTGTGACCATTATTACCAGAATTGGTGAAACAATTTTTTATGTTGTTCCCAACGTTTGATGGGCGCTTGAACATTATCAAGCGTCAATTCGGGAATGGACAACAATGGGGCGCCTATCAGGAAATGTCCAGGTGTTGAAAAGTCCGCGGATTCGGAGGGATCAGAGGACAAGGGGCAAATTGGTCTACTATTTAAAACCGCTTCAACACGAGTGAAAATCGTTGCAAGTTCCTCAAATGTACAAGCAACCGAATTTAGAGATTTGTGAAGCAGACGCTTTGCTGATTTAACACCGGCCTCCCACAAACCTCCGAAATGGGGGGCATATGGAGGAATAAACTTCCATTTGATGGATCTCTTCGACAAATTATCGCATATATCGACATTATTTGATTTCAAGAACTGAGAAACCCCATCAAGAAAGCGTGAAGCTCCGACGAAATTGGTACCATTGTCGGACCAAACTTCTTGAGGTAAGCCTCGTCTAGCGATAAATCGATCTAAGGTCGATAAAAAGGCCTCCACGGTGAGGGACGAGGTGAGGCCTTGGTGACGAAACAAATGAAGAGAGCAAGATATGCTTTCATCATTGTTGGTTTGCGTGAATTATTTGACCGATAAGAAAAGGGGCCAGCAAAGTCCACACCCACCTTACTAAAAGGACGTGAAATATTGACTCTGGGGGCAGGTAGAGGAGCCATGAAGGGTTGATAAGTTGTACCTCGAAACCTTGTGCATGTTATGCATTTTCGAATGCACTCTCGAACCAGATTTCGTAAGGACAGAATCCAATAATTTTGCCGAATTAAAGACATCGTCGTGTTAGGACCGGAATGAAGCGAGATTAAATGAAATTGGAGACATATTAAACGTGACAATGCACAGTTTTTCGGAAGCAAAACTGGATGCTTAGCACTCTGTGCTAAAGAAGAGAATTGTAGTCTTCCTCCTACCCTGATCAATCCTGCAGAATCGATATAAGGATTCAAAGATCGAAACGATTTCTCGATTGACTTTTTTTGCAATAAATTCTGGCGCAATTTATCGAAATAGTGTTGCTGTGTGATTAACACTATGGATTGAAGGGCTTCCTCCAGCTCATCCTGAGAAATTGGGCCGGACAATCGTGACGCTGAATTGGTTTTGTGGTGACAATTGACAATGAATCTTCTTATATAGGCGAAGACTCGTTTTACTCTATTTAAAGTTGAAAAGTTCTCGATAACCATTAATAGCGTATTTACTGGAGGCTCATTTGCGGTTGCAACATTAATGTTAGCTTTTAATTCAATTAGGGGAGCTGAATTCAGATCACAATCGGTGAAAGGTGGTGGCCAATTGGAAACTGGATTAACCAAGAAATCAGGACCATGAAGCCAAAAATTGTGAATTCTTGGGGTGAGAAATAGTTGAGGCGTGAGACCTCGAGATGGCAAATCAGCTGGATTTGACTCGGTGGATACATGATGCCATGATACGTCAGGAACTAAATCGTTTATCGCGACTACACCATTGGCAACAAACGTTTTGAGGCGATGAGGGGGTGTTATAAACCATGACAGCACAATTTGAGAATCTGAAAACAGACGAACTTCAGATATTTTAAGGGGAAATTTACTGTACAGAATCATTCTGACCAATTTAGCCAACAAAACCGCAGCAGATAGTTCCAATCGAGGAACCGAAAGTGTTTTTAATGAAGCTAAGTTTGATTTAGCGGCCCACAAGTGCAATGAAATGCGATTTTCAATTGTATCAGAAGGATGAACAGAGGCTGCGTATGCCTTCTCAGATGCGTCACAGGAACCTGCCAGTTTGATTTTACACTCATGTGAACGAATGACAGAGCGAGGAATCCTCAACACTGGAAGTGCCAGAATATCACCGACGACTTCAGAACACTCGTCAGAATGGGAATCACATGAAGGCTCATCACAACCCAATTTTTCCGACCATAATTTCTGTTGGCGATCATAAGGGGTAGATCGGGTGAAAAAAACCGATTTGATTTTGGAAAAGGACTCTTTTATAGGACCTATGATAGTCCAACCGAAAAATGTGTTAACGGCTGTAGGAAATCCAGAAGACGAAATTCGACCATCGCGATCGAAAACCAGCGAATACGTATCAGCGCCCAAGAGAACATCTATTGGTTGAGAACGGTGAAAATTTTCATCAGCCAAATTTAAATGCTGAAAATGCTTGAATATTTCCTGAGACAAGGGTGCAGAAGGAATCTCGTTTGTAATTTCCGGTAATACAATGGCATCCACCTGTAAGAATTCTGATCCCTTTCTAGGATACAGCCGGCATTCCACTAAACCTAACGGTCTTGCATTTGATTGACCAATGCCAGAAATAGACACATTGACAGGATCAATTTTCAAACCTAATCTTTCGACTAGGGGTTGACTTATGGCTGAAATCTGGGATCCAGGGTCTAAAACTGCTCTTACAGATATCATTGAACCATCTGCGGATTCTATTCTTGCTTGAACAGTGCCAAGAAGTACTTGATTAACGGAGACCGATTTTCTATTGATGTGATATGAATTAATAACATCATTTGAAGGAAGGGAATGAGACGTTGAAGGCTGATTTTCAACATGATTTGTTTTACCTGGAGTACGACATGATACATTTGATCGATTGGCAGATTCGTTATTAGAAGAAGATTCGTTATCGGGATGGCGACTAGTGTGATGACGATTTGATCTACACAATCGACACGAATTTTTGGAAGCGCAATCTTTGAAATTGTGTAGACCAAGGCAGTTGAAACAGCGCTTGGAATTTTTCAAAAATTCGAATTTGTCTTGTCTTGACAAATTTATATAGGAGGCACATGCGAACAATGGATGCGAATCAGAGCATTTCGGACAACGAAATTTTCTTGAATTCGGGAAGCTACGTGAATCACTAGAGCTTTGAGAGGTGGATGCAGAATTTGCAAATAAAACATTTCTCGTTTTATTTTTATCTGAATGAGATGAATTGATTGGTGTTGATTTGGATGCAGATCTGGAAGAACTCTGTTCGTAAAATTCCTGAGCCGTTAGCTGTTGCGTTACGAATGCAATCAAGGTGCTATATGCGGGAATCTCGGATGAATTTAATTGACTTTCAAACGCTTTTCTCGTGTGAGGGTCAACATTACGCAACGTTATGGAAAACAGAAGGAAATCTGATAAGTCCTTTATATTCAGCGCTTTTATTGCATTGACAGAATTTTGGTGGCAGTTTAAAAATTCTTTAAGATGCGAGACCGAATTATTATTCGAAGCTTTGAAATTAAGAATTTCGTTTAAATACATCGTAGCCAACATACGAGGATTCTGAAAGCGCGATTTTAACGCTTGATAGGCCAACTCATAATTTTCAATTGACAATTGTAACCCCGATATGACCGCAAGAGCATCATTTCTCAGATAAGATTTCAACAGTTGAAACTTTTGTATGGTTGTCAAACTGTTGTTTTCATGGACCGAAGAATTGAAAAGCTGGAAAAACTCAGGCCACTCAGCGCTTTCGCCAGAAAAGGGGCGAATATTAATTTTTGGCAGCAAAATGGATTCATTCGAACTCAGAGCTTGCGAACTCGACGCAGGTGTCGACAAAGCTTCCTGTCGTTTCAGAGACAGAAAAAGCCCACTTATGCGTGCAATCACTTCAGCAAACGCCAACTCTGACTTTGCCGTCTCTATACGATCTTCTGATAACAACTCGTAATTCAATTCCATTATTTCCTCCTGTATTTCTTCAAATTTAGATTCATAACTAGAAATCTTTTCTCGGTATGCTTTTAATTCGAAAAGTTTCGTACCATCATAATCTTTTACTCTGTGCCAGATTCCGGTGATGGTAGAAAATATGTTGGCCCGTTTGTCAACCAACTTATCCAATGTTTTATTGCCTGTATCTGTCTTCGGTGGCATTGTTATAAAGAAATTTAATAAGAAACAGATACAAACAGCAAAAAACGAATTGAAAAGGAATGAAATTGAATATCTCGATGGAAACAGATGTATGCGACCCGTCAGCTGTGGAACGATGTTGCCAGATTGCGATGATCGTCGTATATCTGAATATAAAATGGCCGCTATAAAACTAAGATTTTTGAATTTTTGACTGAAACTTTCAAATTTTGAGGAAATAAGCTTGAGATTGAGCTTAATATCCGGCCCGAAGGACCAAAACGTGTTGGGTAGAGTTTCAGTTAAAGAACTGAAGTGCGGTTCAATTTTATATAATGAGATTTTTACCAAGTTTATGAATAGAAAAATAAAAGAGCCAATGGACTGTATATGTTTATAAATAGTTATTGAAACCCAACACAAATGAAAGGATAAATGCACCCAAATTAACAATTGCAAGGTCTTACCTATTTCAGCAAAACGGCCAACCAGATCTCGTCGGTTACTCCTATTTCCATGAACAGAGTGATCGAGCTCGACAAACGAACATGGAATGAAGCTTATGACGTTAAAATCCGTTGCTAAAAATGTCAAAGTAGGAACACTTATCCTTGTGGCCAAATAATAACCACGCCACTGGTAACAGTACTTTGAACTAAATTCGCACAAATAAATGGTCTTAAATGAATGTACTTAATTCGAATGAATCGAAATCACTAGAATTTGAAACACAAGAAAAACTGAACTTTTCTAGATTCACGAAAGGAAACAGAATAAATTTATATTATCGGTAGCAGATATATGTATTCACGATTACGGGAATCAATGAACTGAATTGAAAAATGAAATGAAACAAAAACATACGCAACATGTGCGCGTTCCACAAACTGACGCATCTACACATATGGGATCTCCCTGGTATTGGAGAAATTGAATTAATTTCGAAAGGAATAAAAATGAAAAATTCAGAAAAGTTATCTGAACCGTTCACTTGGCGTGAACACGCGTTGTCAGAAAAGCCAAATATTAGATACTCCATCATTATGGATTCATTTGTTATTAGGTGTGTAGACTTATCGAATAGTACCTACAGTCTGCAGTAGACATTTTAGAGTACCTTATTATACAGGGTCTTTCACGAGGAACCTCACCCATATTTATACGGGAAACTACTGAACGTATTTTCATGAAATTCAGCACTTATAAGTATTTCACGATGCTGATGAAATCTAAAATATTTTCAAGGCATGAGCACCTCCGGTTTTTCCGGAAATGACGTCAACTTCCTTTTTTCAAATTAGAACATCATTTTGTTATTGCAGAAATAGATTCCTTAGAAAATTTCAAGTTATTTTGATGTAACATTTTTCAGTTTTGGTTGGAAAATTCTCTCTGAGCAGGAAAATTCGAAAAAAATATCGAAAATAGAGCTCCGCTGAAACAAGAATAACTTCGAGGTTTTTGGATGGAAATCTTTCATTTTTGGGATTTTCCAAGATGTAAGATTGATGTATCCACTTTAAAAATCGAAATCGCGATTCATGATACAGGGGGTGAAAAAATCGCTTTCAAAGTTAGGGATGACAAAATCGTGAAAAATCAATTTTTTCAAATTAGAACCCCATTTTTTTATGGCAGATATTGAATCTACGTTAAAAAATAATGTGAGTGTATGCATCACACCCTTGCCCTAAAGTGGATATTTTCTGAGTTATTCACAAAAAACTGTTTTTCGTCTTGAATTTTCAGCTATTTCTTTTCCCTTCACGCCAAAAAGATGAAATTTTCAGGAACTGTTACTTAAACCATGTTTTAGATTTTACTACCCTAATATGCAAGAGAAAAAAGTTACAGGTTGTTCCTAAATAGATTGCGAATTTGGATTCGAATTTTTATCGGAAACCTCTTTATTTCAACTAATCGGCCATTGGTTTTCTCTCCAGTGATAAATAAATAATTCCTTATGAACCATATGCAAAAACTTACCATGTTTTACATTCTTTTTTTTAATGATAGATATCATTAATTACATCTGCCAAATTCCTCTTTATTCAGTAGATGAAATTAATGATATCTATCATTAAAAAAAAGAATGTAAAACTTGGTAAGTTTTTGCATATGGTTCATAAGGAATTATTTATTTATCACTGGAGAGAAAACCGATGGCCGATTAGTTGAAATAAAGAGGTTTCCGATACAAATTCGAATCCAAATTCGCCATCTATTTAGGAACAACCTGTAACTTTTTTCTCTTGCATATTAGGGTAGTAAAATCTAAAACATGGTTTAAGTAACAGTTCCTGAAAATTTCATCTTTTTGGCGTGAAGGGAAAAGAAATAGCAGAAAATTCAAGACGAAAAACAGTTTTTTGTGAATAACTCAGAAAATATCCACTTTAGGGCAAGGGTGTGATGCATACACTCACATTATTTTTTAACGTAGATTCAATATCTGCCATAAAAAAATGGGGTTCTAATTTGAAAAAATTGATTTTTCACGATTTTGTCATCCCTAACTTTGAAAGCGATTTTTTCACCCCCTGTATCATGAATCGCGATTTCGATTTTTAAAGTGGATACATCAATCTTACATCTTGGAAAATCCCAAAAATAAAAATTTTCCATCCAAAAACCTCGAAGTTATTCTTGTTTCAGCGGAGCTCTATTTTCGATTTTTTTTTCGAAATTTCCCGCTCAGAGAGAATTTTCCAACCAAAACTGAAAAATGTTACATCAAAATAACTTGAAATTTTCTAAGGAATCTATTTCTGCAATAAAAAAATGGTGTTCTAATTTGAAAAACGGAAGTTGACGTCATTTCCGGAAAAACCGGAGGTGCTCATGCCTTGAAAATATTTTAGATTTCATCAGCATCGTGAAATACTTATAAGTGCTGAATTTCATGAAAATACGTTCAGTAGTTTCCCGTATAAATATGGGTGAGGTTCCTCGTGAAAGACCCTGTATATAGGCTTTTATTTCCAAACGTACGATAACAACATCAGTTCTCGACTGACACGATCATCGAAAAGTTCTATTTCTCCGCCTAGGCGGAGAAATATTTACTTTTCCCTCCGGCGCACAGTGGGGCAGAATACCTTGAAACCTGGCATTAAATATTTAGGTGTTTGTTTAGTTTGAAAATACAATATATTATTATTTTTATATGTTAATTGGTAAAGGTAAAAGGCATTTTGGATCCTACAAATATTTATTAACATCGGAATTAATGTAATCACACATCATAACACAATTAAAGACCTTTTGGATGATGATTTCGATTCATTATTCGGATAAATCGGAAACACTGGAATATTCTGATGACTTCAAGTCTTCTTCTCAAATCCTGTAGTGGGACGCTAGCCAAGGGCGGATATAGCTGTTTTTCATGGGAGGGTTAATAACGATCTTGAGTGAGGGTAATAACGATTGAAAACCATTAAATCAGGTACACAATGTAGGAAATATTGTATGTGACCACCTTTTTCTAAGGTCTTCGATAATCATTGGGGAGGGGGGTATTTACCCCCCGTACACTCACCCTCGTAAATCTGCCCTTGACGCAGGCAACAGTTTCTGTAACACGTATATATTATTTGGATAGCAGAGCTTCTTTGCTGCTTGGACAGTCTTGTACGAAGGGAATATTTGAGGAGCACTAGAGCACTATCCCTCACAGCTCCATATTGATGTTGAGATAACTTTGCTGTTATCAAAACAGCTAGACTCTAGAGCATCTTAGCCAGGCATAGATTTTGGTTGTGAGTCCAACGAAGATATAAAGGCATTTCTACAGTGGCCCGTTTTAGAGACGTAGAAGTTATTTCATGAAGAATTTTTGATGCATGTACTTCTGACCTTAGACTCATCTTTGTTGTTATGTCAATACAGATACGTGAGTCGTATCCTAAAGTTCTTTAGTTTTAAACCATTTTGTTTTCTCATCTCTCTTAGCGATCATCAAAGGTGACTTCAGGACGATCAAGCCTTTTCTCAGTTATACTAGGAAACGAATTCGACCTTTCCAGTCATTCTTTTTCGTAATTTTGGAAACGTACAACCATTCTTCGTGCTTTTGTGTAACGAGACTCATATTCAGCCTTCAAATATAAATTTTTTTTCAGAAGCTCCTACTCCTGCTCTGCATTACATTTCGTACGTTTTTTTTCATTTCTTCGTTAAAATAATCAATTTTTTTTCAATTTAACTGTTCCGCAACTCCTCATTATATCTATGTGCTCTTTTCCTTCAAAAATCATTGCGCTCGAAGTCGTTACTGAAGGAGAAATAAATTTTAAAGAAATAATCGATTATCAATGAGTGCCCACCTCGCTGTCTAAAATTGATTTTTCTGAAAAAAGGCAGAATATGGGCAACAAATTTTCATGATTCTAAAATGAGCATGGATCAAGCTTCGCAAAAATGTAAATATCAAACTTTGGACGGCCTTGGAACATAACTGAAAACCTTCATGATTCTGAGAGTACGATAAAAATGTAAAGATTCAATCATAGACAACATCAACAAGAATTCATTATTATTCTATGTAAGTTTTTATTCATCCAAAGTTCTTAAATTATCTACACATACCTGAACTTGAAGCTGCCATCAAAAAAACTCGTAACAATAGTGATCTGTTAACAGAGTAACGTTGTAAAACTACAGCAATTACGGAAAAATTTTGCAGTCGTCTCGACTTGGCCAAAAAATGGCTACAAAGAAGAGCTGTCGGGAGCGCAGTGGGGATCATTGTGCTTTTTTGTCGCTTACGGTAGTAATCTGTCGCTTCGACATATGACGGTATGGAAATATGCATTTTTAATTTTTGATTTAATGCCAGGTTTTAAGGCATTCTGCCCCACTGTGCGGCGGCAGTAAAAGTGTTGCTACGAAAAAGATTGCTTGGTTACCATGAACATAGATGCATAGAATACAAAAACTTCCAATTCAAACGTCATTTTTATTTGATAAAGTTACATTAAATGTACAATTTTCATGAATTTGAAAGCGTTCGGAAATAAAATAGCATATTTCATTCGGAGAAGAAGTGACTTTTCGTGGCTCGCTTTCAATTTTCCGCCTCACTCCGTTCGGCGGATAAACTCAAACTCGCCACGAAAAGTGACACTTCTCAGTAGTAATAACCCAAGGACATTGATAATTGTTCGAAAAAATTCTATGACAGAATTCGAAAGCTTGTTGCTTGGAAACAGACCGACGCCGTAGGCGGAGGTCTGTTGTCTACAAGCAACAAGCTTGAGAAAGTTGTCATAGAATTTTCGAGCATTTATCAATGTCCGAGGGTTATTCGGATAGAAAATTTTTTGCTAATTATAGAAAAAATACAGAGCTAAAACAATTTATTTAAAGGTGCAATTAACAAAGGAACAATTAGAATAGTTAAATGAAGATCCAGACGTGTTAGTTTCTATAACTGATGAAGATGTATTTCCACTACGCATGCTGTTAATAATTTGATTATGATGTTCTTCGTCAATATTCAAGTAGGGTTTTATTGAGTTGGCATTGTTGTGATCCGTAATTTTTATAAGCTGTTGTTCTTGTACACCACTTTTGGCCAATCGACTAACCGCGGTCGATCTATTGGAATGATTAGTATTTTTTTTTCCTTTGTATTCAATCCAATCGCTTCGGCAGACGATCTTGTCCAATTTTGAATCGTATTTCTTCCAATGGGCATATTATCATACCAGTGATCATTTTCGGATTTCCATTGATGATTTGGTCTGACGAATAATCTGTTGGTTTTAATATTTGGGCCCCTTTTCGACATCAATTTTTTGAATAATCGGACAGGACAAACGTTGCTGTCATCGTTTTCTATTAAAAACTTGCTTCCAGTACACATTCTTGAACCACCCTGGCAAGTCTTGCTGAATACAGGGTTATATTCCACTCGGTTGGTTACAGAACCATCGTTGTTTGATTCGATACAAAAAAATTCAGTCAAGCAAGCAGCAGCTTCCCCACCTCGCCAAGCTAATTCTACCGCGGCTATGTGATAGAATTTCCGTTGCAGCCCTTCAGGAGTATTTTCATTCCATAAATTCACCATTTTTGTTATTTCCACAGAACTTAATGCTGCCGAACTTTGCTTCCTTTTACTTGGGTCTGATTGCAGTTTTTGTCGTATAGAATCACGGGCAGCTCGCGCTTGTTGAAATACAACACTTTTGAATGGGTCAATAATAACTTTCATTTCTTTATAATATTTTTCTTGTAACAGCTTACTTGTTATATTCCACATGGTTTTGACCGTACTTTCTTTGAACTCTTTACCATCTTTTCTCCTCATGTTCACAGCCCAATCCTTTAAAATCAATGCCAATTCTTCCGCCGTCCGATTTCCATCTAATTGATACTTTCTATCGTTGCAAAAGTCTATAAATGCTTTCCATACAAATTTCTTACTGTAAACGGTGTTTTTTGGTATGTTCGATTCTATAATTTCATTAATATTATCGTCAGTATTGCAACCAAATCGTGACATTTCGAAATATTAAATATTTGAAACTTAAAAATCGAAATGAATCAATATGTGTCCATAGCAACGTGAAAACAGCCCATGGTCTGTTATCGATGTAATGTTGACATGATTGGGTGAAATTGTTCATCTGATATCAAATGAGGAAATTTAATTGGTTGTTGGAACTGTCAAAAAATCTTCCTCCTAATGAAATAATATACTATGTATTTTCCAGTAACCAATACCACTGGACAAGGTTTATGTAATTTTTTTGTTGGAAAAGCTATTACCTAGCCTCCAGCTTGACGTTCATGATATTCGGGGTCAATGATATGATAATGGAACAAATATGAAAGGAAAAAATGTAGGCCTTCAAAAAAGGATACTCACCATTAATCCTAGAGCATTTTATGTTCCATGTTCGGGTCATACCTTGATCTAGTGAAAAGGCATGTTTTCAAGCACAAGGAGCTCTGTAACATGGATAGCAGCATATTTTTTAACAAATTCAGTATCACCACACATACACGGGGAGACAGAGTTTTTTCAGAGGTTTTTATTTGTTCTCGTGTATCATACGCAGAATTGTATGGTACCCCGTTTACATTCCCTCTGCTAACACTCAGATTTGGAGCGGGAAACAGATTTTATTCTCTTATATAATCTGTTTCTTGTCGCCATTTCTTCACACGTGCCATATGCCATATATTGTTTGATATTACGAAACAGTATGTAATTCTCTCTTTCAAAAGAATATATATATATCTAGTGGTTAATGATACTGCCACTTCTAGTGGGGAAATTTCGGATTTTTTTGAAGGAGTGCAAGAATATAATTCTTGCACTTCAATTTCTTTTCTGGGTCTCCATATCGATGGTATATATTTAAAAAATATGTCGAAGGTTTTACTTTGAAACCCGACACACGGTGGGGGAGTCGCATAAATGCAGGACTTTAAAAATATCGTGGAAGCTTTAAATGCTTTAATTGGAGATCCCAGTAGGGATAACATTTGCTGCGTTATTCAAATTCATCGGCAATGAACATTTCAGGTGAAATTAATGTTGGCATGGATGTAATTTTATACTTGCATTTCTCAACATTGGAACACGACAAATTATTGCACAATTATCCATTAAATTCATTGTTGAAAATTGCAAACTGAATTGAACTTTTGACTTTTTTCTCGAAGTCACACTTTTTCACATTTCTATGTGCTTTGATAAGGTACTTCTTATATTCTGTAACAAGGGCAGAATGAAAATCCGATACCAGTGAATTATTCGGAAGGCGAGCCTGAGGAATCACGAGTATGTTTTCTGTTGGTATTATATTATGTATAATTTGTGATCACATACGTTGACAGTAATTTTTAGTTCTAAGTTTATGTGTGTGGTAAGTCATTCGAAGAAAAAATGGTGGAAGTTGGCCATTGTAACATATAACCATATATAAGTCGAAGTTGTGTTTCTTTCACGTTCTGAATAAATTATAATTTTGTGTTTAAGTGTAGTTAGTTATTCTCGAAACAACCCAAACTATCGAAAATATAACATTTTCAAAAGTGTTACGGAATGAATATTCCATAACAGTGTGTGGGAATGAAATTCAGTCAAAATGCTCAAAAAACTAGGATTGTACCATTGAGTTTAAATATACATAGAGACACAGCCCAGTTCAACGATTTGAAGCTAAATTTTGTGTAGTTCCTTCACCGGTTCATAGATGGATAAGTGTGTTTCAGAGAAGAGAAAATTTTTACTCCCGCATCTGGCGGTAAGTAGCTGAACTATAAGGCACTATTTCCGAAGCCGAATGCGATGACGATCAGGCATATGGAAATGTGGGATGTTCAGTATTTCATCACCTGATTTTTTTTATGCAATAAAACGAAAATTATTTTTGATCTTTCATGAATATGAAATACTGATGTATGAAAAAATAAATGCATGCAATTTTTTCTTCATTCACAAGTATTTATAAATAGATTTTCTATGAATTTTTAAAAATTTTTAATTTTTTATAAACAGCGGGATGCTTCTGTGTCGAGATTCCTTTGGTTTTTTCTGTCCCCTGTAAAGCTTCACTCGAATCAGTTGTCTCAACAAATGAATACTGTGCTTTTCAAATTCTGAAGGTAACGGAGAGTTCCAATCTTCTATAAATTCATTTTTTTTAATTTTCCTAAAATATACCTTTGAAGTCACATCTTTTCTGATTTTGTGACCATAATTTTTTTTATGACCAACAGCGCTTTCCTCATCAAACGTTTGAAATCGGTTGAGGGAATTCTCAAATGCAGCGACTCTGCTCGAATTTGAAATCTGCGATCGAGGAAGTAGCTATTGATGGGTCTCGAAGCTCGCCCGGTGGCTCCCCGTCGACAGTTCGGAAGACGGCACCGATTTCGCTGGGGACGGAAGAAGCCGAATAGATGTTGCGATCTAAACCAGGTTGAAGATGGAAATAAAGGACCCCCGTGTGCAGGGTCCTGGCACTTCCTTTCCCCCACCATTCAACGAGTTTTATTTATGTGGGCATACACCAGGAGCGCTGCATACGCTTTTAATAAGTTCAGCCGCCTGTAGACGGCGCTGTATATGTATGTCGTTTCTTTCGTTGTTTTGATTTCACTGATTTCAGCGTTTGAGGTTCTTTTTGGTTAGAACTTTATATAAATTTATAAGTCTTTGCTTTTAAGAAGCAACATTGCTCTTGTAACACGTGGAATTTTTAATAATTTTAAGTTAGTCAACTACAATAATATAGTGAAGAATGCCGTCGAGAATAAGGAAATGCTGTGTACCTGGGTGCAACGACGAACGTCGATGTGAGCAAAAAACATCGTTTACCGAAGAGCAATCCAATTTTGTTCAAAAGATGGATAGAAATTATCAAACCTCTACTCCCTACTATAAATGTTCCTGGTAAGTTTTACAAAAACAATATTCAGTTCTTTGAAATTCATCAATTGCATTGTTTATTTTAAAAGATGATTATGTTTCGTTAGATCAACCAACATATTCTGGAGCTAATTAATGTTGAGGAGAACATAAGTGATATTTCTGTTTATTTTGATGAGCCAACATGTTCTGATGCGATGCAGGTTACAGAGGAGGAAGCACTAAAAGGTTTGTAAGATTATTTCAACAATAGGTTGTTTCTGGTAGTTATGAAGTCATATGAAAAAAATGATCCAACTAAGTTTTTTCTTTCTGAAAAAAGAAAGTGATAGTAATACATATATTTTTCATTTCAGATATAAACAGCGACTTCAAGCTATCCCCAGAAGCTGCAGACACGGCAGACTTAATACTATTTCTGGATAAATTGTTTGATTCCTTGAATGTTAACGTAGCATATGGGCCAACAGCAAAACCTTTGAAGAGGGAAGTAAACAATAATTCAAATCATGATAGTTTCTGGCAGCATGCTATAGAAGTCTTGAATAGCATGACTTTTTACTGTCCTTCGAAGAAAAGTTTTGTTGTTGTACCCAGTGTAAAGAACATGGTGCAAAGTTTGAGAGCATTTCTCTATTTACGACCAAAACTTCTGAACAGAAAGGGTTTTTGCTACATCTTGACAAGGGCTTTTAATCAAGATTGTCTGGAAAATTTTTTTGGCTACATCCGATCTCATGGGGTAAGGAACACAAATTCAGATGTTGCACACTTTACTATGTCATTCAAAACTTTACTAATCAATAATTTCTTATCTGTACACTCTGCTGGCTCAAATTTTCGGGAGGATTTGTCCACAGAGTGTTTGGATAATCTTAAATCTTTTCTTACACGGAACATTCCATCAGCAGTTAGTGCCCCATTAACTGTTGATGAAATATCTGCGGTTATTCCTCCAAGCGTAGCACTTTATAAAAGAAGTAAACTTGAAAGATGCACTCTCGTTTATATGAGTGGTGTAATTTGCAAGATTCTTCTAAAAAATAAATTCATCTGTGAATCTTGTAGGAATAACCTTCTCAGTAATAATGAGTTGGGACAAGATCTAGATTTTATTGATTGTAGAGAATATGAGTTTGGGCATTTAATCAAACCAGGCAAATGCACTTCTTTCCTATTCACTCATTCATTCAATTATTTGTTTTATTTAATCCCTAGAATTTGCGAAACAAAAAATATTTCAAAATTACTTCAAAAAATCCTTTCAACAAATTTCAATTTAAAAATTATTGAATGCCCAACACAACCTTGACGAAGTGATGTGTGAAGTGAAACAATTGTTAGGTGTCTTTTGTTTCGGTGGTGTTATCAAATAAATAAAATTGCTAATTAAGGCGATTAAAAATTTTTCAAATTTCTCTCAAGTAATCCAGACAAACACTTGATAGATAGGTTCAAGCCAAAAATTCTTTCGATTCAAGAAGGAAACGTAGATAGAGAGATGCTCTCGAAATATTTTGTAAGAAATTAGGCTCATCAATTTATTTATTTATTTATCAACAATGACACCTAGATGCTTAAAATCTGTATGTATCACATGCAATTATAAGTTGTTTTTACTTTTACAGAAAGAAATATGATTGATATGTAAGTTACAATCATTGAACAATTCAAATTTTCATGAACGAGGAGCAGATTTTTAATATGAATTTATTTTGTACACTAGGTGCCTTTGATGAGTATAGAAGTCTTGTAGGATATCATTTGTCAACATCATATATTATTTTTTAAGGGTATTCATGTTCGTCTTCTAATTTATATAGTGCCTTGTTGTAAAGTTCTCATTACAAAAGTATTATAATCTGAGTATTGATTCCTCTAGGGCTTCTAAGACGAGACTGTTTGTTCTCAGAATGTTCCTACTAAAGTGAATTATATGTGCCAGATATTCATTTCCAATATTTATATATATGTACATAATTAGTTGACTTCATTTGGCCTAGCAGTCGGTAATAAAAGAAACATTCTTTTCCTTGTTTCTCAAGCTTTCGGCTTTATTTAAGCTTTCTTCAGGAGACGCTATAATATGTTGATAATCAGAAATGTAGAATTAAATTGATATGTATACAACTTACATATATATAGGTGAAAATCATAATTTTGCATTAGATTGTATCATTATGTATGAATAAATAATTATATTATTAACAGCAATTTTCTTTACTATTCAAAATTCCACCTATACTATTAGAAATTCATTCACAATGTGATTTAGACAACTTCAACAAAATTGGAGTTTGTTGATTACATTGAAAATGAATTTCTACCAACTTCAAGATATTTTTTTACCACCAAGAACCCAAAGGCAAATTCAAATTTTCGCGCCATTCATCGATAAAGTAGATTTCTATATCTCTATTTATATACTGCTAAAGTTCTGTTCGCATCCGCCGCGAAATAGCGCTCAACCATTTTCCGCCTATTAGAGGGGGGGTGTCGAATCTATATAATTCTTTAATCTATGCCCGTGTGTACGGTGGCATTGTTGGACAACATGCGCCGCTGTTTTTGTGAGCACACAGCCTGCCCGCCACATAATGTTTGTCGAATCGGACCGCTGGCCTCGCGTGGTGCGCACCATGGTGAGCAGTGCGTTGATGTGCACTCGGTGATACTGCAGGTAATCTCTACCTGGTATCCCGGCTGAGACCGCATCGATCCATCTAGTCGATGCAGAGCTTGCCACACTCTGCACCAATCCTTTGTATTAACCAAACTGTAAAAATTCCCTTCTTTCTCCCTGTTCTGGAACATTCTTCCTCTTCTTCTTCATTCTTCACTTTAGGCGAATCGCCTGTTTTTTTCCCGTCGAATCTCCGCCTACACTGATAAATTGTCGCTCCATCGCTTTCGAGGGCGTCCTAAACTTCTGCGACCCAGTGGTGATTTATCACGTGCAATTCTGACCATTCTTTCCTCGTCCATTCTACATATGTGGTCGTTCCATTCCCTCTTTCGATCCAATACCCACTCATTGATATTTTCCACCCTGCATGTTCTCCTTATATTTTCACTTCTCTCCCGGTCGAATAGTGTCTTTCCAGCTATTCTGCGAAGTACCTTCATTTCGGTGGTCTCCAGTAGTTGTCTTGTCCTCGCTGTGTCTGATCGAGTTTCAGCGGTGTATGTCATAGTTGGTCTTACTACTGCTTTATAGATTCTGGCCTTTGTTCCACTTTGATATTTTTATTTCGCCATACCGTGTCGCTCTAAACATCCCGCCACTCTTGTTGCCCTCACAGTTTGTGTCCTCACTTCCTCCTCAATATCGCCACAGCCTGATGATTCTATGCCCAAGTATTTGAATTTGATCTCTTGTTGGATGACATTGCCGTCAACTTCCAGTTTGCATCTAAATGGTGTTTTTGATGTTGTCATGCATTTGGTTTTCTGGGTGGATATTGTCATATTGAATGATTTGGCAGTGCGGTTGAATCGATGTAACAGCCTTTGGAGGTCGTATTCACTCTCAGCCACCAGTACAGCGTCATCGGCATAGCAGAGAATTTTATTTCACGGTCGCCCATTCTGTATCCCTTTAGTGTCCGTACATTCCCTATCACCTCGTCCATAATGATGTTAAAGAGGAGAGGGCTCAAGGAATCTCCTTGTCGAATGCCACGGCCCACTGCGATTGGTTCAGTCAAGGTCCCGTTTGTTCTCGCCTGAATCCAATTTTCCTTGTATACGTTCTGAACGGTCTGAATGAGGTTATACGGTATCTGCCTCTTGTAAAGTAGGTGCAAGACGTCCTTTAACTGCACACGATCGAACGCTTTTTCTAAGTCTACAAAACACATATATGCTGGCCTGTTGTATTCTATTGATTTTTCCTTAATTTGTCTTAAAACAAACACCGCATCCGTGCATGACCTGCCCGATCTGAATCCCTGCTGTTCGTCTGCAAGGGATGTTAGGCTGTTAATTTTGTTTGCCATGACTTTAGTGGTAAGTTTCAGTGTGGTGCTGAGAAGAATTTTGTAGTTTATTTCAATTTTCTGTACATTGATATTACATAAATGGGAGAAATAGTTTTAGTATTCGAGAAAGTTAAAAGGCGACGGAGGAATTTTTGAGCGATCTGAGATGGGAAAATGATTTGAAAGCAAGAAATACGCCTTTTCATAAGACCACGACCTATACTACCAGCAATGACATTCCATTCGAAGCGGTAGAGTTGCTCCTTGATAGATCCAGTAATATTTGAACTAATAAAACATATGGGGAAAATATCTGTTTGGTTAACATGGAGTACCGTGTTTTTCTCCTATTTCGTCCCAAACCTCTTTCCTGGAATGCTGGTTGCGGTATTCACGATTTGACCTAACCTAGTCAATTATATCCTCCATTTTCGAAAAATCACTGGAAATTTCATCAATTGACGCTTCTGATGCTTTCCCACATTTGACGAAAATCTCTAGAATTTTAGATATTCTTTCCACGCGTCATAAGGCGTGTTGTGTCAAATTGCATCATCTGACTAAAGCTGAATACAGATTACTCTGACGTGACGTGTAAGGACGTCACGTCAGACGTGTACTGTGCTCCCATTGGCCTGATATGAACGTGAACGCACAGAACAATGTGTTGCATTTTTATATCACTCACATTTTGACGTGCACGTTCATATTAGGCCAATGGGAGCACAGTACACGTCTGACGTGACGTCCTTACACGTCACGTCAGAGTAATCTGTATTCAGCTTAACGCGGCATGTCGGCATAACATGAACGTTAACGCACAGAACAATGTGTTGCATTTTTTATCACGCGCTCTATGACGTGGGTCCACGTATTACCACGTCACAGTAGTCTGCATACATTTTTTTTTTACGAAGGGGGAAGCTTTTATAGCCGAACCACCATTTCTGGCGGAACAGTGTGAGACTCCCTCTTCTTTCAGGTTTACTCACTAAACCCCCTTCGGACTAATAATTTCCATTCTCATGTTCTGAGTGCGGCTCTATTTGTGCCGGCTTGAGATGTGGGCGGAGTTTGCCTAATGTTTGCCCCAGCTTAGTCAGCCTCAACCAATTGGCCTTGCTTGGCCGAGTGGAATCGCAAAAATGTCATTTGATTCCATCGGATCCAGTTCGTCCGCTCATGAATCCTAGCGGAACCCCGGCTGCCTTCAGTTGACAGCTCCACCACCGTCACCGACTTAGGCGACCAGGCGACCACACTCCTCTCTCCAGGAGACGGTGCAAGATGTTTTTCGCACCGCGCTCGGTTGCATACCAGTCAGACTGGTTACGGCTTCCTTCACAGGCACAGTGTCGTATTTAGCAACTTTCGCTTTATGGACCAAGTCAAGTGGCCTCTACGAAGAGACAACCTGAGCATCAACTATTAAAGTCTCATCGGCATTCACTATCACTAGGTCAGGGATTTTCACGCCTTCGGATGTTTGAAGACGTGGCTCTTTATCTACACCCAGCCCCTTGTTTTTAAAGAGACCAGCGAGAGTGTTCACAACAGCATTCTGGCGAAGTACCCTACCCCTGTGCGTACGGTGGAATCATTGTTGGATAACATGCGTCGCTGTTTCAGTGAGCATACACCCTGCCCGACACACATGGTGTTGGTCGTGTCGGACCGCTGGCCTCTCGTGGTTCGCACTCTGGTGGGTAGTACGTTGATGTGTACTCGGTGATACTACAGGTAATCTTTGCCTGGTATCCCGGCTGAGGCCGCATCGATCCACCT
The DNA here is from genome assembly GCA_951802165.1 of Adalia decempunctata. Lineage (NCBI taxonomy): Eukaryota > Metazoa > Arthropoda > Insecta > Coleoptera > Coccinellidae > Adalia > Adalia decempunctata. Next base: position 29,656,329 of record OX637703.1, on the reverse strand, counting down.
TGTCTATGCTTGCCACACTCTGCACCAACCCTTTGCCGTCGTTTGAATTGTACAAACGCATCCAGTAACTTGACCGTACAACCTTAGAGGAAAGTTTTTCACCCTCACGGTTCAGAACCTTCTCCACCCAGCCAATACGGCATTGGGTCCAGGGTGCAGCCGCCACTGCACGGACCACCTGGGAGCGGGAATCACTCATGCCCAAGAGTCGACCCCATACCAGGCCAAGTATTGTGGTCTCAAAGTTAGGCGATCCTAGGCCACCACTTTCGCAAGGTGCATGGAAGTACTCAAGAGGTGTGTCCTTAGGCAACAACAACCATCGCCTGACACTCGCACGCACCTGCATGTCAATCATCCTCAAGGTTTTCATCGTACACCCAGATAAAACCAACGAACGATGGTACCTAGGGACTAAAAAAGACCTCAGGATTTTAAGACGTTGCTGAGGCTTCAGAGACGCTTTCGCAATCCGCTTCAGCTCTGTTTCCAGACTGAAACTTACCTTCCTTGTTCCGCTAGGACTCAAGTCAACACCAAGAAATCTCCAGTGGTCACAAGGACCAAGCTGTCGAATCCTGGCGCCTCCAGGGAAGCAGAACTGCGGCTCGTTGAGAACTTCTACCTTCTCATCCCATCTTTTGAAGGGCCCCTATTACCAAGGACACCCGCCTAAGTATAGACGAGGAATTCATTACAATTTCGTCCGCATAGGCAACGCATTAATGCGTTGCCCTGGTGAATATAGACTACTCTGACGTGACGTGGAAACACGTCACGTCAGGCAACGTGGGACCACGTCAAACATGAAGCGATGCTCACACTGGCCTGACGCATTTCGTAGTTTATTCCAATTTTCTGTACATTCATATTACATAGATGGAAGAAGAAATATTTTAGTATTTGAGAAAGTTAAAAAGTACAGTTGAGGAATATACTTGAATAAATTATGTTGTTATCTATGTATTTCAGTAGGTATTATAGTATATTCTAAAACTAGTTGCAGAATGGGCTCCCATTCCGATACGAATGCGAAATTGGAATGAGTATTGGAATTGCATTCTGCAACGAGTATTAGACGATATTTTCTCTATATCACTCAAATTTTGTGAAGTTCAATGAAAAAATTCAAATTATAGGTCCTAGTGACTTTCATATTTTATCTTGACAGTTGGTGTGAATGTTAGGAAATACGAAAATTGACGTTTTCAAATAGACGTCTGCTGAAATTTTAAAGGATCGGAAGGCATTGCTGACAACCACAACTGAAAACGATGCTGTAATGAATTCATTACAGCACTGGTTTTAGAACTGTAATGAGCTCATTACGATACTGAAATAGAGAAAATGCATTATATTAATTTTATATTAATGTGGATGAGAAAAAAGGCGTTGAAAACATTTTTTATAGATATTTACTATATGTACACATTAATATAAAATTAAAATAATGCATTTTCTCTATTTCAGTATCGTAATGAGGTCATTACAGTTCTAAAACCAGTGCTGTAATGAATTCATTACAGCATCGTTTTCAGTTGTGGTTGTCAGTAATGACTTCCGATCCTTTAAAATTTCAGCAAACGTCAATTTGAAAACGTCAATAAAATATGAAAGTCACTAGGACCTATAATTTGAATTTTTTCATTGAATTTCACAAAAAAATTGTCATTGTCATTATGACCTTCTAGCCTTATTTTTTTTATTGATACGTTAGATTATTTCACAATAAGAATAAACTATTCGAGGAATGAATTCAAATTGATTATTGGGGATTCGAACCTAGAGGTCAAGTCTAGATTTGAAGTCATTTATTCCTTCGGAAAAAATTTGTTTACAACCTCTTTCTAGACCTAGTCTTTGCGAAAGATTCAATGACTTCACTCAAATCTAGACTTGATGCAGCTTCACTTTCAATTGATAGGTATAAGCCATAAATGTCGCAGTTGAGCTTGTCTCATAGTGTTCCGCAAATAATTTTATATTATTCTCAATTTGCTGAAAGATCTTTCAGCTTTTACAGAGGTGACAGGAAGATTGTATGGAACAGTAATATTGCTGTAAATACTTCTGTTAGATCGCATTCCAGCATTCCGTATTTCCTTATTATTTTCATACACAATTCATGAATTGTCCATGCCTTATTCAATTCAGGTAGAAATACGTGATAAATATCAAGAACTTGAATTGAAAAGTTGGTCCCTTTCATATCGCAATATTTTCTTTGAAATTGGTCGAAGCTTTGAATTACAGTTTTTTCGTCTACCCATATCTAGTAGAAATGATGGTGAAAATTCAAAATTTTGTTGACTGCAGTCATACCTCGAAACTTGAATTCAATCAATCAAATCTTTATTGTACTACAGGTTTAATACAATAGCGTGTACTCGTCAATTTTCAGCATAAGTAACACATTATTGAAATATGTAAATATGGACATAAAATGAACTTATAGTCTAGATAGAGCCAACTATAGTCATATCACAGATAGCTTTGTGTCAGAAAAACTCTGAAAGCGAATAATACGCTTTTGTTACAAATTCTCTTTTAAATTCAATGAAACCTAATAGTTTCCAATGATTCGGCAGTTTGTTGAAAACTGCAATTAAATATAAGAAGGCGACTTCTAAAATTGAGAAATTATTGTATCGAACACTCTATTGAAAATATTTATTTCGGAAAATTCTCCCCTGCTTCGAAATCGGTGATCGGAAGCTAATTCATCGAAATATTTTTTATCTTTTTTTGTCTCTTTTCTTCGAAATGGGGATCTTTACCATATGCTATGACATTTTCTCTAGCCTTGCACTTGAAGGACTCGAAGTCACTCCTATTAATTTTTTTCTTTGTATTCGTCTCTTCTAAAGCTCTGCATACGGCGTCCAAACTGACATCGCATTTTGTAATACTTCAGATGCATAATTGATATCATTGAGAATGCGGTGTATTAAATCGCCGAGGAAAATAAATTCAAAATTCAACATTTTTTTTTATTTCTGGTTGTTTTTGCTCTTATTTGCAAGAATTTATTCTTCTATTTCAGCTAATGCACGAATGGTATGAAAAAATGAAATTTGATTGCCGAAATTATGTTAACCCTACTGGACCATCTAGTCGTATTTAGTTTTTTTAGATAGGTGTCCGATTCACCAGTGAATTTTGTGAATCCCTAGGTTTGATGATATTTCGAAAAAAACATTTTTCAACAACTGAATATAATAAAAACAATGTTATTCACATAAAAGATTACAGAGAAAAATCAAATTCAATTCAAACGCGATTTGATGGTCAGCGCTTGGGGGCCCCCTGAGGTCAGGGGCCCTGGTGCACTGCACACCCTTGCACCCACGTAGCTACGCCGCTGAATACGCCCTTTCATAAGACCACGACCTATATATACTACTGTTCAAAACAGCATTGTGGCGGAGTACCCTAAGGCCCCTGTGCGTACGGTGGCATTGTTGGATAACATGCGCCGCTGTTTCAGTGAGCATACACCCTGCCCGACACATGGTGTTGGTCGTGTCGGACCGCTGGCCCCTCGCGGTTCGCACTCTGGTGATTGGTAGCAGGGTCCTGGCACTTCCTTTCCCCCACCATTCAACGAGTTTTATTTATGTGGGCATACACCAGGAGCGCTGCATACGCTTTTAATAAGTTCAGCCGCCTGTAGACGGCGCTGTAAATGTCGTTTCTTTCGTTGTTTTGATTTCACTGATTTCAGCGTTTGAGGGTTTGAGCAGTTTGAGGTTCTTTTTGGTTAGAACTTAGTTTATATAAGTCTTTGCTTTTAAGAAGCAACATTGCTCTTGTAACACGTGGAATTTTTAATAATTTTAAGTTAGTCAACTACAATAATATAGTGAAAAATGCCGTCGAGAATAAGGAAATGCTGTGTACCTGGGTGCAACGACAATGTGAGCAAAAAACATCGTTTACCAAAGGGCAATCCAATTTTGTTCAAAAGATGGATAGAAATTATTAAACCTCTGAATTGGCAAAATTTAACAATGATCAGATTTACAGCAGGTATTATGTCTGCCATGCACATTTTTCTGAGGCTCATAGTTTGCCAGAATTCAGAAGGGGTCTTACAGTTGATGCGTTCCCTACTATAAATGTTCCTGGTAAGTTTTACAAAAACAATATACAGTTCTTTGATATTCATCAATTGCATTGTTTATTTTAAAAGATGATTATGTTTCGTTAGATCAACCAACATATTCTGGAGCTAATTAATGTTGAGGAGAACATAAGTGATACTTCTGTTTATTTTGATGAGCCAACATGTTCTGATGTGATGCAGGTTACAGAGGAGGAAGCACTAAAAGGTTTGTAATATTATTCCAACAATAGGTTGTTTCTGGTAGTTATGAAGTCATATGAAAAAAATGATCCAACTAAGTTTTTTCTTTCTGAAAAAAGAAAGTGATAGTAATACATATATTTTTCATTTCAGATATAAACAGCGACTTCAAGCTATCCCCAGAAGCTGCAGACACGGCAGACTTAATACTATTTCTGGATAAATTGTTTGATTCCTTGAATGTTAACGTAGCATATGGGCCAACAGCAAAACCTTTGAAGAGGGAAGTAAACAGTAATTCAAATCATGATAGTTTCTGGCAGCATGCTATAGAAGTCTTGAATAGCATGACTTTTTACTGTCCCTCGAAGAAATGTTTTGTTGTTGTACCCAGTGTAAAGAACATGGCGCAAAGTTTGAGAGCATTTCTCTATTTACGACCAAAACTCCTGAACAGAAAGGGTTTTAGCTACATCTTGACAAGGGCTTTTAATCAAGATTGTCTGGAAAATTTTTTTGGCTACATCCAATCTCATGGGGTAAGGAACACCAATTCAGATGTTGCACACTTTACTATGTCATTCAAAACTTTACTAATCAATAATTTCTTATCTGTACACTCTGCTGGCTCAAATTGTCGGGAGTGTTTGGAAAATCTTAAATCTTTTCTTACACGGAACATTCCATCAGCAGTTAGTGCCCCATTAACTGTTGATGAAATATCTGCGGTTATTCCTCCAAGCGTAGCACTTTATAAAAGAAGTAAACTTGGAAGATGCACTCTCGTTTATATGAGTGGTGCAATTTGCAAGATTCTTCTAAAAAATAAATTCATTAAGGACTGTGAATCTTGTAGAAATAACCTGCTCAGCAATAATCAGTTGGGACAAGATCTAGATTTTATTGATTGTAGAGAGTATGAGTTTGGGCATTAAATCAAACCAGGCAAATGCACTTCTTTCCTATTCACTCATTCATTCAATTATTTGTTTTATTTAATCCCTAGAATTTCCGAAACAAAAAATATTTCAAAATTACTTCAAAAAATCCTTTTAACAAATTTCAATTTTAAAATTATTGAATGCCCAACACACAACCTTGACGAAGTGATGTGTGAAACAATTGTTAGGTGTTCTTTGTTTTGGTGGTGTAATCAAATAAATAAAATTGCTAACTAAGGCGATTCAAAATTTTTCAAATTTCTTTCAAGTAATCCAGACAAGCACTTGATAGATGGGTTCAAGCCAAAAATTCTTTCGATTCAAGAAGGAAACGTAGATAGAGAGATGCTCTCGAAATATTTTGTAAGAAATTAGGCTCATCAAATTATTTATTTATCAACAATGACACCTAGATGCTTAACATCTGTATGTATCACATGCAATTATAAGTTTTTTACTCTTACAGAAAACAGAAAGAAATATGATTGATATGTAAGTTACAATCATTGAACAATTGAAATTTTCATGAACGAGGAGCAGATTTTTAATATGAATTTATTTTGTACACTAGGTGCCTTTGATGAGTATAGAAGTCTTGTAGGATATCATCTGTCAACATCATATATTATTTTTTAAGGGTATTCATGTTCGTCTTCTAATTTATATAGTGCCTTGTTGTAAAGTCCTCATTACAAAAGTATTATAATCTGAGTATTGATTCCTCTAGGGCTTCTAAGACGAGACTGTTTGTTCTCAGAATGTTCCTACTAAAGTAAATTATATGTGTCAGATATTCATTTCCAATATTTATATATATACATAATTAGTTGACTTCATTTGGCTTAGCAGTCGCCCAGCAAACACAAAATACAGCAACTGTACAGATACTGCGTTACAAGTGCCACCTGAATGCAGCACATAAATTGTTGTATTAAAACTGCACAGTTTCTGTATTGCTAATAATGCATTTCAAAGAATGCAGTATTTGAAGTACAGTTGATGTACAGTTTCTGCGCAACAAAAATTAAGTGTCTCATGCGCAACCAGTGAAGTTCAGTAAATGTGCAGTAACTGTGATGTAATAACTGCAAAAGGTCCAAATGCTTTGTTACTAGGCACGGCATCGTACGAACTCCGACCTATCCCAAGATGCCCCCATCGTGGGGTAGGTCGGAGTTCTTACTATTCGGTACGGTGTCTTTACGTTAGACCAGACGCCATATTTTATTGTTTAGCAAGTGTAGTGGCACGGCCTTCTAAAGACTTTAGTCTTTAGATGGCCGTGGTAGTGGTTGGAGGTTACGTAAAGATTGTGGAAAGATAGAATATTGGTTTTAGCGCCTTATAAAATTATTAATATTTCAATTGAACGTTTTATTGTTCGGTTTTGAAAGTGTGCAGTGTATATCGAATTTGTGTGAAAGGGCACAAAACGTATACCTGTAGGAGGAAAAACGACTGAATCGAGGTACGATTTGGAAACGTAAGCAACACTAAACCAACTTGAAGAGTTTGAGCGGACTCTTGAAGATACTCAATTCTTCTCAAAAATTGTAAGTGAATGATTTTATAACAAACTTCTTTCGAATAGATTTTTACGGTTTTTTTGTATAAATTTGCCATTTTTTATTGGGGTTGTGTCGGGAACAAAAATCAATTATAAGAGATTACGGTATCAGAGTATCAGGCAACTGTCAATATAAACGTTCAGTGTAACTACTTTCAGTTTCATTATTAATTTTTTTTAGATTGATAGTCTTGGAATGATAGGAGGAAAAAATCAGGAAGATGTTTGTCGAAACATCCTTTCTAAAATCCTATCAAAAGAATTGGGTCATAAGCTAAACTGGACGGGCCGCAAGCAGAAAGTGGCATTTTCGCAATTTTACAAAAGCTATTTTAGGTATTATATTGGCACAAGGTAAAATTCTTTTTTTCTTATCTCATATTCCTCCTATTTTAGTAGCCATACGAAGAAACAAGGGCTGCGAAAATGCCACGCAGACTGAAGTTGAAACAACAATAAAAACATGGTTGAGAAACCTGTATGAGAGAGGAGTGAGGAGCAGCCAAACTCAAAATGTATAAACCTCTGAAGAAATTTATTTTGTTTTATTATATTTTGATTTATATATACATATTTTATTTTATATTTCGTATGAATATTCCTGTTTCAGTTACATATTTTTTTTGTTTAATATAAAATTTCTTTTTAAGCTAACTTTTCATTGGATTTTACAGTTTTACACCAAAACCGAAAATAATAGGATCAAGATTATTAAATTTTCAGCTTTTTTCAAAACTTTTACATATTGAATTCCGTAATCAAATTTAAAGTTCCTGTACAGTACAAACTGCGTTTGGTATGCAACCATTGTATAGCGTTGCTGCATTTCAAATGCATCGAGGCTGAACAGTTTCTGTACAGTTACTGCAAAACATCGCTTCATATGAATTGCAGCAACGCTGCACAATGGCTGTATATGAATGCAGTTTGTACTGTACAGTAACTGTACAATTCAGCGGGACATATACGGTCCGTTTTGATACAGTTACTGCATTACCATCGCTGCAGTGAAGTGCAGCAACGCTGTACAAATTTTGTACAGTTCCTGCGTTTCAGTGTTTGCTGGGCGGTAATAAAAGAAACACTCTTTTCCTTGTTTCTCAAGCTTTCAGCTTTATTTAAGCGTTCTTCAGGAGACGCTACAATATGTTGATAATCAGAAATGTAGAATTAAATTGATATGTATACAACTTACATATATAGGTGAAAATCATAATTTTGCATTCGATTGTATCATTATGTATGAATAAATAATTATATTATTAACAGCAATTTTCTTTACTATTCAAAATTCCACCTATACTATTAGAAATTCATTCTCAATGTAATTTAGACAACTTCAACAAAATTGGAGTTTGTTGATTACATTGAAAATGAATTTCTATCAACTTCAAGATATTTTTTTACCACCAAGAACCCAAAGGCAAATTCAAATTTTCGCGCCATTCATCGATAAAGTAGATTTCTATATCTCTATTTATATACTGCTAAAGTTCTGTTCGCATCCGCCGCGAAATAGCGCTCAACCATTTTCCGCCTATTAGAGGGGGGGTGTCGAATCTATATAATTCTTTAATCTATGATTGGTAGTGCGTTGATGTGAATTCGTTGATACTGCAGGTAATATCTCTGCCTGGCTACATGGCAACTGGTTTTTTTATATCTTTAGAGCTTCTACTAGGTAGCACATTGTTCAAGGATCTGTCAAACTAGGAAGATAACTATACACTATTTCACTTGAATTCTGTAACTTTAACAAATAAAAATAATCATGCCATACTATATCAAGAAATAATAGGAAAATAGAAACAATCTCAATAAATAATCAACCTAATAACACTAAAAACTTATTCTACATTATCGCAATTCAACATTATATTAATTGAAGACGTTATTAATTGGAGTTTTCTACACTATGATGTGTTATATTCAAGATAAACTCAAAATATGCTGAGAAATTAAACAACCCATATGATTTTGAAAAGTTGTATGGTTTTTGTCAAAAAATTTACTGTACTTTTTTTCAAAATTGATATACTTCACCTTCAACCGGATGAGCTTCATGTTCTTGAGCCAAATTTTGGTCAGGCTCTCGGGCCAGAGGTTCATTTGCTGCTTTTTCTAGCTCATCAGTGGGAATTTCTGATTAGTAAAAATCATATCTCATTATATGTTTGACAATAAGAAAAGTTACTTCACTTTAGAAATCTGAAGTGAAGATAGTACGTATCTACCGAATGAAATATGTTCTAATCGAAATATTATTACAAGTATATATTGAATGAATGCATTGGAATGAACTATGTATTATGATTTTAATGAGTACGGTAGAGCGGTGTGGCTTTGCCAACGAAGGTGACTTTGCCAAACTACCTAATGTTTTATGTTTCATCCTAACTATTCACAGAATCTATTTTGTGTCCGATAAGTTAGCACCCACATTTTCGAAAATGAAGAAATTTTTTTTGCATTCGTTAGTTACTATTTGTAACCTCAAAATTTTCGTTTGTACCTCAAGGGAACTCATAGAAAAACGCCGCATTCCGCTGGGTGCTCACTTCACGGGGATCCACTTCTCACTTTTATGCGAAAAAAAAATACGATCGGAAAGTCCTTCGTTCGTAAATATTTGTAACATAAAAGTTTTCGTTTGTAACCTAACCCTTACTGAAAAAATGACACCCCTTAAATGCGAAGTTAGCACCCACATTTTCGAAAATTTACAAATTTTCTATTTCATTCGTAAGTGGTTAGTAACTCGTTAGTAACTATTTGTAACATAAAAATTTCGTTTGTAATCTTACCCTTACTGAAAAAATGACACATCTCACATGCGAAGTTAGCACCCACATTTTCGAAAATGAAAAAAATTTTTTTGCATTCGTTAGTAACTATTTGTAACTTCAAAATTTTCGTTTGCACCTCAAGGATACTCATAGAAAAACGCCGCATTCCGCTGGGTGCTAACTTCACGAGCTTCTCAATTTTTCGCGAAAAAAAAATACGATCGGGAAGTCCTTCGTTAGTAACCATTTGTAACATTCGTTTGTAACCTAACCCTTACTGAAAAAATGACACCCCTAGAATGCGAAGTTAGCACCCACATTTTCGAAAATTGACAAATTTTCTATTTCATTCGTTAGTAACTCGTTAGTAACTATTTGTAACATAGAAATTTCCGTTTGTAACCCAACCCTTACTGAAAAAATGACACACCTTATATGCGAAGTTAGAACCTGCATTTTCGAAAATTAAGAAATTTTTTTTTGCATTCGTTAGTAAGTCGTTAGTAACTATTTGTAACCACAAAATTTCCGTTTGTACCTCAAGGATACTCATGGAGAAACGCCACATTCCGCTGGGTGCTAACTACACGGTCATTCACTTCTCAATTTTTCGCGAAAAAAAATACGATCGGAAAGTCCTTCCTTAGTAACTATTTGTAACATAAAACTTTTCGTTTGTAACCCATTCCTTACTGAAAAAATGACACTCCTTGAATGCGAAGCTAGCACCCACATTTTCGAAAATTTACAAATTCCCTCTATTTTTAAGATGAAAATTTCCGTTTGTAACCCAACCCTTACTGAAAAAATGGCACTCCTTGAATGCGAAGTTGGCACCCACATTTTCGAAAATGAAGAAATTTTTTTACCATTCGTTAGTAACTCTTAGTAACTATTTGTAACAAAAAGATTTTCGTTTGTAACCTATTCTTTAATGAGAAAAGTAACACGAGAAGTCAGCACCAACATGTTCGACAATGAAGAAAATATGTTTCGCATTCGTTAGCAACTGGTTGGTAACTATTTTTAACATAAAAATCATCGTTTGTAACCTAGCGTTCAGTGGGAATATTCATTCGTGTAAATGAATTCAATAAAATTCATTAAAAAATATATTTTCGAAAAAACATTTTAAATACTATACAATAGTAGGTGGACGTCAAGTATCATTGTTTTCGATATTAATTTTATTTTTTTCATCATATCTTCATACACCTCCAAGGCTCCATCATTTCTGCGACAAATGGCATTATAATGTCCTAAGCTATTCCTGGTGAGTGAAAAATTGATAGTCAAAAATAGTTCATAAATAAAAGTTATCGAGAGCAAAAAACTATAGTATTTGTTTGAAAATGTTAAGATATCAGAGGTGTATTTTCCTCACTGAAGATCAGGTTACAACGAAAATTTATATGTTACAGTAACTAATGAGTTGCTTAAGAATGCAAATAGTATATTTCATTACTAGTCCAGAAAGTAAGCTTTTTCCGTGCGCGCGCGAATTCGTGCAAGCACGGAAAAAGCCTTTCTGGACGTGTAATGAACAATATTTTTCATTACACCTCTCTGAAAACAATCCAACGATATTTGTTCTTCGACAGAAAGCATTTCGATATTGTAAAACAATAATTATTCGAAACACTGACGTCTACTGTCATCACGCAATCGTTGCTTTGTGTCTCAGCATAGATGCATCTATGTCTCAGCGCACAGAAAAGGGTCACTTTCGGTGCGGCCGCACGAAAAAGGGTCACTTTGGGTGCCCTGGGGCCCGATTCTCAAATGTCAATTGGGTCAATGTCGCATGCGACATCGCCATATTGTCGAATGAAATCAAAAATTGGTATTCTCAAATGTCGCATTAGACAAATATCGATAGACATGAAGACGAGTGGGTGGGAGCCACTCGACATTGCTTTTATCATCCTAATGTCATTAATTAAATAAATGACATTGTCATTTTCGAATGAAATAAACTTGTGTTCATTGTACCTTTTGCGAATCTTTTTGAAAATGATGGACGAAGAAGTAGAAATTCTTCAAGCAATTCAAAACCTGGAGGATAATGAAGAAGCTGTAGAATATGTTAGGCATACCCATCGATATCATGACTGTTTTCGGACATTGAATGATAAAATGTTTGTGAAGAGATTCAGATTATCTAAGGATTTAGTTAGGAGTTTAATAGATACCCTGTCTCCCTATGTGGAACCTAGGACTCATGAATCTGCACTAACTCTAGAAGAAATGGTAACATTGAAACATGTATCTTTTTCACATGTAATTCTTTTGCATTTCTAGGTACTGCTGACTCTGAGTTTTTATGCAACTGGAAGTTATCAGTCCTCTGTTGGTGATAGCAGGTTTTTGGCAGTTTCGCAAGCATCTGTCAGTAGAAGTATAGAAAAAATAACGGAACTGCTAAACAGGCCCGAAATATTCCAAAAATATGTATCATTTCCTAATAATATGGTTGAACTCAATGATCTGAGGAAAAAGTACTTATGATTTTATTATCAATTGAAGACTAAGGAATGAATAAGTGTTATTCAATTCTGCCGATCCCTTTTTTACATTAGTTTACATCATAGCACTTCACTATCTCATCTTTCTTCTGTAGCTTTTGTTTCATTTGAATGGGAATATTTTTTAGATTCTACGAAAAATTAGGAATACCTGGAATAATAGGTTGCATTGACTGTACCCATGTAGCTATCTTCCCCCCTAAGATGAACAATGTGACGGCACCAGAATATATTTACGTTAATAGAAAGAATTACCATTCAATAAATGTGCAGTTGGTAAGGTGGTAAAAACATTTCATTATATTTTTTAATCAATCATTTGTTCAAGGTTTGTGATGCATCAATGAAAATATTACATGTGAACGCACGTTATCCAGGAAGCACACATGACAATTATATTTTCAATAACTGCAACTTGGAACCTTAGAGATTTACATGAGAGAGGTCACGATGATTTTTTTTTTATTGGTGAGGTTTATATCATCTTTTTTTTATTTGATTAATAGTACTGCAGAAGAGTGGTTTCATTTATAGGATTATACCATATTTTTTCTTTCTTCATGACAATAATGTGATTAATTCTCTTTCAGGTGATTCCGGATATGCACTACGTTCATGGATGATGACTCCCCTACGAAATACTGAAACCGAAGCAGAAGAGTTGTATAATTCTAGGATAAAATCAGCTCGATCCACTATTGAAAGATGCAATGGACTTCTTAAAATGCGTTTTCGATGCTTATTAAAACATAGAGTTTTACATTACTCACCAGAGAAATGTAGTAAAATCATTTGTGCCTATGTGGTTCTACACAATATTTGTGTTGAAAATAATATAGAGTTGCTACAAGATGAGAATGAAAGGAACGAAGTTGTAGATTTGGGATATATTCCTGCTGAATATATAGATGACCAGGAGGAAGTTAATATGAGAAGGCAAAATCCTTTGTTGGTTCGTGGAGAAAGAAACCAAAGGAGAATCATACAGTCCATGAGACCCTAGATTGCCAACTTTCTATGAATACACCCTTGTATCTTGTATAATGAGTGCCCTTGGCTCAGTGGTAGAGCATTGAAATTAGGACCCAAAGGTCCGAAGTTAAAAATTAACAGTGCTGCACCTAAGGTGGCGTAAGGACATAGTAACAAAGCCTACACAAAACACAACTGCTTCTCCGAAATCGGCACAAGTTTCAAGCTTCGAAGCTTGTAGTTTCAGAGGGGCCTCCTCAGGAGACCTAGGAGTAATCAGGATAAACAATATCATAACATATCATCTGTGAAATACATTTTCTACTCTCCACACTATGTAAATAAAAAAATAAGAAAACTTAATATTTTTTTCATTGAAACAATTGAAAAGGTTTTTGAAGGAATCGGCGAGTATTTTGTTTAGTTTATTTCATAAGTAATAAAAATTTATAAACAAATAACATACTCTATCAATAGATACTTTTTTTTAATAGATAAAGTGATGATTCAAGAGGAAGGTTTATATGTATGATTCATGCATAATATTGTAGAGAAACACCCATGAATTTACAGGTTTCTAATGTGATGTCGTAAATAAACACATTTTTTTGCGCTGACATTGCAAACGCTCGGTATTGTACACCTAACGGACGTGAATTTCCTATTTTTTGATTATTACATTTGCGGGATTCAAACCTTACGAACGGGCGTATTCAACTACCCACTGTAGACTGCATGAGACTTCAAAGTAAGTACTTGCGAGATACCGTAGGGTGAAGTGAATGTACGTAGAGATCTAATTTTTGAAGGAACGTCGGGATGAAACTTCGACTTTTACCCGCTAGGTGGGACACTGTACAGTTACATTCTAGTCATTGTACCCAAGTGTTCCTGCTAGAGAGTAATATAAGCTATGCTGTTTCCTGTTTCATTTGGTTGCCATAGATTAAAGAATTATATAGATTCGACACCCCCCCCCTCTAATAGGCGGAAAATGGTTGAGCGCTATTTCGCGGCGGATACGAACAGAACTTTAGCAGTATATAAATAGAGATATAGAAATCTACTTTATGTTCGACTGCTTCATAAACACTTGATTCATTAATTCGTTTAGCGTCCAGAATTGACTACTTTATTGGACACCACTTTATTGGACACCACTTTATTGGACTCAACTGTCACAGTCTTCTCTCGATTTTGCAATTTTCTTCGTCTCACACCACTTGTTATAGGCAGCATACAAATTTTCATAAGCACTTTTAGTGGGTAGGAGAGATTCTTTAGCACTTGCGGCTAAATTATTCACGCTTTCCTCTTCCGAACTATCCATTTTTGGGATTATTATGACGTTTGTCACAGAATTAACGAAGTAAACAACTTTGTTCAGTGAGGTTGCTAAGGTCGCTGATGGTTACTAAGGTAAGATAAGCAAAAGCACACTCAAAGTATTTCTTGAAATAAAGCGACGAATATATTAATTGCCATTTCAGAAAATAAAATGTCTGCATTGCAGTCAAACATAAAGCTTTGTATGCAGACTCGTACATAATTAGGCTTATGGACTTGCCCAAATTATTGGCCTCGCTCGCTTCGCTCGCTCTGCCATAAATTTTGGACTCGTCCATAAAGACCTAATTTATGTACTTGTTACATAAATAGCTATTATCGATGAATGGCGCGAAAATTTGAATTTGCCTTTGGGTTCTTGGTGGTAAAAAAATATCTTGAAGTTGGTAGAAATTCATTTTCAATGTAATCAACAACTCCAATTCTGTTGAAGTTGTCTAAATTACATTGAGAATGAATTTCTAATAGTATAGGTAGAACTTTGAATAGTAAAGAAAATTGCTGTTAATAATATAATTATTTATTCATACATAATGATACAATCAAATGTAAAATTATGATTTTCACCTATATATGTAAGTTGTATACATATCAATTTAATTCTACATTTCTGATTATCAACATATTGTAGCGTCTCCTGAAGAAAGCTTAAATAAAGCCGAAAGCTTGAGAAACAAGGAAAAAAGTGTTTCTCTTATTACCGACTGCTAAGCCAAATGAAGTCAACTAATTATGTATATATATATATAAATATTGGAAATGAATATCTGACACATATAATTTACTTTAGTAGGAACATTCTGAGAACAAACAGTCTCGTCTTAGAAGCCCTAGAGGAATCAATACTCAGATTATAATACTTTTGTAATGAGGACTTTACAACAAGGCACTATATAAATTAGAAGACGAACATGAATACCCTTAAAAAATAATATATGATGTTGACAGATGATATCCTACAAGACTTCTATACTCATCAAAGGCACCTAGTGTACAAAATAAATTCATATTAAAAATCTGCTCCTCGTTCATGAAAATTTGAATTGTTCAATGATTGTAACTTACATATCAATCATATTTCTTTCTGTAAAAGTAAAAAACTTATAATTGCATGTGATACATACAGATGTCAAGCATCTAGGTGTCATTGTTGATAAATAAATAAAAAAATAAATTGATGAGCCTAATTTCTTACAAAATATTTCGAGAGCATCTCTCTATCTACGTTTCCTTCTTGAATCGAAAGAATTTTTGGCTTGAACCCATCTATCAAGTGCTTGTCTGGATTACTTGAAAGAAATTTGAAAAATTTTGAATCGCCTTAGTTAGCAATTTTATTTATTTGATTACACCACCAAAACAAAGAACACCTAACAATTGTTTCACACATCACTTCGTCAAGGTTGTGTGTTGGGCATTCAATAATTTTAAAATTGATATTTGTTAAAAGGATTTTTTGAAGTAATTTTGAAATATTTTTTGTTTCGCAAATTCTAGGGATTAAATAAAACAAATAATTGAATGAATGAGTGAATAGGAAAGAAGTGCATTCGCCTCGTTTGATTAAATGCCCAAACTCATACTCTCTACAATCAATAAAATCTAGATCTTGTCTCAACTCATTATTACTGAGCAGGTTATTCCTACAAGATTCACAGTCCTTAATGAATTTATTTTTTAGAAGAATCTTGCAAATTGCACCACTCATATAAACGAGAGTGCATCTCCCAAGTTTACTCCTTTTATAAAGTGCTACGCTTGGACGAATAACCGCAGATATTTCAACAACAGTTAATGGGGCACTAACTGCTGATGGAATGTTCCGTGTAAGAAAAGATTTAAGATTATCCAAACACTCTGTGGACAAATCCTCCCGACAATTTGAGCCAGCAGAGTGTACAGATAAGAAATTATTGATTAGTAAAGTTTTGAATGACATAGTAAAGTGTGCAACATCTGAATTGGTGTTCCTTACCCCATGAGATCGGATGTAGCCAAAAAAATTTTCCAGACAATCTTGATTAAAAGCCCTTGTCAAGATGTAGCTAAAACCCTTTCTGTTCAGAAGTTTTGGTCGTGAATAGAGAAATGCTCTCAAACTTTGCACCATTTTCTTTACACTGGGCACAACAACAAAACTTTTCTTCGAGGGACAGTAAAAAGTCATGCTATTCAAGACTTCTATAGCATGCTGCCAGAAAATATCATGATTTGAATTACTGTTTACTTCCCTCTTCAAAGGTTTTGCTGTTGACCCATATGCTACGTTAACATTCAAGGAATCAAACAATTTATCCAGAAATAGTATTAAGTCTGCCGTGTCTGCAGCTTCTGGGGATAGCTTGAAGTCGCTGTTAATATCTGAAATGAAAAATATATGTATTACTATCACTTTCTTTTTTCAGAAAGAAAAAACTTAGTTGGATCATTATTTTCATATGACTTCATAACTACCAGAAACAACCTATTGTTGGAATAATATTACAAACCTTTTAGTGCTTCCTCCTCTGTAACCTGCATCGCATCAGAACATGTTGGCTCATCAAAATAAACAGAAGTATCACTTATGTTCTCCTCAACATTAATTAGCTCCAGAATATGTTGGTTGATCTAACGAAACATAATCATCTTTTAAAATAAACAATGCAATTGATGAATTTCAAAGAACTGAATATTGTTTTTGTAAAACTTACCAGGAACATTTATACAGGGTGTCTGGTGGCAGATTTATGTTTTGAAATACGAATATTTCAACAAGTAATAAACTGCGCGGGGGGAGGGTAGTGTCGTTGGAATCAGTGGTCATGCGGATTTCTTAATCACAATGTCGCAGTGGTCGAATGAGCATCGCGCGTTCGCCATCGAGGCATTTTTCAAGAGTAACGATTCGTACGTAATTGCTCGTAGACAATTTTGTTCACACTTCGATATTCGACGGATAAGTGATGGGCCGAGTGTGAATTTAATTCGTTCCTGGGTGCAAAGGTTCCGCACAACTGCTTCGGCTATAAACACCCCACGGCCAGGGCCCAGTCGATCTTCAAGGACTCCCGGAAACATTGAACTGGTTGAAGAGAGTTTACGTGAAAATCCACGACTTTCGATACGGAAAAGGGCAGCCTCACTGGGACTTCCCAGAGCGATTGTTCATGAAATTTTAAGAAAGGATCTAAAGTTCCATCCATTCAGATTTCAAATCGTTCAAGAACTTAAAGAAAATGACGTTTTTTTACGCAAAATATTTTATCAAACGATGTTGGAAATCAGCAAAATTGAACCGAGTTTGCTGCAACGTGTGGCGGAGAACACGAGGCTCCGTTTTGAACAGTGTGTAGAACTCGATGGAAAACATTTGGATGGTATAATTTTCAAAAAATGAAATCCGCATGATTATTTTGTCATTCAATGTTTTAATTAAAATGATATGTCAAATAGCATTTTTTTTATTTAACTTTGAAAATATAAATCTGCCACCAGACACCCTGTAGTAGGGAACGCATCAACTGTAAGACCCCTTCTGAATTCTGGCAAACTATGAGCCTCAGAAAAATGTGCATGGCAGACATAATACCTGCTGTAAATCTGATCATTGTTAAATTTTGCCAATTCAGAGGTTTAATAATTTCTATCCATCTTTTGAACAAAATTGGATTGCCCTTTGGTAAACGATGTTTTTTGCTCACATTGTCGTTGCACCCAGGTACACAGCATTTCCTTATTCTCGACGGCATTTTTCACTATATTATTGTAGTTGACTAACTTAAAATTATTAAAAATTCCACGTGTTACAAGAGCAATGTTGCTTCTTAAAAGCAAAGACTTTAAGACTTATAAACTAAGTTCTAACCAAAAAGAACCTCAAACGCTGAAATCAGTGAAATCAAAACAACGAAAGAAACGACATATACAGCGCCGTCTACAGGCGGCTGAACTTATTAAAAGCGTATACAGCGCTCCTGGTGTATGCCCACATAAATAAAACTCGTTGAATGGTGGGGGAAAGGAAGTGCCAGGATCCTGTTGGTTGCTATCATTGGTGGAAATATGCGGCACTGATGACGGCTAACAAGCCAGAAACCGGGACGGGTCGCTAGTCAAATTATAAACTGAAATAAATACTCATATGAAATAAATAACTCAACATTTTACTAAAACAAAAAACTAGTAATAACTCATATTGTTTCAGAGATATTTGGATTTGAGAACATTAACCAAATTCTCCATTGCTACAGTTTGCCTTGCTAATAGCAATAGCTTCTGGGAGTATTAGGCTTGTTTCATTTCCAGCTTTTTACTAGAAATTTCAACAAGCTTCCTGCTGGCTTCCGCACTTTCTTTCAGTCGACTACTTGGAGTCGTTCTTCTTCTCGCATATATTTTTTGGCTGTCATTTTTTACTTCTTTCAAAGGAGTTTCTACCGTTAATCCCAACGGGGATTCTACCCTTAATCCCAACGGGGATTCTACCCTGATTTCTTCCAACGGGTCTTCTACCTTTCTGTTCATTTCCATATAATCATAACCGTCGTCATAGTTGAAACTGATGGGGGTTTCCTCTATATTGATATTACCATGAATTGCCTCGTCACTAATCATTGACAGGACTTGCTCATCTACTGGAGTCAAGTCTGGTTTGCTGGGTCCTCCTCCAGTACCTTTCCAATACTTCAGCTGTTCACTTTTTTTTTTTTCGTTTTTGATCGGATATCTTGCCAAGTCTATAATCCAATGATTTGAAGTGCTATTGATATCTACCACGCGTGGATATTTACCTTTCTCCACTGCTTCCAGTCTTTCTGCGTTCCTGGAATTGCATTAAGTGTTCTAGCTATTTCCATCCATTTTTTTTCTGCATCTTTAAGGCTGAAATTCTGAGAAAATTTACCGGCAATGAGTTCTTTTTCATTTATCAGTATCTGGATTAATTTAGATTTTTGTTTTGCCGAGCAATATGTTTTCTTCGCAGTTTTCTTCGCAGTTTCCATCTCGAACTTCGATTGCAAATTGATTGAACCGCGATTGAAATTTTCTTTAAATGATTTAAACTTCAACCATTGAGTTTAAATATTCAAATATTCAAAATCAATGCTTCAACGAACTTTATCTTCTTCTGTGATTCCCAATGCAGAGTTGTCAGATATACTTACTCGACATAATATGTCGAGTGACTTCCCAATGTCGAGTAGTTCCCGAGAATAGCTAATTCGAAAGTCAGTAGACATTTGCACTCGACATATTGTCGCGTTCTACATTTCTGATAGACATTTGAGAATTGGGCCCCAGAATCGACATGTTTTGATAGGGTTTTCAGAGCGGTGTAATGAAAAAACATTTTCTTCATTTTCGAAAATGTTAGAAGTGTCGCCTTTTCATTAAAGAATAGAAACAAACAAAAATTTCTATGTTGCATAGTAAACAAATAATGAAAATTTCTTCATTTCCGAAAATGTGGATGCCCGTGAAGGTAGCACGCACGGTGTGGTGTGGTTTGTGCCATGCCACATGGGGGGTGACGTCCCCACGGCCCGAGTTACCTGGGCCACCAAGGGTAAATGGTGGCAAACCCATGAACGAGAAGTGGAAACCGATATCATGGCAGAAGATCGAGATGCCACTCCACCTGCTGGCTCGACCACCGTGAGGAGGACTGCCCGCAGGGGAGCTCGCAACGCACGTATCCAGTGTAGCCGCGAAATGAATGTTGAAGTAATGCGAGCTTTTCATTACGTGAACAATTGCGAGGACAAACCACTTCCTGGATGGAGAAGAGAAATCTTCAAGGGATCGAATTATCCCGGAATATCGCGGGATGTGCACAGCAGGCTGTGGATTTGCAAACCTGTTACATCGTGCGGAAATTTCTGAACTAGTGGGAGGAACTGAATTGTTTTTTCACTGGTTCATAGAAGAATAACCAGCTCGAGCTGAGAACGGGAGACCAATGAAGAATAATAATAATTTTTTACCGCACGGGTGTGGTGTGGTTTCTGCCATGCCTCATGGGGGGTGACGTCCCCACGGCCCGAGTTACCTGGGCCACCAAGGGTGAATGGTGGCAAACCCATGAAAATGGAGCAACTATCAAGCCTCGGAAAAGAGTCGCTGCCTGGGGAGCGCCAGGGCATGTCCGGAGCCGACGCTGGACATGACAGTATGCGATCCGTCGGTGGCAGGGTGCTGAGGAAGCGGGCCCCTGTCATTCAACAAAATACAGCTCCACCAGAACATCGGGAAGTGGAATCCCAAAACATGGCAGAAGATCAAAATGCCACTCCACCTGCTGGCTCGACCACCGTGAGGAGGACTGTCCGCAGGGGAGCCCGCAACGCACGTATCAAGTGGAGCCGCGAAATGAATATTGAAGTAATGCGAGCTTTTTATTACGTCAACAATTGCGATGACAGACCACTTCCTGGTTGGAGATACTCCCTTTACACCGAGTTCACCAAGAGTCATCCGGAACTTCAGCTGACAGAAGGAAACATTGCGGATCGTAAAAATGTCATAATACGGAAAGGCTACCTGACAGGACAGGAACTAGATGAGATCAAGAGAGAAATGGGCTATACAATCAATCAAGATCAGATTGTCGGAGATCATAATGAAGAACCAAACGAGCCTCCGGAGAGACCAGTAGAAACGACAAGGGAACTGCCTGTCACCCGAACTGCTCACCAAGACTGCCCACAATATCGCCAACTGTATGACACGTTCTATAGCAACCTGGCGCAATACGAATCTGCTGATCCGCTCAACCGCCCCATCCTTCCAAAATTGAAGTTCAACTCTACGGCCAAAAATACCATCGGGTGGCTCAACGAAATATTGGCAGAACACCTTAGCACTCAATGGACGTTGGAACAAGTCCACTTATCCCTGTACTGTGCCGCCATCACAGTAATCGGACAAAATGGGCAAAATATCTACTTCCCCAGAACCAGTGAACAGAAAGTTACAAATGAAACTCCAGCCTGGAAAAGAAGATTAATGCAGGACGTCGATAAACTTCGTGGAAAAGTTGATGTCTTGGATGAGTTCCTGAAGGATAATAAATCGCGTAAAGTATTGAACAAAGTGCGAAAAATAGCCACATCCGCAGGGCTGGACCTGGAATCTCCACGACATAAAGATTTGATAGTTGACCTGAAAGATCGCTTGAGACAACAAGCTAAAGCGAAAGGTGCACGCCTACGAAGATACAACGAGTTATCAAAGCGAAAACAACAAAACGCTGAATATGTGAGAGACAGAAAGAAGTTCTTCAGAAGTCTTGAGGAGCCGTCCGAAATCTCCTCCAGTCTGCATGCTGACATCAGCAGTGAAGAATTTCGGCAATATTGGAGTTCTTTATGGTCGGAGAGTGGTAAATTTCAGAGAAATACTAGTTGGCTGAGGGACATTGAACACCATGCATCCGAAATCGTTGAGATGAGGACTGATATTTTCACAGTCGAGGAAATATCCAACATTATCAAAAACACTAGTAACTGGAAGGCGCCAGGACCCGATCGACTTCAAAACTTCTGGGTTAAACAGTTTCCAGCATGTTTCCCAAGTCTGGCTAGATGTTTTTCGGAAGCGCTGGAAGACCCCTTCAAGATACCGGCTTTCCTCACACAAGGCAATACCTACATGCTCCACAAAAAAGGAGACCGCAACAATCCAGAAAACTACAGACCAATAACGTGTTTGTCAGTGGTGTATAAGCTGTGCACGTCGCTTGTAAATCATGCGATATATCGTCACTGTGAAGCCAATAATATTCTGGAGGAAGAACAGAAAGGCTGCTCTCGAGGGTCTGCAGGATGTAAACATCAACTCACTATAGACGCTGTAGTGCTAAAGCAAGCCCAAGCGAGGAGGAGGAATTTAAGTCTTTGCTATATCGACTATCAGAAGGCCTTCGATACGGTGCCTCACGATTGGCTTGTGAAAGTACTGGAGATTTATAAGATCTGCCCGAAAATAAAAGCGGTGCTCCAACATCTTATGAGTACATGGAGAACGAATATTCTGATAAATAACATAAATGCTGGAACCGTAAGAATATCGAGGGGGATATTTCAGGGAGATGCCCTGTCGCCGATGTGGTTTTGTATGGCACTAAATCCTCTGTCTACTCTTCTGAAAAACACTACCATAGGGTATAGACCAGCAATGAGGAATCCGCGAAAACTGTCCCATTTATTGTACATAGATGACCTGAAACTATTCGGCGAGAACCAAAAACAACTTCACTCGCTGATAGATATAGTGCGCTCTTTCAGCAAAGACATTGACATGTCTTTCGGTCTCGATAAATGCGCCATAGTCAACATCAGAAAGGGTAAAATGGAGAACACTCAGGAACAATTTCAGGACATCCACAGTATGTTGCCCGAAGAGACCTACAAGTATCTGGGCATTCCTCAAAATCAACGGATTGACCACACTCGTTTGAAAGCTGAGTTCACTGCGAAATATAAAAACAGGGTAACCAAAGTACTCAACACCAAGCTGTCTGCTAAAAACCAGATCGATGCCTTGAACTCTTGGGCTACGCCTGCTCTGACCTACACTTTCGGAGTCTTGAAGTGGTCAGATGCTGATCTGAATGAGTTGGACCGACTCACCCGTCGCCTAATGACAAAGTTCCGATGTCTGCACACCAATGCATCGGTGAAAAGGCTTTATCTACCCAGAAGAGATGGCGGACGAGGTCTGTTGAACATCTATAAACTCTGCAGAACCCAGGAGAAAAACTTGAGGCAGCGACTGCTCGAGTCTGAAGATAGCCTGATGAAATTGGTGACAACAGAGGATAAGGGATACACACCTCTGAACCTACAACACAGAGAACTGACATTCGATATCACCACGAGAAGCGAAGATATGAGTATATGGTGGGAACAAGCTCTGCACGGCAGATTTCCCAAACACCTTGAGAGGGAAAATGTCGATAAATTAGCTTCTTTGTCGTGGTTGAATGCGGGACAATTGTATCCTGAAACTGAGGGATTCCTGACGGCTATCCAAGACCGAGTCATAAGAACTCGCAACTATGAGAAGCACTGTTTGAAGCTGAACGTGGAGGACAAATGCAGGAAGTGCGGCGCAGTTGGCGAGTCTATCGAACATATAATAGCAGGTTGTCGAGTTCTTGCTGACAACGCATATCTGGGCCGACACAACCAAGTGGCAAACATTGTTCACCAGCAGTTAGCTCTTAGACATGGTTTTTTGGATACTTGTCCGCCATACTATAAGTATCAACCTGCAGCAGTGTTGGAAACGGACACAGCGGTTCTCTATTGGGACAGACCCATAACAACAGATAGATCAGTGGACTACAACAGACCGGACCTTGTATTCATTGAGAAGGATCAGAAGTATGGGGTGATAATTGATGTGGCAGTACCATTGACTCATAACATCGGAAGAACGGAGTCGGAAAAAATAACGAAGTACGAGAACTTGGCAATAGAGCTGAAGAATATGTGGCAATTATCGAAAGTCACGATTATACCGTTGGTGATTTCGGCTGAGGGAGTCATGTCCAAATCATTTAAGAAAAATCTTCAAAAGATCGAGATATCCCAGAGGATCGCGGGATATGCACAGCAGGCTGTAGCTTTGCAAACCTGTCACATCGTGCGGAAATTTCTGAACTAGTGGGAGGAACTGAAATGTTTTTTCACTGGTTCATAGAAGTAATACCAGCACGAGCTGAGACCAGGAGACCGATGATGAAGAATATAATAATTTTAATACCCGCACGGGTGTGGTGTAGTTTCGGCCATGCCACATGGGGAGTGACGTCCCCACGGCCCGAGTCACCTGGGCCACCAAGGGTAAATGGTGGCAAACCCATGAAAATGCAGAATGAATCAAGCCTCGGAATAGAGTCGCTGCCTGGGGAGCGCCAGGGCATGTCCGGAGCCGACGCTGGGCATGACAGCATGCGAGCCGTCGGTGGCAGGGTGCTGAGGAAGCGGGCTCCTGTCATACAACAAAATACAGCTCCACCAGAACATCGGGTAGTAGAATGTCAAAACACGGCAGAAGATCAAAATGCCACTCCACCTGCTGGCTCGTCCACCGTGAGGAGGACTGCCCGCAGGGGAGCTCGCAATGCACGTATAAAGTGGAGCCGCGAAATGAATATTGAAGTAATGCGAGCTTTTTATTACGTGAACAATTGCGATGACAAACCACTTCCTGGATTGAGATACTCCCTCTATACCGAGTTCACCAGGAGGCATCCTGAACTTCAACTAACGGAAGGAAACATTGCTGATCGGAAAAACGTTATAATGAGGAAAAGCTACTTGACAAGACAGGAACTAGATGAGATCAAGAGAGAAATGGGCTATACAATCAATCAAGAAGAGATTGTTGGAAATCAGAATGAAGATCCTAACGAACCGTTAGTAGAATCATCGGAAACGGCACAGGAACTGTCTGTCTCGCAAGCTGCCAATCAAAATTGCCCACAATAGCAACAGCTTCACGACATCTTTTACAGCAAGCTGGTTCATTACGAATCTAGTGATCCACTCAACCGCCCCATCCTGCCAAAATTGAATTTCAACTCAAAGGCTAAACATCACATCCAGTTAGTCAACGAAATATTGGCAGAACACCTGAACACGCAAAGGACGTTGGAAGAAGTTCATTTTTCTTTGTACTGCGCTGCTATCACAGTCATTGAACAAAATGGTCAGAAGAGCTACATGCCTAGAACCAGTGAATCAAACGTCAAAAATGAAATTCCGGCTTGGAAAAGACGATTAATGCAGGACGTCGATAAACTTCGAGGACAGGTGGATGTCTTGAATGAGTTCCTGAAGAATAATAGGTCCCGCAAAGTTCTGCGCAAGGTGCGAACAATAACAACACTCGCAGGGGTAAATCTGGAATCTCCACGACACGAAGAGCTGATTGTTGAACTGAAGGATCGCTTGAGCAAAAGGTGCTCGTTTACGAAGATACAATGAGCTTTCGAAGCGGAAACTACAGAAGGCTGAATATGTGAGAGACAGGAGGTAATTCTTTAGGGGTCTAGAAAAACCATCCGAAACATCCGCCAATCTGCATACAGACATCAGCAGAGACGACTTTCGGAAATATTGGAGTTCCTTATGGTCAGAACGTAAACAATTTCAGGAAAATTCTGGCTGGCTAAGAGACATTGAACACCACACATCAGAACTCGTTGAAATGAGAACTGATCTCTTTACAACCGAGGAAATCTCCAACAACATCAGATCCACTAGCAACTGGAAATCGCCAGGACCGGACCGACTTCACAACTTCTGGATTAAACAGTTCACAGCATTCCCAGCCTGGCCAGATGTTTCTCGGAGGCACTAGAAGATCCCTTCAAGATTCCCACTTTCCTCACTCAGGGCAATACCTTCATGCTTTACAAAAAAGGGGACCGCAGCAAGCCGGATAACTACAGACCCATAACGTGTTTGTCAGTGGTGTACAAGCTGTTCACCTCGCTCCTAAATAATGCGATATATCGACATTGTGCAGCCAATAATATTCTGGAAGAGGAACAAAAGGGATGCTCACGAGGATCTGCAGGATGCAAGCATCAGCTTACCATAGACGCTGTAGTTTTAAAACAAGCCCAGTCACGAAGGAGGAATTTGAGTGTATGTTACATCGATTATCAGAAGGCCTTCGATACAGTGCCCCACGATTGGCTTATGAAAGTCCTGGAGATCTATAAAGTTTGTCCGAGAGTAAAAGCCGTACTACAACATCTAATGAGTAACTGGAGAACAAATATCCTCATTAATAACATCAACGCTGGAACTATAAAAATATCGAGGGGAATATTCCAAGGAGATGCACTGTCGCCGATGTGGTTCTGTGTGGCACTGAATCCTCTGTCTACACTTCTGAATAGCACAAATAAGGGTTACAGGCTTTCAATGGGGAACCCGAGAAAATTATCGCATCTGTTATATATGGACGATCTCAAACTCTTCAGCGAGAACCAAAGCCAGCTTCACTCGCTCATAGATACAGTACGCACCTTCAGCGGTGACATTGGCATGTCCTTCGGCCTCGACAAATGCGCCATTATCAACATTAAGAAGGGTAAAGTGGAGACCTCTCACGAGCAATTTCAGGACATTTTCAATATGTCACCAGAAGACACCTACAAATATCTAGGCACACCTCAAAATCAACGAATTGATCACACTCGTTTGAAAACTGAGTTCATGGCGAAATATAGGAGCAGGGTTACAAAAGTACTGAACACAAAGCTGTCTGCAAAACACCAGATCGATGCATTGAACTCTTGGGCTACGCCAGTTCTGACCCACACTTTCGGAGTTTTGAAGTGGTCAGAGGCTGATCTGAATGAGTTGGACCGACTCACCCGTCGCCTTATGACAAAATTTCGATGTTTACACACCAATGCATCGGTCAAAAGGCTCTATCTTCCTAGGCGTGATGGCGGAAGAGGTCTGTTGAACATCTATAGACTCTGCAGAACCCAGGAGAAAAATCTAAGGCAGCGATTGCTCGAGTCACAGGATAGCCTGATGAAATTGGTGACAACAGAAGATAAGGGATATACACCTCTCAACCTGCAACACCGACACATGGCGTTTGAGATCACTACCAGAAGCGAGGACAGAAGTGCATGGCGAGAACAAGCTTTGCACGGCAGATTTCCCAAACACCTTGAAGGGGAAAATGTCGATAAATTAGCATCTTTGTCGTGGTTGAATGCGGGACACTTGTATCAGGATACAAGTGTCCCGCAGTTTCAGGAAACTGAGGGATTTCTGACGGCTATCCAAGATCGAGTTATAAGAACTCGCAACTACGAGAAACACTGTTTGAAGCTTAACGTGGAGGACAAATGCAGGAAGTGTGGCGCAGTTGGCGAATCTATTGAACATGTAATCGCCGGTTGTCGAGTTCTAGCCGATAACGCATATCTGGGCCGACACAACCAAGTCGCAAAAATTGTTCACCAGCAGTTAGCTCTTAGACATGGTTTTTTGGATACTTGTCCACCATACGAGTATTATAGGTATCAACCTGCAGCAGTGTTGGAAACGGACGCAGCGGTTCTCTATTGGGACAGACCCATAACAACGGATAGAACAGTGGACTACAATAGACAGACCGGACCTTGTGTTCATTGAGAAGGATCAGAAGTATGCGGTGATAATTGATGTGGCAGTACCATTGACTCATAACATCGGAAAAACGGAGTCCGAAAAAATAGCGAAGTACGAGAACTTGGCAATAGAACTGAAGAACATGTGGCAATTGTCGAAAGTCACTATTATTCCATTGGTGATCTCGGCTGAGGGAGTCATGTCCAAATCATTTAAGAAAAATCTTCAAAAGATCGAGATATCCCAGAGGATCGCGGGATATGCACAGCAGGCTGTAGCTTTGCAAACCTGTCACATCGTGCGGAAATTCCTGAACTAGTGGGAGGAACTGAAATGTTTTTTCACTGGTTCATAGAAGAAATATCAGCTCAAGCTGAGACCGGGAGACCGATGATGAAAGATAATAATTTAACCGCACGGGTGTGGTTTGGTTTCTGCCATGCCACATGGGGGGTGACGTCCCCACGGCCCGGGTTACCTGGTCCACCAAGGGTAAATGGTGGCAAACCCATGAAAGTGGAGAACATATTGAGCCTCGGAAAGGAGTCGCTGCCTGGGGAGCGCCAGGGCATGTCCGGAGCCGACGCTGGACATGACAGCATGCGATCCGTCGGTGGCAGGGTGCTGAGGAAGCGGGCCCCTGTCATTCAACAAAATACAGGCTCCACCAGAACATCGGGAGGTGGAATCCCAAAGCATGGCAGAAGGTCAAAATGCCACTCCACCTGCTGGTTCGACCACCGTGAGGAGGACTGCCCGCAGGGGAGCTCGCAGCGCACGTGTTAAGTGGAGCCGCGAAATGAATATTGAAGTAATGCGAGCTTTCTATTACGTGAACAATTGCGATGACAGACCACTTCCTGGATGGAGATACTCCCTCTACACCGAGTTCACCAAGAGGCATCCAGAACTTCAGTTAACAGAAGGGAACATTGCGGATCGTAAAAATGTTATCATACGAAAAAACTACTTGACAGGACAGGAACTGAATGAGATCAAAAGAGAAATGGGCTTTACAATCAATCAAGATCAGATTGTCGGAAATCATAATGAAGAACCTAGCCAGCCGCTGGAGAGACCAGCAGAGACGACAAGAGAACTGCCTGTCACCCGAACTGCTCACCAAGACTGCCCACAATATCGCCAACTGTATGACACCTTCGTTAGTAACCTGGCGCAATACGAAGCTACTGATCCGCTCAACCGCCCCATCCTTCCAAAATTGAAGTTCAACTCTACGGCCAAAAATAACATCGAGTGGCTCAACGAAATATTGGCAGAACACCTCAGCACTCAATGGACACTGGAACAAGTCCACTTATCCCTGTACTGTGCCGCCATCACAGTAATCGGACAAAATGGGCAAAAGATCTACATTCCCAGAACCAGTGAACAGAACGTTAAAAATGAAACTCCGGCCTGGAAAAAAAGATTAATGCAGGACGTCGATAACCTTCGAGGAAAAGTTGATGTCTTGGATGAGTTCCTGAAAAATAATAAATCGCGTAAAGTTTTAAAAAAAGTGCGAAAAATAGCCACATCCGCAGGGCTGGACCTGGAATCTCCACGACATAGCGAGTTGATAGTTGACCTGAAAGATCGCTTGAGACAACAAGCTAAAGCGAAAGGTGCACGCCTGCGAAGATACAACGAGTTATCAAAGCGAAAACAACAAAACGCTGAATATGTGAGAGACAGAAAGAAGTTCTTCAGGAGTCTTGAAAAGCCATCCGAAATCACGTCCAATCAGCATACTGACATCAGCTATGACGAATTTCTGTAATATTGGAGTTCTTTATGGTCGGAGAGTGGTCAATTTCAGAGGAATACTAGCTGGCTGAGGAACATTGAACACCATGCATCCGAAATTGTTGAAATGAGGACTGATATTTTCACAGTCGAGGAAATTTCCAACATTATCAAAAACACTAGTAACTGGAAAGCGCCAGGACCCGATCGACTTCAGAACTTCTGGGTTAAACAGTTTCCAGCATGTTTCCCAAGTTTGGCTAGATGTTTTTCGGAGGCGCTAGAAGACCCCTTCAAAATACCAGCTTTCCTCACTCAAGGCAATACCTACATGCTCCACAAAAAAGGAGACCGCAACAATCCAGAAAACTACAGACCAATAACGTGTTTGTCAGTGGTGTATAAGCTGTTCACATCGCTTGTAAATAATGCGATATATCGTCATTGTGAAGCCAATAATATTCTGGAAGAAGAACAGAAGGCTGCTCTCGAGGATCTGCAGGATGCAAACATCAACTCACCATAGACGCCGTGGTGCTACAGCAAGCCCAAGCGAGGAGGAGGAATTTAAGCATTTGTTATATCGACTATCAGAAGGCCTTCGATACGGTGCCCCACGATTGGCTTGTGAAAGTACTGGAGATTTATAAGATCTGCCCGAAAATAAAAGCCGTGCTCCAACATCTTATGAGTACATGGAGAAAGAATATTATGATAAATAACATCAATGCTGGAACCGTAAGAATATCGAGGGGGATATTTCAGGGAGATGCCCTGTCGCCGATGTGGTTTTGTATGGCACTGAATCCTCTGTCTACTCTTTTGAAAAACACTAACATAGGGTATAGACCAGCAATGAGGAATCCGCGAAAACTGTCCCATTTATTGTATATAGATGACCTGAAACTTTTCGGCGAGAACCAGAAACAACTTCGCTCGCTGATAGATATAGTGAGTTCCTTCAGCAAAGACATTGACATGTCTTTTGGCCTCGATAAATGCGCCATAGTCAACATCAGGAAGGGTAAAATGGAGAACACTCAGGAACAATTTCAGGACATCCACAGTATGTTGCCCGAAGAGACCTACAAGTATCTGGGCATTCCTCAAAATCAACGGATTGACCACACTCGTTTGAAAGCTGAGTTCACTGCGAAATATAAAAACAGGGTAACCAAAGTACTCAACACCAAGCTGTCTGCTAAAAACCAGATCGATGCCTTGAACTCTTGGGCTACGCCTGCTCTATCTATCTACCCAGAAGAGAAGGCGGACGAGGTCTGTTGAACATCTATAAACTCTGCAGAACCCAGGAGAAAAACTTGAGGCAGCGACTGCTCGAGTCTGAAGATAGCCTGATGAAATTGGTGACAACAGAGGATAAGGGATACACACCTCTGAACCTACAACACAGAGAATTGACATTCGATATCACCACCAGAAGCGAAGATAAAAGTATGTGGCGGGAACAAGCTCTGCACGGTAGATTCCCCAAACACCTTGACGGGGAAAATGTCGATAAGTCAGCTTCCTTGTCGTGGTTGAATGCCGGACAATTGTACCCTGAAACTGAGGGATTTCTGACGGCAATCCAAGATCGAGTTATAAGAACTCGCATCTACGAGAAGCACTGTTTGAAGCTGAACGTGGTGGACAAATGCAGGAAGTGCGGCGCAGTTGGCGAGTCTATTGAACATATAATCGCCGGTTGTCGAGTTCTTACCGATAACGCATATCTGGGCCGACACAACCAAGTGGCAAAAATTGTTCACCAGCACTTAGCTCTTAGGCATGGTTTTTTGGATACTTGTCCGCCATATTATAAGTATCAGCCTGCAGCAGTGTTGGAAACGGACGCAGCGGTTCTCTATTGGGACAGACCCATAACAACAGATAGAACAGTGGACTACAATAGACCGGACCTTGTATTCATCGAGAAGGATCAGAAGTATGGGGTGATAATTGATGTGGCAGTACCATTGACTGATAACATCGGAAGAACGGAGTCCGAAAAAATAACAAAGTACGAGAACTTGGCAATAGAGCTGAAGAATATGTGGCAATTGTCGAAGGTCACTATTGTGCCGTTGGTGATTTCGGCTGAGGGAGTTATGTCAAAATCATTCAAGAGAAATCTTCAAAAGATCGAGATATCCCAGAGGATTGCGGGATATGCACAGCAGGCTGTAGCTTTGCAAACCTGTCACATCATGCGGAAATTCCTGAACTAGTGGGAGGAACTGAAATGTTTTTTCTTTGGTTCATAGAAGTGTTACCAGCTCATGCTGAGAACGGGAGACCGATGATGATGAATAATAATAATTTATTCATCCATAGAGACATACAAATTATGTATCGGACAAGTCAATAAGAATCACAAACTACTGTTTGAGAGACAAATGAATATAAACAATAATGACAATAATGAATTGTACATGGTTTCAATCACCTAACCTGATATGCTGACAGCAATCATAGTATTCGCTGAATGTATAAAAACAATTTGTGATTAGGAATTCATTTACTTCATTCCGAAACTTTCGTACATTTTCAATCATCCTGTATCTCTTAGGGAGAGAATTGAACAACTTAATTCCCATATATCTGGGAGATCTTTCATATCCCGCCAGAGTGTGGCGTGGTATGATTAGTAGTGAAGAGTATGATGTTGAGTAGTTATGATTATAATTCACACGCAGAAATGAACTGTCATTGGTTTTTACGTACGTTAAGATCTCTAAAATGAACTGAGATACTATTGTTAGAATCTTGAATTCTTTGAAAAAATGTCTACACGATGTTCTCCTAGATACCCCGGCCATCTGTCGTATAGCCCTCTTTTGAAGAACAAAAACCCGCTTTAGTTCAGGCGAGGTCCCCCAGAAAACAAGGCCATAAAGTATCCTAGACTCAAATTGGGCACTATAATAAGCCATACATACTTCTAAATTTGTCACAGACTTTAGTCTATAAAGGGCATAACAAACTGAAGATAATTTCCTACACAAATATTCAATATGCTGACGCCAGCTGAGATTGTCATCAATGATTACTCCTAGGAATTTCGTACATGTTACATGTTCAATAGACTTATTTTGCACTTTCAATAGTAGGCTCCTATTTTTATTTTCCATGGTGTTTTGTAGTTTAAAACAGATAAAGACCGTTTTAGATGAGTTAAGAAATAACTTGTTCAGTTTAAACCATTCATAGAAAAGATGTATATATCTCTGAGTACTACATAAGACGTCATTGAGCGAGGCTCCGGAGCATAAGTAAGTGATATCATCTGCGAATAATGTAAGCTCTTGAGTATTTTCAATAGTTTCTGGCAAATCATTCATATACAACAGAAATAGCAGGGGTCCAAGCACGGAACCTTGTGGAACACCGCAGGCAACATTGAGTATTGAATGATGATATTATATCGATATATTTAAGAAAATTGTTGAGGATCTCATTTCATGTGATTTCAATACACTGAACTTTTTGGGATGAAAATTCTTTTCGATGTCACGATCTTGGCTTACTTGGTACAGTTGGGTCAAAAAGCCTGTTAATCCCAATAACTGTGTGGCTGGTCACACTTAAAAAATTAAGCAGGTTGCCGTCATGCGTAAAACAATGCTGAGCATCATCTGAAAAATGATTTGTAACAATGAAATCATAACATGCTCCTATAGCTTAGCTTAGCATTAATTTTAAATTAGCTGAATAATTTTTATCGAGTAGGGTTTTTGACATTCAGAATAATTCAATGATGTAAGCAAGCACTCAAAAGTGAATATTTTCAATTCTATTGATTTGACTTAATATAATAGAAACCCAATTGTAGCATTCCAACTAGACGTCAGTCTTTTATAGAACGAGGCCGAGGAGCCGTTGGCTTTGATGTCTTCAGTTAAATTACTTCACACCAATTCGGTGCGCTTTATATTATGTGATAAAAAGGTAGAAGAAACATTCAAAATTTTTACACCGGATATTTTAAATTTATTAAGAGTTTTCGTTTATTGGATTGCTGGATATAGTTTCTTGAAGCATAGTGGAGATGCCAAAAAATTGAATTTTCATACCGTCAAAGAGCCTATTTCACTGACTACATATGTCACACACTTGATTTCACTGACTACATATGTCACACACTTGATTTCACTTACTAATTCTTCTGCTGAGTTCAACATAACGCCCATCTTCTCATCTGCAGCCCGCTTAGTACTAGTAGATCACAGAGTACTTGTAATGTTCAGATTTCTGGAAGAATTGAACGAAAACCCAGAAATTCGGGTGTGCGCGGCCTATAATTCTAAATAATTGTCCATGCAGAGACTGTCCGACTGTCGAAAGCAAACACAGAAATATTTATGTTTAGCCATTGTCTCGGCATGTACTAGAGGAAGAGCCAGTGACCAATTTTCCTATGTCATTTCATAAGTCACCAAAATTTACTTGTTTAATATTCAATATCTGCTCGAAAATAAAAACCATTTCTGCCAGCCCATAATGGCCGGAGTAGACTACCATAAGCGCTCAAAGAGGCCAGCAAATTAGGTTCAACTATGTCATAGTATCAGTCACAAAACTTTCAGGAATTGTTATTGATAATATATTGAATCTATGAAAAATAATGACAGAACTTTTTCGTCCCTCCTAAGTGTTGGCAGAACTCTTTGAAAATTCATTAAGAATAGCTTTACCTATGTCATTTCAGTAGGCTTGAAATTCACAGGAAATAAAGAAAATGTGTCTAGAAAGCGAATTATAATCATGACAGAAATTTTTTGCATCACGAACCATCTGCCAGAACGAGAAATGTTGCCGCGCAAGTGCGAGCGAAATGAGCTTATTCATATTTGCAAGTAAGACCTAGAGCGCATATTGGGCATGTAGTATTGTCAATTGAAGGAATAAATTAAAGGAATTAAAGGTGTTTATTGTAAACATTACAACATTTTATTAAGTAATGAACTGTTCAAAAAAAATATGCTCTTCTTACGCATCCTCAAAATTTGTTTCCTCATCGTCGTCATCTTCGTTGACATTTTCAATGAATGAAGAATCATCTGAATCCTTAGTTTCATCAAAATGAGGCCCCCACAGGTCATCATCTGGGAATAAACACAATTATATATATGTATAGATCATATATAGATTATACTATTGCGATTAAGGGATTA
The DNA here is from genome assembly GCA_951802165.1 of Adalia decempunctata. Classification (NCBI taxonomy): domain Eukaryota; kingdom Metazoa; phylum Arthropoda; class Insecta; order Coleoptera; family Coccinellidae; genus Adalia; species Adalia decempunctata. The sequence goes on along the minus strand of OX637703.1, from coordinate 29,621,826 downwards.
AGTATGGAACCAAGTGAATATCTTTTGAACGAAAAGGACAATATTTATGAAATTTTGTATGTTAGTGCAATGGCGCAAAATGCATCTGATGTAAATTTTTCTCTTGATGAAATACTTCCGGTCAAACCGGAAATATCCCCAACTTTTTTTATTTATATGGGACCTCCTGAATATCTTTGCAGTAAAACTTGGGATTTCGAATACGTACATACTGAGTTTAGTGTAAATAATCTATTAAAACAAGGAATAACTCACTGTTGCTTCGAGAGTAGCTGAATTTATTTACTGCAGACTAATGAGGTTAATAATTGAAACAAAATTAAATCAAATTTTCAGAATGCCCGCCTGACACGTCCTGACAATGTGCAATCCTAGTAACAATAACATATTGTCATTCTCGTTCAAAAGATTTTCACAAGGTTCCATACTTTATCCCAACTCTCTACACTCTACTATATTTATATAGTATTGATTTTATAAATAAAGACAAACAATAATTACCATCAATTTCGACATCATTTGTTTGAATCTCGATGTTATCGTTTGCAATTGCATCAGATACTGTCGGTGGTAATGGATCTCCTTCAAACCATTTAAAACTATACTGACCATCATTCAATAACCAACCATTTTCTTCAGGTCTGAGTAGGGTAGGTGTTGCAAGGTGTGCGTTTCTCCAGATATTAGCAAAATATTTCGATCTCAATATATGTTGGAGAAGTTCTGCTTTGCACGGAGGCAAATCACTTCCGTCAATATTTCAATGGTTAGTTCTCAAAAACTGAGTGAAAATATTTTCACCAACAGATTATTAATAAACATTGACTTTGTTAGAAGAAATTATGCTCGAATCTGAACTGAGCTCCAAGAATTTTTCGAATGGATTGAGGAGGTCTTGAGCATACCAAGATCTCAGTCACCTTAGTGGGTAAAAAATAAACCATCAGGGCATTTGAAACCCCAAAAGTTGGGTAGACTAAGAGTAGTAAAAGAGACCTTCACAGTGAGCTTTAGTATTACGAGTACCTACATAGCGAAACCCTTATCATCGGATCAGGTAAATGAAACTGAAAACAAATTCTATAATTTCATAAAAGAATTTTAGCTTCCTCCACATAATTTTCTATCACCCTTTGATGAGTCTCGTAAATGCCCAATATGCGCTCTAGGTCTTACTTGCAAATATGAATAAGCTCATTTCGCTCGCACTTGCGCGGCAACATTTCTCGTTCTGGCAGATGGTTCGTGATGCAAAAAATTTCTGTCATGATTATAATTCGCTTTCTAGACACATTTTCTTTATTTCCTGTGAATTTCAAGCCTACTGAAATGACATAGGTAAAGCTATTCTTAATGAATTTTCAAAGAGTTCTGCCAACACTTAGGAGGGACGAAAAAGTTCTGTCATTATTTTTTATGGATTCAATATATTATCAATAACAATTCCTGAAAGTTTTGTGACTGATACTATGACATAGTTGAACCTAATTTTCTGGCCTCTTTGAGCGCTTATGGTAGTCTACTTCGGCCATTATGGGCTGGCAGAAATGTTTTTTATTTTCGAGCAGATATTGAATATTAAACAAGTAAATTTTGGTGACTTATGAAATGACATATGAAAATTGGTCACTGGCTCTTGGTCTATACCTTCTGAACGGTTCATCCCCTATTCTTTGACATACGAGTTCAATTCCTTCAGAAATTTTGGGGGGAGTCATGGCCATTCTGACAGCAACCGCGTTTTCGATATGCATTTGGCGAGCTGGAAATTATTTATAACTGTTTGACAAAATTCCATATGGTTCAATAAGAATTTGACTTTGAATATACCAGGTGTCTCAGTATACCTGTTCCAATGGATTATCTCAGCCTTTTCGAAAGATAAAAATTAGAAAATTCCATGTTCGCCAATTCTTTCACGCAATCTTCAACTGAGAAAAACAAAAATTTTCATCTTTCGAAATGGCTGAGATAATCCATTGGAACATGTATACTGAGACACCCGGTGTATGTAAATAAATTCAATTTCTTCAATTTGGGTTGTTTGTCTTCTCTGACGAACAAGGGATTTGTCAATATTGACATTTGTTATGGTGAATTTATTGAGTTGAAAGAATTTTTTACTGCAATTACGGGTGAGAACTTGTTTGTTTATAGTACAATAAGGACAAGAGGTGACTATATAACATTGTTTATTTGCCTTTGATGATAATTCATAACAAGAAAATTGAACATATGAAGATTGCTTCATTGATAAATGAAACATTCAATTGATAATGAAATAGGAGGATAATGTCCTCAAGTTGGAACAAACTAAAATACATGTAGAGCATTGTCTTCCTGTGGTGGTGCGACCTGGTGGAGTACTTCGGAAACTAGATCTCTACTAGTCCAATTCTCACATTCAATTGATGTTTGGAACGTAAGATATACTTAAAGGAGTCAATCGGTGCATCTTTGAACTGATCGAAAATCCAAGTCCGTATACATTACTGCAATGTCTCGTATTTTCTTGTTAATAATTATTCGTTGAAACATAATTTCAGATGGAACTAATTGAAGTGCCAAAGGGTGCTAACTTCATATGCCCCGTCAATTTCATCTTCAGAAAAGATAAGCAGGCAGGGGGTAAGACGTATTTGAGGTTCATAAGTCTTTGCTCTGCAAGAATTGTTATGCAGGAGGGCCACCAACTGATTTTGAGGTAAGTTTTCAGGGATAGAAATTGTATATCATTTCTGAATGAATAATAAAAAAAAGTTGCAGCCAGAACTTTTGACCTGATGTGCATTTATCGTTTTTCCATTTGTTTGTATAAAAATAGTATAAAAGTGGGCATATATAAAGATTCATGTTAAGTTACCAGCAAAAGGATGGTCTGGCGAGTATAAGTGTTTCTAAATCGAAATATTTCTCTCGCAAATCTATAGATTTAAAATCTTTTTAATAGTGAGTAGTTTCAAAAACTCTATGGAGTTTTTAAAACTACTACATTAAATAGCATAACATTCATACAAATCTAAGAGAGGTCTATAATCTGGGATGTATCAGTTATTTTCTGCAAATGGGTATTAATATGTGAAATAATATTATAAGTAATGAATATATTTGAAGCAGTTTATTGCAAATTGAACCAATACATCAATTTTAATTTATTGTGGTTTTAGAGCGGAGCAAAACCACCTCCTCAATATGGTTCTGCTTCAAGAGCTTCGGTTCAAAAATGTTTTGGCATTTGGAAGCAGAACGGAAGCAGCAACTTCAAATTTATATTGAAGAAGAAATTCGGCATCATGAAGCTTTCCTCAGACTACCCAATGGGTTCAGCTCGGTGAAGCCCATGATGCAACGGGAAAGGAGGAAGATCCAACCTCCTATCCCTGGGACCTTAGAAGGGGCTGCTGAATATTTGGCAAATCAGTCGTAAGGCAATATTTTTCAAACATTTTTTATTCACTCTATCTGTTTTTTGAAACGAAGAATTAATGCTATTTTGTTTCAGATATAGAATGTACTCTTTGAAATTGGGACCCCCAACAGAGGCGATTCTTTGATTGCATCAGAGAAGGCTCCCTATTTTTTGTTTCTCGTGGTATCCTCAACGAGGCCCTGAACAGATAATCTCCACCTGCATATGGATGCTACCTTCAAAATTGTACCCAGAGCAGGTGGAGCGCATCAACTTTTCATCATCCATTGGATGTGGGATCACACAGTGAGTATTTGTTCGATTATTTTCTCGTTTGACTATTCTTGACTGTTTTTTTCCTGGAAGGCATATCCAGTGGTATTCTGTTTAATGCCAAACAGAACCAGACATACATATATTGGGGTGTTGCGATACACTCGACAATTATTTGGTGCCCCCGTAGTCTCCCCTGTCTTGTGCGACTATGAGTTGGCCCTGAGGCAAGCGGTAGTGGAAGTATTCACTGGAGTTTCCTTAAGATGTTGCTGGTTCCACTTTGCTAAAAATGTTTTTATGAAAGGTGGGTACGATACATATAAGGTTATTTCAATGTTCAGTATTAACTGATATCTTATGCAAATTGATGAAACACCACTGTGTTTCTCTGTAATAAAAGATTTTATTATTCACATTCATTATTATTGTACTATAAACAAACAAGTTCTCACCTGTAATTGCAGTAAAAAATTCTTTCAACTCAATAAATTCATTATAACGAATGTCAATATTGACAAATACCTTGTTCATCAAAGGAGAAAACAACCCAAATTGAAGAAATTAAATTTATTTACATACACCGGGTGTCTCAGTATAATAATAATAATAATAATAATTAAACGCACGGGTGTGCTTTGGTTTCTGCCACGCCACATGGGGGGTGACGTCCCCACGGCCCGAGTTACCTGGGCCACCAAGGGTAAATGGTGGCAAACCCATGAACGAGAAGTGGAAACCGGTATCATGGCAGAAGATCGAGATGCCACTCCACCTGCTGGCTCGACCACCGTGAGGAGGACTGCCCGCAGGGGAGCTCGCAACGCACGTATCCAGTGGAGCCGCGAAATGAATATTGAAGTAATGCGAGCTTGTCATTACGTGAACGATTGCGAGGACAAACCACTTCCTGGATGTGCACAGCAGGCTGTGGATTTGCTAACCTATCACATCGTGCGAAAAATTCTGAACTAGTGGGAGGAACTGAAATGTTTTTTCACTGGTTCATAGAAGAATTACCAGCTCAAGCTGAGAACGGGAGACCGATGAAGAATAATAATAATAATAATATTTATTCATCCTTCGGGACATTTACATGCATAGGATACGTCAATATTACAGTATTTGCAATTATAAGCTGTTATCACTTAAGAACTCATCTACTGTGTAGTAACATTTGCTGATTAAGAATTTCTTTATTTCTTTCCTGAATTTAGCTTTAGGTAAACATTTCAGTGAGTTAGGTAACCGATTATACAATTTAATTCCCCTATAGGATGGTGAAGATTCATATTTTGAAGTTCTGTGCGCCGGTAGCAGCAGTACTTCTGGGTTTCTTGTATTGTATTGATGGAAACTGGAAAGATTGGTGAACTTACCCAAATTCTCTCTAATGTATAACAGACTCTTGAATATGTATACACAAGGCACCGTAAGCAGATCCCATGCAATAAATATCGGCCTACAAGAAGATCTGGGATCCAAATCAAATATATTCCGTAGTATTCGTTTTTGCATTATGAATACCCTATTCACATCAGGAGAAATTCCCCACAATAAGATATTGTAAGATATATGACTATAGCATAAGCTATAGTAAATATCAATTATCGATCCTCTTGGAAGGTAGCATTTCAATTTACTTATTGCGTAATAGGAGCTACTCAATTTTTTACATAATGCTTCAACATGTTGACACCATCTCAAATTACAATCCATGTGGACTCCAAGGAATTTCACATGGTTTCTCGATTCAACTATTGAATTTTCAGTCTCTATAAGTAGTGGCGTTCTGCTGAGATTTCTTAGGGCGAAATGTAAGCAGTCCGTTTTACCCTCATTCACAATCAGTGCGTTCGTTCGACACCATTCAGTGAAACATCGAACTAAACGACCACAAGCTAATGCGAGCTCTGCCTGACTTTCAGTGGAGATGGCCACTGAGGAGTCGTCGGCAAATAGGGTTAATTTGCACCACGGGATGCAATTTGGAAGGTCATTTGTGAAGAGAATGAATAAAATCGGACCCAATACCGATCCTTGGGCCACACCTGAATTAATTTCAAAGGCTTCAGAGCATACATTCTGTACCTTCACAATCATTTTTCTGTTGGCAATGAAACTGTCGAGCCAATCTAAGAATATACCGCGAAATCCAAGGTTATAGAATTTGGTCCTCATAAAGTTAAAATCGAGGACATCAAAGGCCATTGACAAGTCGAAGAATAGACCAGCCACAAAACGACCCCCGTCCAGTTGTTCGTATACGTACTCTACAAATGAAACAGCGGCCGTTTCTGTTGAGTGACCAGGTCTGAAGCCATGCTGGCAGTCAGTAAGAGTTCTAAACTTGTCTAAATAATTGACCATTCGTTCCAGAACGACTTTCTCCATAACCTTCGATAGAACACTCAGTATAGAAATTGGCCGATAATTGGTAATGACACTTGGATCATTTCTTTTATGGATAGGAATTACGAGAGCAGTCTTTAGCGATAATGGAAATTTACCCGATGAAACAGACGTGTTGATTATATGCATAAGAGGTCTAGCAAAGTGCTCCCTACCAGCCTTCAACATTCTGGAAGACAAAAAATCAACACCTGTGCTTTTTTTATTTTTTAATCCCATAATGACGTTTATAACCTCACTCTCGGTTACTGGGTGAAAGTAGAAGCTGAAAGCGGACAATCGCGAGGTAGTGCAGGACTGAGACCTTACGCCATTATAATGTTGTGCGAGTGTTGATGCAGCGACTGTGGAGAAGTGGTTGGCAAAGGCCTCAGCCACCACCTTCGGCTCAGAGTAGATGATTCCATCTATATTTAATGATATTATGCCATCTTTTTTGCCTTTTCTACCAGTCTCCCGATTCACAATGTTCCAAACTGCCTTATTTTTATTAGAACAGTTTTCCAAAAAATTTACATTGTACTTCAACTTACATTGTTTCAAGAACAATCTGTACTCGCTTTTTGCCTTGTTATACAGTTCAAAAGTCTGTTTCGATTTAATATTAGCATGAACCCAGTAAAGTTGTTTCAAATTTTTACTAGCCTGCCTAATTTCATCAGTTATCCAACCCTTCTGAGTTATTTTCACACTTTTTATGGGAAAGCAACAATCTATCACATAATTCAAGATATTCGAAAATTCATTGATGATTGCATTAATATCTGTACCGCAACATACAGCACCAAAATCAACATATTGCAGGGTTTCAGTAAAATGATCCACCCTAGCTTCACTAACAACTCTCACTGATCTAGTTGCAGCATCATTATTGTGCAGATGTACTTGGGAATGGTTGGAATATTCCATCACTACAACCTTATGATCACCGAGATTTGCTTCAACGACTTCAGCTTTACAAAGACATAAGTCAGCATCAGTCAGAATATAATCGATCATTGAACTAGATTCTTGACCACCACCGCCAGTGTACACCCTTGTAGGAGCCGCTAAAGAGATTCCAAGATTGAAAGAAACGAGCATATCCTCAAGCAATTGTTTACTTATGGTATCGGCACCCAAAAAATCAATATTAAAATCCCCACATAAAAATAATATATCCACTTTTAAACTACAATATTGTAAAATACAGTATAGTCTATCAAAAAAAGAGTAAAAATTACCCGACGGTGATCGATAACAACTTATTATTCCGATTTTACTATCACGGTAGTCACTTTCACACCACATACCTCGCATTGTATGTCCTCAGATAGATTCGAGATGTTTAAAGATGCTACCTCCAAATTGGACTTTGCATATATCAAGGTACCGCCATGCTTCCCTGGAGGTCGACAGAAGAAGTCAGCTTGTTTATAACCAGGGATGGTCATCAGAGAAATGTAAATATACCTGTTCCAATGGATTATCTCAGCAATTTCGAAAGATTTTTGTTTTTCTCAGTTGAAGGTTGCGTGAAAGAATTGGCGAACATGAAATTTTCAAATTTTATCTTTCGAAAAGGCTGAGATAATCCATTGGAACAGGTATGTATACTGAGACACCTGGTATATTCAAAGTCAAATTTTTATCAAACCATATGGAATTTTGTCAACAGTTATAAATAATTTCCAGCTCGCCAATTGCATATAGAAAACGCGGTTGCTGTCAGAATGGCCATGGCTCTCCCACTGTTGCCTGCAGAAACAATTTCTGAAGGAATTGAACTCGTATGTCAAAGAATTATTTGGTGCCTTCGTAATCTCCCTTGTCTTGTGCGACTATGAGTTGGCCCTGAGGCAAGCGGTAGTGGAAGTATTCACTGGAGTTTCCTGAGGTTTCTGGTTCCACTTTGCTAAAAATGTTTTTATGAAAGGTGGGTACGATACATATAAGGTTATTTCAATGTTCAGTATTATTAACTGATATCTTATGCAAATTGATGAAACACCACTGTGTTTCTCTGTAATAAGAGATTTTATTATTCACATTCATTATTATTGTACTATAAACAAACAAGTTCTCACCTGTAATTGCATTACACCGCTCTGAAAACCCTATCAAAACATGTCGATTCAGGGCACCGAAGGTGACCCTTTTCCGTGCGCTGAGACATAGATGGATCTATGCTGAAACACAAAGCAACGATTGCGTGATGACAGTAGACGTCAGTGTTTCGAATAATTATTGTTTTACAATATCGAAATGCTTTCTGTCGAATAACAAATATCGTTGGATTGTTTTAGGAGAGGTGTAATGAAAAATATCGTTCATTACACGTCCAGAAAGGCTTTTTCCGTGCTTGCACACGGAAAAAGCTTACTTTCTGGACTAGTAATGAAATATACTATTCAACTCAATAAATTCACTATAACGAATGTCAATATTGACAAATACCTTGTTCATCAGAGGAGACAAACAACCCAAATTGAAGAAATTTAATTCATTTACATACACCGGGTGGCGAACATGAAATTTTCAAATTTTTATCTTTCGAAAAGGCTGAGATAATCCATTGGAACAGGTATACTGAGACACCTGGTATATTCAAAGTCCAATTTTTTTAAACCATATGGAATTTTGTCAACAGTTATAAATAATTTCCATATGGTTTAATAAAAATTTGACTTTGAATACATTGCAATTAATACTGTAAAAAATCAAAAATTCAAAATGTCAGATCAAGATGTTGCAGCGATGGAACAATTAAAAAATCGAGAAAACTATACATTATGGACTCTAAAATCCATGTTTCCAAGACTGATTATATTATAAACGTGATTGTCCCTTTTGTCTGGAAAATAATTATTTGCAACAGCTTCAGAACCTCGGTCAAAGATAAAGTCCGTAATACGTTGTATAAAGTAAGACTCAGAACTAGTGATTATGAAATCTATCAGTTGCGTTTGATTAAATGCCTTGGTTCTTTCCAATGGTACCTATATCTTTCAAAAGACGAAACATAACCTCGCCAGTTTACGCGCCTGCTGTGATTACTACACCGATCGTAGCCGCACATGTGCGAATTGTTTGCCATTCCTTGTGCGTCTGCAGTATCATACGTATATGCCTCCCGGCTCAGGCCGCATGGATCCACCTAGTTGATGCAGAGCTTGCCACACTCTGCACCAACCCTTTGCTGTCGTTTGAATTGTACAAACGGCGCGTCCAGTAACTTGACCGAATACCCTTAGAGAAGAGTTTTTCACCCTCACGAGTTAGAACTTTCTCCGCCCAGCCAACACGGCATTGGTTCCAGAGAGCGGCAGCCACCGAATGGACCACCTGGGAGCGGAAATCACTCATGCACAGAAGGCCAGGTATTGTGGTCTCAAAGTTAGGCAATCCTAGGCCACCAGTTTTACAAGGTGCATAGAAGTACCTACCCAAGAGGTATGTCCTTTGGAAACAGCAACCGTAGCCTGACATCTGCAGGTCCGTTATCCTCAAAGTCTTCATCGTTCATCCAGATAAAACCAACGTATTGTAGTACCTAGGGACTGCGAAGGATTTCTAGACGCTGCTGTGGCTTCTGAGGCGCTTTCGTAATCCGCATCAGCTATGTTTCCAGACTGAAACTAATCTTTCGCGTTCCACCGGGACTCAAGCCGACACCAAGAAAACTCCAGTGGTCGCAAGGACCAAGCTGTCCAATCCTGTCGCCTGGGCTATCTTTTGGACAGCCCCTATTGCCTTAGACATCCCGTCTATGGACGATGTGATAATTACTATATCGTCTGCGTAAGCAACTGCATTAATGCGTCCCCTTCCTATCTCATAACCAACCTCCATTGGGATCGCCCTGAGGAGCCAATGCGAACAGCACCATTGACATTGGATCGCCCTGTCTCACACCCTTCCTGACGGAGATCCTGTGAGATCGTTGCCCCTTGTGCTTGAGTACCGTAGCACTCTCAGCATAGCTCTTGGCAACATAGCTCCCTACCGGCCGGGGTACCCCATCCTCAATCATTGCCGATGTTATGGCTTCATGGCTCACCGAATCAAAGGCTTTCGACACGTCGAGAGACACCAGATGGAGTTCGTTGAGGTTCTGACGAGCATGTTGGATAATAGCCGCAATGATTGCGACGTTCTCCGCCCATCCATCGGTGAGACACGTCTGTCCCTCGTCTATGCCTTGCATGCTTATCATATGATAATCATCAGACTTCTTCGGTATGAAGATAGTCCTACTAGCAAGCATCTCTGTTGGAAAGGATCCGCAGTGTAGTACTAAGCTGCCTGGCGCAATGGAATCGCATAGTGGTCATATCATTCCATCGGGTCCAGTTCGTTGAGGATCCTTGAAGGACCCTCTTGGCAATGCCGCACATCAGGCCTAGTGGAACCCCGGCTGCCTTCAGTTCGGTCACCGACTGTGGCGACCACAAGAGTGCCACTTTTTAGTTTTTATTTTCTTACCGGTCTATTATATTATATCAGGGTCAGATTCAATACGTGCCTGATTACCTGAGCATTGGTAATCACTATGCATCAAAGGAAAAACAATATAAAATTGTTTATAATGTTGTTGAGAATCTGATCGTTGAAAATAAACTAATAATTAAATTCGTTTAACATAAACGGTGAGGAAAAGAAAATGGAGGGACGGGAACTAACCTTGTAGACTTCCGGTACGGAAATCTTCGTATTCCCGGATCTGCTGTTGATCTGATCACTTTCGTGGAAATTGTTCCTCGCCACTATTGTTGATTTGGTAATTTGTCTATAAATTTTAATCGTTATTTATCCGTGAAAAAAGATACACCAGTCACTTCGAAATTCGAGTACTCGCCGGTTAACATCCGTTGTCGGTCTCTTCTCATGGTTATGCGGTGTTTTCCCTCATTGGTGGAAGGAAAACAAAGGATGGAAAACAGAGGTGGGAGATAGAAAATGCGCGGCTAATTTGAATTTTAACAAAGAACCGAACATTCCCCCCACCCATATTTATCACAAAAATATGAACTATCAAGGCAAAAAAAAAAAGAAAAAGAAGGAGAAAAAAAAATATATACCCGGTAAATGAATGAAGAAAGCAGCATGCTTTTCGTTGACACCAAAAAAAAATCCATCAAAATAAAGAGAGAAAAAAAAATCAAATAATTATAAAAAAAAATTACAAGTTATGGAATTATTCCTGCGGTAACAATGCCACCTTGTTCACAGGCCGCACTGTTTCACCAGTGGCCGTTTTAAGTTTGACCACTCTAACAATTCCATCAGGACCTTTAATAATACTATTTACTCTACCCAGTGGCCAATGAGTTGGTGGTGCTTTAGGCGAATAATATAAAACTAAATCACCTTCAACAATTGATTGAGACGGTTTGGTCCACTTAGGTCGGTGTTGTAAGGAATGAATATATTCATCTGACCATTTTTTCCAAAAGGATTGCGTCAATTGTTGGCATAATTGCCATTGTGTCAAACGGTTTGTAGGAATATCTGTCAAATCCAATTCACATCGTGATAATAATGGTCCGCCTATAAGAAAATGACCGGGAGTAAGCGGATCTAAATCGTCATTTGGGGATGACGTCTGATTGCAAAACGGTCTCGAATTCAAGATAGCTTCAATACGGTGAATGGTTGTCAAAAAAGGCTCTAAATGAAGTTTTGTATTGCCCATAACCCGTTTTAAATGGAACTTGAAAGACTTCACGCCGGCCTCCCGCAAACCACCCATATTTGGTGCATACGGTGGGTTATGGTGCCAAGTTACGCCATGTGTGGCCATATAATGAGCAATGTCAGAATTATTTCGGTCAAAAAATTTAGTGATATCTGATATCTCTCTGGCTGCACCCCTAAAATTGGTGCCTTGATCGGAATAAATCGCTGAAGGAAGACCCCGACGGGCAATAAAACGGTCCAAAGTGGCAAGACAAGCTTCGGTAGTCAATGAACTGACCAATTCCAAATGAATGGCTCTAGATACCATACATATAAAAAGCGCTACATAACACTTTTGATAACGCTCACTTTTTATATTAGAGAGTTTAATTTCAAATGGCCCTGCGAAATCTAAACCGGTGTGAGTGAAACACCTTGTTGGTTGAACTCTATAACTAGGAAGATCACCCATAGGTGGTTGAATTGGTTTAGCTTTAAAGCGGTAACAAATAAGGCACCGAAAGATCCTCTTTCTGATCAAGCGCCGAAGGTTTGGTATCCAATATGTACGGTGTATCAAAGACTGAACCAAACGAGGACCTCCGTGTCCGGAAAAAATATGATAATAATCACAAATGAGGATAGCCAATCGACTATCTGGCGGTATTAAATAGGGATGTTTTATATGGTGATCGAGCTGCGAATGTCGCAATCGACCCCCCACCATTAGGTGACCCGATGGCGATAAAAACGGTGACAAAGATATAATTTTTTTTGAACAAAGTCTATCTGCCTTAATCAAACTAATATCATCTGAAAAATATTGATGTTGAGTAACCTTTATGGCAAATTTTAAGGCTCTATCATATTCGTCAGCTGTGAGTGGACTATTCGAACTAAGATTCTTAGTCATTCCTTCACTCGGTTTTCTACAATTATGACAAAATCTAAACATATAAGCAAATATTCTTTGTAATCGCGGTAAGGAAGAAGCACGTTCAAAAAGGTCGGTGAATATAGAATAATCGTGTTTTTGAACCACGAGAGAGTGCACAACTCCATTCAAAGAGTCTCGTATTTCCGGTAATGTCTCCAATTCTTCAGCGCGAATATCCCAATTTTTGTCATCGGTGAAAAGGATTTCCGGCCCTTTCCACCACAACTCACATGCTACTAACTCTCGTGGAGTCAAACCGCGACTGGCTGGATCGGCAGGATTATTTTTTCCCTGTATATAACCCCATCGAGCATTCGGTGAATTTTCATGAATTTGCATAACTCTATTGGCAACAAACATCTTTAAACGGTATGGAGGCGTTTTCAACCAGCCTAACACTGTGGCCGAATCAACTAGGCATATTGGTTCGGTTAAATTTACAAATGATTCCAATGATTGCATCGTGACCTGCATTAATTTTGAAAGCAGACAAGCTGCCCCTAACTCTAAACGCGGAATGGTCCATGTTTTGATGGGAGCGACTCTAGTCTTAGCAGCAACCATATTAACTATATATCTACTGCCCAACTTCAAACGCAAATATATGACAGCTGCCATGCCCGTAGCACTAGCATCAGAAAAGCCTATCAAGGTTGATTTCTCTGCCTGGTTGGTATAAATACATCGTGAAATACGAATATTTTCAATTAAATATAGTTCGTTTTTTATTGAAACCCATTTTTTGAGAATACTAGGCGGTAAGGGTTCATCCCAATCTATTTTTAATAACCATAATTCTTGCAGTAATGCCTTGAGCAAAAAAACAAAGGGGCTTAAATAACCATTTATATCGAAGGTTCTGGCTATTCGTGATAATATACCACGCTTTGACGGTGGTTCATTTATATCCTGAATTCGGTAAAACAAGGTGTCTTCCTTTGTATCCCAGAATATCCCTAAGACTTTAACAGAAGAGGGAATTTCTCCCATCGGTAATTGCAAACTCTGGTTAGAATCGCGAACTATATTGGAGTTCGAACAGGCCCACTTGCCCAGTTCAAATCCTCCCTTACGAAGAATAGAAATGAGCTGATTTTTTAATTCGTGTGTCTCATTTTCAGATTCTGATCCGGTCATAATGTCGTCAACAAACGTTTGTGATGATAAAGCTTTCGCTGCCAAGGGAAAATTACGTCCTTCATCCTCAATTAATTGATTTATCGTACGAATCGCCAAAAACGGAGAGCTTTTCGCACCGAAAATAACCCGACAATGTTCGTACTCAATCAATGGTTCCATTGGATTAAAACGCCAAAATATATGAAAATATTTTCTATCATTCTCATGAACGATGATACTTGGAAACATCTGCCGAATATCGCATGTTAAACCGACCAAAGGTATTCTAAATCGAGTCAAAATATGGGATATGTCTTGTTGCAGTTTAGGACCAGACAACATACAATCGTTCAACGTTAAACCGTTCGTACCCTTTTCCGCTGGACTATAAACTACTCTGACTTTGGTTTCCTTTTCAGAAAATTTGGATACACCATGGTGTGTCATTAGGTATTCTGATTGATTTTTTGATTTCACTAAAAAACCTCGTTCAATATATTCACGAATATTATCTGAATAGAGTCTATGAAATTCGGGGTCCCGTCCAAAACGATTCTCCAGCTTGAAAAATCTATCTCGAACCAATTCTCTATTGGTCCCTAATTCTGAAATAAGCTTCGTAAATGGAAAACGTATAATATATTGACCATCTTGATTACGTTGAACTGTACTCGAGAAATATTCCTCGCAAAAGGTATCCTCTGGTGAAAATGGGAAAGGCTTTGAAATTTCTTCCACTTCCCAGAATGAGCGCAATATATCGTTTAAGCATGGGTCGTGTTCGGTACAAATGTTTGAATTTAAATCGGTTATTGAAGTTTCATCATTCGAAACTTTTCCTAAAATAATCCATCCAAGCTGAGTAAAATATGCGGTAGGTGATCCTTTAATCACTTCATTATTGTTCAAATCAGTTATATCTAAAACTGACTGTACTCCGAGCAGGATATCAACCGGTGAAGAAATATGAAATTCAGTATCTGCTAATTCTAAATTTGCGAATCGTTTTTTTATGTTTTCGTTTAAATTTATGTTCGGTAAATCAGATGTTATTTTCGGTAAAACAACTGTTTCTATGGGCAAAATAAATGTTTTATTATGAAGAGATTTTATTTTACAATCAACTATCCCTTGAACCTTTCCAGCGCCCACGGTAGAAATGCCTGTTATATCAATATTGCATCGTTTACGAGTTAAACCCAAACTTTGTGCCATTGCAGTAGTGATAAAATTTATTTGGGAACCTGAATCCAGAACTACTCTGCAGGGATACCACTGGTTGTCTGAACCTTGAATCAAAACGCGTGCAGTACCTAATAATGCCGGACTACCGGTCTTTAAAGCACAAGAGTAACTCACGTTTTCCGAACTGAAGCCCTTATCAACATTTGATTCAGATCGAGAAGGAGAAAAATCCGGTTCATGCAGCAATGAGTTGTGCCTAGAACTTGAACAATATGAACAGGTGGTTCTAATTCGGCATTTTGAAATAGGATGCGGAAATAAACATGCATAACATAAACTGTTAACTCTAGCAAAATCATGTCTCTGCTTCGGAGACAATTCTAAGAATTTTGGACAATTCACCACTCTATGTGGCTCATTCTTATGACAAGAAACGCACGTTCTATATGAAGTATTCCGATTTCCTTCAACTGGTTCGGATACCGATGTCATCGATACGCGTTTGTAATTCGGTTTCTGGTAAGAACTATTGGAAGGGTAAGAACTATTGGAAGAATACGAAATAGATTTCATCAAGGGGGCGTTAGTTTTATTCATCGGTCGGTCGTTTCGGTGAGTTTTATAATCAGAACCTGAATTTACTAATTGAGCAACTGAGCATTTATCTCTTAGAAATTCTATGAAATTTTCAAAAGTTGGAAATTCAGTTTTTAAATATTTATCTTCAAAGTCCTCTTTCATCTTAGTTCCTATCAAACGAAGAGAAAATTCAACCAATATGTAGTCACTTAAATCAGGAAGCTTCATATCCTTAAGGGCAGAAACGTTTGTTTGCAAAGATTCACATAAATCTGAAACACATTGAAATGAATCATTTTTCAAGGGTGTTAATCCGAAAATCATTCTCAAATAATTATTTGCAATTATTCGTCTATTTGTACAGCGTTGAATAAGACGTTTATATACAACCAGATAATTTTCCGGCGAAAATCTTATTGTCTGTGCATATTTTAATGCAGCACCTTCAAGATGATTAATCAGAATTGTGAACTTTTCTATATCTGAATACCCAGTATTATGCACCAAGGCATCAAATATGCTAATAAATGCTGGAAATTTTTCAGCATTTCCGTCAAACTTAGGTAATTGTATATCTCGTAGAGACAATTCACGTTTCGATACAACAGCTGACTGTTGTGATGAATTTGATGGTGTCGAGTATTCACCAGCATGCGCTAAAATATCATAATATAATTCGTCAAAACTCGACTCGAGCTGTAAAATATCAAGTTTAAATTCCTTGTATTTTTCAGATAAAACTTGCAGTCTCTCAACAGTTCCTGCAAATTTATCCCGCAACTCATGAATCTGTGAAACTCTAACCTTGAACTGTGGTAACTTATCCGGTAATTGAGAAATTAAATCATAACAATCTTGAATTTTTCGCCATAAACGATCCCGATTTGCAATCAGTTTATTAAATGATGCTCGTTCTTCCTCACTTGGATTTGACATAATGAAGAAAGAGTCAACAAATATTCCTTCAATACGAAAAGAAAGAAAAGCGTTAATAATAAGAACAGATGTTCGTTGAAATACGAGTAATCTGTGAATATGGACGTTTCTCCGGTGTCAAAGAAAGATACTGCGTTATTCAAACGATCAGACGATGAAAAGTAAATGAAAACTAAGGAAAAATACGTTAATAACCCAGCTGAAACCCCGTTAAACCACGTTAAACCCCGTTAAACCACGCTCTGCTACCAAATTTTATGTTGAGAATCTGATCGTTGAAAATAAACTAATAATTAAATTCGTTTAACATAAACGGTGAGGAAAAGAAAATGGAGGGACGGGAACTAACCTTGTAGACTTCCGGTACGGAAATCTTCGTATTCCCGGATCTGCTGTTGATCTGATCACTTTCGTGGAAATTGTTCCTCGCCACTATTGTTGATTCGGTAATTTGTCTATAAATTTTAATCGTTATTTATCCGTGAAAAAAGATACACCAGTCACTTCGAAATTCGAGTACTCGCCGGTTAACATCCGTTGTCGGTCTCTTCTCATGGTTATGCGGTGTTTTCCCTCATTGGTGGAAGGAAAACAAAGGATGGAAAACAGAGGTGGGAGATAGAAAATGCGCGGCTAATTTGAATTTTAACAAAGAACCGAACAAATGTACTTTTTTAAAAATGCAATTGGCACTTTTTGCCCCAACTTTGGGGCTTATAGTGCCGGCCTAGGGGTAGGATGTGCCAAGAAGAATTGATACTCTGAGAAAATGGTTAGAAACAGTAAAGACAAAAGCAATCGTCTGTCTTTGATTTACTGCTAGATTCAAAAACTTCTCTCCGTATCTCAACCTGTTTTTTCTTCGTGAACACCTTCTTTTTTTACTTGCTCAACTTTTCCTTCTTTAACTTTCATTTTCTTCTGCCCTCTTTCGGCTTCCTTTTTTTCAAGTTCACTCTTCGCAGAATGCAGAATGTCTTCGTTTTCTTCCTTTATTTGAAGTTTGCCTAGGACCTGCCTTTGGAAGTGGTCTAACGCAATGCGGTGAAAATACTTTGGTAGAAATATTAAAATCGAAATGGAGTGGAGTGACTGAAACTCCAGAAGTGACTGGAAATTAAGAAGTCGAGAGGCGGTTTCAGAATCTACTCTGTATCAAGTATTTTATTTTTCACTTGTACATTATATGTTTATTTTACCTTAGAAACGGTTGCTATAAATACACTCATTATGCTCATGGGCATTTTAGCGGGCATTATGGATCATAACGCCCGCACGTTGTGCGAGAAGCAAAATAAGCTAGAAAGAAATTATTTATTTCGCAGAATTTCAATACTAAAACAACGACAACTCAACACGCGAAAACAAAGTCTTTCTTAATTAAAATTAAAAGTGCAGTTTTCGAATTTCCCGGAAAAATTCTTCAATTGTGAATCTTGGGATGTTTTCGAAACCTGAGGAGCGAAAACTTGACCACAAGTACTTGGAAGTTCGTTCACAAGAGATCCACTAGAGAATTCATGAGAATCTGTTACCGGATTCACAATCATCGTCGATACTTTGTTTTTGGAAAAAATGCTCTGCTCTATGTAACCTTCCGCCACAGATGCACTCTTCCATCTTCCGTGCATTTTTAACGTTTCATATGATGCACCAGCCTCAGTTAAAAGAGTTGCTGAAGTCCGTGCACCGACCATTTCGGAACGTGAGGAAAAATCTAGGATTCTTCACTCCACTGGGTCTCAAGGATATATATTTTCTGACCAGCCCCAAAGCTCCTATTTTTTCTTCCTCTACAATGCTAAATCCTTTTGACATACCGGTTTTAGTTTCGGGTATTTTAACAAGTAAACAGCTACCCTTATCTTCTATATCTTTGATAGACATTTTCACTAATTCATCTCTCCTTAGTCCTCCAAAAACACCCATTATTAGAACTACTTTATGAAGAAGATGAATTTCATCAGGAGCTTCATTTATAATTTCATTGAACAAGTGTTCTGAATTTCACGATTATAACACGAGGCATAAAGAAACTCTCTGTATTCCAAAACACCGAACTTCTAAATTTCAGCAGTCATCTATGTATAGTGGCATCAAATTTTTTAACCATCTGCCTAAGAGATCGAAGGTTTTGGAGTACCGAAGATTCAAGAACGAGATTAAGGCCTTGCTACTCGAGAGGTGCTTCTACGGCGAGGATGAGTATTTTAAGGCAGCTTTACATTAGATTGTAGTTGTTTGTTTTCTCCTTTGTATGCTTTTTTTTCGTTGTATTTGCTTTTCTGACGTTTCCTATACAAATGTATTTGTCTAAGGGATGAATAAAGTTATTATTATTATTCTTCATCGGTCTCCTGTTCTCAGCTTGAGCTGGTAATTCTTCTATGAACCAGTGAAAAAACATTTCAGTTCCTTCCACTAGTTCAGAATTTTCCGCACGATGTGATAGGTTTGCAAATCCATAGCCTGCTGTGCACATCCCGCGATCTTCTGGGATAATTCGATCCCTTGAAGATTTCTCTTCTCCATCCAGGAAGTGGTTTGTCCCCGCAATCGTTCACGTAATGAAAAGCTCGCATTACTTCAATATTCATTTCGCGGCTCCACTGGATACGTGCGTTGCGAGTTCCCCTGCGGGCAGTCCTCCTTACGGTGGTCGAGCCAGCAGGTGGAGTGGCATCTCGATCTTCTGCCATGATATCGGTTTCCACTTCTCGTTCATGGGTTTGCCACCATTTACCCTTGGTGGCCCAGGTAACTCGGGCCGTGGGGACGTCACCCCCCATGTGGCGTGGCAGAAACTAAACCACACCCGTGCGGTAAATTATTATTATGATTCATCATCGGTCTCCCGGTCTCAGCTTGAGCTGGTATTTCTTCTATGAACCAGTGAAAAAACATTTCAGTTCCTCCCACTAGTTCAGGAATTTCCGCACTATGTGACAGGTTTGCAAAGCTACAGCCTGCTGTGCATATCCCGCGATCCTCTGGGATATCTCGATCTTTTGAAGATTTTTCTTAAATGATTTGGACATAACTCCCTCAGCCGAGATCACCAATGGAATAATAGTGACTTTCGACAATTGCCACATGTTCTTCAGTTCTATTGCCAAGTTCTCGTACTTCCTTATTTTTTCGGACTCCGTTTTTCCGATGTTATGAGTCAATGGTACTGCCACATCAATTATCACCGCATACTTCTGATCCTTCTCAATGAACACAAGGTCCGGTCTATTGTAGTCCACTGTTCTATCCGTTGTTATGGGTCTGTCCCAATAGAGAACCGCTGCGTCCGTTTCCAACACTGCTGCAGGTTGATACCTATAATATGGTGGACAAGTATCCAAAAAACCATGTCTAAGAGCTAACTGCTGGTGAACAATTTTTGCGACTTGGTTGTGTCGGCCCAGATATGCGTTATCGGCTAGAACTTGACAACCGGCGATTACATGTTCAATAGATTCGCCAACTGCGCCACACTTCCTGCATTTGTCCTCCACGTTAAGCTTCAAACAGTGTTTCTCGTAGTTGCGAGTTCTTATAACTCGATCTTGGATAGCCGTCAGAAATTCCTCAGTTTCATGATACAAGTGTCCCGCATTCAACCACGACAAAGATGCTAATTTATCGACATTTTCCCCTTCAAGATGTTTGGGAAATCTGCCGTGCAAAGCTTGTTCTCGCCATGCACTTCTGTCCTCGCTTCTGGTAGTGATCTCAATCGCCATGTGTCGGTGTTGCAGGTTGAGAGGTGTATATCCCTTATCTTCTGTTGTCACCAATTTCATCAGGCTATCCTGTGACTCGAGCAATCGCTGCCTTAGATTTTTCTCCTGGGTTCTGCAGAGTCTATAGATGTTCAACAGACCTCTTCCGCCATCACGCCTAGGAAGATAGAGCCTTTTGACCGATGCATTGGTGTGTAAACATCGAAATTTTGTCATAAGGCGACGGGTGAGTCGGTCCAACTCATTCAGATCAGCCTCTGACCACTTCAAAACTCCGAAAGTGTGGGTCAGAACTGGCGTAGCCCAAGAGTTCAATGCATCGATCTGGTGTTTTGCAGACAGCTTTGTGTTCAGTACTTTTGTAACCCTGCTCCTATATTTCGCCATGAACTCAGTTTTCAAACGAGTGTGATCAATTCGTTGATTTTGAGGTGTGCCTAGATATTTGTAGGTGTCTTCTGGTGACATATTGAAAATGTCCTGAAATTGCTCGTGAGAGGTCTCCACTTTACCCTTCTTAATGTTGATAATGGTGCATTTGTCGAGGCCGAAGGACATGCCAATGTCACCGCTGAAGGTGCGTACTGTATCTATGAGCGAGTGAAGCTGGCTTTGGTTCTCGCTGAAGAGTTTGAGATCGTCCATATATAACAGATGCGATAATTTTCTCGGGTTCCCCATTGAAAGCCTGTAACCCTTATTTGTGCTATTCAGAAGTGTAGACAGAGGATTCAGTGCCACACAGAACCACATCGGCGACACTGCATCTCCTTGGAATATTCCCCTCGATATTTTTATAGTTCCAGCGTTGATGTTATTAATGAGGATATTTGTTCTCCAGTTACTCATTAGATGTTGTAGTACGGCTCTTACTCTCGGACAAACTTTATAGATCTCCAGGACTTTCATAAGCCAATCGTGGGGCACTGTATCGAAGGCCTTTTGATAATCGATGTAACATACACTCAAATTCCTCCTTCGTGACTGGGCTTGTTTTAAAACTACAGCGTCTATGGTAAGCTGATGTTTGCATCCTGTAGATCCTCGAGAGCATCCCTTTTGTTCCTCTTCCAGAATATTATTGGCTGCACAATGTCGATATATCGCATTATTTAAGAGGTGAACAGCTTGTACACCACTGACAAACACGTTATGGGTCTGTAGTTATCCGGCTTGCTGCGGTCCCCTTTTTTGTAAAGCATGAAGGTATTGCCCTGAGTGAGGAAAGTGGGAATCTTCAAGGGATCTTCTAGTGCCTCCGAGAAACATCTGGCCAGGCTGGGGAAACATGCTGTGAACTGTTTAATCCAGAAGTTGTGAAGTCGGTCAGGTCCTGGCGATTTCCAGTTGCTAGTGGATCTGATGATGTTGGAGATTTCCTCGGTTGTAAAGAGATCAGTTCTCATTTCAACGAGTTCTGATGTGTGGTGTTCAATGTCTCTTAGCCAGCCGGAATTTTCCTGAAATTGTTTACGTTCTGACCATAAGGAACTCCAATATTTCCGAAAGTCGTCTCTGCTGATGTCTGTATGCAGATTGGCGGATGTTTCGGATGGTTTTTCTAGACCCCTAAAGAATTTCCTCCTGTCTCTCACATATTCAGCGTTCTGTAGTTTCCGCTTCGAAAGCTCATTGTATCTTCGTAAACGAGCACCTTTTGCTTTAGCTTTCTGTCTCAAGCGATCCTTCAGTTCAACAATCAGCTCTTCGTGTCGTGGAGATTCCAGATTTACCCCTGCGAGTGTTGTTATTGTTCGCACCTTGCGCAGAACTTTGCGGGACCTATTATTCTTCAGGAACTCATTCAAGACATCCACATGTCCTCGAAGTTTATCGACGTCCTGCATTAATCGTCTTTTCCAAGCCGGAATTTCACTTTTGACGTTTGATTCACTGGTTCTAGGCATGTATCTCTTCTGACCATTTTGTTCAATGACTGTGATAGCAGCGCAGTACAAAGAAAAATGAACTTCTTCCAACGTCCTTTGCGTGTTCAGGTGTTCTGCCAATATTTCGTTGACTAACTGGATGTGATGTTTAGCCTTTGAGTTGAAATTCAATTTTGGCAGGATGGGGCGGTTGAGTGGATCACTAGATTCGTAATGAACCAGCTTGCTGTAAAAGATGTCGTGAAGCTGTTGATATTGTGGGCAATTTTGATTGGCAGCTTGCGAGACAGACAGTTCCTGTGCCGTTTCCGATGATTCTACTAACGGTTCGTTAGGCTCTTCATTCTGATTTCCAACAATCTCTTCTTGATTGATTGTATAGCCCATTTCTCTCTTGATCTCATCTAGTTCCTGTCTTGTCAAGTAGCTTTTCCTCATTATAACGTTTTTCCGATCAGCAATGTTTCCTTCCGTTAGTTGAAGTTCAGGATGCCTCCTGGTGAACTCGGTATAGAGGGAGTATCTCCATCCAGGAAGTGGTTTGTCATCGCAATTGTTCACGTAATAAAAAGCTCGCATTACTTCAATATTCATTTCGCGGCTCCACTTTATACGTGCATTGCGAACTCCCCTGCGGGCAGTCCTCCTCACGGTGGACGAGCCAGCAGGTGGAGTGGCATTTTGATCTTCTGCCGTGTTTTGAGATTCCACTACCCGATGTTCTGGTGGAGCTGTATTTTGTTGTATGACAGGAGCCCGCTTCCTCAGCACCCTGCCACCGACGGCTCGCATGCTGTCATGCCCAGCGTCGGCTCCGGACATGCCCTGGCGCTCCCCAGGCAGCGACTCTATTCCGAGGCTTGATTCATTCTCCATTTTCATGGGTTTGCCACCATTTACCCTTGGTGGCCCAGGTGACTCGGGCCGTGGGGACGTCACTCCCCATGTGGCATGGCCGAAACTACACCACACCCGTGCGGTGTGGTTATTATAATTATTATTATTATTGATGAATGTATGAAATTGTTCTGCTGTCAAAACTTTGGATTTCTTCGGAATATATCCTTTAGATTTCATTTTTAAAAACGCTACTAGCCGGAAGTATTGTGAAATATTGATATTTTCATTGATCAGTCAGTGTAGATTTCAAAATAGAATATTTCGTCCACAATGACGCAGGACAAAATTTTTCAGAGTGAAATAAAAAAAAATTACCCACACATGAACAAAATGAAAAATAAAATAGCATACCAATTCTTGAAAGTACGCCAATAACACTGTTTCATCTATAGCAATTACTTCATTTTTCAACTTCCATTGATGGAATGTTTCATAATCCTTGTCGTAGACGACTCTGGATTTTTCTGGTAATAGATTATTTGCAGCTTTGGCTGCATTTTCAATTATATTATTTGGCAAATTGCTATTCATTTCTGTTATTTCTTTAAATCTTCACAACGAAAACAGTAATGACATTCACTTAATAAAATGATGACAGCAATAACTAACTTCAAAATATTAACAAGTGCCATGGTTACTACTGAAAGTTAAATGGAAAAAAAAATCATATTAGCAATCGAATTTTATTGTAATTAAATGATATATTCGTGAAAAATAAAATCTTGTATGCACCACGAGCGTTATTAGATCCTAACGCCCATCGGGCAACATTCATCCCTCGGGCCCGAATGTTTCCCTCCGGGCGTTAGGATCCATATAACGCACTTAGTACATAAATAACTATTATGCATTTGGCTCACTATGACTGAGGTGATGCTAATCATACTTCAACCTACTAGCAAGCATCTCTGTTGGAAAGTATCCGCTGTGCAGTACCAAGTTATATGACCTGCAGGCACCCTCTTCCACATTGCTGTTGTAATGCCATCAATCCCTACCGCAGTGTTCGCTGGAGTACAGATCCCGGCCACCTCATCCACCGAGATCCCCAGCTTTGGCTCGACTGGTGTTATGTCAGGTCCGAGGTAACGAACCGCGGGCATCGTCAGGACAGGCTCCCAATGTTTCACCATCTGAGCCAGATCCGGTGACGGCATATCCATCGGCTGCTCCCCTTCCAGCACTTGCTATGCTGCTCGTGACATACATTTTTTGAAAAGTACACGAGCGTTCTCCCGACGCCTTCGGTGTGTCCTGTTCGAAGCACGCCTGGGCGTATCGGTTTGCACCTTCGTCCTCCGCAGCGGTTGGTTGTATGGGACTTTAGCCATTCAATCATCAGGATAGAAGCGTATTCCTTGCGTTGCACGGTCCTGAACACCATCACCAATACCTAGGAACTAGACCAAAATCTGAAATCTAGAATGCCGTTTTGATCTACAAATTTTGGTCACGATTTTTAGTAAGGAGTCGATATACCAGGTATTCTATGCATCTATCCCTACACATATCATTCAAACTGAGAGTCTGATTGAAATGACTTCAGCTCAGTTGAAATTCAAACACCAAATAGTACGCTTTTAATTATTATTAGTATAATGTCTCCAAATAAAAAAAGGAAAGATAAGGCTTGTTTGGCCATCCTTGCATTGGGCACCAAGAAGACAATAAAACGCAGAGTATGGATGAAGGAATGGCAAAAAAAAGTCACCAGTATAGCCACACTACATTTTTTTTATTTTTATTCATGTAACTGGGATGAGATTTATTCCACAGTTCGGAAAAAGATTCATAAGTACTTATGAACCTTTGAAGGCAGTTTCGATCGTCAACCCTCTGGGGCAACTCATCGAAATCCTCGTTAAAGTTTTGCGAGCATCCGTCCACCATGATTGCATTGATAAGACTGAGGAAAAGAATGATAGAATCACTACACCACCATTCAGACTGTCAGTCGCCTCTCCACTCAACGTGATTGAACCTCGGATTTCAAAATCTTTGGAAATCCGTCAGTCCATTCGTCATTCCATCAGTAGACCTTACACCTTCAGTCGGAATGTCAATCTTCGCTTTTATTGCCATTCCGAATGATCCTCTAGGGGCCGCTTAAGGAATTTATCCTCAATCCAGTATCTGGAGAAGATGAATTTAAAATGTCTATGAGTTTATTAAACCTTCGGCACAAAGCAATTGTTGGACCAGCATTGATAAATAAGTCATTTTTTCTACTATATATTTCTAGGGCAACTGCTGTAGTATTGCTGAATAACTATGGTCAGAATAAATTCATTAATTTCATAATGAGACCTTTTTATTTGAAAGTTTCCTAACCTGGAAAGCTAATCTGGTGCTCATTTTTCCTCTTGATGGGGATAAATATGACTTTTCGTTAATCTGAAAGTCATTCTGAAAGTTTCTTCAGATTCCTTTAGAAATAAATTTTCTATATCTGAAAATCTAGCTAGTCCTTCTGGAATCTGTTAAAGGACACCGCACTTTTTCCTTGGCAAATGGCGTTCCGTCAAATTTTCTAAAATTTTGGTATAATGTAGTACTCGACCTATTGATCAAAAGTGTCCATGGCCCCAACTCAATCCTATGACTAGTTTTCGAGATACACGGCGTTGAAGTTGAGAATTACCCACTTTTACTGCGCTCGTATCTCGGAACAGAATCGAATCAACTTCAATTTTTCTCAAGAAATATTTCATTCCATCCCCAGGGAGCAACCATATAGAGGAATATGACCGAAAATCGTTACGTATACAGGGTTATCCATAATTGAATGCATGCCCGATATTGAAAGTATAAAATATGTCAGTTTCAGAGCGAGAACGTTCACAAAATGAACTATTACACTAGATATGTTGTTGTTACATCGAAAAAGTCTGAAATACCCAGAATATGTACTGGGTGATCCATTATTTTAGAAAATATTCTCTCAAAGAATACAGGGTGATTCCGTCATGAAATGAACTTGGAACATCACGAAAATACCCCTAAACCACCTTTTTTTTCATCACCCTCTATTTCAAGATTAACTCCGTTGAGGTGGGAGTTTTCTTTCTCCACTGTACTTGATATAAAAACATCAATACGGCTGAGAGTTTTTATCCTCTTCCTATGACCAGATTTTTTGCTGGAAATAATAGAATAACATAAATAAATAATTATCATATTACATAAAAAAAAATCTGGTGATAGGAAAGTGGATGAAAACTCTCAGCCGTATTGATGTTTTTATATCAAGTACAATGGTGAAAGAAAACTCCCACCTCAACGGAGTCGATCTTGAGGGTGATGAAAAAAAAGGTGGTTTTTTGGATATTTTCGTGATGTTCAAAGTTCATTTCATGACTGAATCACCCTGTATTCTTTGAAGTTCATAATGGTATGTTCTAAAAAAATTAAACAAACACCTTGAATCAACCCATAAATACAGGGTGTCCATTTAATCTTCCTTGGGAATAGTTTCTAAAATAATGAATCACTCAGTATAAATTCTTATTATTTCAGGTTTTTTCGATGTAACAACAACATATCTATACTCTGTTCAAATATAAGAGACATCAAAATAAACAAAGTCGCGCAGAGGTAGGATGGGCTTCCTTCAGGTAGAGACTTTATTTCAGGGCTCCAGGGTCGGATCGAGGATAGCTCACACAATCATATAAACTCAAATTCATTTATTCAACATATTCAAATTACAAATGTCATAAGTTTGAAAAAAATAATGCAGCGTCCAAAATAATATAATATGTATTACCCTATTAAAAATTATTCAGAATTTTGTTGGTCTTCTTCTGTGTCACTTTCATCCAGATTCACCAGCACTCGCTCTATTGTTGACTCCATGATATTATCGAGCTGACACATTTTATCTTCGACATCAGTTACAACATGATGTATGCATTTCTTCCATTTCTCAGCACCAATCGAGCCTATAGCTCCCAGAAACAAATTACGAACCTCAGCAATTTTAAATGAGGAGTTCTGAGCAGCTACTTTTCCTTTTACTTGAGCCCAAATGAGCTCGATTGGATTCAGCTCGCAATGATATGGTGGGAGTCTCAATACTGTTCTTCCCGTCTCATTGGCCATTTCATCTTTAATTAATTTTTCATACCTCCCTCTATTTGCCTTGACCAGAGCAAGAAGTTCCGCCTTCAAAAGATCATTTTCGAAGGAAATATTTTTACTGAGCAACCAATTTTTGACATCTTCCTTGCGGGTTGAAGACGGAATCGATTCCATTTTTCTCGAATGATAACTGGCGTTGTCCATTACGATGACAGCGTTATGATCCAGAGTTGGCAAAATTGTTGAGAACCACTTTTCGAACGATTCCCCGTTCATTTCCTGATGGTAATCTCCGGATTTTTTCGATTCGAAAAACCATAGGCCGTTCTCTACAAATCCGTCTTCTCCCCCTATATGACATATAAACAGTCCTTTTCCTTTTCCACTTGGGTTTTTGAGACCAGTTGACAGACCTTCTCGAAAAGCCTTTCTGTTGGACCCAATCGATTCATCGACCCTGTACCTACTATCGACATTCCGTTCTGAGCTTTAAGTACGATCCTGGCAGTCTTTTGGGGGCGTGACAAGAATTGTAGAAAAGATCCTTTGACCAATAAGCTGTTAGTATGCGCAAAACAAACCGATTTGGTTTGTTTGTTTACATTCTCTTATATTTGAACAGACTATAGTGAAATAGTTAATTTTGCAAACGTTCTCGCTCTGAAACTGACATATTTTATACTTTCAAAATCGGGCATGCATTCAATTATGGATAACTCTGTATTCGTAACGATTTTCAGTCATATTCCTCTATATGGTTGCTCCTTGGGGATGTAATGAGATGTTTCATGAGAAAAATTGAAGTTCATTCGATTCTGTTCCGAGATACGAGCGTAGTAAAAGTGGGTAATTCTCAACTTCAACGCCCTGTATCTCGAAAACTAGTCATAGGATTGAGTTAAGGCCACGGACACTTTTGATCAGTAGGTCGAGTACTACATTATACCAAAATTTTAGAAAATTTGACGGAACGCCATTTGCCATAGAAAAAGTGCGGGGTCCTTTGTTCTTTAGTTGAGGCAACAAATATAATCAGTACTACTTCACATGAAATTGTTTTCTTTGCAAAAAAATATTCCTCACACATTTAATTAAATGTGGGAAATCAGAACACATACTCTCAATTTTCTGGAGGAATCCATTAGGTGTTCGATCCACGGTTCCATGCTGTTTTCAATTCCCAGTTGAATCCACATTTTTTCTATTCCATGTAGCGTCATCAGTTGTAACTACATTTATGAATAACCCCGAATTTTCACATAAAATAATAGCTTCCAAAATTATTTTCCAAAGGATTTCACCAGTAACATTGCCTCCACTTAGGAAGCATGCCAATGCCTGGAGGCCACGACCAGCAAATGGTTGGAACATTGAAACTAAGGCATGGTCTCCAAGCATGTCGTCCATCTTTTCTGACCCTAGATTGATGAAGCCAACAAAATCCACTAAATTTTTATCGAATTTTTTTGTTGGTGTTATTTATCTTCATCTCATCGACTAATACCACCCATGTCTTTCCCATTGTTTCATGTGTTTAGTTTTCTCCTTCATCAGGCCAAATATTTCTTCAGTGAATCCAAAGGAGCCGTCTATATTTCTAATATACCTAAAAAATGTTCTATATATCATGCCCCCTTTAAATAATACAATATGATAAATTCGGAAAAGAAAATAGTTAACTAGAGCGTTAGTCAGAATTTAAAGTCTTGAGGTAAATGTTTTACCGAGCTCAACAATATCAATATGATTAACAGAGCAAACAAAAAATATATAAAAATAAACGGTTGCACCTACGTGGGAATTGTTTTCATGAAAAATATAAAGGTTCCTCTATGCAGGATCTAATTGAGAATTTAAACCACCGACGGACATACTCAAACTAACATACACAGTTTTATCAAAATCGGTCCAGCCATTTAGGAGTGACAGAAATTATAAACAATAGAAAGACGCAGAACAACTCACCTAGATATTGTGCTAGAACAGGGTCGGGGAAGAATGTTGTTCTGCCGCATATGATAATAAAGTTTTGGACTTTTGATTTTCATCAAAATGACATAATACATCCAATCCAAGGAGTTTATTTTTTCAGATCCTTCAGATTGGCCAGCCTTACAACAATTTTTTATCATCTCTTGTTGAGAGATCGGTAAATATTCGATGAAATCATCAATTTTTTTTATCATCAATCCTCTTAATACGCTTTGAGTGAGCATTTCTTCTCTTCACATAATAATTTTTATTCTTGTTTGTGCAACTTAGCTTCTTCAGTTGCTCTCTCTTTTTCAAAAAATATTTGTATTTAATACATCTCGCACATACTTTCTTATTTACAAAAACCTCACGAAGTTTTCTCTGGCCTCTACTACAAATATTTTTATTGTTTATTTCCTCAATAAATTCTTCCAAACTCTTGGCATCCATGATGGAATTTTTTGGAACAATTTCTTTGAAATAACCCTAAACGAAAAAATCGATGGGATTCAGGTCAGGTGAACGTGGGGGCCCCTTGATTGGTCGACTGCGTACGATCCATCCGTTCGGGTATCGTTCATTCAAGTGGTTAATCAGAAATTGTTCTCGAAAATTTGAATAATCCCGATCGGTTTTTCATTGCTGCGCAGCGGACCAATCAAGTGGCCCCCACGTTCACCTGACCTTAATCCCATCGATTTTTTCGTTTAGGGTTATTTCGAAGAAATTGTTTACGCCCGAGAATGTTCGAGTGAAGACTAGCTGCGACTGAAGTCAAGAGAAGCCGAACGTGTCCTAAGAGAGAACAGGGCAGGTTTTATGCGATTAAAAGAAAATTTTATAAGAAGGTGTAGAATGTGTATTGAGGCTGGAGGTGGCCACTTTGAACACCTACTGTAAATTTTATAAATAAATTTCTTTTTATTTACATTATGATGTGTGATTTATTGCCATACCTTTTTCTTTTTTTTTATCTAGAACTTTTCTTGACCAACATCTCAAGCTAATTTTCATTAATTTTCAGCATTTCCTATCATAACTTGATCAGAAATATCTTAAGATGGCAAAAAATAGTTTTGTAGTAAATGTCTAGTTCTTTGATTTTTTCCACCTCGATAACTTTGAAGGCTACTTCTAGCAAAAGTAGAGTGTTAAGTACCATTTTTATCAATGATTCTAAAAGCTGACTGTTGAGCGCAGTTTTTAAGCATACTAAGAAACCGTGAATTAGCCTTTTTACATTTTTAATTTCGATTCGAAAATTCAGATCATAATCCAATTTACGTAACTTTTTCACTTGAGACCAACATTTCCATAATTTTTATCAAAGTTACGAATCTGGTTATTTTATGTATAAAAGTACAATTCATGGAGATTATGTTACAAAAAGAATTCCACAGAGAAGTCTTGTACTTTTTTTTTAATATCTTTTTTAAGGTGGTCAAGTTGACAATTCTCAAAGTTCATAAAAAAATTCATAACTCGAAAACCGTGAAAAATAGCATAAAATACATAGGGGTGATTCGAATAGCCCGTGACACGAGAGACCTGTTTTTTTTTGACGTCAATCTCTTGGCCACCCTGTATAATAGTTGCTACTTCCCTTTGAAACATTCATTTTGTGTCCGTTTTTGAATTATTTTAGATATATTTTCAAAATCTGGGTTGCAATGCCTGAATACGAAACAAAATAGTTTTACATAATAGCTGTTAAAAAAAATAATTAGTGCCGATTTTGTAATAACTCATAAATTTAATCAAAAAATAGAATAACAAGAACAACAATATTTTTTTTACTATTCACAACATGTGTACGAATTGAGAACCATTTAAATCAAAACATAATTGACATCGCTTCCCAGCATTATTGACAGCATTAATCAATTCAATCGCAGGTATAGAACGAAAGGCATGTCGCACTGCTGCTACACGTGAATCGGAATGGCGTTTATATATGTGAGGTCCTTTATTCTTCCTCAGCCGTCCAATGAACAGGACCCCGATTGCCAAGCCAATTATTGTAATAATAATAATGTTTGTTTTTCGCCCAAAAATCATACATAACAAATATTTGAAGTAATAGAATTCTATATTGAAAGATAAACATTTTGTTTCCTGCAAAAGTTTTGAAACCTGTACGTGGGCAGTACATACGAAAAAAATGCTTTTCACAAGAGCGTGTCGTCAAAGAGAAAAAAAACACAAAAAAAATTTCAATTCTTGATTAAAGCAATTTTCACACACAGCCAATACTAAATGAAATTGTTTCTATTTGTGAACATATTCCAGAATGATGTAGGCTTACTTCGGATCCATTTTTTTATTTTCTTATTGAATGTTGATTTTGTCCCAGTTTCTTTGATATTCATTGAAAGTGTACTATAAAGTGAAGGTGCCAGGTAGGTATGCGATTTTAATTCAATAGTCTCATAGGTAAAGGTATGTTTGGAGATCTCATATATTGTTTTATTTTTTGTAGGTACATGTAGCTTATGTTGGTACATAAAAAGAGCACGTAAATATTTCGTTTGAAAACGCCGTTATGATGTGTGCGTTATGACACGGTGCCCCGTCTTGTTTGAAGTATACGTCTCCAATTTGTTGTAATGGCAAATCATCCATTATTGGTTCAACAAATTCCCGCAATATTTGCAAATACCGCGCTGTCGTAAGGTTACCCTCATAGATATAGGGACCGATAAACCTTCCTCTAAAAATACCGACCCAAACATTGAAACTGCATCGACCTTGATTTTGTCTCGACTATAATATGTGGATTTTCCAAAGTCGAATAATTGTAGGAATTGTATCTATTTGGAATACCAGAGCTGCTAACGCATGCTTCATCAGTTCATATGATATTCTGTCCAAAGTTTGGGTTTTCAGCACATTTTCCTAAATACCATGGGCATTGGCAAAATTCGAACCGGAGTTGTAGAAGATCATTTGGTAGTAACTTCTGAACTTTTCTTACTCTATACGGTTTGATTTTTTTTTCTTAGAATTCGCATTGCTGTAGTCTTTGGAATACCTGTATTCAGCTGAATTTTGCGGAGTGAAATATTGGGATGGCTTTGTATTTCCCCCAAAACCGTTGTTTCTTCTTACTCTCTATCTCTATTCCTGGCTTCGTAAACTTTTGTCCTTTGTTTTGAAAAAGAACCGTAATTAACTAAGTTTTGCTGCAATCTAGTGAACATATCCCGAAACGGTTGCCTCCTTTCAGGATATCGGTCAAAGTAAAGATTTCTGGCAGTCTGAGCATCTGCATGCGATTCCCAATAACACTTTAGCATATCATATTTTTCGTAATTTTCATAAATTTGGAATTAACAGGCAGATAAATATTCTTGCATGTTCAAAACTCAGTCCAAAGAACCTCACTAAACTTGTAAAGCAAACTGCATTTAATAATAATTGTTTGACAGTACGCATACAGGGTGATTAACGGTGGATGGCACATTAGACGTTTCTGGTGAACCAGATATAGGATCAGTTTGAAAATTTGCATCAGTGCATTATCGGACATTCTCTACCCAACTAAAATATTTTCGTCAATGCGGTGTTGCCACTTCTATTAGAAAGTAGTAGCAACTACGCTTTTTCAAATGGAACACCTGGTATATTATATTATTTTTGGAATCTCCAAAAACTTCCCGACAACTTTTCTCAATACTTCCCTTTACCTGTCTGTTGCCGTTTTCGAAATATAAATTATTTTGATTTTTTTTCACTGAAAATCATGACCTCCAAAATGCTGATAACTTCGGGTTGACACACACTATGGCATTGAAATTTGGTTTGGAGTTAGGTGATACACAAATGCTTCCAACACATTAGCCTGTTCTACGTTACTCACAATACAGGGTGGTAAAAAATACAGTCTTTTCGTTTGCTTGAAAAAGTGACTGGAAGTTGTTTATTTCAAATGGAACATTCAGAAAGCTGATGAAATTTTCTTCCATTCTATGTATATCATTCCTATATCTAACTAGTCAAGTTTCGGACTTATGAGCCTTTATTTGTAAAAATGTCCCTTCAGAATGGTATTTCCATTCGGTATTTGGTAGGCAGGCCATGATTTCTATTTGATAGTAACTTGTGACATTCTCCTGATAATAAAGGCACCAAGAAACTTGAAAGTGAAACTATTTATATGAATTATTATTAAAAAGTAGAGCAATCATGTCGAATATTTCAAAGTATGTTCGAATCGCTGGCCGTTCACTTCCAAGCACTTCAAAATGCGGGTGTTGACTGCTTTCGTCGTGGCAGATCGTATTTCTTTGCAATCCAAATCTTGAAATGCTTGTGTAATTCTTTCCAACAATTCATTTCTCGTATGCACGGGTGTTCTGTAAACTTTCTCTTTCAACATTCCCCACAGATAATAAATCTAATGGACTAAGATCGGGTAATCTTGCTGGCCAATTCCAGTTAATAATAATATACAAATTCATGGGCACTTCGTTCGAATAGTTTTCTTCCATCGTTTCGAGGGGTTTTTCAATTTCTGAAATGAGGAAAATGTCTAAATTCAAGTTTCTTGGTGCCTTTATTATTAGGAGAATGTCACAAGGTACTGTGAAATAGTAATCATGGCCTGCCTACCAAATACCGAATGGGAATACCATTCTGAAGGGACATTTTGACAAATAAATGCTCATAAGTCCGAAATTTGACTAGTAAGGTATAGGCATGATATACATAGAATAGTAGCAAATTTCATCAGCTTTCTGAATTTCTAATAATATATAGGTCGTTCCATTTGAGATAAACAACTTTCAGTCACTTTTTTCAGCAAACGAAAAGACTGTATTTTTTACCACCCTGTATTGTAAGTAACGTAGATCAGGCTGATGTGTTGGAAGCATTCATGTATCACCTAACTTCAAACCAAATTTCAATGCCATAGTGTCTCTCAACCCGAAGTTATCAGCATTTTTGGAGGTCATGATTTTCGGTGAAAAAAAAAAAGAAAATAATTTATATTTCGAAAACGGCAACACTTAGGTATAGGGAAATGTTAGGAAAAGTTGTAGAGAAGTTGTTGGAGATTTCAAAAATAATATAATATACCAGGTGTTCCATTTGAAAAAACAAAGTTGCTACTACTTTCTGATGGAAGTGGCAACACCGCATTGACGAAAATATTTTAGTTAGGTAGAGAGTGTCCGATAATGCACTCGTGCAAATTTTCAAACCGATCCGATATCTGGTTCACCAGAAACGTCTAATGTGCCATCCACCATGAATCACCCTGTATACTGTAGTGCTAAGGTAATTTGTTTCATATTCAGGCACGGCAACCCGGATTCTGAAAAAAAATCTAGGATAATTCGACAACAGCCACAGAATATTGAATGTTTTCAAAGAAAAATAGCAACTATTAAAAAACAAATTCATTTCAAACATGAATATGTAAAAAAATATAGGATTATCCATAAGAAGAAATACAAGTTTATGTTATTGTTTCAAAACCATATTTTTTTATAAAAGACTAGGAACACCATTGGATTCCTACAAAAAAACTGCCTGCAGAATGTTTTCACAGAAACAAGAAACATTCAAAAATAAACAAGTCACGGGGTTGGGTCAGAATTGCACAAAATTGAAAAACACCTTGTATCTTTCGAACAAGTCGAGATATAAATGTGCGGTTTTCGGTATTCATTTTCTCACAAAAATCCATTTCGTAGCATGTAGGCTAGTTTTTCTCTTACTCCTCTAGAAATGGGTGTTTCCTATCAAAAGTGTCCAATTTGAGCCACTCTGTACAGTAACAAAAAAGATTATACTCACAAAATGCAAGTATTGAAATTGTTGGTTGCCTACTGACTGCACGCTTGTGTTTTGATACTACAATTTTTTATTCCATTCTGTCTACATATGTGGTATTATTTTTTGCTCGTTGTCCTTATCTGGGTTTCACTGTTCTTGACAAAGGAAATATTTCATTCCATGTGAAGCGGTTCACCAAGACGTAATTAATACCTGAATTGTTCGAATGTGATTAATCTTGAGCCATTTGCCAAGTGTTTAACGTGAAAGTTTTTGTCATTTTTTAGGTAAGGTCTTTTAGTATAATAATTCTAATATTAAGGTTAAAATTTTTAGCTTTATCAAACAATAGAAGTTTATTCACTGTCTCAAATTTCAATTCTCTGTATGATAACTAAAGATTTGATTGTGATAACAAAACATTGAAAATTCTAATAGAACTATCTTAAGGGGCAGTATCACCTTTTGAATCGTGGTAAATCTCCATTCAAAGGTGGTCTCTTTATTTCACGATTAAGTACCCTAATTTACGACGTAGAGAGTGTAGAGACTTGATTTTTTTTTAATTGAAGTTGAAGAACGTCCCGAGGCCAAATAGTTCTCTCTTTTTCGATATAATTAGTTTTTCAATTAAAAAAATCAGGGTAATCGTTAGATCTGGGGTTATTTAATATGTTTTTCGTTTTTCATGAGGACAAGCTATATTTTTGAAATAGTAATCATGAAAATTGTTGTAGTTTATAGAAGATTGAATTGCCGAGGGCAAATAGTTGCGATTTTTTCCAAAAAATGATGAATAACCGTCGGAAAAAATCATTAAGTGCAGTTTCCAAAACGCTGAAGTTCAACCTGTTTTTTTTAATTGAAAAACTGATTAAATTGGAAAAAAACCGCAACTATGCCCTCGGCAATTTAATCTCCTATAGACTACAAAAATTTTCATGATTATTATTTCGAAAATATAGCTTGTACTCATGAAAAACGAAAAACATATTCAATAACCCCAGATCTAACGATATCCTTGTTTTTTTTAATTGAAAAACTAATTATATCGAAAACAAGAAAACTATTTGCCCTCGGGACGTTCTTCAACTTCAATTAAAAAAATCAAGTCTCTACGTCGTAAATTGGGGTACTTACTCGTGAAATGAAGAGACCACTTTTGAATGGAGATTCACCACGATTCAAAAGGTGATACTGCCCCTTAAGGTGGGCGTTCAATGTAGTGTGTTTTTATTTCCAGTTGAAAATGGTTTCACTTTGAGAACTGAAATTTTTGGTAAACTCAGAAACGATTGGAGTTCTTAATGAAATAATTTAAATCGATCTCATTTCGAAAGTTCATTTTTTTTTCTTTCAAAATTAGAAGAAAATGAGCCAACTCATACTTCTGTTGTATTTCAAACGAAAGACCCATGAAAATAGTTCAATTTCCAATTGAAAGCGAATCTACAGATAATTTCGTTCGGAAAAACAACTTGGAATACGGAATTGGCAGAGAATGGCGGGAAAATGTTCCAGCTTTACCCACAAACCTTCATAGTTAAGCGATTTTCGGATAGAGAGCGCCATCGCACATTTCATTCGTTATTATGAATGAGAGTCCCTTCATGCTAGCCACTGTTTAAAAATACCAAAAAATCACTTCCCTTTTTTTCGCAATGATTCAACTCTTACCTGAAAGCTTTAATCCTAATGAATATAGCCTAAAAATATTAGATGTCACGAAAGTCTCCTTTAGGAGTCATGCTTTTTTCTTTTCTTATGTTTTGATCAATGCTTCTTTGCTATGAATCTATGAATAAGATATCCCCACCGAAATTGTGGACATTTCGAAATCTAAATTATCTAATAAAACCATTTACATAATATTCAAAGCAAAGCCAACGCAAAATCTTCAGCGAAATTCTCATATAAGGATCGTAAAATTCAAACTCTCCATAGAAAATTTCTGGTGGGGATATTTTATTCATAGATTCAGAGCAAAGAAGCATTGATGAAAACATAAGAAAAGGAAAAATCATGACTCCTAAAGGAGACTTTTCGTGATATCTAATATTTTTAGGATATATTCATTAGGATTAAAGCTTTCAGCTGTTTCAGAGTTGAATCATTGCGAAAAAAAGGGAAGTGATTTTTAGGTATTTTTAAACAGTTGGCCAGCATGAAGGGACTCTTCTGTTACTGCGTTCGTTATTACCAATCCGGAGAGAAAACGGACACAGAACATCTAATAAATACGGATTTCTCTCTCTCCTCTCATTAAGCCAGAGAGAGAGAGAGATCCGAACTATTGGATGTTCTGTGTCCGATCCGTCTCCGAAAGGGAATACCGAATGCGCCTTATAAGAGAGGTATTCATAGAACTTATAGTGATAATGTAAGTTCTATGGAAATATTTAGTTTTCATACTCGCTCTGAACGGCGACCTAAATTCAATCGGAAATATCTCTACGAGTATTTCAGATATCATTGAATCAGAGTGAGAGTGTTTCTTCTGGTAGTGGATATGCAGATATTGCAAGGTGCCACCCAAGATGTTACAAATTCACGAACAGATGAGAAGCACTTCCTATGATTTACTGACGTTACGAATATTGTCCTGGAAACATTTAGAAAAAATTGATTCAATCTTTCCAGACATTTTCGTCACTTCTCGAAATTGAAAACTTCTTATACTTTGTTCGATAACTGATCATCTGAATGCGATATCAGCACCTTGAAATTCTACTGAAACTTTATAAATTCAATCGAATAAAATTCTCTATTTCAGATATCATTGAATCGAAGTGAGAGTTTCATTTGGTAGTGGATATGCAGAGATTGCAAGGTGCCTACCAAAGTGTTGAAAAATCATGAACAGGTGAGAAGAACTTCCTATTATTTACTGGCGTTACGATTATTGTCCTGAAAACTATTTAATTCATTATGTATTATACAGGATAGCCTTTTTTCTTGTTTGTTTTCAATTCTTTTTTCATCTAGAAAAAATTTGTTGAATCTTTTCAAATATTCGTCTTTCCTGTTTCATCTTAGTTCATTTGAAATTCGAAATGAAAACTTCTTATTTTATGTTCAATTACTTAAAAATTGAATGTGGTAACAACACATTGAAAATTCTACTGAAACTTCATAAATTCAACCGAAAAAATTCTCTATTTCAGATATCATTAAATCAAAGTGAGTAAGTTTCATCTGGTAGTGAATATGCAGATATTGGAAGGTGCCAACTAAAGTGTTGAAAAATCATGAACAGGTGAGAAGAACTTCCTATTAGTTACTGGCGTTACGAATATTCTCCTGAAAACTATTTAATTTATTCTGTATTATACAGGGTTGACTTGTTTACTTGTTTACATTTAGAAAAAATTTGTTGAATCTTTCCAGATATTCTTTTTTTCTGTTTTTATCTTTGTTCATTTGAAATGAAAACTTCTTATTCTATGTTCAATTACTTAAAATTTGAATGTGGTAGCTACACATTGAAAATTTTCCTGAAACTTTATAAATTCAGCCGAAAAAATTCTCTGTTTCAGATATCATCGAATCAAAGTGAGAGTTTTATATGGTAGTGGAAGTGAATATGCAGATATTGGAAGGTGCCACCCAAGGTGTCAAATAATAACGAATAGGTAAGAAGAACTGGCGTTACGAATATTGTCCTGAAAATATTCAATTTATTATGTATTATACAAGATAGCCTTTTTTCTTGTTCGTTTTTAATTCTTATTTTCATTTAGAAAAAATTAGTTGAATCTTTCCAGGTATTAGTCTTTTCTGTTTTCATCTTTGTTCATTTGAAATGAAAACTTCTTATTCTATGCTCAATTACTTAAAAGTTGAATGTGATAACAACACATTGGAAATTCTACTGAAACTTTATAAATTCAACCGAAAAAATTCTCTATTTCAGATATCATTAAATCAAAGTGAGTACGTTTCATCTGGTAGTGGATATGCAGGTATTGGAAGGTGCCAACTAAAGTGTTGAAAAATCATGAACAGGTGAGAAGAACTTCCCATTAGTTACTGGCGTTACGAATATTGTCCTGAAAACTATTTAATTAATTAAGTATTATACAGGATAGCCTTTTTTCTTGTTTGTTTTTAATTCTTTTTTCATTTAGAAAAAAATTGTTGAATTTTTCCAGATATTCGTCTTTTCTGTTTTCATCTTTGTTCATTTGAAATTCGAAATGAAAACTTCTTATTCTATGTTCAATTACTTAAAATTTGAATGTGGTAACAACACATTGAAAATTTTACTGAAACTTTATGAATTCAACCGAAAAAATTCTTTATTTCAGATATCATCGAATCAAAGTGACAGTGTTTTATATGGTAGTGGAAGTGGATATGCAGATATTGGAAGGTGCCACCCAAGGTGTCAAATAAACATGAATAGGTAAGAAGAACTTCCCATTTACTGGCGTTACGAATATTGTCCTGAAAATATTTAATTTATTATGTATTATACAGGATAGCCTTTTTTTCTTGTTTGTTTTTAATTCTTTTTCTCATTTAGAAAAAATTTGTTTAGTCTTTCCAGATTTTCGTCTTTTCTGTTTTTATCTTTGTTCATTTGAAATTCGAAATGAAAACTTCTTATTCTATGTTCAATTACTTAAAATTTGAATGTGGTAACAACACATTGAAAATGATACTGAAATTTTATAAATTCAACCGAAAAATTCTCTATTTCAGATATCATCGAATCGAAGTGAGTGTGTTTTATCTAGTAGTGGATATGCAGATATTGGAAGGTGCCAGCCAAAGTGAATCATGAACAGGTGAGAAGAACTTCCTATTATTTACTGGCATTACGAATATTGTCCTGAAAACTATTTAATTAATTATGTATTATCCAGGATAGCCCTTTTCTCTTGTTTGGTTTCAATTCGTTTTTTCATTTAGAAAAAATTGGTTGAATTTTTCCAGATATTCGTCTTTTCTGTTTTTATCTTTGTTCATTTGAAATTCGAAATGAAAACTTTTTATTCTATGTTCAATTACTTAAAATTTGAATGTGGTAACAACACATTGAAAATTCTACTGAAACTTTATAAATTCAACCGAACAAATTCTCTATTTCAGATATCATTGAATCAAAGTGAGAGTGTTTTATATGGTAGTGGAAGTGGATATGCAGATATTGGAAGGTACCACCAAAGGTTTCAAATAAACATGAATAAGTAAGAAGAACTTCCTATTTACTGGCGTTACGAATATTGTCCTGAAAACTATTTAATTTATTATGTATTACACAGGATAGCCTTTTTTCTTGTTTGTTTTTAATTCTTTTTTTCATTTAGAAAAAAATTGTTGAATTTTTTAAGATATTCTTTTTTTTCTGTTTTTATCTTTGTTCATTTGAAATTCGAAATGAAAACTTCTTATTCTATGTTCAATTACTTAAAATTTGAATGTGGTAACAACACATTGAAAATTCTACTGAATCTTTATGAATTCAACCGAAAAAATTCTTCATTTCAGATATCATTGAATCAAAGTGAGAGTGTTTTATATGGTAGTGGAAGTGGATATGCAGATATTGGAAGGTGCCACCCAAGGTGTCAAATAAACATGAATAGGTAAGAACTTCCCATTTACTGGCGTTACGAATATTGTCCTGAAAATATTTGATTTATTATGTATTATGCAGGATAGCCTTTTTTCGTGTTTGTTTTTAATTCTTTTTCATTCAGAAAAAATTAGTTTAATCTTTCCAGATATTCGCCTTTTCTGTTTTTATCTTTGTTCATTTGAAATTCGAAATGAAAACTTTTTATTCTATGTTCAATTACTTAAAATTTGAATGTGGTAACAACACATTGAAAATTCTACTGAAACTTTATAAATTCAACCGAACAAATTCTCTATTTCAGATATCATTGAATCAAAGTGAGAGTGTTTTATATGGTAGTGGAAGTGGATATGCAGATATTGGAAGGTGCCACCCAAGGTGTCAAATAAACATGAATAGGTAAGAACTTCCCATTTACTGGCGTTACGAATATTGTCCTGAAAATATTTGATTTATTATGTATTATGCAGGATAGCCTTTTTTCGTGTTTGTTTTTAATTCTTTTTCATTCAGAAAAAATTAGTTTAATCTTTCCAGATATTCGCCTTTTCTGTTTTTATCTTTGTTCATTTGAAATTCGAAATGAAAACTTTTTATTCTATGTTCAATTACTTAAAATTTGAATGTGGTAACAACACATTGAAAATTCTACTGAAACTTTAAATTCAACCGAACAAATTCTCTATTTCAGATATCATTGAATCAAAGTGAGAGTGTTTTATATGGTAGTGGAAGTGGATATGCAGATATTGGAAGGTGCCACCCAAGGTGTTAAATAATCATGAACAGGTTAGAAAAATTTCCTATTTACTGGCGTTACGAATATTGTCCTAAAAACTTTTTCATTCATTCTGTTTTATACAGTGTTGCCTTTTTTCGTGGTTGTAATTTCTTCTTTCATTCAGAAAAAATTAATTGAATCTTTCCGACGAATGTCACTTCTGTTTTTATCTTTCTTCATCTGAAATTCAGAATTGAGAACTTCATATTCTTTGTGATAAAACATCACATTGAAAATTCTACTGAAACTATCTTAATTCAATCGAAAAAATTCTCCATTTTAGATATCATTTAATCGAAGTGAAAGTGTTACATCTGTCTTTTATTCTTTCTTGTTTGTTATTTTTTCTTTCATTCAAAAAAAAAAATAATTTTATCTTGCCGGATATTCGTCTCTACTGTTTTTATCGTTGTTTATTAAAAATTCGAAATTGAAACTTGCTTATTCTATGTATGATTAGTAAAGATTTGAATGTGATAAGAACACATTGATAATTCTACTGAAACTATATTATTTCAACAGAAAAAATTCTCTATTTTAGATATCATCGAATCAAAGTGACATTGTTTTATATGGTGGTGGAAGTGGATATGCAGATATTGGAAGGTGCCACCCAAGGTGTCAAATAAACATGAATAGGTAAGAAGAACTTCCCATTTACTGGCGTTACGAATATTGTCCTGAAAACTATTTAATTTATTATGTATTTCACAGGATAGCCTTTTTTTCTTGTTTGTTTTTAATTCTTTTTTTCATTTAGAAAAAAATTGTTGAATTTTTTCAGATATTCGTCTTTTCTGTTTTCATCTTTGTTCATTTGAAATTCGAAATGAAAACTTCGTATTCTATGTTCAATTACTTAAAATTTGAATGTGGTAACAACACATTGAAAATTCTACTGAAACTTCATAATTTCAACCGAAAAAATTCTCTATTTCAGATATCATTGAATCAAAGTGAAAGTGTTTTATATGGTAGTGGAAGTGGATATGCAGATATTGGAAGGTGCCACCCAAGGTGTTTAATAATCATGAACAGGTTAGAAAAATTTCCTATTTACTGGCGTTACGAATAATGTCCTGAAAACTTTTTCATTCATTCTGTTTTATACAGTGTTGCCTTTTTTCGTGGTTGTAATTTCTTCTTTCATTCAGAAAAAATTAATTGAATCTTTCCGACGAATGTCACTTCTGTTTTTATCTTTCTTCATCTGAAATTCAGAATTGAGATTTTCATATTCTTTGTGATAAAACATCACATTGAAAATTCTACTGAAACTATCTTAATTCAATCGAAAAAATTCTCCATTTTAGATATCATTTAATCGAAGTGAAAGTGTTACATCTGTCTTTTATTCTTTCTTGTTTGTTATTTTTTCTTTCATTCAAAAAAAAAATTAATTTTATCTTGCTGGATATTCGTCTCTACTGTTTTTATCGTTGTTTATTAAAAATTCGAAATTGAAACTTGCTTATTTTATGTATGATTGGTAAAGATTTGAATGTGATAAGAACACATTGATAATTCTACTGAAACTATATTATTTCAACAGAAAAAATTCTCTATTTTAGATATCATCGAATCAAAGTGACAGTGTTTTATATGGTAGTGGAAGTGGATATGCAGATATTGGAAGGTGCCACCCAAGGTGTCAAATAAACATGAATAGGTAAGAAGAACTTCCCATTTACTGGCGTTACGAATATTGTCCTGAAAACTATTTAATTTATTATGTATTACACAGGATAGCCTTTTTTCTTGTTTGTTTTTAATATTCTTCTCTTCATTCAGAAAAAATTAGTTGAATTTTTTCAGATATTCGTCTTTCCTTTTTTTATCTTTGTTCATTTGAAACTCGAAATGAGAACTTCTTATTCTATGTTCAATTACTTAAAATTTGAATGTGGTAACAACACAATAACACATTGAAAATTCTACTGGAAGTTCATAATTTCAACCGAAAAAAATTCTCTATTTCAGATATCATTGAATCGAAGTGAGAGTTTCATCTGGTAGTGGATATGCAGATATTGAAAGGTGCCACCCAAGGTGTCAAATATACATGAATAGGTAAGAAGAACTTCCTATTTACTGGCGTTACGAATATTGTCCTGAAAACTATTCAATTTATTATGTGTGTTGGAAAAAAATTATTTCAATCTTCCCGGATATTCGTCACTTCTGTTCATTTGAAATTCAGAATTGACAATTTCATGTTCTTTGTGATAAAAAAAAAACACATTTAATTTCACTGAAACTCTTAAATCAATCGAAAAAATTCTCTATTTCAGATATTAATGAATTAAAGTGAGGGTGTTTCATCTGCCTTTCTACTTGTTTATTTATTATAATTTATTTACAACTAGCTGGCCCGGCGAACTTTGTTTCGCCTGAATTATACTTACGGTGGATTTCACAAATCGTAATCACCGTTGATCCGAGATCAACGGCTTGGTTCTCTGATTTTCGAACAGTCAAATCGAGTGGATTCAAGATCGAACTCTGATCACTCGTGATTACGCATTGCGAAACCCACCGTTAAGGTTGTATAAACTTGCTATTGCAATTTTTTCAAGCAGGAGATAAATTAAAGTTCATACTTCATACTTTCGATCATAACCTCACAATTTCATGTGAATTGTTTCTGAAGCTTTATTTCGTTTATTTCAAGCCCTGGATATATTTTTCGACTCCTATTCATATTTTAGAATTGATCTGATAATATTTAAGTGACCTATTTTTATCCTCGAAATCTATTTTTTTTTGTCTTTCGGAATATACATAACCTCTACATTTCTGTCAATTTCGGAATTTTCAGTTAACGCATGCGTACAAGTCAATCCTTACCAAAAATTTGGCTTTGCTCTGTGACTGTGAATAGCAGGAGTATAAGTCATTGAACCTTTCCTCAGAACTAATATGGATCAAAATGTCAAGAATATGAACAAAAATTATTGCTTGAAAGAACTATCGACTATGAACAAGCCCGTTCAGCAGAATAAATAAAAAATATAAATTTGTTGAATCTTTTCAGATATTCGTCTTTTCTGTTTTTATCTTTGTTCATTTGAAATTCGGAATGAAAACTTCTTATTCTATGTTCAATTACTTTAAATTTGAATGTGGTAACAACACATTGAAAATTCTACTGAAACTTCATAAATTCAACCGAAAAAATTCTCTATTTCAGATATCATCGTTTCAAAGTGAAAGTGTTTCATGGTAGTGGAAGTGGATATGCAGATATTGGAAGATGCCACCCAAGGTTAGAATTGTCCTTTTATCTAGCGTTAGG
Source organism: Adalia decempunctata (assembly GCA_951802165.1). Classification (NCBI taxonomy): domain Eukaryota; kingdom Metazoa; phylum Arthropoda; class Insecta; order Coleoptera; family Coccinellidae; genus Adalia; species Adalia decempunctata. The sequence continues at coordinate 29,577,303 of OX637703.1, read as the reverse complement.
AATATTGTCCTGAAAACTGTTTCAGTTATTCTGGATTATACAGGGTGACCCATTTTGGAAGATCTACTGAAATAACTCCCAGGAAAGAGACTGGATCAAAAAATGTTCCAAATGAAAGTTTCTTAGTTTTCATGGTACATTGAATCCAGACACTCAATCTGACCTTCGAGGTCAAGTAGATTTTTCGAATGGGAATATGCATTATCATTGCAGAATTCGAATCTTCGTGAAAAAGTAAATATATTCTGCCATTTTCTGATTTTGTCATAATATGAATCGTTGTGGAAATATGAAGTGTTTAATACTCGGAATGGCGAATGCGATGAGTTTTTATCATCGCGGTTTCAACTCATGTCTGCGGTTGGAGAAAATTCAGAAAAAAAAACAGTTTTTTCTTCTTGAATATGTTTATACGCAATACAAAACCAACATTCTTTACAATAAACTCACATGACCTTGAAATTACTTCGAAATCAAACTCCAAGTCAGAATAAATGCCTGCATTCGATGTTCCCCTAAGACCTGAAAGACTTTCTATTGAAACATTTTTTGATCCAGGCTCTTCCCATGGCGTTATTTCAGTGGATCTTTCACAATTAGCCACCCTGTATATATGCGATTATTACTTTTTGTAGTTATACAATATATGGAATATGAAAGCTTTCCGTCCTGATCATTTCAATAGTGCAGGTTCAGGCTACATGCAAAATTTCATCCAGAACCAGTCGTACAGGGTGAGTCAATTGTGCTCGATCGGTCGATATCTCTTGGAAATTTCGGGCCAGGAGAATGATTGAAATTTTGACGGAATCGACAGTACTCCCTAAGCTGTCATTATTTTCGACTTTTCAGGCTGGTCCGAATGTGGTAAAACACTCTGTTTTTTCAAATGGAAAAACTCAGTTTTTATATCACACCACTCATAATCTCAATGAAATTCTGATTTCGAAATATCCCACCTGTCGTCATTTATCTTTGATACACGCTGCCCGTGATGGTCTTCGTCGCAATAGATCTTATTTCCTGATGCGAGAAGTCCAAAGCCGAATTTTCGCGTGACAATATTTTAAAACTATTTCGTCCGTTTTGAAATATTCGTATTTTCGCGTCGAACTGGTGACGTCACGCACCAAATGGTTCAAAATAATTTGAAGCGGTTTGAAAGCAGGTAGCGGAATATAAGCCATTTTTTCGCGTGAATCACGGTTCAAAACTATTTCAAAAACATTTCGAAGTAAACGTCACCAGTTCATGCATCGCTAAAATGCCACAATTTCAAAACGGTGACGTCATCATAGAAATGTCAATTCAATTTATGAATTTAAAAGTTAGAAACATGATGCACGCACATAATAATCAAAATATTTATAATTTTAGGTGTTTATTGTTTATTTGTATATTATTATTAAATCTTGTATTTTCAAATTGGACGCATTTTATGATGAATTTGAATGTTCTCGTCCTGATTAACGACTTGTTGAAAAAAATATACGCAATATTCATATTGATTGAATCAAGAGGAAGAAGCCGTAAAATCAATTTCAAAAATTTGAACATACATTCTCAAAACTAAATAATATGTCAGAATTCTAAAATAACGGTGTGTTCTACTCGAAGTGATTTATTACTTCACAGTCACAGGTTACAATGCATTCTTAAAACAAAGCTGTAATTTTCAAATAATATTCAATGCAATGAAGAACAGTTATTATTATCATTTATTCAAAATAAAAACGGTGAAAACAAGATAAATCCAACAAACATAACCTATATTCTTCAATCAGCTGATTCCAAACTTCAAACTGCAGTTCGAACTATTCCGCTACCTGCTTTCAAACCGCTTCAAATTATTTTGAACCATTTGGTGCGTGACGTCACCAGTTCGACGCGAAAACACGAATATTTCAAAACAGAGGAAATAGTTTTAAAATATTGTCACGCGAAAATTCGGCTATAGTTCGAACTGCAATTTGAAGTTTGGAATCAGCTGATTAGTTGATTGAAGAATTATATTTGTTGGATTTATTTTGTTTTCACCGTTTTTATTTTGAATAAATAATAATAACTGATTCTTCATTGTATTGAATATTATTTGAATATGACAGCTTTGTTTTAAGAATGCATTGTAACCTGTGACTGTGAAGTAATAAATCACTTCGAGTAGAGCACACCTTTATTTTAGAATTCTGAAATATTATTTAGTTTTGAAAATGTATGTTCAAATTTTTTGAAATTGATTTTACGGCTTCTTCCCCTTGATTCAATCAATATGAATATTGCGTATATTTTTTTCAACAAGTCGTTAATCAGGACGAGAACATTCGAATCATTCATAAACTGATTGGAGTCCAATTTGAAAATACAAGATTTAATAATAATGTACAAATAACCACACCTAAAATTATAAATATTTTTTTTTATTATGTGCGTGTATCATGTTTCCAACTTTTAAATTCATAAATTGAATTGACATTTCTATGATGACGGTCACCGTTTTGAAATTGTGGCATTTTGGCGATGCATGAACTGGTGAAGTTTACTTCGAAATAGTTTTGAACCGTGATTCACGCGAAAAAATGGCTCAAGATACTCGGAGAGTATCGAGTTCTTCCCACATCAGGTTCCTCTGGCTTCCACAACCAGAGGAGCGACCACGATAATCGCCCCTTGGTGCCTGATGTTCAAGGCTGAGAAATTTTGAATATAGTGTGCGCGTCAAAATTACGGAACCAATTCATTTCTCAGGAGGAAAATATTTGCTAACAAAATCCTGAAACAGCTCAATTTTTATTTCACTTCTACCAAATTCTTATGCATTTTTAGATTTTTGTTGCACCCTGTGCCATCCCCGTCAACCCTCTGAATTTTTTTGAATAGAGATAGTGGGTCCTGTGGTACTGTTTTGGCAAGGTCTTTGTATCTTCTTTACAGCCGTACAGAAATTTAATTTTTTTTTAATTAGTTCAAAGAGGTTTTCAGTATGTGCACTTTGTCATGGCTCATTCACTTTGAGGATGGTACCTGATGGAATTTGTCACTGAATGAAAGTCGACCATTACAGTTTTGTTCATGCACAACTCTCAACCCCTTTCAACCCCCTCACGTGAAAAATTAGAATGTGTGAAACACTGCGCTTCAGTTATGATCTTAAGTAGGTATGTTATTAGTACGTTTCTACTGAAGTTCAAAGTTTTCGATAAAATGTTTCAATTCAAAGAAAGAGCCATGACAAAGTGCACATATTGAAAACCTCCTTGAACTGACTAATTTAAAAAAAATTTTCTTGAAAATTTCTGCACCCCTGTAAAGAAGATACAAAGACCTTGCCAAAAAGTACCACATGAGCCACTTTCCCTATTCAAAAAATTCAGAGGGTTGATGGGGATGGCACAGGGTGCAACCAAAATCCTTCAAAAATGCATTAAAATTTGGTAAAAGTGAAACAAAAATTCGGGGCAATTCACAAAGCAGAGTTGTTATGGATAGCAACTGCAAATCGTCGTTATGTTCACCATTCACTATTTGTGTAAGTTACTATAAAAGTTGCTTTGTTTAACAACCAGTGGCTTTGAAAAGTGGTTCACTGGCAATAGCTTTAGAGGTGTTGTTAACGAAAACCACGTGCGTTGGGCACTATTTTGGAATGTTTTTCTGTATTTTCGTGAACAATTAAATATTTTTAATCTATAAAAATGGCATTTCTCGTGCAGATGGACTTTTTAATAATTCAGGAATTAAAACAAAGGTATGTGTGGTGCCGTTGTAGGATGCATAGATAGTACTCATATTGCAATCATTAATCTTCCAGAGAAGAATGAAATTCACTCCGAGGCTGTTTATTATAACCGAAAGGGGTATACTAGTATGAGTGAAACTTCAATAAATTTTACTCGTTACCCAGGGTCAACTCATGATGCTGCTATATGGCAAATGTCCTTTATCAGGGAAAATATGAAGCCAAAATATTTTGAAGATAAAAATATGCCATTTGGGAGATTCTGGCTATCCCCTGTACATGTCATATATCATAATAAGAAATCATCTTATTCAACATAGTAACAAATGTAATCTCATTTTTCAATTATTCTAATTATTTTTTGAATTCACAAAAAAAATTGCTATTGAGAATTTGTAAGTTTTATTGCTAACTCTGGGTATATATTTAAACAAACCCAAGTAAAAAAATAGAATAAACCAACACGTTGAAGAAATATAACTCAATCCTGATCGAAATATTCAGTGCAGTGCCGAAAGCCGAAACATTAAACATTTAGACTATTTAGAGGTTATATCAAAGACTCCTCTTAGGTTATATATAAGATTACTGGAATAATGGTGTAGGCACTGATGAGATTTTGTTTCGACCAAATTGAGAATACTAGCAATGGGTGCGTTCATCCGACTAAGCAGCTACCGCTACCGCTCCTTCAAACGTCAAAACCATATGATTTGTTCGATCCGTTGTGTCAAATTAGTTAGTAATTTGACAAATTAGTTAGTAATTTGACACAACGAATCGAACAAATCATATGGTTTTGACGTTTGAAGGAGCGGTAGTGGTAGCTGCTTAGTCGGATGAACGCACCCATTGTTTCATTCTTTCCACTTCCGGTGGCGCCATTCACAAATTATGACTGATTTTTATCAGTTACTAGCTGGCCCGGCGAACTTTGTTCCGCCTAAATGATACTTACGGCGGATTTCACAAATCGTAATCACCGGTGATCGGAGATCAACAGCTCTCTCTGATTTTCGAACTGTCAAATATTTAGATGAATATGAGCTGTCACTCAGAACAGATACATAAAAATAATATGTCAATTACCAATTATAGCAATTTTGGATTCAGTGATTTCCGCAAATATATTTATTACCCAAACAGAGAAATTCAAAAACATTTTAAAAATTATGAGAAAAGATGTGAATGGACATATCACGATTGAAACTGATCGCCAAAATCGTATATACTTGACATTTCGATAAAAATTCACGGTGATATTCAGGGGCTTCTGGATCTGTTAATAGCCCTTCATGGTACTATAAGTCCTATGCAAATTACACAGTAATTGATGTCATATGTTCTTTTTTCGACCATTTCAAACCACGACGACCGAAATTCTCGAAAAAAAAACAGATCACATAAATCGATGGTCGCGAAAGCCTCAACAAATTCATCGCAATCTAATAGTGCTAATGTCAAATATAGTACCTTCACGATAATATGTCTGGAATATTGGTGTAGGCACCCGTCAATTTTTGAATGGAATGACGTTTGACCAAATCGAAAATATTAGCAATGTTTCGTGGCAGCGCCGCAATATCATTTCAGTGTAATTTGATTGATGTACCAACAGCTGATTTGCCAAAGTCAATTATATGACTCGACAGCAGAATGACATCTTCTTATAATGAAAGTTTTCTACTTTTCCTAAGAACTAATATATATCAGAATGTCAGGAATATAAACACACATTATTGCTTGATAAAATTATCTACCATTAACACGCCACGTTCGCCAGAATAAATTCAAATATTTGATATAACTGATAAAAATCAGTCATAATTTGTGAATAGCGCCACCTGAAGTGGTCACAACAAAATCTAATCAGTGCCTACACCATTATTCTAGACATCCTACTTCACGATTACGTTATTTTGAATAAATAAAACTATGAAAATAACTAATAATCAGTCATAATGTATAAATAGCGCCATCTGGTACGAAATCTAATCATTTTATAGACTACTATACTCCTACGCGAAGACTTTTTGGTGTTGGCCAACAGCGCAGAGTCGTAGGCAACTCAAATTACACACTATTACAGTGACTATAGTGGTAATATAGTCACTGAATACACTATTTGTTTACATCGCCATCTGACGGAGAGAATATGAAATCAAGTACCTACGAATAAGCGGTAGCGTAACTGTAACTGTAGCGACACCTAGTGGCCTTGCTCAAAAGGAGGAAACGCATTTCCTGTATAAGTGAAATTTTCATCGATTTTTTCGAAGTTTTATTGTATTTTATAATAACCAGACCGTAGACGAATCCATATATGAAGTTTCATAACAAACACTTCATCCGATCTCGAGTTAAAAATGGTGTAACCATGCAACATCTTTCTTTTATATATATAGATTTCAAATAAACGTGGCGTGTTAATGGTCGATAATTGTATCAAGCAATAATGTGTGTTCATATTCTTGACATCCTGATATATATTAGTTCTTAGGAAAAGTATAAAACTTTCAATATAAAAAGATGCTATTCTGCTGTCATGTCATAATTGACTTTGGCAAATCAGCTGTTGATACATTAATCAAATTGACACAGGAAAATACACTGAAATGATATTCCGACGCCGCCACGAAACATTGCTAATATTTTCGATTTGGTTGAACGTCGTCATTCCATTCAAAAATTGACGATTTCCTACACCATTATTCTAGACATCTTAGTTATATACCTATTTTCCGCCAAATATCCGCACCAAAGACATAATTTTAGATCTATGCTTCTTCCAGGCAATTTTTGAATTCTTCGCTATCTCCGTAGAGCCAATTCCTTCGTTGGCAGGACTGACGAAATGAATCACATTTGTATCCGTCATCCAGTGTCAATAGATCGTCAAAGGAAGTCGCACCTGGAATTATTTTCAGGAGAAGTCTGAGAAAATTTTTTTCCATATGTCCTTCAGAAGGACTAATATCTGCCATCCGGCCAAACTGCTTACTTTGTTGTACTCGCTTTTTCCACTTTCCAGACTTATCTTCCCAGAGATAATGTTCCAGTATCTGAACGTACCTATACGATCTAGCTCCTGGGTCTTGTCGGTTCAAAGAGAACCACGCCTCGAGTCTCGAAACTTTTTCCAATCTGCGGTCGACCTGTAACAAAAAAGGGAGCACAATGAAATAAGTCATCATCGTTATCACAGAAGCATTGTACCATAATTGTAATAAATTATAAGGTGTAATAAATTATAGTAAACATTTTAATAACCTGAGCTTCATCGTCCTCTTCGGTATAGTAGATGTCTTTTTCGCCCGGTAAGTGTACCGGGAGAAACAGAATCGAGTGTGATCGATCATGCATTTTGAACTCGAATAACCTCCAGGTTGCTTCCATAGCACTAACATATCTCGCATCAATGTAAGCTTGGACCTCGTCGATTCTACGTGTCTGCAGCACCTGTCCAGCTGTAGCTGTCCCAGTTGGTTCATCTACGTAAATTGTAATAGAATCTGGTCCTTTGTTAACATATTTATGCAGATACATAAACATAATGCTATTCAGAGAGCCGACCGCCTCGAAGTTAATGTGACAATTGTATTTTGCGAGTGCATAAGCATTATATGGAACGACCCGACGATTGTTGACATATCTATTCCATTTTTGGACGAAAATTTCTCGTCCATCAGCCGGCCTTTTGTATTCGGGTCTTTTATTATGCAAAAGCTGTTTCTTCTCTGTAGGGCTTTGGATAAAATTTTGTGCATTTGCCTTCTTTAAGACACGAAGCATTGGGGTTCAATCGGCCGCACGGTGCATGCAACTGAAAATCTCTTACACGTGCATATAGTAAAGGTTGAAGAGCCCTATCTGGTATTTGGGCAGTGATTATGTTATCAACTGCTTCTATATTCCTCAGTTTATCGTCTTCATGTAGTGTTATAACTATGTGAGCATGGAGCAAGCCCCTCTTCTGGAATTCTATGACATATTGATGAGTCAGTACTATACCATATAGTTGTTTGTGTACAACATCTTCCATAAAAGCTAGCAGTTTCATGTGAAACACTCTGGATATCAAATCAGGTCGATTTTCCCAATGCTGATGTTTCAACAAATTGTTTTTTATTTCGGGCCAGTTTGGATTGCAAGTAAACGTAACAAATAGGTCGGGTTTACCGAAACGTGCTACGACTGTCATCGAGTCCATGTATTCCTTGTAACGATTTCTTTCTCCACCTATGAAATTTGAAGGTAAAATTATGGCTCGACCAACATAACCATGCTCTCTATTTCGATTGAAATGTCTGAGAGTGTCTTCAGCTGTGCGTCTGAATGCTTGTTGATTCTGTCTTATCCACCACAACCTGTTCATCTCATTTTTCAACCATCCATCTACTATGTACTGCTGAAATAATTTGCCTCCATGATGATTAGTCGAAAAAGTATCTCGAATATAGAGCCTATATCGGTAATATTGCAATAGAGTGACGGTTCTTCTTGTACGTCTACTTGCGCCTTCGTTATACTGGATGCCTGTTGAAAATCCAATGTCTCCGCAAGGAAATAATAAGGGGTACACCATCGGATCGGCCAGCGGATTGAGCAGTTTCAATTCATTATGCCTATTTCGTGGCTCAGGATCGTCCGGTCTGTGGGGGTATAACACCAAATCGACATTGATTGGTGGTTCTGTGCCTTGGAAAATAGCCGCAATATCACTACTGCCTGGCCTCCAATCGGGATCTTGTTGTGCAGCTAATATGTTTATAACTGGCTCTTTAGTGATTCCGATTATGATATTTTCGCAGTCCATATTCCGTTGTCTTCGTTGTTGCAATTTTTCCCCCATAGTTTTATAGGCTTATATATACCTGTTATGATTACGCAAACCGGTCTCGATTGTTGCCATTAGTTGTGGATCCACCGTATTCTGGACGAAGGCTTGTCTTCTATTTAATGCATCTTGCATGTCCAGAAAGTAAATCTGATTCAATCGGGGTTGTGCTAGATCTTGCGCATTAGGAATAGGCCCAAGGAAATGATATATTTGCCCGCATACCGTGAAAGTCCAGTGTCCTTGTCCTTGCCTTTCAGGCATAGGTCTCGAAGTTTTAAAGGACGCCATAGCAAATAAACTGTTTGAGTAACGTATATTCTTCCTGAATTCTGAAGCGAGGCGCCCGTTTCCTGTATTGAAACAAAAATATTGTTCACTTAGATGAAAGTCATCGCGATAAGACAGTATAAAGAATGGTGCAATGGCGAAAATTATGATAAATAATCAGAACAAAAAATCTAATAAAGAATTCGCTCAGATTAAAATGAAGCAATAAGTACATTTGAAAAAATTTGTGGTAATATGCACTCACCTACGTATAAATCTTTGATAGCTGCAGGGCAAGGACTCAACGCAGGCTGGGTGTATGCTCCTTCGTTACGACAGGATGTATGTTCGCCCTTTCTGTTCGTTTTTTCTTGCATATAAAATAAGGCTCCACAAAACCTACATAAATCCACCATGGGTCCGCAATAGTGAGGCCGCTCGCAGACCAACTCAGGATCATTGAATTCAACGGTAATGGCATATCTATAAGTGACACGATGTGGAACTGCGTGCCTACGTCTCCGGCTCGGTTCATCCGTCGGTTGTACTAATGACGTTTCCGCAACAGGTACCTGCTGTAATGTCGGAGGAGCGTTTGATATCAACATACTTGGAGACGGGGTATCAGGCCATATGGCAGGGGAAATTATTGGAGTGGCCATTCCTATAATACCAGCAGAGTGTTGACTCGACTGCATATTTAATCGCAATGACGGCCTAGCCGTGCTGTCTTTTTCCATGACTGTCGATTTTATTTTTGAGAATATAATCATATCCGATATAAGAATAAATCTTTCTAATTGTACAGTCAACTCTCTCAGCTGCGTAAACCCTGATGATTGTCCTTCACCTCTTCTTGCTGAGCTGTCAGCCGATATAACTTGCGAAACGTGTGCTGGCGGAATTATTCCGTATTGAACGGCATCATCAAAATTTCTTTGCAGAATTACCTTAAGTTGCTTGTCTCTACACGTCATTTTTCTCTTTGCAGCAACACTATCTTGCGCATTCAATAAGACAGCAGTTGATTGAAGTAATGGCAGTCTGGCCAAGTTCACAACTACTGATAGACTATTCGAAATTCTTTCTTGAGTTGAAGAAATCACTTGTGGAACAATAGGAATAGTTGATTGTGAAATATTGGCTCTGTTTCCGATCACGCGTTTAGATCTATGCTTCTATTCGAACTATTCTGCGATGCTGCTACGTCTATCTTCACGGAAAGTTGTTATGATAGCAACAATTGCCAACCGTTTATTAGAGAATACTGAAAGTGGTCACCAGTGGTTATCAAAAGTTGTTATCAGAATTGCTTTGGTTAGCAACTGTTAAAACCACTTCACTTAGTGAATAGCTCTGATTGACCGGTTTGAGGATTTTGTTGCCAAATATTTTTTTTTTCTGAGAAAATGAATTTGTTCCCATAATTTTGACGCGCTCTGTGCTTGTTGCCGCGATCAATCCGGCCGGTCATCGCAGTGCACTTGGAAGGGTTAAGAGCCGTCCCCCTTTTCTCGAAGAACTCTACCATTTTGAGCTGTCCATTGGCCGCCCTTGGGGAGTCGGCCAGAAGCAGCAGATCATAGCATATCATACTTGAAAAAACTTTTTTAAAGACAAGCTTTTAATAACAACACTCATCCGCCATTTTGAAGCCGCCATCTCGAAATCCTGAATTTTGAAGAATCGTAATTTCCTACCCAGAAAACACCCAGATACCAATTTTGAATAGAATCGGATCATAATTCCAAAGCTCGTCTGCCATATTGTAACCGCCATCTTCAATTTTCCAATTTTGCCAAAAGAATCATCATTGTCGAACTGAAAAACCCTCAGATACTAATCTTGAATGGAATCGGATCATAATTACAAAACTCATACGCCATTTTTTTTTCTATTACAAATATTTCATGATGCATTGTCACCAGAATTATGTACACCTGCCAAATTTCATAACAATCAGACGATTAGAAATTTGTCATATTCAACTTGCAAGATTTGATTACAGACAGACAGACAGACACCGGGACAGGTGAAACAAAATAAAAGCTTGTAATAATGATATTCAAATTTAGCTGAACTTCCTGGAAGACCATAAAATAAAAATGGCTTCTATTAATTTTCTTCTGTCCCTGTGTGAATTATTGCGAGAAAAAAGATTAAATATTGTGGGATATGCTAGGGACAACAAAGATAGAAAATATCTTTCAACGCCAATAATCCAATCAGTGTAATAGGGTCGCAGTCGATCCCTAGAGAGTCTAATGTAGACATAATGGTAAAAATTTTTGTGAATTTCCTCTTGAAATATTCACCGCACATGTTGAGGTCTGTCCTAGATCTAGACTTAGCAAGCAGTGTTGGCCTGACTTCAAAGCAAAGAAATTCATCTGCATTCATTATTTATTGCAAGTTTTGAATGAATTATTTTTCGATTATTAAATATGATCCACCGGATTGGTGATATCAAAATAATCATTGTGCACATATGTAATGTAGGTTTGAAAAAGAATTGAATATAACTCATAATGTTACATAAAACGTTTAAAAAAGTCTGCCTTAAATACCTCGACATAATGTAGTATTCTGAAGTCAGCAAAAGCTATCGTTCTCGTCTCTAGATTTTTTTTTTCATTATTTAAAATTTCTATGACGTGGTTTATTTTTCAAAAAATCTTGAATGCTGGTATAAAAGCATCTTTTATATTTTTCTTTCTACTTTTTCGAATGAGAGAGCAATGAGTTCACACAAGTAAAAACCTATCGAGTATTCTTCGTTCTGTAACATAAGTTTAAATACATTGATTAAAAATAGTAAAGGATATATATTTTAGAATCCTCTAAATATATTCTTCCTCTTATTAATCAAAAGTATACAAAATAAAATTGAATTGATACTCAATAAAAAACAAAATTGAAATATAAATATCGTCACATTCTGATTTTTGACGGGATTATCAAATGAATAATTAAATGTATTTAAGTTCATGAAAAGATACGCAAAAATATAGCTGAACTTCCTGGGAGACCATTTAATAAAGATGCCTTCTATTCATTTTCTTCTGTCCCTGTGTGAATTATTGCAAAAATTGTATATTGTGCGACATGCAAGGAAAAAAAAGAAAGAAAATATGATTCAACTCCAATGATTGTAATTGGGTATGAGTCGATCTCTAGACAGTCTAATGTCGACATAATGGTAAAATTTTTGGTGAATTTCCACTGGAAATGAGGAAATGTTGAGATCTGTCCTAGATCTCAGCAAGCACTGGCCTCACTTTAAAATGTAAAGCAAAGAAATTCATTGTTATGAATTAATTATTTATCAATAGTTGAATAAATTCTTTTCCGATTATTGTATATGATCCACCGGTTTCGTGCAATCAAAATAATCATTGTGTAATGTAAGTTTCAATAAAAAATTGAATACAACTCATATTACATAAAACGTTACGAAAATGTTGCCTTCGACATGTTATAGGGTTCTTGTCTTTTGTTTTTTTTATTATTTGAATTTTCTTCGACACAAATCTTGAATGTCTTGAATGTCATTACTTACCAAAAAGCAACGTTTACAATATCGAAGTACGAAACATACTGAACGTAATCCAATTTATGCACAAACCGAAAAAACAAAATTGAAATACAAATTTCGTCACATTCTGATTATCACAAAATACTTCTAACTTAATTATTTATGTTACAATTAAAATATAAATTGCAATTTTGGTACACAGTAGAGTATTGGCTTGTAATCTTTGTTAACTATTGATAACGTTGGGAGTAGGTACATCCTTGATGTTGTTGATCCATATGTAGAGTGAGAAGCTCGAGGAGTGACTGTTTTTCAGCTGGAGGTTCTGAGGCGTCACCTATAAGGGTGTTTATGGTCATGGGCGTACCCAGGGGGGGGGCCAGGGGGGCAGCTGCCCCCCCCCTTGAAGATAAAATAAAGGTTAATTTTCCTGGTTTCCTGACAATAAACCTGACCGACCATCATCTCAGGTATGAGCTGCCCCCCCCTAGCTGAAATCCTGGGTACGCTCTTGTTTATGGTGCTCAATATCCATTTGCAGATAAGCATTTATTGAGTTGGCTGAACTGGGGCCAGTAATTTTGATTAATTTTTGTTCACCTGTCGCTGCTTTAGCCAAGTTACTGTCGACCGCATTGAGTGGTTTGTTATTTTCATTTCTTTTGTATTCAATCCTGCCTTCTCTGCCGCTCTTTTAGTCCATTTCGAAAGTTCGAAGTTTCCCACTAGAGAGTTTTTGTACCATCCACTTGATTGTTCTTTGCTCCATGATGGGTTAACCGTTAAGAATAATCTATCAATTGTTATTTTAGATGAACGTTCAGCCATCAGAATTTTAAAAAGGCGGACTGGAAAAAAGGTAGGGTTCTTCGTGTTGGGGACCAGCCATTTACTATCGGCCATTTTTTTTCTCCACCTTGGTTCGTTTTATTGAAGAGAGGATTGTATTCTTACTCTTGCTTTAAAGTATGTATTTTCTACATGTTTTTATCCTAGAATTATCCACTTCCTCTTCAAAATAATGAACTTTGCAATTGACTGCTTCTTCACCTCTCCAGGCAAGAGTTCCACTGAAGCGATATGGTAAAATTTTCGCTGGAGTGTCTTCGTCCCATAATAAAACCATTATGGCATAATACTCTTCCAATTTTAATGAAGCAGAGCTCGACTTTCTTTTATTTGCGCACATCTGCAAATTTCTTTCGTTTCGCATTACGAGCTTTCCTACTAGACTTAAAGATAATATCTTTGATGGATCAAAAATTATTTTCCACTTCACAAAATACATTCCTTGCATTTTTTTGTACGACGGTGTTCCATTGTTTTCACAACTAGTTCTTTGTAATTTTCACCGTTTTCCTTCTTCATATTCCACGACCAATCTTTCAGGATTAGGTTTAGTTGATCTAAACTTTTAGTTTCAATAAGCTCATATTTCATAAACTGTTTCCATGTTGACGTATGGGTTTTAACGGTACACTTTTCTCAATCGCCAGATCAATAATTATTAAAATATTATTTAAAAAATCACTTCCAATGCGACTCCTTTTCACTACATAAGGTGACTAGCACTGTTTTGAAACAATATTACGAAAATTTACAATAAAATTAGGAAAATTTTTAAAAGACTTCTCAGGTATTTGGACGTTTTATTTAATTGGCAATTCACGAATCGGACCTTCATCAAGGATCAATGTTCAAAAGAATTCAGTCATAAATACATTAGATTTTAAGAAAATGTCCATGAACTATCTGTAATTTCAGGCCATGTAAAATATGTAAATACCTGAATATTTCCCTCAGGACCTGCGGTTATTCAGATCGACATATGTATGATATGAATCGATTAAAAACGTCCGAATACCTGAGAAGTCTTTTAATATATTCCATATTATCATGGACGATAACTCGAATCTTAATTAGGAATAGTATATTATTTCATTAGGAGGAGAAGTGTCACTTTTCGTGGCGAGCTTGAGTTTATCCGCCGAACGGAGTGAGGCGGATAATTGAAAGCGAGCCACGAAAAGTCACTTCTTCTCCGAATGAAATATGCTATTTTATTTCCAAACGTTCTCAAATTCATGAAAATTGTACATTTAATGCAACTTTATCAAATAAAAATGACCTTCGAATTGGAAGTTTTTGTATTCTATGCATCTTTGTTCATGGTAACCAAGTAATCTTTTTCGTAGCAACCACTTTTCCTGCCGCCGGAGGGAAAAGTAAATATTTCTCCGCCTAGGCGGAGAAATAGAACTTTTCGATGATCCTGTCAGTCGAGAACTGACGTTGTTATCGTACGTTTGGAAATAAATTACCATGAACATAGATGCATAGAATACAAAAACTTCCAATTCAAGCGTCATTTTTATTTGAATGTAATTACATTAAATGTACAATTTTCATTAATTTGAAAACGTTTGGAAATAAAATAGCATATTTCATTCGGAGAAGAAGTGACTTTTCGTGGCTCGCTTTCAATTATCTCAAGCTCGCCACGAAAAGTGACACTTCTCCTCCTAATGAAATAATATACTATTAGCGTCGTTTCCTGGTGTCCTAGGAGATCCTAATTACTTTTGTTCTCGAAGGTATTTTGATTTTAATGACAACAACTGTTTTGGCCGCGAGTAAACTCGAAAAAACTGCGACAGCTACTGCCATACAGATTTTCATCTAGAAACCATTTGTCATTCAGAATTGCGCGTATTTGATTGGTCAAAATTAAGACGAGGGAAATAGTCGAATGAATAATTAACTGCATTTGAGTTCATAAAAAGATATTCAAATTTAGCTGAACTTCCTGGAAGACCATTAAATAAAAATGCCTTCTATTAATTTTCTTCTGTCCCTGTGTGAATTTTTCCGAAAAAAAGATAGTGTAATAGGGTCTCAGTCGATCCCTAGAGAGTCTAATGTAGACATAATGGTAAAATTTTTTGTGAATTTCCTCTTGAAATATTCACCGCACATGTTGAGATCTGTCCTAGATCTAGACTTAGCAAGCAGTGTTGGCCTGACTTCAAAGCAAAGAAATTCATCGTTATGAATTCATCATTTATTGATATAGTTGAATGTTCTCTTTTCCGATTATTCTATGGTCAACCGGACTCATTATTTAAAATTTCGATTACACGGGTAATTTTTCAAAAAAATCTCGAATACCGGTTTAAAAGCATCTTTTGAATTTTTCTCTCTACTTTTTCGAAAAGGAGAGCAATGAGTTCACACAAGTATAAACCTATCGAGTATTTTTCGTTTTGAAATGACTTCTGCGACGTAAGTTTTTTTTAAACTAAAAAAAAGTTTTCTAAAACTAAATGTGAACTGGTTAATATTTACATGTGAAAGGGTTCTATTATAACTTAATATACAGATATGGAAAATGTAGTTGGAAACACTGGGGTTTCAGTACAAAATTCGAGCAGTCTTCTAGTCCAGTTGAACAGTGGAAGAATCGAAACCTCAGTGCGATTCGATGTCGAATAAGCGGCTGGTCTAGTTTTATGGCAGTTTTTAGTGGGGATGCCAGAGGCCAGAGCGCAACGATCTAGGATCTCGGATCGAATTAGATTAGAGGAAGGACGAAGGAATCAGTAACACTCCCAACGCGCGAATTGATGGGTGTTATCATGGCCGTTGAAACTGAATACAACAATTTTATTCCACTCTTATCGGAGGAATTAATTTGCCTCAATGAATGACACGAATAATTTCCTTTGAAAATTAGTGCTCAGGTCTTTTTCACCATAACTGGTTTGAAAATAAAATAAATTCTACGAAAAACAAAGATACATTCTACGTACCTATTAAGAAATTGAAAAAACAAAAATATTCTAAGAAAATTAAAAAAAATGGAGAACAAAAACAAATTCGACATTGAAGATCGACAAATTCAAATTAAATGTTCAAATAATCCACCTTGTTGTGCTAAACAGTATCCAAATCTATTATAAAGAGATAATCTCATATTTCTGAGAAGATTTGGCGTACTTGCTATTTTGGCACAAAGTTGGATTATTTTGACCTTAATTCAGTAATATTTGTCGCTCTTTCAATTTCTTGCCCATACACCATATTTTTCAGATATCCCCAAAGAGAGAAACCATTGGGAGATAAATCTGGAGATCTGGGGGGCCATTTGATCGTTCCGTCTGTTGAAATGAGACGCTCAGAAAAAGTTGTCTTCAGATATTCATTGACAATTCTTGCATTATGAGTCGGACAGCCATCCTGTTGAAACCAGACGTCATCGAAGTTAATTGGTAGCTGTAGAACTGCCGGAATAATCTGATTCTGTAAAAGCTCCAGATATTCTGCAGCATTTAGGTTGCCATCGATGAAAAATGGCCCTATCATGTAATTCCCCAGCATTCCTGTCAAACATTAAGTTTTTCAGTATACTGGGTACGCACAGGAATAGTCCGGTGCTTATTTTCCCTAGACCAATATCTTACTACGAATGGGTTATGTTTTCTATGCAAGGAAAACGATGACTCATCCGTGAATAAGATATTGCTCAGAAATGAACTACCCTCATTCTCTTTTTCCATCATCCTTTCGCAAAATTCCATTCTTTTGAAATGATCTTCTGGAATTGTGGTTCAGCAATTTGTCTACTTGAACAAGGTGTACTGGTTTCAACAGCAGCAAACACATCAACTTCTTTCACTGAACGATTTTCACTGATGGTCTTCCGTGGTCTATCAATCCTGCAATGACGGCATGTTCGTAAACATCCACATTGCTCGAATTTTTCAACTTTTTTGGAAATAGCCGAACGTGAAGGTATCGCCCTATCTCCAAAGGCAACAATAAACGAATTTATTGTCTCCGCAATTGATTGACCACCGAAATACCATTTTATTATTTGAATTTTCTCTTGAACAGTATTTTTATTCACGCGGAATCTAAGTTATTTTCAAACAGTATGGCCTATCGCATCCAAGTTCGAATTAAGACTGAATTCGATCTTCGATCCGCGAAGAGGAGCAGAGATCCAGGCATCCCCACTACGATCGAAACTGCTATTATACTAGACCAGCCGCTTATTCGATATCGAATCGCACTGAGGTTTCGATTATTCCACTGTTCAACTGGACTAGAAGACTGCTCGAATTTTGTACTGAAACCCCAGTGTTTCCAACTACATTTTCCATATCTGTATATATTGTTCGTAAATCAAAATAAACTGAATAATAAAGGGCAAAAGATAGCCGGGAAGTGTCATCACTATTGACAGGCCATGGAATCAGAAGGACAGGGTTCCTGGTTCTGGAAAGGGTTACATTTTCACCATAGAATTGGTGGAGTGTAAAATATAGATACTTTTCTTCTGGCTATGTTTGAGCAAGAAAGAAAAATATGAGCACCAGAGGGGGATCGAATGTTCCGGTATTGGAGGGGGGACTGGGTAAGAGAAGGCAGCGTATTTGAAGTCTGTCTCGTTGTCATCACAGTTGGGATGGATTGTGGCGCCGTAGATCTCTGGTGCATGTTGCAGCGGACGTGTTCACTACCGAACCTGGGGACTCTACTAGGACTGTTGGACTTGAACAGTCTCTAAGACTCCAGTTAGAAACAACAATAATGCCGACAGAACTCATCAACTGATGCGATCAGCGCGAAATCCCCACTCAGTCTCCTATGCCAATGATAGTCAGTCATTTATTCGTCGTCGTATTGCGCTGAGGGTATTGATAATTTTACTGATCCGAAAGACAATATTCATCCACTCGTCCAACGCTTAAATCCCTATGTCTACGAAATTATTTAGCGAACCTGTATAAGTATATGAACGTGTTTATAAATAGTGATAGTATCAAGTGTTTCCTGTATTTTTCAACCACGAAGATTAATTATTGTTTAAAACTGGTGCTGGGATTGGACTTCCAAGACTCCTGACGCCCCCGGGACCCAGCATCAAAGTTATTTCTCGATACACTGAGCCTGGGTCATAGCTGGGTACATAGCCTATAGTTGCTGAGCCCATATCTTGGCTGTCCTCATGTCAGGGGCTTTACTGGCTGGGGCCATGCCGTTCTGAGAATATACCAAAAAACCAAAATAAATTTTTCAAACCGGAGTTTTCGAAAATTAACATTCTTCCAGTTCTATTTTTTGTTGATTACCATTGAGAAATGTCATCAGAGAGAACTGTTTACGCGAAAGAAGTGGATGAAAAAGTGCTGAATGCCGTTTTCATTCCATTCGGCGATATTGTTGATATACAAATTCGGCTTGGGCTATGAAACGGAAAAACACAGGGGTTTCGCTTTCATCGAATTTGAAAACGGGGAAGATGCGTCAGCGGCTATCGATAAAATGAATGACTCGGAACTGTTTGGAAGGACTGTGAGGGTCTATACTATACCGATCCAAGTATCGCAAGAAGGACTCATTTCTCTAAAACCGCGGGAGTTAGGTATATGAAAGCATTATACAAAAATAATTAGAAAGTATAAGCGTGAAATTTGAAATAATAGGCACAACGTGCCAATTGAAAAATCAAAGTTGTAGCACTTTTCAATACAATCGGCAACGCAGCAGTGCTGTTCGCTCTCATCGCAATCGATTATTGGAGTGCAAATCGAAATAATCTCGAGGTTCGTTTTTCGTGAACTTTTAACGTGCTAAGGACCGTGAACGGCTCTGTATTTTAGTTACTGCATCTTATTTCAAAAGCTTTTATTTTTTGAATATCAAGATAAGTTGACGATCACGAAAAATACTGTGTATATGATAATCGTATCTATCTTTGGAATTTGTTGTTATTTATTTGAAGTGGAATTGATGAATTCATCCAATATGCAGGACTCAATTCAGTTAAAAGTATTTGTATCAACGAAGGAATAATATATGGTATTCAAAAAAAACTAATCTTACATTTAGTTTTACAATATCCTGAGAAATACAGGGTGCCTATTAGACGTTTCTGGAGAGCTAGACTTATTTGAAATCTGAAAATTGGGATTATGATATTGTTCGAAATTCTCTACAGACCTAAAATATTTTCAGGGCCAGAGCACTTCCGGTTATAATGGGAGTGAAAATAAATTTGCTGAAAAAAATTATTCAATCTTTTCGTTTCTGATTTGATTGAGTATTGAATGCTGAATACATTTCTGTTGAAACCATTGTATTCATTCGAACTATTTTTCAAAATATCGACAAAAAAACCTGAAAAAATAACAAATATTCATAGTCAGTATCATGTTCATTTTTCTTATTCTGAACATCCTGGGAGTAAACCGTTCTCACAACGTCGAAGTAGAAGAATGTAGAAAGGTCATGCATCTTTTGAATTTCATGAATATCATGATAGGGTTGTACTCTTTGTAATCTAACACACCCTGGCAGAGATCTGGTCGTGAATTGAGTGACTGAATCATTGCATCAGGGTAGCAGGCCGCAATTCGAGGCAATGTGATGGTTGTTCTAGAAAGCTTGATTCTAGGAGCAGGCATTTGGCATTTTGTTATCAGCTCAGTTATATCTTTCTTAGCACTATCGCTGCATCCATACATGATTTTGTGTGGATTTGACCCTCTAGACATGTACAGGCTCACAAGAGTAGGTAAATCTGTAGGTTAACTCGAGCCACCAAGCGCTTTCAACTGTTTTTTTTTTATAATGAGTGGATTGAAACCTGATCATCTGCTCCAGCAACTATGGAATGAATCAAAGTTTTCACATCAATACCAATCTCGTTCATGTTGCTTACTTTACTTTTGAAATTTGCTAACTTTAAAAATTATTATCCCGTCTCTGTGATTTTGATATTATCACAGGGTGTTTCAAATTTTGTGTCAAAAACTGTGATCGAAAATTGGCCATAACTTCTGTTTTTCAAATTAGAATCATATTTTTTTTATGATTGCGTTGGATTCTGCGAAGAAAAATAGTGATAGCAGTGATAGCACTCTAAGATGCTATTGCTACTTAATTCAGTAATTCTCGTGTTATTTGAGCTTTTCTCGATACATGTTGTACGTAGAGTCAAATTCATCGAATCTTAATAAATTCGATGAATATTCTCATGAAACCATAGTAACGACTAATAATTAGGCCTGTCACTTGTGAATTATGAATGGGATCATTTATCTTCTATCGGGTGGTATCATTTTTTTGAACGAGATATATAAATGATTTTAGAAAAGTTTTTTGGATTCGAAATTTTCGAGGCAGTCGGTAATTTAATTCAGTTTTTTTCAAAATATAACCTGCTTCATAATGTGTAGCAAAGTTCTGTTCAAAAATATCATTATCATATGCAGCAACATCCATAGGTGAATTCTCGAACTCATCAGAATTATGATCTGCAACATTTCTTCTGAAAATTCCCCAAAATCACCTGGTGACTTCAACGAATTTTTCACATAATTTGGTGAATTATTAGGTGCACTTAAATTGTTAATTATCAGTCTTCAATGCAGCAACAAAATGAAGTCAGCTAGGATTGATAAAATATTGTATGTATTTTTTCTGAAAGGTTTTTTATGTAAGGAAATTTATAATATTGAAGAGTATCGTTTTTTGTCGTGGTCTGTGCGTTGACATTGTAGCTATTGCTATCCAATTTCATAGGATAGTTGTTAATTTTTATAATGTTTTTTATTTTTTTAAAATTGTCTGAGTGATGACAAGGGCTACTCAGTTTATGTGATCTATATAGTAAATTTTTCACAATGGCAACTTTATGTGACATTGCATGGGCTGAGAGGTACTTAACTACTCTGTTAGAGGATGTTTCTTTTGTATAGCAATTGGTCGACAATGTACCATCAGAATGACGTTCAATCATTAAATCGATTTCTATGGTAAACTTTAAATTATCATGAAAGTTGTTGAAGTGATCTAAAATCTCGTGTACTCTATCATTAGGACATGTTAAAATGGTATAATCTACGTACAATTTTATAAAAGGTAGATGGAAGGGTAATTTCTTTAACACCTCTGTTATGAGATCATTCATAATTAGATTAGCTAAAGTGGGACTAGCTGGATTGCCCATTGCAGTTCCGTCAAGTTGTTGGTAAAACTTGTTATTGAAGGCAAAGTAGCTACTCTCAAATAAGTAGTTGATGATGTCAAGAATAATATTTTTATGTTCGGTCTGCACTTTGGAGGCTCCTCCATTTGATGCTTTCACACGTCATGGAGGAAGGAACCTCTTCATTAAATATTCATTGTATGAATACTGCCTCTCCATATTTTCAAAATGCACTATCATCGTCTGCATACTCTTCACACTCTCTTGACACTTTGTGGATCCATTATGATATCACGTCTTGACTCTTGGCTTTAGGAGTCGAAGAGAAATGTTTGAAACCAACTGATCTAAGTTGCTATTTGTACTTTTTAACATTATGTTAAATCCAAATAAATCACTATGTTCGGAAGAATTAAAAAAAGAAAACACAAATTTCATAAATATTTATATTGGCAGAAATTAAAATCAATAAAAAATAAATAAAAGCAATAAAAAATAAATGAAAAAAATAAAAAATAAATAAACACAATAAACGAAGAGCATCAATTCTCTTCATTGACGTTGCTAGCTTATAGAGTCCATTCTCTCGGCGGCATTGGTAAGCATCTAGGCTCAGGGGCTGTTATGTTCGGTCTGCACTCTGGGAGGCTCCTCCATTTGATGCTTCCACACGTCATGAAGGAACCTCTTCATTAAATATTCATTATATGAATTTTGCCTCTCCATATTTTCAAACTGCACTATCATCGTCTGCATACTCTTCACCCGAGCGTTTAAATTTCGTGGATCCATTATGATACTTGATACTTGGCTTTAGGAGTCGAAGGGAAATGTTTGAAACCGACTGATCTAAGTAAGTTGCTATTTGTACTTTTTTCTTACTGAGATTTCAACCAATGAACTGCCTCGTTGACGCCCTCGTAGATTCATAATTGTTATTCGATGTTTTTTCGATACCTACAGCCCATTTTGAGAAATTACAAGAGGCTGATGGAGTAGTTTATTGGGGCCTATCGGCAAAATGCTTACACGAAATTTAAACTTTTGTTCCTTCGTCAATATTATTTTGAACCAATTCAAAGGGTCATTCTTCTGTGTTGAGTCATCCTGAAAGGGATTTATTTGGAAAGGCATCAATTTGACTCTCTTATCAGTAAGAATGTATAGTTAATCCAGAGTTATTTGCAAGAGTCATAAAACTTTCACAAATATGTTCCTTTGATGTTTCGTCGGTTTTTGGTAATCATAATTTATCGTATTGAGAAAAGACATCCGGATTTGAACGAACTGATTCATTTTCAGAAAGGTATTTGTTGAAGATTTTTTCAATAGGTGTATGACTGCTTTTTCATTTTAGAGCGATATATCTCAATTTCGAATTATTTCGAAGCTGGCATCATAAAAATTCAGAAAAATGTGAAATAGGTAAGTTGGAGGTTTTCGATCAACAGAATCTACATTTAACAAAAGTTCTAAAACTAGGTTAACGAAATTCTTACAGTAGTTAGCTTATGGTATCAGCTTCATCATTCGGTGAACATCTGAAGATTTTTTCATACAGAGTGTCTAATATAAATTTACCAATTTCTCCAAATGGAATACCCTGTATTTTTCTGCGTCATGAAATTTGTGTTTCAAATGTCTACATGTTTCACAAAGTAATCGTTTTTTCAAAGAATGTAAAACATCTCAAAAAATAGCCTTTTAAATATGGGACATGCTTCGTGAAAAATGTAGACAATAGAAAAAAAATTTTCATGAAAGAGGAAAATACAGGGTGTGTGAAAAAATCGAGTTATCGCATATTTAATTTGAGTGAATTAGGGAATTTATATTAGACACTTCAGAATGATGAGGCTGATCCTTAAGATAACTGCTGTAAAAATTTCGTTTATTTGGAATTGAACACAGCGATTGCTATGAGAATTTTGATAAACCCCTTGAAACACTATGAATATTCTAAAAACACAATTATGTAGTAACGCATTGATGAAATTTAAAGAATGAGGTTTAAGTGTAAAAGATCTTGTTGTCCCCGAAAGAATTATGCCATGAAATACAGGGTATTCCATTTGTCATGTTATCTCTGAGGTTTACCTAAAAATAAACAATATTACATTTAGTTTAACAATATACTGAGAAATATTATGTACCCTACGAAATTTATAATTTGAAAATTCATCAGTACATTTTTCATAAAAACTTTCTTCAATATTGTGTCTATTTATACAAAAATATTTATATATGTAATTTATGATGGACAATCTCAATCCAACAAATTAAAATATCTGTGGCAGTTCAATCGGATGGTATCATCATTTTTTTTAATGAGACATAAATTTTCTTTGGATATTTTTTCGGATTCTAAATTTTTGTAACACTCGGTAATTTAATTATAATTTTTTCAAAATATAACCTGCTACATCTCATCAGAATTACGATCTGCAGAATATTTTTCTGAAAATTCTCCAAAATTACCTGGCGACTTACATGAATTTTTCACACAATTTGATGTATAATAATACATGGTGCACTTGAATTGTTAATTATCAGTCTTCAATGCAGCAACAAAATGAAGTCAGATAGGATCAGTATTGGAAAACCCATGTTGCCCAATGTGATCAAAAAGATTTTCCATTGGATCCTGATTCAAATTCCTCAAATTTGATAATTCCAAACGTTTCTCTTTTAAATTTCCCCATAACATCAGAATTGCCCTAACACTTGACTGCCTTGCCTCATACAAATATAAATTATTTTTTATCTTACCAGTATCATCTAAAATTATCTATTTTTATATTATTGGTGACATGAAGAAAATTTATTTCCATCAAATAGTATCCTTGAATTATAGACATATTCAATAAATTACGGTAGCAGCATGGGGTGTAGCACCAAAACACTTCTGGATCGATACCATTCAAATTTTGAAACAAATAATCATTCATCATCGATCTGTTACGAAATACCATTCACTGTAATATTAGCTCCAGAGCTAGTCGTGGTGGACGTGTGCCGGTAATTATTTTCTCTATTTCAGTATCGTAATGAGTTCATTACAGTACCAAAAAGAGTGCTGTAATGAATTCATTACAGCATCGTTTTCAGTTACATTTTTCGTTTTGTGGTTGTCAACAATAGCGGCCCACACACGACCACTTCGGAGCGCACATCAAGCATTTGGCGTTCCGGAGCGTCACTCCTGAACGGTACACGCAGGAGTGTCGCTTGCCCACTAACGTACACAAAATATCTTGCTTCTGATGTGACAGTGTGATGGTTAGTGGGGTAGAAGTTTCCAAAATTGAAAGGTTTGGAGTGGCTCGTTGAATTTTAGAAATTTTAAAACTTTGGAGCGCCACGCCAGAGCGCCGCGTCAGAGCGTCACGCCAGAGCGACACGCCAAAGTGAAACGCCTAACCTGAGAGCGTTGATCGAAATAACCAAAACTTTTGCACGGAAGTTTAGAACGGCGCGCATCAAACCATCGCTTCGAAGTGTTCGTGTGTGGGGCCGCTAATGACTTCCGATCCTCAAATTCCAGAAGACGTCAATTTGGAAATGTTAATTTTCGTATTTATTAACATTCATACCAACTACCCAGATACAAAATGAAAGTCACTAGGACCTAGTATTTGAATTTTTCATTGAATTTAACGAAATTTGACTGAAATAGAGAAAATATCGTCTAATACTCGTTGCAGAATGCTTTCGAAAATTTCGCATTCGTGTTGGTATAGGAGCCCATTCTGCAACTAGTTTTAGAATATACTATTCTCTATTTCAGTATCGTAATGAGTTCGAAACAGTACTAAAAACAGTGCTGTAATGAATTCATTACAGCATCGTTTTCAGCGGAGCGCCAAAAACAACCAGTGTTTATTATTATTATTTTATATGACCCGACTCTGAAGTGCCATCCAGACTACCTAAAAAAAGGGCAAACATCTGTCCAAAACTATACAAAATGAAATTGTTGAGTTTTGAGTTGGTCGACGGCAACTTTGTAGTTGTTTGCTGAGGGTGGGAAGCTTTCTACCAAATTACGGGCGGGCAAAGGATTGGATAAGGTACTGGAATTTGTCTTCATTGGGCAAATCTGGATTTTCATCTATCTTGCGAAATTGACCCCCAAAATTGATCCAATGTTTGACATTTCCGTCAATTTTGGCAAGTTAAAATTCTTTGGTGTTCTTTTTGTTTCGGTTTTAACCTCCGCTTTTGCTTTTATTTTTTGTAATAAAAAATTGCATTTGTTTGTGTACTTGGTTACTTCAGTCATCAGTGCAAAAATCAATTTCCTCTGTAATTTATTTACTAAAATTTTCGTCACTGAGTTATTCGTCACAAAGCAATTCTTTTTACTGTTGTCTAGGGAAAATACTTTTTCTGCTTTTACTAAAACTTGTCAACAACTTGTCAATAAGTAGATACACTGAAGTCTTGGCCTTATTCTGTCTGAATCCAGTGCCCGTTAGAGCTAATGGTAACTCTGTGCACCGACCGGATGGAATCTGTCGAAACAGTGGGTCCAGAAGAATCTTAAAATCGCAGCTTTGCTGCGATACACTTAGATTATTTTTATACAGTCGAAAAGAGGAATAATCGATTCATACGTGGGTGAAATTTCGATTCTCTAGGAGTCTATATAGGCGATGTAGAAGTATTTCTGAAGAATTCGCGAAAACCGCGAAAAAATCCGGCAAAAAGGGCAATTTTAAACTCGGAAAACTTTCTTTACAGATATCCTGATGACCGCGATGTAAATATACGGATCGGAAGAAGAATGGTCAATGCGAATTTTGGTATTGATATTTTCCATACTTTTCTCATTTCTTCAGAACAATTGATCAAACTTTGACGTTTCGCCTACAAAATCACCCGATTTTCGGAGATCTACCTATAAGGATAACAATAGGTAGGGGCTCTACTAGTTTCCTAATATGCCTTATGTGGAAATCTGATGATAATACTCGCTATGGATCATGGATGAAAGTTCAACATAAAGTAATTTAAGGAAAGTTGAACAATGAAATAATGACGTTTGATTTTCACATATCTCAAGCAAATATGCATTTTTCAAAAAAGGCACACGCCGAAATGAATGATTTTTTACGATTAACATAGAATGACCAGACTTTATTCTATTAGAAATGTGTAACAGATATTAATACTCCTTCCCAATGGTACGTACAGCATACATAATTCCTTGACATCGAATGATATCAAACTAAATGGTTGAATCTCTCTTCGGCAACAGTATTTGGCTTTCTCCGTGTACTATAGACTATTTTGTACTGAACTAGTGCAGTCTATGCAAAAGCCAACACCGAACGCATCTCAAAATGATATTAAAAAAAGATGTATGATCTGAAAGTGATTTGAAGAAACCATTATGCATCGTTGATTCTGATATCGCTTTTGAGTGCATTATAGATCCATCATGGACTAGGTAAGTATTAATTATGTACGGCCACAGTGTGGAAGTATGAGTTGAATCTGTAACACACATGTAGTCATTATTCTCAGTCACTTTGTTGTTAAATTCTTTGCGAATCGTAAAAGATCGATCTTTTAATGCAAACCTACTTATAATTTTACATGTGAATCTAAAAATATGTGAAAATCGACCGCAATCATGTTTCCCTCTGGATATGTAAAATTAAAGATCTTAGAAGAGATTTGTTTCGAATATTCATCAATAATCCAATAACGAGGTTTCAGAAGATTGTGCGATCAAATATTCGAATTCTGAATGTAGTGGTCAGCTTGTATCAAATAAGTTACCACAAATGCTTGAGACATAAGCTTCTATCTCGGGAACAGTATAATTGTTTAAATTCCTTTTATAATAGAATGTTTTTTTTTTCTAAAAAGCTCAATGCTCTTCGTCAGGATCTAAACTTATGGTAAAGATCATGGTTGCACGGTCATTCTTGCTAGTTAGTACCTTGGGGTCTACAGAAATTCATGTTGGCAACTCCCTCTCCCCCATTTGTGTTATATATGAATTCATAAAAAATAACGAAAATAAATAAAGCATATGAAAATAAAAATAAATAATAATAATAAGAAATTAAATTTTTTTCATAGCTTCACGCAGCGCGATTTTCTTTCCGCGAACTCATCTATCAGCTCCTCGAAATCTGTTTCGGAAGCAGTTTTGTTTTGACTTTTGTGTACTAGTATCGAGAGGTCAGAAAGACGTTCCTGACTCATTGAGGAATGCAAAGAATCTTTTATTATTATCAATTTGCTGAAACTGTGTTCACATATCGCAGATAGGTAATGTGCAGTATATTCTTGAAGTAACATTAGGGAAAGCTTCTTGCAGATCTTGCCGGTGAAGAATTTCTATTAGGTCTAATGAAGTCGATCTTTAACTAATTTCATTTTTCACTTGTACATTATATGTTTATTTTACCTTAGAAACGGTTGCTATAAATACACTCATTATGCCCGTGGGCATTTTAGCGGGCATTATGGATCATAACGCCCGCTCGTTGTGCGAGAAGCAATATAAGCTAGAAAGAAATTATTTATTTCGCAGAATTTTAATACTAAAACAACGACAACTCAACAAACGAAAACAAAGTCTTTCTTAATTAAAATTAAAAGTACAGTTTTCGAATTTCCCGGAAAAATTCTTCAATCGTGAATCTTGGGATGTTTTCGAAACCTGAGGAGCGAAAACTTGACCACAAGTACTTGGAAGTTCGTTCACAAGAGAACCACTAGAGAATTCATGAGAATCTGTTACCGGATTCACAATCATCGTCGATACTTTGTTTTTGGAAAAAATGCTCTGCTCTATGTAACCTTCCGCCACAGATGCACTCTTCCATCTTCCGTGCATTTTTAACGTTTCATATGATGCACCAGCCTCAGTTAAAAGAGTTGCTGAAGTCCGTCTCAAACAATGTCCTGTATATTCATTTGCAGCTATTGTCATAATATGTTTTTTTTTTCTTCTTGGAATTGATTGTTTATTTTGACTAGAGTTTCTGTTGAAGTCTGTTCGCATTGTTATAATGTGTTTTTACAGTGGATCATATAGGACCTTGTCCTCGATTCAGATCATTTTGTAATAATAATAATAATAATTTTAAGTATTTGGCAATCATCGAAGGCACACTTCCTATGGTATTTTTGCCAACAGGTTGGATGGTGCACCGACCATTTCGGAACGTGAGGAAAAATCTAGGATTCTTCACTCCACTGGGTCTCAAGGATATATATTTTCTGACCAGCCCCAAAGCTCCTATTTTTTGTCCTCTACAATAATAATAATAATAATAATCTTCTTTATTCCAAATTTCATATAAATTACATAAAAAATGAAATGACGTCAAAACAAAAAAAACAGACTGCCCTCAGGCACTATATAAAAAACAAATTTGCAGAGCTGAAATAATCATTCAAATTATAACGCTCTAATCCAATCAGCATTTTCTTGATTAGTTTCTTAAATGTAACCAAATGATTACATCTCTTAATATTAATTGGCAACTTATTATACAATCTAATACACATGTAGTATGGACCTTTCTCAGTAAGAGTCAATCTATGCTGCGGGTAAATGAAATCCAATGTTCTCGTATTGTAACCATGATTTCCGCTCAAATGAAACATTTCCTTATTTTTGAAAACAAACATTAAGCACTCAAAAATGTACAAGCCATAAACAGTTAACAAAGACATACCCCTGAATTTACCTCTACATGATTCCCTAAATTTCATCTTGCAAATAGATCTTAAAATTCTTTTCTGAACAACAAAGACAGATTGAATCTTATCATTTCTCCCCCAGAAAATTATTCCATATCTCAAAATAGATTCAAAGTTGGCATGATAAACAATTTTCAAAGTATTCTCACACATGTGAGCGGATAGAACCCTAATTCCATAGCCTACACTAGCCAGCCTTAAACAAGTCTCATCAATGTGATTTTCCCAGTTCAAAAACTCATCAATATGTACTCCCAAAAACTTTGTACGCGATACAAGTTCTATCTCTTGATTATCAAAAAATATGCTCTTCAAGCTGCCACATTCAGCTTGTTTGGATCGAAACAAAATCAAGTTAGTTTTGGATTCATTGATCTTTAACTTATTCATAGTGAACCAATTATTAATATCATGAGCTACGTTCTTAGTTTTCTCAATAATTTCATTTAAGTAATTTCCTTCAATTAAAACATTAGTATCATCAACAAAGTTCGTGGTCAGACAGTTATTAATTGCCATAGGAAGATCATTAATATACATCAAAAACAAGATTGGACCAGATATTGTGCCCTGACCTATACCCGTCTCAATACATAGTTCCTCAGACTTATCATAACCTATAACAACCTGCTGCTTTCTATTCTCCAGATATGATCTTACCCAATCATTGGCTTTTCCTCTTATACCATACTTATTCAATTTCAAAAGTAGAAGGTCATGGTCAACACAGTCAAATGCCTTCTTCAAGTCTATAAAAAGGCCCATCGAGAGATTTCTACTTTCTAAACAATTCAAAATAGAGTTCACGAATTGATAAATGGCAGTATTAGTTGATCTACCCTTTAAATAACCATGTTGAAATTGAGAAAACAGATTATTGTCATTCATGAAACCAAGCAATCTGGAAGTCATTACTAGTTCAAAGATCTTCGAGAATGCAGGCAATAAACTAATTGGTCTATAATTACCCAAGTCCAGTGGGTCACCTTTTTTAAACAACGGCCTGACCAAAGCAAACTTCAGTTGATCAGGAAATATTGAGTATTTCATAGAATTATTAATAATATAACAGAGGACCACCGAAAGTGCTTCAACTGACAGCTTGACTATGCTAACAGGTACATCATCATAACCACTACAAAACTTGTTCTTCAAATGATGAGATAGTTCAATCAACTCAACTGTACTGACAGGCTTGAGAAAAATAGATCTGTCGTGTTTTTTTATGACATTTTTGAAAGCCAAACTACTCTGTACACTCGACATATCTTTAACAACATTTACTAAATAATCGTTAAATTCATTAGCAAGTTTCAGTGTATTTTCACCGATAAAACTTTGCTTATTAGTGTTTTTTCCAGTCAATTCCTTACAAATGGCCCACATTGATCTGATTTTACAATCTGATTTTTTTATTCTCTCTTCATAATTTCTATTTTTCTCAATCCTTAACAAATTATCATAGTCCTTCTTTAATTTATTGTATTGAGGTTTGTAATCAACATTGAATTGAGACAAAATCAACAACACATCTAGTTTTTGTTTAATTTTTCCTATTTCAGAACTTTTTTCTGGAGTTTTACGTTTTTTATTTTTTTGAACAGGTGTTAAAGGAAAACACCCATTAAAAATGTTTATAAATTCATTCATGAAAGCTGTCCATTGCCCATTCACATCTGATTTAATGACATCAAAAACATTTTGCCAGTCATTCAGACCCAGTTTATTCATAAAGTTATTCTTATTTTGCTCATTGAAAAATCTTTTCCTAACAATTTCTTTTGTTTCACTTTTACTTACATAAAAATTGACCTTTTGGCCGGAATGATCAGAAATATGATATTCCAGAATCTGAGACAATGCTAAATCCTTTTGACATACCGGTTTTAGTTTCGGGTATTTTAACAAGTAAACAGCTACCCTTATCTTCTACATCTTTGATAGACATTTTCACTAATTCATCTCTCCTTAGTCCTCCAAAAACACCCATTATTAGAACTACTTTATGAAGAAGATGAATTTCATCAGGAGCTTCATTGAGGAATGTATGAACTTGTTCTGCTGTCAAAACTTTGGATTTCTTCGGAATATATCCTTTAGATTTCATTTTTAAAAACGCTACTAGCCGGGAGAATTTGAGAAATATTGATATTTTCATTGACAATCAGTGTAGATTTCAAAATAGAATATTTCGTCCACAATGACGCAGGACAAAATTTTTCAGACTGAAATAAAAAAAATTACCCACACATGAACAAAATGAAAAATAAAATAGCATACCAATTCTTGAAAGTACGCCAATAACACTGTTTCATCTATAGCAATTATTTCATTTTTCAACTTCCATTGATGGAATGTTTCATAATCCTTGTCGTAGACGAGTCTGGATTTTTCTGGTAATAGATTATTTGCAGCTTTGGCTGCATTTTCAATTATATTATTTGGCAAATTGCTATTCATTTCTGTTATTTCTTTAAATCTTCACAACGAAAACAGTAATGACATTCACTGATGACAGCAATAACGAACTTCAAAATATTAACAAGTGCCATGGTTACTACTGAAAGTTAAATGGAAAAAAAAATCATAGGAGCTATCGAATTTTATTGTAATTAAATGATATATTCGTGAAAAATAAAATCTTGTATGCACCACGAGCGTTATTAGATCCTAACGCCCATCGGGCAACATTCATCCCTCGGGCCCGAATGTTTCCCTCCGGGCGTTAGGATCCATATAACGTACATTAATAACTATAATGATCAAGCTCTTTGAAATCCGCTAGTTCCTAACAGAAATCAACTGCATTCAAGTCTCTTCAATATTTTTGCGCCAAAGGGTCCCATTTATCTGCAGATCCTCTTTTTGCATGTTTGAAAGGGAATGGCTAATAATTCCAATATGGGCAAAGAACCAATAAAAATTGAAGCTGGGCTCCAGATCTGTGCTTGTGCAGCAATATTGAGAATAATAGTATATTATTTCATTAGGAGGAGAAGTGTCACTTTTCGTGGCGAGCTTGAGATAATTGAAAGCGAGCCACGAAAAGTCACTTCTTCTCCGAATGAAATATGCTATTTTATTTCCAAACGTTTTCAAATTCATGAAAATTGTACATTTATATTGTAACTTTATCAAATAAAAATGACGTTTGAATTGGAAGTTTTCGTATTCTATGCATCTATGTTCATATTGTTCATGGTAACCAAGTAATCTTTTTCGTAGCAACCACTTTTCCTGCCGCCGGAGGGGAAAGTAAATATTTCTCCGCCTAGGCGGAGAAATAGAACTTTTCGATGATCCTATCAGTCGAGAACTGACGTTGTTATCGTACGTTTGGAAATAAAAATAATTTACTAATTCAGTCTCTCTCTGACACATCGTAATATGTCGTGAATCATATGTCATTCATAACTTCATTTGAATACCTTCGATCATTACCTCACAATTCCATGTGAAATGTTTCAATGGCTTTATTTCGTTTACTTCAAACCCCGAATATCATTTTTAACTCCTATTCATATTTCAGAATTGAACTCAAAAGATTTAAGTAACATATTTTCACCCTCGATATCTATTTTCTTGTCTATTGTCTTTCGGAATATACATACTGCTATGATTCCCTTTTTATGTGCTTTCATATTCCGAATAAAAAGAATTTGGAATCTAACAAATTAATGAGAAAAATTTTAATTTTGTTATACCCGGTAAACTCTATCTCTCAATTGAGGATCCAACTCAAAATTGAAAAATTTAGATATAAATTAACATTTAATATATGTTTCAAGTTCTTAAATACCCTAATTCACATTCAATAACTTAATCTATCTCTATAATGAAAATTACACTCACTTATGTCTATATTAATTGAATCTCTCTAATTGGTTCTTCTTGCTGTGTCTTCTATATATTTGTATTTGGTAGTGATTGTTCATATGAGTCACATACAGTCGTATTCGAAGTATCCGGAATTCGGTGTTGCAGTTGATGACGTTTCGATTACCCTTTATTATTGACTTTTTTCGATTGTACCATTCGATTTTCCTCTTTATTTCCCCTTAAATCTTCTTGACTTTTCTTCTCTGATTTCTCAATTTAACTTCTTGACTTTCCTTCTCTGATTTCTCAATTTAACTTCTTGACTTTTTCTTCTCTGATTTCTCAATTTAACCTCTTGACTTTTCTTCTCTGATTTCTCAATTTAACTTCTTGACTTTTCTTCTGATTTCCCCATACAATTTTCTTTTTTCCATCTCCCTGGTTTCCATACTTCAAAACCTCTTCCACATTCTTAATTTTTCAAATCTAATTATGACTACTATCCACAGAATCCTAAATCTATGTACTAACGTCAAAATAAATTTATATCTATATCTTTCATTTTTAATTTGCTCTCAATAACTCAATAAATCGAAATTAATTTTGAATTTTGAAAAGAACATTTAGAACCATAACAATGCCTATACATTTCTCGCAATTTTTAAATTTCCAGTTGAAGCATTTCTCACCAAAAATTTGGATTCGCTTTGCTACTGTTAATAGCAGGAGTATCGTATAAGCCATTCCTGAGAACTAATAAGAATCATAATGCCAAGAATATAAACACA
The DNA here is from genome assembly GCA_951802165.1 of Adalia decempunctata. Lineage (NCBI taxonomy): Eukaryota > Metazoa > Arthropoda > Insecta > Coleoptera > Coccinellidae > Adalia > Adalia decempunctata. Next base: position 29,543,595 of record OX637703.1, on the reverse strand, counting down.
AATCATTGCTTGAAAGACCCTTATCCATCCAAATTTCTTTGAGTCGGATCTGTATTACATTTACTTTCAATTTAAATAACAACATGCAATACATTTCGATGAGAAAATCAACTCACTTACCTTAAGCTGAATGGAACCATAACAGAATCAAAGCAAGAAACAAGTAATAATGATTTACTTTAATTTAATGAAAGAGAAATTGAATTATTCTTCGGAAGTAAATGATGAACATTAATGGAGTAAGTGTTCGAAATGTCAACCATTTTGTAAAATGCCCAGGTAGCATAAGACGTACAGCGGACGTACACAAGAAAAACGTCATTGCAGATGTCTGGTTCACTTATATTATGACGTCAAAATGACGTCTCAATGACGGGCAAATGTCAACGTCAGCGGACGTCAATTGTAGACGTCATTGGACGTCAATTCGAGACCTCATTGGACGTCAATTCGAGACGTCGTCAGGCGTCAATTCTAGACGTCATTAAAACGGCAACTTTAAACTTTTATATTAGAAATCTTTTACTGATAAAAAAACAATACTTAAAGTTATTATACTTTATTAAACACAAAATGTCATTTATTTCCAAACGTACGATAACAACGTCAGTTCTCGACTGACAGGATCATCGAAAAGTTCTATTTCTCCGCCTAGGCGGAGAAATACTTTTATTTCCAAACGTACGATAGCAACGTCAGTTCTCGACTGACAGGATCATCGAAAAGTTCACTTTCTCCGCCTAGGCGGAGAAATATTTACTTTTCCCTCCGGCGGCAGGAAAAGTGTTGCTACGAAAAAGATTACTTGGTTACCATGAACATAGATGCATAGAATACAAAAACTTCCAATTCAAACGTCATTTTTATTTGATAAAGTTACATTAAATGTATAATTTTCATGAATTTGAAAACGTTTGGAAATAAAATAGCATATTTCATTCGGAGAAGAAGTGACTATTCCCTCCGGCGCCGGCGGCAGGAAAAGTGTTGCTACGAAAAAGATTAATTGGTGTTACCATGAACATAGATGCATAGAATACAAAAACTTCCAATTCAAACGTCATTTTCATCTGATAAAGTTACATTAAATGTACAATTTTCATGAATTTGAAAACGTTTGGAAATAAAATAGCATATTTCATTCGGAGAAGAAGTGACTTTTCGTGGCTCGCTTTCAATTATCCGCCTCACTCCGTTCGGCGGATAAACTCAAGCTCGCCACGAAAAGTGACACTTCTCCTCCTTAAAAAATAATATACTATTATTTATAATAATACATTTTAATAAATGTAATAAGTTTATATTAGGTAGCAAAGGAAAAGTTGCACGACAGTTATTTATCCGTTAGATGAAAAATAAAATACATTTGGTAATAATATCCTGAAAACTTAGCTCTTTAAATCAGAGTTGGCATGTTTTAAAACATTTGTTTTAAAACAGTGTTTTAAAACATGTTTAAAACACAAGCCTCTGTTTAAAACATATTTGTTTTTGAAACAATTGTTTTTAATCAGTTTTTTATTGCAAGAATAAAACACTAGATAAGTAATCTTTTGATGACAAAAAAAAAACAAATAACAAAAAATATTTTTCACTCTGTAACAAAATATAACTTCTTGTACATAAAAATACCTAGAAATATCTTCTTGATGAAATTTGTCTTAATGAGAAAACTGCATTTAAGAAAAAAATATGTTAGTTGTCGAAATGTTGGCTTTTTTTGTGTAAATGAATTTAATTAAGTCTCAATTTTGAAATTCGTTGTTTTGAATTTTTTTCACTTCTTAGACAAGACAACCTATTTTTTGCCATTTGTTCTTTGAAAGTCATCTCAGCGTGAAATAAAATGCAAAGGAAAAATATATTCAATTCAATAGCATTTTATAGTTTCTCATCACATCTATTGTCACGTAATGAAGATATTAATTCTAATTTAATCAATTAGAATTGTTTTGGAAGAGTTTTCAAATTGAACCATATTTTTATTGGAAAAAATGCTATGAAGAAAAGAACTATGTATGTCCTATTCTTCAATTACCGGAATAATTACCCGATCTGGCAACGATGCGGCGAATTTGACGGACCGCTCACTGCCGCCCAGATCTTACTTACAACAGGATTACAATGTAAACAATATACAAGTTCTATTCAGTGTTGCCAGATTTAAATATTTTACCCGAGAGTATCATAGCAATGTTGCCAAAACTTTTGTTTTAAACATGTTTTAAATTATGTTTTTTCAATGTTAAAAAAAACATGTTTTAAATCAAATGAAACAGTTTCAAATAAAAAAAACACAATGTTTTGTTTTTAAAAAAAAAAACATGTTTTTTGCCAACCCTGTTCTAAATACAGATAAGGACTTCAACAATAAAAATTTGTAAATCACTAGACTCAAATGGATAAGAAAAGATATTTTTTATTCAACATAAAACGTCATTTATTAATAACAATTATTACATCTCAATAAATGTAATTAATTCATATTATGTAGCAAAGGAAAATCTGCACAAGAGTTATCTGTCAGATGAAAAATAATACATTTGGTAATAATATCCTGAAAACTTAGCTCTTTAAATTCAGATAAGACTTCAACAATAAAAATTTGTAAACTACTAGACTCAAACGGATAAGAAAACAATGATGGATAAGATAAAAATTCTTTACAAATAAATACTATAAGTCCTCCAGAATCTACCAGGATGTTGTGTATCTCAAAGATTCTATTTGACTTGTCAAGGCAGTATGAATATTTAGGTGACCGAGCATGAATGGTAAAAGTCATATTTTTAATTTAAAACTGATTTTCTGATATTGGTTATATTTTTCTTAAACAAACATCCATTTTTTTCTCAAAGAGACTTTCCAATTTTCAACATGAAGAAATCGGGAAAACACAAAGTCCAAGCCTCATATGATATTGAAATTTATTGGTTGTGGTTACACGTGTTTCGCCCTTACGAGCATCATCAGACCCAAAGAACTACAATCAGTTCCACAAAAGGGCATAAAATACGGCAGGAAAAGTCGATCGTCAACAACTCATTATAAACAAACAATGATCATTGTTTGTTTATGATGAGTTGTATGTATGTTACTGCATCTTATTTTTGAATATTTAGATGAGTTCGAAAATGCAATTATACACATGGTCACTCACTAGTCTTTCAGGAACTGAAAATATATTAAAATTTACGGCCGTATTCGCCGTATACTATTAAGCCAAGCTTAAGCTCGCTTAACTTTATGAATTTGTATGCTCCGTATCCATGAACGCCTTTAGGCTGGCTTAACTCTAACGGCCGTATTCGCCGTATACTATTAAGCCAAGCTTAAAGCTTAAGCTCGCTTAACTTTATGAATTTGTATGCTCCGGATCCATGAACGCCTTTAGACTGGCTTAACTCTAAGCGGCCATATTCGGCAGCTTTATATTTTAAGCCAGGCTTATGCTGACATCATAACGTCACTTTCTTGATATTGTCAAAAATATAAATATTAGTATTCGCCCTTTTGGTATTAGGAGGTGAAGAAGTATACCAATGATGGAATTAGAAGATGAAATCCTTGTGGAAGATGATAATGGCATATTAGATGTTATTTATTGATTTCGGATTTCCACAAAGAATTTTCTGGAGGCCCAACTATTTCGAGGAGATGGATGATATGGCCTTCAGTAGAAGATTCCGACTGACAAAGTCAAGGTCACTATAAGTGCTGGAGCTCTTAGAAGATGCTTTAGAATTCGAAAACGAATTGTATACAAAACATTTATATCTTTTACCTTCTTTAATCAATACAATGTATAAAGACAAAACACAATATCACTAGAGTAATGCACAATGGCATTCTCCCACCTCCAGTGTGCCTGAATATGGAGGAATTGGAATATTGAGTCCAACAGGGAGACATACCCCGATTAATCCTCAGAAAAATTTATTGCGTCATTTTACAAATTTTATTAAAGACAATTACTTTGGAAATCTGTTATTAAAAGTATTTGAAGTGAATAGGTAGTAGTATTTATGAATATAATCATGTTGAAATGCTCAATGAAAATGATTTCCAGCTTTCTAGTCGATCCATTCCAGAGTATGTGTTTTCTGCGTTATTATCGTCTACTATATATTCCACTTCTTCTTCATCTGGGTCTCTATTCAGACTAGTGCTTTCATCTCCATCATCATCGAATTTGTTCTCAACACCCACCAATGTATTTTTATCGATATTCGACATTGAAAGACCGTCAGTTTCATCCCTTTCTATCTTTGGTAGTGGCCACCGTCAGTGGTAACTTCCTTCTTTTCTTCCGCCAAGGTTTTCCTAAGCTGTTTTTTCTATCTTCGTAGCATTTCTTCACAGAAACCATACTGCGTAATATACCACTATACCAGTAGATGAAGATGCGTTGAACTCTTCTGTGATCTGCTGCTAGGTCTTTTCCTTTTTCTCTCCAGAAGCCTTATTGGTTTTCTCATCCTCTATTATGGATGATATGATACTACATAACTAGACACGTAAATATAAATTAAATCGAAATCACGATCCATCACTTTCAATTATGACTTTTCACGTTTGACACGTGAAATATTTTTGAAACGCTTGAAAAAAGCAATGTTGCCCAGTTTTTTTCACGCTTAGCTGAGCCATGTTTATCGTACTGCCGTACATAACGCATAAGTTTAAGCTTGGCTCAAGTTTCAAGCGCGCTTACGGAAGCTTCGCTTAAAAGGGAAAACGGCGAATACGGCCATTAGTCACTCAATTGTTCAGGTCACTGTCAGGAACATCCGTTCGAACCAGGTCTTTGCTGAGAAATATTTGAGGTCGTTCTCATCACAACCGATTATTGAAGTGAAGCAAAAAGAAATAATTCCAAGGTTCGTTTTTTGTGAACTTTTAACGTGCTAGGGACCCTGAACGGCTCTGTATTTTACTGTATCTTATTTTTGAATATTTAGATGAGTTCGAAAATGTAATTATACACATCGTCACTCACTAGTCTTTCAGGAACTGAAAATATATTAAAATTTAGTCACTCAATTGTCCAGGTCACTGTCAGGAACATCCGTTCGAACCAGGTCTCTGCTGAGAAATATTTGAGGTCGTTCTCATCACAACCGATTATTGAAGTGAAGCAAAAAGAAATAATTCCAAGGTTCGTTTTTTGTGAACTTTTAACGTGCTAGGGACCCTGAACGGCTCTGTATTTTACTGTATCTTATTTTTGAATATTTAGATGAGTTCGAAAATGTAATTATACACATCGTCACTCACTAGTCTTTCAGGAACTGAAAATATATTAAAATTTAGTCACTCAATTGTCCAGGTCACTGTCAGGAACATCCGTTCGAACCAGGTCTCTGCTGAGAAATATTTGAGGTCGTTCTCATCACAACCGATTATTGAAGTGAAGCAAAAAGAAATAATTCCAAGGTTCGTTTTTTGTGAACTTTTAACGTGCTAGGGACCCTGAACGGCTCTGTATTTTACTGTATCTTATTTTTGAATATTTAGATGAGTTCGAAAATGTAATTATACACATCGTCACTCACTAGTCTTTCAGGAACTGAAAATATATTAAAATTTAGTCACTCAATTGTCCAGGTCACTGTCAGGAACATCCGTTCGAACCAGGTCTTTGCTGAGAAATATTTGAGGTCGTTCTCATCACAACCGATTATTGAAGTGAAGCAAAAAGAAATAATTCCAAGGTTCGTTTTTTGTGAACTTTTAACGTGCTAGGGACCCTGAACGGCTCTGTATTTTACTGTATCTTATTTTTGAATATTTAGATGAGTTCGAAAATGTAATTATACACATCGTCACTCACTAGTCTTTCAGGAACTGAAAATATATTAAAATTTAGTCACTCAATTGTCCAGGTCACTGTCAGGAACATCCGTTCGAACCAGGTCTCTGCTGAGAAATATTTGAGGTCGTTCTCATCACAACCGATTATTGAAGTGAAGCAAAAAGAAATAATTCCAAGGTTCGTTTTTTGTGAACTTTTAACGTGCTAGGGACCCTGAACGGCTCTGTATTTTACTGTATCTTATTTTTGAATATTTAGATGAGTTCGAAAATGTAATTATACACATCGTCACTCACTAGTCTTTCAGGAACTGAAAATATATTAAAATTTAGTCACTCAATTGTCCAGGTCACTGTCAGGAACATCCGTTCGAACCAGGTCTCTGCTGAGAAATATTTGAGGTCGTTCTCATCACAACCGATTATTGAAGTGAAGCAAAAAGAAATAATTCCAAGGTTCGTTTTTTGTGAACTTTTAACGTGCTAGGGACCCTGAACGGCTCTGTATTTTACTGTATCTTATTTTTGAATATTTAGATGAGTTCGAAAATGTAATTATACACATCGTCACTCACTAGTCTTTCAGGAACTGAAAATATATTAAAATTTAGTCACTCAATTGTCCAGGTCACTGTCAGGAACATCCGTTCGAACCAGGTCTCTGCTGAGAAATATTTGAGGTCGTTCTCATCACAACCGATTATTGAAGTGAAGCAAAAAGAAATAATTCCAAGGTTCGTTTTTTGTGAACTTTTAACGTGCTAGGGACCCTGAACGGCTCTGTATTTTACTGTATCTTATTTTTGAATATTTAGATGAGTTCGAAAATGTAATTATACACATCGTCACTCACTAGTCTTTCAGGAACTGAAAATATATTAAAATTTAGTCACTCAATTGTCCAGGTCACTGTCAGGAACATCCGTTCGAACCAGGTCTTTGCTGAGAAATATTTGAGGTCGTTCTCATCACAACCGATTATTGAAGTGAAGCAAAAAGAAATAATTCCAAGGTTCGTTTTTTGTGAACTTTTAACGTGCTAGGGACCCTGAACGGCTCTGTATTTTACTGTATCTTATTTTTGAATATTTAGATGAGTTCGAAAATGTAATTATACACATCGTCACTCACTAGTCTTTCAGGAACTGAAAATATATTAAAATTTAGTCACTCAATTGTCCAGGTCACTGTCAGGAACATCCGTTCGAACCAGGTCTCTGCTGAGAAATATTTGAGGTCGTTCTCATCACAACCGATTATTGAAGTGAAGCAAAAAGAAATAATTCCAAGGTTCGTTTTTTGTGAACTTTTAACGTGCTAGGGACCCTGAACGGCTCTGTATTTTACTGTATCTTATTTTTGAATATTTAGATGAGTTCGAAAATGTAATTATACACATCGTCACTCACTAGTCTTTCAGGAACTGAAAATATATTAAAATTTAGTCACTCAATTGTCCAGGTCACTGTCAGGAACATCCGTTCGAACCAGGTCTCTGCTGAGAAATATTTGAGGTCGTTCTCATCACAACCGATTATTGAAGTTAAGCAAAAAGAAATAATTCCAAGGTTCGAATTTGTGAACTTTTAACGTGCTAGGGACCGTGAACTGCTCTGTATGTTACTGTATCTTATTTTTGAATATTTAGATATAATATATTATATTAAAATTTAGTCACTCAATTGTCCAGTCACTGTCAGGAACATCCGTTCGAACCAGGAAAATATTTTATAGAAATGAGTGGATGTGTTTTCCAAAAATCAGTTATTCTATTCGTAAGTAATTGCACAAGTGCATCAAAATTACCGATAATTTTGCACGACAGCGTGTTGTCAAAAAATTGCATGACTTCATTTTCATTTTTTGAGAAAGAGCCCGATACCGAAGGTGGAGGCTCTAAGAATGAAAATCACCGAATGCAGATTTTATTATAAGTGTTCTGATCATGCAGCAATCGGATTATTAACAGCAGAAGAGGATGTTTGGGAATGCTGTGCCTGTTGTACATCATTAGCTCGCATTTTTCTGACTATTTCTTCATGGTGCATTCCATCCATTTGAAGATATGGCGTTATTGATTTAGAATTTGTATGACCCGTGATTTTTATGAGTTGTTGCTCCACCACTACTTTTTTTTGCGAGATTGGAGACTGCCGTAGCTCGTAACGAATGATTTGTTAACTTGATATTTTCTGTATTCAAACCAGAAGCTTTGGCTTGTACAATTGTACAATTGTGTCATTTGCTCGCTGTATTTCGTCCAGCAGGAATATCTTTATACCATTTTCTGTTCATCTTCCATGCACGATTTACAGTGAGAAACTGTCGTTTTTTTTTCATTCCAACCCGCTGTTCAAGGAACTTTTTGTACAGTCGAATTGGACACAAATAAGGACTGATATTATTCTTTATTAGCCATTCCAATGAAGCGCATGGTTTTTCTCCTCCTCGCGTCGTCTAGTGAACACGGGATCGTAAATAAGTTTTCCTGTTTTTCCAGCTACGTTATCTTCTTCTTCTTTGAAGTTAAATTTCCAGTTTAAATCTCCCTCAATTTTGCGATGTTTTAATTTTTTTTTGTGAAAAACAAGTGATATGGTATGAATTACTACTAGTTGCAATGCTGGCAAACAAGTAATTTTGCTGCTTTTCCAACGAGATTTGGAGTGAATAGGAGTGCTGGGTGGGTTAGATTTTTAGAAATTTTTTAAAAAAAATGACAATTTACGGAAATAATTAGTCTTGAATAGTCTAAAAAGATCAAAATTTGTCAAAAAATGTCGAGGCAATTGACCTATTCTTTCAAGGACATGACCAAGAAAGGAATTCAAAAAATGTACAATTTCATTGGCGCTGAATCAATGAAGATTTAAAATTTTCTCGAGGCTATAGTTTCTGAAAATTTTAAAAATAATTTGTTTTTTTCGAAAGTCTCCGACAGTATCCATTGATAAAAATATGTCGACCAGGAAGCATATTTTCATTAAATCTAGATGCGATTGCTCCAAAACCATACCTTGAAAGATACTGACTGAAGTATCACATTTTCGGTATCCTCTTTTATTTACGTATTGTAACCGCAACTTGGAACACACACATTCAAATCTTTCATTGTTACACTCACACTTGAAGAAATTCTGACAAAGTACTATCACTATTTTATAATCTAAGGAAAGATGAATGAATATCTCAAATGAATTTTTAACTTTCAACTCATGAATTATTTTTTTGAAATATTTAGCAACGATACCTCGTGATTTGGACGGGGAAAATTTTGTTTGAATTAAATTCAATGAAAATTCAGCGTACGATGCTTGTTGCCACGTTCAATCAATGCATTTTTATTGCTAAAAAAAAATGAAACCGAAGGTTTTTATATTATATATTCGATATCTCATAGGAATGGAGCAAGATATGAAAAATAGATTGGACACATTTCATTCAGGCGTCGTTTTACGAATGTAACGTTGCTTTCTCGAGGTCATCATAATATCAGTTGAAATAATATGTTTTTTCTACAAACGTCAAAAAATGACAATGTTCGCGCATAGACAACAATATGCGAAGTGACCCTTTTTTTCATTTTCCTTCGTTACCTTGACACCGTGCGCGAAGTAGTGCGCGAAATACTCACTTCGCACACTGCATGTAAACTACATAGAATTTTTATATTTAATTAACCATAATGCTCCTCAATAGAGCAAAAATCCAAGAAATCATTTATTCATTACTGTTTAACAATAATTAAGGCTTTCAAATTGTGAGAAATTTAACACTACCTATTGCCTAATTTTATTTATTATTTACAATGTTAACATTTATGGTGCAGTCAGTGCACGAACGTTTGTAGAAAAAATTTTGTTTGCATCTCATGCGCGAAATACTTTGGTGATCTCGTCTATTTTTTTTTAACTCGGCTGCGCCTCGTTAAAAAAAACAGTTCTTGATCACCAAAGTAGCATTTCGCGCACTAGATACAAAAATAACTATTTTTCTGATCGGAACAATATTGAGCAATATCGCCTTAGTTACCATATGTCATAACACACTGATATTTCCCAAGGTAAATATGAAACGTCAAGTCATATTTCCCTTAGGACAATATGATATATTCATATTTCACTATAAGAAATCTTTCATTTATTGACTGGAAAAAGAAAAGTGCAATTCTTAATATCCGCTTGAGGTATTGTAACCAGATACAAAAGATTAAATATCTTGTTCGCAATTCGTCGATGAGACTGCCCTCTTTCGTTATGAACATTCCTTTCAGCTGTAGTCTCGAACGATTCACCAAAAATCGTCTCCAAATATTGTGATGATTGTGCTTCACGCGATGCCATCATCGACAATCCAGAAACCTTCATTCTTCATCAATTTATTGTAAATGTCCTATTTATATCATTCTTCGTTTTTGACACTTTGATCACGATCACCGACCCACGATCTTCGATATCGGAAGATAACATATTCACCAATTTTCTCTCCGGAACCATACATTCACGGGCTTTTGCCGCTTGAGTTTCCACGTAATTTGACATTATTTCATCAATTTCATTTCTGACAAGACATGGAAATCAAAACAGTCAACTATGATTTTCACAAACACGGCCCATAGAAACGTTAAAAATCCAATGAATTCAAAAATTTGCAATCTAATATTAATTTTTCCATTTTCAGAACAATAATGTTTCAATCAGAAAAAAAATATTGATTACAACACGGGAAATATACTATTCATATTTCCCTTGTTGTAATAATAGCTATATCATTGCAGTATACAGGGTGTCCCAGAAGTCCCGCACTTCCTTGGGGGGATCGAAAGTGAAAAATATACTAAGCCCATACATGTTTGAAATTTTTCGATGAAGTAGTTAATCAGTAATTAATTAATGAAAGTGACCAACCAATCAGGAGCGCGCTATAGAAGAATGAGTAAGTAGTTGGGGACGCGAGAGAGAGATGCCAGAGCAGCTGCTTTTCACGCAGTAAACCGAGACTGGCGTCTCACTTTGGCGTCCCCACTGCTTACTCAATCTTCTGTAGCGCGCTCCTGATTGGTCACTTTCATTAATTATTAACTAATGAATGAACTACGTTATCAAAAAATTTCAAACATGGATATTTGGGCTTAGAATATTTTTCACTTTGGATCCCCTCAAGGAAGTGCGGTACTTCTGGGACACCCTGTATATTAAATTAAGCCATCTGACTCCGAACTGACATAACCTAACCTAACCTAACTGCTGAGAAACGATACGGCCACCAAAATCTCAGGGGGGATCATGGCCCCCCCTGAACCCCCTTGTGGGCGCCCATGCTCTCGTTTGAATAGAACGAAAAAAGTGCCGACGTCATCGGGGAACAAGGGGATAAATGTCTAAAGCCTAACCCAACCTGAACCTAACCTTACTGCTGAAAAACGATAAGGCCACCAAAATCTCAGGGAGGGCCACGGCCTCCCCCTGAACCCCCCCCCCCTCTTGTGGGCGCTCATGCCCTCGTTTGAATAGAACGAAATCAGTGCCGACGTCATCGGGGGACAAGGGGATGAATGTCTAAAGGCTCAGCTCTTGAAAATCCATCTGCCCTGTGTGGAAGTTCTATGTCTATCTTAGTATTTAGGACATTACTGAGATTTGGCAACACCGTCTGTGCGAGAAAAAAATCACCTTAAGGTATTTTACACTGCCGACGCGATTCAAATGAACATAAAGTCTAAACGCAGGTGGAAATATTCAAAATCTTTTTTATTTTTTTCCTCCGAAACTACTTGTTTGCCAATGCTGAAATTAAAACTGTAGGATGTCTTCAACATGTAATCACGAGACAAAATATTTTAAAAATCGGAGAGGGGGACCTAAACTAGAAATTGACCATATAATTTCTCTCAGCACAGAAGCTCATTAACTGACGCCACACGTATTTTCTGTTATGTTTTGTATTATTCGGTTCGTTGTCCGAAACTTCTCCTTCAATAGCTTGTGAAGAAGCACGACCAAAATGTGACATTTTTGATAATAATTTCCAAACTGGCGTACAATGGAATCGCCTTGGATATGAACCCATAGATATAAACTGTGCAATTATCGCTGTAATTATGAGGTAATTGCACTCCATATAAATAGGATTTATGACAGGAGGGAAATATTCAATTTTATTGTACCCATGTTCCTACATGGCCCAAAAATTTTAATGATTTCGCCACTGTGAGATATTTCCAATTTGTGATCCTTGATTTTTCTGAAACACCTTCCAGAAAAATTGTTTCAAGAAGAAAATCATCCGCAAGCATTTTAAAAAATAGTCAATGGGTTTTCCATCTGCCGGCGGTGGAATAATGAACCCCTGCTCTTGGTGAAAGCAAAGTTTTGCAAATATCAGAGATTTTGCCATGTATTAGAAGGCGCCTGAACGCCTCCTGCCGCCGCAGCTGTGTTATTGTCGTCGTCATTGTCCCCTGCTAGCAATTTATATTCAACGAAGAGGATATCGTCCTAAGACTCGCATAATAATGAAGTTCTTCTTTATAATAATTACCTGTAAATGACATGAAATGTTTATTTTCTTACGTTCACTATCATTTTTTTTATTATCGAATATGTCCCTCAAAAATACAAATTACCAAAGAAGACAACACCATCAGGCTCATATACACGTCCTCTTCCTAAGAGCTGTCTTTGTTGGGTGCATCGAATTCGCTCTCGATATCACTCTCAAATGCTAAACCCAACATTTCTTCTTCTGATAGCTTTTTCGGATTTTTTGGTTGAATTTTAGACCTTTTAGGTTTTGATAGATCAGCCAATAATGTAACTTACCTTTGAAATCTTAGATGCGCTGTTTCTCTGAATTCACTCCCTGAAAATTTCTAACTAAATAAGCAGTCATCAAGACTGCTAAGAGACATTATGTTGAATCCAAATAAACCAGTAAGTTCAGAAGAATTAAGAAAGAAAACACAACTCTCATAAATATTTATATTGGCAGGAATTAAAAGCAATAAAAAATAAATAAAAGCAAGAAAGAATAAATAAAAGCAAGAAAGAATAAATAAAAGCAATAAAAAATAAATAAACACAATAAACAAAGAGCATCAATTCTCTCATTGGCGTTGCTAGCTTATAGAGTCATTCCCTCGGCGGCATTGGTAAGCATCAAGGCTCAGGGGCTATTATATTCGGTCTGCACTTTGGAGGCTCCTCCATTTCATGCTTCCACACGTCATGAAGGAACCTCTTTATCACATATTCGTTGTATGAATACTGCCTTTCCATATTTTCAAAATGCACTATCATCGTCTGCATACTACTCTTCACACTCTCTTGACACTCTGTGGATCCATTATGATATCACGTCTTGACTCTTGGCTTTTGGAGTCGAAGAGAAATGTTTGAAACCAACTGATCTAAGTTGCTATTTGTACTTTTTAACATTTATTAAATCCAAATAAATCAGTAAGTTCGGAATAATTAAAAAAAGAAAACACAACTTTCATAAATATTTATATTGGCAGAAATTATGATGTTGTAGGCCCTGGCGTCTCTCCTTGATTAGAGCTTGGAGAGTTAGATTGTTCAGAAGAACTCCGTCGACAGATGTGAATCCTCTCTGGTTTCCATGGAGAGGAACGGAGCCAAAACGTCGTCCCACAATTCGGTTTAGCACCCTCACAACGATTGAGGTAATCGTGATCGGGCGCCAATTGTCCACTTCAGTAAGATCGCCACTCTTAGGGATTAAGATGGTTCGGTTTCTCTTTAGTAAAGTCGGCGTAGCGCCGAAGAGAAACATGATATTAAAGAGTAGTACAAGTCTCTTGATAGGAACCTTCTTGAGGTCTTTGATCCGGAGACCATCGACACCAGAGGGCGACTTAGACGAGGTTAGGGCCCAATTAACCTCCACTTCGGAGATTGGGTCCGCCAGGTCCATTGGTCGCTGTACGTCTCCAATATCTTCCCTATCGCGGGAAGACAACATCCCAATATTTGTGATAAAGCACTGCATTGAACAAATTGCAGATCCTTTGTCATATATAATGAACTGTGCATTTACTGGGGGTGTTTTTCCTGACAGTCTAAAGATATCTGTAATTAGGCCTATCCATAAAAAGGGCAGTTTTGATGATCTGAACAATTACAGGCCGATATCTCTCATTACAGCATTTGCCAAAATCTTTGAAAAAATTCTGGCAAGTAGAACCCTGAAATTTTTACTAAAGTTTAAGATAATATCGAGATCACAACATGGATTCATTAAAGATAAAAGCACGGAAACGGCAATATTTGAGCTCACGGTAATACAGATGCTGGAGAGGGGAGATTTGCCAGCAGCTCTATTTGTTGACTTGTCAAAAGCTTTTGATCATGTCAATCATGAATATCTGTTATTCAAATTGGAAATGTATGGTGTGAGGGATGTTATGCTTCGGTTGTTCAAGAGTTATCTCAGTGGAAGACAGCAAAGGGTGGCGATTTCTTCGGACTCATCTGAGTATGTATCGGAGGATGTGACTGTGGATGCTGGAGTGCCGCAGGGAAGTATTTTGGGACCTTTATTGTTCACCGTATACATCAATGATCTTCCAGTCATGCTTGCTGACAAATCTTTTGACCCATATATATATATATATATATATATATATATATATATATATATATATATATATATATATATATATATATATGTTAGTTTTTCAATCACAGTCGTACTATATTTGATTGGGTTTATGATAACACGATAAATAAGAAATCAGATGTCCAGAACTTGAGCAACATTTACACGTACCTATTATCAAGAGACCATAAAAGATCAACTGAAGATGAAGAACAATCCTCTGTGATCACGTCATAGTTCAATGTTCCTAACCTATAATGTAAACTATTTACGTCATTGAAGAATATTGGCACCTGATCGAGCCTAACACAGAGATTCCTGAGGAGGATTTCATCCACATTATCGAGTTCCTGTTCCACTCAAATTATTTCTTATACAATGGAAATTACTACAAACAAAAGTTTGGCTGTCCCATGGGGAGTTCCTTAAGTCCCATTCTTGCCAACATAGTGATGACCACACTCATAAAAACAGCCCTCAATAAACTTACGTTCGTTCCAGCCCTCCTATATCAATATGTGGATGACCTAATACTTTCCATACCATCAGACAAGGAAGATGAAACCTTGGAAGCCTTCAACAGTTTTGACGAGCACATCAAGTTCACCATTGAGAGGGAAACTAACAATAGTGTACCCTTCCTCGACACAAGAGTACACAGGGATAACAACAATCAAATCAAACTGGATTGGTACAGAAAACCCAGCAGTTCAGGCAGGTACATCAATAATGCTTCGTATCATGACATACGCATGAAAACCAACGTCATCCTTGGATTAAAACAGAGGATAATAGATATCACACATCCTTCCTTAAAAAATTCTGCCTTGAACAGGCTTTATCGTCTCATGAAAGATAATGGCTACAGCAGTGTTTTCCTTAAGAAGATTATATACAACTCTCCCAGGCCTCCAGAAAGAACCGAGGTTGTCACAACCCTACAAGATCCAGAACAGGATGCCCCACGCCCCTCTGAACAATTTGACAGTGCTGGACTCATAGAAATCCCACACACACCCAATAACGAAGAAAATCGTGTCACTTTTGCCAAATTGCCTTATATCAAAGAATTAACCTGTGAACTAACAAAGCTCTTTAAAAGATTCACTAATGTTAAAATAGGTAAATACAATCTTGTTGCTGCCAGGTCTCTATATAAGAGTGCCAAAGATAAATTAAAATCTGAAAATATGAAAAATGTGATATACCAACTTCAGTGTAGACACTGCCCCTTAGTATATATAGGTCAGACTTCTCAGGCCCTGGGAAGGAGGCTGGCGCTACACAAAAGTGACTCCAGGCTTAGACCTGACAGATGTGCTTTAGGACAGCACATCAGAAACACAGGCCACGCCGTAGATTTTGAAAACCCTCGTATCCTAGAACATGAGGAGAACCATCAGAAAAGACTCTTCCTAGAAATGTGTCACATAAATAAAAATAACACAATGAACACCAAGGCTGATACTAACAACCTCAGCACAATATATAGTTTCCTTTTAACTTGCGATAAATAACTCAGAAAATAAGTCGTTGTTGTCTGGCACCTGTCTCCTCCCCTTTAGTATTTCTTTCACCAAACAAGAAAATGTCTCGCTTATAATGTTAAAGATTAGGAAGGGCGACCTTCCATAAGCCCTTTTTCTCCTCCGAATGAGGGTACGTTGCCTTTGTCTTTATATAAAAAATCTCACATCAGATTCTCTAGATTTTTCTACCAAATGAATTTTCAATATGAGTCCCTTTTGAAAGATAATATCAAATGTAATATTTTGTAACAGCTCTTTCCTCATCAGTGCTCCGCACCTGACAGCGGTGGTTTTGTTGGCCGTTGCGGTTGTTTTACTTTGCATCTCTTTTTATCGCCTTCAGCTGGCTGAAATTTAAATCTATATGTCCTTCTAAAGAAGAAGAAGAAAATTTTCATTCTGTGTAACTGTCAAGCAATGACAATTGACGGCGCACAAGACTACTGCGCATGCTCTCAAGAATGACATTATTAGAAATGGCGGCAAGTAGATCACGCTATTCTTTTCAATGTAGATTTTAAAGTGGTTGTAATGTAATATTTAACGAAAGAATACTGTTTTGATGTACATGATTTTGGAGGTCTATTTAGATGTTTCCCTGCCAGTTTTTAAGTCATAGTATCGTAAGTAATAGATTACCTCATGTCCTTTGTTTTTGGTTGTAACTTATTTTATATTATAGTTAGCTCCTGATAATGTCTGAAATGTTAGACGAAATATAGAGCCTTTAGTACAGTTTTGACTGGTTATTGGAGATGCCTTACCTTTAGTCGAATCGCCCTTAATAATTAGTGAGAATATTGTTCTTAACGACTAGTACTCCGTTCTTTTCAACTATATATATATATATATATATATATATATATATATATATATATATATATATATGCTGATGATACCAATATTTTAGTGACGGCAAAAGAAAAAGGAGATCTGCTTTCAAGGCTGACTGAGGCTATGGAGACTGTAGATCAGTGGTGTCAGAATAACGGACTCTCACTCAACACAAGTAAAACCAAGGGCATAATTTTTGAGAGCAAGCCAAGTTCACAATTTCAATCGAATTTTAGTTTCGGAGAACAACCTATTGAGGTCACTGATGAATGCAAGGTGCTGGGCGTTATGGTGGACAACCAACTCAAATGGAAAAACCACTGCGAAGAACTGTGTGGCGGTCTCAACTCTATGGTTTACACTCTGTACTTGCAATAAGAAAAAAAGTGAATCGTGATATACTGAGAACTGTGTACTTTGCATTTTTCCAGAGTAAGATGAATTATTGTATCTCCCTGTGGGGTAACAGCACGTCAGCGGAACGAATATTCCTGGTACAGAAGCTTGCTATCAGAGCAGTATATGGGTTGGGGTATAGAGAGTCATGTCGTGGCGTTTTCAAGGAGAATAACAAACATTCCAATATGTTTTGGACTCTTTATCTACCGAATGCTGATTTTTTTCATAAAGAATAATCATTACTTTGATGAATGTAGGAATAAGAACGAAACTAGGAAAAAAGTCAAGTACTTCTATCCATTGCATTCCCGAAGCCTGACAGAAAAAAATATGTTTTATATGGCGATAAGACTTTTTGAATCACTACCAAAGAGAATAAAAGAAATTAAGAACTGTGTGTCTTTCAAGAGGGAAGTTTACAAACTATGCTGTGAACCATATTCAGTGAAGGAGTTTTTGGATAAAATATGCTAAAGAAGATTTTTTTTGTTGACATGCTTTCCTTTTATTGTTTTGTAAGATTTTGTAAGTTTTATTGTACAGGGCAATGACTGTGATGGTGAATAAATATTTTCTATTTTTCTATTTTCTATCGCAACAAGAGGGCATACTGAAGATGGCCCGAAACTCCTCAGCGGACTGGGCTGAGGGAGACGTATGGCCTCCCACTGGGTTATCGTTGATGATACCCCGTGCCAGAGCCGCGCGGTCCTTCCTGTACAGTTGCTGGACGCGCCTGTATCGGAGAGACCGTTCCCGGTCTCAAAAGGGGCTGTTATGTTCGGTCTGCACTTTGGAGGCTCCTCCATTTGATGCTTCCACACGTCATGAAGGAACCTCTTCATCACATATTCGTTGTATGAATACTGCCTCTCCATATTTTCAAACTGCGCTATCATCGTCTGCATACTCTTTACACTCTCTTGACACGTCGTGGATCCATTATGATACTTGATACTCGGCTTTAGGAGTCGAAGAGAAATGTTTGAAACCGACTGATCTAAGTAAGTTGCTATTTGTACTTTTTTCTTACTGAGATTTCAACCAATGAACTGCCTCGTTGACGTCCTCATAGGTTCATAATTGTTATTCGATGTTTTTCGGTAACTGCAGCCCATTTTGACAATTTACAAGAGGATGGGGTAGTTTCTAACTCAATAAGCAGTCATTAAGACTGCTGAGAGGTAAAATATATGTTAGATCCAAATAAACCAGTAATATCAGAAGAATTAAAAGAAGAAAGCTCATTTTTCATGAATATTTATACTGGCAGAAATTAAAATCAGTGAAGAAATAAATGAAAACAATAACACAATCTTTCCCCTGTTCAAAATTTGGATACTTATTTGAAAAAAAATCATGTACTCACCTTTGAGATCTTAGATGCGTTGTTTCTCTGAATTCACTCCCTAAAAATTTCTAATTGAATGCTTCAGTCATCAAGACTGCTAAGAGGTAAAACATTTTGTTAAATCCAAAAAAATCAGTAAGTTCAGAAAAATTAAAAAAAGAAAACACAACTTTCATAAATATTTATATTGGCAGAAATTAAAATCAATAAAAAATAAATAAAAGCAATAAAAAATAAATAAACACAATAAACGAAGAGCATCAATTCTCTTCATTGACGTTGCTAGCTTATAGAGTCCATTCTCTCGGCGGCATTGGTAAGCATCTAGGCTCAGGGGCTGTTATATTCGGTCTGCACTTTGGAGGCTCCTCCATTTGATGCTTCCACACGTCATGAAGGAACCTCTTCATTAAATATTCATTATATGAATTTTGCCTCTCCATATTTTCAAACTGCACTATCATCGTCTGCATACTCTTCACCCGAGCGTTTAAATTTCGTGGATCCATTATGATACTTGATACTTGGCTTTAGGAGTCGAAGGGAAATGTTTGAAACCGACTGATCTAAGTAAGTTGCTATTTGTACTTTTTTCTTACTGAGATTTCAACCAATGAACTGCCTCGTTGACGCCCTCGTGGATTCATAATTGTTATTCGATGTTTTTTCGATACCTACAGCCCATTTTGAGAATTTACAAGAGGCTGATGGAGTAGTTTATTGGGGCCTATCGACAAAATGCTTACATGAAATTTAAACTTTTGTTCCTTCGTCAATATTATTTTGAACCAATTATAAGGGTCATTCTTCTGTGTTGAGTCATCCTGAAAGGGATTTTTGAGAAAATGCATCAATTTGACTCTCTTATCAGTAAGAATGTATAGTTAATCCAATGTAGAAAATTGTTATATATCATTAATCTATGAGTTCCAAACTTTTACAATAATATGAAAAATTTCACTTTTTGTATTTCTCTATATTTTTTTTAGAACAGGTTCTTTTGAACGGCAATATAATATAAGAATTGTATCTTAAAGTATCATGTAAAAAAAGAAGTTGCCGTACTGGGTCAAATGACTTTAGAGCTTAATGGGTCAAGCATAAGATGAAATTAAGATAATTATTGATATAACATCAAAATGAACAATTTTTTTTTGACGGCCTTATTTTTAATAGTAATTTTGAGTGCTGGATAATGTTTTGGAACCGAAGCCGTACTTTTTCAAATGACCCCCTGGAGCACGGCAAGAGAGGGGGTTGCAACCCTCGATTTTTTCCTTTGTCGCATGATTTTTCTACGGCGTTGCTGAATAATGGATTAGAAGATGTATGGCAACCGTATAAAACTGATGCCGTACAAAGTCAAATGACCTATTTTACCATGGAAATTTTCGGAAAATCAAAAAAATTTTCCGAATATATGGCGCATCATTTTTGTACGGCACTGCCCGTTTTCCTATTATTTTCCATGGAGCTATCTATGGTAAGAATGCCGTCAAAAGTCATATGACCCAAATGTACCCAGTCTACCTGTCCGTTTGAATTGCCACCTGTACTCAGTTGGACAGCTTACAAGTGACGGCATAGTGCTGAATCTTATTATTTTATGTCCTTCTATCGTTCTAGATAGGTCACCTTCTGGTTCAAATGACCCATCAATTTACGACACGGGCCTGTAGTCTATATTAGACACTTCAGAATGATGAGGCTGATCCTTAAGATAACTGCTGTAAAAATTTCGTTTATTTGGGGATTGAACACAGCGATTGCTTTGAGAATTTTGATAAACCCCTTAAAACACTATCAATATTCTAAAAACACAATTATGTGATAACGCCTTGATGAAATTTAAAAAATGAGGTATAAGTGTAAAAGATCTTGTTGTCCCCGAAAGAATTATGCCATGAAGTATAGAGTATTCCATTTGTCATGCTATCTCTGAGGTATTTAAAAACAAACAATATTACATTTAGTTTAACAATATACTGAGAAATGTTATGTTCCCTACGAAATTTATAATTTGAAAATTCATCAGTACATTTCTCATAAAAACCTTCTTCAATATTATTAGTGTCTATTTATACAAAAATATTTAGGAATGAGGTAGTTGACTGGATTATGAATATTTTGAAATTTATTTATATACAGTATGGTGCACATGAAAGGAATAAAGTCGTTATTTCGTGAACCGGCGACCTAGAGGAAAAATCCTGAAACCCGTCGATTTTTATTTCAAAACGGGCTATTCGTAAGGATACCTTTTTTATTTTTAACGTCATCTATATGAGCGTGATGACGTCATCGCTAAAATTTTCAAATGGAAATGTAGGTGTTGTGATACATTATTTGAAAGGTCTTTTAAATACCTATTCAGTCATATCAATAATTTACAGTAAACTGGTTCTTCTATTATTGTACGAAATTGGTTATCTAGAAATTCTAAAAATCTTGCGCCATTTTGCATTGATTTCCAGGGCCACAAGACAAGTCGTTATAAGGGCCACTGTCTGTCTACAAAGCAGAGGCGGCCATTTTGAGCAATTCTTATGATAAATTAAATTTGTTATTTGATCATTAAATGATCAAAAGTACAGTATACTGAGTTTTCATTTTATTTCATCAATTTTCATAAGGGTCATGTTCAAACAGCAATAACTCTCAAATTATGTAACATACAGAAATGATGATCAATTTACAGAGCCATTGTGGCCAATAAGTCTAGGCCTTATTCTGTCTGAATCCAGTGCCCGTTGGCGCTATAACTTTTTTGGGTCAAAGAGAAGGGATATGTCATAATGGATAAACTATGCAAATTTTTAAACGGTCGAAAAGAGGAATAGTCGATTCATACATGGGTGAAATTTCGATTCTCTAGAAGTCTAGGCGATGTAGAAGTATTCCTAAAGAATTCGCGAAAAAATCCGGCAAAAAGGGCAATTTTAAACTCGGAAAACTTTCTTCACAGATATCCTGATGATCGAAAAAAGAAAGGTCAATGCGAATTTTGGTATTGATATTTTCCATACTTTTCTCATTTCTTCAGAACAATTGATCAAACTTTGACGTTTCGCCTACAAAATCACCCGATTTTCGGAGATCTACCGATAAGGATAACAATAGGTACGGGCTCTACTAGTTTATACTCCTAATATGGAAATCTGATGATAATACTCGCTATGGATCAAGGATGAAAGTTCAACATAAAGTAATTTAAGGATAGTTGAAATGACGTTTGATTTCCACATATCTGAAGCAAATATGCATTCTTCAAAAGAGGCACACGCCGAAATGAATGATCTTTTACGATTAACATAGAATGACCAGACTTTATTCTATTAGAAATGTGTAACAGATATTAATTCCCCTTCCCAATGGTACGTACAGCATACATAATTCCTTGACATCGAATGATATCAAACTAAATGGTTGAATCTCTCTTCGGCAACAGTATTTGGCTTTCTCCGTGTACCATGGATTATTTCGTACTGAACTAGTGCAGTCTATGCAAAAGCCAACACCGAACGCATCTCAAAATGATATTAAAAAAAAGATGTATGATCTGAAAGTGATTTAAAGAAACCATTATGCATCGTTGATTCTGATATAGCTTTTGAGGACCTTATAGATCCATCATAGACTAGGGAAGTATGAATTATGTACGGCCACAGTGTAAAGTATGAGTTGAATCTGTAACACACATAGTCATTATTGTCAGTCACTTTGTTGTTAAATTCTTTGCGAATCGTAAAAGATCGATCTTTTAATGCAAACCTACTTATTATTTTACATGTGAATCTAAAAATATGTGAAAATCGACCGCAATCATGTTTCCCTCTGGATATGTAAAATTAAAGATCTTAAGGTGTATTTACATCAGACGAGCATGCTCATTCTAACCCCCTTCTATCGAATTCTTCTAGTTTAAACATACGTGGAGCATTCTTTCGTCATTCTATCAGCACTAAAACCACTAAAAGATCAACAAAGAATGTTCTTGTTCTAGTTCTTGCTCTTTGTTCGTTCGGTTTAAACCCACCTTTAGAAGACATTTGTTTCGAATATTCATCAATAATCCAATAACGAGGTTTCAGAAGATTGTGCGATCAAATATTCGAATTCTGAATGTAGTGGTCAGCTTGCATCCAATAAATTACCACAAATGTTTGAGACATTAGCTTCTATCTCAGAAACAGCAGACACATTGTATAAATTCCTTTCTTTAAACATATAATGTTTTTTTTTCTAAAAAGCTCTATGCTTTTTGACAGGGACTAAACTTATGGTAAATATCGCGGTTGCCAGGTTATTCTAGCTTCCTAAAGGCCAACTTAATCCTTTCTATCCTAGTATTTTTAGTATCAACAGAAACGTATACGTGCACATCTATTTTTCATTGAAAAGATGGCAAGATCTCGAAATTATACAATCACATTCCCCGTA
This sequence comes from Adalia decempunctata, assembly GCA_951802165.1. Lineage (NCBI taxonomy): Eukaryota > Metazoa > Arthropoda > Insecta > Coleoptera > Coccinellidae > Adalia > Adalia decempunctata. The sequence continues at coordinate 29,520,609 of OX637703.1, read as the reverse complement.
ACAACAAAATAATGAAAACACCATCTCGTTTGAATAAACAAAACGACGATTTTCCATGTTTGCAAGATAAATTAGAAACGTCAAAGATTAATTGACCAAAATTAAGATCAAAACGGCATCCTAGATTTCAGATTCTGGTCTAGTTCCCGAATAATCCGCAATATTTTGCGGTTGTGGCGCTATTGCGGCAGTCGAAAATAGCGCGACCCCTTTTGGGAGAAATGAAAAGCAGGACAAATTCTCAGATTTTCGATCGACAAGAAAGTCTTAGACAATATCTAATCAGTGCCAACACCATCAGGTATTCCATGCATCTATGATAGAACAAAAGCACTTACTTCGGTCTCATTAGCAGAGCCTCCAACCAAAAACATCAATTCAGGGAATAAATCAGACAATTTCATATGAAACATGAGATTTCTAGAAAACGATTGAAGAAAGACATAAGGAACCCTTGGAAAAAATGTTTGAAATTAAATTTTCTGTCGATTTCTGTACAAAAAATGAAGTTATTGCAGTTTGAAATTTCTCAGAAATATGAATTTATTCTGACAGTTCCATTGTAACAACATGATTCGATAGCCATGCAATACGAGGCAAAATTATTGAATTTTCGAGAAATCCTTCATTTGTTTTTTTTATTATGGATAGCATGTATGCTATGATACGTTTCGCGGACCTCTGAAACTGGCCATTTTCTCATAGAAGTCGTATCTTCGTAACCATGACAACTACGTGAGAATGTTTCAAATAAAAAATGTGTTAAATTCAAAAAGGAATCCATTTCTGGTTAGAAAAATAGGTATTTCGATTAAAATATTTTAGCATGATTTCCCCCTTTGAAAAACGGCCGTGTGCCAAATTTCAGAAATCTTTTCCTCATAGAAGTCCAGAAACATCTAATGCACGGATATAGGAGCAACAAATTATTATGATATTATGTATATATTATGATATTATGTAACACATGGGCTGAAAAATCCGGACCTACAAAAAAAACACGTTTTTTTTTTGTTCAAAATTACCTTTAGTCATGAACTTAATCTCCATCAAGGGCAACGCCACTCTAACATTTCAATACCACTTTTGTAGAACGATTTATATTTTACCTCAAAATAGGCCTCAGTTTCAGCCATAACCTCTTTATTCGTGCGAAATTTCTTACCAGCGGGCATTTTTTCAGGTCTGTGAACAGCCAGTAGTCGCTGGGAGCCAAATCTGGCGAATACGGTGGATGTAGGCGCAATTCGAAGTTCAACTCATGTAGTTTTGCCATTGTTTTGATTGACTTGTGACACGGTGCGTTGTCTTGATGAAACAAAATTTTATTCTCTGCTATATGCGGTTGTTTCTTTGCAATTTCGGCCTTCAAACGCTCCAATAACGCTATATAATATTCACTGTTGATGGTATTTCCGTTCTCAAGATAGTCGATGACTATAAAACACCACGCACATCCCAAAATACCGAGGCCATACCTTTCCAGCCGATTGTTGTGCTTTCGGGCGCTTTGGACGAGGTTCACCAGTTGCTGTCCACTCAGATGACGATCGTTTTGATTCCGGAGTGAAGTGTGATGGATCCATGTTTCATCCATTGCCACATCGACGCAAAAATTCCGGTTTGTTACGTTTAAACATGGCCAAACACTGCTCAGAAGCATCAACACGTTCTTGTTTTTGGTCAACAGTGATCAAACGCGGCACCCACTTTGAATAGAGCTTTTATTCAAATGCTCATGCAATATAAAGCGTACGTTCTTTTGATATCTTTACGATGTCAGCTAACTCACGCAACTTCACTTTTCGATCATTAAAAACGATTTTGTGGATTTTTTTGATGTTTTCTGGTGTTACCGCCTCATTAGGACATCCACTGCGTTCTGCATCATCGGTGTCTCTACGACCACGTTTGAAGTCAGCAAACCAACGTTTTATTGTTGTTTCTGATGGAGCGGAGTCCCCATAACACTTTTCAAGCCATTTCTTCGCTTGAACGGTATTTTTGCCCATCAAGAAGCAGTGTAAAATTAAAACACGAAATTGTTATTGATCCATTGTTTTGAAAATGAAAATGGAAAAAAACCCTTTTGAAGGTTAGTATCTCGGTTAGTATTAACTGAAAAAAAAGTGACTGCAATAAAACTAGCGTCATCTATGTGTTAGGCCCGGGACTTTTCAGCCCATGTGTTATATCGCTTGACTTGTATATTGCACTTGTGGAGAAGAGGGACAGTTCATACAGGGTGTGCGGCCGTGGAATATGTCCTTTCTATGACTGAACATACCGATCCGAGCAGACCATGTTATGTTCTGTGATTCAAATATAACCTAAAGATTTTCAAATGTTCAACAACACACGAGTGATTCCAAATTTCTGTTTTTATTAGAATAGAATAGAATTTATTTCCAGAAATAAAAAAACGCGGTACCCACTTCAAACATGAAGACTGATTTATGGAAGCCCTGTTTCTTTTCTGGTCATTCGGGACCTGTTTACTGCTAATAATGTTACTGGCTTTCCCAACAAAATAGTTGTTAAAGTTGTTGGCTACTTCCCTAGGACGTCTTGTTACTTTAAAATTTCTGTTTGTGACACCTATGTCTGATCATAAAGATATTTCACTTTTTTATATTAAGCTCAGAAACTCAGTCCTCACACTAGAGACACGATCTACTAACGACTTCAATCTGGTAATTTCTTCATTATTTCTGAAATCGAATTCATCCCTATGTTGAGCTGAAAACTCGACCATTGGGAAGCTAGATTCAAAGATAGCTCTATAGGTGCTAGAGAAAATATTCCACATGTCGTTTGCACTCAAATTTGAAGCGACTGTCGGCCTCTCGCTCCGCTCGAGGCCTCTCACATTGGTGCCCTTCGGCCACCTTTAAAATACCTCAAACCTGTCTACCGAGCCAGCAGATCAACCTTTCCGTACGGTGACGATCGGCCTCTCGCCGAGTGTCGGAGTGTTTGATATCCACTCCTATTCCTCTTTCTCTTCCGTTTCCTCTTCCTCTTTTCCTTCTTGATGTTCTCTGAAAAAAGGAGGAAAGGTCAAATTAGATATAATATATATTCACTTATAATACCACAAGAGCTTCAAAATTATCGGGTATTTCCCGATAGGTTCGTTGCAAACAAATGAAGGAGTCAAGTTTTTCACGTTAAAAAATCACGAGCGCGAAGCGCGAGTGATTTTTCCTGAAAAACTTGACGACTTTATTTGTTTGGGAACCTTGAGGGAAATGCTAGATAATTTTGAAGCTCGTGTGGTATTCGGGGGATTATTTTTCCGTCCCAAATGTCGGCCAATAGAATTGCACCATGAGACGAAATGTACAGTTAACAAATAAGAATTTCATAATGAATAAAACAACATTTAATTAAGATAAAGACTAGTGCAATTAAAAATACAATTGTTGTAAACATTGGTGCATGTTTTCTTCAAGTCAGAGTTATCGGTAATGGTCCCAGAAGAGGTAGATGGCATGAGGTTTATGCTGTTGATGGCATTTTCTGCAGTAGGCTCACTCCTTCGCAGTTTCTTGACAATTAATTCGTGGTGTTCCTGGTCGAGTTGGAGATACGGCTTGATGGAGTTACTGTTGGCATGTCCAGTTATTTTGATTATCTGCTGCTCTCCCAGGCCCGATTTCGCTAGATTGGAGACGGCTGTTGCACGACTGGAGTGATTGGTGATTTTTTTGTTACCAAGGTCAAGCCCAGCTTTTTGTGCTGACTCCTTAACCCACTTTGAAATCGTGTTTTGGCCTACTGGGGAATCCTTGTACCACCTAGCGCCTGGAACTTTATTCCAGAATGGATTTTGGGTCAGGAATAGTCTGTCGCTCTTGATATTGGCATCTCTCTTCTCTCTCAATTTCTGGAACAGTCTCACTGGGCACTTGTCAGGGATTTCCCGATTCTCCACCAGCCACTTGCTGTCTGATAATTTTTTATCACCACCTTGTGTGGTCTTGCTGAAAATTGGATTGTATTCAATTCTCCCAGTTGTTTCCCCGTCATTTCGCTGTTCTGCCTTGAAGTGATGTATTGACGCCATGCTGCCCTCACCACCTCTCCAAGCCAATTCCACTGATATTATCATGAATAATTTTTTCTGGAGGCCATCAGGAGTTTCCTCGTCCCAAACAGTGGTCATTGCATCCCAATCTTTTTCCTCCAACGCTGCTGCACTTGCCCTCCGTTTTTCCGGAATAGATTGTAAAGCCTTACGCTTGGCATCACGAGCTCCTCGAGCGGTCTTGAATGCAGCATCCGAAAATGGGTTGATTTTGATGTCGAAATCGTTCAAATACTTTTCTTGAAGTAATTTTGCAGTCTGATTCCACATTGTTTTTATTGTACCTTCCTTATAGTCTTCTCCATCCATTTTCTTCATATTGTAAGCGTAATCTTTCATAATGTTTGCCAATTGCGCTTCACTCGTTTCAGCACTCAATGTGTATTCCCTCTCAGTACAAAAAGTAGTAAATTGGTTCCAAACTGTTTTTTTTGACTTCTCCGTATTAATGGGAACATTTTCTTTGATTTTTTTATCGATGGTGGACAGAGAACAAACTCCAAATCGACTCATTTTCATGCAAAATCTCCTATTTTCACAATTGAATTCAACCTGTCAGTTTGACGTGTGATTAATTTGACTGGATCATGTTTTGTTTTTTATATATAGCAACTACCAGAGAAAATTTTCAAAAAATTATCAGTATAATACCATGTAGGTTGTACCATGTGACGTCGAATGGTGCACTATTGGTCGATATTTGGGTCGCAAAAATAATCTTCTGAATTTGAGAGCTGAAATGTTTGTATTGAAACAAAAGAGTGTCTAAGTTGGGGAGAAAAGGGGTGCGATGGAATTATGATAGTCTCAGAACTCAGAGAAAAAACTTTGTTCCCCCGCGTTACCTTATTCATTGCAACATTGAATTCAATAGAGCTTGTTGGCAAAGATGAGAATTTATTTTGGAACTTTTCAATATAAGCCTATGCACTACTTACTTCAATAAACTTCAACATCCTCGACATATTGGAGTTCATTCTATTGAAGCTAGAGGCAATATCACTCTATGTTAATATGTTATTGATATCTTTCCAGAGTTCTTGCGTCAATTTGTCCCTGAAGTTGGGTATAGTGGCATCTCATTGATCTAAAGGACCCCGCACTTTTAGTATGTGAAGTGGCGACCGGTCAAATTTTCTGAAAGTTTGGTATGTTGTTGTACCCGACTCAGTGACCAAAAGTATCAATGGGCCCAACCCAATCCTATGGCTAGTTTTCTAAATACGGGGTGTTAAAGTTGAAAATTGCTCAGATTTTCGGATTTATATTTTAATTATTAAGAGTTAGATTGGATTTCTGTTGCATACACACGTTTACTATGTGTTTTAGTAATGAATTGAGTGGATACGTATGATTTAAAATATTTATATTTACAGGGTGATTCACGAATATATGACTGTAGTTTTTTGCCAAAATTCACTTTTTCTACTGTGACATCAGGAAGGCATATTTTTGAAATGTTCTTTTCGATTTAGTATTATGACGACAAAATATTGCACAGTGCATATTTTTTATACAGGATGTTTCACAAAGAGAACCACTAGACATAATCATATTTTTTTAGGATTAATTCGAAACCCTGTATTTTTGACTGGATTTTTGGGAAAAGTAATACTACAAACATATGTGTGTCTCTAATCTCCAAAATATTCAGGGTGGTTTATTCATAGGAAGGTTTTCTATTTTGGAAAAAGTACAAAAAACATGAACACCCTGTATTCGAAAATTTCCTCGGTCAAATGCAACTATTTTCTCACTATATATTGATTCCCACAACATCTCCCGAGGTATGAATTCTAAATCCGATACTATGACCAGTTTTCGAAATACAGGGCAGGGCGTAAAAGCGGAGAATCACTTATTTCATCAATTTTTTTTTCAAATTGAAAAGCCGAATTGATTCTATGTTGCGCCCATGAGTTCAGTATGAGAGCAGATCAGATGCACATGGAAAGGTTCAGCTAAAATATTTAATGTTACAGGGTGATTCACGAATAAATCACAATAGCTTTTGCAAACACTCGATAATTCTACATTTTCATCACAGAGAAATTATTCCATGAAGTTAATACCTAGTCGTTCACAATTTTCAGTCTGAAAGACTTTATAATAATTACTTTTCATACAGGGTGAGCCATAAATAATATGCTTCGAAATAATTGAAAAGAGAACTTTTCTGGAGGATTTTTAATCACTGTATAACATTATATCGAGTGAGCATAACCGCAAGAATTTTTAAATACATAAATATATACAAGGAGATTTAGAAATAATCACCTACCAAAAATACACATTTCTTGCATGCGTAGATCATTCTAAATAAACATTTTTTTTGCTGAAAAAAGTATATTTATAAAGTAATAACCGAGGTTATGACTATAATGAGATTCAAACTTTTCAATATACCTACTTTCAACTCACTCAACACGAATATTGTGGACTGTGGAGTACCTACCAACAAAAAAATATTCGTATTTTACCTACATAAGAAGAAGGTTTATTGTCTTCTTTTTGGGGGTGATAGCGCAGTTAGTAAGCGCGCTCATAAATATATTCCAAATTCACTAAAAAGTTCTTATTTCAATCAATTTAAGGCATACCTAAGTATTTTTGGTATGGTTGGCTGTATGGCTCACCCTGTATGAAGAGTAATCATAATGAAGTATTTCAGACTGAAAATTGTGAACGACTAGGTATTAACTTCATGGAATAATTTCTCTGTGACGAAACTGTAGAATTATCGAGTGTTTGCAAAAGCTATTGTGATTTATTCGTGAATCACCCTGTAACAGCAAATATTTTAGCTGAACCTTTCCATGTGCATCTGATCTGCTCTCATACTGAACTCATGGGCGCAACATAAAATCAATTCGGTTTTTCAATTTAAAAAAAAATTGATGAAATAAGTTATTCTCCGCTTTAACGCCCTGTATCTCGAAAACTGGTCATAGTATCGAATTTAGAATTCATACCTCTGGAGATGTTGTGGAAATCAATATATAGTGAGAAAATAGTTGCATTTGACCCAGGAAATTTTCGAATACAGGGTGTTCATGTTTTTTGTATTTTTTCCAAAACAGAAAACCTTCCTATGAATAAACCACCCTGAATATTTTGGAGATTAGAGACACACATATGTTTGTGGTATAACTTTTCCCAAAAATCAATTCAAAAATACAGGGTTTCGAATTAATCCTAAAAAAATATGATTATGTCTAGTGGTTCTCTCTGTAAAACACCCTGTATAAAAAAATATGCACTGTGCAATATTTTGTCGCCGTAATACTAAATCGAAAAGAACATTTCAAAAATATGCCTTCCAGACGTCACAGTAGAAAAATTGAATTTTGGCAAAAATCTACCGTCATAAAGATTTTTGATCATACGTATCCACTAATTTCATTACGAGAACATGTAGTAAACGTATGTATGCAACAGAAATTCAATCAAACTCTTAATAATTAGCAAATAAATCCGAAAATCTGGGCAATTTTCAACTTTAACACCCCATATTTAGAAAACTAACCATAGGATTGGGTTGGGCCCATTGATACTTTTGGTCACTGAGTCGGGTACAACAACATACCAAACTTTCAGAAAATTTGACCGGTCGCCACTTTACATACTAAAAGTGCGGGGTCCTTTGATCTTTTCACACTCAGGGACTCGCAAAGTAGTAGGGAGAACTAGTTTCTGTGCGAAATGATCTGATATCGTGAATTCGTGATTATGTTATCGAGACATGTAGAAGATCTCTTATTAACTCTCGTAGGCTCAGATATAAATGACGTGAAAGAAGACAAACAAAGAACATTTTAAGCATAAATTGAACTTAATTGCACAATAAATTTATATTAATTATTGGAGCCTAAGAAAAACTTATTGGTTCCCACAATGTAAACGTTTGCTACGGAGCCCTCCTCCTTTAGTGTTAGGTCAGAAACATTTCGCCATTCTACAGTTCCCATTCCCATTTTCTTACCTTGGGAAATCAAGTCTTCTCTAAGGGTAGAAAGGATGTCAGTTAATGCAGAAATGAGCTGTGGTATTGATTTAGCTGCAGTAGTGTGTCCCGTTTCCTACCTGTCTGCTCGAAGAATTCTTCAGAAAAATGTTGTGTCCGTTTACCACTGAACACTGGCACTGCACAGGTCTGTGTGTATTTTGAAGCGAAAAGACCTGTCTGATTGGCCGAACTCAATTTTGAGTAGTACTTGAATTTGATGGGTGTAAAAGTGGCGCTCTTACCACAAGTTTTCATCTTTCTAAAACACTCATTGAATTCCTCTCTCGTGCTCCATGTTCCTTGGTCAGTTATTTGTGATAGGACAGTGAGGTCTTCCTTGAACGTGCCAAAAATGCTATGGAATATTATCTGTTTCGCCTCATTTTCGTTGACATTTCCCTCCATGGTCCATTGAAAACTACACATGACATGGTACCAGTAGTACCCTCCCTTTCCTGACACATTGAACGCCTCAAGAATATCATCTGGGTTTATAAAATCTCTTTCTCTATTTCAGTATCGTAATGAGTTTATTACAGTACTAAAAACAGTGCTGTAATGAATTCATTACAGCATCGTTTTTAGTAACATTTTTCGTTTTGTGGTTGTCAGCAATGACTTCTAAATTTCAGCAGACGTCAATTTAGAAACGTCAATTTTCGTATTTCCTAACATTCACACCAACTGCCAAGATACAATATGAAAGTCACTAGGACCAATAATTTGAATTTTTTCGTTGAATTTCACAAAATTTGGGTGAAATAGAGAAAATATCGTCTAATACTCGTTGCAGAATGCAATTCCAATACTCATGCGTTCAAAAACTCGCTCCTTCGTCGCTCGTTTCCGAATTTCGCATTCGTATTGGAATAGGAGCCCATTCTGCAACTAGTTTTAGAATATACTATTGTGGGAGCGGTTGGTCTTGTAGTACTGTTTTGAGTGATTCCTGATATCTTGTCTCTAATCTTTTGAGTTTGTTATAGACTTTCACAAACATATTTAGAGGAAAGGTCATCCTGTGTGCCTGTCGTGAGCCCGTGATCAATACTATGTCTGCTAATATTCTTATTAGGGTGCTGACCTCTGTTGCTTTTTTGTTCTTAATAACCTCTAGAACTTCGTCTATCAACGGCACTTGCATCATTGATCTCTTTGCCGCATCAGTCCATTTTTGCCTGTATCTTTCTTCTGTTCTGATGTGACAAAGAAGGGCTGTCATAGGACCTACGCTTTGGGCCATCGAACTCCTTTTCTCCGGCGGATAAGAACTCCCTTCTAAAAGCACATGATGACTCCCGTCAAGTCCGTATTTTGCCACTGGTGTTGTTGTAGAGGTTCCATTCTCCTTAGATATAGGCATACTGGAGTGCCCCAGTCGTAACTCAGATAGCCGAAGGCTGTTTGCACAAAAGAAATCAAGGTACGGAGCAGCAGTGCCATACCAGTTCTGGGGGTCTTTAGGGTCAAATTTTTTGAACTCAAGCCCCACCAATGCAGTGTCTTTACCATATTGGATGGCATTCTTCACATCAACAGTATAGGTGTTGCCCATGCTTGTGATTGTGAACGTCTTCATAGTTCATAGCTAGAGCTTTTTTCTCTGCATTCCCTAGAATTCCGTTCGCCCTCTGTTTGTTGATCACGAACACTGTGAAAACTATGCTGGCAACTTGCTTACCGAGACTTACGTTAGCGTATTCATGAGCAATATCAACAGAAGAATGAATCTTCATAAATAATTCTGCAATATATTTTAGGACGGCCACTTTCTTTGATTTGTCGGGCTCTACTCTGGATTTTGCTATTGGAGTGTTGTCATCAGGATCAACCATCTTTGAGTAGGGTCTCTTATTCCCGCTTGATTGTGGGTCAACTTCCATTGTTGTCGGCATGTCTTGAAGGATGTTGATTTGGGAATCTTACTAGCGTTTGAAATACGCCTTAGCTCCAAAGCTTTCAATATAATTGTTATGAAATCCCTTTTCTGTCGTGAGTCAGTTAGAAGGTCCCCAGCCAAGACGAAGCCGACTCCCTCAGTAAAGCACTTTTCCAGGATCAACCTCGTCTCAAGAAATGGATCAATTTCAGAATGAAGCAACTGCTAGTAGCATGTAGAGCGAACGATGTAACAGATTTCATCATGGTGCATGAAGTTAGGGGTGTACCCAGTGAACTCATTGTATGTCATTTACCATACGGGCCCACAGCCTATTTCAATTCATCGGGTATTATTGTAATGAGACACGATATACCGGATATTGGAACCATGTCTGAGCAGTACCCGCATTTGATCTTCCATAATTTCAAAAGTGATAGAGGACAACGGGTGATGAGTATTTTGAAATATTTATTCCCAGTACCCAAAGAAGATTCTAAGCGAGTCATGACATTCGCAAACCATCAAGATTACATCTGCTTCAGACATATTCTTCTTCAGCCTGTTGACGTCCACTCCTGGACATAGGCCACTTCCATTCTTTTCCATTTCGATCTCTGCTGGGCTTTCTGCATACAGTTTCCCCCCGCGTGGCGTCGGATGTCATCTCGCCATCTCGCTTGCGGTCTTCAAACACTCCTATTGGTTTGTCTGGGTCTCCATTGTAGGAGGATTTCAGTCCACTTAGTGTTGTCTCTTGTTATGTGGCCTGCCTATTGCCACTTAAGAAGAGCCATTCGTTCCACCACATCTACGACTCCTGTTCTTTTTCTGATCTCCTCATTTCTGATTTTATCCCTGAGGCTGGCTCCTATCATCGTACGCTCCATCGCTCGCTGGCAGACTCGGGAGTCGATTTGCACTGTGTTTTGTAAGTGTTACAGTTTCTAACCCATGCGTAGCGACAGGCAAGATGCATGAGTCATAAACCTTTCTCTTGAGGTTTATAGGGATGCGTGGTTCCCGGAGAATGTAGCTGAGCTTTCCAAACGCTGCCCAGGTCAAGCCGATACGTCTGGTGATTTCGGCCGTCTGGTTATCCTTTCCTAGCTAGACCTGCTAGACTATGTGTCCCAGATATACATACTCACCTACTCTCTCTAGAGTATGATCATCAATGGTGACCACTTCATTGCTCGTACTCATGATTTTAGTTTTCCGAAGATTCATCTCCAGACCTATAGCTTGTGAAGACACGTAGCTTTATTCCTAGTTCGTCTGGATCGCTGCTGATGAGCACGATATCGTCGGCAAAGCGTAGGAGGTTGAGACGGCTTCCATCGATGTCGACTCCCTTGCTCTCCCAGGAGAGACTCTTAAATACATCTCCAACGCCAGCGTGAAAAGCTTTGGCGAGATGGTATCGCCCTGTCGGACGCCCCTCCTGACTGCTATTTTGTTCGTAGCCCAGTCCTCTTCTAGCTTGACATGCAAGGTAGCATGCTGAATGTTCATAATAGTTAATTATGATATGAGTGTTGAAAGTGACGTTTTATTTTGTGAGTGAAAAAGTTTGTGAAATGAGCGGAGCGAATTGAACAATTTCACGAACAAAAGAAAACCACGAGATGAAATTTAAGCAGGTAAAATTTCTCTCTTGTAATATTCAAGTTTGTTACAGCTTTTCGGAAATTTCGGTCTTGAATATTTTCGCCTCGTTTTGATATTAGTTTATGAAAAAGACGTACAAGGCAGCTTTGTCTCTCACTATTGGAAACCAACCATTTACTACTTGTACAGCTTTTAGAACCACCTTGGCACGTTTTACTGAATACCGGATTGTATTCAATGCGATTTGTTGGAGAACCATCGTTATTCTTCTCGATTTGAAAAAAATTCACCAAACAAGCAACTGCCTCTCCTCCTCGCCACGCTGGTTCTACTGCAGCAATATGATAAAATTTACGCATAAGACCTTCAGGAGTATTTTCATCCCATAGCAATATTATTCTGTTAACTTCAGACAAATTTAACGAAACTGAACTGGATTTACGTTTATTTGGGTCTGCTTGCAATTTTTTTCTGATTGCATCGCGGGCATCTCGGGCTGGTTCATTTAAATATTATATTATTAAACGGGTCAATCATAATGTTGTAGTCCTTATAATACTTTTCTTGTAAGAGTTTACTCGAAACATTCCACATTGTCTTTACCGTTGCTTCTTTGAATTCTGTTCCGTCTTTTTTTCTCATATTGACAGCCCAATCTTTGAGTATAAACGCCAATTCTTCCAAGCTTCTGCGTTCATTCAATTCGTATGATCGTTCGTAGCAAAATTCCATAAATATTCCCCAAATATATTTGTGGCTATTGGAAGTATTTCTAGGAATGTTTTCTTTGATGAGCTCATTTATATTTTAACATTACCAAAACGTGACATTTTGAAATTTGTTTGGAATGATGTTGCCATGTGTTGGATAGAGTTTCAGTTAACCAACTGAAGTGCGGTTCAATTTTATTTAATGAAACATTTACCAAGTTTCTGAATAGAAAAATAAGAGAGCTAGTGGAATGTAAAGGTTTTATTGAAACCCAACACAAATGAAAGGATAAATGTACCCAAAATAACAGTTGAAATATTGTCTTACCTATTTCAGCAAAACGGTCAACCAGATCTTGTCGTTTACTCCTATTTCCATGAACAGAGTAATCGAGCTCGACAAACGAACATGAAATGAAGCTGACGCGAAAATCCGTTGCTAAAAATGTTAAATTAGGAACACTTATCCTTGTGGCATAATAAAAACCACGCCACGGGTAACACTCTTTTTCGAATCAAATTCGCAGAAACGAATGTTCTTAACTAAATGTAATTCGAAAAGAATCGAAATCACTAAAAATTGTGAATCACAAGAAAACTGAACTTTTCTTAATTCACGAAAGGAAACAGAATTAGCACTTATTGGAAGCAGAAGTATTCACGATCGTTATAATCAATGAACTGAATGAAAAATAAAAATTAAACAAATAAAATTAAAATATTGCTTAGTGTCCTCCAAGATTAAATAATGGAAAATTAATTGTGGGAATAGGACAAATTAGAATATGTCAGATTATTTAGTATGTACATATATTTGGCGACGTTTCGCAAATTCACATTTGCTTCCTCAGGCCTCAATATGTTAAAGGTGACAAATTCCGACTACATAAAATAAACATATAAATATACGATTTAAGAGTTAAAATATAAAATCAGGCAGGAATGAATAATGTACACCAGGAGAACTGGTGTACATGCGTTTGATGTGTCCTGTCCATCTTAGACGGGCTTGACTGATCATGGTCTCCATGGTGCAGCAATTCGCTCTATCAAGGACCTCAGCGTTCAAGCGTTGGATACCTCGTGAAACAATCTCATTTTCATCAGCTGCCGCAAATGCCGTTGTTGGTATTTTTTCCAGAGTTTTTATATGGCGTCTATTTATAGGGGACCCAAGTTTCGATACACTGCTAATTTTGTTCCCGTGTTGAGTTCGTGGTTATTGAAAACTCTATCTCTCAGCCTCCAGAATGCCCTGGATGCAGCATTGAGTCTGTTTTAAATCTCGGAATCAAGAGTATTTTATCTTTCAGGACACTCCCCGTGTAGTTGAAATGCTGTACATATTCTATCTGATGACCTTCGATACTTATTGGATGGTGGGTCGTTCCATGCGGTGTTGAACCTTTGTCTGAATATTCATACATGCATGCCGAAATTTGGTCCTAAGCCAAAAAAAAATGGGTGATCGAATTCACGCCACTCTCTATATAGAGATGAATTCGGACACACTACATGTATACAGGGTCTCAAATTAGCACAGAAAAAATTTTACGAATTTTTCATTTTACTAAATGATCCAACCTAATTTATAAGGACTGAACTAGAATAAATTCGCTATCACAAAAACGCTTATATCTTTTGAACCACTGGACCGATTTCGAAAATCAAACTCATTTTCGAATCATCTTCTAATTCTAATGCTAACTGTTTTTACAATAAAAAAACCAAAACTATTTTTTACAAAATTCATGGATTTTTTCTGGAATTCTTCCCATCATGCTTATTATAGTGTTCTCAGTCACTTTCTGGGATACTGTCTTCCACTTTTGCTTGAATTCTGCTAATATTATTTTCGTTGATTTCTTAGTCTTCTTCAATTCTCTTTTTATCAGGGCCCATTATCTTTCGATTGGCCTGAGTTCTGGGCAATTTGGTGGATTGGCCTCTTTGGGGACAAATACCACTTCATTAGCTTCATATCATTCCTTGGTGGCCTTGCTGTAGTGGCATGAAGCTAAATCTGGCCAAAAGATTGTTGACACATCGTCCTCACGTAAAAATGGTAAAAGTCGCTTCTTCAAGCATTCCTCGATGTGTATATCTTCGAGTTAACACAGCCTTGGCCAACGAAAAATTCTCCTTTTCCCAGAAGTGCAAATTGCTTGCCAAACCAGGAAATTTTTAGGAAACGTTGCTTGTTTCTTCACGCGAAATTGTTCGTCAACAACCCCATGAGAATCTGCAGTATAATATTCCTGACCAGGAAGTTGCGAGAAATCAGCCAAAACATAGGTTTCGTCGTCCATCACGCAACAGGAAAAATTTATAAAGAAATCTTTTTTTTAATTTCTTCGCTTTTGATTTCGCTTCTTGATTCTTCACAGCGTTCCTGTCTAGCACTCTCTGCACTTTGTATGTTCTAAGCCTCCAACTCGACTTGGTTTTCTGAACGGTTGACTGCGTACAATGCTCAGTATTTGGGCCACTTTCCGTCCTGAAAGGATAGGATTCTTCTGAAAAAGGCTGATGTCTTCACTTTTTTTGTTCTATGAAACCCTTTTTTTCCTCTCGGTTCCTTTCTCGCGGTTAATTGTAAGATCTTCGTTGAAGCGCTCAACATCTCTTGATACCGTTTCCGGACGAACCCGAGCCTCTTTTGCGATTCTTTTGAACTCCATTTTTGATTATTTTGAAAAAGTTTCATAAATTCTCGTGTTTTCACTTCGCTTGATATTTTGCGACATAGAATAATATCTATGATGTTTCTGACGTTTATAACAAAGCTAACTATATATATGATCAAATTTTGATTTTTTCTCAATTGGTTCAAGAGATATACGGTGGATTTCCATGCATCCATCATCCGATGTCCGATTCGGATATCGTATACATTTTGTCGGACGGACGAAACTGTCAATTTCCATCCATCCGAATTTTCAAAACGTTGTCGTGTGTTTTAATGAGAAAAATGGTAATATTTTGTATATACAGTGCGCGTCAAAATTATCGAACGAATTCATTTTCTCAGAAAAATATTTGGCAACAAAATCCTGAGACAGGTCAATTTTTGTTTCACTTTTACCAAATTTTTGAAGGATTTTTGTTGCCAAATATTTTCCTTCTGAGAGAATGAATTTGTTCCATCATTTTGACGCGAACTGTATAAATATTGAATTATCAAATTACAAACCTTAAAGTCAAAGCTAGTCTTTCACCCGGTGAGATGGGTTCTCGTATATGGTATATTTTTGTGAGAGATGGTCCAACAATACTCAATAATTTGTTGAATGTGATATTGCTCATTCTCAAATAATTGAAATACTGCCCACTATCGGACAATCGCATTTCTTGCACCAAGTTATTGGACCTTTCTGCTCATAAAAATATCTTTCACCCATAATATAGGTGAACTTCGTTTTCTTTTCTTTTTTTTTATAGAAGAATCGAAAGCAACAACAAATTTTTCATTGATAATTTATATTCTTCCCCAAAAAGAAGAGAACGCCAAACATTCAAAAAGTTATGTCAAATTTGATACGATAACGGACAAAAGTTGAACATTTTTCAACTTTCTCCGATAACGGAACAGAGTTGAAACTTTCGGACGAATGTTTGGCGCTCTTTCAATTTTGAATATTTCCGCCAATCACAACACTTTCGGACGATCGTATCATCGGATGACGGATGCATGGAAATCCACCGATAGGCGTTTTTGTGATAGCGAATTCATTCTCGTTCAGTCCTTAATCATTATTTTTTCGAATTCGAAGAGAATGAATGACAAAAGGTTTGGAAACACATTGTTATCACGTCACGTGAGCTCAAGCAATATCGTCTTGCATCACTCAGAAAAATAACCCTGTAACCCTTACAAAAATAAAGTTAATAGAACAGGAAATTCTATTATAAATAGGCACAGAAGTTATTTTCTGTTATATTCACCAAACGATTACAGTACCTCAATTCCTGTTAAGGGAACGAATCCTATTACAATGGAAATGAATTGTTTCAAATACAGGAATTCATTTCTTTACAGAGAATAGTCATTTATTCCTGTAAATTCAATCTAATCTACTAAAGTGTATATTATGTATCACAGTACTATTCGTTTTGTACCACTAAATATTCCAGTGTTCTCATAAATTTACAGGAAATTATTGGTAAATAAATCAGGATT
The DNA here is from genome assembly GCA_951802165.1 of Adalia decempunctata. Classification (NCBI taxonomy): domain Eukaryota; kingdom Metazoa; phylum Arthropoda; class Insecta; order Coleoptera; family Coccinellidae; genus Adalia; species Adalia decempunctata. The sequence continues at coordinate 29,504,133 of OX637703.1, read as the reverse complement.
TTCCTCTACCTTGCAACCTATTTTTTGTTCAATTCACTGGAATTTGTTGTTATTTATACAGTACTCAATATTGAATGTATAAGGTCTTTCCTGTACCTCATAATGTTATTGAACTGTATTGAAAATATATATTTCTAGTAGGTACAATAGCCTGACAATGTAACAATACTTTCCAAATATCTCAAGTTAATTAGCTCGAAATATTTGCCATTCTTAACACAACCAATTCAAACTTACTTAAACTGGTAAGCAGAACAACACCAGCAATAGCAAAAAAGCATATCTTTATAACACAAGATTATATTTTCAATTCATTTTATATACATTATGCCACAATATTTTGAATGTATAGACTTATAGAGCATAAAGGGCAATTAGTAAAAGTGAACTGAAAAAAACAGTCAAATAGAATTTTTTTAAATCATTCAATTTTGTGGGACCGAGATAGGAACTAATGAAGAAATATGTAGGTAATTAAGAAAATGAGTTTATTTATGAAATAATTATACAGGGTGAGTCTTTGACTTGTACATATATTTTAACTATAGATTCCTCCCATCAAAAGAAACACTTTTTTCCCATACCATTTTTCAAAATTCGGTTCCGTTTGGAAGATACAGGGTGTCAAAAATCCATGAAATTAACACTATTCTTTCCATATATGCGGAACCGATATTTCGAATGAACTGAATTTTGGTTAATAGTCTACTCTATTCATGGTGCATATTCCTCAATTGAAACTTATTTCATATTTCTCCTGGTAAAAAAGTTACAGTATAGTCGACTTATAAATTCACGCAAAAATACTATGAAACCACTTAAAAAAGATGAACGGTTCACGTTTTCGAAAGAATTGATTATTTTAGAAAACAAAAGTATTCTTATATTTTTTCAATAAAACGCGTCGTTCTCAAGTTATTCCTAATTGTATAAGATTGAATTAGAGGAAAAAATCATGAATTTCAAGAATTCTCTGAGTGCAGTCCTGGGTTAAATCTCATCGAAAATAATTTTTTTCTCTGGTCTCTCAACAAGTTACCAACGTTGTCAGGATGTTTATCAACTTTGTCAAGACTAAAATCTCTATGATGAAAAAACGTTTGATGTAGAGATATGTAATAATAAAATTCTACATTCGTGGGACATAAAATTGAATTCTAAGAAGCATGAAATTATTTTATAGGCACTAATAGGCAGTTTCTATTTAAAATTCATTGTTACCGGTCCTTCAGCAAAATATCTATCGAAACAATATAACTCGACACCAGAACGACACTATCACATCAATTCACTGAAAGTCATTTACATAATCATCACCTGTTTGCTTAGAATATTTGTTTTATATTCTAAGCCTGTTTGCTTCATTCTCTGTAAATAAATAAAGAGTGAACTTCGTCTATGGGATCACTGACTAAAGTTTTAGGTTGGACTGGTTGGAGCACAGAACAACGGTCTTGCGTCACGGCTACAATGGCTTCATCCACGCCGTGGATTCCACGGCCATCTGAAGGGAACGTAGCGCTTTCTTGAGTTCGCATTGTTTGAAGAGAAAATCGGCAATCTGGCATCGTCTTCTCTAGAGTTCTCTGGGTGAATTGAATATGTTCTGTGTTGAATATCACAGAGGATGGGTATAGTTAGGTCATTGACACCGAAACATATGACTTTGGTTAATGGAGTTGGGATAGGTTAGTGAGAAACCAATTTTTATGAGATCGTTTTAGAATATCGAGGAAATATGAACAAATTATTAGTGTCTATAAACTAATCTTCAGGACAATCGAAGAAGGAACTTATTTTGGTGTGAGAAATATAGCTTTTCATACAGCCGAAATGATCGGACAGAACTAAGTGTTTTGTTAGGATATATCGTGTTTATAACATTCTTATTCAAATAAGGTTGGTGCTTGAGTATTTTTCATATGTATCACCCAGAATATCTAATAATCACATCAATTTCAATCAAAAAATATGAACTTTGAAGTGTTTGCAGAGAATTGATCCAGGCACGCATTAAGCTCAACTTTTTTTTTCAAATGGCTATATCTCTTTAACAGAGCCGAATTCGGAAAAATGGAAAATGAAAAAAAGGTTTCCTTTGGCCTCAAGAATCTACAGTTAAAATATATGTACAAGTCAAAGACTCACCCTGTATATGTACATATAAAAAATAATAATCACTTCTACATGAACAGTATATTTGGTTACATTCTATATCATAAAACAAAAAAAAACAAAACAGATTCGCCCCGAATAAAACAGAATTTATGGAGTATTATTTATGTCATATGTGGACCTAGCATTCGAGAACCCACATCCCTTTGTTGGCTGCTTAGCCAAGATAGCTCTGTCATCATTACTATCATTAAGAAGTTGGAGAAGCTGGAAAAGATATAAATTATGCTTGAAGATATAATCAACATTGTGTATTTACTTCATTGTTTCTTCCCAAAATACTCATTGTGTCTAATGTTATACCTAGCCATATCCCCATATGTGTAACAATTGTATGTAATATGATAATAATGAAACATTACTTACGTCTAAATATATCGATATATTGGCTTAGGTCCCAGCTCATCAGGGGCATCCAAACTGAAAATGGCAATTCCTAAGGGAAAGTTGAAATCGCCAATGTCATCATTGAAAAAATCCATTGTTAGAGAAAACTTCCTTCATTGCCAGCTCACTGTACACGACAACTAACAGTACGAACTACTAACACATAACACTAACTGAATCGCAATCTTGCACAAGTGCAAGCCACATACTACATGTCTGGACAAAAATATTCCTGAATAACCTTTGCTGTTCCTTACGATCACATATTTCAGTTTAGCGTTACTATTTACTACAATTTCCAGTATTCAAAAAATTATTCTTCACATTCACATTTTAATCCAGCAGCATCTACAAAATATTGTTTTTCCCATTACAGGAATCTTTATAGACAATTCTGAAGTTTTGATTCCTGCGAACCCAACATTAATTTCTGTTCAAACGGCATATTACACCTCAGCAGGAATCGAAATGCTGGGTTGACAGTAAATTTACAGTTTCTGCAACAAAAGTAGTTTTCATGTTACAGGAATCCAATTAACAGGAAATTCCAGTAATCTATTTTTTTGAGTGTAAGTACAAAGATCAGTTCCCTGACAGCCTCACAAGATCAAAACTGACACCACACTTCAGCAAACCTCCACATCTGTATGGTCTTTCAAAAATACACAAAGACAATATCCCGTTAAGACCAATCGTCAGTTCACGCAATTCCCCATGTCATCCCTTGGCCAAATACCTCCTGAAGATAGTGTCTCCACTCAGAGGACATACAACATCAATGGTCAAAAACACTGATCATTTCATAGAGACCATGCGCCAACAGCATATATCTGATATGGACATCATGGTCAGTTTCGACATCAAGAGTCTGTTCACTAATGTCCCTACCAACCAAACCCTCGAAATTGTGAGGAAAAAACTCGAGGAGGACACTGAATTGGCTGTTATATAGTTATAGTGAAAAGGGGTTACAGTCAACTGCGACCTTAAGGTCTATTGTGCCCCCTGACAGAGCTGTCATCATCGCGCCTCCTACAGCTCGCCCTCCAGTTCCAGAGATTTGATGAAATCCAGTATCTGGGACGGCTTCAAGGAGGATAACTCCCCACTTCTATAAGTTTCTTGTCCAAAGCTATCTTTCCTTTGGCTTACAATGGCATAGCATTCCGTAACCAGGTGAATAGGAGTTTCTTCCTCCTCCCCACAGAATCTACACTCATCAGTGTCCGATAAACCCATTCTCAACAGATGCTTCTTTAGGCGACAATGTCCTGTGAGAAAGCCAGTGAGTAGGTGAAGTTGGTTTTTACTGAGATCCAGATATTTTTTGGATCTAGCAGTTTCAAAGTTCCGGAGGAACTTTTTGGAGTGATCCATTCCTGGGAGATTCCGCCAGAGCTTTTCTCTTTCGGTTTTCTCTTTCAGCATAAATTCCTTCTTATAGGTGCATTTTCCTATACCACAGAAGGGTTCTGGGCCAGTGAGTGGCGTCTATGCGCCCTTTCTGGCCAGTTTATTGGCCTCTTCGTTTCCTACGATTCCCGAATGACCGGGAACCCAGATTAAAAAGACCTTATTCTTCTTGCCTACCTCATTGAGTTTGTTTCGGCACTCCCAAATCAGCTTTGAGCCAATGACGTAGGAGCTCAGTGCTTTAATAGCAGCTTGACTATCTGTATGAATAGCTATATCGCACTTCTTTCTAGATGTATATCCAGACATCTTCCGATTGCAAGTATTTCCATTTGAAGGACGCTTGTACAGGAGCCTAGCGATAGTGCACACTTGGTACTTGTCCCGTAAATCCCAGCGCAAGCTCCTGTAGCAGTTTCAGAACCATCAGTATACCATTTCATTGTATTTTCTTTGAGATTGTAGCTAGGAAGGTTTGCAGATGAGGTGTAGTCATTCAGAGAGGACCAAGCTCTCTGAAACCTGAATCTCTCATTGCCTGCTCCTTCTTTAGATACTCTGAGGATGGCCTCATGGGCTACCCTATCAATCACTAGATGTAGAGGTGTGAGGTCTGTGATGATCTCAAGCGCCCTGGTTGGGCACGTTCTCATAGCTCCCGTGATGACACAGGCAAGCCTTTGTTCTTTGTCGAGCATTTTCCTCGTACTTGCCTGACTTGTCTTTGCAAACCAGGCTACTGCCCCATATGTGACTATAGGTCTTACAATCATGACGTACATCCATCGCAGTATTTTTGGGTTACAGCACCAATTCCTGCCGCATAGACGCCTGCATGCCATCAGAGCTCTTGTAGCTCTGCCAGTAGCATTACCAACATGCTTATTCCACAGAAGTTTGCTATCCAGTGTTATTCCTAGGTATTTGACTTCAGACCCCCACTCCAAGATATTTCCGTTTAATACTAACGTTTTCATGGCTGGAAGTTTCCTCTTCCGAGTGAACGGAATCAATGTGGTCTTGGTTGGGTTGATGTTCAGCCCCACTGACAAGCACCACTGCTCAATAATTCTAAGGCCCTTCTGCAATAGGTCGCAGAGAGTGCCTTCGAATTTGCCTCTAATTATTAGGACTATGTCGTCAGCATAGCCTACACATTCAAAGCAAAGCTCCGTTAGCCTGTGTAGAAGTTCATCCACTACCAGGCTCCATAGGAGGGGGGATAGTACCCCACCCTGATGTGTTCCACGAGTAGCTTTGACGAAGACGGATTCCTCGCCCATCGATGTCTCAGCTATCCTCGTCGTTAACACCTCATACATCCATCTTAAGATGGTATTATTCACTCCTCGCCTCTCAAGTGCATCTCTGACATACACGTGTGTTGTGTTGTCAAAGGCCCCAGATACATCCAGGAAGGCACACATGGCGATTTCTTTGTAATTCAGAGTTCTCTGGATGACTTTAGTCAGCTGATACAGAGCGGTCTCCGTTGAACGTCCCGCCCTGTAAGCATGCTGAGAATTGTGAAGTGGTGTTTTCTCCAGATGCTCCGTTCTTATGTAGTTATCTACGACTTTCTCCATCGTTTTAAGAAGAAACGATGTTAGGCAAATGGCTCTGAAGGATCGAGGGTCAGTCCCGTCCTTTTTCCCTGCTTTGGGAATGAAGGTTACTGCCCTTCTCCACTTTTCAGGTATTTGACCCAATGCTAAGCTGCTTCTTGTGATATTCAGTAGATGAGGGAGGATCTCCTCCACTCCTTTCTGCAGGAGTATCGGAAACACCCCATCTATTCCTGGGGATTTATACGGCTGAAAGGTGCTTATTGCCCATTCAAGTCGTTGCCTTGTGAATATACTCTTAGCAATGTCCCAGTCCTCCTTGCGGGAGTTCTTGGTGTGCTTCATTGCTATTACAGTATTACTTATTCACTACCCGGGAAGTGTGTTTCGAGAAGAAGAATGGATCGTTCCTTCTCTCCTTCAGTGTACGAACCGTCTGGCCTTTTAAGCGACATAGTGGGGTTAGTTCCCGCTTTTGCCATGACTTTCTGAAGTCTGGCTGCTGTGGGAGTGGAAGTGATGCTTTCACAAAAGGCTTGAAAATTGAGTCTTTTGGCCTTCCTGATCTCCTTGTTGTACTGAGTAAGTTTCTCAGTGTACCGTTGCCAGTTACTGTCTCGTTTGGCTTTATTAAAGAGTCGACGGACTTCCTTTCTGTACCCCCAATATCCAGTTCACTTTTTTCGTCTCCGATACAAAGGTATTTTGTTTTTTCCAGGTTTATTTCCAATCCCCAATATTCATATGTCTCTTTCAGTTTACGTGTCATGTATTCCAGATCTTCTTTATCTCCTGCGAGTATTACTTGGTCATCCGCAAACTGTAAGGTGTAGATGTTCGTATCATTCAAGGGTATGCCCATCCCAGAACATTTTCGTTTCCACTGCATTAAAGCGTGCTTTATATAGATTTTAAATAAAGTGGGTGATATGGTGCATCCCTGTCGTAACCCCTTATTCACATAAAATGGACTTGACAATTTATTTACTATTTTAATTCTAGATGATGAGCGATAATATAGATTCTTCAATGCCCCAATAAGAGTCTGATTTAAATTTGTGTTCTGTAGTGTTTCCCATAGCATACACCAAGGTATTGAATCGTAAGCCTTGGTTAGATCTACGAATAAAATATGCGTTGCTAGGTTTACTGAACTTCTTTTTTCAATTATTTGTTTCATACAGAACACATTGTCCGTGCAAGATCTTCCAGCTCTGAATCCACATTGCTCCTCCTCTTCATCAATTTCTTTTTCTATTAGGGTTCTTAAAACTCTGCCGTATAGTCTGCTTAGTGTACTCGTAACTGAGATGCCTCTGTAGTTCGAGCATACATCTTTTCTCCCTTTTTTATGGATTGAAGATACATAAGCCCCCTTCCAAGCATCTGGAACATCTTCTCCGTTGATGTATCGGCTGAATATTGTAGTGAGCAGGTGAAAAAGTTTTTCAGTACCGTTCTTGATGAGCTCTGCATATATTCCTTCTGGGCCGCAGGATCTACCCTGTTTCAGACCTTTTATATTTTCCACCACCATCTCCATATCAATTTCGATGTTCTCACCTTGAACAATAACTGCGTTTTCCACTTCCTTGTATTCTGGACGTCGCTCTTGAAGTAATTCTTTATAGTGGTCTATCCACTGTTGTTGTCGGATTACGCTTATGTTGGATTTTTCTTTTCCTGTTGATTTCACATTTTTTATGAACTTCCATACTTCCGTAGATTTCCTACCCCCCATGTATGTATCGATTTCTCGGCATTTTTTATCCCACATTTCGTTCTTTGCTTTGTTAATCTTGTTTCGTGTTTCTCTTTTCATGGTGTTGTAAGTATCTCTATATTCCTGTAGCCTTGTTGTGATCCACTTCATATAAGCTTTCTTCTTTAGTGCTATCATTTCTTCTATTTCACCGTTCCACCATATTTTTGTACTGTTGGATTTTCTTTTCTCTCCAATAGCTTCTCTGGCTGCTCGATGTATACTCTCAACAATATTCTGGTATATACTAGATGTTCTTTGGTTTTCCGGAGATTGTAAATACATGTCAAGTCTACGTTGATACAGATACTTGGTAGAATCGTCTGAAAGGCCCTCCAAATTATATTTCGGGTAATCTATTGTTTCACCTGCTTCATCAAGTTTGGGTATCTGCTTTTCTGTCCTTGACGAAAGTTCTTGCCACCTTGGCCCTCAAAAGGTAATGATCGGATCCACAGGTGACTCCTCGATGAACCATCACGTCCTCTATTTTTAAAGATGTTTTTTGTCGGGTGATAATATAATCTATGATTGATTTCAATTGCCTTGTCGGTTGTTCCCAAGTATATTTGTGGATCAATTTATGTCTGTAGAAGCCGTTTGTGATTTTTAGTTCGTTCTGTTCACAAAAGTCAATTAATCTAGTTCCATTGTCATTAACGGTATTCTCTCCATAAGGTCCTATCACGTTGTCGTCTGTCTTGGATCCTGTCCTACTATTAAAGTCACCCAACAACACAAGTTCTCTGGTGTTCCCTATTTGAACAACTGTGTCGTTAAGTTTCTCGAAGAATTCATCTTTTATTTGGGCTTGTTCATCATCTGAAGGTGTGTATACTGCCATTATAGCAATTCGCCTGCCCCAGAGGTCTAGGTTGAGTGTTAGAATATTCTCGTTTATGTATTGCCAGTTTCTGATGTTTTTCTTATATTTTGAATGCACCAGAATAGAAACTCCACGTTTTGCTCTTTGTTCCTTGGGCACACCACTAAATATATGGACATACTTATCCCAACTTCCTCTGTTCCGTGGCCTTTCTTCTTGGTCTCAGTCAATGCTATAATATCCATATTCATCGTCTCTAGTTCCGAAGTAATTTCCAACATCTTGTTTCGACTACCTTGTACATTCCATGTTCCATAATTCATATACCTATACCATATACATATATATACATATATATATACATTGTATATTCTGAAATACAAATATAGTTAATATTGCTCCTTATGAGCACACAGGCACGTGGAGACGTTTGCCTTTGGTCATATGCCAGTCTTGAGTGCACCCCAAGCCCAGTATTTGGCCTTCTTTGTTGATCCAGGGTTCCTGGATCAGAGCAATGCTCAGTTGCAGACTCGCAAATGACCTTGCAATCACCGCTGAAGAACCCTTCGCGTGATGCAGGTTTTTCTTCTTTTTTTTTCTTGTTACAGATATAATTTCAAGATATTTGCCTCCAGTTAGATGAAAAGGCATGTTTTCTCAAGCACAAGGAGCTCTGTAACATGGATAACAGCATATTTTTGAACAAATTCAGTATCACCACACATACACGGGGAGACAGAGTTTTTTCAGAGGTTTTTATCTGTTCTCGTGTATCATACGCAGAATTGTATGGTACCCCGTTTACATTCCCTCTGCTAACACTCAGATTTGGAGCGGGAAACAGATTTTATTCTTTTATACAATCTGTTCCTTGTCGCCATTTCTTCACACGTGCCATATGCCATATATTGTTTGATATTACAAAACAGTATGTAATTCTCTCTTTCAAAAGAATATATATATATACTTGTACTACTTTGTAGAAGAAGATTGTTGTTTCGGGGGAGAGATGGTGGTTACCCAGTCCCTTTATGTCCCAACCTTCATCTTTTCCTGTTCCTCCTCAGATTCCTTTTGGGGTATTTCCCTTTCGGAATCTGAGTCGGTCCCTTTGGCCACCAGGCAGCTCGACTCAGTTTGCTGGGTAGCAGAGGAAATCTCCGCTCCCACTGGCGCCCCGGTAGAGCCACCAGGTTGGCCCAGACCTGCGTCTGCTTCTTCTCCCTGCGTCTTGAGTTCTCCGGATGTGGAGGGCATCTCCACGTCCATCGAACTTTCCGCCGGGACATTTGGGACGTTTGTACCCTTCAACCCTGAGCCTGGGATGCACCCAAACCGGAAGTTTAGGCTGCATCCCACTGCATTCAGAGCTTCTTCAGATTGGGGATCGATCCCAATCGTGAGGACCGTTCCTTTGCCCTCTTTCTTGGAGTTCAGAACTCTCCATGCCCCAGTGTTGAGGTTGGAATTCTGAACTTCCACGAGTCTGAGGATTTTCTCAGACTCCATCTCCTGACTTCTTGGAAAGATGACCGTGATGTTGGTGGGCTTGGGGATGTCGTCTCCCTCTAGCACCACCAGCTCAGGCCCCTTCCAAGATTTCAGTTGCGGAACTGATCTTTTGATCCATTCCGCAGATCCCTGGGATCCACAGTCCACCAGCATCATTCCATTTCTGAAATGAACGCCAGCAAAGTGGATCCCCCTTTCCTGGCTCTGGCACATCTCCTCCACTAGAATATCCTCTAGGGAGGAAAGTTGCTCGACCTCCAGGGTAGCCTTAGGGTAGTCCTTAGGCATAATTCCTACCCTGGAGGTTTTCTTTGCTTTGACAGCTGCTGCATAACCGGTGGCTTGCCCAGTTTTTGCTGCAGTCGTCTTCTGCTTCTTTGCTGGAGGCCGCTGAGGGGGTGTGATAAGCCCCGGGCCTCTTTTGCTTCCCGAAGGAGTGGTCTCCGGAGCCGTGGCCGAAGGGCCTGCTCCCTAGCCTCCTCAGGTTTAACGCCCTGGTGGAGGAGTCGCAGGTACCTCCGAACCCCAGCCCCACTAAGACCCCTCCTTAGCGGGTCGTCCCTGCCACCTGGTTGTCCCAGTTGGGGCCACTGGAATGGCAGTCGCGCTTTTTTAGGTCTGTTGACCTTCCCCTATGAAGGGTGCCCGGAAAAAGAGGCGGAGGATTTCTCCACCCCTTGAGGTTGGAACCAAAGAGCACCAAAGACTAGCTCGACTGGGAGAAACCAAAAAATCTAAGCTAGCCCATGCTTGGAACGAGGACCACAACATCAGATGGGATGAAGCTTCCATAATATCAAAGGAAGAAGGATGGAGAAGGATGAAATTGAAAGAAGCAGCCTTCATGGCCATAACTCCCAACCCAATTAGTACACCCTCTGTGGAAATAAAGGATGTCTGGGCACCAATTATAAGATCTGAATTGAGAAGGATGAACTCGGCTCAGGGTGGCAATTAACACTAACTTTTTTTTTTGTGCCTGAGGAAGGAGGAAAGCATCATGCCTTCTCCGCAGCGGGCGGTTCAATGCTGGGATTCGTGTGGGACTCTAACCCAACTAAAACCTCCTCCTCGCCATCTTAGTCGGAATCCCAAGGACACCGATTCCAACTATGATGGTTTGCGCAGGAACGGGCACCATACCGGATCACCAAGACGATTGGTATTTCACGGTGTAGTTTCTGCGTGGTAGTATCAGACTCTTGCCCCCCTTGGATGTAGGGATTGAGGGGAAGAAACCTGCACCTCGACTGACGGGTCTCACAGTTTGCGGTCTCACAGAGAACTTGTGAGGAGTCCACAGACTGTTGTTGACCTAGTTCCGTATTTTCACCTGGCTTTTTCGCAACGGAACTCAAACACCAGGGATATAGATCCTCAGGAGGTCTTGGCCGGCTCACTATCAGTTTGTCAATCACTGACTCCCCGATAGCGAGCCGTTGGCCCTGGTCTCTCGGGGATTGAGCTATGAGAGTGCGGTTTCCGTCAGACATTAACGTTACTCCTTGGGTCTGCCCCGAGTCCGAGGATTCGGGGGGCCAAGTGGGTCATAGTTATTCTGATTCATGCAGTGGCCTTCAGCCCGAGGAGAAAAGTGAGTCGTAACTCCTTGTCCACGCCCGGGTTGCCAGTGTGGCGTAGGCCAGATGCAAGTTTTCCACGTTCGAAACACTAACGTTACTCCTTGGGTCTACCCTGTGTCTGTGATTACAGGGGGGCCAAGTGAGTCATAGTTGTTCCCTGCATGTGGTGCTAACATTACTTCTTGGGTCTACCCCTTGTCAGTGGACCCGGGGGGCCAAGGAAGCCATAGTTACCCACGCCACTCTCCCATGCTCATCTCTCGAAGCCTTTTCTCGATAGCTCGGTCTCCAGCGTCTTCTAGGTCGTTTAGCCTAGGGGTGGATCGCGAAGATGTCACAATCTAAGCGCACGCTTAGACTCGAGCCCTTGGATTTGAAAGGAGTTTGGGTTCGGGAAGTGTGTTGTGAAGTACTAACGTTACTCCTTGGGTCTACCCAGAGTGAGCAGCCTCCAGGGACCAAGTGAATCATAGTTACTTGTGAAGCACTAACGTTGCTCTTTGGGTCTACCCCGAGTCCTCAGATAAGAGGGGCCAAGAGAGCCTTACTTCAGAAGTACTAGCATTACACTCCTTGGGTCTACGAAGAGTCTGTAGATTCTCTCGCTTGCTCTCCATCTTCTTCTCTTCTCTTCCTCTTGCCTGGTCGGTCGCTCTGTTCTTCCCGAGTAGTAATATTAGCTTCCACGGCTCGGGGGCTCCGCGGGGCTACGCAGTCGCTTGATCTCGGTCGGTTGGTGCCTGCGCTGCATACTACGCCTACCGGGCTGAGGTATCCCTCCTCTGCTCCGTAACTTGTGTTCTGGTTTTGTTATGTTTCCATTTCGTTTTCATGTTTTCTGGGCAGTGCGAGGCACACATCCCTCATTCCAGGTCGTCATCGTGTTATCTATCCTAGGGGTCGGGAGAGGGAGGCAGAGAAATCATAGGAGTGAGTGTTCGGTGTAGGTGGAATTGGTATGTTGTGCAGTACTAACGTTACTCTTTGGGTCTACCCTGGGTCTGACGACTCAGAGGGCCAAGAGAGTCATAGTCACTCCTTGGTTTTGGTCATACTTGGTTTTTCGCTGTTCCTCCATAGGATTCACAGCTACTTAAGCCCGTACACCAAGACAAGGTGATGACCACGTACGGGAACCTAACCTAACCTGACCAAACTTAACCTACTGCGCATATCAACTGCGCATCTGATCGGATCAAGGTGACCTCTACCAGAAAATAATACTTCGTATATAACTTGAATAGTATAATAATTGCCTGCTCCGGTAGACTAGTGGTTAGAGTGACTGGAATTTCGAAATTGCATCCTTATAACCCGCGTTCGAATCCCAACACTGTAATTCAATAATGGTGCGTACAAGTCCAGACGGACCTACACCCTGAAGACGGGCAGGCGAATGCTTGCCGAAACGTCGGAAACAACCAACCGCATAGAGATAATGGAAACAGCCCAAATAATCTTTCAACAAATATTCCATTATCAAGAATATCACAATCACGCAACATCACGTCATCTTCCCAAACTGTGACATAATGCATGGAACTTAGAGGAGACACCTTTCAATAATAAATAGTGAAGCCAAAACATCTGAACAAAACTGGGTGATTGTTACTACGGAAGCAAAATGTAGTAAACATTCTCGCAACGTTGTATCTGCTGTCACGTTATAGCACTGATAGCATGTAAGATCTATATTCCGCAAATTTACATTTTCTGACCGCACGTGATATCACGTCTGATATTTTGTGAAGTGATTGAAGTGAACCTTTCTTCGGTACAAATCACTTTTCTAAGCTGAGTGTTTTGCTTCTCAATGTCATTTTTAATAAGCCCATGTAAAAAATTGAATTCGTCTTTGGTCATTCTGAAATACCTACATTTGAAACCGATCTGGATTCTGGGTTCGTTGATTTATTTTGTATATCGAACCCCTTCTGAGATTCACCAGCAACTATAAAAGCAGCTATGTTCTCCATATCTTCTTCCCATTCCCTCGCGTGAGCTCACGTGATCTTTTGACCCAGTATATTCGCTATGAGAGTGGACGAGAGATTCTGTAAACTCCTTTTTGTTGAAAAGACATAATTTTTTTTCCCTACTTAAACCTGTATTTGTATTTTTGTATGAACTCACTAATTAAAATGGAAAGACTATTTTCCGCCTGAATAAACTAATATGAAAATACCCCCTTTTACATATGCTGATGTAGTATCGGTCACATGCAGGCTTTCACAGCCAGATTCAACCTCAAATCTACGGTCTTCCGAGTTTTCTAGCATTGGTCCAATTTATCAATCAGAAATATGAATTGAAAATATACGGTGTGTTGCATGACTTAGCGATAATTTAAGGGCATCAAATATTCCTAATTTTATCGATAGAAACACCCACATTGCGGGGTTTACCCCCCTATTAAATTATTTTTTTTTTTTAAGTTGACCCTTTCAAATGATATCGATTTCTTTGGACATAAAAGTCCTACTGATGCGAAAAAAACGTTTTTTTGGAAGATAATACTACCACCTTTTATTGACGTAGAACAATATGAGAACATTTAACTCGAAAATGTCATAAAAAAATTCTTTAAAAAAATTTCAGCCGAAAAATTCAGTCCTCAATAGTACGAAAACTAGCGCATTCATTTTTTTAAGAATTTTTTATGAAATTTTTGAGTTGAATGTTTTCATATTGTTCTACTTTGCTGAAAGGTGGTAGTATTATCTTCCAAAAAACATTTTTTTCACATCTGTAGGACCTGCATGTCCAGAGAAATCGATGTCATTTGAAAGGGTCAACTGAAATAAGAAAATTAATTTAAAATGGCGGCTATTTCAAAAATAGGGGGGGGTAAACCTCCCGATGTTGGTGTTTTGTCGATACACTTAGATATATTTGATGCCCTTAAATAATCGCATGCCCAAACGGCCAAACACACTGTATATTCACGATTATGTATTTTATTTTGAGCCACATCTTTTCTGAGAATTGCATGCACATCAAGCAGAAAAATTCCAGAATAACAACTGGGGTACCCTGAACATGCAGAGTAACATCACCCATGAGGCTAATAAATAATTATGTATTCATTTCATAATATGTATAACAAAAAAATGGCAAAACGGGAATATTTCAATTGATTTTTCTGAATTACTGTTATTTGTTACATCTACACAAATTAGTTAACAATTGAATACTACATCCAAAACACACTAGATCGCGAATTGAATTGCAAATGAAATAAAAAAACTCCACATACTCTGACATTTCTAATAAGGGAAACATTGTACGTGAAACGGTTTCTGACTTTGACCACCATGGCGCTGGCATGAATTTCGAATGGATCATACAGGGTAAGAACACCATAGAATTTTGTGTTTTGAAAATTGCTTGTTTTCTGTGGTATTAACCTATCCAAACAAAATAGTATTTCTCTATAACCATGATTTGTGAACAAAAGTGCCTGCACGTTTTATTCAAATTTCTTTAAACTTGAATATTTTTGAAGACTGTTTAACGTTTCTGTACCAAGTTAAGGATTTTGAAAGTTTGATAGTCAATATGGAACAGAAAGCGATCAAAAAGCGCAATCGGGGTATCAACAAGAAAATTGGGTTTTCTGAAGAAAAAGTGACCAGAAATATAGCTGAAAATCTGTTGTCTCAAGAAGTCGGCAAGAATAATTCAGATGCTAACACATTTAGGGACAAACTTGAAGCTGAAGAATGTGCAAACGGTACTTCTAAAATTAAGCTAATTAAAACCAAGAAACGCAAACTTGAAAAACTGAAGGAAACTAATAGGATGAAAGATACTGAAGATGATATAAACCAAAAGACAAAAAAACGGAAACAAGAAAGTGCAGGAGGAGTAACCGAGAATTCTGAAGAAGCTGAGGGGACGGAAGTGAAAAAATCAGATAAATCTCTCTCTGGGCGGGCTGTGAAGCGATTGAAGCATCAGCAACTTTTGGAAAAAAAGAAGAAAGAATCTGAAATTGATGCGCAGCAAAAGGCGCTGAACTACCTATCGAAATGGAAGCATTGTAGATCAGAATGGAAATTTGAAAAGTTACGGCAGGTTTGGCTAGTCCAAAATTTATATAGCGCAAATAAATTAGATGACAAATTTTTTGGCATTTCTGTTGAATATTTCAATAATTCAAAAGGAAAGATTCATTCTCAAATCCAGAATGAGGCAGTGAAAATAATTGAAGATGGGAAAATTGAATTGGAGGATCCTGCAAAATTTCAACGTGCGAAGGATATTATCCAAAATATACATTTAAGTATGATGGGTGTATGAATACCGAATTTTCCAGAAATGATATCGTTCATATGGATCAAGATGAGTATTGATGACAGGACTTAACCCCGAAGAACACCTTCGCTCAATTTGAAGTTAAATGAATTGATTCTTTTCTACACTACACGAACATATCAGATCGGCATGCTAAACCTCCTGATTAACCACAAGAAGCTTATTCAGAAGATCCAAAAATAGGTACGAGAACTGATTTTGAATTCTAATTATATTGGGCAAATAACACTATGATGGTATTGTGAATGTTCTTTGTATCTTGATCAATCATTTCCTTCTAGATATTCAACATCTTTGAATGAAAAGCTAGAGACTGGATTCATGAGTTGAGTGGAGGTTCATTATATTGAATAAAATAAAAAGTATTTAGATAGAGAGAGAGAATTCTCACAAAGAAAAGTGTTTTTTTATACTGTTATTAAATGATTTTCGTTTGGTGTTTGGGAGTCTAGAACACATCTTCTTTCAAAATTGATTTCAATAAGTAACCCACATACAAGTATTTGTGTCCGTGGAATAAAATGTTTATTGAATGAATATTCATAATAATCATTATTCTTCATCTACAGCAGTCAGAAAATTTCTCTAATATGCTCTAGAACCCTGTATTGCTACTATTATATCCATTTGACTGCTTCATATAAGCACGTTTACAGAAATTTTCATATTTGCTGCATATCATTAATACTCCGGCTACACATCTAATAAAAATTAGATCTCAATAAACTGGTATTCCGATGAATATTTTACCATTTCAGTAACTTCAATTATATAAATCAGATAAATTGTTTGCTAAATTCAAGTTTCCTTCCTGTTTTAGATAAATATAATTCTTATACCTTCAATACTGTGTGGACATATAATTTGTGTCAGAAGTAGATTTTTACATTCTGCACTTTGTTTGAATTGTTACATACAGGATTCATGAATCAGGTTCATTTTAGAAATGCATTATTCCCGATCCATCGAGATAATGATAAATATTTCTAGAATATACCTGATGTTATTTATCCTGATTGATATACTAAAACTGAAAAAAATATACAATAATAATATAGATTTTGCATTATTATTTCATCTAATCAGCATAAGTATAGAAATATTTCAGAATAGTGGTATATATTCGTTTATTGCAGAAACTCCCAAAATGGTTATTTTATTTAAGTTTTTGAGTAATACTCATTCTGAAATTATCAGTTACTAATCACACAAAAACCACAGAAGAAAAATATTGACATTTTTTTCTGCTTCTGATCAAAATGTAATTCCATATCATTTCTGTTGAAACAGGAATGTTGATAATATACCTAGGTGTGTTATGGTATAATTCTCAAGGAAAACACGAAAAATAATTTAAAACTTAAACAGGCTGTTTGGAGGGTGAGTAGCCATAGGTAAAATGGTGGATGGTGATGCTCTTGGCTACTTGTTGCGCCTAATAAAATAACATTTTGCCCAAAATTCAAAGTGTTATATTTTTTTTGCCATTTTTCTCATTAAAATCTTGAATTTTTTTAAATTTAATGCTCGATGTGCCTATAAAATGATTCATTTTTTTAGTGTAGTCTTGTCTTAATCAGATTGAATCACAATTTCATACAAACGTCTTCAAAAAACCTGACAGTGTCGTATCAAAATGAAAAAAAAAATAATGTTGTGTCCACTTTACAAAGTGAAATAAAAAACAAATTACATAGTGTGGGGTTTTAAAATAGTTTTAAAAACTTCTCTAGTAAATACTCTTTGCAATATGTATATAACATGTACTAATAATCAGATAACTCAACAAAAAACCGTTTTGTCTTCAAGGATGCCTTGAAAGGGTGACGACAAAATTTAATTGAGCCGGTAAAATATTTTCTCTCATTTTAACACAGCTGAAAATAGCGTGCTCATTTTATAAGCACCTCGAGCATTAAATTTAAAAAAATTCAAGATTTAAATGGGAAATTTCTAGAAAAATGGCAAAAAAATTATAACACTTTGAACTTGGGCAAAATGTAATTTTATTAGGCTTAACAAGTAGCCAAGAGCATCACCGATTCACCATTTACTACACATCCTCCAAACACCCTGTAAAATTGTCACATCAGTATTGATGAATTGATTCAATTGTATATTATTTTATTCAACCAACTTCTTATAAACCCAAGGTCAGTGGAAGATTGATAAATTTTTCAATATACAATGAATTATTTCAACTCAGCCAGCTCCATCATTCACAAAAAAGAAAATGATTTACTACTTTCAAATTATTATTATCATCATGAAATAGCTTCTTTTAGTTGGGGGAAGATCTTCTATACACCAAAAAAACTCTGAAACATTTTGTCGGTCATTATACCTTTTATCGTCATTATCTTCTGCATCCTGAGGATCCTGGTTAGCTATTGCAAGATAATTTAATGATCTTTGGAAGCTTCCCAATGCATAGGAAGGATATGTACTTTCATCTTCTACTTCATATGAAAAGTTGTGGTTTTAAAAGTGCAGTAGCCAGCTTTGGCTGCAACCTCAGTTCCTTGGTGAGTAGGTACACTACGCAATGTTCATATCTCAACATACCTGAGCACTACAGGGTGCTCCACCATAAACTGGACAAACGTATCCTATTTTGATGAGGCTTTTCTTTTGACCAGTGATGAAACTCATCAAAATAAGTTATTTCACCGCAAATTTCTTATATGAATGTTCAATTTAAAAAAAATTATAACAAATTTTGAGCATCAAATACTACTCTGGCCTGCATCTCTCTGTTCCAAGTTTATGAACATCCGAGAAGTTGGGTGATTTCTTAGCGGAAATCTTGTTCTGTACAGCTTATACGCTGAACTGGCATTTTGTTTTGACTCACCATAAATTAGAGTATATAAACAAATTCATGATTTTAATAAACGTAAAGACTTGTACAATCCACACTGCACCCTCGACGTAACACGATCGAAGATTACTGATCATAATCGATATTCTGAGTCATGTATCATAGGAGGCAAAAAACAAGAGATGTTGATATCTACGGAGAAGCTGGCAAGGGAGCAGGTTCGGACTAGAAAATATTCTAGTTTCATTTTCTCGAAACAGGGGCATATAATTCATATAAATACTTGTTGGTAAAATTACTTCTTTTGACGAGTTCTACCATCTTTCAAAAGAAAAACCTCACCTTCAAATACATCCTGTATAGCCTAGAGAAAGTAATTTTTGCCCGTTTTCGAAGCATGAGCGAGTTGGAGCAAAATAACGATATCGCTCATCTTTGAAATTTTTTTCTAGGAAAACTGGACGTGTGCCAAAAAAATAAAAACGCTCCATTAATGCAAACTTATGGTAGAATCTGAAGCAGGTAGCGAATTTTTGAAAACGGAATGTTTTTTGAACCTGCAAATTTAATCTGAACTTATATCATAATTCCCACCCTGTATTTTTGAAATAGTGTTGGAATAATTGAAAGTTGACAATCATATTGTTCTACTCTGAAAATGTCATCAATATTGATCACGCCATACCAAGTTATGAATAGAAGAAAAATCGGTCGAATCGGACAAATCACCCTGTAGACAGGGTCGGATTAAACATGTGGGGGGGCCCCTAGGCAGTGCAATCTTCCCCGTCTAAAACATTCAATTTTTGTCGTGCACGGGGGACCCCTAGCTGATGCGGGGCCTCTTAGCTGAAATGGGGCCCCTAGGCAGTCGCCTACACTGCCTAATGGTTAATCCGGCTCTGCCTGTAGACTCTCAATAAAGGCCTCCAACTATAAACCAAACATTGTTTCGAAACTGCCTTGACAAGGGTAAACTTCTCCTAATATCTGACGGTCTCCCGGGTCTCCTCCGGAATCACCTTGTATATAAAGGTGACATATATGTATTGACGTTTGACGCTCTGACGAATGGGCTGGCAGAACTGAATTTGACCACGAATTCTTCATCAGAGAGCTCAGCTAATCGATTAAGACCATTTTTTGTTGGTCAAAATTAGAAAATTACAAACATTTTGGCAGAATGATCACGCTATGGCCCGAGGAAGAAGAGCGCTAAAAAAATACTCGAGGATTACCTCCATCTTTTGGATTAATTCAACATAGATTCGGTGTATGTAACTACCGTACCCTGTGAATGCTGAAGTAATAATTGCGTTTTATATTTTTTTGCCCTCGCGATAAAAGATTGTGCGCTACATATGTTAGCTGAAAAACATGTGTATTCCTGCCTTCCGACAGTAAGCCGAGAGCAGTGAGCGACTGAAGTGCAAATGAGAGTTTTTTCCTGAGCCAAAACGGACTTTCGAAGTTTCCTAGTTCTGCAGTTTCGACTGTGGAATAGTGTTGAAAGGTTGAATTATTTTGCTACTCGATTCTGTCGTTTTCACCTGTTTTTTTGGATATAGTCAAGGTTGATTTAAGAAATTTTAGATTTTCATTTTGTTTTGTTTTTCAACTTTATATTTCAATGTAGAGGTAGACCAATTCAGAATTCAACATTTGATCCTTTTTCGTAGTCTTCATTACATTCTCAAACATATATTTTTTCCTCTAAAGATTTCATTGAAATAAGATATCATTATTTTATTAGGTCCAGTCATCTGGTGAACTTCCAAGACAACGTCGCATGTGGGTGCGCCATCATTGTTTTCGATTGTTTTCATTTCAGTTTTTTTTAGAAAATATCTACATTTTCGTTATTTCTCAATGCATCAAATTTCAAATAAATTTCCATACCTCTTTAATCTATAATTATTGTAAATAATATTAATTGTATTTTGTTACTCGAATTTTTCTTAACGATTTCGATTTTTTGTTTTCGATTTCACTTTCTTTGAATTTCATTTTGCCCCAAATATATTCTATTCACACTCAAAGTCGAAAGATAGAGCTTATTACTAAATTTGAAACCGATCGAAACCATTGAACCAGTCATTTGGACTGACTCGAGAGAATTTTCGACTAATTTCACAGTTGGGACCATGTAATAAAGATCTTCTTCCAAGAAACTAGCACTCACATATCGGTGCATGTTTTGGTTAATCTCAATTTGATATCTTGTAATCAGTCCTTGCTTTAGTTTCAATTGTTTCTTTTACTTTTAGGAAGGATCCAGATTTTTGTTCAAGATGACAAAAACGGTTGAGGGTAGTGGACTTGTATCAGATAATCGACAAGGTGACTTTTCCAAATTTGTTAGATTAATGTATTGAACCTCAAAAACTTCAAACTCAATTCTTTTTCTGAAATCCACATTTTTTTTCATTATAACACATTGCCTTGAAAACCTTGATATTGATGAAATAAAATTCCCTATTCACCATAAAAAATGAAGTGAGATGCCTACTTTTGTGAAAGTAACTTCATAAAGAATCGAAAATACAGTAGGATATTTTTTTCTAGATGAGGTAGGAGATAGTGTTATACCTGCTGTTGTACCTTTTGGACATTTGTACCCAAATTGACATGATATTGGCACGATATCACAGTTGAAACAACAATGAAAGAGTAGTTACATGCTTAATAATGTGAAACATGATCAAAGTAATCGTTGGGTAAGTAATTTTTCAATATTTTCATTTTCCAGGTAGAGATGATCAATTTTCTTGTCTCGAAGGAAACCCATTTTTTTCATTCAATTTCTCATTTCGAAAAATATTTTCTCCTCCAGACATACAGGGTGTCTCAAGTTCGAGTGCCTATCAGACGTTTCTGGCGGAGAACTGGACATATTTGAAATCTGAAAATTGGGATTATGATATTGTTCGAAATTCTCTACAGACCTAAAATATTTTCAGAGCCAGAGCACGGTTATACAGGGAGTGAAAATAAATTAGCTCAAAAATTTGTTTTCAATGTTTTCGTTTCTGATATGATTGAGTATGCAATGATGAATACATTTCTGTTGAAACTATTGTATTCATTCGAATAGTTTTCAAAATATCGAAAAAAAACCTGAAAAAAAGTCAAATATTCATAGTCAGTATTATGTTCATTTTTCTTATTCTGAACATCCTGAGTGTAAACCGTTTTCACAACGTCAGAGTAGAAGAATGTGAAAAGGTCATGTATCTTTTGAATTTCTTGAATATCAATCACAGGGTGTTTCAAATTTCTTGTCAAAAACTGTGATCGAAAATCGGCCATAACTTCTGTTTTTCAAATTAGAACCCTATTTTCTTATTATTGCGTTGGATTCTGCGGCGAAAAATAATGATAGCACTCTCAGATGCTCTTGCTCCTAAATTAAGTAATTCCCGAGTTATTTGAGCTTTTCTGGATTCATGTTGTACTTATACTGCATTCACTTTTATAAAGTAGCCCGGTTGGCGCTGGAATTCTGACACATTTCACCGCGTATATTTTGAAAATGTTAGGTTATACTCATTCTTCTGTCAGATATGGACGCAACGTTGTCGTTTCTACATATAAATCGTAGAAATTACGTATTTATCAAAATGTTTATTTACTTTGGGAAAACAATGAATTTGAGGAAATATTATGTGAATTCAATAATTCCAAAGATCTGACGAATATTGAAGAAACTTTTTTTCTGTTAATACTGGAAATATTTCACGTGTACGAGTATAAATATGATTGGAAGATTCAGTTATGCTATTTTCTTGTACGAAAATCAAGAACCGAGTTTTGAAATTTTACTGAAAAATAATGAACAGAATAGTCCGTTACTTTGTGATAGTTCATTAACCCGATAGAAAAACTTTTAGACGAACAAAACAGACGGACGTATGGAAATCCCCACTTTTCAAAATTCTCAAGAAATAAGTCTACAGAGGACAATTAAATACCTCTTTGCGCAACTTGAAATACTCCAGTACGAAAAAGTAGTGGCACTACGAATCTTGTGTCACAGTTAAATGAGTTAAAGCTTAAAAAAACTAACTTCATTCACAAAGTGAAAAAGAGTAATTAGAAAGTAGACTTGGCAATGTCGCTTGATTTTCACGAGTGCCAACCTGCGTCCGTTTTAAGTAAAAGAACTTGATAAACCTAAACCATGGCCCACCAAGATACTTTATAAAAGTGAATGGAGTATAGAATCAAATTCATCTGATCTTCTACCTGAGAATATTCTGTGACCATAGAAGATAAGTTATCCCATCATCAATTCACAAGTGACAGGTCTAATTTTAGGTTTTATCTGTACTTTTCGATTTTATTCAATGGTTTCATAAAAATATTCATCGGATATGTTGCATGACAATATTCTGTGACCATAGAAGATAAATGATCCCATTAATAATTCACAAGTGACAGGTCTAATTATTACTTGTTACTATGGTTTCATGAGAATATTCATCGAAACTGTTTAGATTCGATGAATTTGACTCTACGTACGACATGAATCCAGAAAAGCTCAAATAACTCGGGAATCACTGAATTTAGGAGAAAGAGCATCTGAGAGTGCTATCATTATTTTTCTCCGCAGAATCCAACGCAATAAAAAATAGGGTTCTAATTTGAAAAACAGAAGTTATGGCCGATTTTCTATCACAGTTTTTGACACAAAATTTGAAACACCCTGTGATGATATTCATGAAATTCAAAAGATGTATGACCTTTTCACATTCTTCTACTTTGACGTTGTGACAACGGTTCACACTCAGGATGTTCAGAATAAGAAAAATGAACATAATTCTGACTATGAATATTTGACTTTTTTTCAGGTTTTTTTTCGATATTTTGAAAAATATTCGAATGAACACAATGGTTTCAACAGAAATGTATTCAGCATTGAATACTCAATCATATCAGAAACGAAAACATTGAAAAAAATTTTTTGAGCAAATTTATTTTCACTCCCTGTATAACCGGAAGTGCTCTGGCTCTGAACATATTTTAGGTCTGTGGAGAATTTCGAACAATATCATAATCCCAATTTTCAGATTTCAAATATGTCCAGTTCTCCAGAAACGTCTAATAGGCACTCGAACTTGGGACACCCTGTATATTATTCCGAAAATTCCCATTTTCTTCAACAAAAATCATTTTGGATCTACTATAATAGAGTAAATTTAATAAAAAATATATATTTATCTATATGAATATTTCATTTCCAATAATCTTACTTCTTTCGATCGAGAAAAAATATTTTCAATTGAACTAATGATACATCTTGTATTCACACATAAAGCCCACACTTTTCTTGTATGTAGAGTGGCGGCCGGTAAAATTTTCTGAAAGTTTGTTACCTATACTGAATGTGGTTAACAGGACAAATAACAAACAGACTTACTTGAACAAAGCCGACGTTTCGTTCATATATTTGAATATTTCAAGTAAAAACAGAAATCTTACCAAGTTCATCAAGTCAACAACAAGAATTGAATGAAAGGAATTAGGTCGAAAATGTGTTCGTAAATCAACAGCAACAACGTCATGTAATAAAATGGTTGGTACCCTGTTGTTGTACCCGACTCAGTCACCAAAAGTGTCAATGGGGCAAACCCAATTCTATGGCTAGTTTTCTAAATAGATGGAGTTGAAAATCGCCCAGATTTTCGGATTTATTTTTTATTTATTAAAAGTTAGATTGAATTTCTGTTTCATGCGTTTACCTATACCGGTCATAGTAATGAAATAATTGGATACCTATGATTCAAAATATTTATATTTACCATTTGAATGCTCTCGACTATTTTCTGACGGGCTATTTGAAGAGTACCAAAATCGACCATAATTTGCATAATTTGAAGATCTGCGACTCAAAATTCAGAGAGAAGTCGGAAGAATACCTGTTGCTGCTTTGAATAATTCATTCAGGAGTTTCGAAGAACGGCTTGTACATTGTCAGCCAACGGTGCCCAATTCGACAATTTAGTAGATTTAAATTGTTTTCCATCCTTGAAAAGGAAACTCATCGATTTCAAAAAGCGAGTAGCCATACCCAATTGATTATTTTCTACGACACAACTAATTTTCCTTTCATTCACACCGTTGAGTAGGTATGTAATTAAGGTCGGCGTTTAAAGCGAGTAGAAAATCTCCTCCGATAGAGGCGCCACCGTGCATTTTATGAAATATCTCCATAGAACTTACATTATCACTATAAGTTCTATGAATATCTCTCTAATCATGAATGAAATGTACAATGGCGCTCTCTATCCGAAAATCGCCGAACTATGAAATAAGTCAATTTGTGGGGTAAAGCAGGAATTTTTTCCCGCCAAAATTTGAATTTGGCCATTTTCTGCCAATTCCGTATTTCGAGTTGATCTTCTAAACGAAATTATCAGTAGATTCACTTTTAATCGGAAGTTGAACTATTTTCATGGGTCTTTCTGTTAAAATTAAACAGAAGCATGGGTAGGCTCATTTTCTTCTATTTTTGAAAGAAAAAAATTAACTGTCGGAATGAAATCGATTAAAATTATTTCAACAAGAACCCTAATCCTTTCTGAGTTCACCCACAAAATTTCAGTTCTCAAAGTGAAACCGGTTTCAAAATCAACTTGAAATAAAAACACACTACATTGAACGACCTTAAACTCGAAAAATCTTTTTTAGGTTTCTGGACCGCCGATAAAGAGATACTCGGGGGTGTGTCTCCGAATCTCGCAGTCAATTTCTATTCAATCTATATTCCACAGAAACAATTGGAACTTGGAACAAGCAG
The DNA here is from genome assembly GCA_951802165.1 of Adalia decempunctata. NCBI lineage: Eukaryota > Metazoa > Arthropoda > Insecta > Coleoptera > Coccinellidae > Adalia > Adalia decempunctata. The sequence goes on along the minus strand of OX637703.1, from coordinate 29,478,970 downwards.
GTAGGTGACCTCATTCACACCTTATAAGAAGGAATTCTTATTTTTGAGTGGGATTTCGAAATGAAGTTAGAACTATTTTGTACGCCAAATACTCATATTCATTTATCTCCCTCAAAACTATACAGGGTGAGTCAATAAGACTAACAAATATACAACTAGGAATATTTGAACGCGTGTATACGAACACTATTGATACAACATACACAAAATCGAATAAATTAATAAAATGATACAAAGCAAATGACTAAAGTGACTAGAACCGGTAATTCATGAATTCTAAACGCCCTCATCGCGAGGATTATAATAGCTATTTATGTAACAAGACACCAATTTATTGGACTCGACTGTCACAGTCTTCTCTCGATTTTGCAATTTTCTTCGTTTCACACCACTTGTTATAGACCGCATACAAATTTTCATAAGCACTTTTAGTGGGTAGGAGAGATTCTTTGGCACTTGCGGCTTAATTATTCACGCTTTCCTCTTCCGGACTATCCATTTTTGGGATTATCATGACGTTTGTCACAGAATTAACGGAGCTAACAACTTTGTTCAGTGAGGTTGATAAGGTCGCTGATGGTTACTAAGGTAAGATAAGCAAAAGCACACTCAATGTATTTCTTGAAATAAAACGACGAATATATTAATTGCCATTTCAGAAAATAAAATGTCTGCATTGCAGTCAAACATAAAGTTTTGTATGCAACTCGTACATAATTAGGACTTGCCCAAATTATTGGCCTCGCTCGCTTTGAGAGCTCTGCTATAAACTTTGGACTCGTCCATAAAGACCTAATTTATGTACGTGTTACATAAATAGCTATTTTGAAAGTAGGTTTCGGATATAGGCAAAAAAAGTATACTTAAAACAACTTTATTTCGTTACAGTTTCGGATCAAATTCGATAATTCTTCAGGCTGCAATGAAATTCATACATGAGGAAAGTTCAAAGGCACACACACAGAGACAAATCAATTAAACTATTTTCTTACATTCAACATAACGGACACCGCACTTTTCTTATTTAAAGTGTGCGACCACTTGAATTTTCTAGAAGTTTGGTATGTTGTTGTACCCGACTAAGTAACCAATAATGTCAATGGGCTAGTTTTCTAAATACGGGGTGTTAAATTCGAAAATTGCCCAGATTTTCGGATTTATTTTTTATTCAGTTAAAGTTAAATTCGATTTCTGTTGCATGCAACACGTTTACTACATGTTCTGGTAATGAAATTAGTGGATATGTATGATCAAAAATATTTACAACAAGCAGGCCGTCCCAGCTTCGCCCGGGTAGAAATTTGTGTCACGCGGCGGTTTCATCTTCAACACTTCAACCTGCCATATCTTTTGATGTACTTGTTGTAATTGAATGATGTGAAGAGTAATTTCGTTCTAAATTAAATACTGGGGATGAATAACGTATTACGTTGGATTAGAATCAATACCCAGTTCTTAAAAACACACTCCCAAATAGTGCATTATTTTGGAAAACATCTGATTACCATAAACAGGTTATAGCAAGTCAATCTTGAGAGATAGATATATGCTATCGTGGACTTTTTTGTAGAACTATTCAAGAGGTACATTTCCGTCATACATTGTATCCACGTGAGTCTTACGGTTTCTGCAGCGCACGTGAAAATAGCTGATTATGGCTGATTTTTTTGTAATTATTGAAGTTATAGTAGGTATCCCAATTTTTTTCGGGTGAAAAGTATAGCCTATGTCACTCAGGGATAATTTAGCTTTCTATGGGTGAAAGAATTTCTGAAATCGGTCCAGTAGTTTTTGAGCCTATTTGTATCAAACAAACAAAAATACAAATCTTTCCTCTTTATAATATTAGTATAGATGACAAGGTGATTCCCGATTGTATGACAGTATTTTTTTGCCAAAATTAACTTTTTCTACTATGACGTCAGGGAGGCATATTTTTGAAACGTTCTCTTCGATATAGTATTATGACGAGAAATTATTGCACAGTATACATGTTTTATACAGGGTGTTTCACAGAGAGAACCACTAGACATAATTATTTTTTTAGGATTAATTCGCAACTCTGCCTTTATGGTTTGATTTTTGGGAACAGTTATATTTCAAACATACTCCATTCACAATTATAAAATCACAACTCATCTGGCCTTGGAAATATGACACATTCCACTCTGTATCGAAGTTATGACGTTTTTCAAAATATTTTTATGTTCCAAGTCAACACTATGTTGCCCTTTCTACATTTTTAGAGTATTTCTCAGAATTTATTCGGAAAATGAATTGGAAGAGATGTGAGGACGAAAATAATTAACGTTTATATGAATCGATAGAAAGGATTCCTTTTCTAGTTATTTGCATGAAAAGTACAAGAGATCACTGTTGAAATATATTATTTTTCGCCATGGAAGAAAATTGCATTGCTTTCACATGATTTTTATATGAATGCCTGTGAAGATTTAATGTTCATTATCCTCTTGAACTGAAAGTTCAAGACTTGACATCAATTGTTGAATCAAGAATAATGGAACAAATCGTTGAAGGGAGTTCTGATGCAACAGGAACTTTTTTCTGGAACATAACCTTGATAGCTAACTAAATAAAAATAAGAGTAGAAGATATACATTTCATTTATTTGATCTTATGAAAAAGGAGTAAAATATTCTGACTGTATAGTAATTTATTAGTTTAAAAAAATATTCATACATTACAACCACAGTAGGTTTGTACAAATAATATGGAACAGGTCAAACGCTTCACATTTATCATTCACCTGTTCTAAAATAAGACACAAACTCCTCCACATTATAGGGCCCCTACAGCATTGAAAGCTTGTGTCTCTTTTGAAAGAAGTAGCACTAGATATAATATATTCTTTCGATTAAGAGCAAATACCTACCGTTGAATGTTACATACACAAATTTCTTCAAAATGGGCTTATCCGAAGTGGTTCTTTTTCTGAAACGTGAAAACGATGAACAATAATCATTTAGAGACCGAAGATGGCCATTCAAAACCCGTTTAACACTTACGAAAATCGTGCAATTTCATTCTGCAAGTTCTTTCCTCATAATTCCTCGAAAATCCTACCTGAACCATATTTTCCGGTCGCTTTCGTGAAAAGATCGTATAAGGAAGCCTTTTTTGTCCATTTACACATTCCAAATAAATTTTGAGCACCAAAAACGATACCGAAACTAACCAAACTTCTGGGGGACCGGAATTTCGTTTGAAATCTTTCCAAACGGCCAGATACCTAAAAAAAAACTTCATAATCAAGTGTAAAAAGGCGATTAGTACTTACTTTTGCTTTATTCATGCTTATAAATCGATTTTTGGTCCAATTCAAATTTGCCGTTTGTACCCATGTCAAAATATCTTTGATACTTTTACCTTGATGTAAACAAAGAAACTGGCAACGCCGTTTTGTCATTAAAGATATTCTCTGTACGCGCACAAATTTTTTATCAGGTGCACCAATTCCTGAAAACGAAACCATGGCCAGAGTTGTGATTTTATAATTGTGAATGGAGTATATGTGTGTCTCTGATCTCCAAAATATTCCAGGTATTCTATTTTGAGAAAAGTACAAAAAATATGAACAACCTGTATTCAAAAATTTCCTCGATATGATATGATATATTGTTTATCCTGACTACTCCTAGGTCTCCTGTGGAGACCCCTCTGAAACTACAAGCTTCGAAGCTTGTAACTTGTGCCGAGTTCGGAGTAAGCAGTTGTGTTCTGTGTAGGCTTTGTTACTGTGTCCTTACGCCACCTTGAATGTAACTATTTTCTCACTATATATTGATTTTCATAACATCTTCAGAGGTACGAATTCTAAATCCGATACTATGACAAGTTTTGGAATATAGGGCGTTAAAGTGATTTTATCAGTTTCTTCTTCAAATTGAAAAGCTGGATTGGTTTCATGTTGCTCCTATTTTTGGTCAGATATACGAAATGTACAAATCTTAAATTTATAAAATGTTGAATAAATGGAAAAACTTCTTATTATCATCTTTGTTGCCATGTGTACAAAAGCTTGTCGATTACTTTATCGGGCAAAGATGTATATTTTTGGTAGGTGTTTATTTCTAAATCACCTTGTAAATTTAAAATTCTTATGGTTATGCATACAGCATACTTGATGTAATGTTATACAGTTAGGTACTCGAAACAAAATTCACTGAAAAAGTTCTAGTGTCAATTATTCCAAAGCATAATTATTTTTGGTATGGTTGGCTCTAGCACAATGAAGTATTTCAGACACAAAATTGTAAACGACTAGATATTAACTTCATGGAATATTTTCTCTGTGGCGGAACTATAGAATTATTGGGCGTTTGCAAAAGTTATTGTGGGTTATTCGCGAATAACCTCTAACAGTAAATATTTTTAGCTGAACCTTTCCTTGTACATCTGACCGAAACTCATATTAAACTCATAGGCGCAATATAAAATCAATCCGGCTTTTCAATTTGAAGAAAAAACTGATAATATCAGTAATTCTACAATATCACGCCCTGTATGTATCTCGACAACTGGTCATAATATCGGTTTAGAATTAATACCTCTGAAGACGTTATGAAAATCATAAAGGGAGAATATATTCACATTCAACCGAGGAAATTTTCAATACATTTTGTTCATGTTTTTTGTACTTTTCTCCTTCCTATGAAGAAACCACCTTGCATATTTTGGAGTTTAGAGACACACCATGTTTGTGGTATCACTTTTCCCAAAAATCAATTCATAAATACAGGGTTTCGAATTAATCCTAAAAAAAATATTATGTCTAGTGGTTCTCTGTGAAACACCCTGTATAAAAAATATGTACTGTGCAATATTTTCTCGTCAAAATACTATATCGCAGAGAACGTTACAAAGATATACCTCCCTGACGTCATAGTAGAAAAAATGAATTTTGACAAAAAACTACCGTCAAACATTCTTGAACCACCTTGTGAATTTAAATATTTTGAATCATAGGTATCCACAAATTTCATTACTAGAATATGTAGTAAAAATCTGCATGCTACCAAAATCCAATCTAACTTTTGATAAATAAAAAATAAATCCCAAAACCTGGGCTATTTTCAACTTCCCGTATTTAGAAAACTAGTCCTAGGATTAGGTTGGGCTCATTTACACTTTCGGTTACTGAGTCGGGTATAACACATACCAAACTTTCAGAAAATTTTACCGGTCGCCACTTTTCATAAGAATAGTGCAGGGTCCTTTGAATTTACTGATATCGCTCGAATTTCATTCAACTTTTTGCATATGCCAGGAACTGTACCAGCTATCACATTCGAAATTATTCGATGGAACACCGTGAATAGACTATAAATAATTGTAATTTCTAGAACCACTAAAATACATAATTCATGGTCATTTGCAGTCTCCCAAGATAAAAATTATTATAAAAACGGAACTTTTCAAGGGAAATAGGCGATTCACCAAATTTGATATTCTAATTTACTCTTACATGGTAACAAAAAACTATCCATATTCCTACCATGCAAATGATCATTTGAGAGTGTCTTTTTCTCTTCATAAGTTTTATACTGATTTTCGGTAAATTTACCATCCTCAGGCCAGCTGGCCTGAGAATGGTAAATTTACCGAAATCGATCGCCTAAGAATATAAATTTTACAGAAATTAGTGTGTTTTCATTATATCCTCTAAGTTAATCAAAGGACATACTATGGAAGAATTCATATCTAAAAATGCGTATTTCAAGTTGATCTCCTGAACGAAATTATCAGCAGATTCACTTTTAATCGGAAGTTGAACTATTTTCATGGGTCTTTCTGTTGAAATAAAACAGAAGCATGGGTTGGCTCATTTTCTTCTATTTTTGAAGGAAAAAAAAATAACTGTCGGAATGAAATCGATCAAAATTATTTCAACAAGAACCCTAATCCTTTCTGAGTTCACCCACAAAATTTCAATTCTCAAAGTGAAACCGTTTTCGAAATCAACTTGAAATAAAAACACACTACATTGAACGCCCACCTTAACCTTCATTTTTTGGAAGGCGCTTGGATTTATGTGGTTTTCAGTTAACTTCAAGAGAGTACGAAAAAGGCAAATTCTTTTCATCGATTAAGAACGTTTCTTTTATGTACCTCCAAGAAACATTTCCACCCCTCATTTCCTACCTGAGAACACTCCTTTGGAGAAATTCATGGCTAATAGTTCATCATTATTGAATCACACCGTTTGTAACGAATTTGTACGAATCCGACCCTGCCTAAGATTCATAGAACTAGAGGAAAATAAATCTCCTACAGATTTCTAAATAAATGAGTAGTGACAAAATGGATCGGACGAATATAGTTCTTTAGTAGCTACTATGTGCCGCCACTTAAGTTGGCAAATTGGCAAGTAAAATGCCAAAAATTTGTGCATCAAATCAATGAACTGGGTTGTGTTTCTATGCATATTTAAACTCAATGGTTTTATCCATGATTCTCTGCCTTCAAATTCTCCACAATCATGTATAACGATATTCTCTATTTGGAAACCGTGTTTTATTCCTTTTAACTGACATTACTTCTTCTATTCTAGAAATTACCCCACTTTTCAAAATTCAAAATGAATCCGATCCTATTGTTCACGTGAAACGACAGTGATATAAAAGTGTGGATTTTCCATATTTCGCCCAGGTACTCCTATCAATCTTTTTGCGCCATAAATGTGTTGGCAGTTTCCAACTTCGGAAAAAACCATTGCCAAATATTCCTTCCCACCTTATTATTAAAAATTGTTCAACTTTGGCAAAACTTATATCTAAGTAAACAAATGAGTTTTTTGATGGAGCCGGGGTTTTCAGTTCAGTTATGAATACAGTTTTGTAGAATGAGTAATTGTGATTAAGTGGTGTATGGTTTGTTACTACTGAAAGCCCCCTTCCAAAAATATATTAATGTAGTTTTTCGATCACTATTGCTTACATTTCCTTTTCTTGATTTTCATTCTACCCACCGCGCTGCGCTATACGACATCTTACAGCGAATTTTTGACAGCTAGCATTGCAACATGTATTCGTTTTTCCCATGATTCTCTGCCTTCAAATTCTTCAAAATCATGTGTAACGATATTCTCTATTTGGAAACCGTGTTTTATTCCTTTCAGCTGACATTTCTTCTTCTATTCTAGAAATTACCCCACTTTTCAAAATTCAAAATGAATTCGATCCTATTGTTCACGTGAAACGACAGTGATATAAAATTGTGGATTTTCCATATTTGGCCCAGGTACTCCTATCAATATTTTTGCGCCATAAATGTATTGGCAGTTTCCAACTTCGAAAAAACCATTGTCGTATATTCCTTCCCACGATTTCCATTTTTATCAGTTATTATAACTCCACCTTATTATTAAAAATTGTTCAACTTTGTCAAAACTTATATCTAAGTAAACAAATGAGTTTTCTGATAGAGCGGGGTTTTCAGTTACCATTATGAATATTACTTCGCGCTATTAACACAGATTTCTCGATTTTTTTTATCGTTGTTGAATATTCAAGGAGCTCTCCTGGAGCGAAGAAAGGACTGATCTAGAAACTCTCATCACTACGAAAATTACGACAAATTTTGAACAGGAAATTAAGCACTTCATTGATGGAAAATTAATTAACTTCAACCTGCGATAATTTGCATTTATGCTCAGCATTTATGCTATGTACCCATATTCTAAGTATTTTTAACGATTGCGATGTGTATAAGTTTTTTAAAGTGACCACCACCAGACATGTACAACATCCATGACCAACCAGTATTCGAACCCGGTACCTTCAGCACCCCAGCCGACTCTCCAGCCGAGGTAGTCGAGAAGAGAGTTAAATTGAATATTATAACATAAAGTAAACACACTGAGACAACGGTACTCACGGTTTATACTGGCTTGAGATATTTGGTTGTCTGCTGGCCCCGTGTTAGTGTTGTCCGAATTCGAGTCTATTTTATCACGAATCGAATTCATTTTATACATGGTGTTTCACCATAAACTGGACAAACATATATAGCCGCGTAGATGTTTACGCGAAAGTCATTTTTGCTTATTCCTGAATTGAACGTACAAACGAAAAGGGGGGATTCATTAAGTAAGTTTATGAAAAAAAAAGTCCCATAAACATTGGGTCACAAACGTTTCGTTTTCGGGATACACGGTGTAATAGGAAATATTTGAACGAAAATTATAGAAACAGGTGGATTGGACGGGGTGGACTTCATGGTCCGCCAGTTCCGCTGACTTAAATAGTTTAGATTTTTTCATACTCTGATTTTTCTGAGGACTTCGAGAGAATCGTTCAATTTTTTTTTCTCGAATTCGGTAGCAGATACGACAAAACTACAAGAGACCGAAAAGTTTAGCATAACAACAAAGCTTCTTTTTACATTTTTTCAAATTAACAGTTGCTCACCAAAAAAAGAGTTCTGGAGGAAAACAGGTGACAGTGTTCCAGAAAAAATATCACCCCGTAGATCTGCTATCGAAATTACCATGTAATATCTATGCCAAATTTCAGTCGAATATTTTATAAAGTGTAGATACTATGAGAAGAAAACTTGAAAAAAATTCAAACTTCAACACTCTGTATCTCGAAAACGAAAATTTTGCTTTTACTTAAGGAATCTTTCCTTTTCGTTTGTACGTTGCAGACGCGAGATTTGTAATGTCAACACTGCGGTTTTTGCCAGTGAGAGCAACGAAAAAGGCCAAGCACTAAGACCGCGATATTTCGACACCACCTAGAGTGCGGCACTCATCGCTCGCTCCACACCAATCTGGAAAACATTTGGTGCTCCAGCTGCCCCTCATGGTAGCATGGATCAGGTCCTTCTTGAGGGCCATGTTGTCCAGGCCAAGTATTTTCAACGCTTCGTCGTTGGATGTCGTCCAAATTCCTCTGGCGCCGACTATAATTGGTGACACCCTAATGGTTTTATTCGCCTGTCGTTTTTCTAGAGCTGCGATGAACTCGGGTTGGTTAGAAACAGCTTTTTTAAGCTGGAATGTCTCTAGTCTCTGGGGCCCTCCTAGGAAAGCCCTATGTCGCACACCAGCACGTCATCTCCAGCTGTAATCACCAGATCAGGCATCTTAAGTTAGCCTCTGTGGTCTGATGTGAGGTTCCTCCTCGACGGTGAGGCCCTTCTTTAGGGAGGCGTCCTTCAGCCTTTTAAAATCACGATATTGTGTCTGTTAGTTCTTATGTGGTGCGTGATGGGGCATTTTTGTAGGATATTTTTCATTCTGTTTGCACATCAGTATCAGTAAAAAAAGTATGTGAAAAGTGTTTTGATGATAGTCACCAGTTGCGGACACTTAGTTTGAATGTGGTTTACTCTTTGGTTCGGTGTTCTAAGAATGAAATTTATAAACGATTAGAGTAACTATTGTCCATTTTAACCCTTTATTTTAACACAAATGACGGTTTTCAATTCATCAATGGATACTGAATCCACGATAAATTAATCTAAAAAGTTATAAAACTGATTTCCTCTCTTAATTATATTCAACATGAGGAGTATTTGTTTTCTGTTACTTGTCCTAGTCTATCAGACGAAGAAGACATCAGCACTGTGGTGTAACGAATATGTATCTAACGCCCAGGGTGTGGAGTGGACTCCAACTGGCCTTGACATTGGACAACAGTTTGCCCAGAAGATGATGATGTTTGTGTGGAAATCTTGGAAAAGAAAGACGGAGAGACTGTTATTACTATAAGTTGTTTCCTTAGAACATAGAACCACAGGAAGGAGCACAAGGTTCATTTGCTACGTATAAAAGTGCGACGGAAACGGCCATATTGCTAATCCAATTATTACTCATCACGTTGGAATTTCGTGTAAACAAGTTTGTTATTTTGACTTCAAAATGGTTAGTTGTGCATCTTGTGGCCGATCTGATAGTAAAAAAAGACAGGATAATACTTTAACTTTTCATAGGTAAGTGTTTCGAAAGATATATTCAGTTATACAAAGAATTCAAAAGTCGGAAGAAATTTTGAGGTTAACCATTGGTGTAACATGGAGAAATACAGTAGGTATTATTATCATTCACTAAACTTGGTAATTCGCTATTTGGTTAACTTCTCATCTAAATGGATAAAACCAATAAAAGGTTGAAACCGATTTCAATTAACTTTTTTGCACTATTCACATATTGAATTAATTCACTGCCAACGATTTGAGATATTCCCTTATTCTTTTTACACTACGCCACTGATTCCGGAAACCTTTGTCGGCCATACTGGTAACCCAATTTGGTCGCACAAATTCGAACCTTATGCTCCTTCCTGAGGTTCTTTATTCAAAGGTTGTTTCAGTAATTTGATAGGTAAACTTCACCGACTTTCCAGCTGATAGGTATAAAGGCTGCAGGAAAGCTTCTGTGGATGTTCATCTTGCTAGATATGTTGATAATAATATCAAAGAACTTGATATCGAAAAAGACTTTTATGATTCTACTACATGGTGTTTCTTAATTTTTGGATCAACGATGTAGGTCTTCTTTATTCCGCCTTCCCTTGGTCCCGTCTTGCTTAGCATTTTGGAAAGCATTTTTTTTATGTTGTGGTTTTCACGAGAAAAATATATCTTGTAATGTTCAGAGAACATCGTGAGAACCAAGGACAAGCAGGTAGGAATTGGTGTTCTTCTTGAATTTCTGGAGGTTATATGCCTCGGGGAACACCTCCCTAGGCAATGTGTTCCAAAGGCTCGCTGTTCGTTGGATGAACGAGTCTTTGTAGAGAGATGTTCTGCAGGTCTTCAAAGTGACCACGAAGGGATGTGAAGACTTAACTTGGATTGGACAGTGCTGTTTCCATGAAGAAAAAAACCAAAGCGAGGACTTGGAATTTGAGTTCATTGTGAAGGGATTGAACTCTAATAGAAATATGTTGTGATTGTTCATGTCCATAATTGTATAAATTCGAAATGTATCAAGGGTATTGGACAAACTAGTCTATTCAGTGGTCTTAATTAATATTTTTGTACAACGTTTCGTCTTTTTCAAGACTTCATCAAGTACTGGAAAACAGAAACACAAATTACGATTTTACAATTCTTTCAAATACCTACACAATAAAAACAAAACATACAAACCACATTTACCTCAATATCTTACCTAACCATCATTCGTCAGTAATCTCAAAGAAACAATCATCAAGACCTACTTAGAGTAACATCAGCCTGGATTTTCTAGAAATATCGATATAATATAATTATAATTGAATGTGGTAACCTCTAAATGTCTAACCAGTAAAAATTACAGGCACAGATTTAAGTACAAACAAATCGATCTTCTATGTGCTGCATATCATATGAAAATAAACTGCTAATTTATCGTTAAGGTTGTATTATTAAGACTCTTGATGAAGTTCCAGAATACTTTATTTCCAAGTTTCAACATTCAAAGTGACATTAACTTTACAGGTGGCACGCTATCAAATCGTTCGTAGCTCATGGCCATCATCTTAACCTAAAAGTCATAGACTTTACAACATATGACATTGCGTCATGTCAACTGACATGCATTCATAGAACTACATAACACATATATAATACATCTCCCCTCTTAAAATTACATCATTATACTATTATTATTACAAATCCAAGATCTTAGGTTTTCTTATTGTGCGACCTGAAACCTTAGATATCTTAACTGGTGACGACGAATCAGCGGGCACACAGCTTGGTTGAGTGTAATTTTCAACATTATTTGAAACAGTGGCTGTTTCATTAGTGCTTCTTCTGATAGGACTTGACACTGTATTATAATACAATTTGCCTGCATTACCCAGTGATTCACCATCACAACAATGTTCAACATAATCATTCAAGATAACATGTTTTTGCTCATTTAGAGATTCTCTTAAATCAACTCTAATTCTAACAAATACATTGCCACGGCTATCTAACACCTTATAAGCTCTTGGGTTTTCTGAAGCCTCTATTATTTGACCTGGTTCCCAGACCTTATTGATGTGGTTGAAAATAGTTACATTTTGGTTTGTTTTCAAAGGTTTGAGATCAACGGCAGTTGAGTTGTAATATATTTCATTGCGACTTTTTCTGTCTCTGAGTCGTTCGTCAACATCAATACACAGTTTAGGCATAAGCAACTCTGTTGCTACAGGTAGTTTTGTTTTGCAGATACGACTCATAAGCAATTGTGAAGGGGAGTAACCTATATGCTTGAGAGGGGAATTCCGATATTGCAAAAGCGCTATAAATATATCTTCACCTTCCTCTAATGATTTTTTAAGTAATTTTTTTCCTATGCCTACTGCTTTTTCGGCCAATCCATTTGATTTTGGGTAGTGAGGACTACGCAGAACAAGAACGAAATTCCACTCTTCAGCAAATTTTTTGAACGGGGAGCTATTGAAGGGCACGTTATCGCACACAAATGTATCAGGTGAGCCAAATTTTGAAAAAATTACCTTCAACTTCCTAATGATTTCTTCAGCCGATTTATTTTTAAGGGAAATCAGTTCTAGCCAGTTTGAGTAAGAATCCATTACTACTAAATATGATTTATTGGCATAAAAAAATATATCTGCGCCTACACGTTTCCACGGACGCTTAGGAATAGGATAGGAATGCAGTTTTTCTTTAACATTCCTCCGAGCGAATTTTTCACAAATTTTACATTTTTTAATGTAATCTTCAATGTCTTGACTCATTAGTGGCCAGTAGAAAATTTGTCTCGCACGGGCTTTGACTTTTTCAATCCCCAGATGCCCCTCGTGAAGTTTCAACAACATATCTATACTAATATTATAAAGAGGAAAGATTTGTATTTTTGTTTGTTTGATACGAATAGGCTCAAAAACTACTGGACCGATTTCAGAAATTCTTTCACCCTCAGAAAGCTTCATTATCCCTGAGTGACATAGGCTATACTTTTCACCCGAAAAAAAATGAGGATACCTACTATAACTTCAAAAATTACAAAAAAATCAGCCATAATCAGCTATTTTCACGTGCGCTGCAGAGACCGTAAGACTTACGTGGACACAATGTATGACGGAAATGTACCTCTCAAATAGTTCTACAAAAAAGTCCGCGATAGCATATATCTATCCCTCAAGATTGACTTGCTATTACCTGTTTATGGTAATCAGATGTTTTCCAAAATCATGCACTATTTGGGAGTGTGTTTTTATGAATTGGGTATTGATCCTCATCCAACCTAATAAGTTATTTATCCCCAGTATTTAATTTAGAACGAAATTGCCCTTCACATCATACAATTACAACGAGTACATCAAAAGATATGGCGGGTTGAAGTGTTGAAGATGAAACCGCCGCGTGAAACAAATTTCTCACCGGGCGAAGCTGGGTCGCCCTGCTTGTCATTTATCAAATCTTTCGGCACAACTGATTTATAATTAAGAAATAACAAATCATCTGATACTGCACGGAAAGAAATCTATTCTCGTACCAAGTGGATAATATTTGATTGAAGTAAATGATAGATTCATATATGAGCAAGAATAAGATTTAGTCGATTCAAGTATACCTTATTCTCCGAATTCAAATAAAATAATTCTTTCGACTAAGTATATCATATACTTGAATTTAATAAATCACGTATTATTGATTCAAGAATATTCATATATTCCTTGTGAGTAAAATGAGAATTTTGAAATGAGTATTCGAAATATTTCATCTAAGGGAAACATAATCTCGAATGGAATTATTGTTCATCTTAATCTCAGTAGTTTCTTCGTTCGAAGCAAAGATACCAAATACTTGAATGAACTCAATAATTTCACTCAATCCAACATCAGATAATTGTTAAATTGAGTATATCATATTTTCAAATCAAATTTCATTCAATAATGGTTTTGAGTAAATATTAACTTCAGATTTAGTTTTCGGTCTACTTACAAGAAGTAAATACCTGTTTGGTCAAAACCATTTATATTCTCACTCTGAACCAATGAGAATTCTGAATATTCAGTTTCATTATATTATATTCTCAAGATGAATAATGAGATTTTTTTTATGCTTGTTTTGAGAAATAGTGATATTATTTGAGATACGATAATCGTTTAACATTGCTGTGATTTCAGGATGAGGATTATATTCATAAAACGAGGCTTATAAGAATTGAAAACAAATTTATTATACTTCTGAAATAATTATAAACAAACAAAAGTATAAAAGTGATCACTGAAAACAAATAGAGAAAATGCAAAATTCAACATATAATCAACTGGACTAGGTACAAATAAACCCAATAATAACTGATGTGAAAAAATAAGTACCTACCACAAATAAAAACTCTATCCTATAAGACAAATCATAATCCTAAAAATATTATCACATATAAATAAGTATACAATCAAGAACAGAAGAAATATCAGAAGAACCACAAATAAAAATATTATATAGGTAGGACACATCGCAGTATAATCACATAAAGGTACTGGCACTGAACGGGATAATTAACATTCAAAACGTGAAAAAATTTGAAAATAATTTTGAATGCCTTACGTGCAGAGGAGAACTGATGGTAGAGGTTTTCAACAATAATCAAAAAGCTTTTCGGTTCTAATAGAAACTGTCCCAAAATCAGCAAATAGGGCGGCACCGTTCCTTTCCATTGTATTGTTTTCTGCCTCTGCTCTTGGATAATATTTTCCATATCTCCAAACCTCTGCAAGAAAAATGCTTATAAATTCTGTATCCTCTGAATTATTATCCGCATTCTATAATGAGTGATATGATGAGCTATTCCCCCCAAAAAAGATACAACAGTACTGTACGAGACCATTTCAATCTAATAATTCAAAATTCGTGAGTTACATAAGAAAATATGGTATAACTGGTTGATTATCGCTCTTTTTTTATTCAACGATGCTAGTACAGTATTGTGTAATTCGAAAATTCATTTTTAGAAGTAGTAAAAGCGAATTCATTTGATAAAAATAAAAAATATTTCACTTGCTTCAGAATTCATCTCTTTAATTTTCCTTGAAATCAGTTTTCATTCCTAAGGTAGGTATGAGATCATGATCATTGAGATTTTTCAAGAGCTCTAAGGAAATATCTTGTTCTGAAAAATTGATAATCCCAATGTAATAGGATTATTGAAAATGAATGTTCTTAGAAATGTAAGAGATGCGCACTTAGAGTATTTCAAGTATTAAATTTATCGAAAAAGAAAACAGCTTGGTGATTCAAAACGTACCTTTAAGATTCAAAGAAGAAATTATGTTTTTTTTTAAATCTCGATATAAATTTAAATCAATACATAGCTAACATATCTTACCTTGAAATAGCTTGCTAACACTGCCCGAGCATCCCTATTGTCCCAATAATTTTTCCACATTTCACTAAAAATTGGTAAACTTTCTTCAACACACTGAACTTGGACGAAAGACGCGATATGAACAAGTCGAATCAAGATCGAGAGTGATATTCCCTTTTGGGCACTGAATAGAGGGCGCTTTTTAGTATATTGTTGAATAATTTACTTGGATCTAGTGGATTGAGAAACTCATATACTTGGATTACGATAAAACCTAACTACCGGAAGGAGAATTGGCGTATTATAGTTTATCGCTGAATTTCTTACTCGGACCAAGTGAATGAAAATTTTGTCAAGATTAGTAATATATAGTTTCACTTGAATTTTTAGTTCTATAGAATTGCTCTACTTTTTTTTTTCAAAATTTTGGAATTTCTGAATGTTCCAGATTTGATGATTTCTGTTTACATCTTTCAAGAAACATTTTTAGGATACTTTGATATTTACCCTTATGAAAATTTAATCTAAACGAAATATTTCATACTACATACTTATATGTAGAAGAATATGGAAAAATTAGATTCTCTTCAATAAAAATTCATTAAAAATAAATTTGGCTCTGAAATAACTTTGAAAAGGTTAAGGTGAAAACAAGATGTGATATCTAATAATTTTCACTTGAAACATATTCTTCTAAAGTTGATAGTTTTTGAGATAATTCACAGTATCAAGTTTAATGCCTATATAATGAAATCGAAGTCAAAATCAACAAGTAAGGGTGCTATAGAGCCCTTTCTGGGGTTGTAACATCCTCGAACGATTTCGACACCACATTCAATACCAATACTTTATTTGCATAAATACAGAAGTAAAGAGGTTTGGCATTGTTAACCCAAAGACCGTATATTGTCGAATAATTCACTTGGATCTAGTGGATGGAGAAATTTATATACTTGGATTACGATGAAACTGCTCTCAAACGGATCACGGTTCCTCTTATTCATGCATGTTGCCTAACTACCGGAAGAAGAATTGGCATCTTAGTATATTCTGAAAATTACACTTGGATCAAGTGAATGCATGTCATTCCACTTAAATTTACAAATACGATGAATTTTTCAACAACTTCTTTCTTTCCCTTTCAAAATTATGGAATTACACTAAGAGAAATGTTTAACAGAGTGTAATAGATTTGGTGATTTTTTTTCTATAATGTTTCATCACATAATTTTATTATAAATCGATTTGTGAAAAGTACCTAATTGAAAATTTCTTTCAAATTATATTTTCACAATATTTTTATGATTTCAACTTCATATTTCAATCCATACAATGTATATATGTATTTTAAAAGGAAAGTCTATCTATCTCAATGGTAACTTTTTTCAGATTTCTAACTTATCGTATACATATAATCTAAAATCTGAACGTTATCCTAGCAATATTTTATTTTCGATTTTATTCCATTTGGCGAAATATTCTCGAATCATTATTGATTGATTAATTAATTATTCAATTCATAATTTTATGTCAATTCATTATTTCATGTCAATCGAAATTATTATTCCAAGAAAACCAATTTCTTGAATGTAACACATGGAATGAGGATATTCCAATTCTCGAACTGAGAATATTATATTTTCGAAGTCAAGATATCATATAATTACCTGAAATATAGAAGTACTCTCGAATTGATAAAAGTGAATAGTTTGGATTGAATAAATAATTTACTCCGATGGAGAATTTCATTCTTCAATCAAGTATATGTTTTTTGAGTAAAATAAATTCATTCCAAGTATACAAAATTTCCCTTTTCACTTGTTTTGATTCTATATATACTTGAAACAACTCTAATATCTCAAGAATATTGGGATTCTTGATTTGAGGATAGAGTTCTTTCCGTGTGACAGTTCATTTTTTAGCTTAACAAAATGACGTACAAAAGATGGTATCTTCACTGGATTGCTAGGCCATTCTGTTTCTACAAATTTTACAACCAACTGTAGTTGTTCATCATTTTTTGTGAAATGTCTGAATAACTCTTTTTTTTCCTCAGACATAGGCAAATAATTTGTGAGAGCATGAACCTGATACTCTAAGTCTAAAGCTGAATACAGATTACTCGGACGTGACGTGTAAGGACGTCACGTCAGACGTGTACTGTGCTCCCATTGGCCTAATATGAACGTGAACGTCAAAATGTGAGTGATATAAAAATGCAACACATTGTTCTGTGCGTTCACGTTCATATCAGGCCAATGGGAGCACAGTACACGTCTGACGTGACGTCCTTACACGTCACGTCAGAGTAATCTGTATTCAGCTTAATTCACTTGAATCATTTTCATTCAGAAATGCGCGCGATAAAGCATCAGCAATATATAAGTATTTGCCTGGCTTGTAAGTAACATTTAAATCGTATTTGAGTAATTGCAATAACATTCGTTGGAGCCTCGGTGTAACAGAGGATAAACTCTTCTTAAAAATTGCTTCTAATGGTCTGTGATCCGAGTTCACTCTAATATTTTTTACACCATAAATGAAGTAATGAAATCTTTGACAACTAAACAAAATTGCTAACAGCTCTTTTTCAATTTGAGCATATGAACTCTCACTTTTTGTCATGCTCCTTGAGGCAAACGCAATTGGATGACCATCCTGGAGCAAGCAGGATCCAATACCATCCTTTGACGCATCAGTCTCAATTTCTATAGGTAATGACGGATCAAAAAACTTAAGAACAGGAGCTGTGGTCAACAAATGCTTTAATCTAGTTAACGACTCATCATGTTCGTTAGACCAGTTCCACTCAACATTTTCTCTTGTTAAATTGCGAAGTGGAGCAGTCACTTTTGACAAATTTGGAACGAACCTGCCCAGGAACTTTGCCATACCCAGTAATCTCAAAAGATCTGCTCTATTCCTTGGTACAGGCATATCAACAATAGCTTTAATGTATGATTGACACGGTTTTACCCCATCTTTAGAAAATATTTGACCAAGAAATTTGACTTCATTTGATTTGGACTGAATCTTAGACTTATTGAATTTTACATTATACTTAACAGCGCGATCTAAGACTTCTTTTAAACATCTGTCATGTTCTGACTCGGACTCACCAGCGATAATTAAATCATCAAAATAAATTTGCACTCCTTCAATATCTCCAAAAAGTTCGAAGTTCTTTCTCTGAAAAACTTCCGGAGCTGAACTTATTCCAAAAGGTAATCGACAAAATTGATAACGACCAAATGGGGTGCCAAATGTGCAGTAATCAGCTGACAAATCATCAATTTTCACTTGAAAGTACCCATCCTTCATATCGAGTACTGTAAAAAATGATTTATTACTTAATTTACTAGCAATTTCATCTGCAGTCGGGATTAAAAACTGTTTCCGCTGTATATTTTCATTAAGATACTTTGGGTCCAAACATAACCTCAAATCCCCATTTTTTTTTCTCAACAATAACTACAGGATTCAACCACTCAGTTGGTTTAACTACTTTTCTAATTATTCCCTGTTTTTCTAACTCTGCTAATTTTATTTTTACACGTTCAAGAAGTGACTGTGGTATACGTCTGACCCCTTGCACATGAGGCACCGCATTGTCACGTAATACAATTCTATGTTCATTAGGAAAACACCCTAATCCAGTAAATACCATAGGATACAGTTTCTCAATATCATTAATACTATTGAAATTTTTGGCACTCAAACTATCTATTCTTTGCACTAAATTCAATACCATGCATGCTTTTAATCCTAGTAATGGCAACTGATTTTTTGAATCAATAATAATAAAGGGTAAGTCTACAGATTTATCTTTGACACTACAATTTAAATTGATCTCACCCATAGGCTTAATTTTAAAAGTCTTACTACCATACGAAATTAACGTAATGTTAGTCTTTTTCAATATCGCATCTTGCTTCAACTTTTTTAGCACACTAAATGGAATCACACTCACCTCTGCTCCAGTGTCAAGCTTGAATTCAATAGGTTTACCTTCGACATGTACCAACTTCAACCACACGGATTCATTTCCAGATTGGACACCATCAACCATCTTCTCCAGTGAGCTTACATAAAAATTTTCTGCTTCGCTGTCCTCGGCCTGAGACATATCTTCAGCGACCACTTCATGTGCTGCCTTTTCCTTCTTTCTGACCTGGTACGATGGAGCTTCTTTCTTCTTGCAGACATTGGCAAAATGATTCTTCATCCCGCACATATGGCATGTCTTTCCATATGCAGGGCACTTGCCTTTAGAATGTTGGTGACCAAAATATTGGCACGCTTTAATATCAGGTGCAAATGACCTGTCCTGTTTGGCATTTTTCTTCTTCAAAAGGGCATTCACTGAAGTTTCAGTTTGTAAGGCCGCCTGGGACTTACTAACCTCGACAGCCCTACAGAAATTAATTGCTCTATCCAACGTTAAATTTTTTTCTCGAAGTAATCTTTCTTGGGTTGTTTTGTCATAGATACCCATAACTATCCTGTCTCACCATATCCAACTGGTCAGCATATTCAGTGGTTTTCACTGCAATTTTGAGTTCTGTTAAAAAACTATCAAAGGTTTGCCCTTCCTTTTGACTCAATGAGTTGAATACAAATCTTTCGTAGATTACGTTTTTCTGAGGAGCACAGTGCTCTGTGAATTTCTTCTTTATTTCTTGAAGGGATTCCTTTTCTGCATCGGTCAACGTGAACGAGTTATAGATGTCGAGTCCCTCTTCTCCGATTAGGCTCAAAAATACTGCAATTTTCTTCTTGTCTTCTTTGGTATCCAAATCCGTAGCTGTCATGTACAGATCAAATTTTTGTTCAAATTTCTTCCAATTATCTGCTAGGTTTCCTCCAACATTCAATGGTTCCGGCGGTTTGAACATTGATAACGAATCCATGGTTCAATCTTTATACAGCTTATCAATCCGGGGTTCAATTTCGCCTACCTGACACAATGTATTATTAAGACTCTTGATGAAGTTCCAGAATACTTTATTTCCAAGTTTCAACATTCAAAGTGACATTAACTTTACAGGTGGCACGCTATCAAATCGTTCGTAGCTCATGGCCATCATCTTAACCTAAAAGTCATAGACTTTACAACATATGACATTGCGTCATGTCAACTGACATGCATTCATAGAACTACATAACACATATATAATACAAAGGTTCCCCTACACAGCCGGATCATCTTCGGGGTTCGTTCAAACTTTATTCGGTTGTGTTATCTGGACTGATCGCTTCTTCTCCGCGTTCCATAATTCAAAATCAGGTTATAAATGCAATTTAGGTTGTTTGTATCGGATCTCATGTTAACAGTGTCATCGATCTTGATGAAACACATCTCGCTGATATTACGTTTCTTCCAATGCTTCAGATTGTAGAAAACCAGCCTAATGTTGATGTTCTTAAAACAATTATTTATGTTGTATGAGATACTTTCAATAAATGGAAATCTCATACGCTTTATGATATTTCTAGCAGGGTTTTCACCATCTAAATTGCTTACCACCTCTGAACCCAAATTATCCCTTTGCAATTCACTCAAAAAGGTATTGATATATTTGTTTACAAACATTGGGGGGTAATATTTCTTCGTAGTAACAATCTCAATCTCTGGTAATTTTGTTCATGAAAATCAAACGGCGATTAAATAACAAAAATCTGCATATTAAAAAATAACGTCCGACCTCGGAAATATCAAACGTCAACTTATCCGTCCGAATATAGATGCATCTATGTCCGAATTCGCTCTGGCTAGGCCGATGTTCCCCGAGCCGAGTCGGAAATTTTTACAATTTTCGCGAAAAGTCAAAACTTTTCGAATTTATTTCGACGACCCTGAGGAACGCGGCTTCGTTCGAAAAAAAAAACCCGTCATCCAGGTGCCCCGGGAAGTCAGATCTCCGGTGCACAAATTCTGGCAATCTGGCTCTAGTAGTCAGGAACAATGAGACTCTCGTTAATCCAATCATGTGAGTTACTAATAACACACGCACACACTGCTTCAGTGACGATATACTATAAAGGTGCAGACACATTGTTATCACGTCACGTCACATCACGTCATCTTCCCAAAATGTGCAACCACGATAAGGCATGGAACTTAGACCATAGAAAGAGACACACCTTTCAATAATAAATAGTGAAGCCAAATCATCAGAACTAAACTGGGTGATTATACTATTACGGAATTAAAATGTAGTGAAATGTTTTGCAACATTGTATCTGCTGTCACGTTATAGCACTGAAAGCACGCAAGATCTCTATTCCGCAAATTTAAATTTTCTGAATGCACGTGATATTACGTCTGATATTATGTGAAATGTCATTCTGACATACATTTGAAACCGATCTGGGTGCTCATTCAATAATTCTTGAATTAATTGATGGAATTCCCCCACTTCCTCTGTTCGCTGATTCATTTGGTAAATCGAATCCCTTTTATGAGAATCACCAGCAACTGTAAAAGCAGCTATCCATATCTACTTCCCATTTCCTCGCGTGATGTCACGTGACGTGATAAAAATGTGTCTGCACCTTTAAAGGTGCATACAAGTTTTTGTAGAATTGAATCTTACAACACACTTTTGAAAGATGTTCAGTTTATCAGTTTATGCAAAACTATGAATCAGTTCCCACACTTCATTGTAATTACCGACTTATTTTCAAACGAGGAATATAACGAAACCGACTAGGATTATGACGATGGCGACTGGGCCAAAACCGAAGACAAGAAAAAAAAGTGTGAGGATAACCGACGAGGGTTCAACAAAACAAGAGAATTGGAAGATGAGTTTTGAACCAGCCAACCATTAGCAGTGATCAGTACGAATTACAGTAGAATCCGCTTATAATGACATTGAAGGGAAGTGACGAATAGGTCATACTAACCGGACGTCATATAAAGCATAATCTTCGAAAAATTGAGGCACTTCAAATTTTTGTTATGGATTCAGTTTGACGGAAAAAAAAACAGTATTTGAAAATATATAATTAAAAAATAGAAAAAACAGGTCACACTGAAAACATACATAATGTACTAAATATGTTGGATTTATTTCGACGTAGTGGACTGTATTTACTTCTTTTCCTGCGCTGATTAATTTAAAAGAAATACGTGTGTACTAACACTAACAGTTTATTTCAAGAATTAAGCACACAACCAATTTAGGTTATGTTTACACTGTAAACGTAGATGCCTGCAAATCACAGTACATCTAGTAATCTAACTGCAACTCACAGTAGATTGACGAGTATATTTTGTATATATCTACTCTTTAGTAGATTGAAGAAGAGAGAGATATTTTAAATATTCGAAATAGGCACATCAACATTTGACTAATACATAGAACTTTAACATGGAAAAGAAGAAGAGATCAAAGCACATGAACATGAAATTAAGAAAGTTATTGAGCATTAAATTATACAGAATGTACCACAAGAATGGAAAATATACCTACATGAAAGAGAATACAATTAAGAAATGAAATTAATGAATTACTGATGATGCCTATCGAGGCTGGCGCCATCTATCGGACTACTTTCCGAATACTAGATATAAATACAGGAATCTAAATTTCTCCATGCCGCCCCACTTGACAGGCTGTAAGGCTTCAACCCAAGAACAAAATTAAAAAATGACTCTCAAACATGATATACAAGTTCAAATATTTAAGAATTAAAAATGGAAAATTTTCATATTACACAAAGAAAAAACAATGCAAATAGTAATACGTGGTGAAAAAAAATCAGTCTTTTGTCATATTTAACAACAGGCACAGTTTAACCACTGGGAGTTTTATAACATCCTTGTTAGTTTTCACACTCACTACAATGGTAATTCCGTCACCACCGGGATCCCATTTGGCTGGACAATGATTCCAACAGGAACTTCGTTGAGGCCTGTATAGTCCATCCTTTTCTTTGTCTCGTGGCCAAGTTTTCTTACATCTCTGTTGAAGCTGATGGAGTAGTTGGTACCTCGACATGTAATTCAGCTGAATAGACTTGACGTCAGGATCTGGTACACTTTGACAAGGGAAGCCAATGTGAAAATAATCTGGAGTCAAAGGGGTTAAATCGTTGGGATCTGACGAAAAGGGACGCAAAGGTCGAGAATTGAGGAAGGATTCGATTTGAGTCAACGAAGTGCTGAATTCCTCAAAGGTTAAATTGGTTCCGCTTATGAGTTTTGAAAAAAGTTTTTTGAAAGATTTCACCTGAGCTGATGTTGAGAAGGAAACTAATCCAAGATGGGTTGTATTGACTAGGCAGATATAAGCCTTATATGCTTTGCATATTCTTGGTATTTTGTCCTTTGTATTGAATGGACCAGCATAATTGAGACCAGTTGATAATAGAGAAAATGAGATATTGACTATGCAATCAGGCGGATCACCCATAATTATACAGAAGTCGACTTTGGTGTAAACTTAAAGCGTTTTAAACAAATTTGACCAATCTTTTTTGCATTTGATGTAATTTTTAATGGCCAATACAATAGTAAAATATTACCCAAGAGGATTTTTTGGCCTGTGTGTAGCAGTTTAATATGCTCTAAATGAAGTATCAAGCTGGTAAAAGGATGTCGATAATCCAATATGATGGGTTGTCTATAAATCACAACCTCAGAATCGGACAATGAATGACATTTGAGAATTGTGAATAAATATTTGGTGGCAGACTTTATCAATCGAGCCAAAATGGTTTTAAGCCATTCTAAGCATAGCACAATTGAAGGTTTCAGTAGAGGAACCTCTTTCCTTAAGTATAGAAGAGATATTTTCATCTCACCTTTTTCATTAATCGATCTCAAATAAATGACGCTACTATATGATCGATAGCTTGCATCTGAGAAACTAAAAAATTGTGAACTCAAAGGATCCACGAACAGTAAGAATCGAGGAAGTGAACTCCACTTCATCAAATCTTATTGAAAGGCTAGAACTTTATTTTTTGAACGATCAAGTATTTCCTCATCCCAATCCAATTGAGGACTCCATAACTTTAGGATGAGCCTTCTACGAACAATATAAGCAGGAGATAATAGACCTGGATCGAAAACCTTGAAATTCTCTGATAAATTATGATGATGGGGACATCGACAAGCAACAATAGAGTTGGATAATTGACAATTACTTCCAGAATACCATTGGATACGTACACTCTTTTTCCAGTCATAACGAATAGTAAAAAAACATGAAGGATTTGACTGAGCCTTGAAACGATTCAAGAATTCCACAATATTGGGTCTCCATTTACTCAAGATGAAGCTCTCAGATGTCAACACTTTTCTATGTCCATCACAAATCTGAATAGCATTTGATTTATTATTGAATCCAGTAATCAACTCAATGAAATATTCTAAAATAATGTTTGAAACCGTAGGATATTGATATTCTGAAGCCAACTGTTGAAAACAAATAATGATTTTATAACCTGCACTAGTAAGACAATGTGTACTAGTATCGAGGCTGTACATTTGAACATTCTTACCCCGATCAAATCGCCAAAGGATTCTTCGTGAAGTTCGATCATTAGGATAAACTAATTTCTGTCGATACACTTTTTTAATATCTGAAGAGACAGCAAGAGAGAACTGAAACAAACTATGAATAATTTTGGGCCTGACTACCTGAAGGTCATTCAATGAATTGACCGAACTTGAAGATGATGAACTATTAAAACCCACTGTGATCCTATTATCATCTTGAAGAACCTCATGATGATTTAGAAAATATGATATTTTATCATGTGACAATTCTCTCAGTAAACCTATATGCCCTAAATTAGGGTACTCTTTAAGTAACCCTTTGATTGCTATTATTTTGGACTTGTGCAACTTCTCAATATCATTACAAATATGAATCTTCAACCCAAAACGACCGGTATTATCTTGAACTAAATCATTATCATAGTTCAAATCGTTACTATCATTTGATTTCGATGACTCAATGGTCAAATCTACAACATTGTGCTTATTCAAATTTGAAATGCTCAAGGAAACATTTGTTGAATGATCTGCTATTTTTGGCAAATAGAGAACTGGCAATTGAATTGGTTCAAAATTTTCGTCGCTATACTCGAATTCACCAGTCTCACTAAGGATGTGTTTTGTCTTACATGAGGCTGTCATCATTTTGTCAAAAAATAATTCTCTTTCGTTGAATTGAATATCCAACTGATCATCCTCGCATGTTTCTTCGATAGTTGATTGAATCTGCTCAAATTCATTATCAAGCAACAACAATTCCTTTCTGAATCTATCTAAACGAATTATTTCCACTTCCCTTAAAGATCGATCACTATAAAATTTTTTAAATAATGGTTCCAATTTGAATGAAAGAACTGTGAACCTGCGCTTTATATTATCACGTCTTGTGATAAGCCATTTACATTCATCCATATCAATGACCAGTTCTTTAGCTATGTCAATGACTGAATGCAACTACTGAACAATTACCAATTTTTTAAAATTTATTCAGAGAAAAAATGATTAAAATTGTTGACTCAAATACAAAAGGGAAGGAATTTGAAGGATACTTATCAGACATTTTCCATTGGCACTTTCTTGATTTCCTCTTAATCCTCTTTGAGTCTTCGAAGATGTATTCAACCTTCGATTTTCTTTGGCACACCTCGATCTCCAACGTTTGGCTCTCCTCAAACGGGAAGCAGATAAAGGCAACCTCGGTTTCTTGAAATAAACTTCAATTTCTTCTTTGAATGTGAACTTTCCTCTGGCACTTTCTTGGTTTCCAACGGCTGGAATTCCCTCGCACTCACGAACAGAAAGGATTTACCAAATTAACACACTCAAATTAACCAGAATTTGGCACGTAGGACCATGGATTTGTTTCGATGTAGTGGACTGTATGTACTTCTTTTCCTGCGCTGATTAATTTAAAGAAACACGTGTGTACTAACACTAATAGTTTATTTCAAGAAGAATTAAGCCAGTTTATAAGTCTTTGAATTAAGCACACAACCAATTTAGGTTATGTTTACACTATAAACGTAGATGCCTGCAAATCACAGTACATCTAATAATCTAACTGCAACTCACAGTAGATTGACGAGTATATTTTGTATATATCTACTCTTTAGTAGATTGAAGAAGAGAGAGATATTTTAAATATTCGAAATAGGCACATCAACATTTGACTAATACATAGAACTTTAACATGGAAAAGAAGAAGAGATCAAAGCACATGAACATGAAATTAAGAAAGTTATTGAGCATTAAATTATACAGAATGTACCACAAGAATGGAAAATATACCTACATGAAAGAGAATACAATTAAGAAATGAAATTAATGAATTACTGATGATGCCTATCGAGGCTGGCGCCATCTATCGGACTACTTTCCGAATACTAGATATAAATACAGGAATCTAAATTTCTCCAATGTACAACTTAAAAAAACCATTTTTGATGTTTATTTTTTATATAGGAAATCTGTTATTTTTGATTGTCTTTGAGTTTTTATTGAATTATAATAATATTTTCTAACGCCATTGTGCAAAGTAGACATTGCCATATTCAAATTATCATTTTCAATATTGCTATGCACGAATCTTGATAATAGGTCTGCAGCTTTCAGAGCCTCTTCTGCGGTAGGTGACGAGTCTTCTTCAATTTCCTCTTCTTCATCACTATCGTTTTGCTGAATAGCTTTTATGTTATGCACGATATCTTCATCTGTCATTTCCTCGCATGTGACGAGGTTCCTATCGATGTTGACATAATCGTTCCATTTTTCCGGCGCAGCTAAGTTGTCTGAATTTGAAGTTCTCACCCACAAAGATAATGGAATGTCATCTTCATCATCGAATTCATCTTCTACTGTTTCTTGAATAGATGAATCGTGAAGGTTTTGAACGAATCCTGCATGTTTAAAACAGTTGCGAATGGTACTTTGTGAGATATTATTCCAGGCATCATAAATCATAAGAATTGCATCTAAAATTGTCACTTTTACGGAGGAACTGTTTTGGTCAGAATCAAGACAATTAATCATTTTGACAACAAGATTTCTTCGGAAGTTGCTTTTGAGTGACCGTATTATTCCTTGATCCATGGGCTGTAAGATTGATGTTGTATTGGGTGGAAGGAAAGCAAGTGTTATAGACTTTAAATCAGAAACTTTTGGATGCGCTGGGCAATTATCAACAAGCAATAAAATCTTCTTCTTGTGCTTTATCAAGTCGCGATCCCAATCTCGAAGCCATTTCTCGAAAAGTTCAGACGTCATCCAGGCCTTACGGTTGTTTGCATAATCAACCGGTAACGACTTAACACAGCTGAAACATCTAGGTTTCTTAGATTTGCCAATAACCAACAGTTTTTTTTTCTCTGTGCCGCTCAGATTTGCTGCTACCATGACGGTTACTCTATCCTTCGACAACTTGCCCCCACTGCAATTCTCACTTTTGAATTTTAAAGTTCTGTCCGGCATTAACCTATAAAACAAACCAGCTTCATCTGCATTGAAAATCTGATCATCAGAAAACTCTCTTCTTAAATTTGGCCACACAGTCAACAGCCAGTTTGTTGTTGAGCTCTGGTCAACAGACGAAGATTCACCGACAATTTTTCCTGACACAATGTTATGTCTAACTTTGAACCGACTTATCCAGCTTGCGGAACAATTGAAGTTGCTGATTCCCAAATTGGAGGCAAAAACATTTGCTTTTTCCTGTAACATAGGGCCGCTGACAGGTATTCCTCTGTTTCGTTGGATTTTAAACCACTGAATCAACGCTTGGTCAACATTCTCTTGTCGAGACTTCCGAAGCCTCTTCGGTTTCAAAACATTAGAATTGAACGATTCCTTAATCTGGTTCTTTTTTCTTAATATCATGGAAATGGTCGAATGACCGACCCCAAATTCTTTTGCGAGAGATGAGTTTGATTCTCCATTCTCTAATCTGGCTATAATTGCACCTTTCTCCTCAATAGTAAATGCTTTACGACGTTGCGATGTCATTTTCAATATAAATTACAGGACAACTCCCCGCGACTGTATTATTTCGACTGGGAAACAAAAGGGAAGTCAAGTAGTTACGCGTCTAAAACACATAAAATATAGGAAAGGGGTAGGGAGGTTCGCGAAAACGATCGAGATGTCACTATAACCGGACATAAGTTCTTCAAATTGAGTCATAATAAACGACATGTCATTATAAGCGAAGTCATTATATCCGAACACTGTTATATGGATCTTTATATGGAAACCAAACTTCACACTGCAATAACGTCATATTAAGCGGTTGGTCAGTATAGCCGGCGTCATATTAAACGGATTCTACTGTACTTTTTTCTGAAGGTGGATTTACATCAGACGAGCGAATGCTCATTCTATCAAATTCTTCTAGTTTAAACATATGTGGAGCATTCTTTCGTCATTCTATCAGCACTTAAATCTAAAACTACTAAAAGATCAACAAATAATTCAATCAAAAGGATTTCATCCATAAGGATGATGAAAATTGGAGTGGAACGGAGGTCCTCTTAAACAAAACTATACATAGTCTTGAGGTACAGTATACAGTGACTATATAACCACAGTGACGACAACTGGCTAAAAAAATGTCAAAAGTCCGCCATGTTTTGTCGAGATGTTTTGGCGGTATTTTTGAATTTTACATCGGTAACTTACGGCAATATTTCATATTATAGGTCTCAATTTCATTAGGAAGTAACATTATGTTCCATGAATTCGATCTAAGATATGACGTTGCAAATGAACTGAATCGTGCTATCTATTTTCCCGAAGATACAGATCGAAAATATTGTAGGAACAGCATTGTGTTTCAACTTCCTTTTTCCATCAACTCTCACCTTCTCCCACATATCAGGAGCGAAATGTACCTGAAATATTTTATGTTTAATAATATGTATAATTTCTGAGGACTCTAATTTAATAGCATAGAAATTATATTTACTTTTTTGTTCTTTTATTTGAAAGTTAACTAGTAAAATGAATGGACTTACACAAAAAAGAATTATTAGAAGGGAACCAGTTTGCTCGTCTTGTTCTTAATGCCCAATCACTTCACTGCTTCACACGCGTTACAAATAAACAATAACAATCATATATAGATGGGTTAGAAAATCTGCGCACTGTCATTTCGACGTTCGACAAAACATGGCGGCCGACCAATAGAAAATGAGATACGAGTTGTCGTCACTGTGGTTATATAGTCACTGTAGTACAGTATACATCAAGGCGACATCTAGTTAAGAATCAGACAACCAATTCCCTCTCGTAGCCCTGGACGACGACAGGCGGCATACCTCTCATTTGCCCCTTCAGCTGCAGGAATGTGATTTTTCGCATAATTATAAACCTGCGAGCTGGGAGCGCGAGAATCGTTCGTTTTTATCGGCGTAAGCCCGTAACAACAATTCAATCAAAAAGATTTCATCTATAAGGATACAAATTAATATATATCGATTAATCAGATACACCGCGTTCATGAGGTTGGAACTTTCGTTGGTTCCCTGTATGATGATTTGTGGCAAGTTCGAGACAGATTCATAGCGGTTGTTGATATTTATATCAATGAATCTGATTATATCTTATTAATCGATCAACAAATAATGTTCTTGTTCTAGCTCTTGCTCTTTGTTCGTTTGGTTTAAGGCTGTACATCACCTTCTTTGTGCATATACTTTTTCAATGCATATTAATATCAAGGGATAACTCATGAACAGTTTATCGGATTTCATTCAAATTTTGAGGGAACATTTACATGAGCATTCCCTAGGTACGACCTTTGGAAGGTTTTTGAAATGATTCATAATTTTTCGCTAATTACACTTTGAAAATTGAAAAACTCTCCAGAAGCAAATATCTCCCCAAGGAAATATTTTATCGAAAAAAAAATTTACGTAGGACAACGGTATTTCATAGAACTTTGAAATGATCAGAAATTTTTTTTTCAATTTTCTCAAATTTTCGAGTTATTCTCGTTCTTGTATTTAAATAATTGTATTTGACCCGCCTCCCAATGGTTGACACCTCTCTACTGCAGATGGGCCAATAGATTCTTATCCTTCATTCATGATCATTTATGACCAGGTATGATTGACACTTTTATGACCTTCCGATTTGAGGTCTCTCTGAGTGGATGGAATCCTGATATTACCATTTTTAATAGTTAAAATGGAGGAAAAGAGAGAATTCAAATACTTTCGGCTTATCGGTTTCAATGAAAAGTTTGAAATAACAAAGTGATCTTCCGGCCTCAATTTTAGAGAAAATTAATTGAGTGGAAACCGCAACCTTATGGTTCAACCGTTTTCGGGCTATAAGAGAAAATTGGAATATGGAGTGAAATGAAAATTTCTCATAATTTATGTATTGCAGGTGCTATAAAAATAAAACAAAAATATTATTAAGGTTTTTCCATAGGTAATACCAGAGAGATGGAATTTTGCCGGCAAAATTTCTCGATTGTAATAGGAAAGTTTGCTGCTCGGAAATTTCGCGAATGACGTTTGTATCAAAATTTTGGAAAAAATGTCATTCGCGAAATTTCCGAAAAGCAACAAGCATGAATATTACAAAAGAGAAATTTTACCTGCTTAAATTTTATCTCGAGTGGTATTCGGCATGACTATTCCACGAGAAAATACGCATGAGTTGATCGGATATGTTATTGACGGTTACACTGGCTGGCACCGGTGGGCGCAAATTTTTGGCCAAGGTATTTGAATGTCTCTTCCACGTCGACGGGCGTGATGGGCCTCTCGTGGGCGTAGTATAGGGGGAACTCATTATGAACGTCTTCTTTTTGGAAGGTAAAGTTCTGACGGTCAGGGACTCGCATTTGCTGGTGTTTAGGCGAAGCCCACGCATGTCGCAGAATTCCACTGCGGTCTTCTGCAGCTTTTGCGCTCTCTCAACGTTATCGGACATGAGGATTATATCGTCGGCATACGCCAATACGGAGGAGCTATATCGGCCAAGAGTGAGGCCCCTAGATCTATGGAGTGTTTCCACCAGCTCATCCATAACCAGATTGAACAGGAAGGGGAAAAGCGGGTCGCCTTGCTTGAGCCCCCCTCCTGATTTCTACACCAGCCATTTCCACGACCCCACAGGAGATGGTAGTGCTGCAGCCTCTCAAGTTGTCCAAGATGTAGGATGAGGTCTTAGGATCAATATTCTTCCTCTCCAGGGCCCTCCTCACAGAGTCGTGAGACACCGTGTCGAAGGCCTTCCTTAGATCTAACGTAATCAGGACAAATCCGCGACTCGACCTCCTCTTTCGTTTGATGATCGTCTCCACTGTCGTCAGGTTGTTTGCAAGGCAGCCGTCCAAGTCCGAGAAACCCCTTTGCGCCTCGTTGATTGGGATGGAGTTGAGGCGCTCAGCCCTGGATCCTATTGGCCAGTCTAAGTACTATAGACGAAATGGTAATGGGCCTCCAGTTATCGATCCTTTGGAGGTTCTCCGTGCCTTTAGGGACCAGCGTTGTTCGTGACTTTTTCAGTGGACATACTGCGTGTATAGCATGATGTTGAGTAGTAACTCCAACCTGACAGTGGGTATCCTCTTTAAGGCAGCCGCAGTCATACCGTCGGAGCCCGATGAGAAGTTGTGATATTTACTCACCTGAGATGTAATTTCGCCGGAAGTTATTGGCCTGTATAAGTCGACTATCTCATTTGCCATGTCCTCTATGGGGTCATCGTCCTTTATAGAGTCTGTGCCCAGGATCTCTTTGTATGACGTTTGCACGTTCACTTTAGAGGGGCGCGCCAGGTTGTATACCACATGTATTTCTATGGAGTTCAGTTCTTAGATCGGGAATCATAGATTGGTCAGAAAGTCACTACATAAACTACTAAGGGAGTTGTGAAGAGTCTCGATCAGAACTTCTGTTGGAGCCCAGCAGATGCCTGCTTAGATAGCTGGGGTAGGATACTGTTTTTCCTCGCTCGTATACATTGACTCTGGAGTAAACTTCTTTGAGAACTGCACGAAGAGATTTACTGAAGTATAGCACCATCTTATTCTATCTATGCTCATGTCTTCTATGTTCTTTATAATATTCAACCAATGGATTCTGATACTTGCTACATGCTACATCTATTCAACTGTAAAGCTGAGGGTTTTTGCTTTTAGAAGAACTGGTTGGTTCTTTCTTTTCGTTTTCCATCATATGTAGTTCGAAAACTCCTGCCACCTGGGCCAATAAAGGCCTGTTTCACCTTTGTGTCCAATCAAGTGTTTTATTTATGTATTTATCTGATGGCATGTCATAATGACAACGTTATGTCACTCAATTTCGATGACATAAGGAAGCTCATTATGGGACTAAGTACCATAATGAATTCATTATGGGACTAAGTACCATAATGAATTCATTATGGTACTAAGTACCATAATGAAATTCTATAAGGAAAACATGTAATGGTTTGATCAAAAAAGTTTATTCAAAATGCATAACTATGTACAAAACTATTTATTATACATGGTAAAAGAACAATTACTACAATTTGTAATATTAATTCCAATGGATTCTACAGTTTTTACATCAGTAGTTCATGATTGTTGGCAAACTTGTAATCCTGTTTGGTTGTTGGCACCAAAAATTGCTTCTGATATTTTTTTCTTTTGCTCTTTCGAATTTTCGATGTAACCTTCAGCGACAGTATTGCTTTTCCATCCGCCATGGCGTTTCACGGTACACAGATCAGCTCCAGAATCAGCCAAAAATGAAGCAGACGATCGCCGAAAACAATGTCCGGTATATTCTTCAGGGCGATGTAAATTCAAGAAAGTGGCAATAACTTTTGGCATTTTACCAAAGGTATGTATTCCAACGGGTTGTTTTGTGCATTTCTTATTTCTATAAGTGACAAAAAACGTAGATGGTTTGTGTTGCAAGGTCGTATTTTCACATATTGTGTGACAAGTTCTACCATATTCAATCCTGGGATATTTCCCGAAGTCACAAAAAATTCCCGCATTACCTTTGTTTTTGTATTCAGTAATGTAATTCTAAAAACGGATCCTTCATCTATTACATTTTCAACAAGCATATTCGTCAATTCCTCTCTTCTGCATGCTCCACTTAGTCCAATTATCATGGCAACTTTATTAAATAAGTATGTATCATCTGATGCTTCCGTTGAAAACTTTTTAACATCTTGTTTAGTAAAAATTTTGGATTTTTTAGCTCTGTAACCTTCTGATTTACGTTTTAGTAATGCAACCAGCTGTAGGTACTTACTAATATCGACGTTTTTTCTTGTTGATAAAATACTTCTTATCATCGAATAATACGACAAACGAGAAGATGGTTTTCTTTCCTTAGATAAGCATTCAAAGTAAGCCAACAATACTTTTTCATGAGTGATATTCTTGATTTTTTTAGCAGAACACCATTCTTCGTACCGATTAAACACCATTTCATATACACTCCGTGATTTTTCCGGCAAAAGGGAGTCCACGATATTTCTCGACATTTCTTCCAAATCAGAAGGTAAACTATCAGCTTCAGAATCACTCATTTTTTAAATTATATTAAATTCTACCTGACAATAATTATTGAGTTTGACAGCGATAAATAAATATTGCCGTTACAACCTGATGACGTTGTCAAGGAAATGGCAAAGCACAGCTCAGTCACCTACTAATATTTGAAACTACACAATATTTACTTCTTTAAAAATAGTTGCCATTGTGACATGTCGAAAATGCAGTTTTTAATTTTTCGAAAATGTATTGATATAAATGCCATCAGATAAAATTTTGTATGTAATACGAATCATAAACAATCATTA
Organism: Adalia decempunctata; assembly: GCA_951802165.1. Taxonomy (NCBI): domain Eukaryota; kingdom Metazoa; phylum Arthropoda; class Insecta; order Coleoptera; family Coccinellidae; genus Adalia; species Adalia decempunctata. The sequence continues at coordinate 29,444,870 of OX637703.1, read as the reverse complement.
TGGCACACGCCGTGTTATCGGACTCGGCTACGCCTCGCCCGATAACATTCACGACTTGTACCATAATGATCGTCTTTATGATCCTTATTACATAAATAACTATTACCTCATTATTTCCCATCCATTATTTGACGGACTTGAATTATCACGAAACTGAATTACCACGACATAACATAGAGTTTTACCAAACTAGATGATCACAAGCCAAGCCAAAAGTATAAAATCCCCTTCAGTGTAAAATACAGCGAAGGATTTGCCCTTTTAACGACCCTTAGAAGATATCTCAAGCTCAACTAGGGACTTTTTGTTCCAATATGTTTTGCATTATTTCAGCTCCCTCAATCCAAATAATATATTTTATAAAACAAAAATTTTTTATTTCTCTTGTTTGATATGCCCAGGAGAAATGTTTTGGAGAAATGGAAATTTCATATGCTTCTTCAACTGATCAGATTAGTCCGAATAAAATTTTTTGTCATGTAGTATAGCGCCAAATGTTCAAATTCAAGACATTGTTTTAATTAATTTGCATCACTCACATTCACATAAATAATTAGTCGGGTCAATTTAGACATTCAAGGTTACATTAATACCCAACAAGCTGAAAGTTGGTGCAATTGTTCAAAACCTAATTATGAATAAAATTTGAAAGTTTTCCATTATCCCGCTGTACGGAAATATTTCAGTCAAGGTCAAAGGTCAAGAATGCGTTTTTCGCGATTTTCAGCAAAAAGGCAAGTTTTACCATAAAATTACTCCAGACAAAATTGTAGAACCTATAATTATCTATAAAATATGTATCAACTTTTTTTTCCTAAGAGCCACCGTTTTTGAGATATAACAGTTCAAAAAGTTATGAAAGTTGTAATCATCATAATATGCATTTTGGGCCGTGAGTTTATCCATCAGACTAAACTTATTTTTCAGTGTACCCCCAGATAGCTCGATACACAATTTTGACTCACCCTGCATACGTGGCCAAATCATGCATATTATGACGATTACAACTTCCATAATTTTTTGAACCGTTATATCTCAAAAACGGTGACTCTTAGGAACAAAATATTGATACACAGTTTATAGATAATTATATGTTCTACAATTTTTGTCTGGAGTAATTTCAACATGAAACTTGCCGTTTTGCAAAAAATCGTGAATCGCATTTTTTGGCCTTTGACCTTGAATAAAATTTTTCCATACAGGGAAACTTTCATATATTATTCATAATTATGTTTCGAACAATTTCACCAACTTTCAGCTTGTAGGGAATTTATGTAACTTCACCCTTGTTATTTGGTCTCAATTGACCGGTCTGAATAGAATGAACTCTGTATTTACCATTCTCTTCGAAACCCAAAAAATATCAAGAAACACAAATTTACGTTCCGTTTCGATCCTACCGACCGACGACAGTACCTATAGAAAGTTTATTACGAGTAAGGGGTCATGAATACCGTACAGACCTTCCTATTCCGTACAATGGGCGAGTCCACAAGGTTGTGCACAGCCTTAAACCCACCTTGACGCGAATGGTAGAATAAACACCGCTCCCACAACGTGGGCGGAAATATCCATACTTGGTGTAAAATCGATAAATAAATCGATGAGGCGCTTTGGCATAAGAGGGCGCTCTCTCTTGAGTAAGGGTACAGTGAAGAGAATCTTGTCTAATCACTGTAAAAAGGGGACACTTGTTGTGGTTCTTGCACATAGAGGTCGCTCTCGTCAATAGTTGCGGCGCTCGCGCGTAGAGGGCCTCAATTATAGAGGGCGTTGTTCCGAGATTAAAACTCAGCATTAGAGCCGAGTATCAACCTATTTTTCATAAATTTCAGTTTAATACGTGGTTTGTATGGGCATTCATCCTTCATATATCTGAAGTATTTCATTGACATTTATTTTCAATATTTTCCTGAAGCTGTAAGCTATAAAATATATAATTTCATGCTCCTCAGAATTCAATTTCATGCCAAACCATTTTGGAATTTTATTATCACATATTTTAGTAAAATCAGAATCCTTCTATCTCAAGCCAATTTCGAGAAAACTCAGATTTGGTAAAATGAAAATTCTCGTCCAATATTTTCGAAGGGAATTTTTATTTTACCAAATCTGAGATTTCTCGAAATTGGCTTGAGATAGAAAGATTCTGTTTTTACTAAAATTCATGAATCTTATATGTATTTGGATCAACTCTCATCGGATGAAGCTGAGTCCATCCTGTCCAATATTTTCGAAGCGAATTTTTATTTTACCACATCTGGGTTTTCTCGACATTGGCTTGAGATAGAAAGATTCTGTGTTTACTAAAATTCATGAATATATATAATTATGTTTTTCGGAGAAGAAACTATGTTTTTAAAAACAATTTTATTTCGGAACTACCAACCAATCTACTATACATGAAATAGATTTACAACTAATGAGATAATCGTTCAAAGTCAATTCCGATGCCTGAAGGGACATCTCTGATATTTATAATATTATCAATTGAGTAGGCGGTAATGGCCGATTACACGTGCCATGGAATATACGCAAATAATAACCACCTGTAAGTCTAAACAAAGAACAATGAAAAAGCTTACTATGCTGTTTTTACAATATGGTAATATACAGGCTGAATAGCAAATGAAATATAAATCAATCTAATTAGTAAGGGGTAGTATTACATAATTCCTCCCCACCTTGGTTAAAGGTATCATATTCATGAGGTGTAGCTTTATTGAAAAAATTATTATTTCTAAAATATCTGAAAATAAAATAAATGATAGCAATAAGTATCAATAAAAATATTATAACATTAAATCTTGAGGGTTGGAAGTTCCATTGGTCCGAATCTTCCAATCTGACATCTGGGATATCCAGGTCTTCTTTCTTGAAGTTTTCTTCATCTAGTGGACTCTTGGGTTGCAACGTCATCTTGGGCAGGATGATGAATTTTTCTTCATCTAACGTGGTAGTTGGAACGATTTCTTTTTCGGTGTTGCTGAGGGAACATTTCGATTTTAGAATAGCAATTGGGCGAACGAAATAATACCTTGTTTGATGTGGGCATTTTTCCATAATTTTCTCGTTGTTGACGGAGAGGATATTTCCATCTTCTAGTTGTTTCAGGTCTGGAGGAAGAACCATTCTCGTTCTGGGACAGATTTAACTAGGGAATCTTGGTCGCATAGGTAGTCTTCTTCGACCGGATGGCACTCTTTCGTAGACCATTTCAAAACTTCTTCTTGTGAGAGTAAATAAGGATCGGTAAAAGGAAGGGAAAGATTGTTTTGAGGTAGATAATAGAATTTGTATAAATCGTAACTTTTTTTATAAACAACTAGCTGGCCCGGCGAACTTTGTTCCGCCTAAATGATGGATTTCACAAATCTTTATCACCGGTGATCGGAGATCAACGGCTTGGTTCTCCGATTTTTGAACTGTCAAATGTTTCCATGGATATGAGCTGTCACACAGAACAAATTTACAAAAATAATATGTCATAATATGTCAATTACGGATAATGGCAATTTTGGATTCAGTTATTTCCGCAAATATATTTACTACCCAAACAGAAATTCAAAAACATTTTAAAAATTATGAGAAAAGATGAGAATGGCGTCTCACGATTGAAACTTGTAATATTCCAAGTTTGTAAATCCTAGGAACATTATGAAAAAGAGAAAAGGGGCAACCCTGCTCTGAAGAGCTGAGGGTAGAATTACGTTAAAGGGGGTTTTATACTTATATTTTTGGCTTGTGATGTAATCGTCTAGATTGGTAGAACTCTATGTTATGTCGTAGTAATTCAGATTCGTAATAACTCAGATTAGTGAAATATAGGATGGGAAATAATGAGGTAAAATTGATAAATAAAACACTAAATTGGACATAGAGGTGGAACAAGAGCCCTTTATTCGTCCAGCGCCATAGTTCGGGGAACCATAGCCTATGAAGGAAAAACGAACGAGAATCAATTGAAACTCAAAGCAAAAAACCTTCTAGCATTACAGATGATATGTTTACAATACATAGAACAATTATTAATAAGACGAGCACTGGTGATATGTACAATATGGGGCTTCCTATATTCCGGTAAGGTTATTACTGGCACAATTGTGATAAAAAGCAGAATCCAATACATCCAAAGTTATCCAAAGGTTATAGGCATATAGAGTGTGTCACCTGATTATTACCGAAATTTATAAACAGTATCCTTGTAGTTCCTAGTGTGAGAATCCTTCCTTTTAAGTGTTATGTGTGAGATCATAGCAGTCGCGTTGGTTTGGAGGTGACGATAGACTCTTTATATTTCCTGTTAACTGATGAACGATGGCACCTTCAAAGCTTTCCTTGCTTATCGGGTACGCCAAGGGCCCGAAGGCGAGGCTTGGTTTCTGAGGACGTTCGTCAAAAGAACTCTCAGGGGAAGTGTCACTGGCCACTGTTGTGGGGGAGGTTTTCCCTAGCACAGGCGATATAAACAGTTTACCCTAGGCCTCCAAACCAGTGATATTTGTACGTAAAATATTATCCTAAAAGCAACAACTCCAAATGCCTAAACCATAATGTCGAGTGAATAGTTAAATGTGCAGTAGGCCTTACGAACAGTATAAGAATATTCCAAATGGGTTGGTAGCAGAGCAGAGTTCCACAATATTCAATAGAAATGCAATAATAAAATAGAACAAGCTTACATGAGATTAAATCCTGTGAAATGAAACAAAGTTATTTAAATGGAGATCGTGTACATACCAGATAACAAAGAAGCGTCTTTAAAAATATACTAAAATGGCGGAGAGGAACTCCATTTCGAAGGAACACACACACAGCCGCCGCGTTCAAGCCAAGTGATCAGAGAGCCTTCCATTCGTTGTCGTTCTGGAGGTTAGTTTTTCTGCCACAGAATCGTATTTCTTCGATGGTCACAGAAGAACGAGTTTACTTCATGGTGGTTCTTCGATATGATTAAAATCTCCTATTTATAAAGATGCGAATTGCCTAAAGTATTGCTTGAAGTCGTACTAATATTCATCATTCATAGAATTATAAAATAATAGCAAATAAGTTCATTCAACGTAGTTCCACGTTTCGACAATAGAAGTTGCAAAGCTGGAAGCCATGGAGTCTGGCAACGGCGCATTTTATTTCGTTGCAGGGTAGAAAATTCAGATATGTTACAAACTGATCGCCGAAATCTGATTTACTCGACATTTCGATAAAAATCACTGTGAAATTCACCCGCTTCTGGATCTGTTAATAACCTTTCATGGTACTATAAGCCCTTTGTAAATTACACAGTAATTGATGTCATATGTCTTTTTTCGACCAATTCTAACCACGACGACCGAAATGCTCGAAAAAAGAACAGATGACATCAATGGATGGCCGTGAATGCCTCAACAAATTCATCGCCATTTCATTGTGATAATTTCAAATATAGTACCTTCACGATTACGTTATTTGGAATAAATAAAACTATAAAAATACGTAATAATCATGAGTCATAATGTGTGAATAGTGCCATCTGAAGTGGTAAGAACGAAACATTTCTCATACCTCAACGAAATCTAATCGTTTTAGACACCTGTACTCCTACGCTAAGACATTTTGGTTTTGCCCAACAGCACAGAGTTGTAGGCAACTCAAATTACACACTATTACAGTGACTATAGAGGGAATATAGTCACTGTACAAACTACTTGTTTATATCGCCATCTAACGGGGAGAATATCGAATGAAGTAGCTACGAATAAGCGATAGCGTAACTGTAACTGTAGCGACATCTAGTGGTCCTACTCAAAAGGAGGAAAAGCATTTCCTGTATAAGCAAAATTTTCATCGATTTTTTCAAAGTTTTATTGTATTTTATAATAACCAGATCGAAAAAGAATCCATATATGAAGTTTCATAACAAACAGTCCATCCGATCTCGAGTTATAAATGGTGTAACCAACATCTTTCTTTTATATATATAGATAGGAATTGATATTAAAAATAGTAAAACTTTGTTCTTGAAAATAACTTTCGTATGACATAATTGATAGTAATCTTTCAAATGATGTAAAGGTATTATACTGACATTTTTAGTTAATTCCGAGAATTTCGAATAGGGTAAAATAGATTCATGTAAAAGATGTAATCTCGCGAAGCTTACAGCTGTTTGAATTTCATCTAAAATGGTTTTAATATCCTTGATTTCAAATGTCATGAGATGCATTTGTTGTATTTCTCTTAGTTCTGGAACAATTTGCAGTAATTTAAGGATTTCTGTCATATTTTTAAATTTCTCAATATACTTATTCCTTAGGTCATTTACAATAGTGGCAATCTGTTTCTGATTCCTCATGAGTGTCTTCTCATTTTTCTCAATGCTATTGAAATAATTTCTATACAATTCTTCATCGTCAGAATCTAAGGTTCCAAATAATATCTTTGAAATTTTTCCTCCTAAGTTAATTAATCCTCTTTCAATTCTAATATTTTCATTTAAAAGTTCCTCAAGTGCATAAATATTCATTCTATTCGAATGTTGCAAGTATTTATAATTTGCCGTTTGTGCAAATCCCAAATTTTGATCACTTAGATTATCTATTTCTTTTTGATACTGAAAGATTATTTCTTTGATAACATTCAAATCTACGTGATACACAAGTTGTAGATTTCTATTCGTTACATAGGCTTTGCCTAATGAAATGGGCAATAAGCTATTTTCTAATGGTATAATTTCTAATGATTTCGTAAAGATGATTATCTTGAATAATATTATAAGGAATAATTGAAGATCCATTTTCTCGAATCTGTAACAAAATTGAAACTAATGCTTTCTTTGCTTCAAAATTTTCTTATGATACACATGTTTATTTTTATTATCTTGAATACGATTTTTATCAATTTCACGAGCATCTATCCTTTTATAAACTGGATCTAGTTTGCGTGTTATAGGATTTTCAAAATAACTCTGAACAGTGAAATCTTCTGTTTCTAAAGCAATTAATTCTTCAATCACATCATCTTCAGATGTTTCATATTGATAACCCGTATTTAAAAGTTCAAAACATTCATCTAATTCTTCAACAGTTACTTGATTTACCATTGAAATTGAATCGTCCTCGATTTCATTTACTTCAAAAACATCATAATTAAAATCTTCAATATTTTCATAATTCGCTTCTTCAATACTTTTTAATTCTATAAGATTATCACTAGTATTCATTTGATTTGATAGGTAATAAACAACTATCTTAGTATCGGAATCTGCAAAAATGTATTTAATCATTTTTAATATTGTAGACCATTCTAATCGGTCTAAGCCACATGCAATTCGTGGTAAAGCTAAATATTTTTCATTATTGAATTCACATAATTTTTTAAGATTTATTAATGAATTGAAAACCGTCTCATATTCAGGTTTCTGATAATAAAATTTCTTCGTAATTAAGTAATAAATATTTTGATTATCCTTTTGGATCATTGCAACTTCTCCTAATGATTTATTTTGAGATTTAAGTACTTCTATTTGACCAAATTTATTTTTAAATTCCAAGGCAATGCCTTTATTCATATGGAAATCTTCTGATACACAATGTGCTAGAGCATAATTTTGAGATGCTTCAAATAAATTACCTACTTTCTCTTTAATATTTGTACAATTTTCAAAATTTCTAGAGTTACCAAGTTTCAAGAAATTTTCATACGTTAATTCATTAGTTGGTTCTAAAATAATTCTGCTTAAGGCATCTGCATTATTCATCGAGCCTTTTCTATATTTAATTTCATAATTGAATTCCTCTAATTTTATTCGCCATCGCATAAGGCGTGAATTAGGTTCTTTAAGAGAAAATAACCAAGTTAAAGGTTTATGATCTGTATAAATAGTGAATTTTCTTCCGTATAAATAGGGCCTGAAATGTTTACATGACCACACGATAGCTAAAAGTTCCTTTTCAATCGTACTATAACGAGATTCTGCTTCATTCAGCGTTCTACTAGCGAAAGCAATTGGAAGGTCGTTTGGTGGATCTCCTTGTGAAAGCACTGAACCTACCGCAAATCCTGATGCGTCAGTGGTTAATACAAAAGGTTTATTGAAATCCGGATATCTCAATACAGGATGATTTAATAAATTCCGTTTACATATTTCGAAAGCTTCTACATATTTCGGATCCTCGATATTGATTTTAGCATTCTTCTTTAAACATAGTGTCGAAGGTTTCGTTATTTTCGCAAAATTGGGAATAAATTTTCGATAATATCCCACTAAACCAAGAAATGATTTTATTTCTTTTTGAGTTTTTGGAATTGGGAAAAGAGAAACTGAAAATCTGGGTAGTAAAATACCAAATTTTTCAGCAAGGGTTAAATCGATTCTTTCGGTTGCCATTTTGGCATTTTGTTTCTTAACTTTACGTCCTGAAAATTGTTTGATTGACGTAATCTTGCTTTATTCAATTAAATTAATTGTTACGATTATAATGATTAATAAATTCGCGTTTTCGATTTTTTGCTTATAAGAAACCTAGGAAAAACTCTGGTAGTCGGTTTTGTAAAAGTAAACCTAGAGAAAACTTTAATAATCGGTTTTTTGAAAGTAAACCTAGAGAAAACTTAACACAAGTTTTACGCTCAAAACTGTGGGGAAAAAGGTTGACTAACTTTGGGCCAGGTTAGGGAAACTGGGGGAAAGATAGTGAAGGATTATTCTCACCACGTTGGTTCCTTGAGTCGTTGGAGACGCTACCCAACCAATCGGACTCCTGGTTCTTCTCCTGATTCGTCTTGCACCTTAACAGTTGAGACTGACAGTCTTTGGAAGATTTTCCGTGGACGAAATTCACGTTTTCACGAACGGAATCGAATCACTTTTCTTCGCACAAAAAGACCGGTACAAAATTCCATCCTCGTCGCCAATTATGTTTTTCGGAGAAGAAACTATGTTTTTAAAAACAATTTTATTTCGGAACTACCAATCTACTATACATGAAATAGATTTACAACTAATGAGATAATCGTTCAAAGTCAATTCCGATGCCTGAAGGGACATCTCTGATATCTATAATATAAAAATGAATCGCAAAATGTGTTGGTAAGCGCATAACTCAACAACGCCTGGACCAATTTGGCCAAATCTTTTTTTAAAATGTTCGTTGAAGTTCAAGGATGGTTTTTACGGCGAGAAAAATTAGAATTATTGCTGGAAAAACCCTAAAAATAGCCCTTTTCTTTTTCCCATACAAATGATTTGTAACTAAAACGTAGTCAATCAAAAATAATATAAAAATGAATCGCAAAATGTGTTGGTAAGCGCATAACTCAACAACGCCTGGACCAATTTGGCCAAATCTTTTTTTAAAATGTTCGTTGAAGTTCAAGGATGGTTTTTACGGCGAGAAAAATTAGAATTATTGCTGGAAAAACCCTAAAAATAGCCCTTTTCTTTTTCCCATACAAATGATTTGTAACTAAAACGTAGTCAATCAAAAGATGAACTTATTCAGAAGGTGTTTCCAGATGTTTCTCAAAATTACAGAAACCATGATTGGTTGAGCGAACGAGCTATACTGGCTGCAAAAAATATAGATGTAAATGAATTAAATTTCAAAATTCAAGAACAAATTACAGGCGAATTGAGGATATATAAATCAGTTGATTCGGCTACTAATCAAGATGATGTAGTCAACTATCCACCGGAATTTTTAAACTCGCTGGATTTGCCAGGATTGCCACCTCACAATCTTCAATTAAAGGTTGGATCGGTGGTTATAATGTTGCGAAATATCAACCAACCGCGTCTTTGCAACGGTACACGGTTAGCGATTAAAAAATTACTAAACAATGTGATAGAAGCAACTATACTCAAAGGAAAGTATAAAGGAGAAGATGTTCTCATACCGCGCATCCCAATAATTCCGACTGATGTGCCATTTGAGTTTAAACGACTACAGTTTCCAGTGCGGCTTGCTTTTGCTATGACTATAAACAAGTCCCAGGGGCAATCATTAAGTGTTTGTGGTATTAATCTAGAAAACCCATGTTTCTCACATGGTCAATTGTATGTTGCCTGTTCCCGTGTTGGAAAACCATCAGATTTGTTTATCTATGCGCCAGGTAATCAAACAAAAAACATCGTATACCACAAAGCACTATAATGATAATAATAATAATTATGATTCACATGATTAACAATAAAGCGATTACTTACTTTTAAATCCTTATATATGTTTTATTTAATTATGTTTTATTCACAACGCCCTATCACCAGGGTGACGGTTCTGTTCAGGAGAATTTTTTAAAATACGTAGGCACAAAAACTGCCACATTACAAATCTTTTTGACAGGACGAAGTCTGTCGGGTCAGCTAGTTTATAATATTATCAATTGAGTAGGCGGTAATGGCCGATTACACGTGCCATGGAATATACGCAAATAATAACCACCTGCAAGTCTAAACAAAGAACAATGAAAAAGCTTACTATGCTGTTTTTACAATATGGTAATATACAGGCTGAATAGCAAATGAAATATAAATCAATCTAATTAGTAAGGGGTAGTATTACATAATTATATGTACTCGGAGTGAACATCATCAGAAGAAGCTGAGTCCATCGAAAGTTTTTCCATCATAGAGATTTCTGTTTCGACAACGTTGATAAACATTCAGACAACATTGTTAACTTGTCGTGCGATTAGAGAGTTACAATTTTTTTTTGATTCGATAATATTTGAAAGCCAGAGCAGCATCCAGATTATTCTCTAGGTTTGTGATTTTTTCGTCAAATTTTATCGAATGAAATTAGGAATAACTCGAAAACGACGCATTTCATTGAGAAACATAAAAATTCTTTTGTTTTCTAAAATGATTGATTGTTTCGAAAATATAAACCGGGTATCTTTTTCAAAAAATCTTATTTTACTCTTGCATGGATTTTTGAGTCGGCTACGGTTTGACTTTCATACCAGGAGAAATATTGAATACTATGTTGATTGAGGCGTAGGGAGTGAACACCCAACCAAAATTCAGTTTTGTTGTTCGATGCATGCCATGAAATCAGTTACACAATCCAAACGACTGCCTGTTCAATATAATATCTGATTAATTACGGACAGACATTCCTGAAAAGTTCTTCACGTTCTCTTGGGTTGATAGGAATTTTTCAAGGTGAAATATAAAATTATGAAAATGACTAGTACAATTGAATATGATCTGTAGTGAAAATGAGTTGCTTGGAAACATCACGAGTCCGTAGGACGAGTGGTGTTTTCCCCAAAGCAACTCATTTGAATTTGGAAGTAAAAGATATACTTATGAGGTAAATTCAATCTCGTGTGATATTTTATAAGAATATTTCACGAACAAAATTAAATCTCAGAAACTCCATATTTGAGAAAACCAACGAAAAACTCGCATGTTGACGTCTACAATTTATATTTATCAGTTGTCAAAACGTTCTCGTATCCATACAATCCCTGTAGTTCAATCGTTGAAAATACCGAAGTTGTCAGACCAATCATAAATCAGAGATAGTTTATATTATCCTTCGACTGTGATTGGTCAGTTTTTGAAATGAGTGAAATAGTCCGAGGAATACCATATTCAAATATTTCCAATTCATCATTTTCCCAGAAACTATCATGAATGCTTTTCACAAAAAATTCTAATAATTTCGTACAATCAAAATAAATAAATACGCTGCATATTTGAATATTTTGACGTTTGATACCGAAATTGTGAGGTTAAATCCGACGGTGGTGGTCTATCTTTCCTTTTGAAAAGCTTGCCCTTTCATAGCCTTGAGTGTCGCTTAGGCAACGATGCAGTCGGTTTATTTCAGTAAGCCGAAGCGGTGCAGTTGGCCCTGAGGAACCTTAGAAATTTGAAGGTTTTGTGGATGAAAATACCCAACCCTGAAAGTATTGTCAGGGGTTGACCCTTCTGTTTGAAATTATAACACAGAAAATCAAAATGTACGTTTTTCATGAAGGAAAGTGGAATTCAGAAGAAAAAAATGGAATTGTCTCAATTTCTGATCATTTGTTTCTGAAAAAATCTGATGGAAATACTCGCTATGGATAATTTAGGAACGATCAATATAAAGTTATTATTTAGATAATGAAGGCGTGGCATGATTTCCGATTTCCACATATCTGAAGAAAAATACTTTTTTTCCAGGGGAACAATGAATCCGATGAAAACGATGTTTTATGATTGAGAGAGAATGACCAGCGACATTTTTTCCTATTTTCATTGATAATAATTCCTTTTCTTAATCGTACATAATACATAATTCCTTGGCTTTGAAAGATACGAAACCAAATGGTTGAACATTTCTCGACGACATTCTTTGGCTTTCTTCGTGTATTATAGACTATTTTGTACTGAACTAGTGCAGTCTATGCAAAAGCCAACAGCGAACGCATCTTAAAATGATGTGAGGAAGAAACTTTCGAGTTGAAATAAATTATTAAACATCGTTGACAATGATTATGGTCTAGGAGAGAATGTATAAATTATGTACGTTAACAGTTTTTAGATAATGCGTTTCCCTTCAATCATTATTGTCTGTTCATTTGGTTTTGAAATTCCTCGACAATCATAAAAGATCAGTTTATCATAAATAAATACTCGTAGGTATTATAATTTTATAAACGAAAATGATGTGTGGAAGTCGATCGCAATCATGTCTGCCATAAATGAAAAATTTAAAATTTTGTGTTTCTTGTCCAATATATTTCGAGTATTTTTAATCTCAATCATTTTGACAGAAGTGCATAACTGGAATTGAGTGTGACAGTAGTTTCCAGAACTGGTATAATAATTCTGAAATATATTATTCATCTTATTTAGCCAATAAAAATAATCAGCCAATGAAAAAGCCGGGCTTTGGTGAGAATCCAGGTCTGCGCAATATGTGGAAATGTTAAGAAAAAAGATAACTTAGGGCCAACTACACCGACATATTTCCAAGTGGAACTTAGCCCCGAGTTACACTCAACTTTCAAGGGGTAGACTGATTGGAGGTTCAGGCCACGATATGGATGTTTGAATTTAAATTTACAATATTTGCTGCCACCTTGCAATAAAAAGTTGGGTTTTATACGAATATTAAAATAGATTTTTTTGGATTGCAATTTTGAAAGACCAAAGAATGCGATGAAGATTTCTGATTGAAACATTCACATTTCAAATAATCAGTGCTTATGAATAATAGTATTATATATTCAACGAGCGGTAATGAAGTCATAACACACGCAGATGAATTTTCATCAAGTTTGTTATGGCCATTACCGCGAATTGAATACTATTCATCTACGACTTCTTCAGTACAATTCGAATTAATCTGCATTTTCAAAATTGAAAACAGTTGTCAAAAGCAATCCTGTGGTCGAGAATCGAACCATATCTCATTTTGTACGTACATATTTCCATAGGGCATAGATGTATAGAAACCCTGGTGTAAATGACTCCTAACTAAAAATCAGGACCAAAAATTGAAGAACAAATCGGTACTCTATTGTAGATCGGGTCCTACCTAGTTCCGGAATTATCGGCAATATCACGGTCGTGGCGCTATTGCGGTGATGAAAAATAGCGCGACCCCTTTCGGGAGAAATGAAAAGTAGAACACCATCTCAGATTTCCGATCGACAAGAGAGTCTGGAACAGAATCTAATCGGTGTCAACCATATATCTATTAACATCAAGATGGATTATACCCCTGCTTTTCACAGTCTCAAAGTGAAGCCAAATCTTTGGTAACGATTGAGTTGTACGCTTGCGTCAACTGGAAATGCAAAAATTGCGAGAAATTTAGAGGTTATGTTTATTCTGAAAGACAACAAGAAAATAGATATCGAGAATGAAAATATGTCACTCAAATACTTTCAGTTCAATTTTAGAATATGAATAGGAGTTAACAATGATATTCAGGACTTGAAGAAAACGGAATAAAGCGATTGAACATTTCACATGAAATTGTGTGGTTATGATCGAAACTATTCACATGAAGTTATGAAGAAATGTAGAACCATAGAAAATTATAAATATAGAATTTTAGCGTAGTTGCTAATAAGTATGCGTAAGTGTAGCTCTCGTTCCCCTTAAATCCAGGGTCAGTTGTCGCTACACCATAGAACTTATAGTACATGGAATGCTATTACCAGATCAAAAAGTCGCTAAACATCCCAAGTTGGTGGAATACTGAAATTTCCATGATAACGACTTGTCAAGAACAGAAACACATAAATGTTTGCCGAAATGACAAGTGAATCGGATCTCAAATTCATAGTATTTCTGTTCTGTATGACAAGTCGTAACCATGGCAACATGGAAATTTCAGTATTCCACCAACTGGACATGTTTATCCATTTTTTCAAGCTGAGCACCAAGGCTAATGTCATTCCATGTACTATAAGTTCTATGCGCTACACGCATGTCTAGGGATATGTAAATTATGTTTCCATGCAGTGGCGGCGCGTGGATTTATATTTTGAGAGTGCACATGTGGGCAGATACCGGGGGGTCTAGAGGGTACGGACTACATAGGGAAGGGGGGTTCTGGGGAGGAAAAAAATATGAAATCAATCTTCGAAGCTGAAGCATAACGGCTTAACCATTTGGAAAATGTTTGAAATGTCAATTGTTTCATCACTTATCACGGACACGAATTTTGAGGCAGCAAGTTCTTTCTTAATGTGTGCATGACACATAGAAAGCAATGAAAGCATACAGTCCAACTATTCATTTTGAATGTCTTTGAATGTTCCGCTGAATACTGTGGATTGATCCAAATGATCCCTGAGTGCTAAATCTAATTCAGACGAAATATTGAAAAGACCAGGACAGGCAATTTTGATTTTTGTTTTTTTTTTTCTTATGTCAGCGAATTTGTTTTTGAATATTGTACGCTAATGCTAATCCGATTCCCCAAATTTGCGGCCATAATTGCGCGAAATACAACCAATTAAATATTTTTGTGTGTTCTCTTGAGTGAAATATTATTATTTGCCTTGACATTAATTCATGTAGATAAACAAACATTTATAAATGAATAATATTTAACTCCTATGACTTTGATTAAGTCCCTTGTGGCCGTGTTTTTTCTACAAAACCGCTAGATCACGCCTCTGTTTTTTTAAGACGCTATCGGCTGTTAGTACTAACGACCGAGTATACATAGCGCAGAGTCGCAGACACAATGAACAGAATTTGAATTAAGAGTTGCCTATCTATAGCTTGTCTATGCAACAGACGACCGTGCACATGCAGGATGTGTACCAATAGGCCTTTTCGGAAACCTACTCTGGGTTACTAACTCGATCCATTGAGGTCACGTGACGGATCTTCTTGGATCACAGACCCGGTCTTAAGTTTACGAACTATCAGGTTTAGGATGATTTTTTTTCAGCATTTTTTGGTTTTTCTGGTATGGCGGAAAAATATTTCTTTGGCACAACAGTAAAATTTTTATAACATTCTCGATGGTAACCACTGTCATGCAAGCCATCCGGTAAAACTACATCTTTGAATTTGAGGTTATGGATTATTCGCTGTTTTAAAATGTTTTTGCACTTTTTTCAATATTTCTTCGGAGAATAATATAAGTTCATCATGAGATTTTTTACAAAATGTACATTTCAATTTTTCTTCTTCCATGATTATCACTATTACAAACAACTTAATAAAACACTCACAAATAACCTGATGTAAACAACAAAAACATGTGCTCTCGCCGGCTCGAACTATACTGTTATAAGTTATATATATTTATATCATAAGTTATATTACACGCAAACAGCACATACACAGTAGATTGAAAAAGATGGTGAGTTTAAGAAGGGGAACCGAGTTATTATGGACGTCTCACTCTGAAGCGCATGCATAGTGCTCTCGCCCTCATACCTGGCCGAATAATTTTTGTCTTAGGGGATGATTGGTCACTTGAATTTGTCTGACTGATTGAATATAACTCTTGAATAAATACTTCAATAACATATTAAAAAATCAGACATGTAAAAATAAGTAAAGTTCATTTATTTTTTGGGTAGCTTAAAAGCGTCTGACCAAAGCTCTGGTCCATCAAAATTGTCCGACACTTATGATATTACTTTAAAATAATATTCTTCATGACATATATAAAAATCAGCCATGTGAATTTATGTTAAATAATTCTTATTTTTAGTATTCAAGGCATACGAGACGCTACTGAAAACTTCAGGTTTCATCCGTGTGGAAATAAGTTATGTCTGATTGCTCTGGGATCTTGGACTATATCTGCTTATATCAATATTGTCTTCAACATTTAGTGTTGCTTTCAGCATCGAATACTTTGGCCATAAACTTGCAAAATGCCCCTTTTCTGCAATACTCGTTAAGTATGCCAACAAAACCGTTTCAGAACGTTCTTCTCCTTGCACCAAGACCGGAAAGCTTACTTCCTGGACTAGTAATGAAATATACTATTACGTAACAAGTCCGGAAATAGGGTTTTTTTGGAAGAATAGACAAAATTCTAGGACGAGCCGGAGGCGAGTCCTAAAAGTCTGCGAGTCCAAAATAGTAATTTACGTAACAAGTCCGGAAAATAGGGTTTTTTTGGACGAATAGACAAGATTCTAGGACGAGCCAGAGGCGAGTCCTGGAAGTCTGTGAGTCCAAAAAAACTATTTCCGGGCGTGTTGCGTACAATATTTTTTCGGCAACCGTGAAGAATTACAAATCAATGAGATGACACATCTCTTTATTGATTTTGATTCATATTTGAATTAAACAGAACACAGAACAGAACTGTCATCCGTTATTTCGTTGCTATTGTGATGATCATAACAATGACAACAACGATGTGTTTTTCCGGCCTAGGCCGGGAAGTACGTACTTTCCGGCCTAGGCCGGGAAATGCTACTTTCTCAAAGAAAAAGCGTCCGGGAAGTGGGTACTTCCCGGACGGTTGCCGAAAATAGTAATTTACGTAACAAGTCCGGAAAATAGGGTTTTTTTGGACGAATAGACAAGATTCTAGGACGAGCCGGAGGCGAGTCCTGGAAGTCTGTGAGTCCAAAAAAACTATTTCCGGGCGTGTTGCGTACAATATTTTTTCGGCAACCGTGAAGAATTACAAATCAATGAGATGACACATCCCTTTATTGATTCTGATTCATATTTGAATTAAACAGAACACAGAACAGAACTGTCATCCGTTATTTCGTTGTTATTGTGATGATCATAACAATGACAACAACGACGTGTTTTTCCGGCCTAGGCCGGGAAGTACGTACTTTCCGGCCTAGGCCGGGAAATGCTACTTTCTCAAAGAAAAAGCGTCCGGGAAGTGGGTACTTCCCGGACGGTTGCCGAAAAAAGCATTTTAAAAAGTCCATTGCATCTTTCAATCGTGCATCGAGCAGATTTTATTTCAGAATTATACAACTCTTCTGCTTCGTTTTCAGTATTTCGTAGGGGAGTCATCATCCATTAACGTAGTGCATATCCTGAATCACCTGAATGAGAATTAATCATATTTTTTCATGAAGAAAGAAAAAATCTGGTATAATCTTATAAATGAAACTACTCTTCCGCAGTATGATCAAATAAAAAAAGATAGTTAAACCTCACTCATGTAAATCTCTAAGGAATGGTTTCAAGTTACAGTTATTGAAAATATAATTGTCATATGTGCTTCCTGGATAACGTGCGTCAACATGTAATATTTTCAGTAGTAATATCACAAGAGATTGAAGTCCGGAGGACGAGTGGTGTTTTTCCTTAAGGCAACCCATTTGATATGATATGATATATTGTTTATCCTGATTACTCCTAGGTCTCCTGAGGAGACCCCTCTGAAACTACAAGCTTCGAAGCTTGTAACTTGTGCCGAGTTCGGAGTAAGCAGTTGTGTTCTGTGTAGGCTTTGTTACTGTGTCCTTACGCCACCTTAGGCTCAGCACTGTTAATTTTTGACCCAACAGTGAAATGGTGGCCCCTACCGAGACTAGAAAATTTCTTTCCTAGCTCGGGATTGAACTCGGACTTGCCGGGTCCTAATCCAACGTCCTAACCACTGGACCAAGGGCATTCATAATTGATTTGAGTTTGGAAATAAAAGATAGACTTATGACGTAATTTCAATCTCGAGTGAAATTTTATGAGACTATTTCACGAACAGAATAAAAGGTCAGAAACTCCATATTCGAGAAAAGCATGGAAAAACTTCTGTTGACGTCTACAATTCATATTTATCAGTTGTCAAACCGTTCGTATTCATAGTTCAATCACAGATTATTCTGTAGTTCAATCGTTGTCAAACCAATCATAATTCAGAGACAGTTGGTATATTATCGCGATAATGTCTTTGGAATGTGATTGGTTAGTTTTTGAAATGAGTGGAATAGTCATTGATACATCACAAACCTTGAACAAACGATAAAAAAATATAATGAAAAGTTTTGACAGATCCAGAAGCGGGTGAATATCACAGTTAATTTTTATCGAAATGTCAAGTAAATCGGATTTTGGCGATGAGTTCCAATCGTGAGATATTCTCATCTTTTCTCATAATTTTCAAAATGTTTTTTAATTTCTGTTTGGGTAATAAATATATTTGCGGAAATAACTGAATCCAAAATTGCCATTATTAGTGATTGACATATTATGACATGTTTTTTTGTGTATCTGTTCTGTGTGATAGCTCATAACCATGGAAACATTTGACAGTTCAAAAATCAGAGAACCAAGCCGTTGATATCCGATCACCGGTGATTACGATTTGTGAAATCCACCGTAAGTATCATTTAGGCGGAACAAAGTTCGCCAGGCCAGCTAGTATTGGTTAAATACAAATATATCAATTGTGTTCAATGGATGCCACCATCTCTTAATAAATAGAACCACGAATAGAATACCACATAGAAGGAAATCGTGAAATCCGCGAAACGTGAAAGGACATTAGGTTCCACATGAATACCATTTTCGAGGAAGCCCCTTTCGAACTACAGGATATCAGGGCGATATCACAAGTTCCATCCGGAATACTCGCAGCGACTGAATTTACAACCATAAGTAGCCTTATCGGCGTTTTTTTTGTACCTGATTCTGTGTGAATCTTAGGCATGCAATGATTTCAGTATACCTACATTTTTGCATGATGGGCATTTATGCAAGAACATGTAAATTTGACTCAAAACAATCCCTAATAAATTGAAAAACCAATAGTTCACATTGAAGACCACTGAATCTCTTATACGAATACAACAAATTTGACATCTTCACGGCATCAGCAGAAAGCTCCAGATTTCTAAAAATATAATCAGAAGAAAATTGATATTATTATCATCTTTAGGTTTCTACTTGTTTTCGTGAAAAATTATGTTCAGTTTTGAATTTTTTTATTGAAACTATGTTGATTTATGTCTGTTTCATTGATTTACGACTACTATCAGCAGAAATAAAAAATTATTAATGAAAAACCCTTCCGGCATTCTTCGTTAGTCCTCATTCACAGTGAGACTCTGATTGAATTGAAGAGCCACCAATAAATAAGTGATCACATTTCCCAATATCTGAAAGAGAGAAGGGTAGTCGTTAGAGTCAGGAAGTCAACAAGTATTATTCTTTCCGAAGTTATTAGGTTTCGAAAATACGATCCTTGTGTGCGAATACTACTATTTTTCACTTACTGGTGCAAGAAGCCAAGGTCCAATCCGAACAATTCCACCAGCTGATAAATATCCTTTACTTTCTAGCCACTGAAGCATCAAAATCTGTAGCTACGAAAAAAAAAATAAGGAAGTTAGGAGAAAATCAATTTGAGTGAATCGAGAGTTACAACTTTACATTCCAACATTAGTTGCGTTCGTTAAGGTCGGAGTTTAATGCGAGTAGGAAAGCTCATCCGATAGAGGCGCCACCGTCCATTTCATGGAATATCTCCATAGAACATGCATTATCACTATCACTAAGCTTCGAAGCTTGTAATTTCAGAGGGGTCTCCACAGGAGACCTAGAGTCAGGATAAACAACAATAATAAAAATAAATATCTCTCTGATTATGAATGATAACCGAATCTTCCAATCATGTTTATACTCGTACACGTGAAATATTTCCAGTATTAACAGAGAGAAAAGTTTCTTCAATATTCGTCAGGTCTTTGGAATTATTGAATTCACATAATATTTCCTAAAATTCATTGTTTTCCTAAAGTAAATAATCATTTTGATAAATACGTAATTCGATTTATATGTAGAAACGCCAACGTTGCGTTCATATCTGACAGAAGAATGACTATAAACTAACAGTTTCATAATATACGCGGTGAAATGTGTCAGAATTCCAGGGCCAACCGGGCTACTTCATAAAAGTGAATGGAGTATATAGGTACTCTACTGAAATCGGGCAAGTGTCGGTTAACATTGGGATAGTCAACTAGCAAACTAATAGAGTAGAGTAGAATTGTGGAGGTGGGGATGGGATAGCCGAGTGTACTATCCACATGTGCTATCCACTCTACTCTACAATCTTTAGTACTCTACTAGTCTACTAACTAGCTCAACCTGTTTTTACATTATGCTAGTAGGGGGGTAGTAAGTACTCTACCACCGTACTCTAACCTCTAACATTTACTCTACCCGTAAAAACCGCACTTTAGGAAGGAAGTTCTTACGCAGATTGGTTCTAAAATTCTTTCGCCTCAGCTTGTATTGAATATCCTGTTCACTTTGTATGTTTTCAGTCTTAGGGAGAAGGTGTCTGATCCTCGAAACTGTTGCTTGAGTATCAATCAGTTGAAAACATCCAGTTTAAGGTCGGCGTTGCGAGTAGGAAATCTCATCCGATAGAGGCGCCACCGTCCATTTTATGGAATATCTCCATAGAACATGCATTATCACAATCAAGTTCTATGAATATCACTCTGATTATGAATGAAATGTACAATGGCGCTCTCTATCCGAAAATCGCCGAACTATGAAATAAGCGAATTTGTGGGTAAAGCAGGAACGTTTTCCCGCCAAAATTTGAATTTGGCCATTCTCTGCCAACTCCGAATTTCAAGTTGTTTTTCTGAACGAAATTATCTGTAGATTCACTTTTAATCGGATGTTGAACTATTTTCATGGGTCTTTCTGTTGAAATAAAACAGAAGCATGAGTTGGCCCATTTTCTTGTATTTTTGAAAGAAAAAAAATCAACTATTTATTTATTTCATCATTATTTCTGAGTTTACCCACAAAATTTCAGTTCTAGAAGTGAAACCGTTTTCAAATGCAACTTGAAATAAAAACACACTACATTGAACGCCCACCTATAATACATATTCGCGGATTGAAGGGAGATAATACGAACACAGAACATCTAATTAATTCGGATACGGATATACTTCGGAGCAGAAACGGTGAGGAAAGTGTCCACGTTGGGTTCCTTCATTCCATCTGTCGACACTTTCCTCACCGTTTCTGCTTCGAAGTCACTTAATTGTATGTATCCGAATTAATTAGATGTTCTGTGTTCGTATTCGCTCCCTTAAATCCGCGGATATGTATTTAACGAACGCAACTATTGAGTTTTAATATACATAGAGGTACATCGCCCTTGAACGATTTGATGCAAAAAATTTTGGCAGCTTACTGTCAACTCAAGTGGCGGCACATAGTATCTACTAAAGGAACTATCGAGGGAACTATAAGATTATAGTTCCCTCGATAAAAAGCAGATGCTTTCTATTAATTCACAGAAATCTGTAGGATATTTATTCTCCTCTAGTTAGATAGGCAAAATTTATCGTCGTTTTATCGCATCCAGAAAATCCGGTGTGATGAAATACTGAACATCCCACATTTCTATACGCCGGTCCAAGTCGTCATCGCATTCGGCTTAGGAAATAGTGCTTTATAGTTCAGCTACTCACCGCAAGATGCGAGGTTAAAAATTTTCGATTCTCTGAAACACACTTATCCATCTATGAACCTGTGAAGGAAATACACTAAAATCAACTTCAAATCCTTCAAGGACGATGTACACCTCAATTTATATTTGAACTTAATGATCCTGAAAGCCCGGAAGCCAGTGATAGTTTTTGGTCATTTTAACCCTGGCCATAATTTGTATATAGCTTGATTTGGTTGTTTTCTAAGCCAAAGTGACCGTCAGCTGGCTCAACAGTGGTGGGTTCGCCAACGGGAGCAACGGAAACATGTAAAAAAAATATTAAGTTTCAGTCATTTTAACCCATTTACAGAGATGGTAGTTTGTATAATTATTCGAATAAAAAAAATCGTCCGCTGGCTGTACGTTGGTAGAAAACCCGTCCGCTGGACATGGAAACTTGTAAAAGAAATTTTGAGTTTCAGTCATTTTAACCCTGCTGAAATTCACAGAGATGGTAGTTTATACAATTATTCGAATAAAAAAAATCTTCCGCTGGCTGTACATTGGTGGAAAACCCTTCCGCTGGACATGAAAACGTCCGCTGGACATGAAAACTTGTAAAAAAAATTTGGGTTTCAGTCGTCATTTCAATCCTGCTGAAATTTACAGAGATGGTAGTTTATATAATTATTCGAATAAAAAAAATCGTCCTCTGGGCATGAAAACTTGTAAAAAAATTTGAGTTTCAGTCATTTTAACCCGCTGAAATTTACAGAGATGGTAGTTTATATAATTATTCGAATAAAAAAAATCGTCCGCTGGCTGTACGTTGGTGGAAAACCCGTCCGCTGGGCATGAAAACTTGTGAAAAAATATTGAGTTTCAGTCATTTTAACCCTGCTGAAATTTACAGAGATGGTAGTTTGTATAATTAGTCGAATAAAAAAGATCGTCCGCTGGCTGTACGTTGGTGGAAAACCCGTCCGCTGGACATGGAAACTTGTGAAAAAAATTTCGAGTTTCAGTCATTTTAACCCTGCTGAAATTTACAGAGATGGTAGTTTATATAATTATTCGAATAAAAAAAATCGTCCGCTGGTGAAAATCAAGTTTTCATGTCCAGAGGACGGGTTTTCCACCAACTTACAGCCAGCATACGATTTTTTTTATTCGAATAGTTATATAAACTACTATCCCTGTAAATTTCAGCAGGGTTAAAATGACTGAAACTCAATATTTTTTTTAAGGTAGCATTCGGATCTGGGCAGTCGCGACCCGGCAGCATATTCATATCCGTACCGCAGTACGAATTCACCCGAAGCCGAAGTAAACTCAACGTAAGAGATCGCGTCCGTTCCTGCGGTCTTGAACGTATTTTATGACCTGTATCTGTATGGGATCGCTATCGCATTGTTACCAAATAGAGTTTTTGAAGAAAATAAGCGCAGATTTTTTTGCGAATCGATGATTAAATAGTAAGAACGAAAACAGCCACAGAAGGGGAAATTCAAACTGTGGTGAGGGGTTTTGCGTAATATTCCCATAGTAGCAATTCGAAAAATTATTGAATCAAAAAACGAGAGGGAATTACATCAAGACCTTCTTTAACTACAATTGAAAAAATCAAATCTTGAAATAAAATAGGGGACTGAATAATGAATTGGTAAGTGCAGTTTCTAAATGGATAAAACAATCTGAGTCAACATAAAGAATCATCATTTATTTGATGAATGGAAATAATTGTAAAAAAGTTAATTGTGAAAAGATTTTAATAATCTTAAAATATCATACCCAAAAAAATTTCATATTTATAAATTC
Organism: Adalia decempunctata; assembly: GCA_951802165.1. Lineage (NCBI taxonomy): Eukaryota > Metazoa > Arthropoda > Insecta > Coleoptera > Coccinellidae > Adalia > Adalia decempunctata. The sequence continues at coordinate 29,421,213 of OX637703.1, read as the reverse complement.
CTTTTACCAATGGCTAAACATAATATATGGGCGGGCAACTGAGAGATTGCGGATTATATATAGAATGAAATTTATATCGACATATAGCTGAGCTCCTCATTTTCCTATTCATTCAGGTAAAATAGGGTTACTCTTACTCCTTACAAACTACTTTTTGTTATAACGATCTGAATCATCAATTGGGCTGGGTTATTGGATGTTGTTAGGTATTCCCAAATTTAGTTCTGATATAACTATACCATTTGAGAAAAATGTCGAGTGATCTTATTCATTGAATATAATTTTCGAAAAAATTCCGTCTCCTTAACTTTTTGAATAGTCTTCCAATCATACTTTTACTTTCACAAATTTTTCCAAGCAACGATGATCCTTATTTTTGTCTTTCGCATGTTGGACAACTTATCTCAATTAAGTGATATTCTTTTGTGATACCATTCTCCTTTTGACAACATTTGAACTTCCTAACTCCACTATCAATTGTGTACATTAAGCTCAGTGATTCTTCTTTTCAACAGCTTTTTACTTTGTGTATCTTTGCAACAGCAACGGAATATCATATGTACCTACTCACAAAATTCAATTTGCTTGACAGCTATGTAAATTAAGATTAATTTTGTCAATTCGTTTCAGAAGTGGGAGGCCGAACTTATGAAGGCAGCAAAAGTAACTCGATCAATGACAACAACTATTAGAACACCCCTCAAAAAGTTTAAAAAAATATACCACTAAAGAGAAGATTTCGATTATTTTTTTGACTTCAGTTTAAAATCTATTCTAAATTTACTTATTTTTTTACCCCAATAAATTCATAACCTTAAAGCATTCACTCTTGAATAAGAGGGAGCCGTTATTATTCGGGAATATGGAAAAAACATAGTCGTTATTATTCGAACTGAAAAGAATTAAAAGAATCGGGGTATCAATATAACGTATAATCCCAATTCATATTCCACGACTGATATCGCCAAATAAGACGCGATCACGCGCGTGGTTTATCGAGTAAGCTTCGGCTGTCTCCGAGCTGCGATACGGTACGTGGGATATGAATATGCGACCCGGCAGCCGCTTCCCGGCAGTCACCAGTGTTGCCAGGTCCCAAAAAAATTTTGCATGAGAAATATTTCGAGAAAGCATGAGATTTAAAAAAAAATGCATGAGATGGCGCTGTAGTCTCTGATGCTCCTAATCTTAATCATGTGATTGTTAATTGTGTATTTGCAAGATTGCAAGTGATGTTCAAGTTAAGGTATTTCATTCTTGAGAAAAAACTTACTTCTTATTAAAGCATTAAATACATAAAATAAAAAACCAGCCTGTAAATTTTTATTCAATAACAAAAATATAAGAAATTTAAAACAAAAAAAAATAAAAATCCTTTAAAATAACAAATGTTGCTCAGTCTGAATCTGATTCATATATTTGTTGATTCAAACTTCGCACCATCTCTTTCGATATAGGGAAATTGGAGCAGATACACTTATTTTTATTCACCAGATCCTTGGTATGTAATATTGCTGAAACGGTGGAAGTTTTTAACCTATTTCTTTGTTTGGTTTTATTTAAATTTAGAGCGGAAAATACTCTCTCCACGTTTGCACTTGAAACAGGCAAAGTGAGTAAATTGAATACAAATTCTGTTAGATTTGGAAAACGTAGCCCACTATTATTAACAGATTCAATTGATGCAATAAATTTCCAAAATTCACATATGCCATAATCAAATGTATTATTGTCGATTCCATAATTTCTCAGTGCCAACCACTCATCGTCGATTTTTTGTATATCTACATTGAATAAATTTGGAAATAATTTTGAAATATGACCAATAGATCTGATTTTTCGAGATTTAACGATTTCTGGATCCATAAATTCCATCTTTTCAAATAAAGAATCTTTAAATGGAAATCTTGTGTATATCTGCTGTGCACCTTCAATATAAAAGTTCAAACAGTTCAATTTAACTCTTTCTAACCTAGTTTTTTCTAAATTACTTGAATTTATTTCTGCCGAAAAGTACATATCTTCGAGCTGTAAAAAGTTTCTAGGATTCCTAAAATCTAATTCATGGATACTTGTTGAACGAATAACCTCGTCCTTAACATAAAAGTCTAAAATTGTTTTGAATGATTTTGTGACTTCTCTGTAGAGAATGTGAATTTTTGGAGATTCGCTTTGCATCAATTTATTTAAATCGTTAAAAATAGGTAAAGCGTGAGATAAAAATTCCAAATATAATTTGTTCTCTTTGTTATTTAGTTTCTGTAAAATTATTTCTGCTTGAGGAATATTATGAACTACTTGATCTGTAAAATAAAGTTTTAGGGCATTATATTGGTTTAAAAGTCGTTTCACCACACTCTCCAATGAGAGCCATCGGGTTTGGCTCGGGTGAAGAATTTTTGCTGGAGCAACATTAACAAATTCTTGGAACTCCTTTAATTCTTCAACTCTTTTTGGACTATTAGAGAAATAATTGTATATCTGAAAATATATTTGCAAAAATGATCAATTTAATTACTTTTCTCAATTATTTACCTCCCTAGTTAGTTGTTCCACTTCATCTGGCAGTTTTTGGCATGCATAAGATGCACAAAGGTGAAAGCTGTGACATATACATTTCATTGTGAATATGCCCGGTATATTTTCCTGTAGCCTACTGACTAAGGAGTTTCTAATACCCACCATATTACTGGCGCCATCAGAAGCAAAACCAATGAAGTTTGTTTCATAGGGTATGTTATGTTTTTTAAAGAAGTTGATAACAATCTCAAAAAGCGCTATTCCTGTGGTTTCTACTACAGGTATCAAGTCCAAAAAATTGTCTTCTATATTTTTTTCGATGCACATTCGAACCACTAAACATAAATGTTTCGTGCATGAATTATCTGTGGATTCGTCAGCTATAATACTAAATTTTTTTCTTCTCATGAGCTCAATTAACCATGTCTTTTGCGATGCCCCTGTCACTTTTTTGATTACCCTAGTTATTTTGGTTCTTCCTGCTTTCATTCGTTTTGCTATTTCTGAATCTGTACATACAGCATTCAGATAGTCTATAAAATGTTCCATCAAGTTCATTGGAAGATTATGTTCGGCCAAGAAACCTGCTGTACGTATAATACCTTCTTTCGCCTTTTCTTCAACACTTATTTTTTTTGTACTGTACGCAAACATAGTAGCTATATTTTGTTGCCTTGCACTATTTGTTTCAGCTAGCTTCACTGAATTTTTATGTTTTGCGGATTCAGCATGTTTAGATAGTTGTGCTTTTCCTGCGCCTATGTTAATGTCGCATCTACATATTTTACACCTAAAACAATATTTCGTCTTCAAATATAAAAATATTTTTGATGTTAATTGATTGAATACATAGGTAGGTACATTAAAGGAACAATATTATTTAAAATTTCTTACCACGCATACATTGTTCCCTTCTTACTAACTTCTACCCAATGAAACCCAGATTTCTCCCACTCATTTTTGAAATTCTGTTTATAAATCTTCTTCTTTTTAGAACTAGGTCCAGGTAGGTTTTGTTGAGAGTCACTATCACTGCTAGTTTCATTATCTCCTTGAATCATAATGATGTATAGTTTGTATAAACGTTATCGGCTTCAATCAAATGAAAACAATTGTAAAAATATACAATTCACTCTCGATTGCCGGCTTGTTATCGATCTATTTACGTTCCGCGTTCCAGGGAATCGAAACACCAAATACGGAAATTGGAAATTCGGAATAACACCCTAGTCTGGTAATGGCTGGTACCCTACTGGCAAAACTGAACTAGGCCGCAGGCGCGCTATTTCAAATAACGACTAGAAAACAATCCGACGGCCGACGGCGCCGACGTGATATCTGCACCCGTAGCCTACGTAATCTAAGTTAGATTACGTAGGCTACGCTACACCAAATGGAAGACTGAACTGGGTTTTTTTTATGGAAGACGATAATAGACCTAATTCCTAATTCTTTGTGATTACTCTTTAATTCGTGGTTTTCAAAAGTTAAAAAGCATGAGATTTTGCGAGTAAATAATGATATCATGAGACTTATTCACAAAACATGAGATCTCATGCAAAAGCATGAGACCTGGCATCACTGGCAGTCACGACCGTGGTCGCCTTGCACCGCTCCAACGGAATTGCATGCAACGCTTTCCGATCCAAGCGAGTCAAGCGACCGTGCAGCGCTGCCGGGAGGCGTGGCCACAGCGCGACTTCGGCAGCGCCGCCGAGCCGCTCTGGAAGCAGTATGGTCGCGCTGCCTTGATTGTTCTTGTGTTTTGGTGTAGTATAGAAATATAGAATGGCAGCGTTTACCGAAGAAAATGACGAGTTCCTAGTAGAACTAATTTCCTAGAATCCACCGCTTTACGATTCTCGACTCAAAACATAAAAGGATAATGTTATTCGAGATAATATATGGGAGCATATTGGAAAAAAACTCAATAGAACTGTTATAGAACCTTTTTTCATAGGTTGAATATCTTTTTTAATCAAACTAAGTACAAATTCAAATTGGATTTTATTTAGTCTGCATTATCGCCGGAATTTTTGTTCCTTCAAATTTAAGTGTCGTTTTATTAGGATTTGATAGCTGCCCTCATCCCGAGCCTCATCCACTCTGGATGTGTATAATGAATCGATTTCATTCCTCTTTGAAGTAAGTAGCAACATTATTTCATCATCCTCTTCTTCGTCTTGTATTAGCCGCTCCACCAGTTCTCGCTTTCGTTTGTTTAAATTGTTTGACATAGTTGAAATTAATTAAAGATACGTCGTGCAAATTTCGCTTTTCAAAACCGGACCGAAATGCACAACTGTTCGCACTGGTTTCTTGCTGACTACTGCACGTGACAGTGTGGCAGTCGCCGCCGGGTGTCGCTGGTATCCGTAAGCTTGTGGCAGCGCCGCCCAGCAGTGGCAATGGGTCGTGGCTGCCGGGAAGCGGCTGCCGGGTCGCGACTGCCCAGATCCGAATGCTATCGTTCTTCGGCACCTCAAGGGTGCCTTACTTACAGCGGATCTTATAAGGGGCTGTTCCCGGTTTCAATTGAAACAATGCCGGCGCACAGCTGCCTGTTAAGCAGGCTTCTTTGCTATGCGCCTATTCTCACTGTCTCCTACCCTCTAGCACCTCGGCATGAAACCAAAGTGCTACTGCCAAGTTGTTCTGCAGGAAGGGTAGGAAAAATTAGGCTAAGCGAGTCTTCCCCTCCCGGGGAAGAGACGGCATTAGCCGGACCGTGTCCGTTTCCAGGGAAACCTCGCGGAGGTTTCCGCCCAGTAGTTCTTTCGAAGCTACTTGCTCGCCGCCGTGCGCAGGCCCCCGTACTGCCACACGACTCGCGGACTGCAACATAGGTCGGAACCCTGCTCGTACCCCGCAGGTGTACGAGCAACACGTTAAAAGGTTGGTGGAGACCTTAGACAAAGGAAATAGGGGTTCCACCAACTACACATAAATATCGACACCACCTTATTTTAGACGCCTCAAAAATAAGTTATTAATAAATTATAATAAATAAATATTTACATATGTACAGTAAATAAATTAATTTATGAAACTATGTGTAACGTGTATAGATAAAAATAATAAATTACTATTTACAATAAAATAATTGTAAAAATAAAACTTCAAAAATTTTTATGTTCGACTGCTTCATAAACACTTGATTCATGAATTCGTTCAGCGTCCAGAATTGACTACTTTATTGGACACCACTTTATTGGACACCACTTTATTGGACTCAACTGTCACAGTCTTCTCTCGATTTTGCAATTTTCTTCGTTTCTCACCACTTGTTATAGGCCGCATACAAATTTTCATAAGCACTTTTATTGGGTAGGAGAGATTCTTTGGCACTTGTGGCTAAATTATTCACGCTTTCCTCTTCCGAACTATCCATTTTTTGGATTATTATGACGTTTGTCACAGAATTAACGAAGTAAACAACGTTGTTCAGTGAGGTTGCTAAGGTCGCTGATGGTTACTAAGGTAAGATAAGCAAAAGCACACTCAATGTATTTCTTGAAATAAAGCGACGAATATATTAATTTCCATTTCAGAAAATAAAATGTCTGCATTGCAGTCAAACATAAAGCTTTGTATGCAACTCGTACATAATAAGGCTTATGGACTTGCCCAAATTATTGGCCTCGCTCGCTTTGCTCGCTCTGCCATAAACTTTGGACTCGTCCATAAAGACCTAATTTATGTACTTGTTACATAAATAGCTATTATGTACAAATAAATTAGCCCCAGTACGCCGCCCGTGCATACTGACTATTTACAATATGTACATCTTATACATATGTACACTATATACAGTATGTACCTCTACATGGCCCATCACGACGATCCTATGTTGCAGCCGCTATTATGCTACTTTTGCCGAGGTTTTATGGCCCAGGAAGATTTCGGGGGTTCTCCTGGCCGCGCCGCCCGTTGTTACGGCGGCGGAGGGGAGCGTCGTAGTCCATGAATGCATGATATAGTTCAATGGAGCTACGCAGAGCGATTAGCGATATTGCCTTTAGTGATGATTTACTTTTTATCCCTAGCTTGGCTAGGGATGCTACCGTCTCCTTGGGCATCGCTCCCCTCGATCCTACCACAAGTGGTAGGACTTCCCCAGCGGTCACTCCTAACCTACGCTGGAGGTCATGTAGCAATGGGCTGTATTTTGACTTTTTCTCCTCGTGTCCCCTCGCTAGGGCATCCCCATCTTCATGGCGGACAGTAACGTCGACCACGAAGACCCGTTCCCGGTTCTTTACCACCAGGTCCGGTTTGAGGTTACCCAGGATGGAGTGAGTGAGCCTCGGTTCATCCACGATTGCTACATGGTTACCCTGCTTTCTAACATGGTCCACGACGAGGTCGCAAATCTCGTCGTGTCTTCTGATCCTCATGCCTTTGAATGCTAAGCATTCCCCAAGAATGTGGCCAAGTGTCTCAAGCTTGACCCCACATTGGCGGCAATTCAGATCCGGTTGGGGTGCTGCGCGGTTTAACGCCACACGATTTGCACATGTATTGGTCCGCATTATCAGAGCCGTTATATATCTGCATGGCTTCAGGAGTGAAGGACTGTAAAGCCATGCATTACCTATGGTATCGTCGGTGAGGGCCGCGACCGACTTACCTTGCGAGACCATGCAGCCCCACTTAGCAAGCTCGTCCTTACGTGCCCGTATCTTGTAAGCCTTAAGATCCTGTGCTGATGCGGGCAAACGCAGTCGTGCGCCTCGGGCCAATCTGCCGAGACGATCCAACAGATTAGCACCCGCTGCTTTCAGTAAATTTAGACCCCGCCCTTAGTGTGGCGCCCACGACCAAGGTCTCCAGTCGTGGGAAACCTAATACCCCGTCTCGCTTGCTGCAGTATATAAGGCCGTTTGATGTTCACTGCAGCAAGTGGAGTATGTTTCTAATTTCTACCCGTACCGCCTGGTCGAGCTTGCGTAACTCGGTAGTTGAGGGAACTGCCATCCCCAACTGGTACAGGTAGTGGGGGATTAGGTAGGTGGAGATTAACTCTACCTTTTGGTGTGGATTCAGCGACAGCTTCTTAACTCTGCTGATCGCTGATGCAAGGGAGGACCCAATCGACTCAGTTTCTATTCCGGCCCAAGGAGATATTTCCACACCTAGGTAGGTAAAACGGCCGCCCGCATCGCAATGCGGGATCCGCTCTCCACCTTAAGCGTTTTCGTTGCTCCCGTTGGCAAACCCACCACTGGTGCGCCAGCTGACGGTTACTATGCTATAAGACAACACATTCTGATTCGTCAATGTTTTTCACATAAAAAGGTACATTACCCGAAAACGAACCGTTTTGCTTAACGTTTGAATATTCCACGGACTTCAGTAAGGCAGTGGCCTTTTTCCTGGAAACCGACAGCGTTGTCAGCAGACCGGTGCCTGGTCGATCCAGAGAAGAATATGCAAGGGAAGACCATAACATCGAACGGTATTTGTAACAGCCCTCCGAAGTCATTTTTTGAGGAGTCTCAACCAGTAGGTACTATTAGGAGACGGTTGCATTCCTCAAATTCAAGGCCAAGAAGACCTTTAAGAGTACCTCGGCTATCACCTGGACATAGAGTTCCCCGTGGGCAATGGGCAGAACACCACCAAAACTGGCTTTTACCACAATGGCTCAACGCACTTTTTTCGGAAGAGTCACGATTCGGCTGACAGAGTGATAGTCCACCAAGAAGGAGTTGAAGAGGTCCAAGCAGACTAGAGCGACACAATTCCGCCCGGGAAGTTGTGCCCTCTCATGGCGGATCAATAATGTGATGGGGCTATGATGGTCGGTTGTTAGGGGGCAAAATAGACCTTAACTCAAGGTCGCAGTGTACTGTAACCTCTTTTCACTTCAAAGCATATCCAATCGCCAAAAGCCACCCCCAACTTTTTATGAATTGAGTTTAGCCTTCAGGAATAATGGCATGAAAATTTCATTAATGACTGGATTCGTGGGATGCCTAGGCATAGTGGGCAGTTGATTGAAAGAAGGGGTGGTAATGAGGAATATAGCATTTGGATTGAGTTGAAGAATAACTATAATTTATCGAAAAAAAAAATAATCGATCAATTTCTTAGACCATGGAAAGGTCTAAGATCAATTTATATTTGTTCACTTGTTTTTCATTTTGCCTCATTCTACATAGATCAAAGAGTAACAAACAGACATTTTTTATCAAATATGTTGTCGTTGAATTAGAGGAAATTATTCATCTCATTTCGAGAACCTAGATTGTTTATTTCGTTAGAAACCTAGGGGTGCCAAAACTTAGGGCGATGTGTGTTTATTTTTACCTGTTGTTGTATATCAGTTGGAAGATTTATTATTCTTGAATTTCTCAAAACCTCTAATGGTTGCCGAGACTGAAAAATTCTCCTTTAAAAAAATATAATATTATTAGGAATCTACAACTCACTGCTTCCAGGAGAAAATTACCCAATAACATGTATCCGAACATTTTTCCTGATTTACAAACTAATCCAATGACATAATGCAATCTCTCGTTTGTATTTATATTAATTCCATCATCCGATGCAGTGGAAAACCGATACAAATAATACATTGTTGAGTATAAACTGGAGGTTACTGCTACCAATATGGACAATCCAACAGTTTTGTTAACTTCATCTACCGTCTTTGTTAAACGTTGATAAAATCGTTCTAATTGATGGAGCTGAAAGAAACATTTCTTGAATTTGATTTCTTCAGTGATTACTTGGTGTAAATTGATTTTAAATGATAATAGCAAAAACCTCAATCCACATTTCATTCACTGCTTCATTAAATTAACGCATCCATTAAATGATTATAAATATTCAATGTTTGTGTAATACTAAATATTCTCAATGAATAAAATAAACTGCGCCACATGAGTTAGGGATATTGACTCAAATTGCAAAAAAATATAGTTGAAATTTGATTTTTGTGATGAAAATTCATATTAATATGATTTCAAGTTGCAAATTAATTTTAGCCTGTAGGTCTGCAGCGTATACAGGGTGGTTAAGAAAAATCGAGTAAAATAACGAAATTTTACTCCCAGAGAATTCAAGCATTTTAAGACTTTCAATACATGGTATGGCCTCCACGGGCATCAATAACAGCTTGACATCTTCTTTCCATACTACAGACGAGGTTGTTGAACATTTCTTGGAGATTTCGGTTCCATAAACGGGGCAGAAGCTCTCTCAGATTATTCAAAGATTCTGGGGTAGGTTGATAAATCTGCTGTGGAGCATATGCCATGCATGTTCTATGCAATTCAAATCTGGTGAGTGCGGAGGTCAATATTGGTAAATGTGGAATTCCTAGCTCCTCGCGCGCATTCTCAACTATGGCTGCACGGTGCGGTCTATCGTTATCGTCTAGAAATTGGAAAGTTTCACCAATAGCAGCGTGAACATTTGGCACAACATTGTCAATGACATGCTCCCTATAGGCGGTCATATTCCCAGGACAAATGTGTAGATCTGTGCGCCGGCTGAAACATATCCCGGCTCATACCATAACACTACCCCCTCGGAATGGATGGACTTCTTGGACATAGCGACGATTACGGGGTTTGCGTGGGATTGTCCATACCCTTATTCTTCGAGAATCTGAAAATCGTCCATATCTAGATTCATCAGTGAAAATGACACTACGCCATTGATCGTTTCAATTGATAGCCTTGCCCATTCCAGCCTTTGACGCTTATGGTCACGTGTTAATGGAACCTCTTCTCAATGGAAGTCTAGAACCTAGATTCACCTCTCTCAAATGTCGTCTGATGGTTTAGATGGAAACTTGGACTCCATCTGCATTTTGAAGAGTATTCCGTAGCATTCTACACGTAGATGTAGGGTTTCTTCTCGCCGAAACGGTGATGAAACGATCCTGAGCAGGTGTTGTTTTTCGTCGCCCACCAAGCCTTGGTCTTTCCAACACGGAACCTGTCTCCCTGAACCTATTCCAAAGTCGATATATCACACTTTGGCTGACTTGGAGCCTCTCCGCTACAACAACCTGAGTTAGGCCACCCTGTAGCATTCCGGTAGCTCTATTAGCCTCAGCGTTTGTTAATGTACGTCTTGGATTCTTCAGAAAACTCGTTTCAAATCGAAGCCGTTGATATAAACTGACTTCATTTCAAAATAAAAACATTCATGAAGCATATGCAAAGATCCAAACTTCAGAAAAAAGTCGACCAGATTGACGAAATGTCCCATACTGATTTTAATTGGATCGATTCAAGGTGTTATTGAGTTTTAAATGATTTTACAGCAATTCTCTCAAAGATTACATACTTTTAAAAACGATTGAAACGGTATCGCTAACTCGTGTGAAGCAGTTTATTTGAAAATATCAGACTACTACCTTCAGTTGTAACTCCAACATTTTTATTTACATTTTTCATCAGATAGGTTTCGTGGAACGAATGGTACGTTTTGGTCGGCATAGTGCCTGGACGCAAGATCTGGCCAGAACATAACATCGTCTCCAGGGTGGTCTGCTACAATTAAATTAACTAGCGATATGTCCTATATTGTCGTTCCAAGTTGTCTTAGCGAAGTACCAACCTTCTTACCAGTTTTACGGTCCTTGCTGGGTCAAAAATTCTAGATCTTCCACTTTTTGCAAGGTTCATACAAGGAATATCCTTCCCACATTCAGCGATTGTCCGATAAATACAGGAATGAACAAATGAAAAGAAAAATCTGTGTCAACTCCAAATAATTTAATGGCAACTAAGGCAACATGTTTCGACCTCTCAGGAGGTCATCTTCAGGCCAAATCAAAACATAAAAAAAAATAATTTTATATTATTTGTTTTTATTATGTTTTGATTGGGCCTGAAGATGACCTCCTGAGAGGTCGAAACATGTTGCCTTAGTTTACATTAAATCATTTGGAGTTGACACAGAGTTTTCTTTTGTAACTTTTACGACTTCGGAGGAGCAGTTGCGTTCTGTGTAGGCTTTGTTACTGTGTCCTTAGACACAGCACTGTTAATTTTTGACCCAACAGTGAAATGGTGGCCCCTACCGAGACAAGAAAATTTCTTTTCTAGCTCGGGATTGAACTCGGACTCGCTGGATCCTAATCCAATGCTCCAACTAAATTATAAATACTTTTCCTAATTTCGTTTTTGCAAGCCATATAGACTCAACACTTCAACAACTGAAGTAAAGTGTTGAAGTGAAGTCAAGGTTACAAACAAACTTTTGTTTCAATAGCAACCTAATTGTCTTCTTCTTATCACCACGACATTGGTCTATGAAATTTGTGCCAAAACTTATTGGACATACGTTATCACAATAATAATAATCAATATTGTTCATTTCATCCAGAATAACTTTGCTCAGATCTTCATTTACGGTGAAGATGTTTCATGTCATGTCATCAATATACTTACTTTGGGTATATTTTCTCCTTTAGAAATTGTCAATGCGATAGCGTCTTCATACTTAATTAAGGATTGATGGCTTTTTCCTCCTGACTGTATATACAAATTTTCCATAGTTCTCGATGTCATTGTGGCTAAGTATTTATATTTCAGAGTGATCAAACAACAAAAGATGTAGACAATTATAACTTCAGCTGATGTATAGAAAAACATGGAACCTCTCACCATCACAATGAAGGGAGAGTCTGTAAGAAAAATAGAGTTATGCGACAGTAAAAAATTTAATAAGAAAGTCACGGACAATCACAACTAATTATTCTTTCAAAAGAATATACAGGGTGTCTCATTTAAAAGTGTCCACCGTCAATAACTCAACAACGAATCAGAATTTGTGAAAACTCGGACAGGTCGATTTTTCATGGCAGGGGGACATGATATTATGCTCGGGCAAATGTTCCAACTCCCAAAATCTTTTTAAAATATCTTCTTATGATTCGATATCACTCGATTGTTCTACAAAAAATGTGTTCCAGTGAGTTGAAACCGAACTCGCAGTCTGTCTCAAACCGATTCGATCAGTTAAAATCCACCCGAATAGAGTGTTGATCGCTATAGGTTCATCGACACCATTCTCGAATTTACCGGGAATTAAAATTTTCGCAAAGATACCGCAGACAAAAGCATATCTACAGAACGAGAGCGATAAAATTCAAGATCGGCTAATTTCAAAGCAGCAATATGAGGCCAATTGGCTGAACGAATTTCAAAATTCGGCATATCCGAACAAATTTTCTGAACAACATATAAGTCAACCTGAAATTCGGAATCATTGACACATGAACCTATGAAACATGTCAATAATCCTTTAGGAACGAGAGATGAAGAATTCTTATACCATGAATTGGAGACAGATACATTTTCATATCATAAACCTAACATATTCAAAACATTTTGTGGTTATGAAAACAAGCTTGACTGGCGTTATCAAGAATTGCACGAATTTTTCGTTTTTCGACATATATGTCTCGAATTGAGGTCGGCGTTCAAAGCGAGTAGAAAAACTCATCCGATAGAGGCGCCACCGTTTTATGGAATATCTCCATCGAACATACATTAACCATCAAGTTCTATAGCCGCTGCACACTCACGGCGCGAATCGCGCCAAGAATTCTTGCCGTGAACTTGGGCAAGAATTCGCGGCCAAGAAAGTCATTCGCACTTTGGTTCGCGGCATCCTCGCTGTCTACGTAGACTTTTTGCCTGTTGAGCTAAGTATAAAAAGAGTTTATTCTGATAATAATCAAGAAATTCTCATTCCACTTATCTAAATCTGAATCTATTCTAATTTCACTTCATTGCTACATGAATCACTCATTTCAAAAGCGAATAAAGTCAGTGAACAAGCATTGAATCGTAACTGCGCAGGTACCGCGAACGCCTGTGAGTGTGGATGGAACATGTGTGCTTAGGCGCGAAGCCTTTGTCGCGGGACAGGAGACCGCTGCACTCACGGGGAAGGCCGCGAAGCGCGAACACCACAAGAAAGTTATCTACACTCACGTTCGCGGTATTCGCCAAGGTTCTTGCCATGAGTGTGGAGCGGGCTTATGAATATCTCTTTCCTCATGAATGACATGTACAATGGCGCTCTCTATCCGAAAATCGCCGAACTATGAAATCACAGAATATGTGGGTAAAGCAGGAACTTTTTCCCGCCATATATTTGAATTTGGCCATTCTCTGCCGATTCCGTATTTCAAGTTGTTTTTCTGAACGAAATTATCTGTAGATTCACTTTTTCACGAAATTTGAACTATTTTCATGGGTCTTTCGTTTGAAATAAAACAGAAGCATGAGTTGGCTTATTTTCTTCTATTTTTGAAAGAAAAAAATGAACTTTCGAAATGAAATCGATTAAAATTATTTCATTAAGAACTCCAATCATTTCTGAGTTTACCCACAAAATTTCAGTTCTCAAAGTGAAACCATCTTCAAATGCAACTTGAAATAAAAACACACTATATTGAACGCCCACCTTAAAACTTCGGCAGTCGAGAGTGAAATAATTTAATTCGATGTTCCGGATGAAGAAATTTCATCAAAATTATTTGCAGTCTGCAGTGAAATCTGACTTTTGTGAACTTACTAGTGATTTCGACTCATTTTTCACAACAGAAGAACCAGAAGTTGAAAAATGTATTTTATTTTCCGGAGATTGATTCTGGTCTGGTTCCGATTCACCAAAATCTCTGAATGATGTTTATTGCTAGAGCCCAATGTCTACATGACGATTTACTCAAGCAGGAATTACAATGATGAGACGGCTGTGAAAACCTCAGACACAACAGTCTCCATTTTTTCAGCAATTTTCTTGGGGGGGGTTCTTTTTTTGTCAGTGTTCTCTTCTTAGTTTGATAATTATATGCGCTGCAGCCTTTATAACTGGCAGGATGTCCACTCTGGTTACATAAAACGCATGCCGCGTTCCTTTCACCTTCTTTTTGCGTCAATGCACACTCTTTTGTGCAATGTGCTCCTAAACATTTTACGCATCTCCACGGAAATGTGCATTTATTTTGTCCATATCTCTGCCAGCGATAGCACTGTCCTGGGCCTTCAAGCTTCTTTTTTGGCTCAATTTCGATACAGAAGCTGTATAGTTTTTTAACTTGGAATATTTCCTTGTGCTGTTTGTGTTTTCACAAGGTAGAGAGGGATTTTCTTTTTTGTTTTATTCGACGTCATTCTCGTTACTTCAGCATCTTTAATATCTTGTAGTCCTAGATCATTTTTAATCACTTCAATATCCGCGTCAAGTGGCAAGTACCTTATGACGGCGTAAACTCTCTTTTCTTCTTCCATTTGGTAAGTAAAATATTCCTTACCTTGCTGATCGAGGAATTTTGTTAATTTCTTAAAATCTTCTGCAGACGAGGCAAAAATTTTAATGCCGTCGTTAACAACCGTTGCCTGGTTATAATTAATTTTCTTGCTGTAGAGAGCTTTGTCTGACGTCCCCATCATTGTCACTGGAGGAATTTTTTCTGTAGCAGGTGACTTAGATATCACCGTTGACTTTTTTGAGTTGTTCTCAATTGAGGACGTCTCTTTTCTGGCACGCTTGGCTGGAGGTTCTCTTAGAGGTTGGGGGCTTTATTGTTGTCCTCAATAATTGAGGCTATCTTTTTGGGAGTGATAACTGTATTGGGATTGGTTTGGGCCGATGTTCCTGGTTCAGAAGTCAAAACCTGGGAATAACTTCTTACCTGTGGAATTGGGGACTTCGTTTTGGAGAGTTCTTCTCTCAGGAGTTTCATCTCGCTGGTCAGATGCCGTGCAAGTTGTTAGGGCCTCTAAATTGGTTCTCTCCCTCTGTTTATGAAATTCATAAAACTGGAGCTCATGTTTGAAGATCAATAGGGGTAGCGGTTAAATTGTCGACCCGTAAGATGACACTGACGCCGAAGTAGGCAACCAGTCTTACATTTGAAGTCATAACTTCTATAATTGTTTCTGATGTTTTTGAGATAAAATAATCTTGAGACGTCAGTTTCTCATTTCAAAGGAAAAAATGTATTCCTAATGCCGTTTCTGAAATTCGAGTATTTTGATTCTCATCTTTGGATCGACACAGATTGACGGCCGCGACTGATTGCCCTTGAGATATACAATTATTTTGAATGAGTGTAATATATATCACCATATGACATGTATCTTAAAGGTTTAAATAAATGTTTTTGAATTGAATTGATTGCCCTTGCGAACCAAGGCTGGCTCAATGTACAACTTTGCCCTTTCTAAAATGCCTTCAAATCCGCCACTGTAACGGGCCATTTTAACCGTGCGCCACGAGCTAGTTTGCCGAGACGTTGCACCAAACCAGCTCCGGTTGCATGACGGGATCGGCGCTGTTCGTAAAGAACTTTAATCCCGCCCTGACTTGTTTATTGACCAGTAGTAGTTTTCAAAGGGGCTTTTCCTTCTTTTGGCGAGTTCATCATATATCTAAAGTTTTAATTTTTTCATGATCTGACAAAGATAGGCTACATGAGGCATTTGAAATATTAGTTCTCATATTCATAATTAGGATTGTGTAGTCAAAGACAACCGTGTAGCACATGTACCTACTATCAATAGTATCATCAAAGAGAATCTTTCCTCTTTGTCATAGACATAAAATAATAACTGGACCACAGTATAGTCTATCTTCGAAAATACGGTTTTAATGTTGCTCCAGTCGGAGTCTATAACCTGAATAATTTTAGATCGGGAAGCCCATCTGGTATCAGAAAAGGGAATTATTTTTTGGACAATGGAATCCAGAATAAAAGTGCTTTTAGGTGGGTGGTGAAAAAATCCGGGAATGGGAACGTCAAAAAATGACAAGGTTCGCGCATAGACAACAATATGCGAAGTGAACCGTTTTCTCATTTTCCTTCGTTACCATGACACCGTGCGCGAAGTAGTGTGCGAAATACTTACTTCGCACACTGCATGTAAACTATATGGAATTTTTATATTTTAACCTTTATGATGTTCCTCAATCAAGGAAAAATCCAAGAAATCATTTATTTATTAATGTATAACAATAATTGATGCTTTCAAATTGTGAGAAAATTTAACACTACCTAAATTTATTTATCATTTACAATGTTAACATTTATGGTGCAGCCAGTGCACGAACGTTTGTAGAAAAAATTTTGTTGGCATCTCATGCGCGAAATACTTTGGTGATCTCGACTATCTTTTTTAACTCGGCTGCGCCTCGTTAAAAAAAATCAGTTCTCGATCACCAAAGTAGCATTTCGCGCACTAGATACAAAAATAACTATTTTCTATAATCAAACGGCTGTAAAACTGATCTGATTAAATCGTACATTGCATCGGCTGTTCTGTCCCCACTTACGTCAAGAAGTCCTAAAAAGACCTCCCTAATTTCACCCTGCCTGTTTACATACCTGATGGAAATCGCGCACTGAGAATTTTACATGATGTAGGTTAAATCGCTTGTACAGAAAAAAATGAAGTCTCTTTGATTTCGTTGTGAATTATGTCAGCCAGATGTTTGGAAATGCAATTAATCAGATAATTTTGAATGGTTTTGGATAACCCCGAGGAAATATGCCCAATTTTCTTCAAGTGATCTCGTATCTCAGAAAACCGCTTAACTAATGAATTAAAAGTTTCTTTGAAATTTTCGCTCTTTTCATCATGACCTCGGAAAGACAGTTCTTGTTTTGCTAAATAGCAAGTATCGTCAATGAAGTAACTCATCAACTTTCTGTTTTTTCTACCATTGCAAAGACAATGAAGACTGAGTCTCTAGTCGTGGGAAACCTAGTCCCCCTTCTCGCTTGCCACAGTACAGAAGGTTATCTGTTACTGACTGTGGCAAGTGCGAAATGTCTTCAATAACTACCCGTATCGCCTGGTCTAACTGTCTTAATTGAGTTTTAGTTGGTGCTGCCATTCCCAACTGGTACAGATAGTGGGGAACTAGGTAGGTTGAGCTGATGTCTACCTTTTGATGCGGTTTCAACCCCAGCTTT
Source organism: Adalia decempunctata (assembly GCA_951802165.1). NCBI lineage: Eukaryota > Metazoa > Arthropoda > Insecta > Coleoptera > Coccinellidae > Adalia > Adalia decempunctata. Next base: position 29,403,740 of record OX637703.1, on the reverse strand, counting down.
TTGACTCTGCTGAGCGTTGATACAAGGTCGGACCCTATGCTCTCGTAACTTCTTCCTGCCCAAGGTGATATTTCCGCACCAAGGCATACAAAACGGCCGCCCGCACCGCAGTGCGGGATCCACTCATTAATGTCAGCCCAGGGTAAACTACGCTCCAGGTTTTATGCAGTCGCTTCATGAAGAAGATGTTGCATTTGGAAGCTGTTATGCCCATACTTAAACTCCCTAGGTATTCTTCCACAGTGCGTATTTGAATGTTGGCACATCTTCGCTAACGAGACTCAGTAATAGGCGAAAGCCAACGTTGCTTTCTGGGTATTTGAGATGTTATTGTTGGCTCTATATGATAATATTCATAGTAATCTAGTTATATAAAACAATTGTAGTTGTCAGGAGTTGTCAAAAAAAAGATTAAAAAGTTGTCAAATAGATTTATATAGTTGAGTCATTTTTTTCCTTGGTACATAAAACAGGCCCCAAACTCAACAGGACATTCCTGGACACATAGATTTAACATTTGGCGATTCTGCCAGGATTATGTTGCTTTGTTGGTAGTTAAAACGGGAAACCCTGAGAACTGAAATTAAGAAGATATTTACTGATGTAGGTTCCAGTTCTGGGACCAAAGGATGAATACACGAATAGAATATGGAAAAGAATAATTGTCGATAAGGTGAAAAGAATTTTCGAACTTGATAATAAAATAGAAGAAATTTTGATGTCGGAAGAACCACTAAATAGAGACGAATTTATAAAAGAATTCAAGGAGCAAGAATAATTACGCAATGAAATTATCGAGATCGAAGAAGAAATAAAGGAACTGCCAAATGTTTCTTCGAGAAGATCTACATTAGTCACAGGTTGGAATAAACCAATTATTACTGGTCATCATGCTCATGATGATCAGTATAAAGCTTTTGTGGTGCCATCAGCAGAGAAGTTGAAAATGTCATTCACACCTGATGTAGCAGAGAAGTTGGAAATGGTATTCACACCTGAAGTAGGTGAGGTAATCAAATATGAAGTCAGTACTTATATGGGACCTGGTGTTGCAATGGAAATGTTCAATACTGATGAATCAATTGTTACACATTCATCATTCCAAGTCGCCTTGGAAAGGGGTTATCCAATGTGTTCGAACACTAAAAACACTATCCTCAAGAAATATGATGGACGTTTCAAGGATATTTTCCAGGAAATTTATGATAAACAGTTTAGGTCAAAGTGTGAGGCTAATCAATATTGGTATGAACATCGGGAGAAGCATCAACATGAAGGTGCAGAAAGAAGGCATAGGTCCAAAATACACCAAAAGCACCCTTGCTACACTGAGAGGATATACGAAATCGACCAGCAAGATTCAGAAGTGAAATTTAGGAGTTTTGAGGGAAAGAGAGAGTATTTGGAGTGGTTTCAGAGATTGAAGCAGTATCGTCGAATTTTGAAGGAACACTGTATAAAATACACACAACTTCTTTAGGCCGGAGGATGTTGGATCTATAAGATAATATTCATATTAATCTAGTTATATAAAACAATGGTAGTTGCCAGGAGTTAAAAAAAAAGATTAAAAAGTCGTCAAATAGATTTATAAAGTTGAAATAGTCATTTCTTTCCTTGGTACATAAAACAGGCCCCAAACTCAACAGGACATTCCTGGACACATAGGCTGACTTTTCAGCTTATGCAGTGAAGGCTCCAAAACTGCATTAAATGTGAACGGGCTTGAGGGGTCACCCTGTCTGACTCCTCGCTGGATATGTATCTCTAATATCCCATCTCGTGTGAATATTTTTGTATTCACATCCTCTTCCACCAGATGTGCGCAACTTCCGGTAGTTGGCCTTTTATGCGTAACGATCTGCCCAGGAGGTTGGGACAGTCTTTGTGATGTCCATAATCGTTACGACCAGGTTTTTCGCGTAAGCCTTAGTGTGCCGCAGCAACTCCACAAGGATGTGGACATTGTTGAAGCAACCCGCCTTCGATACGAAGCCTTTTTGACGAGGTGTGAAACCGTGACTGACCTGATCTTTTGGTCAATGATGCAGCCCCAATAGATTCTTCTCAGAAGGGAAGATATTGTAGTCGGTCTGTAATTTTCTGCTTTTGTGAGGTCTCCTTTCCTTCTTTGGGGAGCAGCGTAGTACGGTTGATATTCCACTTTGTTGGCAACTTCCCTACAACAGATAATACAGCATGTGGAGCACTTATATGTTGTCTTTTCAAAGGTGTATGAGTATTGTTTTCTGTCCAGACTCCTGCCATTCCTCAATAAATATGGAATCATCTCGGATAGCCCATTTGGTTTCCGAGAGAGAAGACCTACCCGGGATGCCATCGCGACGTTTTTGGATAACTTGATTAACATATTAGAAAGTGGCGAGCGCCCTGTGGGACTTTTTTGCGATCTCTCCAGGGCGTTCGACACAATCAGTCATGAGAAGCTGTTTGATAAGCTTGAGCGCTACGGGGTTCGCGGTGTTCCATTGGAGTGGTTGAGATTTTTTATACGGGGCAGGGTGCAGTATGTGTGTGTGCCTGGGCGGACGGCGGGTGGTCGGCCTGTGGTTTCCGTAACTCTTCCGCTGTCAATTGGAGTGCTTCAGGGTGCCATTTTGGGGCCAATTATTCCCATAATTTTTGTGAATGATCTTGACCTTCACCTGGAGAGGGATATATAAAAGTCGTAAAATATGCTGACGATACATCACTTCTGATGTCAAAAAGTAGCGATCGCATATAAGGAGAGTCTCGACAGGCTGGCCGACTGGTTCGGCTCCAATTCCCTCCATTTAAATATTTCAAAGACAAACTATATTAACTTTCATTGTCATCAATACAGAGATACGAAAGAGAAAAGCTTAAAATTAAATAATAGTGATATTGATAAAAAAAACAAAGTTGTATTTCTGGGACTAACTATAGATGAAAACCTCAATTTCAAATCACACTGCAGCGAACTTCAGAAAAAATGGAGTACGCTTGAGTATCTCTTCAGGAGCCTGAGGGGGTGTTGGAGCCTTTATAGAGCCCAGGTCGAGTCTAGACTTAGGTATGTAATCTGCTTCTGGGGAGCTTCGACTTTCGACTGCCTAGCAGGATGTCTTTGTGTCGCAGAAAGAAGTGGTGAGGGCCCTAATGGGGGTATCTGGACGGACATCCTGTCGTGACCTCTTCAAAATTTCAAATATTATGCCCCTACCATGTATATTTATCTACAAAATGGCAATTTTGGTTCGTTCTAACATAAGTGAATAAAAATCGGGTGTTGATGGACACTATCACAACACAAGGCAAAAATTTCAATTGCGAACAGGCCCCAGCCACTTAACTATTACTCAAAAGTCTGCAAGAGTGCTAGGCATTCAGGTATATAACGCCTTGCCTGGATCCGTACGCGACTCACCTTCAGCACATTTCAAGAATAACTTGAAAGAATTTTTAATATTAAATTCATTTTATTCCCTTCAGGAATATCTTAATAGATAAATAGTTGTTGTACCTGCTTGTTTTTGCTACATTTTTATATTTTCTATATTTACGTAATGTTTCATTTTGACACATTCCTATACAATGTAAATTGTCGATGGAAATAAATAAATTATTATTATTATTATAATGGTGTTAAGGGGGAAGTTAAGGAGGAAGAAAATAGATGGGAAAAAAGAATATGGGGAAGGGATTGGATTGAGAGACGTAGAACATTGGAAGAATCTGGTAATCTTTTAAGAGAACTGACATCGGAAGAACCAGAAGAATATAAAATGTGCTTGATAAAGGCACCTGAAAGTTTTGAAACTTCTGAACTTTCTGAACTTCTTTGATTTTCTGATCTTCCCTACTTCTTAATTTACATCTCAAATTTCCAATTTTTTGTTTTAATTCGGCAACACTCATTGCCCTATTTCTATAATCAGGACTGCTAATGTTTCATATACATTCGTAATTTTTGTACACTGAGACTAATTTCATGGTTTCATTTTGCGTCCACTTCATTTTCGCTTGTACCTAAACAAAACTTCCAACGGAAAATTGGCCGAATAACACTAGGGAGGCTAGGAACACGCACTATATACTCCATTCACTTTTATAAGGTATCTTGGTTGGCCATGGTTTAGGTTTATCAAGTTCTTTTACTTGAAACGGACGCAGGTTGGCACTAGTGAATCAAGCGACATTGCCAAGTCTACTTTCTTCTATTTACTCTTTTTCAACTTTGTAAATGGAGTTAGTTCTTTTAATGTTTAACTGTGACACAAGATTCGTAGTACCACTATATTTTTATACTGGAGTATTTCAAGTTGCGCAAATAGGTATTTAATTGTCGTCTGTAGGCTTATTTCTCGAAAATTTTTAAAAGTGGGGATTTCCGTCTGTTCTGTTCTTCTAAAAGTTTTTCTGTCGGGTTAATGAACTATCACAAAACAGTAAAAGACTATTCTGTCCTTTATTTTTCAGTAAAATTTCAACACTCGGTTCTTGATTTCCGTACAAGAAAATAGCATAACCGAATGTTCCAATCATGTTTATACTCGTACACGTGAAATATTTCTAGTATTAACAGAGAGAAAAGTTTCTTCAATATTCGTCAGGTCGTTTTCCTAAAGTAAATAAACATTTTGATAATAACGTAATTCGATTTATATGTAGAAACGACAACGTTGCGTTCATATCTGATAGAAGAATGACTATAACTGTAACAGTTTCATGATATACGCGGTGAAATGTGCCAACCGGGCTACTTCATAAAAGTGAATGGAGTATAGGTACTCTACTGAAATCGGGCAAGTGTTGGTTCACATTGGGATAGTCAACTAGCAAACTAATAGAGTAGAGTAGAATTGTGGAGGTGGGGATGGGATAGCCGAGTGTACTATCCACATGTGCTATCCACTCTACTCTACAATCTTTAGTACTCTACTAGTCTACTAACTAGCTCAACCTGTTTTTACATTATGCTAGTAGGGGGGTAGTAAGTACTCTACCACCGTACTCTAACCTCTAACATTTACTCTACCCGTAAAAACCGCACTTTAGGAAGGAAGTTCTTACGCAGAGTGGTTCTAAAATTCTTTCGCCTCAGCTTGTATTGAATATCCTGTTCACTTTGTATGTTTTCAGTCTTAGGGAGAAGGTGTCTGATCCTCGAAACTGTTGCTTGAGTATCAATCAGTTGAAAACATCCAGTTTAAGGTCGGCGTTGCGAGTAGGAAATCTCATCCGATAGAGATTTTATGGAATATCTCCATAGAACATGCATTATCACAATCAAGTTCTATGAATATCACTCTGATTATGAATGAAATGTACAATGGCGCTCTCTATCCGAAAATCGCCGAACAATGAAATAAGCGAATTTGTATGTAAAGCTGGTACTTTTTCCCGCCAAAATTTGAATTTGGGCATTCTCTGCCAATTCCGTATTTCAAGTTGTTTTTCTGAACGAAATTATATGTAGATTCACTTTTAATCGGATGTTGAACTATTTTCATGGGTCTTTCTGTTGAAATAAAACTTAAGCATGAGTTGGCTCATTTTCGTATCCTTTCTGAGTTCACCCACAAAATTTCAGTTTTCAAAGTGAAACAAACCATTCTCAAATGCTACTTGAAATGAAAACACACTGCATTGAACGCCCAACTTAATTTCTTGCCAATGTCCAGAATGAAGTTGTTCTGCTAAAATATATTTTGTGAAATTTCGACAAAGTCAAGGCCCTTCACGCTGCAAATCCGGAAGTGGATGACCCTGTAATCATGCTCAAATACTAAGATTAAAATTTCTCAAAACCTACCTAGCAGTGTTACGTGTGGTTTTTTGCTCCTAAGTATAGCCACACGAACGTGAGACAGTATCAGAAGAACAAAACAAACCGCGCAAGTCATAACCACCATTTTCAAATATTTTCTGAATGTTCTCGTCTCTCCTACAGACCCTTGCATGATAGAAAGTCTCCTCAGATTCGAACACATTCTTTTAGAAGCGAAGGTTCCCATGAACAGCGTGATTAAAATCTCAAAATCTGTTATAATATAACCGAAAGTCATTATGTACCTGAAATATACAAAGTTTGTAACATTTCGACGAATAACAGTCAAAAATAGCATTTTTCTACTACTCCTTGGATATTTTTTCATATTTTTAGAATGTGTGGAGAGGGTTGAAGTAGACTAGCCCTATCATTTTAGTTAACTGAAATCAAAGAAAAACTTACGCAATGACTTGGATAAAATTGAATTCGGATAGCCTGATTTGGTTAGGAACTTTTTCATTTTTCATTTTTTTATTTCAATTTTTTTCAACACTTTGAAGTGCTTCAGGATTTGAATAATACCGACAAAGAAACTGCAACAACCAGAATGGAAGGAGCTGTTTAAATTTTATTTTTTTCTTCATTAAAACAGGTAGTTTAGCAAGGATTAAATAATTAAAATTTGGAGAAGAAAAACGAAGGTTTACAATTTAAAAAAAATTGTTAATCATGTGTTTACCACAGCGATTATCTATACTCGCTCCAACACGTCTTGGCATTGAGGCAATAAGATCTATTTCTTCTTGAGAAATACTGCCAAGCTACCTATATACTTCATGTCTCAGAGTCGCCAAAGTTCGTGGGGACTGGGGTAAATTTCCAAGCCAGACCCATGATGTCAACATGCTCTATGGCTAAGATCAGAGGATCTGGGCGGCCATGGCAAAAGATTTTTCAAACTTACTCTGGCAACATCAGGTCGAGCATTATCTTGCTGAATAAAATATTGGATTCTCTAGCCGGTTAAGGAAAGGGAGAACATCCGGCTCCATCATTTCTTGAAGGTAACGCAGCGCTGTCATGTTACCCCGAAAAAGGACATTGTATGTACAATTGGACCCCACACTCATAATGCCTAAAGTCCGGTGTACATGACGCTCAACATCAAACTGAGGTTAACGTCTTTCTCCCCGACGTTGTCTATCCCTTCTTTGGCCATCATGTGCACCCAAGAAAAATCGAAATTAATCAGTAAAGAAGACCAATGTTGACGTTCTCTGCACCACTGTAAGCGTTGCCGGCCATGCTCAACCGCCAGAGATAACACAAGATGGGTTCGATAATGCTGTAGTACAAAAGACCTTATCCGGCGGTTAACCGTTCGGACAGTACAAGGTGGCCTTGTTCTCCTAACCTCATCAGCCAAAGATCGAGATGTCGCAAATCGGTCTCTAATGGTCTTAGACGTCGATATTGAACTTCATTTGTGCCCCTCCGACGTCCGGTGCCTACTCTTCTAGCGATTTTTCTCGTCTCCTGTAGTAGTAATACGATCTCTTTCAAATTCACTCAGCTGGCGAAAAATTCTGCGTACACGTGCTCAAGGCATTTGAACAACAACTGAACATCGACTCTGGATCTCCTCGAACAGCTGGTTTGTTGTAAAATTTAAAAAATTTGCAAAAACCACTGCAATATTCAAGTTATAAAAAATGTTCACATGAAAAAACCTTCACGGTTTTTTCTCCAAATTTAATCATTTTATCCTATCTGGTTCACAAAAAAAAAATCAAACAGCTCCTTCTGGGTGTTGCAGTTTCTTTGGTTAATTATTATGGCCATTTCAATATCATGGAGTATTCTTACCACTCTGACTTCAACTGGTCCATGGGTCCCATGTAGAATCTCAAGGAATAAACTATGATGACATATGTGGAATACAGTATTTGAATAGACAATGAATATGCTTTCCAAAACTTTGTAGTCTCGAATCCACAAGACGTGACATGTCCCCGCTTCTCCATCTCGCTTACTGGTAATATTCCCAACAATCTTGTAACGAACAGAATACTACCCAGAACACCACAGAGACAAGGGTAGGAGTTTTTTCTGTATTGTCTGGTTAGCTTTCTATAGAAGGATGCCACCTTATTTCTTCTCATGTCGCAGAAGGTTCCCCTTTTTATACTATGGAACTGATTGATGTTCACTTTTTTTGGAATATTCTTCATTTGTGATTTTGGAATATGGTATGCATCAGACTTTAGATCAGATTGACTTTATTTCTGATAGACGATGAAGGAATCTTCCTCTCATAGCGGTTATTAATTCAAATAATTTCAAGTGAACCCAACTTCGAACACTAAAGAGATCCATCATGTTATTGAGTACCCATCTACTCTTTAGTAATTATATATCCTGAATACATATTTGTGACTGTTTCAAACTCTATCAATTCGACCTAATATTGCTAATGGAGAAAAAATTAATAATTTGGTGGAAACATTACCAAGCCTGCTTAGATTAGAACGTTAGAATGACAGCGCTCATGTAGAGATAATTAGATGGCAAAAGGAAAACACACATCAAATATTAATAAATGAAATGCGATTGACTTGTACTTCATTGTGATCTTTATCAACTTGAGTCAGAATTGAGCAATTTCGACCAAATACAGACGGCGTCACCGAACTATTATTTTATTAATCTATTAACAGAATTCGATTTGATTCATTTTTTCTAATTGTGGGCAAATTTATATCGCATCTAACACATGTTTTCAATTTCAAGAACTTGGCGTATGACAGGTGCTTTTATTACTTATCTCTTACCTTGAATCTACCTGTAGACTGTCGCGAGTTGTTCCATATTGTTATTCCTTATTTTATCAAGATACGTCTTGTCATTACGAAATTTCTTTTTCATTACACCGCTCTGAAAACCCTATCAAAACATGTCGATTCAGGGCACCGAAAGTGACCCTTTTCCGTGCGCTGAGACATAGATGCATCTGTGCTGAGACACAAAGCAACGATTGCGTGATGACAGTAGACGTCAGTGTTTCGAATGATTATTGTTTTACAATAACGAAATACTTTCTGTCGAAGAACAAATATCGTTGGATTGTTTTAGGAGAGGTGTAATGGAAAATATCGTTCATTACACGTCCAGAAAGGCTTTTTCCGTGCTTGCACGAATTCCCGTTTTCGGCTCCGCCTCACACGGGAAATCTTCGCGCGCGCACGGAAAAAGCTTACTTTCTGGACTAGTAATGAAATATACTATTTCATTACACCGCTCTGAAAACCCTATCAAAACATGTCGATATCCACTTACTCAGCCGGGAAACTTGCTCCTTCTTCGGATAGAAAAGAGAAAACTAGTTTTCTCTTTTCTAAGAATTAATCTCTGAAACACTGAAACAAAATTATACTCTCCCTAACCAATACAATACTTAAATAAACAAAATTCTAAAAACACTTAAATCTTCAACGGGCGGCTGTCTCATGGCCTCGACCAGGTGGGGGCTCCGGACGCCGTCACCCGGATGATGTCGCATTGTATGCCCACTTCTCGGGACCTAGGCGACGTCGATGAGGGCTTCTGGCGGGATGCCCCTGTCGGTGGGGACGCCTTCTTCGGCGGAGCCGGAACTCGTCGGCAAACGCAGTCCGCTGATCGGGTGCCCACTTTCCCACACCTCGAGCAGAAAGTCGTTGGGGGTCGTCGGCAGGTGCTCCGGTCATGGTCCGGATATCCGCACCGCCAGCATAAGGCGTACTCCTCCACTGGAAGGTACACGGGCATCCGTTCCGTCGGCTTCTTGGCCGCCTCTGTCGGCTTCGCGACTGCCCCTGCTGGCTTCTCCCCATCCAGGACCACCTCCTCGTACCTCCTGGGCGTTCATCTCGACTTGAAATCACAGAGGAAGAAGGCCTAAACAAAACATTAGGTTTCTCAACATGTTTTTTATTTAAATGGGGGGAGGACAAAAGGACATAAAACAAAGCATAAATCGTTTCGCCGGAATCCTAATCCATCTAGGCTTTCCGCCATAACTTTGTGTGGATTGGAACCTCTGGACATGTAGAGACTCACTAAAGTAGGCAGATCAGTCGTTAGTTTATGACCACCTGAAGCTTTCAGCTGTCTCTTTATGATTTGTGGATTAAAACCCTCATAAGCAAAGTTTTTTAAATGTTCATCTGCTCCTGCTACGATGGATTGGACCAGAGTAGCAACATCGATTCCAATTTCGTCCACGTTGCTAATTTTGAATTCAGAATTTGGTACTTGTTAAAATTTTAATCCCGTCTATGTGTGTGTCACTCCTCCTGTATCAACCCCTTCACAAACCAGCGGACGCAGGGAGGCAGTGAGTCCAGGGTAGGTTGGTATTCCCCGGCCAGAGGGGTGGCCCAATGCTGTCCCCGAATGGCATCGGAGTACGGATATCGGCCGGTTGCGACGTCTAAAGCTGTCAGCCCTAATGCCCATAAGTTCACCTCTCGACCATACCATACAGTGCTTCCCTGCGTTGTTCTGGGGCCCAGTATGCCTCCGTACCAGCATTGTAGCGGAAAAGCCGCCCCGGCTCCAGCTCGCAGCTACCCCAAAATCGGCGATCAGGAATATCATTGGTCATCATGGGTTTTTCATACGAGGACCGGAACTTTGATTCCCTACGCCTCTTGTCTCGATTATCCACTTCCTTCTACTGTGTGTTGGTTTTCATCTCCTTGTTGGTTTCATGAGTCTGTCAAGTGTGCCAGATATTTTCTCTTGTCAGTCCTTCTGATCCGGATATTTGTTATTTTCCTCAGTTCGTCGTTCTGATGTTCTCTCATTTTCTCTATCAAGTTCTTCGTTTGCTTCTTTACGATATCTTCTATCGATTCTATTTTCAGTTCCTCCCTTATTTGTTGGTTACTCACGTACCAAGGGGCTCAGATCAATGTTCTTATTACTCGATTGAGTGTACTCTGAAGTTCCTTCTTCTTGCAGTTATTGGTGTTGTTCCATATCACTCCGGCATAAGTTATCCTCGGTATTAGGATTGTCTTTATTATTTTCACTTTATTTTCAAGTGAAAGTTTGCTCTCGGGATTTAGCAGCGGGTACAGACACCCGCGTAGTTGCCTCGTCTTCTTATTCTTTTCAATTTGTTTGTTGAAGTTGAATTTCTCGTCTAAAGTCACTCCCAGGTACAGTTGCTTCTTCTTTCCATTCTATCTCGTCTTGTTGTATCCTGATGTTTGTAAGTCCTTCTCTGTTCCATCTGTTGCCGCCAAAGTATATTGCAATAGTCTTCTTCGTATTTATCTTGATTCTCCATTTCTTGAAGTAGTCAGTCAAGCGGTTCATGTCCTCTTGTATCCTCATCGTCAAGCTTTTCCTCTGCCTATTTGAGTAGTACAGTGCCGTATTTTGCAATATTTCATCTCGGGTATATCTGCCATATCAATGTTGAAAAGTAGGGGCCCTATGACAGATCCTTGTGGTACGCCTGCTTCGATTTTTCTTTCTTGGGATCGGTTTCCATCTATGTTCGCTCTGAACTTTCGGTTTCTCAGATACGCCTTAACGATTGGTGATTGGTCCTCGGTGTTCAGTTCTTCAAGCATCCTGTCTGCGGTGAATATTTCTCGAATTCTCGATTTCACCTGATTCGCCAGTCGATTGAATTTCGTTTTATCGTCGGGGTGTAGAGTTCCCAAGTATTGTTTTTTGGCTCTCTTCTTTTCTTTTAGTAATATTCTAACATCTACAGGTAGTTTCCTCTTAGGTGTCTCCTTGATTTTGGTGCATTTCTCGTGGGCGGTTAGAATCCTCTTCTCCAAGTCTTCGATCACTGCGTCAGTTTCTTCTCGGTTGGTAGCCCTTATTGATTTAGTTTCAAATATGTCCCTAAACTTGTTCCAATTGGTCTCCCTCCGAGTTGTCGGTCGTTCATCTGTTTCAACTTCTAATGTCAGTACTACGGGGCTGTGGTCCGAAGTTGATATGTCCGTTTTCGTCTCGATTTCAAAGTTCCATGTTATGTTCTTCATCACTGCGATGTCCAACCAATCTCTGGTTCCGGTTGGATGGTGGAAGTGGGTCGGCTCCTTCGGGCTTACTACTATCAGGTTGGGTTTGTGTGTTATGTCCTTGGGATTTCGTCTTTCGGCTGTTCCACTCTGGGTGTTTGCAGTTCCAATCTCTTGCACTGGAGCTAATTTCTGCTTTCTGTTTCTGGGGACATTACTACAACTTGCAGTTGAAGACATATTTCAGTTTCACCAATCAGTAGTCGATAGTCCAACCAATCTCTGGTTCCGGTTGGACGGTGGAAGTGGGTCGGCTCCTTCGGGCTTACTACTATCAGGTTGGGTTTGTGTGTTATGTCCTTGGGGGTTCGTCTTTCGGCTGTTCCCCTCTGGGTGTTTGCAGTTCCAATCTCTTGCACTGGAGCTAATTTCTGCTTTCTGTTTCTGGGGACATTACTACAACTTGCAGGTGAGGACATACTTCAGTTTCACCAATCAGTAGTCGATAGTCCAACCAATCTCTGGTTCCGGTTGGACGGTGGAAGTGGGTCGGCTCCTTCGGCTTACTACTATCAGGTTGGGTTTGTGTGTTATGTCCTTGGGGGTTCGTCTTTCGGCTGTTCCACTCTGGGTGTTTGCAGTTCCAATCTCTTGCACTGGAGCTAATTTCTGCTTTCTGTTTCTGGGGACATTACTACAACTTGCAGTTGAAGACATACTTCAGTTTCACCAATCAGTAGTCGATAGTCCAACCAATCTCTGGTTCCGGTTGGACGGTGGAAGTGGGTCGGCTCCTTCGGGCTTACTACTATCAGGTTGGGTTTGTGTGTTATGTCCTTGGGGGTTCGTCTTTCGGCTGTTCCACTCTGGGTGTTTGCAGTTCCAATCTCTTGCACTGGAGCTAATTTCTGCTTTCTGTTTCTGGGGACATTACTACAACTTGCAGGTGAGGACATACTTCAGTTTCACCAATCAGTAGTCGATAGTCCAACCAATCTCTGGTTCCGGTTGGACGGTGGAACTGGGTCGGCTCCTTCGGCTTACTACTATCAGGTTGGGTTTGTGTGTTATGTCCTTGGGGGTTCGTCTTTCGGCTGTTCCACTCTGGGTGTTTGCAGTTCCAATCTCTTGCACTGGAGCTAATTTCTGCTTTCTGTTTCTGGGGACATTACTACAACTTGCAGGTGAGGACATACTTCAGTTTCACCAATCAGTAGTCGATAGTCCAACCAATCTCTGGTTCCGGTTGGACGGTGGAAGTGGGTCGGCTCCTTCGGCTTACTACTATCAGGTTGGGTTTGTGTGTTATGTCCTTGGGGGTTCGTCTTTCGGCTGTTCCACTCTGGGTGTTTGCAGTTCCAATCTCTTGCACTGGAGCTAATTTCTGCTTTCTGTTTCTGGGGACATTACTACAACTTGCAGTTGAAGACATACTTCAGTTTCACCAATCAGTAGTCGATAGTCCAACCAATCTCTGGTTCCGGTTGGACGGTGGAAGTGGGTCGGCTCCTTCGGGCTTACTACTATCAGGTTGGGTTTGTGTGTTATGTCCTTGGGGGTTCGTCTTTCGGCTGTTCCACTCTGGGTGTTTGCAGTTCCAATCTCTTGCACTGGAGCTAATTTCTGCTTTCTGTTTCTGGGGACATTACTACAACTTGCAGTTGAAGACATACTTCAGTTTCACCAATCAGTAGTCGATAGTCCAACCAATCTCTGGTTCCGGTTGGACGGTGGAAGTGGGTCGGCTCCTTCGGGCTTACTACTATCAGGTTGGGTTTGTGTGTTATGTCCTTGGGGGTTCGTCTTTCGGCTGTTCCACTCTGGGTGTTTGCAGTTCCAATCTCTTGCACTGGAGCTAATTTCTGCTTTCTGTTTCTGGGGACATTACTACAACTTGCAGTTGAAGACATACTTCAGTTTCACCAATCAGTAGTCGATAGTCCAACCAATCTCTGGTTCCGGTTGGACGGTGGAAGTGGGTCGGCTCCTTCGGGCTTACTACTATCAGGTTGGGTTTGTGTGTTATGTCCTTGGGGGTTCGTCTTTCGGCTGTTCCACTCTGGGTGTTTGCAGTTCCAATCTCTTGCACTGGAGCTAATTTCTGCTTTCTGTTTCTGGGGACATTACTACAACTTGCAGTTGAAGACATACTTCAGTTTCACCAATCAGTAGTCGATAGTCCAACCAATCTCTGGTTCCGGTTGGACGGTGGAAGTGGGTCGGCTCCTTCGGGCTTACTACTATCAGGTTGGGTTTGTGTGTTATGTCCTTGGGGGTTCGTCTTTCGGCTGTTCCACTCTGGGTGTTTGCAGTTCCAATCTCCGGCTGCGATTGTTGGCGTCCTTCCACTGAAAAATGGCATGACATCTTGCTCGTTGATATTTTTGTCGGGTTGCCTGTAAACAGAAAAAACATTAATATAACCTCTTTTTGTTTTGATGCTTACCCCGATTTCCTCGATATTACTCCTGGTATAGCTGGTAGTTCGCTGTGTTCGATTCCTTTTTCCACTAGCACAGTCTGTTTCACCACCTCTTCCGTGTTCTCGGTCTCTTCGGTATACGTCGTAATTTCTTATCTTCATATTCATTGATGGCTTCAGGAATGTTTCACTCAGGAGTCCAACGTCGATCTTGTTTTCTTCTAGGAACAGTGTTAGTTCTTGTCGTTTGGCTGGGAGAGATTCCGCGTTCCAGAACGCGATATTTAAATTCTTTTTCGTGTGGTTCATTTTCTTCTGAATAGTTCAATTAGTTTCAATTGTTCTTCGATTAACGCAAATTTCTGTTTCATATTCGCATTTGTTTCGCAGAATGCGAGTGTCATTCTTCCCAGGATTTTTGCTAGTTCCTCCTCCGTATTCGGTTCCTTCTTTTTAATTTCCGGTTTAACGTTTTTCTCTTCGATTTTTCTTGCGGGATTGTCATCACTCGTCTTCTTCTTTAGCGACTTCCTCTGTTCAGCGCGTTATTCCCAAATGGTTTCTTTGGACAGGTGCGTCTCTCATTTTCTTCATTTTATCCTTGTTGTCCGGGTTGTTTGGGATCAACTTGCATTTCAAATATGTGGAAAGGTGATCATCCCCTCCACAGTTTGGACATTTTGGTGCGCTTGTTTTCGGCTGGCACTCTGATGTCATGTGTCCGTCTCCACACTTCATACACTTGTACGATGCGTGGCAGTTCCTCTGTGCATGACCAAACAATTGGCAGCGATGACATTGGATAGTTTCGGTTTGCAATCGTAGGCTCTCAACTTGAACAGATAGTCCACAGCAGGATTGCAGTTTCGTGAAGATCGACTTGTATGCCTTTTCTATTTCTACCAGTACAAGGGGTACTGGAAGTCCTTTCTTTTCTTTCATTCTAGTGATTTTGGTAACTGGGTATCATTGTTTCATCAAATCGTTCCTGATATCTTCCTCCGTGGCTTCCAGTAATGTATTACTACCTTCAGAACTTCGAAACGATTTCTCGTTTCCGCTCCGTTCCCCGAACTTTCACTTTCACTATGCATTCGTTTCACAGTTTTCTTCGGTCGTTTGAACGCTGGTTCTGCAACGTCATTCTCCGCACTCTCGTTCACTTTTTCATTCGAATTAGAGTTCACTTCGTCACTTGTGTTCTTCATCTTCACACTTATTTTCACATTCGATTTCTTCTCCTCGATTCTTCCCATTACTTGTTTAACCATATCTTGAACATCGGACCGTATTTTGACAGGGCTGCCGCCAGATTGATGAATTGTTTGATGGCTTCTTCCATTGTAGTACCACAGTATAGACACCAACCAGTAGTCGCATTCCGGCTAAAATGAACTGAAATTTTTACTCCATCGGGATTTCGCGCATACCTCGGCGCGCATCAGGATCCGCCTTCAGTTGAGCGGGAATTTGAAAGTACGAGTTCCTTATCGCAGAGTTCTTTATTCATTTCTCATAATGTCTAATCATTTTTAGTTTGGAAGATTGGAGTCGGAAATAATTTTTTCACAATGATTTTTAAAATTCATTTACCAATGTATTCATTAGAGTCTACTCAGAAATAAGGACACCTTTCATAATATTTTCAAGGAAATTATAGCACATTCTTTATAAAAAAATTATAAGGCTAGTGTCTATAATGTGGTTGTTGCGAATATTTTGTTTCAACCAAAATGTGTTGAAAAATGAATTCTTGGTAAAACTTTTTTCAGATATTGCAATATACAAAATATGATATTATCTTGAATATGGTTGAAATATTCGAAACCTGCTTTTTGTTTAATATATTATTAGTCAAAACGCCCATATTTATGATCACATAATTTGATTTAATCAATATGGGACAGTACAACAAGTTCACCTTCAAAATAATAGAGGTGGCTGAACGCACTAGTCTACGAAAGATTACCAAACGGAGACATCTGAACAATCACTGCATAACCCCGCCAATGAATATCTTTGCGAGAGCCGAGAAGACAAAAATTGAAGCAATAAGTAGCAGAATACAAAGACTAAACAAGAAATTCATTGGTCAACAGCACAACATAATATAATGGAACTATTGATACATAATTTAACCCACCCTGAAAAACCCAAAAAGAAGATAACAGAACGACCAATATTCCATAATTAAGTAGCCTACTTTAAAATGCTAGACATTCTATATTTCACGAACTCGAAAACCTTACAAATACTATTATGCTGTGAAACCTAAATTGTACAAGGGCAGGAAGACCTTGGTCAATAGCCGTTTGAAACATTATCTACTGTATCAGGAATCGGACTATATAATTCTCCTTAACAAATTTCTTCAAGCCAACGTTTCGACACAGCACTGTTCCATTCTCAAGGCTTTCGAAATCTTAAATTTACTGAGATAATCTAAATTTATGGAATAAATTTTCTCCGTAAATTCAAGATTTCGAAAGCCTTGAGAATGGAACAGTGCTTTTTTGGAATGTTGGCTTGAAGAAATTTGTTAAGGAGAATTATATAGTCCGATTCCTGATATTTTGTTTTTATTATTATCAATATAATGGACGAACAAAATTTTAATGATTATCTACTGTGATAAAAGTTATTCTCTCTCTCTCTCTCACACATAAAAGTGAGAATAGAAGAATACTTAATTTTTTGCAAAGCTTTCAATGGATTACTTACTAGTAATACTGATTCATATCTTGCTATTTAGGAAGAAGGATGGTTAAAAAAGCATAAGTAAGAATAAAGCATATAATAATGATCATGTATAAAATAAATAATTTTATGTTCGACTGCTTCATAAACACTTGATTAATGAAATCGTTTAGCGTCCAGAATTGACTACTTTATTGGACACCACTTTATTGGACTCAACTGTCACAGTCTTCTCTCGATTTTGCAATTTTCTTCGTTTCACACCACTTGTTATAGGCCGCATACAAATTTTCATAAGCACTTTTAGTGAGTAGGAGAGATTCTTTGGCACTTGCGGCTAAATTATTCACGCTTTCCTCTTCCGAACTATCCATTTTTGGGATTATTATGACGTTTGTCACAGAATTAACGAAGTAAACAACTTTGTTCAGTGAGGTTGCTAAGGTCGCTGATGGTTACTAAGGTAAGATAAGCAAAAGCACACTCAAAGTATTTCTTGAAATAAAGCGACGAATATATTAATTGCCATTTCAGAAAATAAAATGTCTGCATTGCAGTCAAACATAAAGCTTTGTATGCAAAATCGTACATAATTAGGCTTATGGACTTGCCCAAATTATTGGCCTCGCTCGCTTTGCTCGCTCTGCCATAAATTTTGGACTCGTCCATAAAGACCTAATTTATGTACTTGTTACATAAATAGCTATTAAATTGAAAGATACAGCAGAGAAATATAGAAAAAAATATTTATTTGAGAAATGCACAATATAAATTTGGTTTAACCATACTTAACAAAAATCATCAAAATTACGAATTGAAAATTCACTAATCATATGTACATATTTACAAGTGCAATAGATGTATCATTTTTTTTTGCTTTCTATTGGTTTTTCGGGTGGAAAAATTTTTATTCACAAATTTAAGACAATAATAAATTCTTAGTCTAACAAATAGACTCAGCAGATAATTGAACGGAAATTCAGTGCATGGATGTTGGAATAAAGAAATCTGCTTCTCCATCTCTTCCTTTAATTTCATTCTCATTTTGTTCTGGATAGATATTTTGGGGAACGAACTGATAAAAATATTATCCAGACTATTGACAAATTCGTAGAAACTGTGCGGAGGCATATTCAAATTTCCAAACAATTCACCCACTTTAAAATTTCGCAAATGGCAATAAATTGTTTCATTAGTCAAGTTGGTTTGACTTCTTGCATATTCCTCGCATTGGTGGCATTTATGACGTTCTAAACATTTTTTTATTAAATAACCACAAACGTAAGAGAGGACATTTTTTTCCGGCAAGTCTATATCATTGTAATCTTTTGGATCAACACTTAGAACTTCAGAAAATATATTCTTCTCAGGAATAGATGAAACATTTTCTGAAGTTTCTTGTGTTTCCAAATCATTAAAATCAATGAGCACTTCTGACAAATCTTTGATACAATTGCCTCCTTCCACATGCTTGAAAAATTGGAGGCAAAAATTTTTTTTGAAAAACCTTTGGAATTGGATAGGAGTCGGGTTTGTTGAATTTCCTCCCTGACTCCTAATATTTCCAAAAAAATTCTCCAGAGCAAGTTAAGGATTTTGAGAGTTTGATAGTCAATATGGAACAGAAAGCGATCAAAAAGCGCAATCGTGGTATCAACAAGAAAATTGGATTTTCTGAAGAAAAAGTGACCAGAAATATAGCTGAAAATCTGTTGTCTCAAGAAGTCGGCAAGAATAATTCAGATGCTAACACATTTAGGGACAAACTTGAAGCTGAAGAATGTGCAAACGGTACTTCTAAAATTAAGCTAATTAAAACCAAGAAACGCAAACTTGAAAAAATGAAGGAAACTAATAGGATGAAAGATACTGAAGATGATATGAACCAAAAGACAAAAAAACGGAAACAAGAAAGTGCAGGCGGAGTAACCGAGAATTCTGAAGAAGCTGAGGGGACGGAAGTGAAAAAATCAGATAAATCTCTCTCTGGGCGGGCTGTAAAGCGATTGAAGCATCAGCAACTTTTGGAAAAAAAGAAGAAAGAATCTGAAATTGATGCGCAGCAAAAGGCGCTGAACTACCTATCGAAATGGAAGCATTGTAGATCAGAATGGAAATTTGAAAAGTTACGGCAGGTTTGGCTAGTCCAAAATTTATATAACGCAAATAAATTAGATGACAAATTTTTTGGCATTTCTGTTGAATATTTCAATAATTCAAAAGGAAAGATTCATTCTCAAATCCAGAATGAGGCAGTGAAAATAATTGAAGATGGGAAAATTGAATTGGAGGATCCTGCTAAATTTCAACGTGCAAAGGATATTATCCAAAATATACATTAAAGTATGATGGGTGTATGATTACCGAGTTTTCCAGAAATGATATCGTTCATATGGATCAAGATGAGTATTGATGACAGAACTTAAACCTGAAGAACAGCTTCGCTCAATCTGAAGTTAAATGAATTGATTCTTTTCTACACCACACGAACATATCAGATCGGCATGCTAAACCTCCTGATTAACCACAAGAAGTACGCTTATTCAGAAGATCTGAAACTAGGTACGAGAACTGATTTTGAATTCTAATTATATTGGGCGAATAACATTATGATGGTATTGTGAATGTTCTTTGTATCTTGATCAATCTCCTTCTAGATATTCAACATCTTTGAATGAAAAGCTAGATACTGTATTCATGAGTTGAGTGGAGATCAGGTTCATTATATTGAATATAATAAAATGTATTTAGATAGAGAGAGAGAATTCTCACAAAGAAAAGTGTTTTTTTATACTGTTATTAAATGATTTTCGTTTGGTGTTTGGGAGTCTAGAACAACATCTTCTTTCAAAATTTATTTCAATAAGCAACCCACATACAAGTTTTTGTGTCCGTGGAATAAAATGTTTAATGAATGAATATTCATAATAATCATTATTCTTCATCTTCAGCAGTAAGAAAATTTCTCTACTATGCTCTAGAACCCTGTATTGCTACTATTATATCCATTTGACTGCTTCATATAAGCACGTTTACAGAAATTTTCATATTTGCTGCATATCATTAATACTCCTGCTACACATCTAATAACAATTAGATCTCAATAAACTGGTATTCTGATGAATATTTTACCATTTCAGTAACTTCAATTATATAAATCAGATAAATTGTTTGCTAAATTCAAGTTTCCTTCCTGTTTTAGATAAATATAATTCTTCTACCTTCAATACTGTGTGGACATATAATTTGTGTCAGAAGTAGATTTTTACATTCTGCACTTTGTTTGAATTGTTCCATACAGGATTCATGAATCAGGTTTATTTTAGAAATGCATTATTCCCGATCCATCTAGATAATGATAAATATTTCTAGAATATACCTGATGTGATTTATCCTGATTGATATACTAAAACTGAAAAAAATATACAATAATAATATAGATTTTGCATTATTATTTCATCTAATTAGCATAAGTATAGAAATATTTCAGAATAGTGGTATATATTCGTTTATTGCAGAAACTCCCAAAATGGTTATTTTATGTAAGTTTTTGAGTAATACTCATTCTAAAATTATCAGTTACTAATCATTACACAAAAAACCACAGAGGAAAAATATTGACATTTTTTACTGCTTCTGATCAAAATTTAATTCCATATCATTTCTGTTGAAACAGGAATGTTGATAATATATATACCTAGGTATGTTATGGTATAATTCCCAAGGAAAACACGAAAAATAATTTAAAACTCATAAACAGTTACATATACACGCTGTTTGGAGGGTGAGTAGCCATAGGGAAAATGGTGGATGGTGATGCTCTTGGCTACTTGTTGCGCCTAATAAAATAACATTTTGCCCAAAATTCAAAGTGTTATAATTTTTTTGCCATTTTTCTCATTATAATCTTGAATTTTTTTAAATTTAATGCTCGAGGTGCCTATAAAATGATTCATTTTTTTAATGTAGTCTTGTCTTAATCAGATTGAATCATAATTTCATACAAACGTCTTCAAAAAACCTGACAGAGTCGTATCAAACATCAAAATGGATAAAAATAATGTTGTGTCCACTTTACGAAGTGAAATAAAAATGAATTTACATAGTGTGGGGTTTTAAAATAGTTTTAAAAACTTCTCTATTTGATACTCTTTGCAATGTAGTAACATTAATAATCAGATAACTCAACAAAAAACAGTTTTGTCTTCAAGGATGCCTTGAAAGGGTGACGACAAAATTTCATTGAGCCGGTAAAAGATTTTCTCTCATTGTAACACAGCTGAAAATAGTATGCTCATTTTATAGGCACTTCGAGCATTAAATTAAAAAAAAATTCAAAATTTAAATGGGAAATTTCTAGAAAAATGGCAAAAAAATTATAACACTTTGAACTTTGGGCAAAATGTTATTTTATTAGGCGCAACAAGTAGCCAAGAGCAATGAGCATCACCTATCCACCATTTACCTATGGCTACTCATCCTCCTAACACCCTCTATAATTGTCACATCAGTTTTGATGAATTGATTCAATCGATTATTTTATTCAACCAACTTCTTATAAACCCAAGGTCAGTGGAAGATTGAGAAATTTTCAATATACAATGAATTATTTCAACTCAGCCAGCTCCATCATTCACAAAAATGAAAATAATTACTACTTTCAAATTATTATTATTATCATGAAATAGCTTCTTTTAGTTGGGGGTCATTATATCTTTTATCGTCATTATCTTCTGCATCCTAAGGATCCTGGTTAGCTATTGCAAGATAATTTAATGATCTTTGGAAGCTTCCCCAATGCATAGGAAGGATATGTACTTTCATCTTCTACTACAGTACTACATATGAAATGTTGTGGTTTTAAAAGTGGAGTAGCCAGCTTTGGCTGCAACCTCAGTTCCTTGGTAAGTAGGTACACTACGCAATGTTCATATCTCTACATACCTGAGCACTACAGGGTGCTCCACCATAAACTGGACAAACGCACCCTAACGAGTGATAAAACTCATCAAAATAAGTCATTTCACCGCAAATTTCTTACATGAATGTTCAATTTAAAAAAAATTGTATCAAATTTTGAGCATCAAATTCTACTCTGGCCTGCATCTCTCTGTTCCAAGTTTATGAACATCCGAGAAGTTGGGTGATTTCTTAGCGGAAATCTTGTTCTGTACAGCTTATACGCTGAATTGGCATTTTGTTTTGACTCACCATAAATTAAAGTATATGAACAAATTCATGATTTGAATAAACGTAAAGACAATCCACACCGCACCCTCACCGTAACACGATCGAAGATTACTGATCATAATCGATATTCTGAGTCATGTATCATAGGAGGCAAAAAACAAGAGATGTTGATATCTATGGAGAAGCTGGCAAGGGAGCAGGTTTGGACTAGAAAATAATCTAGTTTCATTTTCTCGAAACAGGGGCATATAATTCATATAAAAACTTGTTGGTATAATGACTTATTTTGACGAGTTCTACCATCTTTCAAAAGAAAAACCTCACCTTTAAATACACCATGTATAGCCGTGCAGATGACAACGAGAAAGTCATTTTTGCCCGTTTTCGAAACATGAGCGAGTTGGAGCAAAATAACGATATCGCTCATCTTTGAAAATTTTTTCTAGGAAAACTGGACGTGTGCCAAAAAAATAAAAACGCTCCATTAATGCAAACTAATAGTAGAATCTGAAGCAGGTAGCGAATTTTTGAAAGCGGAATGTACAGGGTGTTTTTTCAACCTGCAAATTTAATCTGAACTTATATCATAATTTCCACCCTATATTTTTGAAATAGTGTTGGAATAATTGAAGGTTGACAATCATATTGTTCTACTGAAAATGTCATCAATATTGATCAAGCCATACCAAAGTTATGAATAGAAGAAAAATCGGTCGAATCGGACAAATCACCCTGTAGACAGGGTCGGATTAAACATGTGGGGCGCCCCTAGGCAGTGCAATCTTCCCCGTCTAAAACGTTCAATTTTTGTCGTGCGCGGGGGGCCCCTAGCTGAAATGGGGCCCTCAGGCAGTCGCCTACACTGCCTAATGGTTTATCCGGCTCTGCCTGTAGACTCTCAATAAAGGCCTCCAACCATAAACCAAACATTGTTTCGAAACTGCCTTGACAAGTGTAAACTTCTCCTAATATCTGACGGTCTCCTCCGGAATCACCTTGTATATAAAGGTGACATATATGTATTGACGTTTGACGCTCTGACGAATGGACTGGCAGAATTGAATTTGACCACGAATTCTTCATCAGAGAGCTCAGCTAATCGATTAAAAGACTATTTTTTGTTGGTCAAAATTAGAAAATTACAAACATTTCGGCAGAATGATCACGCTATGGTCCGAGGAAGAAGAGCGCAAAAAAAAATACTCGAGGATTACCTCCAACTTTTGGATTAATTTAACATAGATTCGGTGTATGTAACTACCCTACCCTGTAAATGCTGAAGTATTGAAGTAATAATAATTGCGTTTTATATTTTTTTGCCCTCGCGATAAAAGATTGTGCGCTACATATGTTAGCTGAAAAACATGTTGATTCCTGCCTTCCGACAGTAAGCCGAGAGCAGTGAGCGACTGAAGTGCAAATGAGAGTTTTTTCCTGAGCCAAAACGGACTTTCGAAGTTTCGTAGTTCTGCAGTTTCGACTGAGGAATAGTGTTGAAAGGTTGAGTTATTTTGCTACTCGATTCTGTCGTTTTCACCTGTTTTTTTTTATATAGTCAAGGTTGATTTAAGAAATTTCAGATTTTCATTTTGTTATACATGTATTTGTTTTTCAACGTTATATTTCAATGTAGAGGTAGACCAATTCAGAATTCAACATTTGATCCTTTTTCGTAGTCTTCATTACATTCTCAAACATATATTTTTTCCTTTAAAGATTTCATTGAAATAAGATATCATTATTTTATTAGGTCCAGTCATCTGGTGAACTTCCAAGACAACGTCGCATGTGTGTCATCATTGTTTTCGATTGTTTTCATTTCAGTTTTTCTTAGAAAATATCTACATTTTCGTTATTTCTCAATGCATCAAATTTCAAATTAATTTCCCTCTTTAATCTATAATTATTGTAAATAATACTAATTGTATTTTGTTACTTAAAATTTCCTTAACGATTTCGTTTTTTTGTTTTCGATTTCACTTTCTTTGAATTTCATTTTGCCCCAAATATGTTGTGTTTTTATTTCTTATTGAGATAATGTGATTGAGAAATTCTATTCACACTCAAAGTCGAAACTTCGATAGAGCTTATTACCAAATTTGAAACCGATCGAAACCATTAATGAACTTGAACCAGTCATTTGGACTGACTCGAGAGAATTTTCGACTAATTTCACAGTCGGGACCAAAATAATAAAGATCTTGTTCCAAGAAACTGGCACTGAAATATCGGTGCATGTTTTTGTTAATCTCAATTTGATATCTTGTAAGTCCTTTCTTTAGTGTCAATTGTTTCTTTTAGGAAGGATCCAGATTTTTGTTCAAGATGACAAAAACGGTTGAGGGTAGTGGACTTGCATCAGATAATCGACAAGGTGACTTTTCCAAATTTGTTAGATTAATGTATTGAACCCCAAAAACTTCAAACTCAATTCTTTTTCTGAAATCCACATTTTTTTTTCATTATAACACATTGCCTTGAAAACCTTGATATTGATGAAATAAAATTCCCTATTTATCATGAAAAATGAAGTGAGATGCCTACTTTTGTGAAAGTAACTAGTAACTTCATAAAGAATCGAAAATACAGTAGGATATTTTTTTCTAGATGAGGAAGGAAATAGTGTTATACCTGCTGTTGTACCTTTTGGACATTTGTGCCCAAATTGACATGATGGCACGATATCACAGTTGAAACAACAATGAAAGAGTAGTTACATGCCAAGTTACATGCTTAATAATGTGAAACATGATCAAAGTAATCGTTGGGTAAGTAATTTTTCAATATTTTCATTTTCCAGGTAGAGATGATCAATTTTCATGTCTCGAAGGAACCCCATTTTTTCATTCAATTTATCATTTCGAAAAATATTTTGTCCTCCAGACATATACAGGGTGTTTGGAGGGTGAGTGCCATAGGTAAATGGTGGATAGATGATGCTCTTGGCTACTTATTGGGCCTAATAAAATAACATTTTGCCCAAAGTTCAAAGTGTTTAATATTTTTACCATTTTTCTAGAAATTTCCCATTTTCCTCATTAAAATCTTGAATTTTTTTAAATATAATGCCTATAAAATGATCACGCTATTTTTAGCTGTGTTAGAATGAGAGAAAAGATTTTACCTGCTCAATGGAATAGTTTTGTCGTCACCCTTTTGAGGCATCCTTGAAGACAAAACGGTTTTTTGTTGAGTTACCTTATTATTAATGGTACATGTTACATACCATTGCAAAGAGTATTAACTAGAGAAGTTTTTAAAACTCCACACTATGTAATTTTTTTTTATTTCACTTTGTAAAGTGGACACAACATTTTTTTTTCATTTCGATGTTTGATACGACGCTGTCAGGTTTTTTGAAGACGTTTGTATGAAATTATGATTCAATCTGAATAAGACAAGACTAGACTAGAAAAATAAATCATTTTATAGGCACCTCGAGCATTTAATTCAAAAAAATTCAAGATTTTTATGAGAAAAATGGGAAATTTCTAGAAAAATGGCAAAAAAAATTATAACACTTTGAACTTTGGGCAAAATGTTATTTTATTAGGCGCAACAATTAGCCAAGAGCATCACCTATCCACCATTTACCTATGGTTACTCACCCTCCAAACACCCTGTATATTCCAAACATTCCCATTTTCTTCATAAAAAATCATTTTGGATCTACTATAATAATAGAGTAAATTTAATAAAAAATATATATTTATCTATATGAATATTTCATTTCCAATAATCTGACTTCTTTCGAGAGAGAAAAAATATTTTTAATTGAACTAATGATACATCTTGTATTCACACATAAAGGATCCCACACTTTTCTTATGTAGAGTGGCGACCGGTAAAATTTTCTGGAAGTTTGGTACCTATACTGAATGTGGTTAACAGGTAGAGGACAAATAACAAACAGACCTACTTGAACAAAGCCGACGTTTCGTTCATATATTTGAACTTTCTCAAGGCTAAAAAATAATAAATACTCAGTCAACAACATATAAAAACACAAGTATATAAAATATTTCAAGTAATAACAGAAATCTTACCAAGTTCATCAAGTCAACAACAAGAATTAAATGAAAGGAATTAGGTCGAAAATGTGCTAGTAGATCAACAGCAACAACGTCATGTAATAAAATTGGTACCCTGTTGTTGTACCCGACTCAGTCACCAAAAGTGTCAATGGGGCAAACCCAATTCTATGGCTAGTTTTCTAAATAGTTGGAGTTGAAAATCGCCCAGATTTTCGGATTTATTTTTTATTTATTAAAAGTTAGATTGAATTTCTGTTTCATGCGTTTCCCTATACCGGTCAAAGTAATGAAATAAGTGGATACCTATGATTCAAAATATTTATATTTACCATTTGAATGCTCTCGACTATTTTCTGACGGGCCATTTGAAGAGTACTAAAATCGACCATAATTTGCATAATTTGAAGATCTGCGACTCAAAATTCAGAGAGAAGTCGGAAGAATACCCGTTGCTGCTTTGAATAATTCATTCAGGAGTTTCGAAGATCGCCTTGTACATTGTCAGTCAACGGTGCCCAATTCGACCATTTAGTAGATTTAAATTATTTTCCATCCTTGAAAAGGAAACTCATCGATTTCAAAAAGCGAGTAACCATACCCAATTATTTTCTACGACACAACCAATTTTCCTTTAATTCGCACCGTTGAGTAGGTATGTAATTAAACTCGAAAAATCTTTTTTAGGTTTCCGGACCGCCGATAAAGAGATACTCGGGGGTGTGTCTCCGAATCTCGCCTTCAATTTCTATAATCTATATTCCACAGAAACAATTGGAACTTGGAACAAGCAGGTAGGTGACCTCATTCACACCTTATGAGAAGGAATTCTTATTTTTGAGTGGGATTTCGAAATGAAGTTCGAACTATTTTGTACGCCAAATACTAATACTCGTTTATCTCCCTCGAAACTATACAGGGTGAGTCGATAAGACTAACAAATATACAACTAGGAATATTTGAACGCGTGTATACGAACACTATTGATACAACATACACAATCGAATAAATTAATAAAATGATACAAAGCAAATGACTAAAGTGACTAGAACCGGTAATTCATGAATTCTAAACGCCCTCATCGCGAGGATTATAATAGCTATTTATGTAACAAGACACCAATTTATTGGACTCGACTGTCACAGTCTTCTCTCGATTTTGCAATTTTCTTCGTTTCACACCACTATATACAGAGTGTCCCAGAAGTCCCGCACTTCCTTGAGGGGATCGAAAGTGAATAATATTCTAAGCCCAAATATCCATGTTTGAAATTTTTTGATGAAGTAGTTAATCAGTAATTAATTAATGAAAGTGACCAATCAGGAGCGCGCTATAGAAGAATGAGGGACGCGAGAGTGAGACGCCAGAGCTGCTGCCGGCTTTTCACGCAGTAAACCGAGACTAGCGTCTCACTTTCGCGTCCCCACTGCTTACTCATTCTTTGAAGCGCGCTCCTGTTTGGTCACTTTCATTAATTAATAACTAATGAACTACGTTATCAAAAAATTTCAAACATGGATATTTGGGCTTAGAATATTTTTCACTTTGGATCCCCCCAAGGAAGTGCGGTACTTCTGGGACACCCTGTATATAGGCCGCATACAAATTTTCATAAGCACTTTTAGTGGGTAGGAGAGATTCTTTGGCACTTGCGGCTAAATTACACGCTTTCCTCTTCCGGACTCATTTTTGGGATTATCATGACGTTTGTCACAGAATTAACGGAGCTAACAACTTTGTTCAGTGAGGTTGATAAGGTCGCTGATGGTTACTAAGGTAAGATAAGCAAAAGCAAACTCAATGTATTTCTTGAAATAAAGCGACGAATATATTAATTGCCATTTCAGAAAATAAAATGTCTGCATTGCAGTCAAACATAAAGTTTTGTATGCAACTCGTACATAATTAGGACTTGCCCTATTGGCCTCGCTCGCTTTGAGAGCTCTGCCATAAACTTTGGACTCGTCCATAAAGACCTAATTTATGTACGTGTTACATAAATAGCTATTTTGAAAGTAGGTTTCGGATATAGGCAAAAAAAGTATACTTAAAACAACTTTATTTCGCTACAGTTTCGGATCAAATTCGATAATTCTTCAGGCTGCAATGAAATTCATACATGAGGAAAGTTCAAAGGCACACACACAGAGACAAATCGATTAAACTATTTTCTTACATTCAACATAACGGACACCGCACTTTTCTTATTTAAAGTGTGCGACCACTTGAATTTTCTAGAAGTTTGATATGTTGTTGTACCCGACTAAGTAACCAATAATGTCAATGGGCTAGTTTTCTAAATACGGGGTGTTAAATTCGAAAATTGCCCAGATTTTCGGATTTATTTTTTATTCATTTAAAGTTAAATTCGATTTCTGTTGCATGCAGACGTTTACTACATGTTCTGGTAATGAAATTAGTGGATATGTATGATCAAAAATATTTACAACAAGCAGGCCGTCCCAGCTTCGCCCGGGTAGAAATTTGTGTCACGCGGCGGTTTCATCTTCAACACTTCAACCTGCCATATCTTTTGATGTACTTGTTGTAATTGAATGATGTGAAGAGTAATTTCGTTCTAAATTAAATACTGGGGATAAATAACGTATAAGGTTGGTTTAGAATCAATACCCAGTTCATAAAAACACACTCCCAAATAGTGCATTATTTTGGAAAACATCTGATTACCATAAACAGGTTATAGCAAGTCAATCTTGAGAGATAGATATATGCTATCGTGGACTTTTTTGTAGAACTATTCAAGAGGTACATTTCCGTCATACATTGTATCCACGTGAGTCTTACGGTTTCTGCAGCGCACGTGAAAATAGCTGATTATGGCTGATTTTTTTGTAATTATTGAAGTTATAGTAGGTATCCCAATTTTTTTCGGGTGAAAAGTATAGCCTATGTCACTGAAAGAATTTCTGAAATCGGTCCAGTAGTTTTTGAGCCTATTTGTATCAAACAAACAAAAATACAAATCTTTCCTCTTTATAATATTAGTATAGATGACAAGGTGATTCCCGATTGTATGACAGTATTGTTTTGCCAAAATTCACTTTTTCTACTATGACGTCAGGGAGGCATATTTTTGAAACGTTCTCTTCGATATAGTATTTTGACGAGAAAATATTGCACAGTATACATGTTTTATACAGGGTGTTTCACAGAGAGAACCACTAGACATAATTATTTTTTTAGGATTAATTCGCAACTCTGCCTTTATGGTTTGATTTTTGGGAACAGTTATATTTCAAACATATACTCCATTCACAATTATAAAATCACAACTCATCTGGCTTTGGAAATTTGACACATTCCACTCTGTATCGAAGTTATGACGTTTTTCAAAATATTTTTATGTTTCAAGTCAACACTATGTTGCCCTTTCTACATTTTTAGAGTATTTCTCAGAATTTATTCGGAAAATGAATGAATTGGAAGAGATGTGAGGACGAAAATAATTAACGTTTATATGAATTGATAGAAAGGATTCCTTTTCTAGTTATTTGCATGAAAAGTACAAGAGATCACTGTTGAAATATATTATTTTTCGCCATGGAAGAAAATTGCATTGCTTTCACATGATTTTTATATGAATGCCTGTGAAGATTTAATGTTCATTATCCCCTTGAACTGAAAGTTCAAGACTTGACATCAATTGTTGAATCAAGAATAATGGAACAAATCGTTGAAGGGAGTTCTGATGCAACAGGAACTTTTACTTGGAACACAACCTTAATAGCTAACTTAATAAAAATGAGAGTAGAAGATATACATTTCATTTATTTGATCTTATGAACAAGGAGTAAAATATTCTGACTGTATAGTAATTTATTAGTTTAAAAAAATATTCATACATTACAACCACAGTAGGTTTGTACAAATAATATGGAACAGGTCAAACGCTTCACATTTATCATTCACCTGTTCTAAAATAAGACACAAACTCCTCCACATTATAGGGCCCCTACAGCATTGAAAGCTTGTGTCTCTTTTGAAAGAAGTAGCACTAGATATAATATATTCTTTCGATTAAGAGCAAATTAATACCTACCGTTGAATGTTACATACACAAATTTCTTCAAAATGGGCTTATACGAAGTGGTTCTTTTTCTGAAACGTGAAAACGATGAACAATAATCATTTAGAGACCGATGATGGCCATTCAAAACCCGTTAACTTACGAAAATCGTGCAATTTCAAACTGCAAGTTCTTTCCTCATAATTCCTCGAAAATCCTACCTGAACCATATTTTCCGGTCGCTTTCGTGAAAAGATCGTATAAGGAAGCCTTTTTTGTCCATTTACACATTCCAAATAAATTTTGAGCACCAAAAACGATACCGAAACTAACCAAACTTCTGGGGGACCGGAATTTCGTTTGAAATCTTTCCAAACGGCCAGATACCTAAAAAAAAACTTCATAATCAAGTGTAAAAAGGCGATTAGTACTTACTTTTGCTTTATTCATGCTTATAAATCGATTTTTGGTCCAATTCAAATTTGCCGTTTGTACCCATGTCAAAATATCTTTGATACTTTTACTTTGATGTAAACAAAGAAACTGGCAACGCCGTTTTGTCATTAAAGATATTCTCTGTACGCGCACAAATTTTTTATCAGGTGCACCAATTCCTGAAAACGAAACCATGGCCAGAGTTGTGATTTTATAATTGTGAATGGAGTATATGTGTGTCTCTGATCTCCAAAATATTCCAGGTGGTTTATTAATAGGTATTCTATTTTGAGAAAAGTACAAAAAATATGAACAACCTGTAGTCAAAAATTTCCTCGATCGAATGTAACTATTTTCTCACTATATATTGATTTTCATAACCTCTTCAGAGGTACGAATTCTAAATCCGATACTATGACAAGTTTTGGAATATAGGGCGTTAAAGTGAAGACTAACTGATTTTATCAGTTTCTTCTTCAAATTGAAAAGCTGGATTGGTTTCATGTTGCTCCTATTTTTGGTCAGATTTACGAAATGTACAAATCTTAAATTTATAAAATGTTGAATAAATGGAAAAACTTATTATCATCTTTGTTGCCATGTGTACAAAAGCTTGTCGATTACTTTATCGGGCAAAGATATTTTTGGTAGGTGTTTATTTCTAAATCACCTTGTAAATTTAAAATTCTTATGGTTATGCATACAGCATACTTGATGTTAGAATGTTCTGAAAATAAGAACAGGACAGTTTGGAAAATTGTAAATCGTGAGACTGGAAGGAGCACTAATAAAAACAGTAAGATTATGCTAAACATAGATGGTGTTTGTTGTTCTGAACCCATTTTAGTGGCAAATGAATTTGCTCGTTACTTTTCATCTGTGGCTAAAAAGAACACTTGAGCAAGCATATGGCAATGATGAAGTTGGTATTTGTACAACCGGCCCTTTACATTATAAAACTTTTTTTTTTCACCCAGTAGATGGTAGTGAAGTTAGAGGTGCGATTAGTACCTTAAAGAATAAGAAATGTACTGGTGTTGACTTTATATCTGCCAAAATATTGAAACTAATTTCTGAGCATATAGCAGATCATTTTGCCCATATTATAAATGATTCAGTCTGTTCTGGTATTTTTCCGCATGTACTTAAGAATGCCACTGTTTTGCCTGTTCTCAAGAAGAATGATCCTATGGATGTTTCTAACTATCGTCCTATTTCGTTGTTGAGTGTATTCTCTAAAATTTTCGAGAGAATAGTTATGGATAGGATGATGAAATTTTTGAACACTTTCAACTTAATTACAGAAAGTCAATATGGTTTTAGAGCAGGACGATCAACTGAGTCTGCTGTTCTGGATTTTGTACACACGATTCAGTTTTCGTTGGATAGAGGATTGAATGTTGCAGGATTGTTTTTTGATCTTACACGTGCATTCGATACCATTTCACCTCATTTTTTAGTGAGCAAATTGTACAATCTTGGATTTCGTGGAGTGTTCCTGGATTGGATTAAGCATTATGTGTCTGACAGACGATTGCATGTGAGGGTTAGGGAGGTTTTCTCTGATGAATATGTTGTGGATCTTGGTGTTCCTCAGGGATCAGTTTTGGGTCCTCTTCTGTTCATTCTCTTTATAAATGACCTCCCACACCATATAAAGTAATAAAATATGGCGTCGAATGCAGATGTTGTTGTTGAGTTGAACAAACTGAAGAAAGATCAGTTAATAGAAATTATAATTAATAAAAAAGTTCCAAAAAGAGTCACTGTTAGGCAGGAGCTTCGTGATTTCATCGAAACTGAGAAAGTTGATTCTGATTCCGAAAATGAATCAACAACTTCTGATAGGGAAGAACCTAACCTAGAAGATGGTGTTTTGGTGTTGACCCTCAAAAATAAGATCAAACTATTAAAAACTGAACTACAGTATTCGAAGAGACTGATACAAGGTATGGAGAAAACTATTCACGATAAAAATTTAATAATAGAACTGTTAAAAACTGATAGTAGGATGGAATACTCGAAACGCGTTGTTGCCACACCTACTGAATCATCTTCAGATTCAGGGGCAAAATCTAAAAGTGGAGGAAATGAAAAATCTACTAATGGTGTACGAAAGAGGATGGATTCTCTGCCCAAAGTGAAAGACCAAGATATTCCAAGTAATATCGTGAAAGATCAAATTGATGAGAAAAAAGAGGGAGATAATTTTACATTGGTAGTAGATAGAAAGAAGCATAAACGAATTGATAAAAGTATTCTGGGCAATGGCAAGGGAACTAATATTGGTATTGAGGCCGCTCCTAGATTTAAATACATTCATGTCTGTCAACTACATCCCACAGTAGAGAAGGAAATCTTGTTGCGACATTTGGAGGCAAATGGTTTTACTGAAATTAAATGCGAAAAATTGAATTCAAGACGACCTGAAGAATACTCTTCCTTCAAAATAGGTGTCCCAATTGCTGATTCCGAAGCAATTAAAAACCCCGACATTTGGCCTGAAGGTAGTAAAATAAATGATTTTTTACTGCATCTTTTGAAAAGAAAAACAAAAAATTCTTAAAAGAATATATACTGATTCATCAGAATATTCAATCCATAGGTAACTGCTTCAATAGGTTAGAATTGTTTATTAATGTTAATAAAGCCTCTGTAATCGCGATTACTGAGCACTGGAAAAATTCTGTTGAAATAGAAGCATTTAAATTTCAGGGTTTCAATTTAGTTTCAAAATTTTGTAGGAAATCGTCCGCTCACGGCGGATCTGTTATTTACTGTAAAAATGATATTCAATGCAAGGAGCGTTTAGATCTGGCAACAATGAGTGTTCCTCATGTTTTTGAATGCTCCGCGATTGAAATGAAAACAAACAATGAAAATGTGGTCATAGTATGTATTTATCGACCAAATACTCTACCTCTTGCTAATATTGACAATTTTCTATTATTAATGAATAAACTATTTGATAGACTTTTGAATGAAAAAGCTAAATTTATAATAACAGGTGATTTCAACATAAACCTACTAATACAAAACGCAGATACACAGAGATTCATTTCGCTTGTTGAGAGTTTCAATGGAAAGTTTATGATTCGCGATCCCACACGAGTTACTATGAACTCGGCCACATGCATCGATAACGTTATTACAAACCTGGAACAAGGACAGGCTTCTGTGTTACCTTCTCACTTGTCTGATCATATGGCTCAGAAATTTTCTTTCTATTCAGAAAGAACAAATCATAAGGTGGTAAGAAGGCGAATGCGTTGTATTAATGAGTCGACAATTGATTTATTTTTGGCTGAACTCTCAAAAAGAAATTGGGATGATATTTTGAACAACGACAGAAATAATTCTGAGGAACTTTGGGAAATTTTTTACGAGCAATACAAATGCATTTTCGATAAATCTTTTCCTATAGTAGAAAGGAAAATGGGAGAAAAAAATATTTTGAACATTTATAAAGATAATCCACAGTTACAGACGGTGAAGAATAGATTAGATGCGCTTTATACAATTTCACAATGTAGACCTGAATATATAAATGTATACAAAACAGAAAAATTTAGGTACGAAAAAATACTGAAAAAAACTAAGCAAAAATATGTTGGGGACAAAATCATTAGATCAGATAACAAAAGTAAGACAGTCTGGGAACTTGTGAACCGTTTCACTGGAACAAAGCGTAGAAAACCAAATAACATCATCACTAATGACCCTCAAGGAATTGCCGATTCTTTCAATAAGCACTTTGTCAACATAGCTTCATATAATTCGTCTTCTGTGAATCGGTCGGCTTTAAATATCGTGAGCAATAAGAAATCCTTTTTCATATTTGACATCGATGAAAATGAAATAATAAAGACAAGTAAATTCCTAAAGAGTACCTGGTCAAGTGGATATGACGACATTCCCATGACAGTTGTGAAAAAATCGATTACCCTGATTGCGAAGCCTCTAGCTCATATCGTATATTCATGTTTCAGAGATGGTGTATTTCCCAATAGTTTGAAAATTGCGACAGTTAAGCCCTTACATAAGAAAGGAGATCCAAAAGATTTAGGAAATTACCGGCCTATCAGCTTACTGACGTCATTCTCCAAGATTTTTGAAAAAATTCTTGGAGTTCGTTTATTGAAATTCCTTCACAAGTTTGAAATTATACGTCCAAATCAACATGGGTATTTAAAAAATAAGAATACGGAAACTGCAATTTTCGAGCTAACGAAATCTATAATTGCAGCTTTGGAAGGAGGAGAGACTACTTTGGGTATTTTTCTAGATCTGTCCAAAGCATTTGATACGGTTGATCATGAATTGCTACTGCGAAAACTATCTTTGTACGGAGTAAGAGACAAACAATTAGATCTCTTTCGAAATTTCTTGGGAAACCGGATTCAAAGAGTTGTGGTTGAAGTGGACGGAAGTTCATATGTTTCATCTGATGAATATTTGCAAAACGGAGTTATCCAAGGAAGTATCCTAGGACCGTTACTTTTTTTAATATACATTAATGATCTTCCTCTTATTTTTAAAAACGGAGAATTGGTCATAATGTATGCGGATGATACAAATATAATTGTATCTAAGAAAGACGCGCCGTCCGCGATGGTAACAGCAGAGCGAGCGATAACAACTATATCTGACTGGTGTGAAACTAACAATTTGAAACTTAATCCACTAAAGACTGACTGCATGTTTTTCTCCGCATCTAAAATTCCGCCCAACTATCCAACGTCGGTGCAACTACTCGGTCACACTGTTAAGATCTCGTCCAACACTAGGTTTCTTGGAGTCACTTTGGACACAAATCTGAACTGGGGAGATCACTTGAAGTGCCTCAAACAGAAACTTACCTCGGCCTTGTATTGTTTGCGCGTTATGTCCCGACAAGTGGACCAGGATGTTCTGAAAATACTATATTTCGCCAATGTTCAGACACACCTGAACTACGGGATTGTGACTTGGGGAGGATGTTCAGGCGTGAATCAGATTTTCGTCATGCAGAAGTCTATTCTTCGTGTCATCTTGTCTTTACCGTACAGAGAATCCTGTAGAGGTATGTTCAGAAAAAACAACATTCTGACTCTCGCAGGACTATACATTTACAGATGCCTTTTATTTTTACACTCCAAAAAAGATATATATTTCGGAGAATACAGAAACATGAACAATACCAGACGAATGCTACCATTTAACTTTCCGAAGCACACTCTAACGGTCACGGAGAAAAATGCAATGTACATGTGCATTACAATCTTCAATAAGATTCCTAAGGAGCTACAGAATATTGGAAAATTTGAATGTTTTCGATCTAGATTACACCGCTTCCTTATAGACAGAGAACCTTATTCACTACAAGAATTTCTTGCATCGTAAGATCTGAACGCTCTTTGTAAATTACTTAGTTAAATAATGGAATGTTAGTTTGAGTTTTTTTTTCTGACGTGTTCTCCTTACATATTGCTTGTAATTGTTTGAGAGAATAAATATCTATTATTATTATTATTATTTTTTTTTTTTTTTTTTTTTTTAACGTCCGTGTGAGGGGAAAACCCTTTATGGGCACCTCGAGGGTCCGCACTCTCGGTAGTGTGAGAATCCAGGATCTTGTGTGGTTACTCACTAAAAACCCCTCACACCTTCAATGGAGGAGTTCTTCATCCTGCCCTCGCAGCGTCCCTTAACAAAAGAGATGAGCTGCAAGTGGCTTCTAGAGTTCATGGGACCTGATGATATGGAGTGACCCGAGCAACACTGCTTTCTGCATTCTGTGCGCCAATACCTCGGCCAGTGATCTGCAGACCGGGATAATCTTCAGTTCATCCACATAGTTAGCTCTCATTCCACCGAGACATCCTATGATAAGTACGACCATCCTA
Source organism: Adalia decempunctata (assembly GCA_951802165.1). Lineage (NCBI taxonomy): Eukaryota > Metazoa > Arthropoda > Insecta > Coleoptera > Coccinellidae > Adalia > Adalia decempunctata. The sequence continues at coordinate 29,367,269 of OX637703.1, read as the reverse complement.
ATTTTATGACCTGGGTATAAAGTTCCAAGCTCGAACATAAGGTCTTTGTATTTTTGCCTCTTCTGTTGTTCCTTCATCACAACATTATTTTCAGCAGGGGAGGAGAATTCCACGACAAATAACTCCTTCAGCTCCTTGTCCAGCAGAAGTATGTCTGGCTTAACAGCATTGATCTGTCGTGTTGTTGAGACAGGATAGTTCCAGCATATCCGAGCTCTTTCGTTCTGGACCACCGCTTCAATCTCCAGGGGCACATATGGTAGCACCGGTTCTTTGTCTATCTCATACGCGGCTCTCAGATGGAAGTATAGTATTCGGAGTGCCGCGTTGTGTCTCTCTACATACCCTGATGGAGCATGGACTCTGCAGGCGGAAAGGATGTGCATAATCGTTTCCTGTTGCCCATGGCAAGCCCTGCAAGTTGTTGGGGTGTCCATTTTCATGATGTTCTTTTTATACCATCTCGTATTCAGTACTCCATCTTGACACGCCATCACAAATCCTTCTGTCTCTGACTTAAGGCTAGCTGACTTTAGAAAGGCGAAAGACAATTCTTCAGACAGGGCCTGGTCTTTTAAACTCCTGAAATATATGGAGTGCAAGGTCTTACTCATATGATGTTCGAGTAATGTATCTGACTGAGACTTTCGGATCAGTCTTGCTAGGCTTCTTTGGTCCGCTTGAGAGATCGGTGTTCCAGCGAGCTCAGGATTGATTGATACGCCGGTTATGCTGAGCTTCTCCATGGCCCTTTGTGCAGCTCGGAATAGGAATGCTCCACGGTTCGCAATTTCATGCTGAGCGACAAATTTCAGAAGCGGATCTTCACTTCTTAGAATCCTTACTGCCATTTCCAATGTTTGTTGATAGTGTTGATATTCCAAACATTGCAATCCTCTACCCCCCTGGCTTCGAGGAAGGTATATCCTCTGTATTGAACTGTTGGGATGTAGGCTACGATTCATGTTCATCGTTTTCCTTGTTGACCTATCAAGATCGAGGAGTTCGTTTACCGTCCAGTTCACCACCCCGAAAGAGTAGGTGAGAATCGGGATGGCTAGCATATTTGTAGCAGATACTTTATTCTTTCCCGACAACTGCGATTTCCATATGTCTCTCAGCTTCTTTTTGTAGCTGGCTGTTAAGGCATCCTTTATCTGGGTTGTCTCCAGTACACCCCTCTGTTTCATTCCAAGAAACTTGTAAGTTTCTCCGTCTTCGAGGTGTCGAAAAGTCATTCCATCTTCCAGTCGAATATCTTCTCCTGCGTCTTCAGCTTTTCCCCTGCGCAGATGAAAAACAGCGCACTTGTCCAAACCGAATGACATTCCCATTGCTGAAGTGTAGTCTGAAACGATATTCAGTAGTTGCCGCAGTGCGGACTCGGAGGGAGCGTAGAGCTTCAAGTCGTCCACGTACAAGAGATGCGAGATCAGGTGGTTCCTTCTGCCTGGTGGTCCGGCCTGGTATCCTATCTTGCTCTCCCTTAACTCAATTGTTAGTGGTATAAGAGTTATGCAAAATAATAACGGGCTTAGCGAATCTCCCTGGAAAACTCCTCTCCTGTATCTCACCCATCCCGTATAAACGGTTCTACCCTCTGCTCGGATGGCAAACTTCGTTTTCCACAGCGCTATGATGTTTTCTATCGCGTGGACGATGTTGGGGTGGACTTTCAGCATTTTTAATAACCGTATTATTAGTTCGTGCGGCGAGGTGTCATATGCTTTCGCGTAGTCTAACCATGATGTGTGTAGGTCGCGCTTGTAGTGTCTGGCGTCTAGACATACGCTCTTGTCTATGAGCAAGTTGTCCTTGCATCCTTGCACTCCTTTCTTTGCTCCCCTCTGTTCGTAGATACTGTTCCACACTGGTCCAATAACCCTCAGTATTTGATCTTGAATTACACTTGTGAGGATCTTATACAGTGTATTGAGGCAAGTGATTGGGCGATAATTCTTGGGTTGCCCTAAATAACCTGATTTTGGTATCAGCACTGTTCTACCCTCCACTAACCACGACGGAATGGGCTCATGGCGAGTCAGCATCCTGCTGAATAATCTTGCCAGGTGTTTATGTGTGGCTGGAAATCTCTTCCACCAGTAGTTTTGGATACCGTCCAGTCCAGGTGCTGTAAAATCACGCTTGTTCTTAAGGGATTTTTTGATATCTTCGGTTGATATTTCAGAAAGTTCATCGTTCTGCTGTTGGTTTTGATCACACATCTGCTGGAATCTGAGTAGTGCTGGAGTATCCCTGGTTTCTGCTTGTTGTTCATACAGGCTTTTCCAAAATTTTTCGACCTCTTGAGGTGATGGTGGGTTCTGTGCCTTTTGTTGTTGGGACTGAAATAATTTCGATGGTTCTGCGGTGAAGGTGTTGTTATCTTCAATCCATTTTTGCCTTTTTATCAGTTTCTTTCGCGCTGCAGCAAGTGATCTTATTTTATCTACAGCTTTCTGCTTCAGTAGATGGACTGTGGGCAAATCTACTGCATGATGTATGGAACGAAACTCCTCGATCATATCCTTCATTTTCTTGCTTGATCCAATTTTGCCTCTCAGAACATCTATGATACATTGGTACCAAGATGCCTGCTGCCTCATTGATTTTATTTTGATATCAAGCCGACTGAGTCTTAACCTTTGCTTATCCTTCTTCGTAGCTGAACTTTTCGGTGGACATAGAAGTGAAGCGGCCGCTCTCACTGCAGCCACCACATCTTCTAGTGAACAGGTCTCGTTAAGATGATCTTGAATTATTTTATCCACTACGGCTAGATCTTCAGCCTGAAGTCTTGTTTTTATTCGGGTGGCCTTGACCAGTGGGTTTCTAATTATTATTATTATTATAAAAGCTAAAATTATTATATTTGTGGATGACACTTCATTTATTGTAACAGCTGAGAATCTGGATGAACTCACAGAATTATGTCAAACACTTTTGGTGTCTTTCGCCAATTGGTGTAAGCTGAATGCACTTGTTCTGAATTTAGATAAGACAAAAGTGGTCAAATTTGGTTTGAAGAAAGGAAATTATTTGGTTCTGAAGCATGGTCAACATAGCTTGATTTCTGAAGAGTCTACAAAGTTTCTGGGTATTTATATTGATGAGTGTCTGAGATGGTCCGAACAGATATCGCATGTCAGCAGAAAGCTTAGTTCTTCATATTATGCAATTCGTCGTATTAGGGATTCTCTTCCTCTTGCTGCTGTCCTGAATGTTTACTACAGCTTGGTTTATAGCCACGTGGCATATAATGTTCTAATTTGGGGATGCTCTGGGGATCTTATGAGGGTATTTATAGCACAGAAACGCATCATTCGAATGATATTCCGTCTCAGTCCACGAACATCTTGTAAGACTGTTTTTGTAAAGCATGAGATTTTAACAGCTCCATGTATATATTTATACAAATGTCTCCTATACATTAAAAAGAATGAAGCGTACACTCCTAAGCTTTCCAGCGCTCACAACTATGGTACAAGGAATACTAGAACTTTTATTGTACCTAAACATAGAACAGCGAAATATGAGACATCAGCTAAATATAAGAGTATTATTTTGTATAATCATCTTCCTGATTCAATTAAATCACTGAAGTTAACTGCTTTTGGTAGGAAAATAAAATCTTTACTTTTAAGTAAATGTTATTATAGTGTTAATGAATATCTTAATGATGGATGCATTCAATAATTTGTGATTTCATTTCCTCTCTATGTTATGTATATTTTGACTTGTCCTATACACTGTATTGTGTCTAAATGGATAAATAAAATCTATTCTATTCTATTCTATTCTAATGTTATACAGTTAGGTACTCGAAACAAAATTCACTGAAAAAGTTCTAGTGTCAATTATTTCAAAGCATAATTATTTTTGGTATGGTTGGCTCTAGCACAATGAAGTATTTCAGACACAAAATTGTAAACGACTAGATATTAACTTCATGGAATATTTTCTCTGTGGCGGAACTATAGAATTATTGGGCGTTTGCAAAAGTTATTGTGGGTTATTCGCGAATAACCTCTAACAGTAAATATTTTTAGCTGAACCTTTCCTTGTACATCTGACCGAAACTCATATTAAACTCATAGGCGCAATATAAAATCAATCCGGCTTTTCAATTTGAAGAAAAAACTGATAATATCAGTAATTCTACAATATCACGCCCTGTATGTATCTCGACAACTGGTCATAATATCGGTTTAGAATTAATACCTCTGAAGACGTTATGAAAATCATAAAGGGAGAATATATTCACATTCAATCGAGGAAATTTTCAATACATTTTGTTTATGTTTTTTGTACTTTTCTCCTTCCTATGAAAAAACCACCTTGCATATTTTGGAGATTAGAGACACTGTTTGTGGTATCACTTTTCCCAAAAATCAATTCATGAATACAGGGTTTCGAATTAATCCTAAAAAAAATATTATGTCTAGTGGTTCTCTGTGAAACACCCTGTATAAAAAATATGTACTGTGCAATATTTTCTCGTCAAAATACTATATCGCAGAGAACGTTACAAATATACCTCCCTGAAGTCACAGTAGAAAAAATGAATTTTGACAAAAAACTACCGTCAAACATTCTTGAATCACCTTGTGAATTCAAATATTTTGAATCATAGTTATGCACAAATTTCATTACTAGAACATGTAGTAAAAATCTGCATGCAACCAAAATCCAATCTAACGTTTGATAAATAAAAACTAAATCCCAAAAACCTGGGCTATTTTCAACTTCTACACCCCGTATTTAGAAAAAAAGTCACAGGATTTGGTTCGGCTCATTGACACTTTTGGTTACTGAGTCGGGTATAAAACATACCAAACTTTTAGAAAATTTTACCGGTCGCCACTTTTCTCAAGAATAGGGTCCTTTGAATTTACAGATATTGCTCGAATTTCATTAAACTTTTTGCATATGCTTAACAGGAACTGTACCAGCTATCACATTCGAAATTATTCGATGGAAAACTGTGAATAGACTATAAATAATTGTAATTTCTAGAACAACCACTAAAATACATAATTCATGGTCATTTGCAGTCTCCCAAGATGAAAATTATAATTAACTTAAATATAAAAACGGAACTTTTCAAGGGAAATAGGCGATTCACCAAATTTGATATTCTAATTTACTCTTACATGGTAACTATCCATATTCCTACCATGCAAATGATCATTTGAGAGTGTCTTTTTCTCTTCATAAGTTTTATACTGATTGGCTTTCAGGAAATTATTATATTATAATAATATTTGATGAATAAACATATATCATTATTTATTATAGTAATTGCTTTCACATTAAATAACAAATTTCTTCATTGAATTCAGTGTTAGGAGCTTGATTGAGTATAGTTATTTTATTACATTCTCATGGAGCACTTTTTTAAGTTCTTGCTGTTATTCAGGACCGACTTATGAAATTTTCCAAATTGAATATCTCATGAATAGATCAACCCATTTGAATTAGACATTGCTGCCAACAAACAGCAGGAATATTTTATCTCCGCTTATCATAGCAGTAGCTTACTACCCCAGTTCCGAAAGCTTTCCCCATATAACAGAATATTTCTGATATGCATTTTATTCTGTTCTTCACATAGATGAAGATGCAATGTTCGTAAACAATACTAAATTCTTTATTCCTAAGAATTGATAGATAAGGAATTCAAATGAAGATCATTCTGAAAATATCTTTTATTGTACAATTGTACATAGATAAAAAAAAGGTAGAAATATACAAACTATTTACAGTGTATAATATATTCATGGCTCATATTTCTTTGGGAATGGATGTTGAATTGAATCTGCTTCCTTTGGGCTAGTGAGAAGAAATACAAAGAAATTATGTGCCATCAAAAATCCAATGAAAATAGTAATACAATTCTTTGTAAACACAGACTGATCTAGATTCATTAACTGGAAGGATTGTTAAATTTAATACATATTAAAAAATAAACATTCAGTTTCTTCCATATAAATATACTTTTTTATAATATATGATTCAGATCTTATGCATTTAAAACTGTTAACAACATGCAGTAGGACTTAGTTGGCTTATTTAACAATGAAAAGAATGAAAAATACCCAACAAAGAGTTGAATCTCAAGTTTTTACTCTTGCAATTCAGTAATACTATTTAGATTTTGAGGCATAATTTGTTAACGGAAATGCTAAACAAGATGGGACCAAGAGATGGCAAAATAAAAGAAGAACTATTACATCGTTGATCAAAAAAACCAAAACACCATGTAGTAGAATCATATAAGTCTCTTTTAATATCAAGTTCTTTGATAGTATTATTAATATATCTAGCAAGATTAACATCCACAGAAGCTTTCCTGCAGCCTTCATACCTATCAGCAGGAATGTCGGTGCGTTTACCTATCAAATTACTCAAACAACTTCTAGTAATAACAGTCTCTCCGTCTTTCTTTTCCAAGATTTTCACACAAACATCATCATCTTCTGGGCAAACTGTTGTCCAATGCCAAAGCCAGTTGAAGTCATCTCCACACCCTGGCCTTGAAACCCAAATCTTCATGCAAATTAGAGATGTTTGTGTCCTCAATGAAGTGATATATGAAGGAGAAATGGTCGAATAAGGACAATAAAACACAGGCCGATTAAATACTACGCCGACGTTTCGCCTTTAATGTTTAAGGGCATCTTCAGGGCTCGTACCTAAAATTATTCGTTGGCCAATAAAAACATAAATTGAGAATTTCAGGATCTTTCAATATATCAATATACATCTTAGCAATAATAAAAATATCATGGAAACAGTTACTCATGAAATCAACAAATTTTGTCTTACCCAATTTCAGAAAAGTTATACATTATAAAAAATAGTATGGTGCATTTGGATATTTTTCATTTCGATGAAATGATAACGTAAAGATTGAAATTAAAAATTTAATTTTCAGATTTAGCAATTGCCTACCAGAAATCCAAACAATGATGATCGTAGGAAAGCAGGTATGGCTTTCATGATTCAAATTGTATTACAGGTGAGTTCATTGTTAACATCGTTATCTATTTAACTGAATATCTTCAAATGATAATTATTTACTAATAATTATCTGTCAGGACCCTTAAGGAGGGCGTTCAATGTAGTGTGTTTTTATTTCAAGTTGATTCCGAAAACGGTTTCACTTTGAGAACTGAAATTTTGTGGGTGAACTCAGAAAGGATTAGGGTTCTAGTTGAAATAATTTTAATCGATTTCATTCCGACAGTTAATTTTTTTTCTTTCAAAATAGAAGAAAATGAGCCAACCCATGCTTCTGTTTTATTTCAACAGAAAGACCCATGAAAATAGCTCAACTTCCGATTAAAAGTGAATCTACTGATAATTTCGTTCAGAAGATCAACTTGAAATACGGAATTGGCAGAAAATGGCCAAATTCAAATTTTGGCGGGAAAAAATTCCTGCTTTACCCACAAATTGACCTATTTCATAGTTCGACGATTTTCTGATAGAGAGCGCCATTGTACATTTCATTCATGATTAGAGAGATATTCATAGAACTTAGAGTGATAATGTAAGTTCTATGGAGATATTTCATAAAATGCACGGTGGCGCCTCTATCGGAGGAGATATCCTACTCGCTTTAAACGCCCACCTTAAAAGAGACAAAAGAATTGTTTAATTATAATACGAGATCGATGTGACGTTGGCCACATCCACACATATGCCCCGGCTTCGCACGAATGCAATGCTGATACTTAACTAAATACCTACTACAGAATGTCCTTATAAACAACTTTTACAGCTTTTTTGTCATTAGACAATACAAACATATTTTGTTTAGAAGTTACTCTTGAAGGAGCGATTGGGAGAAACACGGCATTCGGCGCCCTATTCACAGGCTCACGCGGCCATCCGGATCGGTATTGCCGGCGCCGCACCGCTATGTCCCCGTATTTTTAAATCTGTAATAAATATTCAATTTAATTACATTGCGTAAAGGGCCATATTGATCTATATTGAATGGACAATGTATTTCTGCTGGTATAGAAAACCCCAAAAACTACGTCGAGAGATCCTAGTTCCAAATTGAAACAGTTCGCCTAAGAACTACGATTGTTATTCCCCGATTCGCAAAGGATGAACAGGGGTAATTACGAAATGAAGCAACTGCTAGATGCATGTAGAGCGAAAGATGTAACGGATTTCATCATGGTGTATGACTGCATGAAGTTGTACCGAGTGAACTGATCATATGTCACCATACGGGCCCATACTCCACAGTCTATTTCAATTTAATGAAATTGGAACTATGTCCGAGCAGTACCCAAATTTGATCTTCCATAATTTCAAAAGCGATTGGGGACAACGGGTGATGAGTATTCTGAAATTATTATTCCCAGTTCCCAAATGACAGCTCGCGTTGCAATACGTATTCGTTTTTTCCATGATTCTCCTGCCTTCGAATTCTCCACAATCATGTCTAACGATATTCTCTATTTGGAAACCGTGTTTTATTCCTCTTAACTGACATTTCTTCTTCTATTCGAGAAATAACCCCACTTTTCAAAATTCAAAATGAATCCGATCCTTTTTTTCACGTGAAACGACAGTGATATAAAATTGTGGATTTTCCATATTTGGCCCAGGTACTCCTATCAATCTTTTTTCGCAATTAATGTATTGGCAGTTTCCAACTTCGAAAAAACCATTGTCATATATTCCTTCCCACCATTTCCATTTTTATCAGTTATAACTCCACCTTATGCAAAGCACTGAAGAATAATTCAACTGAAAAACTTATTCAACTTTGTCGAAACTTATATCTAAGTAAACAAATAAGTTTTCTGATAGAGAGGAATTTTCAGTTCAATTATGAATACCTACAGTTTTGTGAGACGACTAAAGGTGAATGGTTTATGGTTCGTAACTACAGAAAGCCCTCTTCCAAAAACATATTGATGTACTTTTTCGATCACTATTGCTTGCATTTCCTTTTCTATTTATATTCTACGCTATACAATATCTTACTGGGAATTAATGACAGCTAGCATTGCAATAATGTATTCGTTTTATCCAGGATTCCCTGCCTTCAAATTCTCCACAATCATGTATAACGATATTCTCTATTTGGAAATCGTGTTTTATTCCTTTTAGCAGACATTCCTTCTTCTATTCAAGAAATTACCCCACTTTTAAAATTCAAAATGAATCCGATCCTATTTATTGTTCACGTGATACGACAGTGATATAAAATTGTGGATTTTCCATATTTGGCCCAGGTACTTATATCAATCTTTTTGCGCCATAAATGTATTGGCAGTTTCCAACTTCGAAAAAACCATTGTCGTATAATCCTTCCCACCATTTCTATTTTTTATCAGTTATAACTCCACCTTATGCAAAGCACTGAAGAACAATTCAACTAAAAAACTTATTCAACTTTGTCGAAACTTATATCTAAGTAAACAAATAAGTTTTCTGATAGAGCAGAATTTTCAGTTCAATTATGAATACCTACAGTTTTGTGAGACGACTAAAGGTGAATGGTTTATGGTTTGTTACTACAGAAAGCCCTCCTCCAAAAATATATTGATGTACTTTTTCGATCACTATTGCTTGCATTTCCTTTTCTATTTATATTCTACCCTATACAATATCTTACAGGGAATTAATGACAGCTAGCATTGCAATATGTATTCGTTTTATCCAGGATTCCCTGCCTTCAAATTCTCCACAATGATGAATAACGATATTATCTATTTGGAAATCGTGTTTTATTCCTTTTAGCAGACATTCCTTCTTCTATTCAAGAAATTACCCCACTTTTAAAATTCAAAATGAATCCGATCCTATTTATTGTTCACGTGAAACGACAGTGATATAAAATTGTGGATTTTCCATATTTGACCCAGGTACTTCTATCAAGCTTTTTGCGCCATAAATGTATTGGCAGTTTCCAACTTCGAAAAAACCATAGTCGTATATTCCTTCCCACCATTTCCATTTTTATCAGTTATAACTCCACCTTATGCAAAGCACTGAAGAACAATTCAACTAAAAAACTTATTCAACTTTGTCGAAACTTATATCTAAGGAAACAAATAAGTTTTCTGATAGAGCAGAATTTTCAGTTCAATTATGAATACCTACAGTTTTGTGAGACGACTAAAGGTGAATGGTTTATGGTTTGTTACTACAGAAAGCCCTCCTCCAAAAATATATTGATGTACTTTTTCGATCACTATTGCTTGCATTACCTTTTCTATTTTTCATTATACCCACCGCGCTATACGACATCTTACAGGGAATTATTGACAGCTAGCATTGCAATATGTATTCGTTTTATCATTATTGAGTTTAAATATACACAGCCCAGTTCAACGATTTGAAGCTAAATTTTGTGTAGTTCCTTCAACGGTTCATAGATGGATAAGTGTGTTTCAGAGAAGCGAAAATTTTTACTCCCGCATCTGGCGGTAAGTAGCTGAACTATAAGACACTATTTCCGAAGCCGAATGCGATGACGATCTGGACCGGCATATGGAAATGTGGGATGTTCAGTATTTCATCACCTGATTTTTTTGATGTAATAAAACGACAATTATTTTTGATCTTTCATGAATAATGAATATGATGTATGAAAAAATAAATGCATGCAATTTTTTCTTCATTCACAAGTATTTATAAATAGATTTTCTATGAATTAAAAAAAAAAATTAATTTTTTATAAACAGCGGGATGCTTCTTTGTCGAGATTTCTTTGGTTTTTTTCTGTCCCCTGTACAGCTTCACTCTAATCAGTTGTCTCAACAAATGGATCCTGTGCTCTTCAAATTCTGGAGTTGACGGAGAGTTCCAATCTTTTATAAATTCATTTTTTTTTAATTTTCCTAAAATATACCTTTGAAGTCATATATTTTCTGATTTTGTGACCATAATTGTCTTTATGACCAACAGCGCTTTCCTCATCAAATGACTTAATGAATTCAATTGATTCCGTCAGAGTTTGTATTGCTGATGGCTGATAATTTCCCTCAAATTTTCCAATCGAATTGAGGCAGTCGAAAAGATCATTCATTTTCAGAATGAACTGAGCAGTTGAATTGGCACTTCTCGACCTCAGCTCACCAGTTGCAATGACTGTTCTCATAGCCTAATATAAAGTTCTGTTGAAAATCTGCGTGGCCAATTTAACCTTCATTTTTTGGAAGGCGCTTGGATTTATGTGGTTTTCAGTTAACTTCAAGAGAGTACGAAAAAGGCAAATTCTTTTCATCGATTAAGAACGTTTCTTTTTTGTATCTCCAAGAAACATTTTCACCCCTCATTTCCTACCTGAGAACACTCCTTTGGAGAAATTCATGGCTAATAGTTCATCATTATTGAATCACACCGTTTGTAACGAATTTGTACGAATCCGACCCTGCCTAAGATTCATAGAACTAGAGGAAAATAAATCTCCTACAGATTTCTATAAATGAGTAGTGACAAAATGGATCGGACGAATATAGTTCCTTTAGTAGCTACTATGTGCCGCCACTTAAGTTGGCAAATTGGCAAGTAAAATGCCAAAAATTTGTGCATCAAATCAATGAACTGGGTTGTGTCTCTATGCATATTTAAACTCAATGGTTTTATCCATGATTCTCTGCCTTCAAATTCTCCACAATCATGTATAACGATATTCTCTTTTTGGAAACCGTGTTTTATTCCTTTTAACTGACATTACTTCTTCTATTCTAGAAATTACCCCACTTTTCAAAATTCAAAATGAATTCGATCCTATTGTTCACGTGAAACGACAGTGATATAAAAGTGTGGGTTTTCCATATTTCGCCCAGGTACTCCTATGAATCTTTTTTCGCAGTTAATGTATTGGCAGCTTCCAACTTCGAAAAACCACTGTCATATATTCCTTCCCACCATCTCCATTATTATCAGTTATTATTGCTCCACCTTGTTATTAAAAATTGTTCAACTTTGGCAAAACTTATATCTAAGTAAACAAATGAGTTTTCTGATGGAGCCGGGGTTTTCAGTTCAGTTAAGAATACAGTTTTGTAGAATGAGTAATTGTGATTAAGTGGTGTATGGTTTGTTACTACTGAAAGCCCCTTTCCAAAAATATATTAATGTTGTTTTTCGATCACTATTGCTTACATTTCCTTTTCTTGATTTTCATTCTACCCACCGCGCTGCGCTATACGACATCTAAGGGCTTGTTCGGACTAGGCCAGTAGATTAGTCGAGTAGCGAATGATTTTGTAATTTCCCGTGTTCCAACGCCAGCAATCGAGTCGAGTAGAGTCACAGGATGATGTACCTACTACCTTATACTGTTGAAGAGTCTTTGATACTGTGGCAGAGTGGTCAGTAGGCGAATCGACTCTCCACTCGACTAAAATACTGGCCTAGTCCGAACAAGCCTTTACAGGGAATTATTGACAGCTAGCATTGCAACATGTATTCGTTTTTTCCATGATTCTCTGCCTTCAAATTCTTCAAAATCATGTGTAACGATATTCTCTATTTGGAAACCGTGTTTTATTCCTTTCAGCTGACATTTCTTCTTCTATTCGAGAAATTACCCCACTTTTCAAAATTTAAAATGAATCCGATCCTATTGTTCACGTGAAACGACAGTGATATAAAATTGTGGATTTTCCATATTTGGCCCAGGTACTCCTATCAATATTTTTGCGCCATAAATGTATTGGCAGTTTCCAACTTCGAAAAAACCATTGTCGTATATTCCTTCCCATCATTTCCATTTTTATCAGTTATTATAACTCCACCTTATTATTAAAAATTGTTCAACTTTGTCAAAACTTATATCTAAGTAAACAAATGAGTTTTCTGATAGAGCGGGGTTTTCAGTTACCATTATGAATATTACTTCGCGCTATTAACACAGATTTCTCGATTTTTTTTATCGTTGTTGAATGTTCAAGGAGCTCTCCTGGAGCGAAGAAAGGACTGATCTAGAAACTCTCATCACTACGAAAATTACGACAAATTTTGAACAGGAAATTAAGCACTTCATTGATGGAAAATTAATTAACTTCAACCTGCGATAATTTGCATTTATGCTCAGCATTTATGCTATGTACCCATATTCTAAGTATTTTTAACGATTGCGATGTGTATAAGTTTTTTAAAGTGACCACCACCAGACATGTACAACATCCATGACCAACCAGTATTCGAACCCGGTAGCGTATTGGCATTGTTTACTACAGTGCAACGCATACATGGTGTTGGAACGCGGTAAAGAATGGCTGAACCAATGCTCCTTCTACCCAGACATATCTTACTACGCCTCAGCGCAGCGAGGTGTTCAGGCGTAGTATTATGGATACGCGCCTATTCTCGGGTCATTGTTTACCGCGTTCGAACTACGTTCAAAATTGCTTTCTTCCGCAATTTTGCAACCATCGTTCATAAAGATAACAATAATATACTATCGCCAAAATAGTTTATTGAACCATACTTGAATAAAAAAAGAATAATATATAGAAAATGATAAATAAAAAACAATATTATAATTTCAGTATCGCTGAAAGCAACTACATAAAATGTAAAATCAACTGACGTATAATCCTAGTGTGCATTTCCACGTGATTCTGCATTTGATCTATTAAGATCAATATTTTTCTTTAAAGATATGTGCCTTTTAGTATTTTATGTCATTTCTTTGTTGGATGACCTACCAGCATGAAAAACCACGTCTAATTTTTCTTCGGCTCACTGATGTTGGCTGAAGAGAAATGTTTTTTTTTCGTGGGATATTTTTTGATGCGAGAATAAAATTTAATAAGTCGTATGGTGTAACAACTTTGTTTAAAGTCTGATTAAATTTTTTTATGGCATTAACCATATCAACCGTTTTGTTTTTGCAGGCTATTTTAGTAATGCGTTCAAATTTTTCTGTTAGTTCTGCAGCAGCAGCGGAATATTTTTCACCTAAATTCGTTTCATTGGCATTCTCGTCAGTGTTTATTGGTACTAGGTACAGAAAAATTATCTTGTTGGGAAGAAACATTGTTTTGTTGCTTTGTAGTACCTACTTTGCAAGTTATTTTCTATACCCACATCAGTTGACATGTCGTCATGAAATTCTGAGGATATGTTTTCTCCTAGAGCTAATTTTGCCTATTATTTTCTGTCGTTAGCGTTTATTTGCATACAGGTCCTAAAAGTGATTCCATACTTATTTAGTATGGCGCAAAGATGCTTACAATACCTTCCACCCTGTCCAAAAACACAGTCGCAAAATGCAATATCTACATATGCAGTACCTATAAAACATGTGATCATCGGTCTCCGAAGAAACTAAAGACTAAAAAGGTATTTTCGTAGATTCTTTCAACAGAAACATTAGCAGAATGTGACATTTTTCTGAATCTTATTCTTTGAGTTCCGGAAATTTGCAAATGACAGAAAGTGGCAACGAAATCCAATAGGGCACAAGCATTGAACGCTTTACATCTTTGTAGAACAATGTCTTTAATACGGTAAACAATGACCCCAGAATATTCGCGTATCCATAATACAATAGTTATTACGCTTCAACACCTCTCTGCGCTGAGTCGTAGTAAGATATGGCTGGGTAGAGAGAGCATTGGTTCAGCCATTCTTTACTGCGTTCCAACACCATGTATGCGTTGCACCGTAGTGAACAATGCCAATACGCAACCCGGTACCTTCAGCACCCCAGCCGACTCTCCAGCCGAGGTAGTCGAGAAGAGAGTTAAATTGAATATTATAACATAAAGTAAACACACTGAGAGAACGGTACTCACGGTTTATACTGGCTTGAGATATTTGGTTGTCTGCTGGCCCCGTGTTAGTGTTGTCCGAATTAGAGTCCATTTTATCACGAATCGAATTCATTTTATATAGGGTGTTTCACCATAAACTGGACAAACATATATAGCCGCGTAGATGTTTACGCGAAAGTCATTTTTGCTTATTCCTAAATTGAACGTACAAACGAAAAGGGGGGATTCATTAAGTAAGTTTATGAAAAAAAAGTCCCATAAACATTGGGTCACAAACGTTTCGTTTTCGGGATACACGGTGTAATAGGAAATATTTGAACGAAAATGATAGAAACAGGTGGATTGGACGGGGTGGACTTCATGGTCCGCCAGTTCCGCTGACTTAAATAGTTTAGATTTTTTCATACTCTGATTTTTCTGAGGACTTCGAGAGAATCGTTCAATTTTTTTTCTCGAATTCGGTAGCAGATACGACAAAACTACAAGAGACCGAAAAGTTTAGCATAACAACAAAGCTTCTTTTTACATTGTTTCAAATTAACAGTTGCTCACCAAAAAAAAGTTCTGGAGGAAAACAGGTGACAGTGTTCCAGAAAAAATATCACCCCGTAGATCTGCTATCGAAATTACCATGTAATATCTATGCCAAATTTCAGTCGAATATTTTATAAAGTGTAGATACTATGAGAAGAAAACTTGAAAAAAATTCAAACTTCAACACTCTGTATCTCCAAAACGAAAATTTTGCTTTTACTTAAGGAATCTTTCCATTTCGTTTGTACGTTGCAGACGCGAGATTTGTAATGTCAACACTGAGGTTTTGGCCAGTGAGAGTAACGAAAAAGGCCAAGCACTAAGACCGCGATATTTCGACACCACCCAGAGTGCGGCACTCACCGCTCGCTCCACACCAGTCTGGAAAACATTTGGTGGATGCTCCAGCTGCCCCTCATGGTCGCATGGATCAAGTCCTTCTTGAGGGCCATGTTGTCCAGGCCAAGTATTTTCAACGCTTCGTCGTTGGATGTCGTCCAAATTCCTCTGGCGCCGACTATAATTGGTGACACCCTAATCCTAATGGTCTTATTCGGCTGTCGTTTTTCTAGGGCTGCGATGAACTCGGGTTGGTTAGAAACAGCTTTTTTAAGCTGGAATGTCTCTAGTCTCTGGGGCCCTCCTAGTAAAGCCAGCACGTCATCTCCAGCTGTAAGCACCAGATCAGGCTTCTTCAGTTGGCCTCTGTGGTCTGATGTGAGTTTCCTCCTCGACGGTGAGGCCCTTCTTTAGGGAGGCGTCCAGCCTTTTAAAACCACGATATTGTGTCTGTTAATTCTTATGATGGGGCATTTTTGTAGTATATTTTTCATTCTGTTTGCACATCAGTATCAGTAAAAAAAGTATGTGAAAAGTGTTTTGATGATAGTCACCAGTTGCGAACACTTAGTTTGAATGTGGTTCACTCTTTGGTTCGGTGTTCTAAGAATGAAATTTATAAACGATTAGAGTAACTATTGTCCATTTTAACCCTTTATTTTAACATAAATGACGGTTTTCAATTCATCAATGGATACTGAATCCACGATAAATTAATCTAAAAAGTTATAAAACTGATTTCCTCTCTTAATTATATTCAACATGAGGAGTATTTGTTTTCTGTTACATGTCCTAGTCTATCAGACGAAGAAGACATCAGCACTGTGGTGTTACGAATATGTATCTAACGCCCAGGGTGTAGAGAGGACTCCAACTGGCCTTGGCATTGGACAACAGTTTGCCCAGAAAATGATGATGTTTGTGTGGAAATCTTGGAAAAGAAAGACGGAGAGACTGTTATTACTATAAGTTGTTTCAGTAATTCGATAGGTAAACTTCACCGACTTTCCAGCGACAGGTATAGCTGCAGGAAAGCTTCTGTGGATGTTTATCTTGCTAGATATGTTGATAATAATATCAAAGAACTTGATATCGAAAGAGACTTTTATGATTCTACTACATGGTGTTTCTAATTTTTGGATCAACGATGTAATAGCTCTTCTTTATTCCGCCTTCCCTTGGTCCCGTCTTGCTTAGCATTTTGGAAAGCATATTTCTTGTAATGTTCAGAGAACATCGTGAGAACCAAGGGCAAGGAGGTAGGAATTGGTGTTCTTCTTGAATTTCTGGAGGTTATATGCCTCGGGGAACACCTCCCTAGGCAATGTGTTCCAAAGCCTCGCTGTTCATTGGATGATCGAGTCTTTGTTCTGCAGGTCTTCAAAGTGACCACGAAGGGATGTGAAGACTTAACTTGGATTGGACAGTGCTGTTTCCATGAAGAAAAAAAACCAAAGCGGGGACTTGGAATTTGAGTCCATTGTGAAGGGATTGAACTCTTATAGAAATCTATCGAGTCGGTGGAGTTCGATGTTCAGTTGAAATTTGAGGTAGAAGCATAAAACCTGTGGTCTGCGGCCGCAGCTGAATTTCCATTTCATCAGGAGGAAATACGCCTCAAAAGACGTAACTTCTCATGAATTTGCCCGAAACCAATACAATCCAGATTATCTTGCAAATAACATTCCATTCTTGTACTCACTTTCAATTATGTTCATTTATCCACGTTTTGAAACAGGTTTCCCTCATTTCTTTCACTTCTAATGTCACGTTAGAATTGCAGCCCAATTTCCTTCAAAACCTTCCAAAATCGGTCAAAATTTCTGCTAAAATGAGGAAAGGTTAATCCATCGTCGATAATCGATCCATAACACAAAAATTTCACACAAACCTCAATATCTCAATCGAGATATTCCATACGGAGCCTTCGAAAAACGACGTGAAACATGAGATTCGAGGACATTGTGGCCCCCCGGGCTCCATTTTATTCAAAATATTCGATTTGCAATTTCCTACGGCAAACGATCTGTCGAAAATACCTGAAGGAGTTCAAAACTTGCTTAAAATTAATCTTGCAGGTTAAATCTTGGACTCTTGGCATTCAAAGAAGATCTCCAGAACACTTTTCGCACCGTTTCCATCTAAAAAAGAATCATAAATATCCGAAATCAGTCTAAGTTCTACCTGCTTCCCACCAACGTCTACATTCGAAATTTGCTCGAGAATCATCGAAATTCTTCTGAATTCCGCAAAATGTCGTCGTAATCCACCTCAAAACGCTCAATTCGAACCATCCAAGACGATATCGCCGCTTTTAACTAGTTTTTATTCATTTTCTGTTTACCCGTACATGCTAAAATGTAAACAAAACATCTCGCTTCCAAAAATGCTTGAGCCGGTGTGAATTTCAGCTTAAAAGTAAAAACAAACTTTAATCTTCGATAATCGACCAAATACTTACCATCAAACGGCGATTAAATAGCAAAAATCTGCATTTTAAAAAATAACGCCCGACCTCGGAAATATCAAACGTCAACTTATCCGTCCGAATATAGATGCATCTATGTCCGAATTCGCTCTGGCTAGGCCGATGTTCTCCGAGCCGGGTCGGAAATTTTTACAATTTTAGCGAAAAGTCAAAACTTTTCGAATTTATTTCGAAGACCCTGAGGAACGCGGCTTCGTTCAAAAAAAAAAACCCGTCATCCAGGTGCCCCGGGAAGACAGATCTCGGGTGCACAAATTCTGGCAATCTGGCTCTATACTCTGTTCAAATATAAGCGACTACGACGTAAACAAAGTCGCGCACACGAAGGATGGGCTTGCTTCAGGTAGAGACTTG
The DNA here is from genome assembly GCA_951802165.1 of Adalia decempunctata. Taxonomy (NCBI): domain Eukaryota; kingdom Metazoa; phylum Arthropoda; class Insecta; order Coleoptera; family Coccinellidae; genus Adalia; species Adalia decempunctata. Next base: position 29,348,789 of record OX637703.1, on the reverse strand, counting down.
CTTTCAGGGCTCCAGGGTCGGATCGAGGATAGTTCACACAATCATATAAACTTGATATTATTCTCTGAATGGAATACACATGATTTGAATAGACAAATGTGAACGTTTCGTTCTTTTTCGTGGTGGGCCCAATATACCACCTTCAGATGCAGTGTCCGTTTCTGAATTCGACATTATTGTCCGGAAAAGATAACTGTGAAATCGTTCTAAGCTTTAAGTACGATCCTGGCAGTCTTTTGGGGGCGTGAAAAGAATTATACAGCCGACCGTTTCACCAATCATATGTTAGTAATGCGCAAAACAAACCGATTTGGTTTGTTTGTTTACATTCTCTTATATTTGAACAGACTATAGTAGTCAGGAACAATGAGACTCTCGTTAATCCAATCATGTGAGTTACTAATAACACACGCACACACTGCTTCAGTGACGATATACTATAAAGGTGCATACAACACACTTTTGAAAGATGTTCAGTTTATCAGTTTATACAAAACTATGAATCAGTTCCCACACTTCATTGTAATTACCGACATATTTTCAAACGAGGAATATAACGAAACCGACTAGGATTATGACGATGGCGACTGGGCCAAAACCGAAGACAATAAAAAAAAGTGTGAGGATAACCGACGAGGGTTCAACAAAACAAGAGAATTGAAAGATGAGTTTTGAGCCAGCCAACCATTAGCAGTGATCAGTACGAATTACTTTTTTCTGAAGGTGGATTTACATCAGACGAGCGAATGCTCATTCTATCAAATTCTTCTAGTTTAAACCTAGCATTCTTTCGTCATTCTATCAGCACTTAAAACTAAAACTACTAAAAGATCAACAAATAATTCAATCAAAAAGATTTCATCCATAAGGATACAAATTAATATAAATCGATTAATCAGATACACCGCGTTCATTGATATAAATATCAACAACCGCCATGAATCTGACTCGAACTTGCCACAAATCATCATACAGGGAACCAACGAAAGTTTCAACCTCATGAACGCGGTGTATCTGATTAATCGATTTATATTAATTTGTATCCTTATAGATGAAATCTTTTTGATTGAATTGTTGTTACGGGCTCCCATTGATGGGATATGTTATTGACGTTACACTGGATGGCACCGGTGGGCGCAAATTTTTGGCCAAGGTATTTGAAGGTCTCTTCCACGTCGACGGGCCTGATGGGCCTCCCGTGGACGTAGTATAGGGGGAACTCATTATGAACGTCTTCTTTTTGGAAGGTAAAGTTCTGACGGTCAGGGACTCGCATTTGCTGGTGTTTAGGCGAAGCCCACGCATGTCGCAGAATTCCACTGCGGTCTTCTGCAGCTTTTGCGCTCTCTCAACGTTATCGGACATGAGGATTATATCGTCGGCATACGCCAATACGGAGGAGCTATATCGGCCAAGAGTGAGGCCCCTAGATCTATGGAGTGTTTCCACCAGCTCATCCATAAACAGATTGAACAGGAAGGGGAAAAGCGGGTCGCCTTGCTTGAGCCCCCCTCCTGATTTCTACACCAGCCATTTCCACGACCCCACAGGAGATGGTAGTGCTGCAGCCTCTCAAGCTGTCCAAGATGTAGGATGAGGTCTTAGGATCAATATTCTTCCTCTCCTGGGCCCTCCTCACAGAGTCGTGGGACACCGTGTCGAAGGCCTTCCTTAGATCTAACGTAATCAGGACAAATCCGCGACCCGACCTCCTCTTTCGTTTGATGATCGTCTCCACTGTCGTCAGGTTGTTTGCCGTTGAGTAATCTGTGATTATAGTAGCGAATGGATATTATTTGTTAAATATTATTATATTCAAACTAAACTAGTTTGGGCCCACGGATCCGCCTTTTTGGTAGATCAATATTATCGGTAGATCAATATTGAATGTAGATTCGCATTTATATACAAAAAAGGCCAATGGTAAGAAGAAAAATTTTTTTGACAGGTGTCAAACTCTATGACGGACATCGACAACCATAGAATGTCACAACTTGACACTCGTGTCACTCTATGACGGACATTGACAACCATAGAATGTCACAACTTGACACTCGTGTCACTCTATGACGGACATTGACAACCATAGAATGTCACAACTTGACAGTCGTGTCACTCTATGACGGACATCGACAACCATAGAATGTCACAACTTGACACTCGTGTCACTCTATGACGGACATTGACAACTATAGAATGTCACAACTTGACACTTGTGTCACTCTATGACGGACATCGACAACCATAGAATACAGTTGTCAAACTCTATGACGAACATCGACAACCATAGAATGTCACAACTTGACACTCGTGTCACTCTATGGCGGACATTGACAACCATAGAATGTCACAACTTGACACTCATGTCACTCTATGACGAACATCGACAACCATAGAATGTCACAACTTGACACTCGTGTCACTCTATGACGGACATCGACAACCATAGAATACAGGTGTCAAACTCTATGACGAACATCGACAACCATAGAATGTCATAACTTGACACTCGTGTCACTCTATGACGGACGTTGACAACCATAGAATGTCACAACTTGACACTCTTGTCACTCTATGACGGACATCGACAACCATAGAATGTCACAACGTGACACTTGTATGTTCCACCGCTATGAAGGAACACAGATATCAATCGTGCAGGGACATAATAGACATGTCTATTTCATTGACACATTGCACTATGTCTTGGAACGTGTGTCTTTCGCGCATTCATGTGAATATCATCGACCATAACCTCACACTCTCACGTGAAATCTTTCGATCGCTTTATTCCGTCTTCTTCGAATCCCGAATATCATTGTTAACTCTCAATCGTATCTCGGAACCAAACTGAGAATATTTCAGTGTAATATTTTCATCGTCGTCATCTACTTTCTTGTCGTCCCTCGAAATATACTTAACCTCTACGTTTCCCGCGAACTTCGTAATCCTAACCAATGAAATGGCTTCGTGACCGACAACGAAACAGCTGACTTCTTTATTGACATCGGTGAAACAACGAATGAAATAGCAAATTAACATTTTGGGAATTTTTAACATCTCGAGGGCCACTACGTAAGTTATTTTCAAGAGTGGAATATGCAGATACAATAATTATGCTTACCTCGATTCGATTCTCTTTCACCCAAGTTCTCTTTCGAATATAAATGTAAGTGGTACTTTGAGAATAAAGAACATTGGGAATTGTTGGATTAAAAGTCGACAAATTCAAGATTATAACGATTATTTATTGTTTATTCAAAGACTACAATGTATACAATGGAATATAGTTACAAAATGCAGATATCGTATTTCATCATTTCCTGTCCATAGGCTATCATTCCGGTCAAAAACATAAAAAAAATCCATTCTCATAAAGGCATGAAGAGTTCCACAAAGACGTCCTGAAAAAAATTGAACCCAATACATATTACACAGCTTAAAAACTGTGGCCTGTGGCCACCAATGCTGTCCCTTCGGGACAGCCAGTACTGTAAAACTGAGCAGCTCCCTTCGGGAGCTGCCTGAAAAATAGTTGATATAATGTAAAATTCTCATTCTTTCTGAAATACGTAATTTGTCATAAACGTTCCAGAAATCAATGAATCAAATATCATTCCATTCTTGTACTCACTTTGTATTATGTTCATTCATTCACTTTTTAAAACGGCCCTCCCCCAATTCTTTCTCTCTCAATATCAACTTGAAATAGAGCCCAATTTGCTTCAAAAACTGCAAAACTCCTTCAAAATTTCTGCCAAAATGAGAAAAAGTGACTCAATAGTCGTTCATCAATTATGGAAACCTGCAAAGGTAAAAGAATGACTATGAAGACGAACCCTGTATAAAAATCCTCACCTCGATTCATTTAATTTAAAATCAATGCTAAAACGTCCTAATTGTAACGTCTCATTTTTCGATACACTCGGAATAAGGCTATCATTCCGTCAAAAATATCCAAGATATCGATTCTCACAAAAGCATGAAGAGTTTCACAAAGACATCCTGAAAAAATTCAAACATCACACTCTGTACAACAATCCCATATTTACATACTTACTGCCACATTCCTACGTTTCAGTTCCGTTTTTCCATAAATTACCGCTCTCGAAAATTCTTTACGAAAACATTCCGCAAAGCCAATATGGCGGCATATGACGTGCTCATTTGTTCAAAGCATAGATGCATAGAATGCACGTCAAAGCTCTCCGATTTTATGGACGATATCCACAGAACCTACTAAATTCACGGCACTCGTGAGCTGTGACGTCTCGAAACGTCGAAAAAACCCAACCTAAAAACGGACATCTGTGCGTCCCGTCAAACTTTGAAGGCCGTTGTCACGAACCCTAACCTACATTCAACGTGAAAAGTCATCGGAATAACTGAAACTCTCTGGTTTTATCGATAATTTCTGGCCGGATCGGAAATTTTTACCGTTTTCGAGAAACGTCAAAATTTCGGGAATTTCTTGCGGACACCCGGAGGACCTCGTCGAAAAACGCTTTGCGTCAAGGATTAGGAGAGGATACGGGTCGTCGTCGGAAAAATAGCCGCGACGTCGGGGGGCCCCCGGAAAAAAGCCTTATGCCTGAGTTCCCGGGTCTATCGGTCGATTTCGACCTTTTTCGCGAATTTTTTTAAAATACTTCCCGAACTCGGAAAAAAAATCCAAAGACACTCGCGGGAGCCCCCGTCCTTCCCCTTTCCGGAGCCCCCGTCGCCCTCTCGCCGGGGGTCGCGAGCGACCCCCGCGATCGGCTTCGCCGATCGCCTTTTTAGAGCCTCCACAAAACTTTACCCCGTTCTGTGTTCCTTATTGAATTAAATAATAAGACTAGTTTGGGCCCGGCGATCAATATTTTCGATAGATTCGCCTTTTTTGATAGATACGCCTTGTCGACAGATCAATCTTTGAAGTTGGATTCGCATTCAACTGTAAAAGAAACCAATAGTTAGGCAAGGTAAAAATTTTTTTGACAAATGTCAAACTCTATGAAGTAACCTTGACAACCATAACCCAAAAAAGTATGGTCTCGAAAAACCAAAATTCTATTCGATGAAAATGTCAAAATGTTCTGTGCACGCATATTTTGTGATCCGCCTCGAAGGCTCTATGGAAAGACAATCCCAAAAAAGACCCGGCCAAAATTTCACGAAAGGAAAGCGAAATCTCACCCCAAAACACCAAATGCTTCTTCTATTTGAATATTTCCATATTGAACACTCCCAATATCAGTTTGGTACACTGTATCCTTTTCAACTTTGAAAAATCAGCCATTTGGTCCTTTTCTGTATGATAAGATTGCTACACAGGCATTCTGAAAAAGAAATCTTAAGTCAATATCACATTTTGCACAACATTTCCATATTTACATACCTATTCGTTCAAAAAAAATCTAGGTCTCAGCATCGTTTTTTCTCAATATCGCCACAGTTCTACAAAAACGGTCTGAAAATCTGAAATGGCGACTTTCAAATGTGCATTTTATCTTTGTTACCTCGGATACGAAAATATCGGTTTCATTTCAGCCATCTGCGAAACAATTTATGTAACAGTAAAGTTTCTACTGCTGCGCCATCAACTATAATTATTAGGAACATGCTTGCCATGCATTCTTCATGAATCGTTGGAATTATACGCAAATCAACTGAAAAAAGTTCAATTTCAATAAAAGAAAGTATAATAAAGTTAATTTCGACTACTTACATTGTTTTCCACCCATTTATTCGACCTGAAAGCTCTAATCAAAAATTTATTCATAATTTCACAAAATCCTGGGAAAATCGAGAAATTCCATCACAGACCACTCGAAAAACGAAAAACATGAGATCCTAGCAGATCGGGGCTTTATTCAATTCCAAATACTCGAATTTCACCTATTCATTTGGCTAGAAAAAAAATTCGAAATTCATCCAAAATTTCACAAAAACCTGGAAAAATCGGGAAATTTCATTACGAACCTTTGAAAAGCGACGTGAAACATGATATCCGATCATATTGGGCCCCCAGTTGCTTCGTTTTATTCAAAAAACGCGATTTTCAATTCCCCACGGCAAACGTCCTGTCAGAATATACGTGATGGAATTCGTACATATCTTTCTGAAAATCCATCTTCCAGATTGAATCTTGGTGTCGTTCGTTCAAACAATATCTAAATAACACGTTTTCCATCGTTTCAACCTGCAAAAAGACCCATAAATAAGCGAAATCGTTCTGAGTTCTACCTTCTTCTCACTAACGTCAACATTCGAAATTTGCTCGAAAATCATCAAAATGCTTCGGAAATCCGAAAAATATCTTCGGTATTCACCTCAAAACGTTTCATCCGAACCATTCAAGAAGATATTGCCCCATTTATCAGGATTTTCGTTCAATTTTCCCTTCGTCCGTACACGTCGAAATGTAAACATTTCATCCTGCTTTCGAAAATGTCTTATCCGGCCGGAAATTTAGCTAAAAACGAAAAACAAACGTTAATCTTCGATAATCGACCAAATACCTACCATCAAACGACGATTAAACAGCAAAATTCTGCATTTTAAAAAATTACGTCGGTCCTGTGAAATTTCGAACGTCAACTGACCCAATCCATTCTTTGGCGCATCGATGATTCCCAAACTCTATGATGGACATCGACAACCATAGAATGTCACAACTTGACACTCGTGTCACTCTATGACGGACATTGACAACCATAGAATGTCACAATTTGACACTCTATGGCAGACATCGACAACCATAGAATACAGGTGTCAAACTCTATGATGGACACCGACAACCATAGAATATCACAACTTGACACTCGTGTCACTACTCTATGACGGACATCGACAACCATAGAATACAGGTGTGAAACTCTATGACGGACATGGACAACCATAGAATATCACAACTTGACACTCGGTTCACTCTATGACGGATATTGACAACCATAGAATGTCACAACTTGACACTCGGTTCACTCTATGACGGACATGGACAACCATAGAATACAGGTGTCAAACTCTATGACGGACATCGACCACCATAGAATGTTACAACGTTACACTTGTATGTTCCACGGCTGTGAAAGAACATAGATATCATTCGTGCAGGGATACAATAGACATGTCTATATCGTGCAGGGATACAATAGACATGTCTATTTCGTGCAGGGATACAATAGACATGTCTATTTCGTTATTGTATCTCACTCTGACACATTGCACTATGTCGTGGAACGTGTGTCTTTCGCTCATTCATGTGAATATCTTCGACCATAACACTCTCACGTGAAATCTTTCGATCGCTTTATTCCGTCTTCTTCGAATCCCGAATGTCATTGATAACTCTCAATCGTATCTCGGAACCGAACTGAGAATATTTCAGTGTAATATTTCCATCGTCGTTATCTATTTTCTTATCGTCCTTCGAAATATACGTTACCTCTACGTTTCCCTCGAACTTCCTGATCCTTACCAATGAAATGGCATCGTGACCGACAACGAAACAGCTGACTTCTTTATTGACATCGGTGAAACAACGAATGAAATAGAAAATTAACATTTTGGGAATTTTTAACATCTCGTTATATTCAAGAATGGAATATGCAGATACAGTAATTATGCTTACTTCGATTCGATTCTCTTTCATTCAAGTTCTCTTTCGAATGTAAATGTAATTGAGAATTGTTGAATTAAAATTCAAAAAATTCAAGATTATAACGATTATTTATTGTTTATTCAAAGGCTACAATGTATACAATGGAATAGTTACAAAATGCAATTAATAATGTATCACTTTGGTACACTTTAAATTCTTTCATTTCCATCTCTCCTCTTCAACTGCGAAAAATCAGCCATGGGGTCCTCTTCTGTATTTTTGGATTGCACTGTTCACGGAATTACTCTGCGAGGGGCGGGGAACAATTGGCCATTGCTGAAAAAAATTGTTATTTTGAGAAACCGTCATACAGAAAAAAATTCGTGACTTGTGGCCCCAAGGAAAGAAGCAGCAACTGTCAAGGCTGTCTTGAGAAGAGCCCCTGCGGGGCTCATTCAACACAAAGTTTTATTGATACATGTGGCCTTCGGCCACAGCTGAATTGACAGCTCCCTTCGGGAGCTGCCAGAAAAATAGTTGAAATAATGTAAAATTCTCATTCTTTTCAAAATACTCTAGGTATTTTTCGTTAATTTGGCAGAAACCTATAAATGCAGAATGAGAATCTTGCGAATAACATTCAACTCTTGCACTCACCTTGTATTTTGTTCATTTATCCACGTTTCGAAAGAGTTTCCCATTAATTCTTTCACTTGCAATGTCACGTTAAAAATGCAGCCCAAGTTCCTTCAAACACTGCCAGGTGGTCCTCTTGCTCTTCTACATTATTGGATTGCACTGTTCACGGAATTACTCTGGAATTTTCCAATTTTTCTTCCACAAATCTGCATCATTTCTGCATTCCCACGAAAATCCTCCAAGAAATCCCTCCGAATAGCAATTCTTCCGTCCAGATTCAGTCATATTTTTCCAGTTTCAAACGATCATCTCAAAAGAAAACAGCCTGAAAGAAAGAAAATTCGAAATTCGTTAAATGTGTCACACAATCCTTGGAAAACCGGGAAATTACATTAGAAATCTTCGGAAAACATGAAATTGGGCCCCAAAACGTTTTTCATTCATGCTCACCTGAATATGTTTCAATTATCCTCGATTTTCCTCAAAAATGATGCGGGATTTCATATTTCATCGTCTTCTTCTTTGCATGAGGTCTTTTTCATTCCAAAACATCCGGGATATCCATTCCCATGAAAACAGAGATTTCCACAGGCAATCTGAAAGAAAATCTGAAATTAATATCACGTTTCGCACGACATTTCCATAATTACATACCTATTCGTTCAAAAATCAAGGTTTCGGCATCGTTTCATCTCAATATCGCCACATTTCTACAAAAACGGTCTGAAAATCTGAAATGGCGACTTTTAAACGTGCATTTTTTCTTCGTTACCCCGGATACGAAAATATCGCTTTTATTTCAGCCATCTGCGAAAAAATTTATGTAACAGTAAAGTTTCTACTGCTGCGCCATCTATTATAAGCATTAGGAACATGCTGGCCGTGTATTCTTCGTGAATCGTTGAAATCATACGCAATTCAACTGAAAAAAAAGGTTAATTTCAATAAAAGAAGGTTTAATAAAGTTAATCTCGACTACTTACATTGTTTCCCACCCACCTATTCGACCTGAAAGCTCAAATCAAAAGTTTCATTCATAATTTCACAAAATCCTGGGAAAATCGAGAAATTCCATCACAAACCATTCGGAAACAGACGTAAAACATGAGATCCGAGCAGATCGGAGCTTTATTTCATTCCAAATACTCGATTTTCACCTTTTCGTTTGGCTGGAAAAAGAAAATTCGAAATTCATTCAAAATTTCACAAAACCCTGGGAAAATCGGGAAATTTCATTACGAACCTTTGAAAAGCAACGTGAAACATGACATCCGATCATATTGGGCCCCCAGCTGCTTCATTTTATTCGAAAAACTCGATTTTCAGTTCCCCACGGCAAACGATTTCCACAGGCGTTATCGAAAAACCCCGTAGGAAAATCCTCACCTCGATTCCATTTCATTTGAAATCAACGCTAAAACGTCCTAATTGTAACGTGTCATTTTTCGATACACTCGGAATAAGGCTAGGTATCCTTCGGTCAAAAATATCCAAGATATCGATTCCCATAAAAGCATGAAGAGTTCCACAAAGACATCCTGAAAAAATTCAAACATCACATTTTGTACGACAATCCCATATTTGCATACTTACTGCTACGTTTCAGTTCCGTTTTTTCCATAAATTACCGCTCTCGAAAATTCTTCACGAAAACGTTCCGCGAAGCCAATATGGCGGCATATGACGTGCTCATTTGTTCGAAGCGTAGATGCATAGAATGCACGTCAAAGCTCTCCGATTTTATGGACGATATCCACAGAACCTACTAAATTCACGGCACTCGTCAACTGTGACGTCTCGAAACGTCGAAAAAACCCAACCTAAAAACGGACATCTGTGCGTCCCGTCAATCTTTGAAGGCCGTTGTCAAGAACCCTAACCTACATTTAACGTGAAAAGTCATCGAAATGACCGAAAGTCTCTGGTTTTGACGATATTTTCTGGCCGGATCGGAAAATTTACCGTTTTCGAGAAACGTCAAAATTTCGCGAATTTCTCGCGGACACCCGGAGGACCGCGTCGAAAAACCCTTTGCGTCAAGGAGTAGAAGAGGATACGGGGCGTCGTCGAAAAAATAGCCGAGACGTCGGGGGGCCCCCGGAAAAAAGCCTTTTGCCTTACCGCTCGGGTCTATCCGGCGATTTCGACCTTTTTCGGGAATTTTTTTAAAATACTTCCCGATTTTAAAAAAAAGTCCGAAGGGGCCCCCGGGAGCCCCCGTCCTTCCCCTCCCCGGAGCCCCCGTCGCCTCCTCGCCGGGGGTCGCGAGCGACCCCCGCGATCGGCTTCGCCGATCGCCTTTTTAGAGCCTTCCCAAAACTTTACCCCGTTCTGTGTTCCTTATTTAATTAATATAATATAGACTAGTAGAGCGCGTAGATCTACCTTGTTGGTAGATTAGTAGAGCGCGTAGATCTACCTTGTTGGTAGAACTACCTTGATGGTAGATATACCTTGTTGGTAGAACTACCTTGTAGGTAGATCTACCTTGTAGGTAGATCTACCTTGTAGGTAGATCTACCTTGTAGGTAGATTCACCTTTAAGGTAGATTCACCTTTCAGGTAGAATTGACAACCATAACCTAAAAAAAACATGGTCTCGAAAAACCAAAATTCTATTCGATGATAATGTCAAAATTTTCTATGCACTCATATTTTGTGATCCACCTCGAACACCCTATGAAAAAAAAAAAAGGAAACCAAATAACCCCCGGCGCAATATTCACTCACCCCAAAAAACCAACTGCTTCTCCAATTCGAATATTTCCAAAAACATTCCCAATATCACAGACATCCCTGTATTATTTTAAGTTAAACATGAGAACCTGCAAAGGTAAAATAATGAATATGACAAAACACCCTGTATAAAAATCCTCACCTTGACACATTCAATTTAAAATAAATGCTCAAACGTCTTAATTGTAACGTCTCATTTTCGATAAACATGGGAACCTGCAAAAGTAAAAGAATGAATATGACGAAACACCCTGTATAAAAATCCTCACCTTGACACATTCCATTTAAAATAAATGCTAAAACGTCTTAATTGTAACGTCTCATTTTCGATAAACATGGGAACCTGCAAAAGTAAAAGAATGAATATGACGAAACACCCTGTACCAAAAATCCTCACCTTGACACATTCCATTTAAAATAAATGCTCAAACGTCTTAATTGTAACGTCTCATTTTCGATAAACATGGGAACCTACAAAAGTGAAAGAATGAATATGACGAAACACCCTGTATAAAAATCCTCACCTTGATAATACATTCCATTTAAAATAAATGCTTAAACGTCCTAATTGCAACGTCTCATTTTCGATAAACATGGGAACCTGCAAAAGTAAAAGAATGAATATGACGAAACACCCTGTATAAAAATCCTCACCTTCATAATACATTCCATTTAAAATAAATGCTCAAACGTCTCATTTTCGATAAACATGGGAACCTGCAAAAGTGAAAGAATGAATATGACGAAACACCCTTTATAAAAATCCTTACCTTGATAATACATTTCATTTAAAATAAATGCTTAAACGTCCTTATTGTAATGTCTCATTTTCGATAAAGTATTTTTCAAAAATTTCTGAAATTTTTATTCGTACCTTATATATTTCGAAAATTAATTTCAGTACCTAAATAAATATGAACAGGTCTGTATAAGGAAAGACATCAGTTTGTAATTTTCAAGACATTTATTAAATTGAAGGAACATAAACATGCGATATAATTTGAGGTATAAGATTTATTAACAAAAAAAATTCGGAATGTGCACTTTGAATTATGAAAGTTGGACATATGGAAACAGTTATGAACATCTGAAAACTTTCGAAATAATTTACAATATTGTGAATTATGAGTGATATATACACACACTTATATTGAATACAGGAAGGAATTAGGTGATAATAGCAATGATATAGAAAAATCTGAAATAATATTTGGCATAGATTTATTTGTTTGAGAGAATGTAAACAGCAATGATCATTCTGACATCAGAATAATGTGAAAATACATGGAATACATGCAAAAATGAACAACAGAACTTTTGATCGAAAATTGAGTTTAATACGTGAAAAGATAGAATTTTCAATTGGAAACAGAATAATTCATAATAATATATTCGATTCTGTGGAAAAAGGGCATCAGTAATAATAATAATAATAATCGAACGTTATTACATAATAAAATGATATATTAGAAGGTAGAATTGTATGTAATAGGAAATAATGACAATGAATATGTTGAATGTAATGAGGGATTTAATTAAATTCTGAATAAAAAGGGTAACATATTATATTATTTGAAATTATAAATACCAAACATACTAAATTAACTATAATACATACTATAATTATAACTTAGGACTAAGACTTTTTACATTTTTTTATACACTTATATACACTTCACTATATACACTATTCACAAAAGTGTCTATGGCGCACTTACACACTTCAGTCTTTTCACTGGGGGGGGGAGGTCCATCCGAGTCACGCGACGACGGCAGCTTGCTCCGGCATTCTCCTAAACATCTGGGGTCATCCTTGTACTGTAAATTTCAAAGAAAAATTAGTTGATCGAAAGGTAACATTTCGGGATCCACACTTACGTCATCACGTACAATTTTCGAAGGAAGCAGAGCCATTCTGAACTTCGAAACGGTGTTGTTGTTCTTCTTCTTCTTTAGGTTTATAATACCCCCGCCGATAACTGTACGTGCACAACTACGAAGGATCGACACGACAATCGAGAAAAAGCCTGCATATAAACGATGACGGCGAAGCAAACGCAATCCCAAGAATTCGATGGCAATCGGCAAAATAAGAGAACAAACGAAGAATTTGGAAAAAATGAATTTGGAAAAATAATTTAGAATTTTGAAAAAATAATTTTGAAATTTGAAGAAAGAAATTTGGAAAAATAATTTTGAATTTTGAGATATTTAATAATGAATCGAAAATCGATGGATTGATTATATATGACTGACTTGAATTAAGAGGAATAGGTTACTTTTTTTTTTTTTCTTCACCAAATTTCAGAATAGATTCATAAACAATATTTTTAGTGAAAACTTCATTCGACGAATGCAGCAGACACCCTTGATACCGGGATCGGACCACTTCCACCTTTACGGCGTCCCAAGAGCGCGCTCTCGAGAACGCAACGTAAAGCTGTCCGTGACTGAACACCGGGCTGGCCAGGTAAATGCCGACCCGTTCGAATGTTTGCCCCTGTGCCTTATTAATTGTGAGTGCAAAGCAAACTTTTACCGGAAATTGTCGTCGTTTGAGTACAAACGGCAAGGTTTTGTCGGCCGAAGTGAGATCCATTCTGGGAATGAGAACTGTTCGACCGACGAAACGGCCGGTGACAATCTGCGCTGTTAGGAGTACGTCTGAAACAGCCAACACCAGTAGTCGCGTACCGTTAATCAATCCATCTTCCAAAGACAAATTTCTAAGGAGAATAACCGGTACGCCTACTTTGAGTCTGAGCTCGTGATGGGGCATTCCGCTGGGTGTGATGGTGTTCAGGTACTCTTCCGGAAAGTTGGCCACCTCGTCTTCGTCTCCCGAAGCCACGCTGTCAAGGCTGGTAATGACAGTGAAAGCTCCGGGAAACGCTTCGAGTATTCTGTCGTTGAGCAGATTGCAATGGTCGTTCCTGGGACAGAGTATTGCACGCCCGGCGAGTTGGTCCGGTGTTAGCGAGTCAAGCTGTCCATAAATCTCACGAACGACGTTGTCCGTCAAACAACGCCTTGGCAGACAAACGAAATCGCTGCTTTCTTCTCCATCTACGGTGATTTTGGCGTTGTTGTTGCCACGGCCTAGATCTTCTAGCCACTTTGTAAATTCCTGCTCGCCTGCAGCAACACGCATATTCGTCGTGAGACGAATGACATCGAATTTCTCCCAAAACGTAACATTTGCGAAGAATAATTCGACCTGCTGAACGCGACCAGAACCAACGGGCAAGAGTTGTTTGACGTCTCCGCCGAGCAGTATGCATTTACCGCCGAAAGGACGTTGGTCCATGCATACGTCACGAAGGAGGGCGTCTACTACGCTCAAGACGTGGTGGCTGGCCATCGAAACTTCGTCCCAAATGATCAGTCGGAGATTTCTCAGACGATCCGCCTCCTGCGATTGCGCCGATATCGAAGAACGGGAGTCCGCCATCAGGTCCAGAGGTAACCTGAACGTTGAATGAACGGTCCTACCGTTTCTTAGCAATAACGCCGCTATCCCAGTGAAAGCCACTGCTATGGACGGAAGATTCCGACCTTCGCAGTAACTCAATACGGTGTTGTACAGGTGAGTCTTACCGGTACCTCCGCTTCCCTGCAGGTAAAAAAGCCTGGGGAAGTCGATCGCCGTAGAGTCGATCGCCGCAACGATACGATCGAACGCACTACGTTGTTCCGGGTTCAAATCGTCAGGACTAAAATCTGTCGAATCCGGTCTCGGAGCTTCGTCATCGTCGACTTCGTCGAAGTCGGCTCCCAAGTCAGAGCTCGGATCCGGCAGACCAAAGTCCTTCAGAGTCTTGCCCAGAAAACGTAGAACACGCTCGATTCTGCGCAAAGCGCGGTCTTCCGAATCGCGTTCGGAGAATCCCTTCCGACGATAGTCCTCGATCATGTAACGTTTAAAGTCGGACCAGAGAGCGACCGGATCCCCGACCTCGCAGAAGCACAGAAGGTATGCGAATAATTTTCGCATACAACCTGGCATCTCCACCAACGCGGCGTGCTCCATGGTTCTGACCCACTCGAGATCAGACGCGACCAGACCTCTCGCTCGTACCGCCTCTCTGAACGTGGGATACGTTACTCCGTTATAAGACCTCAGGTTTTCGAAGGAAGTGGGTCCGGCGACGTGCAACAGGAGGACTCTTAGATGAAATTTTTCTATGTATTTAGGACTGATCGTGTACATCCTAGGTATAACGGAGCGATTTCTCTGTCGCTCCGCCCAGCGATGTTGGCTGGATATGAAACGATAGTAAAGCGGTACTTCGCAATACTTTAGATGACAGGCGCTAGGATTGGACGCGTTCAGTTCGAAATACGCTTCCAAAAGGCTTAATTTAGATTGTTGCAACGCCGACTCGATTTGCCCTTCACCGAAGTAGACGACGCTCTCACCAGGCAGATGTACCGGCAACCTGCAAATTGTATGACTTTTCCCTTGAATGGGAAAAGCGAGCAATCTCCAGGCTGATTCGCACGAGGAGACATATCGGGAATCGATAAAAGCTTTTATTTCGTCCAAAAGAATTTCGTCTCTGACCTGGATAACAGCTGCGTCGGGCCCCTTGTTGATATACTTGAACACGTACTTGACCGCACCAACAGACGTAACAACTTCGACGTTTATATGGGAGTTGTATTTCGAAGACAGATAAGGGCTGTAGGGAACAACGTCCCTGTTGTCCACTGTGCACGAAATAGTTCCTCTCTGAAACGGTGCCGTGCGACCGTCGTTTCTTCGCCTATAGGCAGGCCAGGCTTGATTTATCGCGGTGGTGTCCGAAAATGTTTTGGGATAGTGCTTGGAACACTGGCCGTCAATCATGCAGGGAGAATCAGGATTTTGATTGCCGCAGGGGCCGTGTATCATGGTGGACATTATGATATTGAAAAGCCGGCTGCCCGGTGCCGGTAGTTCGGCGCAGATGATCTTGTCTACGTCGTCGGGTTGGCGCAACTTGTCCTTGTCTGATAAAGTTATCAGACAGTGCATATGGGGAAGGCCCCGTTTTTGAAATTCGATGACGTAGACAAAAGCTATCACTTCGCCGAAAATTTGGGATTTTAAGACGTCCTCGAAAAATGCCCTCCTCTTTAAATCGAAAACTCTCGCGATCAACTCCGGTCTGTCCTGCGGATTCAAATGCATACTGCCCATATTGTTTTCGATCTCATGCCAATGTGGGTTGCACGTGAAGGTCACGAACAGGGATGGTCTGCCGTATTTTGCCACAATGGCCATCGCGTCCTGATAATTTTGCTGCATGTAGCGCGGACCTCCAGTGAAAGAGCTCGGCAGGATCACTACTCTACCGATCCTTTCGCCACCGACGGGTTCTGCCTCCACTCTTCGCGCAATGTAGTCCTGGACCCCGGCGTAGGTCTCAGCACGTAGTTGCGCTTGATGGGTCCGCAGATACTGCAACCGATTGCCCTCTACTTCGACGTATTTGTCAACAATAAACTGTTGAGTCAGACGACCGAAGAGGAGGATCGGATTGAAAATATCGGCGCGACTCATCAAGCGGTATATCTCGAAAGCACGTTTTCCGATGCGATTGTCACTTGCCGTACGCAAATCTGCCGACCATCCTAGCTCACCGTGAGGAAAAATAAGCGGATAACAGAGTGAGTCGGTAATCGATGACAACCGGGGGATATCCTGAATTTGGAATCTGCGATCGCTAGCGTCGCTATTGATCAAATGCACGCGAATTGTGCCTGGTGGAGGTATATCCCCATCCACTGTACGAAAAACGGCGCCGATTTCGTTGGAGTTAGAAGGTGCCGCCTGAGTTTTCCTATCCGTACCTGGTTGATGGTGAAAATATAGGCCAAGTTCGGAGACTGAATCGTCGCCGCCGGTTCGTCGTGCGTCCTGAACCACTTGACCTAAGGTACGGTACATTCGAGCGAATGGGTGAGTGTCCCTCAACAGAGCGTCTATTTGCCCCAACACAATGGGGTCGCAACCATCACGTACGGTGTTCGACGTTCTCTTCTTCGTAGCCTCTCCTGAGTCTACGAAGTACAACGATCCAAACGACGGATCGGATGGATCGATGTCTCCTACTCGGTGGTATATCTGCCCGGATACGACTATCACGGGAGCTCCTCTGCCCAAACCCTCTCTCTGGGCGAAGGTTGTGGAACCGAGGGCGAGTAGGGTATTATACCTCCTCACGTTTCTCATGAATCCTCTGGATCGAGAAGTGTCTTCCGTGAGTAGAGCCTTCAGCAGTTGCGGATACGCGGAACTGGCTGGGATGCTCACTGCGCCTTTCTTGCAGCAGGTCTCATTTTCGTTGCGAAAAAATAGAGCTCTGCAGTGGATACACTCAGAGTCCATCGCGCCCAAATCATGTAGGGAAACTTCTGGATGTTCATCGGCGGTCTCACGCACGACCGTCGTAGAAGTCTGCGCTTCGCAATCCCCATCGCATTCACCTACAACTTTATCGGATGTCCTTTCCAACGTCCGTATCGGTCTCGTCGATATCCTTCTGGAAGAAGAGGCGCCGGATGTTGTGGCGTCGTAGACCTTCAGTGTATGGTACAGGCCTGCGTCCATCAGATTAACGGCTTGACCGGTAATTACCGTGATCGGCACCAAAGTATATAATTGATTGCGATCGAAATTTTGCAACATGAAAACAGCCATACTTCTGCTGTTAAGGAATTTAATTACACATGCTCTACCGTCCTGTTCGATGGTCTTTCCGTCCTGCCCGCGACTATGAGAATCGAATAAATAGCAGGCAGTAGGAGTTTTATTCACGCATACAGACATCAACCCACACGTAAAAATAGCCGATTGATAATTTTGAAAAACCTGCGTCAATCCTTCGGCCAACGGAATGTCCAGTTCTCCTCTATTTTCAACACCCTCATCTAATTGCCCAGTTACTGTCTCATTTTCGTTTATTTCTAGCGTAAAAGTTACATCATGTATCAAGAAGTTACGGTAAACTTCGATAACAAATAATAATTCGTTCTGTTGATTTAAATTTTGAAAAGGTCGCGACGAAATGGACTTTTTGTATAACTCATCCCCATAATCCAAAATATTATCGATCACGACTGTATTCCAAGCACTAAAAGGTATTAATTTATTGTAGGCTAGTGCAACACAAGCCATCGCCGTGCATTGGCGATTTCTTGAATCGGAAGAAAATCTTAAACTATTCTGACTACGGGAACCCCTGACAACCGTCGTTTGACAGGAAATTCCCGCGTCTATCGATTGGCGCCTCTTTCCTTTGTAGTTGACACGCTTTTCAGTTTTCGACGGAGGTATCACAACATTCGGTGTTGGAGTCGGTATGCTTGTGGAACTATCTATAGAAACAACAAAATTTTATGATGCGATTGCTTAAATTTTTTTTTGCTGATTAATTAGTTTGTTTATTTGAAAATCAGGAATAAAATATTTGTTTTAAATATTCAGTGAAGTGTTGTATGAACCAATTGTTGTTGAAGTTAAGTTGTCGACATGATGATTTTGTATAGAATTTTATCACGAACGCCTCCAAAATTTCAAGACGACTGCTACGTAATGTAGTTCGAGGATACCAAACATTTTGCTATATAAATTCTATGATAACATAATACGAAGAATAGATATTTTTCAAAAAGTCAAATGGAAAAAAAATATTGTGATTATATTTTTACTTTGATGCAGTAAAAATAATGAGAGCATGTTATATAAGCTGTAGCCCAAAAGATTGTACGGTTCAAAAATAATAGGAATTAGCAATAAAATTCGATATCAATGTATATAAAATTTTCGAAACTAATTCTTGATATATGTGGGGTCGAACACCACAGCTTTTTTATTCTTAATAAAAGTGTAAAAATTATGCAATGGAATTCAATACATAGGGGTCCAGATTCAATCTTCGAACCAAAGTTCAAGAAAAAAACTTTGATAAATTGCTTTTTGAAAAAAAAATTACCTATCAGATTTATTATGAAAGAACACCTTGTATATAAAATAGAAAATTTAGGATTATTCAGTGAAGTATTGTATAAATCTATTGTTGTAGAAGTTATGATCAACTTGAAAAAAAAATCATGTACAATTGATATAACCGAAATGTAATTAATTTTTTTGAAACGTCGATATCGATGTGCAAAGAAGTAAGTGTGGTTTAGGGTAGAAAATAAGTGTAAGATCCGCCGAAATAGGTTTTCGAAATGACGATTTTGCATAGAACCATCTTGAAAATTTCAAGACAAAACTGCTGATGTAGTTTCAGGATACTAAACATTTTGCTATATAAGTTTTATGATAACATATTACGAAGAGTAGACATTTTTCAAACAGTCAAATAGAAAAAATTATTGTGATTATATTTTTACTTTGATGCAGAAAAAATAATGACAGCATGTTATATGAGCTGCAGCCCAAAACAATGTATACGGTTCAAAAAGAATAGGAATTAGCAGTAAAATTCGACATCAATGTATATAAAATTTTCGGTACTAATTCTTGATGTATGTGGGTTCGAACCCCACAGGTTTTTTATTTCTTAATACAAAGTGTAAAAATTATGCAATGAAATTCAATACATAGAGGTCGAGATGCAATCTTCGAAATCAAGTTCAAGAAACGAACTTTGATAAATAGCTTTTTGAAAAAAATCACCTATCAGATTTATTATAAAGGAACACCTTGTATATAGAAGCGAAAATTTAAGTTTATGAAGTCATAAACAAATTTCATTGTTTGCTCATGATATCAAGTGGAGCAAGTTTAATTTCGACATATTCACTGAATTTTGATACAAATAGTAAAGCTTCGAAAAACAATTTTCGTCTGAATGAAAAGAGTAATAAATTATGCAATCAATACCGAGATATCGAAATTGAATATTTGAGCCACTGGTAATATGACAAACTATGATAAATTTTACCAAGGAAATCACATCCTAGATTTATCATTAAAGAACATCCTGTATAAAGAACAGAAAGTTGTTTTCTGTTTCAAATTTAATCCTTTAACTAATATACCAACGTTACTTGTAGTTACTGTAAAAGGTTGAGATAAACAATTTTGACTTACCTGTAGCTTGAATCTTCGCCCTCTTTGCTCCCTGCTTCTTCTTGGTGAATTGGGTTCCTCTCCTTTTCCTAGGCATCTCGTGTTACTCTGTGAATCAAAAACGTTTCAATGCAAATGATATTGTTACAATTATTATGCATCTTATTTAGCATCTACATGTTTTATCGCCAAAACGTCAATATCAATTATGAAAAAATTATGCTAAACGATGATCATGAGACACATCATAAAAAATTAAAATCGAAAGATTCCATTATGTAATGAAAAAGCTACGTTAGATTACTATTTGTATCACACCTACCTTATTTTATACGTATAATGTCAATTCAGAATTGGCTCTGCTTCCTTCAAAATTGCGTTTACTTCCCTCAAAATAGCCTCTTTGATTCCTGGAAAATTCGAAGTTAAATTAATATGCATTTTCCACCCAATTTTCTATTGTTTTATAGAATTTTATACGCATTTCTGGATATTTTTGAGATTATATCAATGTTAGTATAGAAACATCAAAAAAAGTCGTGAAAAACGTGCATTTTTTCAATTTGATTCAGGCAGAAAAGCATAATATTCATCAAAATGGGGCAAATTTGAAGCAACTTTTTGAAGAAGAAGGGATTTCGGAATATGTGTTGGATTTACCTTGGAAAACTTCGTCAATATCGGTTCTGATGAGAAATGGTCCTCTTTTGGTCCTCGTCCTGATGAGAAATGGTCCTTATTGGTCCTTGCCCTGAAAAATGGTCCTTGGTCCCTGGAATCGATCGATGACTGGTTTTTCCTAAATAAATTAAGAAACTTTAACAACAGACCTTCATCTTCTGAATACTTAACGGAATATTTCGAAAAATAATGATATTTCAATATAAATTCCAGTAATTTCGTCAATCTGTTTCCAACGTTATATTAAAATTCGAATGTTATAGTGAAAAAAATGCGTAATTTTGAACGATTGAGTCGGAATAACTGGATATTTTTAGATTATACAAAGCTTAATATAAATTCGTCAAAATGGAGGTATTTACCTTTAAAATGCTACAAATCGAGCCAGAAAGAATTATCGTCTAAGACGTTGTGGTTTTCCAATTAATACGATAAATAACCAATGCTGAAAACGAAAAGAAATTGATTAATAGCAGCCAATTCAAATTAAACATTTTTTCAAAGCTTCCTTAACGAACTCACCTCAGCCAACAAAGTCGTCGTCTGTCTCGTCTCTAACGAAGAAAAATTCTAAAAGGGACGCTAACATTCGAAATCCGGCATTATATACCCTCCTAAACTGATGTTGACCTTCATTTCAACCTAGACCAATACGAAAATCAAAATTTGAAAGTATACATTTTCATTGGCAAAGAGGTCGGCGTCACTGGACGTTTATTCCTGTCCAAATTCGCGCCAATTCTTAATAGCCTAGGTCAGTGTTTAGAAATTAGAAATCGAAGTTTTATTTCACATGAAACATGCAATCGCGACGAAAATACGTACTCCTGCGTGAAAAAAATCAAAAAATTCTTTTATAGTAGTCCCCCTTCATAATTTCAACTTGGAATCATCTTCAATCTCAAATAGTCTCCACACAGGTGCGAAACGAAAATTAAAATCAAAGTTTCATTTTACTTCCTCGTGGAAGGTACAATCGCGACGAAAATACGGACTCCTGCGGGAAATGGATCAAAAATTTTTTCTATAGTAGTCCCCCTTCACATTTTCAACTTGGAATCATATTGAATTTCAAATATAGTCTCCTACAGGGTAGAAAACGATCGAAAGAAAACAGCCATCTTGGACATGAACTCAAGGTCGAAATATGCAGTTCACAACTTAAAAATCGAAACTTGCGCCACCTACATTACGAATCGAAAACTCCTGCTTGTCGTGTCATATATCATAATCGAAAACACTGTAGAAAACTTCTGAAAGATCATGTGTCAAACTCTTTGATTATCATTCTATCTCACTTTAATCTTTCGGACTTGTAAAAATTTTCTCAATTTGTGTTTGGAATATCGATACAATATTTTTCTAAAGTAAACCCTCAAGAACTGCTCATTGTTGAGAATTGTTTTCAAAAAAATGACAATCTCAATTGTTTGATTTGTTTCTCTTATTCTAGGTACTTTGAAAAATTGTCCAGATTGGACAGAGCAAAAATACCAAGCCATCAAAATAATTATATCACCTATTCAACTTACTGGGAGTCATAATGTTAAATATTGTCACGATTCTTGTTGTTGGCGGTTCGAAAACATCGTCCCAATTTCCGAAGAATACATAAGAAAAATGCACCAGAACACTGTCTTGGAAAAAGAAGCAGTTTGAATTTATACAATACACAGTCATGTAATAGCTATATTTTCATTCACCGAATGCCAATATGCATGATATATAGATTGGAATGCAGAGAGAGAGACTGAATCTGTATGATACATAATTTATTTCAGTTAAAAGCCACTATTTATGATAGTACCACGATTAAAATATGAGAAGAGAATAATACTTACCCTGATATGATTTTCTTAATGTAGCAAATTAAATGTGTCACTTCAAAAATATTTGTAAACTAATGTGATTGCAAATTAACATTTTATTGAAGAATAGAATTTATGTTTCAACTGCACAATTTGCTTGATGAAAAAGAAGTCAAACTTTCGAAGATCTTTATTTATTTATAGGCTGCAATATATACAATATAATAGCTTCACAAATCATATCAAATATCACATTAAACTATCCCAATTCCATGCGTGTTTCCTTTCAACTTTGGGAAATCATCAAGGTTGTCATATACTTCACCATTGGCACCGGTCATAACATCAGAGGGAAGGCAGAAGACTGTCCAACTCTTACTGAAAAAATTCAAGAGAGACTGTAACATATACGTTTTGAAAGAAACACTGTCATTCAGTAAAATCACAGGCATTAAGCACCTTAATTCATCACGTTTACTTTCAAGATCTAACCGCGCTTGACAATTCTGAAATAATTTGAAAGAAAACCATGTAAAATTACCTGGAATATGGGAAAAAACGTCGTATTCTTGTCCAAGATACCTTCTCTTTAATTCCTGTGGAGAAGAAATCAGCTCTCCAATTAATTTTGAACATATGATTTCAACGGGCTCTCATAAGCACTGTCCGATGAATTGAAAGTTGTCAAATTCGATTAAAATTAGCTTTTTCTCCTGGTTCATTGTGGAAAATGTGCAAGAATATTGTAATGATCGACTTCAGACCTGAAAAGCACTTCCAACCCTGGAATAAATACAAAAAATGAGTATATAAACATAGGGAACATAACCACAAAACAGAATCAACATTATTTTTCTCGAAAACCATGTAAAATCACCTGGAATATGGGAAAAAACGTCGTATTCTTGTCCAAGATACCTTCTCTTTAATTCCTGTGGAGAAGAAATCAGCTCTCCAATTAATTTTGAACATATGATTTCAACGGGCTCTTATAAGCACTGTCCGATGAATTGAAAGTTGTCAAATTCGATTAAAATTAGCTTTTTCTCCTGGTTCATATGTGGAAAATGTGCATGAATATTGTAATGATCGACTTCAGACCTGAAAAGCACTTCCAAACCTGGAATAAATACAAAAAATGAGTATATAAACATAGGGAACATAACCACAAAACAGAATCAACATTATTTTTCTCGAAAACCATGTAAAATCACCTGGAATATGGGAAAAAACGTCGTATTCTTGTCCAAGATACCTTCTCTTTAATTCCTGTGGAGAAGAAATCGGCTCTCCAATTAATTTTGAACATATGATTTCAACGGGCTCTCATAAGCACTGTCCGATGAATTGAAAGTTGTCAAATTCGATTAAAATTAGCTTTTTCTCCTGGTTCATTGTGGAAAATGTGCAAGAATATTGTAATGATCGACTTCAGACCTGAAAAGCACTTCCAAACCTGGAATAAATACAAAAAATGAGTATATAAACATAGGGAACATAACCACAAAACAGAATCAACATTATTTTTCTCGAAAACCATGTAAAATCACCTGGAATATGGGAAAAAACGTCGTATTCTTGTCCAAGATACCTTCTCTTTAATTCCTGTGGAGAAGAAATCGGCTCTCCAATTAATTTTGAACATATGATTTCAACGATAGAATTCAAGGGAACAGAAGCTCCACTGTAACTATTCCATTCAACGTAACCTACATTCAGTCACCGCTGAAATTGAAATTTCCATATTTCCTTGAATATAGCTCTTTTGGTATTTTTCTCTTTTCTGAAACGTAAAAAGGATCAATAATGAATAGTTATTGACAGCTGAAGACCGTCCAGAATCCGTTTACTTCCGAAATCCTGCCTTTTCTTTGAGGCTTCTGGTTGAATTTTTTTTTTCCACAAATCTGTTATTATTTCTGCAATCCTATGAAAATGTACCAAAAAAGGGGTCGGAAATAGTCGAATATCAATCGTTTCGTCCAATTTCATGCATATTTTACTGTATTAATACGATTTTCTCAGAAAAAAGTACCTGAAAAAAAAATTTTTTTTAATTCCTCTGAAATTTCACACAAAACTTGGAAATTGGGGAAATTCCATTCGAAATCATTGAAAGACATCGTCAAATAGTAAAATCACACAGGATCGGACCCCTACCTGCTGTTTTCTATCGAAAAAATGCATTTTCCTTTCATCCGAACAATATCGGAATGTCAATTGGACCTGATGGATTTCGTTTATAACTCTTCGAAAATGGTTCTTCGAGCTTGAAACTGGGTCTCTATCGATTAAAGAAAGTCTAAAGAACACCTTTTTCATCCTCTCAACCTTCGAAAGTAATTTCTTCTAGGATAATCAGGTCAAAATTCCACCTCATCACTTCATACCTTACATTCGCAAATCTACTCGAATATCGCCGAAATTCCTGTAAAACCTGAAAAATATCATCGTAATCGACTTCTGGAGGCTATATCCGACCCATCCACTTCGATATTTTTACAAATAACAGCTATTTCAACGAAATTCCATGTACCCCTTCTAACCTGTAAATATAAACATTCGTCCTGCTCTTGAAAATCGTCCTCACGATTGGTACCTTAGCTTAAACGTTGAAAGACAACGTAGATTTACGTTTTCGAACAGAATTGGCCCCCTACCTTCCTGTTTAAATGCAAAAACATCCCATATATCTTCCACCGAGGAATGTCAGAATGTCAATTTTATTTCGTTCATAACTTCCTGAAAACTCACCTTGGACTGCAAATCTAGGTCTCGTTTCTTTAAAGAACATCTAAAGAACGTATTTTTCACTGTCTCGACCTTCGAAAGTCATTTTTTCTAGGAGAATCAGGTCTAAGTTCCATCTCATCTGTGACGTACCTAAATTTCGCAAATCTACTCAAATATCGCCGAAATTCCTGGAAAACCTGAAAAATATCAACGTAATCGACCTCTAGAGGCCCCATCCTATCCATCCACTGCGATATTTGGCCAAATAACAGCATTTTCAACGAAATTCCATGTACCCCTTCTAACCTGTATATGTAAACATTCGTCCTGGTCTTGAAAATCCTCCTCACGCTCCAAACTTTTGCTAAAAACGATAAACATACGTTAATCTTGGATAATACACAAAAAACTCACCTGCAAATATCGATTAAATACCAAAATTCTGCATTTTTAAATGAACCTTCACATTACGCCAACGGCCAAGAGTGAATGAAAATAACGTCGATGAAGTAATTTGCACGGAATTTTTCCACAACCTCTGGAAACTTCTTCTGGACGACGTAGAATCGAAAATTAGGCCTTTTCCCCTCGATTTCCCACCGAAATACGGCCGATTAATTCGAAAATCCGAAAATTAAATCCGAAACGTCACACCGGGTTCAAGATTCAAGATCGGTATGTCACATCGGCTTCGCGGCTCAAAAAATAAATCACCTTGGTTACGCCGTGTGATTGGAAATTTCGCGAAATGTCTCAAGTTTGCGACCTCGCCGTGGGGCCCAGGGGCCCCCCACGCTCACCATCTCCCGGTGTTCCATAGTTCAACTCTTCGTCTTTCCGTCGCGATTCACGGTTCGCTCGTAAGTACCCCGTGAAAAAAACCTTTCTCTGCCCCAACTCGCCCTTTTCGTCGATTTCGACGAAATTGACGATTTTCGGGAATTTTTTTGAAATACTTCCCGAAGGCCCAGCGCTCGGCCTTCGGCCTCGACGGAAAGCTCGTCTCTTCGACCCCCCAAACCCACACCCGCACCGGGGCAAAAAGCGACGCTTCGCGTCGCTTTTTGCAAGAACGTCGGGACACTTTTCGCCGCCGCCCAAAAAACTATCATCCTCTTCTCTATTCCGTCATAGAACTTCACTACTCCTTTATTATATAGAACTAGTAGAGCGCGTAGATCTACCTTGTTGGTAGATTAGTAGAGCGCGTAGATCTACCTTGTTGGTAGAACTACCTTGATGGTAGATATACCTTGTTGGTAGAACTACCTTGTAGGTAGATCTACCTTGTAGGTAGATCTACCTTGTAGGTAGATTCACCTTTAAGGTAGATTCACCTTTAAGGTAGATTCACCTTTCAGGTAGAATTGACAACCATAACCTAAAAAAAACATGGTCTCGAAAAACCAAAATTCTATTCGATGATAATGTCAAAATTTTCTATGCACTCATATTTTGTGATCCACCTCGAACACCCTATGAAAAAAAAGGAAACCGAATAACCCCCGGCGCAATATTCACTCACCCCAAAAAACCAACTGCTTCTCCAATTCGAATATTTCCAAAAACATTCCCAATATCACAGACATCCCTGTATTATTTTAAGTTAAACATGAGAACCTGCAAAGGTAAAATAATGAATATGACAAAACACCCTGTATAAAAATCCTCACCTTGACACATTCAATTTAAAATAAATGCTCAAACGTCTTAATTGTAACGTCTCATTTTCGATAAACATGGGAACCTGCAAAAGTAAAAGAATGAATATGACGAAACACCCTGTATAAAAATCCTCACCTTGACACATTCCATTTAAAACTAGTTAATGCCAGCAGATCTACATAATACGTGGATCAATATTTAAGGTAGATCAATATAGAATGTAGATTCGCATTAATATATAAAAGAGGCCAATAAATGGGAAGAAGAAGAAAAAAGTGTTTGACATGTAGTAAGTTCTATGGCGAACATGGAAAAGTTACGGCCATTCAAAGA
The DNA here is from genome assembly GCA_951802165.1 of Adalia decempunctata. Lineage (NCBI taxonomy): Eukaryota > Metazoa > Arthropoda > Insecta > Coleoptera > Coccinellidae > Adalia > Adalia decempunctata. The sequence goes on along the minus strand of OX637703.1, from coordinate 29,321,542 downwards.
TGACAGTTTTATGCACAGAACATATGGTGAACATAGATCATCTGTATTTGTACAGTAATATTAAAGACATGCCATTTTCTTGCTCTCTCACTGTGATACATTCTATAATTTCGTGATAGTAACACCTCTTTTCCACTCTCTGATAAATTGGACTTGTAAAATTTTCTCAATTCAATTTCGGAATATTCATATAATGAATGCAATGTTTTTCCCAAGAAATAATGATCTGGATTGTTGGTAATTGAAAAACATCAGCCCCATTTGAATATGGAGTTAAAATCGCAGCTTCGCTGCGAGAATGATTATGTCCTGTGAAGTTAAAATCGCAGCTTCGCTGCGAGAATGATTATGTTATATGAGGTTAAAATCGCAGCTTCGCTGCGATTTTAACATTTTTCCGGACCCACTTTTCGACAGATTGCCTCGGGCCGGTCCACCGAGTTACCATTTAAGTATAGTATAGAATAGAACAACAATTATACTTCATGTGAGATCAAAAATGCAGAAGTCAAACATTGATTTTTCATGAAAACCAAGAGCCAAGATTGTAATGCAGGAAAATAATCATTACCTCAATGCAATTATCTGGCACTCAATGAAATATCAGTTGAATGTGTCAATCAATTCAAGAATTTTTTGAAACTATCCTTTTTCCAATTTGAAATTATATTCAATTTCAAGAAAACACTGATTTTTATTGGTTATTTATTGTCTGGAATATACCTATACAATGAAAAAGCATAATATACATTATCACTTTTATAAACTTCCAATTTGTGTTCTTTTCCAACTGAGAGAAAGAAGCTTATTCCTTACGGTTAATATTTCATGAACAGAAACATATCGGAATGCAGGAAGAGAATGATTTTCTTATCATAATACGAATATAGAGACAACAATTATGCAGTCCTCAGTGTCCTTGATGTAATTCCCTTTCATTCAGTTGAAATTTACACAATACAAAGCTATTTTCATTGTTGCTTATTCAAAAACATCAACACGAATGCATCAGACTTCTGCCTTGAAAATATTTTGCAAATTGATGAACATTATTGATGTAGAATCCTTCTAGGTCCATGATGAACATCGATAAACCACAGGTTGTCATATTTCACAGTTTTATGTTTGTCGAACGAAAATCCACAGTTGCCAAATTTTACAGTTTTAATCACAGAGAATCTATTTATATTCTAAGGCTATGGGTTAACATAGAAAAAAGAGTCATATTTATCTATGTTTAGCTTTCGTCATTCTCTATCTCACTCTGTTATATCCTTAAACTTGTCTCTCTCAGATTTTATGGACTTGGAAAAATTTGTGTTGAGAAATAATAATTATGATTACCTCGTTTCTAATTCACTCAACATATTAGATTATTCAAACAACAGAGGTCTTGGAAAAATTTCGCAGATTGCTCATCATGGGACTTGAGTTGCTTGAAGAAATATAACGATTCTTGTTGTTGGCGATTCAAAAACATCGTCTCACTTTCTGAAGAATACATAAGGAAAATGCAACAGAAGAATGTCTTGGAAAAAGCAGCAGTTTGAATTTATACAATACACAGTCATGTAATACTCATATTTTCAATCACCAGAGGCCAATATGTGAGATATTAAATAGATTGGAATAGAGATATAGAATTTTTGTGAAATGATGTGATTTCAAGTTTGAATTATATCGAAGAATGGAATTTATGTATCAACTACAAAATTTACTCCATTAAATGATTAGTAATGCATTTATTCTTCATCTTCTGGACAACATAAAAGCACGTATGATGTCGATACAACTAATTCAAGAAATATGTTTAAATGAACTGCCTTATGTACCTGAATTTAACAAAATGAGTTGGAAACATTGGCCCCAAACAAATATACATTCAATTTCAAGAAAACACTGGTTTTTATTGTTTATTTATCGTCTGGAATGTACCTATACAATGAAAAAGCATAATATATCATCACTTTTATAAACTTCCAATTGTGTTCCCTTCCAACCAAAGAAGCATATTCCTTACTGGTTCATCATGGAAATTTCATATTTCATCGTCGTCATCAAAGGTAGTCTTTCTCAGTAAAAAACATCCATGATGAGCATATCTACAGGCAATCTGAAACAAAATACAAATTCAATTGAATTTTAGATTGTTATTTTCCTTTCAATATAGGTTTTTACTCTGGGTTATCGTCCTGAAACGTGAAAACATATCTTAAATACACACTTTTCACCTAAAACTCGATTACAAACCTGCTTTCTGATTGCTATTCCTTGCAAAGATAGTTCTCCGTTAACCTTCACTCGTTATTCTCATTTCCATGCAATAAGTGTCAATATTCTTCTAAATTTCTGTTCCAATAGGGAGGGATTAGTCAATAGTCCAGATTCATAAATACTTTTCATTCTCAAACGATTTTCCTAAAAAAAAACTCGATTTTTGATTTCTCGTTGACAATTAACCTATAAAAAATGCTTAGTGGAATTCGCTTATAACTTTCTGAAAATTCATTTTGGAGTATGAAACTCGGCTGCGTTTGTTCAAATAACATCTAAAGAACACATTTTTCATCGCTTTCATGTGAAGAAAGGCCTCTAAATGACCGAAATCAGTCTAAACTTCTAGGGTTTATTATTGGCATCAAATTTAGAATTTCCAACTTTTCGGCTCTAATATCACTGAAATTTGGCATGAATCTGAAAAATATCGTTGAAATTCATCTCAAAACACCTCATTAAATCAAGACACTGCCATTATTTACCAAATGAAAGGTTTTTGAACAATTTTATTGTTGTTCGTTGATTCTACCTTCGTGGGACTGAAATATCTTCACCAATCATTCGAAATTGCTAGATACCTGAAACAAACGTAGTTATCAAGTATAAAAAGGTCGATTAGTACTTACTTTGGCTTACATTTCTACATATAAATCGTTGTTTTGTTGCATTATCCATTTCATGAAACATAAACAAACAACCTAACCTAATTTTTTGAACAGAATCGATATTATTTTTCTCGAAAATCATGTAATATCACCTGGCATATATGAAAAACAATGTGTTTTAGTCCAAATCACCCTATAAATACTTTCTAGATGGACATAAAAGCTCCTGTACCCTTTCTGCAAACATTTCTATTCTACACAACTGATCTATCGTTGAAAGCAATATACTAAAATTTCTTCAAAATGACCTTATACCAAGTGGTTTTTTGTCTGAAACATGACTGCCATTATTTACCAAATAAAAGGTTTTTGAACAATTTTATTGTTGTTCGTTGATTCTACCTTCGTGGTAATGAAATATCTTCACCAATCATTCGAAATTGCTAGATACCTGGAACAAACGTAGTTATCAAGTGTAAATAGGTCGATTAGTACTCACTTTGGCTTTACATTTCTACATATAAATAGTTTTATTGTTGCATTATCCATTTCGTGAAATATAAACAAACGACCTAACCTAATTTTTTGAGCAGAATCGATATTATTTTTCTCAAAAATCATGTAATATCACCTTGTAACCGTTTGGAATCCCAGCTAGAATGTAAAAAGACAACGTAGATTCACGTTTTCGAACAGAATTGGCCTCTTACCTTTATGTTTCTATCCACAAAAACTCATTTTTCCTTCAACGGAGCAATGTTAGAATCTCAATGTTATTTTGCTGATAACTTTCTTAAAATTAATGTTGGGGTATAAAACTTGGCTGCGTCTGTTCAAACAATATTTAAATAATACGTTTTTCATCTTTTTCACATAAAGGAAAATCGCTAAATGACCGAAATCAGTCTAAACTTCTAACCTATCACATTTCCAATTTCCAACTTTTCGGTTCTAATATCACTGAAACTTGGACAGAATCTGAAAAATATCGTTGTAATCCATCTCATTTGATCCAACCACTGCCATTATTTACCAAATAAAAGGTTTTTCAACAATCAAACCATTTTCTCATTCCCTCGTTTAGCCTGAAAAAAAAACATTCATGTTGCTTCCAAAAATGATGTTACCGATTGGAATTTCAGCTAAAATTTAAAAAGACAACGTAGATTCACGTTTTCGAACAGAATCAGCCCCCTACCTTTCTGTTTAAATGCAAAAACATTCTTTATTCCTTCAACGGACCAATGTCAGAATGTCAATTTTGTTTTGTTCATAACTTTCTTGAAATTAATGTTGGGGAATAAAACTGGGCTGCGTTTGTTTAAAGGACATCTAAAGAACGTATTTTTCACTGTCTCGACCTTCGAAAGCCATTTTTTCTAGGAGAATCAGGTCTAAGTTCCATCTCATCTGTGACGTACCTAAATTTCCCAAATCTACTCAAATATCGCCGAAATTCCTGTAAAACCTAAAAAATATCATCGTAATCGACTTCTGGAGGCTATATCCGACCCATCCACTTCGATATTTTTACAAATAACAGCTTTTTCAACGAAATTCCATGTACCCCTTCTAACCTGCAAATATAAACATTCGTCCTGGTCTTGAAAATCGTCCTCACGATTGGTACCTTGGCTTAAACGTTGAAAGACAACGTAGATTTACGTTTTCGAACAGAATGGGCCCCCTACCTTCCTGTTTAAATGCAAAAACATTCCATATATCTTCCACCGAGGAATGTCAGAATGTCAATTTTATTTCGTTCATAACTTCCTGAAAACTCACCTTGGACTGCAAATCTAGGTCTCGTTTCTTTAAAGAACATCTAAAGAACGTATTTTTCACTGTCTCAACCTTCGAAAGTCATTTTTTCTAGGAGAATCAGGTCTAAGTTCCATCTCATCTGTGACGTAACTAAATTTCGCAAATCTACTCAAATATCGCCGAAATTCCTGGAAAACCTGAAAAATATCAACGTAATCGACCTCTAGAGGCCCCATCCTATCCATCCACTACGATATTTGGCCAAATAACAGCATTTTCAACAAAATTCCATGTACCCCTTCTAACCTGTATATGTAAACATTCGTCCTGGTCTTGAAAATCGTCCTCACGATTGGTACCTTGGCTTAAACGTTGAAAGACAACGTAGATTTACGTTTTCGAACAGAATGGGCCCCCTACCTTCCTGTTTAAATGCAAAAACATTCCATATATCTTCCACCGAGGAATGTCAATTTTATTTCGTTCATAACTTCCTGAAAACTCACCTTGGACTGCAAATCTAGGTCTCGTTTCTTTAAAGAACATCTAAAGAACGTATTTTTCACTGTCTCGACCTTCGAAAGCCATTTTTTCTAGGAGAATCAGGTCTAAGTTCCATCTCATCTGTGACGTACCTAAATTTCGCAAATCTACTCAAATATCGCCGAAATTCCTGGAAAACCTGAAAAATATCAACGTAATCGACCCCTAGAGGCCCCATCCTATCCATCCACTACGATATTTGGCCAAATAACAGCATTTTCAACGAAATTCCATGTACCCCTTCTAACCTGTATATGTAAACATTCGTCCTGGTCTTGAAAATCCTCCTCACGCTCCAAAGTTTTGCTAAAAACGATAAACATACGTTAATCTTGGATAATACACAAAAAACTCACCTGCAAATATCGATTAAATACCAAAATTCTGCATTTTTAAATGAACCTTCACATTACGCCAACGGCCAAGAGTGAATGAAAATAACGTCGATGAAGTAATTTGCACGGAATTTTCCCACAACCTCTGGAAACTTCTTCCGGACGACGTAGAATCTAAAATTAGGCCTTTTCCCATCGATTTCTCACCGAAACACGGCCGATTAATTCGAAAATCCGAAAATTAAATCAGAAATGTCACACCGGGTTCATGACTCAAGGCTCGGAATGTCACATCGGGTTCATGATTCAAAAAATACTTCACCTTGGCAACCACTTCGAAATTCTATGACTCGAAATTGGTCAAGTTTGCGGCCTTATTGTGGGGCCCCGGGGGCCCCCACGCGCTCCATCTCGCTGTTTTCCATAGTCCAACTCTCCGTCTTTCCGTAGCAGTTTTTGGTTCGCTCGTAGGTGCCCCGTGAAAAAAGCCTTTCGCTGCCCCAACTCGGCCTTTTTCGCGATTTAGCAGTGGTATCGGAAAATATCGAAACTTTTCGGGAATATTTTTAAAATACTTCCAAACGTGATAGCACGCCGCCTTTGGCGGCGTAGGAAAGCTAGTCTCTTCAACCCCCAGGAACCACCTTCGCCTTCGGCGAAAAACGGCGCTTCGCGCCGTTTTTCGCGACTTTCTAGGACCACTTTTTCAAAATCTGAAATTTATGGTCCTGGAAAAAAACAAATTACGATTTTATTATATAGGACTAGTTAATGCCAGCAGATCTACATAATACGTGGATCAATATTTAAGGTAGATCAATATAGAATGTAGATTCGCATTAATATATAAAAGAGGCCAATAAATGGGAAGAAGAAGAAAAAAGTGTTTGACATGTAGTAAGTTCTATGGCGAACATGGAAAAGTTACGGCCATTCAAAGATGACAGTTTTATGCACAGAACATATGGTGAACATAGATCATCTGTATTTGTACAGTAATATTAAAGACATGCCATTTTCTTGCTCTCTCACTGTGATACATTCTATAATTTCGTGATAGTAACACCTCCCTATCTCTATCTGATGATCCGGACTTGAAAAATGTTCTCAATTCAATTTCGGAATATTCATATAATTAATGCAATGTTTTTCCCAAGAAATAATGATCTGGATTGTTGGTAATTGAAAAACATCAGCTCCATTTGAATATGGAGTTTAAATCGCAGCTTCGCTGCGAGAGAATGATTGTGTCCTTTGAAGTTAAAATCGCAGCTTCGCTGCGAGAATGGTTATGTTAAATGAGGTTAAAATCGCAGCTTCGCTGCGATTTTAAGATTCTTCCGGACCCACTTTTCGACAGATTGCCTCGGGCCGTTCCACCGAGTTACCACTTAAGTATAGTATAGAATAGAACAACAATTATGCTGGTCTCGATAAAACTTCCTTTCATTCAGTAGAAATTCACACAATACGAAGCTATTTTCATTGTTGCTTATTCAAAAACATCAACACGAATGCATCAGACTTCTGTCTTGAAAATATTTTGCAGATTGATGAACATTATTGATGTAGAATCCTTCTAGGTCAATGATGAACATCGATAAAGCGCAGGTTGTCATATTTCACAGTTTTATGTTTGTCGAACGAAAATCCACAGTTGCCAAATTTTACAGGTCTAATCACAGAGAATCTATTTATATTCTGAGTCTATAGGTTAACATAGATAAAAGAGTCATACGTTATCTATGTTTAGCTTTCGTCATTCTCTATCTCACTCTGTTATATCCTTAAACTTGTCTCTCTCAGATTTTATGGACTTGGAAAAATTTGTGTTGAGAAATGATAATCATGAATATATCGATTCTAATTCACTCAATATATTAGATGATTCAAACAACAGAGGTCTTGGAAAATTTGAATTTATACAATACACAGTCATACCCATATTTTCACTCTACGAAGGGCAATATGCATGTTATTATATAGATTGGAATGCAGAGAGACAGTGAATTTCTATAATACATAATGTATTTAAGTTAAAAGCCACTATTTATGATATTAACACGATGAATAGAGGAGAATTATTCTTACCTTGACATGATTTTCTCAATGGAGCTCATTAAATGTGTCAAATAATTCAAAAATATTTGTGAAATGATGTGATTTCAAGTTTGAATTATATGGAAGAATGGAATTTATTTATCAACTACAAAATTTACTCAAGGTCGAAATATGCAGTTCAAAACGTAAAAATCGAAACTTGCGCCACCTATATTACGAATCGAAAACTTCTGGTTGTCGTGTCATTTATCATAATCGAAAACTTCACAGTGATTCCGACAGAGTCACTGTAGAAAACTTCTGAAGGATCATGTGTCAAACTATGTGACTAACATTCTATTTCACTCTGAAAGATACATCTCTCTTTAATCTTTCGGACTTGTAACATTTTCTCAATTTGTGTTTGGAATATCGATGCAATATTTTTCTAAAGTAAACCCTCAAGAATGGCTCATGTTGAGGATTTTTTTTAAAAAAAATGACAATCTCAATTGTTGGATTTGTTTCTCTTATTCTAGGTACTTTGAAAAATTGTCCAGATTGGACAGAGCAAAAATACCAAGCCATCAAAATAATTATATCACCTATTCAACTTACTGGGAGTCATAATGTTAAATATTGTCACGATTCTTGTTGTTGGCGGTTCGAAAACATCGTCCCAATTTCCGAAGAATACATAAGAAAAATGCACCAGAACACTGTCTTGGAAAAAGAAGCAGTTTGAATTTATACAATACACAGTCATGTAATAGCTATATTTTCATTCACCGAAGGCCAATATGCATGATATTATATAGATTGGAATGCAGAGAGAGAGAGAGAGAGACTGAATCTGTATGATACATAATGTATTTCAGTTAAAAGCCACTATTTATGATAGTACCACGATTAAAATATGAGAAAAGAATTATACTTACCCTGATATGATTTTCTTAATGTAGCAAATTAAATGGGTCAATTCAAGAATATTTGTAAACTAATGTGATTGCAAATTAACATTTTATTGAAGAATAGAATTTATGTTTCAACTGCACAAATTGCTTGATGAAAAAGAAGTCAAACTTTCGAAGATCTTTATTTATTTATAGGCTGCAATATATACAATATAATAGCTTCACAAATCATATCAAATATCACATTAAACTATCCCAATTCCATGCGTGTTTCCTTTCAACTTTGGGAAATCATCAAGGTCGTCATATTCTTCACCATTGGCACTGGTCATAACATCAGATGGAAGGCAGAGAAGACTGTCCAACTCTTACTGAAAAATTTCAAGAGAGACTGTAACATATACATTTTGAAAGAAACACTGTCATTCAGTAAAATCACAGGCATTAAGCACCTTAATTCATCACGTTTACTTTCAAGATCTAACCGTGCTTGACAATTCTGAAATAATTTGAAAGAAAACCATGTAAAATTACCTGGAATATGGGAAAAAACGTCGTATTCTTGTCCAAGAGACATTTTCTTTAATTCCTGTGGAGAAGAAATTGGCTCTCCAATTAATTTTGAACATATGATTTCAACGGGCTCTCATAAGCACTGTCCGATGAATTGAAAGTTGTCAAATTCGATTAAAATTAGCTTTTTCTCCTGGTTCATTGTTAAACATGTCCAAGAATATTGTAATGATCGACTTTAGACCTGAAAATCACTTGCAAACCTGCAAAAAATACAAAAAATGAGTATATAAACATAGGGAACATAACCACAAAACAGAATCAACATTATTTTTCTCGAAAACCATGTAAAATCACCTGGAATATGGGAAAAAACGTCGCATTCTTGTCCAAGATACCTTCTCTTTAATTCCTGTGGAGAAGAAATCAGCTCTCCAATTAATTTTGAACATATGATTTCAACGGGCTCTCATAAGCACTGTCCGATGAATTGAAAGTTGTCAAATTCGATTAAAATTAGCTTTTTCTCCTGGTTCATTGTGGAAAATGTGCAAGAATATTGTAATGATCGACTTCAGACCTGAAAAGCACTTCCAAACCTGGAATAAATACAAAAAATGAGTATATAAACATAGGGAACATAACCACAAAACAGAATCAACATTATTTTTCTCGAAAAACCATGTAAAATCACCTGGAATATGGGAAAAAACGTCGTATTCTTGTCCAAGATACCTTCTCTTTAATTCCTGTGGAGAAGAAATCGGCTCTCCAATTAATTTTGAACATATGATTTCAACGGGCTCTCATAAGCACTGTCCGATGAATTGAAAGTTGTCAAATTCGATTAAAATTAGCTTTATCTCCTGGTTCATTGTGGAAAATGTGCAAGAATATTGTAATGATCGACTTCAGACCTGAAAAGCACTTCCAAACCTGGAATAAATACAAAAAATGAGTATATAAACATAGGGAACATAACCACAAAACAGAATCAACATTATTTTGTTCGAAAACCATGTAAAATCACCTGGAATATGGGAAAAAACGTCGTATTCTTGTTGAATAAACCCTGTTTCCAATTTGTGGATAGGATTGATAAGAATGAGAGCTCCAGTGACACATTTCTTCTTTATGTTTGTCGAACGAAAATCCACAGTTGCCAAATTTTACAGTTTTAATCACAGAGAATCTATTTATATTCTAAGGCTCTGGGTTGACATAGATATAAGAGTCATACGTTATCTATGTTTAGCTTTCGTCATTCTCTATCTCACTCTGTTATATCCTTAAACTTTTAACTTGTCTCTCTCTGATTTTATGGACTTGGAAAAATTCGTGTTGAGAAATAATAATTATGATTACCTCGTTTCTAATTCACTCAACATGTTAGATTATTCAAACAACAGAGGTGTTGGAAAAATTTCGCAGATTGCTCATCATGGGACTTGAGTTGCTTGAAGAAATATAAGGATTCTTGTTGTTGGCGATTCAAAAACATCGTCCCACTTTCTGAAGAATACATAAGGAAAATGCAACAGAAGAATGTCTTGGAAAAAGCAGCAGTTTGAATTTATACAATACACAGTCATGTGATACTCATATTTTCAATCACCAGAGGCCAATATGTGAGATATTGAATAGATTGGAATAGAGATATAGAATATTTGTGAAATGATGTGATTTCAAGTTTGAATTATATCGAAGAATGGAATTTATGTATCAACTACAAAATTTACTCCATTAAATGATTAGTAATGCATTTATTCTTTATTTTCTGGACAACATAAAAGCACGTATGATGTCGATACAACTAATGCAAGAAATATGTTTAAATGAACTGCCTTATGTACCTGAATTTAACAAAATGAGTTGGAAACAAAACAAAAATCATGTAGAAGTAGGTTATTGGTCTTCACAGATCCCATTGTGTTCATGAATATAAAGGAAGTACATATTAGTTTCATAACATGTTCTGATTGATCGACTCATTCTTGTACGCTGGAAAAAAAAGAACGTTCTTGTTAGAATTGAATCATTTGCACAAAACTATCAGAATTTACCTGCAATAACGACGAATTCCCATCCTAGAGACCTTCTATTTACTTCCTGTATAGAAAAAAACATATCCTCAACATGATTCCATCGATCTGTCATTATACTAACGGAGAGATATAAATTTTACATATTTCTTTCAATATAGCTTTATTCCATTGGGTATTTATTCTGAAACGTGAAAGCCTATGGAAATTATCGACTACAGGCCAGAAACCAATGCCAAACCTTCATTAAACACGAAAAAATTTGTATTTCAACGGCACCTAACCTAAAAGTAATTATATACTGGAAAAAACAATGTAAAATTACCTGTATTATGGACAAAATCATTTTATTTTCTTCCAATGAACTCTTTTGAACCTTCCTGGATAGAATTGAAGGAAACAGGAGCCCCACTGGAACTATTCCATTCAGCGTAACCTACATTCACTCACCGGTGAAATTGAAATTTCCATATTTTCTTGTATATAGCTCTTTTGGTATTTTTCTCTTTTCTGAAACGTAAAAAGGATCAATAATGAATAGTTATTGACAGCTGAAGACCGTCCAGAATCCGTTTACTTCCGAAATCCTGCCTTTTCGTTGAGGCTTTTCTTCCAATTTTTTTTCCCACAAATCTGTTATTATTTCTGCAATCCTATGAAAATGTACCAAGGAAAGGTTTGGAAATAGTCGAATATCAATCGTTTCGTCCAATTTCATGCATATTTTGCTGTATTAATACGATTTTCTCGGAAAAAGTACCTGAAAAAAAAATTTTTTTTAATTCCTCCGAAATTTCACATAAAATTTGGAAAGTGCGGAAATTCCATTCGAAATCATTGAAAGACATCGTCAAATAGTAAAATCACACAGGATCGGACCCCTACCTGCTCTTTTCTATCGAAAAAATGCATTTTCCTTTCATCCGAACAATATCGGAATGTCAATTGGACCTGATGGATTTCGTTTATAACTCTTCGAAAATGGTTCTTCGAGCTTGAAACTGGGTCTCTATCGATTAAAGAAAGTCTAAAGAACACCTTTTTCATCCTCTCAACCTTCGAAAGTCATTTCTTCTAGGAGAATCAGGTCTAAATTCCACCTCATCACTTCATACCTCACTTTCGCAGATCTACTCGAATATCGCCGAAATTCCTGGAAAACCTGAAAAATATCAACGTAATCGACCTCTAGAGGCCCCATCCTATCCATCCACTACGATATTTGGCCAAATAACAGCATTTTCAACGAAATTCCATGTACCCCTTCTAACCTGTATATGTAAACATTCCTCCTGGTCTTGAAAATCGTCCTCACGATTGGTACCTTAGCTTAGACGTTGAAAGACAACGTAGATTTACGTTTTCGAACAGAATGGGCCCCCTACCTTCCTGTTTAAATGCAAAAACATTCCATATATCTTCCACCGAGGAATGTCAGAATGTCAATTTTATTTCGTTCATAACTTCCTGAAAACTCACCTTGGACTGCAAATCTAGGTCTCGTTTCTTTAAAGAACTTCTAAAGAACGTATTTTTCACTGTCTCGACCTTCGAAAGCCATTTTTTCTAAGAGAATCAGGTCTAAGTTCCATCTCATCTGTGACGTACCTAAATTTCGCAAATCTACTCAATTATCGCCGAAATTCCTGGAAAACCTGAAAAATATCAACGTAATCGACCTCTAGAGGCCCCATCCTATCCATCCACTACGATATTTGGCAAAATAACAGCATTTTCAACGAAATTCCATGTACCCCTTCTAACCTGTAAATATAAACATTCGTCCTGCTCTTGAAAATCGTCCTCACGATTGGTACCTTAGCTTAGACGTTGAAAGACAACGTAGATTTACGTTTTCGAACAGAATGGGCCCCCTACCTTCCTGTTTAAATGCAAAAACATTCCATATATCTTCCACCGAGGAATGTCAGAATGTCAATTTTATTTCGTTCATAACTTCCTGAAAACTCACCTTGGACTGCAAATCTAGGTCTCGTTTCTTTAAAGAACATCTAAAGAACGTATTTTTCACTGTCTCGACCTTCGAAAGCCATTTTTTCTAGGAGAATCAGGTCTAAGTTCCATCTCATCTGTGACGTACCTAAATTTCGCAAATCTACTCAATTATCGCCGAAATTCCTGGAAAACCTGAAAAATATCAACGTAATCGACCTCTAGAGGCCCCATCCTATCCATCCACTACGATATTTGGCCAAATAACAGCATTTTCAACGAAATTCCATGTACCCCTTCTAACCTGTAAATATAAACATTCGTCCTGCTCTTGAAAATCGTCCTCACGATTGGTACCTTAGCTTAGACGTTGAAAGACAACGTAGATTTACGTTTTCGAACAGAATGGGCCCCCTACCTTCCTGTTTAAATGCAAAAACATTCCATATATCTTCCACCGAGGAATGTCAGAATGTCAATTTTATTTCGTTCATAACTTCCTGAAAACTCACCTTGGACTGCAAATCTAGGTCTCGTTTCTTTAAAGAACATCTAAAGAACGTATTTTTCACTGTCTCGATCTTCGAAAGCCATTTTTTCTAGGAGAATCAGGTCTAAGTTCCATCTCATCTGTGACGTACCTAAATTTCGCAAATCTACTCAATTATCGCCGAAATTCCTGGAAAACCTGAAAAATATCAACGTAATCGACCTCTAGAGGCCCCATCCTATCCATCCACTACGATATTTGGCCAAATAACAGCATTTTCAACGAAATTCCATGTACCCCTTCTAACCTGTATATGTAAACATTCGTCCTGGTCTTGAAAATCCTCCTCACGCTCCAAACTTTTGCTAAAAACGATAAACAAACGTTAATCTTGGATAATACACAAAAAACTCACCTGCAAATATCGATTAAATACCAAAATTCTGCATTTTTAAATGAACCTTCACATTACGCCAACGGCCAAGAGTGAATGAAAATAACGTCGATGAAGTAATTTGCACGGAATTTTCCCACAACCTCGGGAAACTTCTGATGGACGACGTAGAATCGAAAATTAGGCCTTTTCCCCTCGATTTCCTACCGAAATACGGCCGATTAATTCGAAAATCCGAAAATTAAATCCGAAATGTCACACCGGGTTCATGATTCAAGCTTCGGAATGTCACAGCGGGTTCATGATTCAAAAAATACTTCACCTTGGTTACCACTTCGAAATTCTATGACTCGAAATCGGTCAAGTTTGCGGTCTTATTGTGGGGCCCCGGGGGCCCCCACGCGCTCCATCTCGCTGTTTTCCATAGTCCAACTCTCCGTCTTTCCGTAGCAGTTTTCGGTTCGCTCGTAGGTGCCCCGTGAAAAAAGCCTTTCGCTGCCCCAACTCGGCCATTTTCGCGATTTAGCAGTGGTATCGGACAATATTGGTACTTTTCGGGAATTTTTTTAAAATACTTCCCGGAGGCCCACGACTCGGCCTTCGGCCTCGTCGGAAAGCTCGTTTCTTCAACTCCCCGAACCAACCCTCGCCTCGGGCAAAAAACGGCGCTTCGCGCCGTTTTTTGCAACTTTCTCGGACCACTTTTCGCCAATTCCGAAAGTCGATGGTTCGCGGTCATAGAATTTAGTCACTTTAGTATTATAAACTAGTAGAGCGCGTAGATCTACCTTGTTGGTAGATTAGTAGAGCGCGTAGATCTACCTTGTTGGTAGAACTACCTTGATGGTAGATATACCTTGTTGGTAGAACTACCTTGTAGGTAGATCTACCTTGTAGGTAGATCTACCTTGTAGGTAGATCTACCTTGTAGGTAGATTCACCTTTAAGGTAGATTCACCTTTCAGGTAGAATTGACAACCATAACCTAAAAAAAACATGGTCTCGAAAAACCAAAATTCTATTCGATGATAATGTCAAAATTTTCTATGCACTCATATTTTGTGATCCACCTCGAACACCCTATGAAAAAAAAAAAAGGAAACCAAATAACCCCCGGCGCAATATTCACTCACCCCAAAAAACCAACTGCTTCTCCAATTCGAATATTTCCAAAAACATTCCCAATATCACAGACATCCCTGTATTATTTTAAGTTAAACATGAGAACCTGCAAAGGTAAAATAATGAATATGACAAAACACCCTGTATAAAAATCCTCACCTTGACACATTCAATTTAAAATAAATGCTCAAACGTCTTAATTGTAACGTCTCATTTTCGATAAACATGGGAACCTGCAAAAGTAAAAGAATGAATATGACGAAACACCCTGTATAAAAATCCTCACCTTGACACATTCCATTTAAAATAAATGCTAAAACGTCTTAATTGTAACGTCTCATTTTCGATAAACATGGGAACCTGCAAAAGTAAAAGAATGAATATGACGAAACACCCTGTACCAAAAATCCTCACCTTGACACATTCCATTTAAAATAAATGCTCAAACGTCTTAATTGTAACGTCTCATTTTCGATAAACATGGGAACCTACAAAAGTGAAAGAATGAATATGACGAAACACCCTGTATAAAAATCCTCACCTTGATAATACATTCCATTTAAAATAAATGCTTAAACGTCCTAATTGCAACGTCTCATTTTCGATAAACATGGGAACCTGCAAAAGTAAAAGAATGAATATGACGAAACACCCTGTATAAAAATCCTCACCTTCATAATACATTCCATTTAAAATAAATGCTCAAACGTCTCATTTTCGATAAACATGGGAACCTGCAAAAGTGAAAGAATGAATATGACGAAACACCCTTTATAAAAATCCTTACCTTGATAATACATTTCATTTAAAATAAATGCTTAAACGTCCTTATTGTAATGTCTCATTTTCGATAAAGTATTTTTCAAAAATTTCTGAAATTTTTATTCGTACCTTATATATTTCGAAAATTAATTTCAGTACCTAAATAAATATGAACAGGTCTGTATAAGGAAAGACATCAGTTTGTAATTTTCAAGACATTTATTAAATTGAAGGAACATAAACATGCGATATAATTTGAGGTATAAGATTTATTAACAAAAAAAATTCGGAATGTGCACTTTGAATTATGAAAGTTGGACATATGGAAACAGTTATGAACATCTGAAAACTTTCGAAATAATTTACAATATTGTGAATTATGAGTGATATATACACACACTTATATTGAATACAGGAAGGAATTAGGTGATAATAGCAATGATATAGAAAAATCTGAAATAATATTTGGCATAGATTTATTTGTTTGAGAGAATGTAAACAGCAATGATCATTCTGACATCAGAATAATGTGAAAATACATGGAATACATGCAAAAATGAACAACAGAACTTTTGATCGAAAATTGAGTTTAATACGTGAAAAGATAGAATTTTCAATTGGAAACAGAATAATTCATAATAATATATTCGATTCTGTGGAAAAAGGGCATCAGTAATAATAATAATAATAATCGAACGTTATTACATAATAAAATGATATATTAGAAGGTAGAATTGTATGTAATAGGAAATAATGACAATGAATATGTTGAATGTAATGAGGGATTTAATTAAATTCTGAATAAAAAGGGTAACATATTATATTATTTGAAATTATAAATACCAAACATACTAAATTAACTATAATACATACTATAATTATAACTTAGGACTAAGACTTTTTACATTTTTTTATACACTTATATACACTTCACTATATACACTATTCACAAAAGTGTCTATGGCGCACTTACACACTTCAGTCTTTTCACTGGGGGGGGGAGGTCCATCCGAGTCACGCGACGACGGCAGCTTGCTCCGGCATTCTCCTAAACATCTGGGGTCATCCTTGTACTGTAAATTTCAAAGAAAAATTAGTTGATCGAAAGGTAACATTTCGGGATCCACACTTACGTCATCACGTACAATTTTCGAAGGAAGCAGAGCCATTCTGAACTTCGAAACGGTGTTGTTGTTCTTCTTCTTCTTTAGGTTTATAATACCCCCGCCGATAACTGTACGTGCACAACTACGAAGGATCGACACGACAATCGAGAAAAAGCCTGCATATAAACGATGACGGCGAAGCAAACGCAATCCCAAGAATTCGATGGCAATCGGCAAAATAAGAGAACAAACGAAGAATTTGGAAAAAATGAATTTGGAAAAATAATTTAGAATTTTGAAAAAATAATTTTGAAATTTGAAGAAAGAAATTTGGAAAAATAATTTTGAATTTTGAGATATTTAATAATGAATCGAAAATCGATGGATTGATTATATATGACTGACTTGAATTAAGAGGAATAGGTTACTTTTTTTTTTTTTCTTCACCAAATTTCAGAATAGATTCATAAACAATATTTTTAGTGAAAACTTCATTCGACGAATGCAGCAGACACCCTTGATACCGGGATCGGACCACTTCCACCTTTACGGCGTCCCAAGAGCGCGCTCTCGAGAACGCAACGTAAAGCTGTCCGTGACTGAACACCGGGCTGGCCAGGTAAATGCCGACCCGTTCGAATGTTTGCCCCTGTGCCTTATTAATTGTGAGTGCAAAGCAAACTTTTACCGGAAATTGTCGTCGTTTGAGTACAAACGGCAAGGTTTTGTCGGCCGAAGTGAGATCCATTCTGGGAATGAGAACTGTTCGACCGACGAAACGGCCGGTGACAATCTGCGCTGTTAGGAGTACGTCTGAAACAGCCAACACCAGTAGTCGCGTACCGTTAATCAATCCATCTTCCAAAGACAAATTTCTAAGGAGAATAACCGGTACGCCTACTTTGAGTCTGAGCTCGTGATGGGGCATTCCGCTGGGTGTGATGGTGTTCAGGTACTCTTCCGGAAAGTTGGCCACCTCGTCTTCGTCTCCCGAAGCCACGCTGTCAAGGCTGGTAATGACAGTGAAAGCTCCGGGAAACGCTTCGAGTATTCTGTCGTTGAGCAGATTGCAATGGTCGTTCCTGGGACAGAGTATTGCACGCCCGGCGAGTTGGTCCGGTGTTAGCGAGTCAAGCTGTCCATAAATCTCACGAACGACGTTGTCCGTCAAACAACGCCTTGGCAGACAAACGAAATCGCTGCTTTCTTCTCCATCTACGGTGATTTTGGCGTTGTTGTTGCCACGGCCTAGATCTTCTAGCCACTTTGTAAATTCCTGCTCGCCTGCAGCAACACGCATATTCGTCGTGAGACGAATGACATCGAATTTCTCCCAAAACGTAACATTTGCGAAGAATAATTCGACCTGCTGAACGCGACCAGAACCAACGGGCAAGAGTTGTTTGACGTCTCCGCCGAGCAGTATGCATTTACCGCCGAAAGGACGTTGGTCCATGCATACGTCACGAAGGAGGGCGTCTACTACGCTCAAGACGTGGTGGCTGGCCATCGAAACTTCGTCCCAAATGATCAGTCGGAGATTTCTCAGACGATCCGCCTCCTGCGATTGCGCCGATATCGAAGAACGGGAGTCCGCCATCAGGTCCAGAGGTAACCTGAACGTTGAATGAACGGTCCTACCGTTTCTTAGCAATAACGCCGCTATCCCAGTGAAAGCCACTGCTATGGACGGAAGATTCCGACCTTCGCAGTAACTCAATACGGTGTTGTACAGGTGAGTCTTACCGGTACCTCCGCTTCCCTGCAGGTAAAAAAGCCTGGGGAAGTCGATCGCCGTAGAGTCGATCGCCGCAACGATACGATCGAACGCACTACGTTGTTCCGGGTTCAAATCGTCAGGACTAAAATCTGTCGAATCCGGTCTCGGAGCTTCGTCATCGTCGACTTCGTCGAAGTCGGCTCCCAAGTCAGAGCTCGGATCCGGCAGACCAAAGTCCTTCAGAGTCTTGCCCAGAAAACGTAGAACACGCTCGATTCTGCGCAAAGCGCGGTCTTCCGAATCGCGTTCGGAGAATCCCTTCCGACGATAGTCCTCGATCATGTAACGTTTAAAGTCGGACCAGAGAGCGACCGGATCCCCGACCTCGCAGAAGCACAGAAGGTATGCGAATAATTTTCGCATACAACCTGGCATCTCCACCAACGCGGCGTGCTCCATGGTTCTGACCCACTCGAGATCAGACGCGACCAGACCTCTCGCTCGTACCGCCTCTCTGAACGTGGGATACGTTACTCCGTTATAAGACCTCAGGTTTTCGAAGGAAGTGGGTCCGGCGACGTGCAACAGGAGGACTCTTAGATGAAATTTTTCTATGTATTTAGGACTGATCGTGTACATCCTAGGTATAACGGAGCGATTTCTCTGTCGCTCCGCCCAGCGATGTTGGCTGGATATGAAACGATAGTAAAGCGGTACTTCGCAATACTTTAGATGACGGGCGCTAGGATTGGACGCGTTCAGTTCGAAATACGCTTCCAAAAGGCTTAATTTAGATTGTTGCAACGCCGACTCGATTTGCCCTTCACCGAAGTAGACGACGCTCTCACCAGGCAGATGTACCGGCAACCTGCAAATTGTATGACTTTTCCCTTGAATGGGAAAAGCGAGCAATCTCCAGGCTGATTCGCACGAGGAGACATATCGGGAATCGATAAAAGCTTTTATTTCGTCCAAAAGAATTTCGTCTCTGACCTGGATAACAGCTGCGTCGGGCCCCTTGTTGATATACTTGAACACGTACTTGACCGCACCAACAGACGTAACAACTTCGACGTTTATATGGGAGTTGTATTTCGAAGACAGATAAGGGCTGTAGGGAACAACGTCCCTGTTGTCCACTGTGCACGAAATAGTTCCTCTCTGAAACGGTGCCGTGCGACCGTCGTTTCTTCGCCTATAGGCAGGCCAGGCTTGATTTATCGCGGTGGTGTCCGAAAATGTTTTGGGATAGTGCTTGGAACACTGGCCGTCAATCATGCAGGGAGAATCAGGATTTTGATTGCCGCAGGGGCCGTGTATCATGGTGGACATTATGATATTGAAAAGCCGGCTGCCCGGTGCCGGTAGTTCGGCGCAGATGATCTTGTCTACGTCGTCGGGTTGGCGCAACTTGTCCTTGTCTGATAAAGTTATCAGACAGTGCATATGGGGAAGGCCCCGTTTTTGAAATTCGATGACGTAGACAAAAGCTATCACTTCGCCGAAAATTTGGGATTTTAAGACGTCCTCGAAAAATGCCCTCCTCTTTAAATCGAAAACTCTCGCGATCAACTCCGGTCTGTCCTGCGGATTCAAATGCATACTGCCCATATTGTTTTCGATCTCATGCCAATGTGGGTTGCACGTGAAGGTCACGAACAGGGATGGTCTGCCGTATTTTGCCACAATGGCCATCGCGTCCTGATAATTTTGCTGCATGTAGCGCGGACCTCCAGTGAAAGAGCTCGGCAGGATCACTACTCTACCGATCCTTTCGCCACCGACGGGTTCTGCCTCCACTCTTCGCGCAATGTAGTCCTGGACCCCGGCGTAGGTCTCAGCACGTAGTTGCGCTTGATGGGTCCGCAGATACTGCAACCGATTGCCCTCTACTTCGACGTATTTGTCAACAATAAACTGTTGAGTCAGACGACCGAAGAGGAGGATCGGATTGAAAATATCGGCGCGACTCATCAAGCGGTATATCTCGAAAGCACGTTTTCCGATGCGATTGTCACTTGCCGTACGCAAATCTGCCGACCATCCTAGCTCACCGTGAGGAAAAATAAGCGGATAACAGAGTGAGTCGGTAATCGATGACAACCGGGGGATATCCTGAATTTGGAATCTGCGATCGCTAGCGTCGCTATTGATCAAATGCACGCGAATTGTGCCTGGTGGAGGTATATCCCCATCCACTGTACGAAAAACGGCGCCGATTTCGTTGGAGTTAGAAGGTGCCGCCTGAGTTTTCCTATCCGTACCTGGTTGATGGTGAAAATATAGGCCAAGTTCGGAGACTGAATCGTCGCCGCCGGTTCGTCGTGCGTCCTGAACCACTTGACCTAAGGTACGGTACATTCGAGCGAATGGGTGAGTGTCCCTCAACAGAGCGTCTATTTGCCCCAACACAATGGGGTCGCAACCATCACGTACGGTGTTCGACGTTCTCTTCTTCGTAGCCTCTCCTGAGTCTACGAAGTACAACGATCCAAACGACGGATCGGATGGATCGATGTCTCCTACTCGGTGGTATATCTGCCCGGATACGACTATCACGGGAGCTCCTCTGCCCAAACCCTCTCTCTGGGCGAAGGTTGTGGAACCGAGGGCGAGTAGGGTATTATACCTCCTCACGTTTCTCATGAATCCTCTGGATCGAGAAGTGTCTTCCGTGAGTAGAGCCTTCAGCAGTTGCGGATACGCGGAACTGGCTGGGATGCTCACTGCGCCTTTCTTGCAGCAGGTCTCATTTTCGTTGCGAAAAAATAGAGCTCTGCAGTGGATACACTCAGAGTCCATCGCGCCCAAATCATGTAGGGAAACTTCTGGATGTTCATCGGCGGTCTCACGCACGACCGTCGTAGAAGTCTGCGCTTCGCAATCCCCATCGCATTCACCTACAACTTTATCGGATGTCCTTTCCAACGTCCGTATCGGTCTCGTCGATATCCTTCTGGAAGAAGAGGCGCCGGATGTTGTGGCGTCGTAGACCTTCAGTGTATGGTACAGGCCTGCGTCCATCAGATTAACGGCTTGACCGGTAATTACCGTGATCGGCACCAAAGTATATAATTGATTGCGATCGAAATTTTGCAACATGAAAACAGCCATACTTCTGCTGTTAAGGAATTTAATTACACATGCTCTACCGTCCTGTTCGATGGTCTTTCCGTCCTGCCCGCGACTATGAGAATCGAATAAATAGCAGGCAGTAGGAGTTTTATTCACGCATACAGACATCAACCCACACGTAAAAATAGCCGATTGATAATTTTGAAAAACCTGCGTCAATCCTTCGGCCAACGGAATGTCCAGTTCTCCTCTATTTTCAACACCCTCATCTAATTGCCCAGTTACTGTCTCATTTTCGTTTATTTCTAGCGTAAAAGTTACATCATGTATCAAGAAGTTACGGTAAACTTCGATAACAAATAATAATTCGTTCTGTTGATTTAAATTTTGAAAAGGTCGCGACGAAATGGACTTTTTGTATAACTCATCCCCATAATCCAAAATATTATCGATCACGACTGTATTCCAAGCACTAAAAGGTATTAATTTATTGTAGGCTAGTGCAACACAAGCCATCGCCGTGCATTGGCGATTTCTTGAATCGGAAGAAAATCTTAAACTATTCTGACTACGGGAACCCCTGACAACCGTCGTTTGACAGGAAATTCCCGCGTCTATCGATTGGCGCCTCTTTCCTTTGTAGTTGACACGCTTTTCAGTTTTCGACGGAGGTATCACAACATTCGGTGTTGGAGTCGGTATGCTTGTGGAACTATCTATAGAAACAACAAAATTTTATGATGCGATTGCTTAAATTTTTTTTTGCTGATTAATTAGTTTGTTTATTTGAAAATCAGGAATAAAATATTTGTTTTAAATATTCAGTGAAGTGTTGTATGAACCAATTGTTGTTGAAGTTAAGTTGTCGACATGATGATTTTGTATAGAATTTTATCACGAACGCCTCCAAAATTTCAAGACGACTGCTACGTAATGTAGTTCGAGGATACCAAACATTTTGCTATATAAATTCTATGATAACATAATACGAAGAATAGATATTTTTCAAAAAGTCAAATGGAAAAAAAATATTGTGATTATATTTTTACTTTGATGCAGTAAAAATAATGAGAGCATGTTATATAAGCTGTAGCCCAAAAGATTGTACGGTTCAAAAATAATAGGAATTAGCAATAAAATTCGATATCAATGTATATAAAATTTTCGAAACTAATTCTTGATATATGTGGGGTCGAACACCACAGCTTTTTTATTCTTAATAAAAGTGTAAAAATTATGCAATGGAATTCAATACATAGGGGTCCAGATTCAATCTTCGAACCAAAGTTCAAGAAAAAAACTTTGATAAATTGCTTTTTGAAAAAAAAATTACCTATCAGATTTATTATGAAAGAACACCTTGTATATAAAATAGAAAATTTAGGATTATTCAGTGAAGTATTGTATAAATCTATTGTTGTAGAAGTTATGATCAACTTGAAAAAAAAATCATGTACAATTGATATAACCGAAATGTAATTAATTTTTTTGAAACGTCGATATCGATGTGCAAAGAAGTAAGTGTGGTTTAGGGTAGAAAATAAGTGTAAGATCCGCCGAAATAGGTTTTCGAAATGACGATTTTGCATAGAACCATCTTGAAAATTTCAAGACAAAACTGCTGATGTAGTTTCAGGATACTAAACATTTTGCTATATAAGTTTTATGATAACATATTACGAAGAGTAGACATTTTTCAAACAGTCAAATAGAAAAAATTATTGTGATTATATTTTTACTTTGATGCAGAAAAAATAATGACAGCATGTTATATGAGCTGCAGCCCAAAACAATGTATACGGTTCAAAAAGAATAGGAATTAGCAGTAAAATTCGACATCAATGTATATAAAATTTTCGGTACTAATTCTTGATGTATGTGGGTTCGAACCCCACAGGTTTTTTATTTCTTAATACAAAGTGTAAAAATTATGCAATGAAATTCAATACATAGAGGTCGAGATGCAATCTTCGAAATCAAGTTCAAGAAACGAACTTTGATAAATAGCTTTTTGAAAAAAATCACCTATCAGATTTATTATAAAGGAACACCTTGTATATAGAAGCGAAAATTTAAGTTTATGAAGTCATAAACAAATTTCATTGTTTGCTCATGATATCAAGTGGAGCAAGTTTAATTTCGACATATTCACTGAATTTTGATACAAATAGTAAAGCTTCGAAAAACAATTTTCGTCTGAATGAAAAGAGTAATAAATTATGCAATCAATACCGAGATATCGAAATTGAATATTTGAGCCACTGGTAATATGACAAACTATGATAAATTTTACCAAGGAAATCACATCCTAGATTTATCATTAAAGAACATCCTGTATAAAGAACAGAAAGTTGTTTTCTGTTTCAAATTTAATCCTTTAACTAATATACCAACGTTACTTGTAGTTACTGTAAAAGGTTGAGATAAACAATTTTGACTTACCTGTAGCTTGAATCTTCGCCCTCTTTGCTCCCTGCTTCTTCTTGGTGAATTGGGTTCCTCTCCTTTTCCTAGGCATCTCGTGTTACTCTGTGAATCAAAAACGTTTCAATGCAAATGATATTGTTACAATTATTATGCATCTTATTTAGCATCTACATGTTTTATCGCCAAAACGTCAATATCAATTATGAAAAAATTATGCTAAACGATGATCATGAGACACATCATAAAAAATTAAAATCGAAAGATTCCATTATGTAATGAAAAAGCTACGTTAGATTACTATTTGTATCACACCTACCTTATTTTATACGTATAATGTCAATTCAGAATTGGCTCTGCTTCCTTCAAAATTGCGTTTACTTCCCTCAAAATAGCCTCTTTGATTCCTGGAAAATTCGAAGTTAAATTAATATGCATTTTCCACCCAATTTTCTATTGTTTTATAGAATTTTATACGCATTTCTGGATATTTTTGAGATTATATCAATGTTAGTATAGAAACATCAAAAAAAGTCGTGAAAAACGTGCATTTTTTCAATTTGATTCAGGCAGAAAAGCATAATATTCATCAAAATGGGGCAAATTTGAAGCAACTTTTTGAAGAAGAAGGGATTTCGGAATATGTGTTGGATTTACCTTGGAAAACTTCGTCAATATCGGTTCTGATGAGAAATGGTCCTCTTTTGGTCCTCGTCCTGATGAGAAATGGTCCTTATTGGTCCTTGCCCTGAAAAATGGTCCTTGGTCCCTGGAATCGATCGATGACTGGTTTTTCCTAAATAAATTAAGAAACTTTAACAACAGACCTTCATCTTCTGAATACTTAACGGAATATTTCGAAAAATAATGATATTTCAATATAAATTCCAGTAATTTCGTCAATCTGTTTCCAACGTTATATTAAAATTCGAATGTTATAGTGAAAAAAATGCGTAATTTTGAACGATTGAGTCGGAATAACTGGATATTTTTAGATTATACAAAGCTTAATATAAATTCGTCAAAATGGAGGTATTTACCTTTAAAATGCTACAAATCGAGCCAGAAAGAATTATCGTCTAAGACGTTGTGGTTTTCCAATTAATACGATAAATAACCAATGCTGAAAACGAAAAGAAATTGATTAATAGCAGCCAATTCAAATTAAACATTTTTTCAAAGCTTCCTTAACGAACTCACCTCAGCCAACAAAGTCGTCGTCTGTCTCGTCTCTAACGAAGAAAAATTCTAAAAGGGACGCTAACATTCGAAATCCGGCATTATATACCCTCCTAAACTGATGTTGACCTTCATTTCAACCTAGACCAATACGAAAATCAAAATTTGAAAGTATACATTTTCATTGGCAAAGAGGTCGGCGTCACTGGACGTTTATTCCTGTCCAAATTCGCGCCAATTCTTAATAGCCTAGGTCAGTGTTTAGAAATTAGAAATCGAAGTTTTATTTCACATGAAACATGCAATCGCGACGAAAATACGTACTCCTGCGTGAAAAAAATCAAAAAATTCTTTTATAGTAGTCCCCCTTCATAATTTCAACTTGGAATCATCTTCAATCTCAAATAGTCTCCACACAGGTGCGAAACGAAAATTAAAATCAAAGTTTCATTTTACTTCCTCGTGGAAGGTACAATCGCGACGAAAATACGGACTCCTGCGGGAAATGGATCAAAAATTTTTTCTATAGTAGTCCCCCTTCACATTTTCAACTTGGAATCATATTGAATTTCAAATATAGTCTCCTACAGGGTAGAAAACGATCGAAAGAAAACAGCCATCTTGGACATGAACTCAAGGTCGAAATATGCAGTTCACAACTTAAAAATCGAAACTTGCGCCACCTACATTACGAATCGAAAACTCCTGCTTGTCGTGTCATATATCATAATCGAAAACACTGTAGAAAACTTCTGAAAGATCATGTGTCAAACTCTTTGATTATCATTCTATCTCACTTTAATCTTTCGGACTTGTAAAAATTTTCTCAATTTGTGTTTGGAATATCGATACAATATTTTTCTAAAGTAAACCCTCAAGAACTGCTCATTGTTGAGAATTGTTTTCAAAAAAATGACAATCTCAATTGTTTGATTTGTTTCTCTTATTCTAGGTACTTTGAAAAATTGTCCAGATTGGACAGAGCAAAAATACCAAGCCATCAAAATAATTATATCACCTATTCAACTTACTGGGAGTCATAATGTTAAATATTGTCACGATTCTTGTTGTTGGCGGTTCGAAAACATCGTCCCAATTTCCGAAGAATACATAAGAAAAATGCACCAGAACACTGTCTTGGAAAAAGAAGCAGTTTGAATTTATACAATACACAGTCATGTAATAGCTATATTTTCATTCACCGAATGCCAATATGCATGATATATAGATTGGAATGCAGAGAGAGAGACTGAATCTGTATGATACATAATTTATTTCAGTTAAAAGCCACTATTTATGATAGTACCACGATTAAAATATGAGAAGAGAATAATACTTACCCTGATATGATTTTCTTAATGTAGCAAATTAAATGTGTCACTTCAAAAATATTTGTAAACTAATGTGATTGCAAATTAACATTTTATTGAAGAATAGAATTTATGTTTCAACTGCACAATTTGCTTGATGAAAAAGAAGTCAAACTTTCGAAGATCTTTATTTATTTATAGGCTGCAATATATACAATATAATAGCTTCACAAATCATATCAAATATCACATTAAACTATCCCAATTCCATGCGTGTTTCCTTTCAACTTTGGGAAATCATCAAGGTTGTCATATACTTCACCATTGGCACCGGTCATAACATCAGAGGGAAGGCAGAAGACTGTCCAACTCTTACTGAAAAAATTCAAGAGAGACTGTAACATATACGTTTTGAAAGAAACACTGTCATTCAGTAAAATCACAGGCATTAAGCACCTTAATTCATCACGTTTACTTTCAAGATCTAACCGCGCTTGACAATTCTGAAATAATTTGAAAGAAAACCATGTAAAATTACCTGGAATATGGGAAAAAACGTCGTATTCTTGTCCAAGATACCTTCTCTTTAATTCCTGTGGAGAAGAAATCAGCTCTCCAATTAATTTTGAACATATGATTTCAACGGGCTCTCATAAGCACTGTCCGATGAATTGAAAGTTGTCAAATTCGATTAAAATTAGCTTTTTCTCCTGGTTCATTGTGGAAAATGTGCAAGAATATTGTAATGATCGACTTCAGACCTGAAAAGCACTTCCAACCCTGGAATAAATACAAAAAATGAGTATATAAACATAGGGAACATAACCACAAAACAGAATCAACATTATTTTTCTCGAAAACCATGTAAAATCACCTGGAATATGGGAAAAAACGTCGTATTCTTGTCCAAGATACCTTCTCTTTAATTCCTGTGGAGAAGAAATCAGCTCTCCAATTAATTTTGAACATATGATTTCAACGGGCTCTTATAAGCACTGTCCGATGAATTGAAAGTTGTCAAATTCGATTAAAATTAGCTTTTTCTCCTGGTTCATATGTGGAAAATGTGCATGAATATTGTAATGATCGACTTCAGACCTGAAAAGCACTTCCAAACCTGGAATAAATACAAAAAATGAGTATATAAACATAGGGAACATAACCACAAAACAGAATCAACATTATTTTTCTCGAAAACCATGTAAAATCACCTGGAATATGGGAAAAAACGTCGTATTCTTGTCCAAGATACCTTCTCTTTAATTCCTGTGGAGAAGAAATCGGCTCTCCAATTAATTTTGAACATATGATTTCAACGGGCTCTCATAAGCACTGTCCGATGAATTGAAAGTTGTCAAATTCGATTAAAATTAGCTTTTTCTCCTGGTTCATTGTGGAAAATGTGCAAGAATATTGTAATGATCGACTTCAGACCTGAAAAGCACTTCCAAACCTGGAATAAATACAAAAAATGAGTATATAAACATAGGGAACATAACCACAAAACAGAATCAACATTATTTTTCTCGAAAACCATGTAAAATCACCTGGAATATGGGAAAAAACGTCGTATTCTTGTCCAAGATACCTTCTCTTTAATTCCTGTGGAGAAGAAATCGGCTCTCCAATTAATTTTGAACATATGATTTCAACGATAGAATTCAAGGGAACAGAAGCTCCACTGTAACTATTCCATTCAACGTAACCTACATTCAGTCACCGCTGAAATTGAAATTTCCATATTTCCTTGAATATAGCTCTTTTGGTATTTTTCTCTTTTCTGAAACGTAAAAAGGATCAATAATGAATAGTTATTGACAGCTGAAGACCGTCCAGAATCCGTTTACTTCCGAAATCCTGCCTTTTCTTTGAGGCTTCTGGTTGAATTTTTTTTTTCCACAAATCTGTTATTATTTCTGCAATCCTATGAAAATGTACCAAAAAAGGGGTCGGAAATAGTCGAATATCAATCGTTTCGTCCAATTTCATGCATATTTTACTGTATTAATACGATTTTCTCAGAAAAAAGTACCTGAAAAAAAAATTTTTTTTAATTCCTCTGAAATTTCACACAAAACTTGGAAATTGGGGAAATTCCATTCGAAATCATTGAAAGACATCGTCAAATAGTAAAATCACACAGGATCGGACCCCTACCTGCTGTTTTCTATCGAAAAAATGCATTTTCCTTTCATCCGAACAATATCGGAATGTCAATTGGACCTGATGGATTTCGTTTATAACTCTTCGAAAATGGTTCTTCGAGCTTGAAACTGGGTCTCTATCGATTAAAGAAAGTCTAAAGAACACCTTTTTCATCCTCTCAACCTTCGAAAGTAATTTCTTCTAGGATAATCAGGTCAAAATTCCACCTCATCACTTCATACCTTACATTCGCAAATCTACTCGAATATCGCCGAAATTCCTGTAAAACCTGAAAAATATCATCGTAATCGACTTCTGGAGGCTATATCCGACCCATCCACTTCGATATTTTTACAAATAACAGCTATTTCAACGAAATTCCATGTACCCCTTCTAACCTGTAAATATAAACATTCGTCCTGCTCTTGAAAATCGTCCTCACGATTGGTACCTTAGCTTAAACGTTGAAAGACAACGTAGATTTACGTTTTCGAACAGAATTGGCCCCCTACCTTCCTGTTTAAATGCAAAAACATCCCATATATCTTCCACCGAGGAATGTCAGAATGTCAATTTTATTTCGTTCATAACTTCCTGAAAACTCACCTTGGACTGCAAATCTAGGTCTCGTTTCTTTAAAGAACATCTAAAGAACGTATTTTTCACTGTCTCGACCTTCGAAAGTCATTTTTTCTAGGAGAATCAGGTCTAAGTTCCATCTCATCTGTGACGTACCTAAATTTCGCAAATCTACTCAAATATCGCCGAAATTCCTGGAAAACCTGAAAAATATCAACGTAATCGACCTCTAGAGGCCCCATCCTATCCATCCACTGCGATATTTGGCCAAATAACAGCATTTTCAACGAAATTCCATGTACCCCTTCTAACCTGTATATGTAAACATTCGTCCTGGTCTTGAAAATCCTCCTCACGCTCCAAACTTTTGCTAAAAACGATAAACATACGTTAATCTTGGATAATACACAAAAAACTCACCTGCAAATATCGATTAAATACCAAAATTCTGCATTTTTAAATGAACCTTCACATTACGCCAACGGCCAAGAGTGAATGAAAATAACGTCGATGAAGTAATTTGCACGGAATTTTTCCACAACCTCTGGAAACTTCTTCTGGACGACGTAGAATCGAAAATTAGGCCTTTTCCCCTCGATTTCCCACCGAAATACGGCCGATTAATTCGAAAATCCGAAAATTAAATCCGAAACGTCACACCGGGTTCAAGATTCAAGATCGGTATGTCACATCGGCTTCGCGGCTCAAAAAATAAATCACCTTGGTTACGCCGTGTGATTGGAAATTTCGCGAAATGTCTCAAGTTTGCGACCTCGCCGTGGGGCCCAGGGGCCCCCCACGCTCACCATCTCCCGGTGTTCCATAGTTCAACTCTTCGTCTTTCCGTCGCGATTCACGGTTCGCTCGTAAGTACCCCGTGAAAAAAACCTTTCTCTGCCCCAACTCGCCCTTTTCGTCGATTTCGACGAAATTGACGATTTTCGGGAATTTTTTTGAAATACTTCCCGAAGGCCCAGCGCTCGGCCTTCGGCCTCGACGGAAAGCTCGTCTCTTCGACCCCCCAAACCCACACCCGCACCGGGGCAAAAAGCGACGCTTCGCGTCGCTTTTTGCAAGAACGTCGGGACACTTTTCGCCGCCGCCCAAAAAACTATCATCCTCTTCTCTATTCCGTCATAGAACTTCACTACTCCTTTATTATATAGAACTAGTAGAGCGCGTAGATCTACCTTGTTGATAGATCTACCTTGTAGGTAGATTCACCTTTTAGGTAGATTCACATTGTCGGTACATCCTCCTTTGAAGTTAGATTCGCATTCAACTGTAAAAGAAACCAACAGTTAGGCAAGGTAAAGATTGTTTTGACAAATGTCAAACAATAAGAAGTAACCTTGACAACCATAGCCTAAAAAAAACATGGTCTCGAAAAACCAAAATTCTATTCGATGATAATGTCAAAATTTTCTATGCACTCATATTTTGTGAGCCACCTCGAACACCCTATGAAAAAAAGGAAACCAAATAACCCCCGACCCAATATTCACTCACCCCAAAAAACCAACTGCTTCTCCAATTTGAATATTTCCAAAAACATTCCCAATATCACAGACATCCATGTATTCTTTTTCGTTAAACATGGGAACCTGCAAAAGTAAAAGAATGAATATGACGGAACACCCTGTATAAAAATTCTCACCTTGATCCATTCCATTTAAAATGAATGCTCAAACGTCCTAATTGTAATGTCTCATTTTCGATAAACATGGGAACCTGCAAAAGTAAAAGAATGAGTATGACGAAAGACCCTGTATAAAAATCTTCACCTTGAAACATTCCATTTAAAATAAATGCTCAAACGTCCTAATTGTAACGTATCATTTTCGATAAACATGGGAACCTGCAAAAGTAAAAGAATAAGTATGACGAAACACCCAGTATAAAAATCTTCACCTTGATAGGCTTGATACATTCCATTTAAAATAAATGCTCAAACGTCCTAATTGTAACGTCTCAAATTCCACTCGAAATCATTGAAAGACATAGTCAAATCTTAAAATCACACAGGATCGGACCCCTACCTGCTGTATTTTATGGAAAAATGCATTTTCCTTTTAACCGAACAAAATTGAAGTGTCATTTGGAGCTGATGGTATTCTTTCATAACTTTCCGAAAATGGTTCTTTGAGCTTGAAACTGGGTCTCTATCGATTAAAGAACGTCTAAAGAACAACTTTTTCATCATTTGGACCTGAAATACATCTTTTAAATAGGAAAAATCGGGATAACTTTCAGACTCACATGATCCATCAAATTTGGGAATTTCTTTTAAAATCACCAAAATATCATCGTATTGTACCTGAAAATTATCCATCCGAACCAACCAAGATGATTTAATAGGTTTACAAAATACAAATAGCTTTCTTAGGGCAAAAAAACATAGTTAACCCTATTCTTGGTACTGAAATATCGTCAACAAACATTCCAAACGAATAGATACCTGAAAAAAACGAAGTTATCAAGTCGATTAAGACTTACTTTGCCTGCATTTATCCCAATAAATCGAATTTTGTTCCATTTCTCAGTTTTCCTTCAAGTTTACCTCAAGCGTGAATGAGAATGGAATGAGGTAATTTGCACAAAATTTTCCTATAACTGCGGGAAACTATTTATGGACCACGTAGAATCGAAAATTAAGCCTTTTTCCATCTGTAGAGACCTTTTATTTACTACCTGTATAGAAGGAAACATATTCTCATTCCATCGGTCTATCATAATACTAACGGCTAACCTAAAAGGAATTATTTACTGGAAAAACAATCTAAAATTACCTGTATTATGGAAAAAATCATTGTATTTTCTTGCAATGAACTCTTTTGACACTTCCTGGATAGAATTGAAAGCAACAGAAGCCCCACTGGAACTATTCCATTCAACGTAACCTACATTCACTCACCGCTGAAATTGAAATTTCCATATTTCCTTGAATATAGCTCTTTTGGTATTTTTTCTTCTCTAAAATAATAAAAGGATCAATAATAAACAGTTATTGACAGTTGAAGACCGCCCAGAATCCGTTTACTTACAAATATCATGCAACTTAAATCTGCAGGATCTTTTGATCATAATTTTTAGAAAACACACTCTGAACGATATTTTTTGGTCAATTTCTTTGAAACATGGTATGGGGAAGGCTTTTCAGTCCATTTTCCACTATGAATTGCTTTCTTAAGGCAATAAAAGTAAGTTAACTCTATTCTACCTTCATGGTACTGAAATATCTTCACCAATCATTCGAAATTGCTAGATACCTGAAACAAACGTAGTTATCAAGTGTAAAAAGGTCGATTAGTACTTACTTTGGCTTACATTTCTACATATAAATAGTTTTTTTGTTGCATTATCCATTTCGTGGAATATAGTAAACAAACGACCTAACCTAATTTTTTGAACATAATCGATATTATTTTTCTCAAAAATAATGTAATATCACCTGGCATATATGAAAAACAATGTGTTTTAGTCCAATTCACCCTATAAATACTTTCTAGATGAACATATAAGCTCCTGTACCCTTTCTGCAAACATTTCTATTCTACACAACTGACCTACCGTTGAAAGCAATACACTAACATTTCTTCAAAATGACCTTATACCAAGTGTTTTTTTGTCTGAAACATGAATATGATCTTTAATTATCAGATAGCAACCGACAATATCATTTCACAATCCGTGTATTCACGTAAATGATGCTAAAAAACTCGATTTTTCAGTCCTCGACAAATAACCTATAAAAAAATGCTTATTGGAATCTGCTCATAGCTGTCTGAAAATCCACATTGGAGTATAAAACTGGGCTGCGTTTGTTTAAAGGACATCTAAAGAACGTATTTTTCACCGTCTCGACCTTTGAAAGTCATTTTTTCTAGGAGAATCAGGTCTAAGTTCCATCTCATTCGTGACGTGTACCTAAATTTCTCAAGTCTACTCGAATATCGTCGAAATTCCTGGAAAACCTGAAAAATATCATCGTAATCGACTTCAGGAGGCTATATCCGACCCATCCACTTCGATATTTTTACAAATAACAGCTTTTTCAACGAAATTCCATGTACCCCTTCTAACCTGTAAATATAAACATTCGTCCTGGTCTTGAAAATCGTCCTCACGATTGGTACCTCAGCTTAAACGTTGAAAGACAACGTAGATTTACGTTTTCGAACAGAATGGGCCCCCTACCTTCCTGTTTAAATGCAAAAACATTCCATATATCTTCCACCGAGGAATGTCAGAATGTCAATTTCATTTCGTTCATAACTTCCTGAAAACTCACCTTGGACTGCAAATCTAGGTCTCGTTTCTTTAAAGAACATCTAAAGAACGTATTTTTCACTGTCTCAACCTTCGAAAGTCATTTTTTCTAGGAGAATCAGGTCTAAGTTCCATCTCATCTGTGACGTACCTAAATTTCGCAAATCTACTCAAATATCGCCGAAATTCCTAGAAAACCTGAAAAATATCATCATAATCGACCTCTCGAGGCCCCATCCTATCCATCCACTACGATATTTGGCCAAATAACAGCATTTTCAACGAAATTCCATGTACCCCTCCTAACCTGTATATGTAAACATTCGTCCTGGTCTTGAAAATCCTCCTCACGTTCCAAACTTTTGCTAAAAACGATAAACATACGTTAATCTTGGATAATACACAAAAAACTCACCTGCAAATATCGATTAAATACCAAAATTCAGCATTTTTAAATGCAATTCAATTTTCCACATTATGCCAAGCGTGAATGCGAATGACGTCGATGAAGTAATTTGCACGGAATTTTCCCACAACCTCTGGAAACTTCTTCTGGACGACGTAGAATCGAAAATTAGGCCTTTTCCCCTCGATTTCCCACCGAAATACGGCCGATTAATTCGAAAATCCGAAAATTAAATCCGAAACGTCACACCGGGTTCAAGATTCAAGATCGGTATGTCACATCGGGTTCGCGGCTCAAAAAATAAATCACCTTGGTTACGCCGTGTGATTGGAAATTTCGCGAAATGTCTCAAGTTTGCGACCTCGCCGTGGGGCCCAGGGGCCCCCCACGCTCACCATCTCCCGGTGTTCCATAGTTCAACTCTTCGTCTTTCCGTCGCGATTCACGGTTCGCTCGTAAGTACCCCGTGAAAAAAACCTTTCTCTGCCCCAACTCGCCCTTTTCGTCGATTTCGACGAAATTGACGATTTTCGGGAATTTTTTTGAAATACTTCCCGAAGGCCCAGCGCTCGGCCTTCGGCCTCGACGGAAAGCTCGTCTCTTCGACCCCCCAAACCCACACCCGCCCCGGGCAAAAAGCGACGCTTCGCGTCGCTTTTTGCAAGAACGTCGGGACACTTTTCGCCGCCGCCCCAAAAACTATCATCCTCTTCTCTATTCCGTCATAGAACTTCACTACTCCTTTATTATATAGAACTAGTTAATGCCAGCAGATCTACATAATACGTGGATCAATATTTAAGGTAGATCAATATAGAATGTAGATTCGCATTAATATATAAAAGGGGCCAATAAATGGGAAGAAGAAGAAAAAAGTGTTTGACATTAGGAATATTCTATGATTGAACATTGAAAAGTTACGGCCATTCAAAGATGACAGTTTTATGCACAGAACATATGGTGAACATAGATCATCTGTATTTGTACAGTAATATTAAAGACATGCCATTTTCTTGCTCTCTCACTGTGATACATTCTATAATTTCGTGATAGTAACACCTCCCTATCTCTATCTGATGATCCGGACTTAGAAATTTTCTCAATTCAATTTCGGAATATTCATATAATTAATGCAATGTTTTTCCCAAGAAATAATGATCTGGATTGTTGGTAATTGAAAAACATCAGCCCCATTTGAATATGGAGTTAAAATCGCAGCTTCGCTGCGAGAATGATTGTGTCCTGTGAAGTTAAAATCGCAGCTTCGCTGCGATAATGATTATGTTATATGAGGTTAAAATCGCAGCTTCGCTGCGATTTTAAGATTCTTCCGGACCCACTTTTCGACAGATAGCCTCGGGCCGGTCCACCGAGTTACCATTTAAATATAGTATAGAATAGAACAACAATTATACTTCATGTGAGATCAAAAATGCAGAAATCAAACATTGATTTTTCATGAAAACCAAGAGCCAAGATTGTAATGCAGGAAAATAATCATTACCTCAATGCAATTATCTGGCACTCAATGAAATATCAGTTGAATGTGTCAATCAATTCAAGAATTTCTTGAAACTATCCTTTTTCCAATTTGAAATTATATTCAATTTCAAGAAAACACTGATTTTTATTGGTTATTTATTGTCTGGAATATACCTATACAATGAAAAAGCATAATATACATTATCACTTTTATAAACTTCCAATTTGTGTTCTTTTCCAACTGAGAGAAAAAGCATATTCCTTACGGTTAATATTTCATGAACAGAAACATATCGGAATGCAGGAAGAGAATGATTTTCTTATCATAATACGAATATAGAGACAACAATTATGCAGTCCTCAGTGTCCTTGATGTAATTCCCTTTCATTCAGTTGAAATTTACACAATACAAAGCTATTTTCATTGTTGCTTATTCAAAAACATCAACACGAATGCATCAGATTTCTGCCTTGAAAATATTTTGCAAATTGATGAACATTATTGATGTAGAATCCTTCTAGGTCCATGATGAACATCGATAAACCACAGGTTGTCATATTTCACAGTTTTATGTTTGTCGAACGAAAATCCACAGTTGCCAAATTTTACAGTTTTAATCACAGAGAATCTATTTATATTCTAAGGCTATGGGTTAACATAGATAAAAGAGTCATATTTATCTATGTTTAGCTTTCGTCATTCTCTATCTCACTCTGTTATATCTTAAACTTGTCTCTCTCAGATTTTATGGACTTGGAAAAATTTGTGTTGAGAAATAATAATTATGATTACCTCGTTTCTAATTCACTCAACATATTAGATTATTCAAACAACAGAGGTCTTGGAAAAATTTCGCAGATTGCTCATCATGTGACTTGAGTTGCTTGAAGAAATATAACGATTCTTGTTGTTGGCGATTCAAAAACATCGTCTCACTTTCTGAAGAATACATAAGGAAAATGCAACAGAAGAATGTCTTGGAAAAAGCAGCAGTTTGAATTTATTCAATACACAGTCATGTAATACTCATATTTTCAATCACCAGAGGCCAATATGTGAGATATTAAATAGATTGGAATAGAGATATAGAATGTTTGTGAAATGATGTGATTTCAAGTTTGAATTATATCGAAGAATGGAATTTATGTATCAACTACAAAATTTACTCCATTGAATGATTAGTAATGCATTTATTCTCTATTTTCTGCACAACACAAAAGCACGTATGATGTCGATACAACTTATGCAAGAAATGTGTTTAAATGAACTGCCTTATGTACCTGAATTTGACAAAATGAGTTGGAAACATTGGACCCAAACAAATATATATTCAATTTCAAGAAAACACTGATTTTTATTGTTTATTTATTGTCTGGAATATACCTATACAATGGAAAAGCATAATATATCATCAGTTTTATAAATTTCCAATTCCAATTGTGTTCTCTTCCAACCAAAGAAGCATATTCCTTACTGGTTTATCATGATATTTCATCGTCGTCATCAAAGGTAGTCTTTCTCAGTAAAAAACATCCATGATGAGCATATCTACAGGCAATCTGAAACAAAATACAAATTCAATTCAACAATTTGCAAGACATTTCCATTTTTAACAAAGATAGTTCTCCGTTAACCTTCACTCGTTATTCTCATTTCCATGCAATAAGTGTCAATATTCTTCTAAATTTCTGTTCCAATAGGGAGGGATTAGTCAATAGTCCAGATTCATAAATACTTTTCATTCTCAAACGATTTTCCTAAAAAAAAACTCGATTTTTGATTTCTCGTTGACAATTAACCTATAAAAAATGCTTAGTGGAATTCGCTTATAACTTTCTGAAAATTCATTTTGGAGTATGAAACTCGGCTGCGTTTGTTCAAATAACATCTAAAGAACACATTTTTCATCGCTTTCATGTGAAGAAAGGCCTCTAAATGACCGAAATCAGTCTAAACTTCTAGGGTTTATTATTGGCATCAAATTTAGAATTTCCAACTTTTCGGCTCTAATATCACTGAAATTTGGCATGAATCTGAAAAATATCGTTGAAATTCATCTCAAAACACCTTATTAAATCAAGACACTGCCATTATTTACCAAATGAAAGGTTTTTGAACAATTTTATTGTTGTTCGTTGATTCTACCTTCGTGGGACTGAAATATCTTCACCAATCATTCGAAATTGCTAGATACCTGAAACAAACGTAGTTATCAAGTATAAAAAGGTCGATTAGTACTTACTTTGGCTTACATTTCTACATATAAATCGTTGTTTTGTTGCATTATCCATTTCATGAAACATAAACAAACAACCTAACCTAATTTTTTGAACAGAATCGATATTATTTTTCTCGAAAATCATGTAATATCACCTGGCATATATGAAAAACAATGTGTTTTAGTCCAAATCACCCTATAAATACTTTCTAGATGGACATAAAAGCTCCTGTACCCTTTCTGCAAACATTTCTATTCTACACAACTGACCTATCGTTGAAAGCAATATACTAAAATTTCTTCAAAATGACCTTATACCAAGTGGTTTTTTGTCTGAAACATGACTGCCATTATTTACCAAATAAAAGGTTTTTGAACAATTTTATTGTTGTTCGTTGATTCTACCTTCGTGGTAATGAAATATCTTCACCAATCATTCGAAATTGCTAGATACCTGGAACAAACGTAGTTATCAAGTGTAAATAGGTCGATTAGTACTCACTTTGGCTTTACATTTCTACATATAAATAGTTTTATTGTTGCATTATCCATTTCGTGAAATATAAACAAACGACCTAACCTAATTTTTTGAGCAGAATCGATATTATTTTTCTCAAAAATCATGTAATATCACCTTGTAACCGTTTGGAATCCCAGCTAGAATGTAAAAAGACAACGTAGATTCACGTTTTCGAACAGAATTGGCCTCTTACCTTTATGTTTCTATCCACAAAAACTCATTTTTCCTTCAACGGAGCAATGTTAGAATCTCAATGTTATTTTGCTGATAACTTTCTTAAAATTAATGTTGGGGTATAAAACTTGGCTGCGTCTGTTCAAACAATATTTAAATAATACGTTTTTCATCTTTTTCACATAAAGGAAAATCGCTAAATGACCGAAATCAGTCTAAACTTCTAACCTATCACATTTCCAATTTCCAACTTTTCGGTTCTAATATCACTGAAACTTGGACAGAATCTGAAAAATATCGTTGTAATCCATCTCATTTGATCCAACCACTGCCATTATTTACCAAATAAAAGGTTTTTCAACAATCAAACCATTTTCTCATTCCCTCGTTTAGCCTGAAAAAAAAACATTCATGTTGCTTCCAAAAATGATGTTACCGATTGGAATTTCAGCTAAAATTTAAAAAGACAACGTAGATTCACGTTTTCGAACAGAATCAGCCCCCTACCTTTCTGTTTAAATGCAAAAACATTCTTTATTCCTTCAACGGACCAATGTCAGAATGTCAATTTTGTTTTGTTCATAACTTTCTTGAAATTAATGTTGGGGAATAAAACTGGGCTGCGTTTGTTTAAAGGACATCTAAAGAACGTATTTTTCACTGTCTCGACCTTCGAAAGCCATTTTTTCTAGGAGAATCAGGTCTAAGTTCCATCTCATCTGTGACGTACCTAAATTTCCCAAATCTACTCAAATATCGC
This sequence comes from Adalia decempunctata, assembly GCA_951802165.1. NCBI lineage: Eukaryota > Metazoa > Arthropoda > Insecta > Coleoptera > Coccinellidae > Adalia > Adalia decempunctata. Next base: position 29,282,420 of record OX637703.1, on the reverse strand, counting down.
CGAAATTCCTGTAAAACCTAAGAAATATCATCGTAATCGACTTCTGGAGGCTATATCCGACCCATCCACTTCGATATTTTTACAAATAACAGCTTTTTCAACGAAATTCCATGTACCCCTTCTAACCTGCAAATATAAACATTCGTCCTGGTCTTGAAAATCGTCCTCACGATTGGTACCTTAGCTTAAACGTTGAAAGACAACGTAGATTTACGTTTTCGAACAGAATGGGCCCCCTACCTTCCTGTTTAAATGCAAAAACATTCCATATATCTTCCACCGAGGAATGTCAGAATGTCAATTTTATTTCGTTCATAACTTCCTGAAAACTCACCTTGGACTGCAAATCTAGGTCTCGTTTCTTTAGAGAACATCTAAAGAACGTATTTTTCACTGTCTCAACCTTCGAAAGTCATTTTTTCTAGGAGAATCAGGTCTAAGTTCCATCTCATCTGTGACGTACCTAAATTTCGCAAATCTACTCAAATATCGCCGAAATTCCTGGAAAACCTGAAAAATATCAACGTAATCGACCTCTAGAGGCCCCATTCTATCCATCCACTACGATATTTGGCCAAATAACAGCTTTTTCAACGAAATTCCATGTACCCCTTCTAACCTGCAAATATAAACATTCGTCCTGGTCTTGAAAATCGTCCTCACGATTGGTACCTTAGCTTAAACGTTGAAAGACAACGTAGATTTACGTTTTCGAACAGAATGGGCCCCCTACCTTCCTGTTTAAATGCAAAAACATTCCATATATCTTCCACCGAGGAATGTCAGAATGTCAATTTTATTTCGTTCATAACTTCCTGAAAACTCACCTTGGACTGCAAATCTAGGTCTCGTTTCTTTAGAGAACATCTAAAGAACGTATTTTTCACTGTCTCAACCTTCGAAAGTCATTTTTTCTAGGAGAATCAGGTCTAAGTTCCATCTCATCTGTGACGTACCTAAATTTCGCAAATCTACTCAAATATCGCCGAAATTCCTGGAAAACCTGAAAAATATCAACGTAATCGACCTCTAGAGGCCCCATCCTATCCATCCACTACGATATTTGGCCAAATAACAGCATTTTCAACGAAATTCCGTTTACCCCTTGTAACCTGTAAATATAAACATTCGTCCTGGTCTTGAAAATCGTCCTCACGATTGGTACCTTGGCTAAAACGTTGAAAGACAACGTAGATTTACGTTTTCGAACAGAATGGGCCCCCTACCTTCCTGTTTAAATGCAAAAACATAATTTTTTTCACCACCGAGCAATGTCAGAATGTCAATTTTATTTCGTTCATAACTTCCTGAAAACTTACTTTGGAGTGTAAATCTAGGTCTCGTTTGTTTAAAGAACATCTAAAGAAGACATTTTTCACCATCTCGACTTTCGAAAGCCATTTCTTCTAAGAGAATCAGGCCTAAGTTCCATCTCATCTGTGACGTACCTAAATTTCGCAAATCTACTCGAAAATCGCCGAAATTCCTGGAAAACCTGAAAAATATCAACGTAATCGACCTCTAGAGGCCCCATCCTATCCATCCACTACGATATTTGGCCAAATAACAGCATTTTCAACGAAATTCCATGTACCCCTTCTAACCTGTATATGTAAACATTCGTCCTGGTCTTGAAAATCCTCCTTACGCTCCAAACTTTTGCTAAAAACGATAAACATACGTTAATCTTGGATAATACACAAAAAACTCACCTGCAAATATCGATTAAATACCAAAATTCAGCATTTTTAAATGCAATTCAATTTTCCACATTATGCCAAGCGTGAATCAGAATGACGTCGATGAAGTAATTTGCACGGAATTTTCCCACAAGCTCTGGAAACTTCTTTCGGACGACGTAGAATCGGAAATTAGGCCTTTTCCCCTCGATTTCTCACCGAAACACGGCCGATTAATTCGAAAATCCGAAAATTAAATCCGAAACGTCACACCGGGTTCATGATTCAAGCTTCGGAATGTCACATCGGGTTCATGATTCAAAAAATACTTCACCTTGGCAACCACTTGGAAATTCTATGACTCGAAATGCCCCATTTTCGAAGCGTCGCGACGCGCGAACGGGGGGCCCTAGGGCCCCATACTCGCCGGCCATGGAAGGTTCCCGACCGTCCCTATCCGTAACAGTTTTCGGTTTCGTCCTACGTGCCCCACGAAAAAAGCCTTTCGCCTTGAAAGTTTCCGATTTTTCGCGATTTAGCAGTGGTATCGGAAAATATCGAAACTTTTCGGGAATTTTTTTAAAATACTTCCAAAAGGGATAGCACGCCGCCTTTGGCGGCGTAGGAAAGCTAGTCTCTTCAACTCCCAGAAACTACCCTCGCCTCGGGCGAAAAACGGCGCTTCGCGCCGTTTTTCGCGACTTTCTAGGACCACTTTTCCAAAATCTGAAATTTGTGGTCCTGGAAAAAAACAAATTACGACTTTAGTATATAGGACTAGTAGAGCGCGTAGATCTACCTTGTTGATAGATCTACCTTGTAGGTAGATTCACCTTTTAGGTAGATTCACATTGTCGGTACATCCTCCTTTGAAGTTAGATTCGCATTCAACTGTAAAAGAAACCAACAGTTAGGCAAGGTAAAGATTGTTTTGACAAATGTCAAACAATAAGAAGTAACCTTGACAACCATAGCCTAAAAAAAACATGGTCTCGAAAAACCAAAATTCTATTCGATGATAATGTCAAAATTTTCTATGCACTCATATTTTGTGAGCCACCTCGAACACCCTATGAAAAAAAGGAAACCAAATAACCCCCGACCCAATATTCACTCACCCCAAAAAACCAACTGCTTCTCCAATTTGAATATTTCCAAAAACATTCCCAATATCACAGACATCCATGTATTCTTTTTCGTTAAACATGGGAACCTGCAAAAGTAAAAGAATGAATATGACGGAACACCCTGTATAAAAATTCTCACCTTGATCCATTCCATTTAAAATGAATGCTCAAACGTCCTAATTGTAATGTCTCATTTTCGATAAACATGGGAACCTGCAAAAGTAAAAGAATGAGTATGACGAAAGACCCTGTATAAAAATCTTCACCTTGAAACATTCCATTTAAAATAAATGCTCAAACGTCCTAATTGTAACGTATCATTTTCGATAAACATGGGAACCTGCAAAAGTAAAAGAATAAGTATGACGAAACACCCAGTATAAAAATCTTCACCTTGATAGGCTTGATACATTCCATTTAAAATAAATGCTCAAACGTCCTAATTGTAACGTCTCAAATTCCACTCGAAATCATTGAAAGACATAGTCAAATCTTAAAATCACACAGGATCGGACCCCTACCTGCTGTATTTTATGGAAAAATGCATTTTCCTTTTAACCGAACAAAATTGAAGTGTCATTTGGAGCTGATGGTATTCTTTCATAACTTTCCGAAAATGGTTCTTTGAGCTTGAAACTGGGTCTCTATCGATTAAAGAACGTCTAAAGAACAACTTTTTCATCATTTGGACCTGAAATACATCTTTTAAATAGGAAAAATCGGGATAACTTTCAGACTCACATGATCCATCAAATTTGGGAATTTCTTTTAAAATCACCAAAATATCATCGTATTGTACCTGAAAATTATCCATCCGAACCAACCAAGATGATTTAATAGGTTTACAAAATACAAATAGCTTTCTTAGGGCAAAAAAACATAGTTAACCCTATTCTTGGTACTGAAATATCGTCAACAAACATTCCAAACGAATAGATACCTGAAAAAAACGAAGTTATCAAGTCGATTAAGACTTACTTTGCCTGCATTTATCCCAATAAATCGAATTTTGTTCCATTTCTCAGTTTTCCTTCAAGTTTACCTCAAGCGTGAATGAGAATGGAATGAGGTAATTTGCACAAAATTTTCCTATAACTGCGGGAAACTATTTATGGACCACGTAGAATCGAAAATTAAGCCTTTTTCCATCTGTAGAGACCTTTTATTTACTACCTGTATAGAAGGAAACATATTCTCATTCCATCGGTCTATCATAATACTAACGGCTAACCTAAAAGGAATTATTTACTGGAAAAACAATCTAAAATTACCTGTATTATGGAAAAAATCATTGTATTTTCTTGCAATGAACTCTTTTGACACTTCCTGGATAGAATTGAAAGCAACAGAAGCCCCACTGGAACTATTCCATTCAACGTAACCTACATTCACTCACCGCTGAAATTGAAATTTCCATATTTCCTTGAATATAGCTCTTTTGGTATTTTTTCTTCTCTAAAATAATAAAAGGATCAATAATAAACAGTTATTGACAGTTGAAGACCGCCCAGAATCCGTTTACTTACAAATATCATGCAACTTAAATCTGCAGGATCTTTTGATCATAATTTTTAGAAAACACACTCTGAACGATATTTTTTGGTCAATTTCTTTGAAACATGGTATGGGGAAGGCTTTTCAGTCCATTTTCCACTATGAATTGCTTTCTTAAGGCAATAAAAGTAAGTTAACTCTATTCTACCTTCATGGTACTGAAATATCTTCACCAATCATTCGAAATTGCTAGATACCTGAAACAAACGTAGTTATCAAGTGTAAAAAGGTCGATTAGTACTTACTTTGGCTTACATTTCTACATATAAATAGTTTTTTTGTTGCATTATCCATTTCGTGGAATATAGTAAACAAACGACCTAACCTAATTTTTTGAACATAATCGATATTATTTTTCTCAAAAATAATGTAATATCACCTGGCATATATGAAAAACAATGTGTTTTAGTCCAATTCACCCTATAAATACTTTCTAGATGAACATATAAGCTCCTGTACCCTTTCTGCAAACATTTCTATTCTACACAACTGACCTACCGTTGAAAGCAATACACTAACATTTCTTCAAAATGACCTTATACCAAGTGTTTTTTTGTCTGAAACATGAATATGATCTTTAATTATCAGATAGCAACCGACAATATCATTTCACAATCCGTGTATTCACGTAAATGATGCTAAAAAACTCGATTTTTCAGTCCTCGACAAATAACCTATAAAAAAATGCTTATTGGAATCTGCTCATAGCTGTCTGAAAATCCACATTGGAGTATAAAACTGGGCTGCGTTTGTTTAAAGGACATCTAAAGAACGTATTTTTCACCGTCTCGACCTTTGAAAGTCATTTTTTCTAGGAGAATCAGGTCTAAGTTCCATCTCATTCGTGACGTGTACCTAAATTTCTCAAGTCTACTCGAATATCGTCGAAATTCCTGGAAAACCTGAAAAATATCATCGTAATCGACTTCAGGAGGCTATATCCGACCCATCCACTTCGATATTTTTACAAATAACAGCTTTTTCAACGAAATTCCATGTACCCCTTCTAACCTGTAAATATAAACATTCGTCCTGGTCTTGAAAATCGTCCTCACGATTGGTACCTCAGCTTAAACGTTGAAAGACAACGTAGATTTACGTTTTCGAACAGAATGGGCCCCCTACCTTCCTGTTTAAATGCAAAAACATTCCATATATCTTCCACCGAGGAATGTCAGAATGTCAATTTCATTTCGTTCATAACTTCCTGAAAACTCACCTTGGACTGCAAATCTAGGTCTCGTTTCTTTAAAGAACATCTAAAGAACGTATTTTTCACTGTCTCAACCTTCGAAAGTCATTTTTTCTAGGAGAATCAGGTCTAAGTTCCATCTCATCTGTGACGTACCTAAATTTCGCAAATCTACTCAAATATCGCCGAAATTCCTAGAAAACCTGAAAAATATCATCATAATCGACCTCTCGAGGCCCCATCCTATCCATCCACTACGATATTTGGCCAAATAACAGCATTTTCAACGAAATTCCATGTACCCCTCCTAACCTGTATATGTAAACATTCGTCCTGGTCTTGAAAATCCTCCTCACGTTCCAAACTTTTGCTAAAAACGATAAACATACGTTAATCTTGGATAATACACAAAAAACTCACCTGCAAATATCGATTAAATACCAAAATTCAGCATTTTTAAATGCAATTCAATTTTCCACATTATGCCAAGCGTGAATGCGAATGACGTCGATGAAGTAATTTGCACGGAATTTTCCCACAACCTCTGGAAACTTCTTCTGGACGACGTAGAATCGAAAATTAGGCCTTTTCCCCTCGATTTCCCACCGAAATACGGCCGATTAATTCGAAAATCCGAAAATTAAATCCGAAACGTCACACCGGGTTCAAGATTCAAGATCGGTATGTCACATCGGGTTCGCGGCTCAAAAAATAAATCACCTTGGTTACGCCGTGTGATTGGAAATTTCGCGAAATGTCTCAAGTTTGCGACCTCGCCGTGGGGCCCAGGGGCCCCCCACGCTCACCATCTCCCGGTGTTCCATAGTTCAACTCTTCGTCTTTCCGTCGCGATTCACGGTTCGCTCGTAAGTACCCCGTGAAAAAAACCTTTCTCTGCCCCAACTCGCCCTTTTCGTCGATTTCGACGAAATTGACGATTTTCGGGAATTTTTTTGAAATACTTCCCGAAGGCCCAGCGCTCGGCCTTCGGCCTCGACGGAAAGCTCGTCTCTTCGACCCCCCAAACCCACACCCGCCCCGGGCAAAAAGCGACGCTTCGCGTCGCTTTTTGCAAGAACGTCGGGACACTTTTCGCCGCCGCCCCAAAAACTATCATCCTCTTCTCTATTCCGTCATAGAACTTCACTACTCCTTTATTATATAGAACTATGACAACAGAGTTGGTGTTTGCTGCTTCTGTGATTTTCTTCCTTCCCAAGAAAAAGTAAAACCAATAAACCTCATTTCAACATTAATTAATTGCTTTCAAACAAAACTCCTGGTAAAATTCATCGTATTAAAAGTTGACCTCATTCTTCGAACTATCAATTAGAGTTCATGAGTATTAATAGCCCCGGAGCCAGTGATACTTTTTAGTCAGTCATTTTAACCCTGGTGTAATAGGGTTTTCTTCCCTTTTTGGAAACCTTACCTCGAGCGCCAGCTATTCTTTTTGCTTATAAGGTAGAATAGCAAACCTGCCAGGATAGCTGCTTAGTCGGAGACAGAGTTCGGTTGTATCTAGGGTGGTAGCGATAACTGAGAACTCGAAAATAGAGCAATTCACACAATTTATTCAATAGATTGAAATAGTGATACAAATGCAATAATGTCAAGAAAATATCAAATATGCAATAATAAGAAAATATCAAATATTCACCAATAGCAATAAAACATTAAATATACGTTAATCCCAAGATATATCACATATGCAGCAATCAGAAAATATCAAATATACACAGTTAAAGAAAAGTGATTCAGTTTTGCCTGACTGCGAGCATTTATTCAAAAGAAATATTTTACGGTACGAGTCAGCCAGAATAGAAGGGGGGGAAAATTGAATTAAACGGAGAATTTAAATCTACAGTTGAAAAGAATGTGGGACGGATATGAAAATGTATAGTGCTCACTGTCTGTCCGATATTCTTTCAGTCCGGAAACTCAAAAGGGTTATATTGTCTACTTAGCTTGTTTTACGTCTAGAAAGGTCGGGTTTGGCCAGGTTAAATATAAATGGTCAAACAGGACGCACCGAACAAGGGGCGCGAAAGATCGGTACCGAAACGGAATTAGACTCCACGATCTATAGCATAGGTTTGCATAAGCCCTCCAGTCTGATAGTGAGACTACTCGCCACTAAGATTCAGACATTATCGAGCACTGACTAACTCAGATAAACATACTATAGACTCAGGAAATCTTGTACGAATAAAGGAAGATTTAATACGGATCTCGACGTAACAGCTATTTTGATAGACTCAACGAAGATACAGGAAAATGAGACTGAAATGAATTGGATCGGTACTTACGGTTTCAGTGCACTACTTTTCACTCGGTAAAGAAAAGAGAAAATCAGGAATTACGTTCGTTAAACTTTCGACTCAAAAAGAAAGGAAATTTCGGAAACGCAAGAAAATACTATTCGATTTAGGCCGGAGCAAAATGAATAATGGGGTGTCCCAGATGAGGGGAAAACCGCCTTTTATAATCTCCCTGAGTGGGGAAGAAATGACAGGCGCAGAAATGTTATTTCTCTAGAAAAGTACTCCGGTAAAACATCTTCGAATCTGGCTTATCGTACGTATAAACTAGAAAAACGGCGTTATCTACATTCTACGTGGTTCTTATGACTCTTTTTACTAGATTCTCTGCATGCAAAACAATATCGAACGAACCATATTCGATCTTCTCGGTTTAATTCTGAACGGAAATGAAATGCAGGAATTCGAAATAAAAATCCGGAAAAATTAATTTAAGATGAAGACCGATTTCATGATCGAAAAATCGAGCTTCGTCACATCTCCCGAAGGACGGATGACAAAATTCAATCAATCACAATTTGAATTTTCGCGGTTCCCGACCATCTAAATAAACAAATCAACACGGTTGTCTCGCAATCAGGCTTACATTATTTACAATCTATCGTCTCCATGTTCTATGCGTGGTCTGTGGTCGTAGATCTTTGTCCCTCCAGTCAAAGGGTAGTTCCAATATCCCATATCTCATATCCGCGCATGTGTCACCGTCGACGCCGCCGTCATTTCGATGCCTTGTTTACGATGTGTTATCAGCTGACATTTCCATTTTCTGGTGAACAGTAAACCTTGAATTAATAAAGGTGTACAGCGAAGGGTGATGGAATAATGAACTAATTGGTCGAAGACACCTCCTACACAGTAAGTACTTAATTACAAGTCCTCTTCGATGTGGTTTGACTTAGTGCTTTTCAGATTTTGGCTTGACTTTGTTGGTTGTTGGACTCGAAATAGGGCACGCCGAATTGGTATGAATTAATCCAGTGGAATAGACGATGGAGTCGGCGTCCAAAACCGACGCACTGGATGTTGGCATCGGAGTTGATGGGTCGTCGATGTAGATACTGGGCGGATTGTCGACTTCGGCTGTTTCGTGATTATTACAGGTAGGTATTCCATATAGTTCCAACCATCTGATCTCGGTGAAACTTCTCCCATTTTCTTGTTTCTTTCTAGCGGACTTCCCTCGATAGACTAGTCCTCATTTCCACAGACAGTGAACAGCGAACAGTTGTGTACATAAAACATACATAATACAATAATTAATCATCAGTTATTAATGCAATAATGCTTGATTCAGAATGGAAACGGTGCAATAGGTTGACCTTCCTGGACTAACAGACTGCTTTAATAATTCTGAACTAGAAATACTTAGAAGTAATGATGTTACGTTTAACGGTATTAGCCCAGACAGGTACCTTGATGAATGTTTTACAGATGAAGGTTTAGTAGTCTAACGAGTGAAACAGATATCAATTCATAGGCAAAATATAACAGTTCAGACAGTTTATATAATGGGTTAGTTGTTTCCCGGTAGAGAAAAGATCAAGATCAGATAACACGACCAGGTAACGTTATTGAAAGGTTGTTATTAATTTATGTATTATTTTGAACGATTACCTGGTGTTGTTGGCCGGAAAATGCGGTGGCTTCTCTAAGGTGACGGTGTTACGGTGCGATGAGGGTAATACTAGTGCTGACGGTTTTCTGTATTACAGGTCTCAGTTCTATGGAGGTTTCCCCATCTCTGCTCTCGTTGGACTGTTTTCCACTCTGGTGTTGTTGTCCAGAAGCAGACGGTGAGCTGGCCTGCTTGGCGGCTCCCATATAATGACAGGAAAACCAGACTGTACCGGTGGCTTGGAAGCTGAGGGTGGTAAGTGAACAGAATTAAAATCAAAACAGAAAATTAATAGATACAGTAGTCAAACAAACTCACAGAAACGGTTATTTTATAACTACTTACAGTTTTACTCATGATATGGCTTAAGGTCTTTAATGTGGATGTTTGACACTCTTTTACCACCGTCATCTTTCAGGTCGTACACGACGGGGGAAATTACTTTTACTACGGTGTATGGGCCGACGAACTTTGGTGCCAGTTTGGAAGCAAAATGGTCGACAGCAGACGATAGAGGACGATCACGGCGAAGAACTCTGTCTCCAACATGGTAACGGGCATCTCTACGGCGGAGATTGTAACTGTGAGCCTGCTGATTGAAAGCACGGTACAACCTGGTTCGGACAAACTCATATGCCTCCTGGAGATGTTTGAGCTGATCAGTACGGTGAGTCATATCTCTTCTTCCTGCTTCCTGACTGCCGGATTCCTGGCCGGTTTCTTCATTATGGGGGTTTGTCGAATAAATCGCCCTTGGAACTTCTAGTTCTCTTCCATAATTCAAATAGGCAGGTGTGAATCCGGTAGATTCTTGCTTGGCAGTGTTGATTGCAAAAGTCAGTTCCCCTATCTTCTCATCCCAGTTTCGCTGATCGGTTTCGCAGAACTGTGCTACCATTGTTTTCAATGTACGGTTGGCCCTTTCTACGGGGTTACATTGCGGTGTGTAAGGAGGGGTGAAACGGTGAGCTATGTTCAACTCGCGGAGACTGTTCTTGAATAATCGGCTGTCAAATTGTACCCCATTGTCGGATATCACCAGTTTTGGACAGCCATATTTCAGAATTACTTGTTCGTAGAGGGCAGAGTAAACAGTTTTGGCGGTGGCTTTTCGCAACGGACGGCATTCTACCCACTTTGTAAACCGGTCTTGCATCACAACGATGTAGGAATTTCCCTTTTTGGATCGTGGCAATGGCCCCACGATGTCGGTAGATACTTCCTTGAACGGCGCATCCGCCATTCGGTGTGGTTGCATTTTCCCAGGAGTCTTCTGTTGCGAAACTTTGAACTTTTGGCACGAAGTGCAGCTCCTTACATATTTGGCAACGTCTCTAAACATCCCTGGCCAGTAGTACTTCCGGGCTATCCTAGAAATGGTTTTGGCAATTCCCATGTGACCAGCTAATTCGGAATCGTGGTTTTCTTTCAGGATTTCAGTTCTTTGGTCAGTAGGAATACAGAGTTTCCAGGGTCGGCCGGATCCATCTTCAGTGAAGTCGGATGAGTCCCAGAAATGCCTGAATAATTTTCCATTTTCTACGGAATAATCAGGGAAATTTGCCGGATCTTTTTCCACCTCCTGTAACTTCTTGTTATACCATTTGCAGGGGGTTGTTTCTACCTCGGTTAAACACACAGAATTAACGGACGGCAACGGATTCCGGGACAGACGGTCAGCACCTTTGTTCGTAGATCCTTTTCGGTATTGGACTTCGAAGGCTTTTTGTCGGTCTTCTCTCCATTTACATCGGTGTTTCTTCTTCTGTTTGCTGGCCAGTTCCAAAATAGGTTTATCGGCGATGTTTATCTCAGGGGTTTGTTCGTAGACCGGAATCGGTTTGGAAATCGGTCGACCTTCCAGATAGCATTCTGCTGTTTTCAGATTAATGTTGAAGTCATAGTTTGAGAGTATGTCCATTCCCAGAATGAGGTCTACAGGTAGATCAGGAACCAACAGGAATTTTAAGTCGGCCAAGGTATAATCGTCTATCCGGACCATAGTTGTGTAGCGTTTCGGTACGACGGTAGTTTTGCCATTGGCGATCACCACAAATTCATTGAACATGGGTTCTCCCTTTATTCCTTTTTCTTCCAAGCATTCTGCAACTTTCTGGCTGCAGAAGCTTTTGGTGGCTCCTGTATCCATTAATGCCCGGAAGGGCTCGCCTGTCACATGAACCTCTACTAACGGACGATTTTCTTTACAGATGGACGGTGTCAGTGGAGTCAAAGTCTCCGGAGATATGGCTGACCCCGATTTCATACCTCCATTTAGTTTTCCGAACACGGGCAGTCTCTGGAGAGAATATTCTCCCTCTGGCATCGAGAACAAAACAGTTTCGGGGGTCTCCGGCACTCTCGTCGCATGTGGCCGTACCCACCACAGCGGAAACATTGGGTCTGAAAGGAGACTCTCCGGGCTCTCTGTTGATCGGTCCGGTCCGGAGGTGATGAATTCTCAGCCTGACGGTGTGCGGGGGTGGCGGTCGACTGTGGTTGACTGTAAGTATTACTTGTTGATGCTGAACGTGATGTTTGTGTCCGAGAAACTGACTCTGCAGGTTTTGGATGGGCTGCTGCGGTTGCTGGTTGGACTCGATTCTCGGTGTCCAGCGAACAATTGGCCTGATAACGGTTTCGCTGCTGGGTGTGGTAGGTCAGGTGCGGTTCATCAATGAGGCCTGGTTTGGAGGGTGGCCGGGTGTATTGGTGCATCTGCCATTGGACCAGTTCGAACACTTTTCCTTTCCGAAGAAGTTCATCGTAAGTCCTAGTTTCTTGGAAGGCCAAGGCTTGCTGTAGGGACGGTAGCAACCTCTGTCTAATCAGACGGATCTGTTCCTCCTCGGACGGTCGAATACCTGATAGTTTCTGGAACAGGTTCTGCATCCTGGTAACGTAGAGCAGAAGTTTCTCGTCTGGGCCCTGCATTCGCCTTTTTATTTCCTCCAACAGATTTTCCTCATAATTCACCGGTAGGAACGCGTCCTTCAATTGGGCCTTGAAGTCGTCCCAGTTCTGAAACGTTCCCCTCCTGGGGATGAACCAATCCCGAGCATCTGTCCTCAGAAGTTCGTACACAGAGTCAAACACCTGTCGTAAGGGTACTTTCCGTGATTCTGCCAGCCTCTCCACTTCATCAATGAAGTCGGTGACACTCTGGGTCCCATCAAAAGAAATCGACCATTTGTACAGCGGGACAAACGGTGGTGATGTAGGTCGGGCTTCGGGCTCAGGTCGGTAACTGCCTTGTGCCAATGATCTTAGGGGGTTTCTCGGTGGTAGATTTGCCGGGAAAGATACCCCTCGTGTGGAGTTCGCCCAGCGGTCCGGTGTCAGTCTCTCAGGTCGTGATATCGCAGGCGGCTCTTGAGAAGTAGGTATGGCCGGCATTTCCTGTAGTATGCTTCTACATGTCCGTCTAGTGTCATTCATAACTCGATCTGATATGGAATTTCTTTCAGGTGTGCGAGCTCGTGAGATCCTGCCAGCTGACGGTGGAGGGATGTCTTCTCCCAGGTCAATAAGGGAGGGCTCGACCCTTGCTGCTCGCTGTGGCTGAATTGGAGACATCCCAGGTGACGGTGGGACCTCCAGATCCAGGAGAGACCTTCCTTCCGGCTGCGACGACGGTTGCTGACTGCTGACTTTGTGAACTGCCTGTAAAGCATCCAAGGCCTTGAGGGTGGCTCCTTTGAGCTGATTTACCACCTGTAATTGTGACTCATCAGTTGTGTCAATAAAATTCAGTCTTCCCTGTATGTGTTTCAGCCTCGTGAAAATGCGCGAATACTCGTTATCGGCGTTGTCGTGATTGAAGTTCTGAACTGCCTCTACTAAATCGGTGAGCTTGTCCCGGCACACCTCGATATCTTGAGCAGGATCCATCCATGCCCCAGATTGTAAGGGTGCATCCGAATGGAGAACCTGTCGTAGCAAACTTCGTTTGGTCATCACTGTGCTGGGTACCGTTTGCCCTCGGAGTTGAAGTTCGTAGGTTAGCTCATCACTCAGCAGCCGGTTCACATCCATGATTATTGTTTGCGGTCAAGTCTTTCCACGTAAAGTTGTGTCCAGTTAGAAATGTTCACAGTTGCCGGTTATGTCACTCACGAACTGTGGATTATTTGTTTATGCGTACAGGTAACAGTAAAAATATAAATGTCGCAACAGTTACAATAGCCGGAATAACACCAAATCTGTCTTTATTTCACTCACCAATAATTGTTCAGATAAAGAATAGAAAAGAAGAACTTTCAGTCTTAAGTACAAAAATTCAAAACCACCTACCTCGGAATAATCCTTTAACGGTTCCTGTAACAGAAAATTAAACAACGAAATCCAATAATATCAAAAACAACTGATCAGTACTGAAAGTTCAATGTTCATCAGACCAGAAAAGATTCAATATTTCATAACAGTTCAAAAAAACAATGGCAACAAATCAAACTCAGAAAAATGTATTTATTTCACACAGTTTTCAAAAAGAAATATCAGAAACAGCGGGTTTGCACAGTTCAGGCATAAAATTCAATATATGGTACTCACTTCACTTACCGAATAAATCGGGAATCAACTCAGTTCAGAAAGTCAATTTCGAACGAAAAAAAAAAATGCACAGTATCAGGTAATGAATACGGTCAGAATCGGGGCGCAAATTTTGCACAGAAACTCTATTTTTGCAGTCCCTGCTCGGGCGCCATTTTGTAATAGGGTTTTCTTCCCTTTTTGGAAACCTTACCTCGAGCGCCAGCTATTCTTTTTGCTTATAAGGTAGAATAGCAAACCTGCCAGGATAGCTGCTTAGTCGGAGACAGAGTTCGGTTGTATCTAGGGTGGTAGCGATAACTGAGAACTCGAAAATAGAGCAATTCACACAATTTATTCAATAGATTGAAATAGTGATACAAATGCAATAATGTCAAGAAAATATCAAATATGCAATAATAAGAAAATATCAAATATTCACCAATAGCAATAAAACATTAAATATACGTTAATCCCAAGATATATCACATATGCAGCAATCAGAAAATATCAAATATACACAGTTAAAGAAAAGTGATTCAGTTTTGCCTGACTGCGAGCATTTATTCAAAAGAAATATTTTACGGTACGAGTCAGCCAGAATAGAAGGGGGGGAAAATTGAATTAAACGGAGAATTTAAATCTACAGTTGAAAAGAATGTGGGACGGATATGAAAATGTATAGTGCTCACTGTCTGTCCGATATTCTTTCAGTCCGGAAACTCAAAAGGGTTATATTGTCTACTTAGCTTGTTTTACGTCTAGAAAGGTCGGGTTTGGCCAGGTTAAATATAAATGGTCAAACAGGACGCACCGAACAAGGGGCGCGAAAGATCGGTACCGAAACGGAATTAGACTCCACGATCTATAGCATAGGTTTGCATAAGCCCTCCAGTCTGATAGTGAGACTACTCGCCACTAAGATTCAGACATTATCGAGCACTGACTAACTCAGATAAACATACTATAGACTCAGGAAATCTTGTACGAATAAAGGAAGATTTAATACGGATCTCGACGTAACAGCTATTTTGATAGACTCAACGAAGATACAGGAAAATGAGACTGAAATGAATTGGATCGGTACTTACGGTTTCAGTGCACTACTTTTCACTCGGTAAAGAAAAGAGAAAATCAGGAATTACGTTCGTTAAACTTTCGACTCAAAAAGAAAGGAAATTTCGGAAACGCAAGAAAATACTATTCGATTTAGGCCGGAGCAAAATGAATAATGGGGTGTCCCAGATGAGGGGAAAACCGCCTTTTATAATCTCCCTGAGTGGGGAAGAAATGACAGGCGCAGAAATGTTATTTCTCTAGAAAAGTACTCCGGTAAAACATCTTCGAATCTGGCTTATCGTACGTATAAACTAGAAAAACGGCGTTATCTACATTCTACGTGGTTCTTATGACTCTTTTTACTAGATTCTCTGCATGCAAAACAATATCGAACGAACCATATTCGATCTTCTCGGTTTAATTCTGAACGGAAATGAAATGCAGGAATTCGAAATAAAAATCCGGAAAAATTAATTTAAGATGAAGACCGATTTCATGATCGAAAAATCGAGCTTCGTCACACTGGCCATAATTTGTATATAGCTTGATTTGGTTGTTTTCTTAGCCAAAGTGACCGTCAGCTGGCTCAACAGTGGTGGGTTCGCCAATGGGAGCAACGAAAACATGTAAAAAAAATTTGAGTTTCAGTCATTTTAACCCTTTTGAAATTCACAGAGATGGTTGTTTATATAATTATTCGAATAAAAAAAATCGTCCGCTGGCTGTACGTTGATGGAAAACCCGTCCGCTGGACATGAAAACTTGTAAAAAGAATTTTGAGTTTCAGTCATTTTAACCCTGCTGAAATTTACATATGGTTGTTTATATAATTACTCGAATAAAAAAATCGTCCGCTGGCTGTACGTTGGTGGAAAACCCGTCCGCTGTATATTATTGATGTCTGTAAAATATGAGGAGAAACATGACAACCTCATTTCATTTATACAATAAATAACACCATACAAAGATTCAGAAGAAAATAATAACATTGTTGACTTTTGTATCGTCAATATTATTCGGAATTCAATTGTACGGTTCATATGACAACAATATGAAAACTTCCACATTGTGGCATATAATCATAGTACGTAACAACACGAAGTGACAGAATGCGGGTATCAGGGCAAAGGAAAACGCGAACCAAAATACACTAAAAATCAATAGCCAAGAAAAACACCGCGAAGACACCGGAATAACAGCGAGGGTGTACAAAACAACAGCCACAGCTGAACGGCGAAAGATCGACCGATGTCAATCGACGTACCTACCTGTTTATGATCAGCCTCCGCTTTCAGTCCGGCCAAATCTCCACACTGTAACCGAGAAATCACGGTCTTTCGTGGCATCTCCGCCGCGACATCTTCGCACGTGTCCAGATTGGCAAAAATGGATTTTTCGACAGTCAAGGCCCAATTGACGTGTGCGATCTAACGGACCTCACGTCGGGCAGGAACTGACGAGACCGAGCGTTCGTCAACGCTGCCGGATCATTTCCCGTACCGATTCCGGTGCCGGTTGGCCTGAGAAAACAAGGTGAAGAGGCGAGGTCGGCGGCGGCAGAGGCGCAAGCGCAACGACGACTCGTCTATATGTCCCAGCAGCGTTCCTGCTGGCCCGGTTGGGGCAGCAGGGGTTGTGATGTTTCCTTCTTTGGGGAGGACGATTTTCCAACGGAATTTTCCGTTGTTTTGGGGCTGGATTTAGGTTCGGAAGTTTAGCGAAGCCAAGCCTTGGAGTATGAAAATGATCAATTTATATGTGTATTTATTGCGGTTTGCGCAAAACAAATATTTTATAGAAAAACTGTTCAACGCCTTATTCGAAGGTGGTAGTAGTTTCAATATTAGTGATGAATATAGTCATTGAGTTAGCCAAAAAAACCCGGGTTCGGATCTGCGCCCAAGGGTTGGTCTTCGAAACCTTGTTGAGAAAAATCACGAATGTTCAAATGGAAAATAACAAACTTTACGTTCAACAAAGTAAAGAAGAACAAAGTAGAGGCGTTAATTCAAATGCTTATTATATTATATTATATTCCAATCAATTGTTTAGGTAGTTTTCTGCCGTCCAAGTCCGAGAAACCCCTTTGTGCCTCGTTGATTGGGATGGAGTTGAGGCGCTCAGCCCTGGATCCTATTGGCCAGTCTAAGTACTATAGACGAGATGGTAATGGGCCTCCAGTTATCGATCCTTTGGAGGTTCTCCGTGCCTTTAGGGACCAGCGTTGTTCGTGACTTTTTCAGTGGACATACTGCGTGTATAGCATGATGTTGAGTAGTAACTCCAACCTGACAGTGGGTATCCTCTTTAAGGCAGCCGCAGTCATACCGTCGGAGCCCGATGAGAAGTTGTGATATTTACTCACCTGAGATGTAATTTCGCCGGGAGTTATTGGCCTGTATAAGTCGACTATTTGCCATGTCCTCTATGGGGTCATCGTCCTTTATAGAGTCTGTGCCCAGGATCTCTTTGTATGACGTTTGCACGTTCACTTTAGAGGGGCGCGCCAGGTTGTATACCAACATGTATTTCTATGGAGTTCAGTTCTTAGATCGGGAATCATAGATTGGTGAGAAAGTCACTACGTAAACTACTAAGGAAGTTGTGAAGAGTCTCGATCAGAACTTCTGTTGGAGTCCAGCAGATGTCTGCTTAGATAGCTGGGGTAGGATACTGTTTTTCCTCTCTCGTATACATTGACTCTGGAGTAAACTTCTTTGAGAACTGCACGAAGAGATTCACTGAAGTATATATAGCACCATCTTATTCTATCTATGCTCATGTCTTCTATGTTCTTTATAATATTCAACCAATGGATTCTGATACTTGCTACATGCTACATCTATTCAACTGTAAAGCTGAGGGTTTTTGCTTTTAGAAGAACTGGTTGGTTCTTTCTTTTCGTTTTCCATCATATGTAGTTCGAAAACTCCTGCCACCTGGACCAATAAAGGCCTGTTTCACCTTTGTGTCCAATCAAGTGTTTTATTTATGTATTTACCTCATTATTTCCCATCCATTATTTCACGGACTTGAATTATCACGAAACTGAATTACCACGACATAACATAGAGTTTTACCAAACTAGATGATCACAAGCCAAGCCAAAAGTATAAAATCCCCTTCAGTGTAAAATACAGCGAAGGATTTGCCCTTTTAACGACCCTTCGAAGATATCTCAAGCTCAACTAGGGACTTTTTGTTTCAATATGTATTGCATTATTTCATCTCCCTCAATCCAAATAATATATTTTATAAAACAAAAATTTTTTATTTCTCTTGTTTGATATGCCCATGAGAAATGTTTTGGAGAAATGGAAATTTCATATGCTTCTTCAACTGATCAGATTAGTCCGAATAAAATTTTTTGTCATGTAGTATAGCGCCAAATGTTCAAATTCAAGACATTGTTTTAATTAATTTGCATCACTCACATTCACATAAATAATTAGTCGGGTCAATTTAGACATTCAAGGTTACATTAATACCCAACAAGCTGAAAGTTGGTGCAATTGTTCAAAACCTTATTATGAATAAAATCTGAAAGTTTTCCATTATTCCGCTGTACGGAAATATTTCAGTCAAGGTCAAAGGTGAAGAATGCGTTTTTCGCGATTGTCAGCAAAAAGGCAAGTTTTATCATGAAATTACTCCAGACAAAATTGTAGAACATATAAATATCTATAAAATATGTATCAACTTTTTTTCCTAAGAGCCACCGTTTTTGGGATATAACAGATCAAAAAGTTATGAAAGTTGTAATCGTCATAATATGCATTTTGGGCCGTGAGTTTATCCATCATACTATACTTATTTTTCAGTGTACCCCCAGATAGATCGATACACAATTTTGATTCACCCTGTATACGTGGCCAAATCCTGCATATTATGACGATTACAACTTCCATAATTTTTTTGAACCGACGACGACAATACCTAGAAAGTTTATTAGGGTATTAGGGGTCATAAATACCGTACAGCATTCCTATTCCGTACAATGGGCGTGCCTGTTTTCAGTTCCTTGAAATTTTCGCTTGGTGCCATCTAGCGGAATTCGAGTTTCGCCACAAGGTGGTGTACAGCTTTAAACCCACCTTGACGCGAATGGTAGAATAAACACCGCTTCCTCAACGTGGGCGGAAATATCCGTAACTAACATACTTGTTGTGTAAAATCGATAAATAAATCGATGAGGCGCTTTGGCATAAGAGGGCGCTCTCTCTTGAGTAAGGGTACAGTGAAGAGAATCTTGTCTAATCACTGTAAAAAGGGGACACTTGTTGTGGTTCTTGCACATAGAGGTCGCTCTCGTCAATAGTTGCGGCGCTCGTCATTGACATTTATTTTCAATATTTTCTTGAAGCTGTAAGCTATAAGATGTATAATTTCATGCTCCCCAGAATTCAATTTCATGTCAAACCATTTTAGGATTTTATTATCACATATTTTAGTAAAATCAGAATCCTTCTATCCCAAGCCAATTTCGAGAAAACTCAGATTTGGTAAAATGGAAATTCTCGTCCAATATTTTCGAAGAGAATTTTTATTTTAACATATCTGAGTTTTCTCGAAATTGGCTTGAGATAGAAAGATTCTGTTTTTACTAAAATTATATATATATATATATATATAAGATTTCATGAATTTTAGTAAAATCAGAATCCTTCTATCCCAAGCCAATTTCGAGAAAACTCAGATTTGGTAAAATGGAAATTCTCGTCCAATATTTTCGAAGAGAATTTTCATTTTAACATATCTGAGTTTTCTCGAAATTGGCTTGAGATAGAAAGATTCTGTTTTTACTAAAATTCATGAAATCTTATATGTATTTGGATCAACTCTCATCGGATGAAGCTGAGTCCATCCTGTCCAATATTTTCGAAGCGAATTTTTATTTTACCACATTTGGGTTTTCTCGACATTGGCTTGAGATAGAAAGATTCTGTGTTTACTAAAATTCATGAATCCTATATGTACTCGGAGTGAAAATCATCAGAAGAAGCTGAGTCCATCGAAAGTTTTCCCATCATAGAGATTTCTGTTTCGACAACGTTGATAAACATTCAGACAACATTCTTAACTTGTCGTGCGATTACAGAGTTACAATTTTTTTTTGATTCGATAATATTTAAAAGCCAGAGCAGCATCCAGATTATTCTCTAGGTTTGTGATTTTTTCGTCAAATTTTATCGAATGAAATTAGGAATAACTCGAAAACGACGCATTTCATTGAGAAACATAAAGATTCTTTTGTTTTCTAAAATGATTGATTGTTTCGAAAATATAAACCGGGTATCTTTTTCAAAAAATCTTGCGTGGATTCATGAGTCGGCTACGGTTTGACTTTCATACCAGGAGAAATATTGAATACTAATGTTGATTGAGGCGTAGGGAGTGAACACTCAACCAAAATTCAGTTTTGTTGTTCGATGCATGCCATGAAATCCGTTACACAATCCAAACGACTGCCTGTTCAATATAATATCTATATACAGGGTCTTTCACGAGGAACCTCACCCATATTTATACGGGAAACTACTGAACGTATTTTCATGAAATTCAGCACTTATAAGTATTCCACGATGCTAATGAAATCTAAAATATTTTCAAGGCATGAGCACCTCCGGTTTTTCCGGAAATGACGTCAACTTCCGTTTTTCAAATTAGAACACCATTTTTTTATTGCAGAAATAGATTCCTTAGAAAATTTAAAGTTATTTTGATGTAACATTTTTCAGTTTTGGTTGGAAAATTCTCTCTGAGCGGGAAAATTCGAAAAAATAATCGAAAATAGAGCTCCGCTGAAACAAGAATAACTTCGAGATTTTTGGATGCTAAATTTTCATTTTTGGGATTTTTCAAGATGTAAGATTGATGTATCCACTTTGAAAATCGAAATCGCGATTCATGATACATGGGGTGAAAAAATCGCTTTCAAAGTTAGGGATGACAAAATCGTGAAAAATCATTTTTTTCAAATTAGAACCCCATTTTTTTATGGCAGATATTGAATCTACGTTAAAAAATAATGTGAGTGTATGCACCACACCCTTGCCCTAAAGTGGATATTTTTTGAGTTATTCACAAAAAACTGTTTTTCGTCTTGAATTTTCAGCTATTTCTTTTCCCTTCACGCCAAAAAGATGAAATTTTCAGGAACTGTTACTTAAACCATGTTTTAGATTTTACTACCCTAATATGCAAGAGAAAAAAGTTACAGGTTGTTCCTAAATAGATGGCGAATTTGGATTCGAATTTGTATCGGAAACCTCTTAATTTCAACTAATCGGCCATCGGTTTTCTCTCCAGTGATAAATAAATAATTCCTTATGAACCATATGCAAAAACTTACCATGTTTCACATTCTTTTTTTTAATGATAGATATCATTAATTACATGCTACTGAATAAAGAGGAATTTGGCAGATGTAATTAATGATATCTATCATTAAAGAAAAAGAATGTTAAACATGGTAAGTTTTTGCATATGGGTTCATAAGGAATTATTTATTTATCACTGGAGAGAAAACCGATGGCCGATTAGTTGAAATAAAGAGGTTTCCGATACAAATTCGAATCCAAATTCGCCATCTATTTAGGAACAACCTGTAACTTTTTTCTCTTGCATATTAGGGTAGTAAAATCTAAAACATGGTTTAAGTAAAAGTTCCTGAAAATTTCATCTTTTTGGCGTGAAGGGAAAAGAAATAGCTGAAAATTCAAGACGAAAAACAGTTTTTTGTGAATAACTCAGAAAATATCCACTTTAGGGCAAGGGTGTGGTGCATACACTCACATTATTTTTTAACGTAGATTCAATATCTGCCATAAAAAAATGGGGTTCTAATTTGAAAAAAATGATTTTTCACGATTTTGTCATCCCTAACTTAGAAAGCGATTTTTTCACCCCCTGTATCATGAATCATGATTTCGATTTTCAAAGTGGATACATCAATCTTACATCTTGAAAAATCCCAAAAATGAAAATTTTCCATCCAAAAATCTCGAAGTTATTCTTGTTTCAGCGGAGCTCTATTTTCGATTATTTTTTCGAATTTTCCCGCTCAGAGAGAATTTTCCCACCAAAACTGAAAAATGTTACATCAAAATAACTTTAAATTTTCTAAGGAATCTATTTCTGCAATAAAAAATGGTGTTCTAATTTGAAAAACGGAAGTTGACGTCATTTCCGGAAAAACCGGAGGTGCTCATGCCTTGAAAATATTTTAGATTTCATCAGCATCGTGAAATACTTATAAGTGCTGAATTTCATGAAAATACGTTCAGTAGTTTCCCGTATAAATATGGGTGAGGTTCCTCGTGAAAAACCCTGTATATATATATATATATTGCTATGACTCGGTATCGAGTATGAAGATACACAAGAAGGAACATTTACAAATATTTATAATCCTTCTTCTTCTTCTTCTTTCCTATATGAGCTGGTAGGTCATATAGGTAGGCGTCAGCCTGTTGATAGTTATTCAGCCTCTTCCGACGTAGATGTCCAGCATTCTTTCCAACGTTTCGGTGGTCTCCCCTGAGTTCTCTTTCCTGTGGGTTTATTCTGCCTTGCACCTTTAACCAGTCTGCTCTCAGGCATCCTCTCTATGTGTTTATTCCAGTTCTTTCTCCTCTGCCTTACAAACTTTCCCACATCTTGAATCCCGCTTCGTTCCCTGAGTTCCTCGCTTCTTACCCTGTCCAGTAAAGTCTTTCCGTGTATTCTCTCCTTATTATCCTCATCTCTGCCGTTCTCATCATTTGTGTTGTCCTTGCCGTATCTGGTCTTGTCTCCGCAGCATAAGTCATGATGGGTCGGATGGCTGTCTTGTATATTCTCACTTTGCTGTCTATGTTAAGATATTTATTGCGCCATACAATATCCTGAAGACAACCTGATATCCTCGACGCTTTCATTGTCTGATTTCTTACTTCCCGCTTTAGGTCTCCGTCGCTAGTGATGTCTGCTCCTAAGTATATTTATTTATAATCCAAAACTATTATTACAGGCGACACTATCTTCTGTGAGTCCTTCGATGACTGAAAAGGCCTATTCGTGAGGTTATAACTCTGCAGCATTCAGGACACTCGAAACTTCCTTGAGCTGATGGGTTTCGACGTCTGCTCGAATCAGCGTTGTAGCTGTTCACAACATGTCTCCATTCCGATCTTACCTCCGTCAGGGCATCCCATTCTTTCGGCACATGTAGTTGTTTTAGTTTCTCGTGAAGAGAGTCTTTGTATCTTTTTAGCTGCCCGCCTTGACTTCGTTGCCCGTACGCAAGTTCTCCGTATAATATGCATTTAGGGAGTCTATTTTCGGACATGCGCTGGACGTGGCCGGCCCATCTGAGCTGCGCTCTGCCGACCAGAACCTCTATGCTCTGGCAGTTAGTTCTTTCGAGAACAGCCTTGTTGGAGACCTTATGAAACCATCTGATATGCGTTATCTGCCTCAGGTGCCTCTGCTGCAGTTGGTTTAGTGTTTTAAGATGTTGTCTGTATGTTGTCCCCGCCAGGGATGCCAATTATGTTGGATTGCTTTCTTTTTGTAAATAATAATAATTTGGAAGGTGACTTTTTGACGATCTTTTATTTTGACAACCTTTTATGTCATACAACTAAAATTGTTTATGTAACTTGATAATACGAATAAATACAATATGTACAGTATGTCCCAACATCTTGGGTGCTGCCAGGTTCCTTTGTACTTGTTTTTCTGCCTGAAGATAGTGTTTGTCACAACCAAGTCGTGTTCGGTACATTTGGCAAGTAAAAGCTCACCATTCGAGTTTGCACTGCCTAGACCATTTTTGCCTATGATGCCAGGCCATAGCTCATTCTGCCTACCTACTCTTGCGTTGAAATCCCCTAATAGTATTAGTCGATGATGTTTTGGGATCTGGGTCAGAGTGGTCTCGAGCTGTTCGTAAAAAGCGTCTTTGGCTTCTTGATTTGAAGTCAAGGTTGGTGCGTAGGCGCTGATGACGGTAACATACGTGCTGTCAGGTAGTTGGTACTTGAGCGTCATCAAGCGTTCTGAGATTCCCTGTGGCAACCCATGAAGTTTCGGGACAAGGTCGTTCTTAATGGCAAAGCCCACACCATGAATCTTTCTAGAGCCGACAGGAAGACCCTTCCAGAAAAAGGTATAGTCACCATCCGTGAGACTGCCTTCATTTAGGAATCTAGTTTCGCTGAGAGCCGCAATATCCACATTGAGACGGTTGAGCTCATGACTTATCGTGGCGGTTCTCTGTTCGGCGTGATCCGAATTGTCGGAGTCTTGAAGAGTGCGAACGTTCCAAGATGCAAAATGGAACGATTTCTTCTTAGATCGATGGTCTGTTCGAGTAGACACCCTCCCCCGGAGATCCGAATGGGAGGGTATTTTAACTCCGGATATTTCTGTTCTACTAAAACAATCCATCTTGTGTAGCAGCTGCGTGTGTGTATAGCCGAAAGTAGCACGCTCTTCTCTCAGCTTTGGCTACAGCCGTGACGCTTGGTGTATCCATGGCACAGAAGGTCTGCGACGATGGGCCTCCCGCCAGGCCTTTTGGGTAGCCTGGAGTGCGATTTCCTGCACTCCCTTCGTGAGCTGTTGTAATTGCTCACGGAAATCATAGGGTTATCCCGCCCATGCTCGGTCGCCAGAGCCTCGTTGGTAAAAACAGGGTGCACCACTTGAAGGTGAGGCTGACATTTGGGTAGCAGAGGCTATATATTCGCATGATTACCCCTTACCCCTTATATAATATCTGATTAATTACGGACAGACATTCCTAAAAAGTTCTTCACGTTATCTTGGGTTGATAGGAATTTTTCAAGGTGAAATATAAAATTATGAAAATGACTAGTACAATTGAATATCGTCGTTAAAACCCGAAAAATGTGTAACTCCCAATTCAATCAAAAAAGAGATAATATATATAATATCTGATTAATTACGGACAGACATTCCTAAAAAGTTCTTCACGTTATCTTGGGTTGATAGGAATTTTTCAAGGTGAAATATAAAATTATGAAAATGACTAGTACAATTGAATATCGTCGTTAAAACCCGAAAAATGTGTAACTCCCAATTCAATCAAAAAAGAGATAATATATATAATATCTGATTAATTACGGACAGACATTCCTAAAAAGTTCTTCACGTTATCTTGGGTTGATAGGAATTTTTCAAGGTGAAATATAAAATTATGAAAATGACTAGTACAATTGAATATCGTCGTTAAAACCCGAAAAATGTGTAACTCCCAATTCAATCAAAAAAGAGATAATATATATAATATCTGATTAATTACGGACAGACATTCCTAAAAAGTTCTTCACGTTATCTTGGGTTGATAGGAATTTTTCAAGGTGAAATATAAAATTATGAAAATGACTAGTACAATTGAATATCGTCGTTAAAACCCGAAAAATGTGTAACTCCCAATTCAATCAAAAAAGAGATTTTGATGCCATCTCTTAGCGGTTTTCAACATCTACATGCTCAGAAATTTGTGTGGTTCCATCTAACAGTTTAATATTTTTCCCGCGCAAAATCGAATAATGTGTTTTGGAAAATATTAAGGGAGTACTGGTAATGAAAAAAATTATTTTTGCCTCTCCTGTACAATCAGCTAGAATGGAGTTACACATTTTTCGGGTTTTAACGACGATATGCTCTGTAGTGATATCACAAGAAATTGAATTTCCGTGATACGTCTATCTATCGATTTAT
The DNA here is from genome assembly GCA_951802165.1 of Adalia decempunctata. Lineage (NCBI taxonomy): Eukaryota > Metazoa > Arthropoda > Insecta > Coleoptera > Coccinellidae > Adalia > Adalia decempunctata. Next base: position 29,256,612 of record OX637703.1, on the reverse strand, counting down.
TTCCAAACGAAAATGAGTTGCTTGGAAACATCAGGAGTCCGTAGAATGAGTGGTGTTTCCCCAAAGCAACTCATTTGAATTTGGAAGTGAAAGATATACTTATGAGGTAAATTCAATCTCGTGTGATATTTTATAAGAACATTTCACGAACAAAATTAAATCTCAGAAACTCCATATTCGAGAAAAGCAAGGAAAAACTCATGTTGACGTCTACAATTTATATTCATCAGTTGTCAAAACGTTCTCGTATCCATACAATCCCAGATTATACTGTAGTCCAATCGTTGAAAATACCGAAGTTGTCAGACCAATCATAATTCAGAGACAGTTGATATTATCACGTTAATACGTGCTGTCCTTCGACTGTGATTGGTCAGTTTTTGAAATGAGTGAAATAGTCGCGATAATACGAGCTGTCTTTGGACTGTGATTGATCAGTTTTTGAAATGAGTGAAATAGTCCGAGGAATACCATATTCGAATATTTCCAATTCATCATTTTCCCAGAAAATATCATGAATGCTTTTCACAAAAAATTCTAATCATTTCATACAATTGAAATAAAGATTGCCCTTTCATAGCCTTGAGTGTCGCTTAGGCAACGATGCAGTCGGTTTATTTCAGTAAGCCGAAGCGGTGCAGTTGGCCCTGAGGAACCTTAGAAATTTGAAGGTTTTGTGGATGAAAATACCCAACCCTGAAAGTATTGTCAGGGGTTGACCCTTCTGTTTGAAATTATAACACAAAAAATCAGAATGTACGTTTTTCATGATGGAAAGTGGAATTCAGAAGAAAAAAATGGAATTGTCCCAATTTCTGATCATTTGTTTCTGAAAAAATCTGATGGAAATACTCGCTATGGATAATTTAGGAACGATCAATATCAAGTTATTATTTAGATAATGAAGGCGTGGCACGATTTCCGATTTCCACATATCTGAAGAAAAATACTTTTTTTCCAGGAGAACAATGAATCCGATGAAAACGATGTTTTATGATTGAAAGAGCGACATTTTTTCCTATTTTCATTGATAATAATTCCTTTTCTTAATCGTACATAATACACAATTCCTTGGCTTTGAAAGATACGAAACCAAATGGTTGAACATTTCTCGACGACATTCTTTGGCTTTCTTCGTGTACTATAGACTATTTTGTACTGAACTAGTGCAGTCTATGCAAAAGCCAACAGCGAACGCATCTTAAAATGATGTGAGGAAGAAACTTTCGAGTTGAAATAAATTATTAAACATCGTTGACAATGATATCGCATTATGGTCTAGGAGAGAATGTATGAATTATGTACGTTAACAGTGAAGAGTTTTCAGATAATACGTTTCTCTTCAATTATTATTGTCTGTTCATTTGGTTTTGAAATTCCTCGACAATCATAAAAGATCAGTTTATCATAAATAAATACTCGTAGGTATTATAATTTTATAAACGAAAATGATGTGTGGAAGTCGATCGCAATCATGTCTGCCATAAATGAAAAATTCAAAATTTTGTGTTTCTTGTCCAATCTATTTCGAGTATTTTTAATCTTAATCTTAATTTTGACAGAAGTGCATCTGAACTAGAATTGAGTGTGACAATAGTTTCCAGAACTGGTATAATACATCTGAAATAATACCAATATTATTCATCTTATTTAGCCAATAAAAATAATCAGCCAATGAAAAAGCCGGGCTTTGGTGAGAATCCAGGTCTGCGCAATATGTGGAAATGTTAAGAATAAAGATAACTTAGGGCCAACTTCACCGACATATTTTCAAGTGGAACTTAGCCCCGAGTTACACTCAACTTTCAAGGGGTAGTTGATTGGACGTTCAGGCCACGAGATGGATGTTTGAATTTAAATTTACAATATTTGCTGCCACCTTGCAATAAAAAGTTGGGTTTTATACGAATATTAAAATATATTTTTTTGGATTGCAATTTTGAAAGAATGCGATGAAGATTTCTGATTGAAACATTCACAATTCAAATAATCAGTGCTTATGAATAATAGTATTATATAATCAACGAGCGGTAATGAAGTCATAACACACGCAGATGAATTTTCATCAAGTTTGTTATGGCCATTACCGCGAATTGAATACTATTCATCTACGACTTCTTCAGTACAATTCGAATTAATCTGCATTTTCAAAATTGAAAACAGTTGTCAAAAGCAATCCTGTGGTCGAGAATCGTACCATATCTCATTTTGTACGTACATATTTCCATAGGGCATAGATGTATAGAAACCCTGGTGTAAGTGACTCCTAACTAAAAATCAGGACCAAAAATTGAAGAACAAATCGGTACTCTATTGTAGATCGGGTCCTACCTAGTTCCGGAATTATCCGCAATATCACGGTCGTGGCGCTATTGCGGTGATGAAAAATAGCGCGACTCCTTTCGGGAGAAATGAAAAGTAGAACACCATCTCAGATTTCCGATCGACAAGAGAGTCTGGAACAGAATCTAATCGGTGTCAACCATATATCTATTAACATCAAGATGGATTATACCCCTGCTTTTCACAGTCTCAAAGTGAAGCCAAATCTTTGGTAACGATTGAGTTGTACGCTTGCGTCAACTGGAAATGCAAAAATTGCGAGAAATTTAGAGGTTATGTTTATTCTGAAAGACAACAAGAAAATAGATATCGAGAATGAAAATATGTCACTTAAATACTTTCAGTTCAATTTTAGAATATGAATAGGAGTTAACAATGATATTCAGGACTTGAAGAAAACGGAATAAAGCGATAGAACATTTCACATGAAATTGTGTGGTTATGATCGAAACTATTCACATGAAGTTATGAAGAAATGTAGAACCATAGAAAATTATAAATATATAATTTTAGCGTAGTTGCTAATAAGTATGCGTAAGTGTAGCTCTCGTTCCCCTTAAATCCAGGGTCAGTTGTCGCTACACCATAGAACTTATAGTACATGGAATGCTATTACCAGATCAAAAAGTCGCTAAACATCCCAAGTTGGTGGAATACTGAAATTTCCATGATAACGACTTGTCAAGAACAGAAACACATAAATGTTTGCCGAAATGACAAGTGAATCGGATCTCAAATTCATAGTATTTCTGTTCTGTATGACAAGTCGTAACCATGGCAACATGGAAATTTCAGTATTCCACCAACTGGACATGTTTATCCATTTTTTCAAGCTGAGCACCAAGGCTAATGTCATTCCATGTACTATAAGTTCTATGCGCTACACGCATGCCTAGGGATATGTAAATTATGTTTCCATGCAGTGGCGGCGCGTGGATTTATATTTTGAGAGTGCACATGTGGGCAGATACCGGGGGGTCTAGAGGGTACGGACTACATAGGGAAGGGGGGTTCTGGGGAGGACAAAAATGTGAAATCAACCTTCGAAGCTGAAGCATAACGGCAAACTATAACCATTTGGAAAATGTTTGAAATGTCAATTGTTTCATCACTTATCACGGACACGAATTTTGAGGCAGCAAGTTCTTTCTCAATGTGTGCATGACACATAGAAAGCAATGAAAGCATACAGTCCAACTATTCATTTTGAATGTCTATGGATGTTCCGCTGAATACTGTGGATTGATCCAAATGATCCCTGAGTGCTAAATCTAATTCAGACGAAATATTGAAAAGACCAGGACAGGCAATTTTGATTTTTGTTTCTTTTTTCTTATGACAGCGAATTTATTTTCGAATATTGTACGCTAATGCTAATCCTATTCCCCAAATTTGCGGCCATAATTGTGCGAAATACAACCAATTAAATATTTTTGTGTGTTCTCTTGAGTGAAATATTATTATTTGCCTTCATGTAGATAAACAAACATTTATAAATGAATAATATTTAACTCCTATGACTTTGATTAAGTCCCTTGTGGCCTTGTTTTTTCTACAAAACCGCTAGATGACGCCTCTGTTTTTTTTAAGCCGCTATCGGCTGTTAGTAATAACGACCGAGTATACATAGCGCAGAGTCGCAGACACAATGAACATAATTTGAATTAAGAGTTGCCTATCTATAGCTTTTCTATGCAACAGACGACCGTGCACATGCAGGATGTGTACCAATAGGCCTTTTCGGAAACCTACTCTGGGTTACTAACTCGATCCATTGAGGTCACGTGACGGATCTTCTTGGATCACAGACCCGGTCTTAAGTTTACGAACTATCAGGTTAAGGATGATTTTTTTTCAGCATTTTTTGGTTTTTCTGGTATGGCGGAAAAATATTTTTTTGGCACAACAGTAAAATTTTTATAACATTCTCGATGGTAACCACTGTCATACAAGCCATCCGGTAAAACTACATCTTTGAATTTGAGGTTATGGATTATTCGCTGTTTGAAAATGTTTTTGCACTTTTTCAATATTTCTTCGGAGAATAATATAAGTTTATCATGAGATTTTTTACAAAATGTACATTTCAATTTTTCTTCTTTCATGATTATCACTATTACAAACAACTTAATAAAACACTCACAACTAACCTGAATAACCTGATGTAAACAACAAAAACATGTGCTCTCGCCGGCTCGAACTATACTGTATACTATAAGTTATATATATTTATATCATAAGTTATATAATATTACACGCAAACAGCACATACACAGTAGATTGAAACAGATGGTGAGTTTAAGAAGGGGAACCGAGTGATTATGGACGTCTCACTCTGAAGCGCATGCATTGTGCTCTCGCCCTCATACCTGGCCGAATAATTTTTGTCTTAGGGGATGATTGGTCACTCGAATTTGTCTGACTGATTGAATATAACTTTTGAATAAATATGTCAATAACATATTAAAAAATCAGACACGTAAAAATAAGTAAAGTTCATTTATTTTTTGGATAGCTTAAAAGCGTCTGACCAAAGCTCTGGTCCATCAAAATTGTCTGACACTTATGATATTACTTTAAAATAATATTCTTCATGACATATATAAAAATCAGCCATGTGAACTTAAGTTAAATAATTCTTATTTTTAGTTACCTTTCTCACCTGGTACCTGCCCAGGTGTCACTCGGCAAGTTCCACAAAGCGCGTAGGTATTCAAGGCACACGAGACGCTACTGAAAACTTCAGGTTTCATCCGTGTGAAAATAAGTTATATCTGATTGCTCTGGGATCTTGGACTATATCTGCTTATATCAATATTGTCTTCAACATTAAGTGTTGCTTTCAGCATCGAATACTTTGGCCATAAACTTGCAAAATGCCCCTTTTCTGCAATACTCGTAAAGTATGCCAACAAAACCGTTTCAGAACGTTCTTCTCCTTGCACCAAGATCGGAATTCTGCCTAGGTTATATAAATGCGGCTCTTTTGGGATTTATCTAGATCCCAAGCTCACAGGGCCCACTTCCCTGCGAGTACGGCGACAGGGTCCGATGCTTGCATCACCCGAGAGTTGGTAACGTGTGCAGTGACAGCACACGGCGAAAAGTCGCCAAGAGGAGGCCTGCGGGGTTGGCTTCCCCGATCATCAGATCGCAGGCCTCGGCGGGTGGGGGGTATGGTTCCGCTCCCCACCTGGAGTTGTTAAACTCCCAGGCACTGATGACGACCCGGCAGAACAGGTTTCGAATATGGATTCGCAACCTCCCGCAAATCTCGATGTTTTTGGCGCCATCGAGGGAGGCACATTCACAATAACAGTTCCATTTCGCGATGCCTCATGCAGTGTATGTCTCGACACTGCACGCGGGAACTACATGGCGTTGAACATCAACGATGCCATAAGACATGTTTTGTACAAGCACGATCTAAATACCCCTCATTTAAATGCATGGACTGCAACAGGGGGTATGCGTCCAAACATGCAGCCCTGTGCCGTGTGCCGAAATGCACAGGACCGAAGGTACCACCACCGCAGTCAGGTGTGGACATTGCGACAGGTACTTTCGTTGTCGCATGGGGCTGTCGCAACACGAGAGGACGGCTCACCCCCAAATTAGAAATGAAGCTAGGGCAGAAACCTCAGGGGTCCCTAGGCAGTGCGCTCCCAGAGAGGGAGGCTTCTCGGTGGAGGAAGTCAACCCCATGCTGGACCAGGAGCGGAGGTTTTATGGGGATCCTCGTGTTGCGAAAAGATGAGCGATCCGAACCTGTTACCCCTCAGGTACAGGTTCCCGAGACACGGGTGACTCCAGCTCCCGAAGGCTTGCCATCTCCACAGACAGCCGAATGGAGAAAGGGGATATTAGAGCATGCTCTAGCTCATCAGATACCTCCTAACGCCACCCCAGGCAACTGCAGAAGCAGTCCATCTTCTGCGGAGCGCCCTCCAACTCGCCTTGGAGCCAGATTATGAGTTTTCACAAGCTCAGGTCGACTTTCCTCTACCAGGAGGCGACTTCACACTTCCGTCTTGCGGAAGGTGAAGAGGGGGTACTAACCGCCCCAGGGTTCGGGGCAAGGGGCGCAGCAAAAAGCACTTTTTGTACGCCCGAACCCAAGATTTATATAAGAAAAATCCAGGAGATTAGCCAAACTAGTCCGCCAAGGAGTAGATTGGATAGAAGGTAATCAGCAGCCTTCTAAAACGGACGTGAAGTAGCTTTATTCTAAGCTCTGGGGAGAAGCACCGCAGGATGCGGCTCTCCCTTCACAGTGGCCGAAATTCGGAAACGGATTTCGTCAATGAAACAATCTACGGCCCCCGGAAATGACGGTATAAGGCGTACAGCCGCCTTGAAGAAGGGCAACATAGAAGTGCTCCACATGCTGTATAATCTGTTGCTACTTATTGGGAAGATGCCAACAGAGTGGAGTCGCACTACACTGCTCCCCAAAGAAGGGAAGGACCTCACTAAAGCGGAAAATTACAGACCAATAACAATATCTTCCCTTCTCAGTAGAATTTACTGGGGTTGCATTGACCAGAAGATCAGATCAGTAATCGGTTTCACACCCCGTCAACTGGTAAAATCAGATTCTGATCGAAAGCGAGTACTTAAATTTGACAGCTCGATAGTGCTCCGACTGAATATTTTATGTTCGGTTGTCATGACAATCATGCATTAAAGTAAGAAATCATGCATATATCTAATAATTCCTATATGGGCCATGAGCCAATTAAAACTGAAGCTGGGTTTTGGTAACAATCCAGATCTGCGCTTGTGCGGAAATCGTATTATGTCGTGAAACGTATGTCATTCTTAACTTCATGTGAATAGTTTCGATCATAACCACACAATTTCATGTGAAATGTTTCAATCGCTTCATTCCGTTTTCTTCAAGTCCTAAATATCATTGTTAACTTCCATTCATATTCTCAAATTGAACTGAAAGTATTTAAGTGAAATATTTTCATTCTCGATATCTATTTTCTTGTTGTTTTTCAGAATAAACATAACCTCTAAATTTCTCGCAGTTTTTGCATTTCCAGTTGACGCAAGCGTACAACTCGATCGTTACCAAAAATTTGGCTTCACTTTGAGACTGTGAAAAGCAGGGGTATTATCCATATTGATATTATTAGATATATGATTATGGGTCATTAATGGATTATTTCGAGTGCGTTAAAATGAGCTTTTATTCTATGGTTGACGGAAAAAGCATTTTAAAAAGTCCATTGCATCTTTCAATCGTGCATCGAGCAGATTTTATTCTAGGATTATACAACTCTTCTACTTCGTTTTCAGTATTTCGTAGGGGGGGTCATCATCCATTAACGTAGTGCATATCCTGAATCACCTGAATGAGAATTAATCATATTTTTTCATGAAGAAAGAGAAAATCTGGTATAATCTTATAAATGAAACTACTCTTCCGCAGTATGATCAAATAAAAAAAGATAATATAAACCTCACCAAAATGAATTTGAGAGTTCGTGGCTATATTGGACTATTATAGACAAAAGGGAATTAAATCCAGTTGAATTCTGTCGACGTTTCGGATATTTATTGTTTGATTACATTCAAAACAATGGTGTTGTCCTTAATCATGACTAAAAAGCAGCAGATGTTAAAATTATATCATATTAATGTACACAAACATATAAATACCTAATTCATTTGAGTTATTTGAAATTTAAATAAAATCATACGATCGTCAATTCGTTTAGATCATCAACAAAACTTGCTACAAACAATGAATGCAATTTAAAAACTCTGAAAATATCCTTCCTCTGTAAAATCCAAAACATAAACCTACACATTGAACGACATTGACACAGGTCAACTGAAGACAGATGATTGACAGTTACATCTTTCTATACTTATCATATCTACAGTGTGAACAATCATAATATATCATCCAATGTGCGCAACCTTATACTCAAGTACACATCTCACACAATCAAAGAGTCAAAAATATAAAATATACACATACAAAGAGAAGGACAAGTACAGTCGGTGGTCAATAAATAACATAAAATAGTGACAATTATTAACTCTTTCAGGAGGCTCAACAACAGTATTCTTACCTCTTATTCTTTATATTTATTTATTAGGATGTTGTATATTCTACTTAAATTTTGAGTATTTTTATTAATAGTATCATTCGCCTTTATATGTATCATTTCACTGATAGTACGTTTTCTGTATTTAGTTTCAGAATCTTCGATGGTGACACCCTGGAAATTGAATTTATGACCGGTATTGACGTGATGTTGAACTAAAGCCGTTGCATTGTCGTCATCTCTCGACGAATGTGTGTTACAACTGTATACATGTTGTTTAATTCTATTAGAGAGGAGCTGTTTAGTTTGACCTATATATGAACTATTGCAACTTGAACACGGTATTTTATATACAACGTTGGATTGTTTTTCTATAGGAAGTGGATCTTTAAGTTTAGTGTACAAGTTGTTCAGGTGTTTTTGTTATAGCAGGCTAAGGTGCAATTATGTTTCTTTGCTATGGTTTTAATTCTTTCCGTGAGACCTCTTAAGTATGGAAAACTGCAATAAACTTTGCTGGATTCTTCATTATTCTTCGTAGTAATCGTGGGCCTGGGGTGAGATTGCTGGTGTTGGTTGATCAACCTTTTAATTAAACTGGCAGGGTAGTTGTTAAGCCTCAATATAGAAGTGATCTTGTTGTGAATTTCTCGGTGGAATGAAGGGTCACTTAGTGAGAAAGCCCTATATATTAGATTTTTAGCTGTTCCTATCCTTTGGTTGAGAGAGTGTTGAGAATGATAATTGATGACCCTATTCGAACTCGCGGGTTTAGTATACCATTTTGTAATCAACGATCCATCTTGCTGTTTTTTAATAATTAAGTCCAGAAATGGAATATTATCATTCACTGATTTTTCAATTGTGAACTGCAGTCTTTTATCATAGCTATTAAATGCCTGTAATACAAACTCAGTTTTGTCTTCCGGAACTGCCATAATAGTGTCATCAACGTACAGTTTTAGCAATGGAATTCTGAAAGGAAACCTACTTACTGTCTTATTAATCAAAGTGAACATTATTAAGTTAACCAGAATTGGACTTGCTGATATTTATTTTTTTGACTCTTTGATTGTGTGAGATGTGTACTTGAGTATAAGGTTGCGCACATTGGATGATATATTATGATTGTTCACACTGTAGATATGATAAGTATAGAAAGATGTAACTGTCAATCATCTGTCTTCAGTTGACCTGTGTCAATGTCGTTCAATGTGTAGCTTTTAATATGTTTTGAATTTTACAGAGGAAGGATATTTTCAGAGTTTTTAAATTGCATTCATTGTTTGTAGCAAGTTTTGTTGATGATCTAAACGAATTGACGATCGTATGATTTTAAATTTCAAATAACTCAAATGAATTAGGTATTTATATGTTTGTGTACATTAATATGATATAATTTTAACATCTGCTGCTTTTTAGTCATGATTAAGGACAACACCATTGTTTTGAATGTAATCAAACAATAAATGTCCGAAACGTCGACAGAATTCAACTGGATTTAATTCCCTTTTGTCTATAATAGTCCAATATAGCCACGAACTCTCAAATTCATATAACCGAAAATGGACATGAATAACCCCATCAACCTCACCAATCATCGTGACCTCTCATGTAAATCTCTAAGGAATGGTTTCAAGTTACAGTTATTGAAAATATAATTGTCATATGTGCTTCCTGGATAACGTGCGTCAACATGTAATATTTTCAGTAGTAATATCACAAGAGATTGAATTTCCGTGATAAGTCTATCTCGATTTATTTTCAAACGAAAATGGCTTGGAAACATCACGAGTCCGGAGGACGAGTGGTGTTTCCTTAAGGCAACCCATTTGATATGATATGATATATTGTTTATCCTGATTACTCCTAGGTCTCCTGAGGATACCCCTCTGAAACTACAAGCTTCGAAGCTTGTAACTTGTGCCGAGTTCGGAGTTAGCAGTTGTGTTCTGTGTAGGCATTGTTACTGTGTCCTTACGCCACCTTAGGCACAGCACTGTTAATTTTTGACCCAACAGTGAAATGGACCAGAAAATTTCTTTCCTAGCTCGGGATTGAACTCGGACTTGCCGGGTCCTAATCCAACGTCCTAACCACTGGACCAAGGGCATTCATAATTGAGTTTGGAAATAAAATTTAGACGTATGACGTAATTTCAATCTCGAGTGAAATTTTATGAGACTATTTCTCGAACAGAATAAAAGGTCAGAAACTCCATATTCGAGAAAAGCAAGGAAAAACTTATGTTGACGTCTACAATTCATATTTATCAGTTGTCAAACCGTTCGTATTCATAGTTCAATCACAGATTATTCTGTAGTTCAATCGTTGAAAATACCGAAGTTGTCAGACCAATCATAATTCAGAGACAGTTGGTATTATCGCGAGCTGTCTTTGGACTGTGATTGGTTAGTTTTTTTAATGAGTGGAATAGTCATTGATACATCACAAACCTTAAACAAATGATAAAAAAATATAATGAAAAGTTTTGACAGATCCAGAAGCGGGTGAATATCTCAGTGAATTTTTATCGAAATGTGAAGTAAATCGGATTTTGGCGATGAGTTCCAATCGTGAGATGCCCATTCTCATCTTTTCTCATAATTTTCAAAATGTTTTTTAATTTCTGTTTGGGTAATAAATATATTTGCGGAAATAACTGAATCCAAAATTGCCATCATTAGTGATTGACATATTATGACATGTTTTTTTTGTGTATCTGTGCTGTGTGATAGCTCATATCCATGGAAACATTTGACAGTTCAAAAATCAGAGAACCAAGCCGTTGATATCCGATCACCGGTGATTACGATTTGTGAAATCCACCGTAAGTATCATTTAGGCGGAACAAAGTTCGCCGGGCCAGCTAGTATTGGATTAAATACATCAATTGGGTTCAATGGATGCCACCGTCTCTTAATAAATAGAACCACGAATAGAATACCACATAGAAGGAAATCGTGAAATCCGCGAAACGTGAAGGGACATTAGGTTCCACATGAATACCATTTTCGAGGAAGCCTCTTTCGAACTACAGGATATCAGGGCGATATCACAAGTTCCATCCGGAATACTCGCAGCGACTGAAATTACAACCATAAGTAGCCTTATCGGCGTTTTTTTTGTACCTGATTCTGTGTGAATCTTAGGCATGCAATGATTTCAGTATACCTACATTTTTGCATGATGGGCATTTATGCAAGAACATGTAAATTTGACTCAAAACAATCCCTAATAAATTGAAAAACCAAAATAGTTCACATTGAAGACCACTGAATTTTTTATACGAATACAACAAATTTGACATCTTCACGGCATCAGCAGAAAGCTCCTGATTTCTAAAAATATAATCCGAAGAAAATTGATATTATTATCATCTTTAGGTTTCTACTTGTTTTCGTGAAATATTATGTTCAGTTTTGAATTTTTTTATTGAAACTATGTTGATTTATGTCTGTTTCATTGATTTACGACTACTATCAGCAGAAATAAAAAATTATTAATGAAAAACCCTTCCGGCATTCTTCGTTAGTCCTCATTCACAGTGAGACTCTGATTGAATTGAAGAGCCACCAATAAATAAGTGATCACATTTCCCAATATCTGAAAGAGAGAAGGGTAGTCGTTAGAGTCAGGAAGTCAACAAGTATTATTCTTCCCGAAGTTATTAGGTTTCGAAAATACGATCCGTGTGTGCGAATACTACTATTTTTCACTTACTGGTGCAAGAAGCCAAGGTCCAATCCGAACAATTCCACCAGCTGATAAATATCCTTTACTTTCTAGCCGCTGAAGCATCAAAATCTGTAGCTACGAAAAAAAAAATAAGGAAGTTAGGAGAAAATCAATTTGAGTGAATCGAGAGTTACAACTTTACATTCCAACATTAGTTTCGTTCGTTAAGGTCGGAGTTTAATGCGAGTAGGAAAGCTCATCCGATAGAGGCGCCACCGTCCATTTTATGGAATATCTCCATAGAACATGCATTATCACTATCACTAAGCTTCGAAGCTTGTAATTTCAAAGGGGTCTCCACAGGCGACCTAGGAGTAGTCAGGATAAACAACAATAATAAAAATAAATATCTCTCTGATTATGAATGAAATGTACAGTGGCGCTCTCTATCCGAAAATCGCCGAACTATGAAATAAGCGAATTTGTGGGTAAAGCAGGAACGTTTTCCCGCCAAAATTTGAATTTGGCCATTCTCTGCCAACTCCGAATTTCGAGTTGTTTTTCTGAACGAAATTATCTGTAGATTCACTTTTAATCGGATGTTGAACTATTTTCATGGGTCTTTCTGTTGAAATAAAACAGAAGCATGAGTTGGCTCATTTTCTTGTATTTTTGAAAGAAAAAAAATCAACTATTTATTTATTTCATCATTATTTCTGAGTTTACCCACAAAATTTCAGTTCTAGAAGTGAAACCGTTTTCAAATGCAACTTGAAATAAAAACACACTACATTGAACGCCCACCTATAATACATATTCGCGGATTGAAGGGAGATAATACGAACACAGAACATCTAATTAATTCGGATACGGATATACTTCGGAGCAGAAACGGTGAGGAAAGTGTCCACGTTGGGTTCCTTCATTCCATCTGTCGACACTTTCCTCACCGTTTCTGCTTCGAAGTCACTTAATTGTATGTATCCGAATTAATTAGATGTTCTGTGTTCGTATTCTCTCCCTTCAATCCGCGGATATGTATTTAACGAACGCAACTATTGAGTTTTAATATACATAGAGGTACATCGCCCTTGAACGATTTGATGCAAAAAATTTTGACAGCTCTGTCAACTCAAGTGGCGGCACATAGTATCTACTAAAGGAACTATCGAGGGAATTATAAGATTATAGTTCCCTCGATAAAAAGCAGATGCTTTCTATTAATTTACAGAAATCTGTAGGATATTTATTCTCCTCTAGTTCTATAGGCAAAATTTATTGTCGTTTCATCGCATCCAGAAAATCCGGTGTGATGAAATACTGAACATCCCACATTTCTATACGCCGGTCCAAGTCGTCATCGCATTCGGCTTAGAAATAGTGCTTTATAGTTCAGCTACTCACCGCAAGATGCGAGGTTAAAAATTTTCGATTCTCTGAAACACATTTATCCATATGAACCGGTGAAGGAAATACACTAAAATCAACTTCAAATCCTTCAAGGACGATGTACCTCAATGAATATTTGAACTTAATGATCCTAATAGCCCGGAAGCCAGTGAAAGTTTTTAGTCAGTCATTTTAACCCTGGCCATAGTTTGTATATAGCTTGATTTTTGTTTTCTAACCCAAAGTGACCGTCAGCTGGCTCAACAGTGGTGGGTTAGCCAACGGGAGCAACGAAAACATGTAAAAAAATATTGAGTTTCAGTCATTTTAACCCTGCTGAAATTTACAGAGATGGTAGTTTGTATAATTAATCGAATAAAAAAAATCGTCCGCTGGCTGTACGTTGGTAGAAAAGCCGTCCGCTGGACATGGAAACTTGTAAAAGAAATTTTTAGTTTCAGTCATTTTAACCCTGCTGAAATTCACAGAGATGGTAGTTTATATAATTATTCGAATAAAAAAAACCTTCCGCTGGCTGTACGTTGGTGGAAAACCCGTCCGCTGGACATGAAAACGTCCGCTGGACATGAAAACTTGTGAAAAAAATTTGGGTTTCAGTCATTTCAACCCTGCTGAAATTTACAGAGATGGTAGTTTATATAATTATTCGAATAAAAAAATCGTCCGCTGGGCATGAAAACTTGTAAGAAAAATTGAGTTTCAGTCATTTTAACCCGCTGAAATTTACAGAGATGGTAGTTTATATAATTATTCGAATAAAAAAAATCGTCTGCTGGTTGTACTTTGGTGGAAAACCCGCCCGCTGGGCATGAAAACTTGTAAAAAATATTGAGTTTCAGTCATTTTAACCCTGCTGAAATTTACAGAGATGGTAGTTTATATAATTATTCGAATAAAAAAAATCGTCCGCTGGTTGTACGTTGGTGGAAAACCCGCCCGCTGGGCATGAAAACTTGTAAAAAATATTGAGTTTCAGTCATTTTAACCCTGCTGAAATTTACAGAGATGGTAGTTTATATAATTATTCGAATGAAAAAAATCGTCCGCTGGTTGTACGTTGGTGGAAAACCCGCCCGCTGGGCATGAAAACTTGTAAAAAATATTGAGTTTCAGTCATTTTAACCCTGCTGAAATTTACAGAGATGGTAGTTTGTATAATTAGTCGAATAAAAAAAATCGTCCGCTGGCTGTACGTTGGTGGAAAACCCGTCCGCTGGACATGGAAACTTGTGAAAAAAATTTCGAGTTTCAGTCATTTTAACCCTGCTGAAATTTACAGAGATGGTAGTTTATATAATTATTCGAATAAAAAAAATCATCCGCTGGTGAAAATCAAGTTTTCATGTCCAGCGGACGGGTTCTCCACCAACTTACAGCCAGCAGACGATTTTTTTTATTCGAATAATTATATAAACTACTATCCCTGTAAATTTCAGCAGAGTTAAAATGACTGAAACTCAATATTTTTTTTTAAGGTAGCATTCGGCAGTCGCGACCCGGCAGCCGCTTCCCGGCAGTCACGACCGTGGTCGCCTTGCACCGCTCCAACGGAATAGACCTTTCCAGAATACGTAGAACAAAGATGAAAGATGTGAACTAAACCAGAATGAGAGAGAAAGGTATATTTCATGCGCTACTTGTGGGCAGCATTAAAAGATGCGCAAACCTTAGTGCGAGAGAGAAAAAAAGAGAGAGAGGGAAGCAATGAAATGAGATCCTACTGGTTTTATCGTACCGTGACCGTCACTTAGTAACACAACATTGTTGAGGCATACTAAAATTTTGATGTTCGATAAACAAAAATAACATATAACAAATAACATCCAAATCCAAAACATCGACTGTGTAAAATAATAATATCAATTGTCAAATGTCAACGATTTAAGGAGGGAAATTTTGACGACCAATGATATTCATTCTTAGCCCACAAGTGACGCGCGCAACTGTCACCTGCACAGGTAATTCTGGAAAGGTCTATTGCATGCAACGCTTTCCGATCCAAGTGACCGTGCAGCGCTGCCGGGAGGCGTGGCCACAGCGTGACTTCGGCAGCGCCGCCGAGCCGCTCTGGAAGCAGTATGGTCGCGCTGCCTTGATTGTTCTTGTGTTTTGGTGTAGTATAGAAATATAGAATGGCAGCTTTTACCGAAGAAAATTATGAGTTCCTAGTAGAACTAATTTCCCAAATATGGGTACTTACCTCAGAGTGAGAAATAGTTTTTCATCAGCTGTTATAGAACCTTTTTTCATAGGTTGAATATCTTTTTTAATTAAACTAAGTACAAATTCAAATTGGGTTTTATTTAGTCTGCAGTATCGCCGGAATTTTTGTTCCTTTAAATTTAAGTGTCGTTTTATTAGGATTTGATAGCTGCCCTCATCCACTCTGGATGTGTATAATGAATCGATTTCATTCCTCTTTGAAGTAAGTAGCAACATTATTTCATCATCCTCTTCTTCGTCTTGTATTAGCCGCTCCACCAGTTCTCGCTTTCGTTTGTTTAAATTGTTTGAAATAGTTAAAATTAATTAAAGATTCGTGCAAATTTCGCTTTTCAAAACCGGACCGAAATGCACAACTGTTCGCACTGGTTTCTTGCTGACTACTGCACGTGACAGTGTGGCAGTCGCCGCCGGGTCGCTGGTATCCGTAAGCTTGTGGCAGCGCCGTCCAGCA
Organism: Adalia decempunctata; assembly: GCA_951802165.1. Taxonomy (NCBI): domain Eukaryota; kingdom Metazoa; phylum Arthropoda; class Insecta; order Coleoptera; family Coccinellidae; genus Adalia; species Adalia decempunctata. The sequence continues at coordinate 29,240,439 of OX637703.1, read as the reverse complement.
GTGGCAATGGGTCGTGGCTGCCGGGAAGCGGCTGCCGGGTCGCGACTGTCCAGATCCGAATGCTATCGCTTCGGCACCTCGAGTGTGCCTTACTTTCAGCGGATCTTATAGGGGCTGTTCCCGGTTTCTATTGAAACAATGCCGGCGCACAGCTGCCTGTTAAGCAGGCTTCTTTGCTATGCGCCCATTCTCACTGGCTCCCACCTCGGCATGAAACCAAAGTGCTACTAGTAGCCAAGCTGTTTTGCAGGAAGGTAGGAAAAATTAGGCTAAGCGAAGCTACTTGCTCGCCGCCGTGCGCAAGCCCCCGTACTGCCACACGACTCGCGGACTACAACATAGGTCGGAACCCTGCTCGTACCCCGCAGGTGTACGAGCAACACGTTAAAAGGTTGGTGGAGACCAATAGGGGTTCCACCAACTACACATAAATATCGACACCACCTTATTTTCTGATGCCACAAAAATAAGTTATTAATAAATTAGGAATAAATAAATATTTACATATGTACAGTAAATAAATTAATATATGAAATTATGTGCAACGTGTATATATAAAATAATAAATTACTATTTACAATAAAATAATTATAAAAATAAAAACTTTAAAATTTTTTATGTACAAATAAATAAGCCTCAGTATACCGCCCGTGTATACTATTTACAATATATCTTGTACAATATGTACACTATATACAATATGTACATGACCCATCACGACGATCCTATGTTGCAGCCGCTATTATGCTACTTTGCCGAGGTTTTTATGGCCCAGGAAGATTTCGGGGGTCCTCCCGGCCGCGCCGCCCGTTGTTACGGCGGCAGAGGGGAGCGTCGTAGTCCATGAAGGCATGATATAGTTCAATGGAGCTACGCAGAGCGATTAGCGATATTGTCTTTAAAGATGCTTTACTTTTTATCCCTAGCTTGGCTAGGGATGCTACAGTCTCCTTGGACATCGCTCCCCTCGATCCTACCACAAGTGGTAGGACTTCCCCAGCGGTCACTCCCAACCTACGCTGGAGGTCATGTAGCAATGGGCTGTATTTTGACTTTTTCTCCTCGTGTCCCCTCGCTAGGGCATCCCCATCTTCATGGCGGACAGTAACGTCGACCACGAAGACCAGTTTCCGGTTCTTTACCACCAGGTCCGGTTTGAGGTTACCCAGGATGGGGTGAGTGAGCCTCGGTTCATCCACGATTGCTACATGGTTACCCTGCTTTCTAACATGGTCCACGACGAGGTCGCAAATCTCGTCGTGTCTTCTGATCCTCATGCCTTTGAATGCTAAGCATTCCCCAAGAATGTGGCCAAGTGTCTCAAGCTTGACCCCACATTGGCGGCAATTCAGATCCGGTTGGGGTGCTGCGCGGTTTAACGCCACACGATTTGCACATGTATTGGTCCGCATTTTCAGAGCCGTTATATATCTGCATGGTTTCAGGAGTGAAGGACTGTAAAGCCATGCATTACCTATGGTATCGTCGGTGAGGGCCGCGACCGACTTACCTTGCGAGACCATGCAGCCCCACTTAGCAAGCTCGTCCTTCCGTGCCCGCATCTTGTAAGCCTTAAGATCCTGTGCTGATGCGGGCAAACGCAGTCGTGCGCCTCGGGCCAATCTGCCGAGACGATTCAACAGATTAGCACCCGCTTGCATGACGGGGTCGGCGCTTTCAGTAAATTTAGACCCCGCCCTTAGTGTGGCGCCCACGACCAAGGTCACCAGTCGTGGGAAACCTAATCCCCCGCCTCGCTTGCTGCAGTATATAAGGCCGTTTGATGTTCCCTGCAGCAAGTGGAGTATGTTTCTAATTTCTACCCGTACCGCCTGGTCGAGCTTGCGTAACTCGGTAGTTGAGGGAACTGCCATCCCCAACTGGTACAGGTAGTGGGGGATTAGGTAGGTGGAGATTAACTCTACCTTTTGGTGTGGCTTCAGCGACAGCTTCTTAACTCTGCTGATCGCTGATGCAAGGGAGGACCCAATCGACTCAGTTTCTATTCCGGCCCAAGGAGATATTTCCACACCTAGGTAGGTAAAACGGCCGCCCGCATCGCAGTGCGGGATCCGCTCTCCACCTTAAGCGTTTTCGTTGCTCCCGTTGGCAAACCCACCACTGGTGCGCCAGCTGACGGTTACTATGCTATAAGACAAATACACATTCTGATTCGTCAATGTTTTTCACATAAAAAGGTACATTACCCGAAAACGAACCGTTTTGCTTAACGTTTGAATATTCCACGGACTTCAGTAAGGCGCATAGTGGCCTTTTTCCTGGATACCGACAGCGTTGTCAGCAGACCAGTGCCTGGTCGATCCAGAGAAGAATATGCAAGGGAAGACCATAACATCGAACGGTATTTGTAACAGCCCTCCGAAGTCATTTTTTGAGGAGTCTCAACCAGTAGGTACTATTAGGAGACGGTTGCATTCCTCAAATTCAAGGCCAAGAAGACCTTTAAGAGTACCTCGGCTATCACCTGGACATAGAGTTCCCTGTGGGCAATGGGCAGAACACCACCAAAAACTAGTTTTCTCTTTTCTAAGAATTAATCTCTGAAACAATGAAATAAAATTGTACTCTCCCTAACCAATACTAAAAAAAAACAAAATTCTAAAAAACCCTCAAATCTCCAGCCGGCGGCTAGCTGCCTCATGGCCTCGACCAGGTGGGGGCCCCGGACACCGACACCCGTCGTCTGCAACTGCAGTCGGCCGATCGGGTGCCCACTTTCCCACACCTCGAGCAGAAAGTCGTTGGGGGTCGTCGGCAGGTGCTCCGGTCATGGTCCGAATATCCGCACCGCCAGCATAAGGCGTACTCCCTCACTGGTACACGGGCATCCGTTCCGTCGGCTTCTTGGCCGCCTCTGTCGGCTTTGCTACTGCCCCTGCTGGCTTCTCCCCATCCAGGACCACCTCCTCGTGTAGGACAAGTACCTCCTGGGCGTTCATCTTGACTGGTTTACTATGATTTCTTTGACCTTGTCGGGGTCGGTTCGGATTCCTTCGGCGGTGACTCCGTGGCCTAAGTATTGCAGGGAGCGTTTTCCGAATTCGCACTTCTCTGGGTTGAGTTGTAAGTTGGCCTCTCGGAGTCGGCGAAAAACTTCTCTCAGATCTTCTGAATGTTCCTCGAAGGTCACCCAGGACTATGCTCATATCCACTTCTTGGTCGATGATATGATGCATCTTCGGGTTCTGTGGTCGATAACGTTGTTTGAACGGCTCTTTCTTTAGGAGATGAATTTTATGCTCCTTTAACGTCCTTGAACTTCGCTAGTTCTCTCCTCAGAAAAGCCTGTAGTCGTTGTTGTTCTTCGGGTGCTAGTTCCAAATTGGGTTTCACTTGGTGTTCAGCTTCGAGAATGCAGCGATTTTCCGTTAATTATAATTTCATCGGCGGCTGGGAATATTTGTACGTTGTTGGATAATAGGAAATCCATCCCTAGTAGAATCTCATGATTCAACCTCGGTAAGTACATCAGGGAAATTTCGAATTCCTCATCGTGGATCGTAAGCGGGAGTTTTACAGCAAACGGTATCCTCGTCAGACTTCCGTCGGCTAGGAGGGCGTTCGGGATCTTCCCTCGGATGGTTGGTATTTTCTTGACTTTACATAGGTCCATTATAGTGTCTCCGAAGTACGATCTGGAGGCTCCGGTGTCCAAAAGTGCTCGGAACATTCTCCCGAATAACTCGACGTTAATGTGCGGGCGGTGGTCTACATGTCTATCGACGGCGGCATACTAGGCGGAGGGCACAAGTATCGGATCTGGCCTCGTGACAAACCTTTCCCTGCTTAGTTTCCCGGCTTGGGACAGCTGCAATCCCGGCTCATGATTCCTTTTCGTCCGCATCGAGAGCAAAATAATTGCGGGGTTCCGCCCCTCAGATGTCCGGTTTGTCCGCATCTCCAGCAAGTCGTAGATCGGTTATGACTTTCTTGTTTGTTGGTCCTTCTACCGGGTCCCTGGATGTCGATGGACCGTTCTGCTGGCGGATCTCGATCTTCAATGTTTCTATTTCGGGGACTTTCTTCAGGAACATGGGTATATCCTTGACGTCTTGTCCCCATTTGGCGGTAGTCGGGCAGCAGGTTTCTTTGAAGCGTTGACAGCTCTCGAACGTCGCTATATCCTCCGTGTCTTCTCATCATCGTCTGTAGGTCGGTTATGTATTTTGTGACGGAATCGTCTGGTTGTTGTTGACGTCTGCGGATGTCTTCCTCCAGTGTGATGTAGTAGTCGGTTGGGAAGTAGAAGGTCTTGAATGCCACGATGAACGCAGACCAGTTCGTCAGGTCGCGTTTATTATTCCTGAACCATAAGGAAGCATCCCCGGTCAGGATTTGTGTGAGTCCTGCCAATATTCCTTCCGGGTCTAAATGAAGTTGACTTTCTCTTCTATCCTCTCTAGGAATGCGGCTGGGTCTTGAATTCCGTCGAAGCTTGTCATAGTACTTGTGCAGGTCGATCGGGTCTGGGCGACTGGAAGTGTACTCGGTACCTGCGGGGTTACCGCCGGAAATGCTGGCGGCGTCAGGTAGATGGGCAGGTCTGGTGTACCTTGTCCCCACTCTTTATGAACTTGGCTAGTCTCCTCGTCATTCCTTCTGTTCGGAGACGGAATTTGACCAATTCTACTTCGAGTTCTTCCTTCTTCAACTTATAGATCCAGCTGGTACTCTGGTCTGCGGAGACGGCGGCTGGTGGAACTTCTTCGTCGTTGCCGGTCATGTCGATGGTCCTGCAGCTGGCTTGTCGGAAAGTCTCTTTGGTCGCTGACTGGTAGAAAAATCCTCTTCTTAGCTGGCTGGTCGGAAATCCTCTTCGGTCCTGGTCGCTGGAAAAATCCTCTTCTTAGCTGGCTGGTCGGAGATCCCCTTCGGTCGCTGGCTAGTAGAAAAAACTTCTTGTTAGCTGTCTGGTCGGATATCTTCTTCGGTCGCTGGTTGTTGGAAAAATTCCTCTTCTTAGCTGGCTGGTCGGAGATACTCTTCGGTCGCTGGTTGTTGGAAAAATCCTTTTGTAAACCGGCTTGTCGGGGTGCTCTTCGGTCGCTGGCTGGTAGAAAAATCTTCTTGTTAGCTGTCTGGTCATCTTCTTCGGTCGCTGGTCGTTGGAAAAATCCTCTCCTCAGGCCTTCCGTGTGGCTGCATATAAACGATTTCTCCCCTCTGAGAAGCGGTGGTGGGAGATCAACCATGCGCAGAACATGGAATGGTCAGGGTTCGGAGTCGGAGCGAAATCCAGGTCAGGTCGGAATGGCAATGATGTTCACCCATCTTCAAGTCTCGCTGTCACAATGTATAGTCGTAAATTTCTCGGTACATGCTCATCCTCTGGTCTGGCCAGGTGTTCGGGACCATACGGAAGGGCTGGCATCTCACAGTCCCTGCTCGGGCGCCATTTGTGACGCCCCTCCGTTTCTATCCGTTGCCGTCTTACCGTCTGGAAACAGAAACCTCGGGCGCCACCTCTAGTTTTGAGTGTTGAGGACACTCGGAACCTGTGGGCGGTACCCCCACAGGTGTCCAGGAGCTACAGTCAGAGAAAGTTATGCCCAAGGGCCTGATATTAATGAAATTCTGAATTATTCCCTGTCCCTGAAAATGGTTTTGAACGTGCTGCTCAGGAAAATGAAACAAACAATAACCAGGAAACTTCTATTTACTGTTCACTAATGTACATAACGATATCGTCTATGAAATAGTATGATATACACTAAGATGTCTATTCGATAGGAAACTGATACAGGTAACGGTGCCAATGGTAATGTGATGTACATAGCGGTGCTCAAGATATGAAATGATATACAGGGCGTCCGGGGAATAACTGTACATACTCATACCAGAGATAGAGTTGGACTAGCTTATTACGAATTGACTATACAAAATTAATTTCTGGATTTCCCTAGAAAGCTACAGGGTGATATTCCAGCTTCATGGACTAAGACTATCATAAAATCCAAACTTATTGACGGATATTATTGAAACTTGGGAGGTTATTGTCACATGCTAAGGTCGAGTCTGAAAGATATCAATTATTCCATTATTCCAGGGCCGGACTCATTAATCTTCATTTACAGTGTTCAGGGTAAAAAAAATACTTTGTATTTCGAATTACAAATAATTGATTCGCTCTTTAGAAAGAAGCTAAATTATGCTTCAATTTGTGATATCGCTTAAAGTTGTCACATCAACAATTATTTTATTATGAATTTTTGAATTTGGATAAAGTTCGATAAATTGAATTTTTCACCATAAAGAGAACTGAGAATCACATGTTTGAATATAAAAAGCGAAGGTTTTAGTAGAAAATTTTCCAAAAAGTTCAGAGCTTCAATAAGCACATTCCATAACTGAACAATAACAAATGAAAGAAACTAAAATAGAGTAAAGAGTACCTAATAAAAATGAAAATAGGAACGAATGAATTGCTAATTCAACGTTATTTCAGAAGTGGTTCGAAATGCCATTAGCTTGTATACATTTCTCTTGCCGAATGTTCAAATTGGATACAGCCTTGCGAATCATATCGGCATTATTTCTTAAAATATCGCATCATTTGGTAATTCTGTTCATCAGCTGTTTTCTCTTGACTAGATTTCTTCAGAATATATCATATCCTTCAATTTTCCCCATACAAAATAGTCTAGCGGGTTGAAATCTGGAGAGGAGGCCATGGAATAGGTCCTCCTCGACCTATCCACCTACTTGGATAGGTATTGTCGAGGTAACTTCTCACTTCCAAGCCAAAATGAGGTCCAGCTCCATCATGCTGGAAATAAATTCCTCTAATATTTATTTCTTGTAGCATGCCGGGTAAAATATTTTGCAAGAAATCTAGATAAATCGCGATCGTCAAAAAATGAGGCCCTATCAAATGTTTGTTTATCACAGCACACCAAACATTTACTGAAAATTTTTGTTGTGATTTTCTCAGTCTTATACTGTGTGGATTATTTTCGGCCCAAATGTGCGAGTTATGAATATTGATATTTTGTAACATTCTCCCAAACTGAAAATCATATCTCTTCTTTCTCAGAGTACTTCATAATATTTAATACTGAATAAGTTAACTTTAAAGAAACGAACTAACAAATTGAAAAATCACTACTCATACTACTCGATTTACTAATTCAGTTTGAGGTTTTTGCATTGGAAGAAGTGTCACTTTGGTCTACTTATATCTTTGTTGTCGAACACCCGGTATACATATGAATAATTTTGAAATATGCTTATGTATATCCTATACACATCACCAATTTTTTTTTCCAAATTTACCTTCATTAACTCCATCGCAATGAGATCCGTGTCTGGGGTGGCCACCCAGTATATCAACAAATTATTATAGTCTTCCTCACCTTCAGTGACTTTTTTAAGAAAGTTTATTATTTATTTTCGACCTCCACAAAATGACTGTTCAGGAAAATAAATTAAAATTTTCGAACTTTATCCAAATTAAGAAATTTATAAAAAAATAATTGTTGATGTGACAACTTAGAGCGATACCACAAATTGAAGCATAATTTAGCTTCTTTCTAAAAAGCGAATCAATTATCTGTAATTCGAAATACAAAGTGTTTTTTTTTACCCTGAACACTTTAAATGAAGATTAATGAGTCCGGCCCTGGAATAATGGAATAATTGATATCTTTCAGGCTCGACTTCAGCATGTGCCTATAACCTCCCAAGTTTCAATAATATCCGTCAATAAGTTTGGATGTTATGATGGTCTTAGTATTTCCATGAAGCTGGAATATCACCCTGTAGCTTTCTAGGGAAATCCAGAAATTAATTTTTTATAGTCAATTCGTAATCAGCTAGTCCAACTCTATCTCTGGTATGAGTATGTACAGTTATTCCCCGGACACCCTGTATTTCTCTTCATTACAGAGCAAGGTAACAGTGATTTTCGTGGTCCCTATGTGTCACCAGACTTACTGGCCCCAAATTACTTCTTTAGGGGGAAATAATATACGCCCCTTAGTGCAGGGTTTCACACGAACGGAAGGCAAACTATCAGCTGAAAATATAAGCTTAGCAGCTTTCTTAAAACGTTAGGGTCTGGTCAGTGAATTTCTGCTTTCAGAAATCAAATGTCAATACTTCGAAATCCAATTGTCGTCTTCATACAGGCAGGCCTTTAAAGATCGATAAAATAATATGGGTGTATAGATATTTCAGTTCTCTTGAAAAGTGTTTTCTAATCGATATTATGAGCTATGCAAAAAAACATGAAGATTTATAGATAAGAAAAAAATCTTAACATATATTTTTTTTTCCGATTAGTTGCTCATATATATTGTATGCCAGTACACAATAATAAGGAAACTGTCAACGCCCGGTATCTTGAAATGAGTTTAAATAGTAGTGGACCTTGCATAAATACACATTTATTCCAGAAAAAATGAAAAATTGCGGTTTTCTATTGATGAATGTTTGGAATTTCTTGTTCGAAGGAGATTTTAATCTTTTGCAGACACAATCTGACTTCTTTGATTCAAATTTGATGAGTCTCCAGACCCGAAAGATAATTTCTCTGTGGGACATATCAGATTTACCCACGCAATCATGAAAAGTTCAAATAAAAATGAATTTTTGGACCTCTCGCATCCGCCATTTCGCACCGCCGGAGAATTGACTGCTTGTACATCAATTTTTTCGGCAACTGCCCGGGAAGTACCCACTTCCTGGACGCTTTTTCTTTGAGAAAGTAGCATTTCCCGGCCTAGGCCGGAAAGTACGTACTTCCCGGCCTAGGCCGGAAAAACACGTCGTTGTTGTCATTGTTATGATCATCACAATAGTAACGAAATAACGGATGACAGTTCTGTTCTGTGTAATTCAAAGTCTATGATTCAAATATGAATCAAAATCAATAAAGAGATGTGTCATCTCATTGATTTGTAATTCTTCACGGTTGCCGAAAAAATATTGTACGCAACACGCCCGGAAATAGTTTTTTTGGACTCACAGACTTCCAGGACTCGCCTCTGGTTCGTCCTAGAATCTTGTCTATTCGTCCAAAAAAACCCTATTTTCCGGACTTGTTACGTAAATTACTATATTGTTCGTTTCGAATCTTTTCAGGAATTATTTATCCATATGGCTATGGCATAATTGTTTTATTATAAAATACATTTATTCTTTGGTTTTGTCTAATTTTCGAGGAAATAAGTATCGTGTAGGAAAAAAGAAATGGAAGCATTTCGTCCAGCTTGAAACATCAAATTACCGCACAGCTTTTAAAATATAGAAAAAATGATATGTTCCTAGGAACGAGAACCTTATAATTTTGTCCAAATACATAGGTAATGTTCGAATTTCGAGCCGAAAATGGTTTTGAATGATTAGGTTGAACAATGATGAGGGAATTGTGGTTAAATTCAATTTTGTCCTGCCGGCCGGTCTTGGACAATATAATTTCAGAACTGGGACCTAGATCAAATGATGCAACTCACCAGCAGCAACTACAACTACAGCAGTACAGGATCCAGCAGAGCGGTCGCCGCATTGTTGCCCTCTGATCCTGTGAGTTCGTTGGTGTGTGCACCCCAGAATTGGCTGTACCGCGACGTCTGAAGTTGAGGGGCTCTGAGGCGCCCCCAGCTTCAGGAGTGGGTATACCTCCAGACCCTGCTCTGTTCTCGTTCACCCTCTCAGTAACACCGCAAGACATCTGGAATAAAAGATTTACTTGGACGTGCATGCCTCGAGGATTGAATTCACTATGCAATGAAAAAGTTTTCTAATTAACCAAGATTCATTGGCCCACCACAGCCTAGATCCCTTGGCCTAGTGGAAGGGAATTTGGGAACGGTTCGTCTCAAGCGAGCACTTTCGGGAACACTTCGTTGAATCAGAAAAAAATATGGTTACATAGAACGTTTCTTTTATCTCGTCACAACATAAGTACATCCTGAAACGTAAGAAACACGTAGACCGTTGAAAGAGAATCTGGTCTTGGTACCCAAACATCGGTTCGAGAAACTCTTGCTAGTTGATAAAGAGACAACCAAAAAATATATTCTTGGTTCTCATTATATTTTTATTTCATTATTCCAATCGCAAACGAGGAGGAACTTTTATATTACTTGGAGTTCATTATTTATGACATTTTCTAAGCTAGTCTACCCCCTCACAGATTGTGAACAAAATAAAAGAAAACCACGGAAGCATTACTGCTTGTGTGTGGATATTAGCATACGTCTATACAGGGTGGTTCGCGGTGGATGGCACATTAGACGTTTCTGGAGAACCAGTCTTCGGATCGGTCTGAAAATTTAATGGAATGCATTATCGGACCTGTTTCAAATGAAACACCCGGTATATTATATTATTTTTGGCATCTCCAACAACTTCTCGACAACTTTTATTGACATTTCTCTATACCTATCTGTTGCCTTTTTCGAAATATAAATCAATTTCAATTTTTTTCACCAGAAAACATGACCTCTAAAAATGCTGATAACTTCGGGTTGAAAAACACTATGGCATTGAAATTTGGTTTGGAGTTAGGTGATACATAAATGCTTCCAACACTTCAGCCTCTACAGTATTTTCGGTTGCTTGAAAAAGTGACTGAAAGTTGTTCATTTCAAATGAAATGCCCTGTATATTATTGGAAATTCGGAAAACTGATAAAATTCGCTTTCATTCTATGTATATCATGCCTATACCTAACTAGTCAAATTTCGGACTTATGAGCATTTATTTGTCAAAATGTCCCTTCAGAATGGTATTTCCATTCAGTATTTGGTAGGCAGGCCATGATTACTACTTGATAGTACCTTGTGACATTCTCCTAATAATAAAGGCACCAAGAACCTTGAGAGTCAAAATTTTTATATGAATCTATATACAGGGTGAGTCTTTGACTTGTACATATATTTCAACTATAGATTCTTGAGGCCAAAGGAAACCTTTTTTTCATTTTCCATTTTTCCGAATTCGGCTCTGTTAAAAAGATCCATTTGAAAAAAAAAATGCTGAGTCCGTGCCTGGATACATTCTCTGGAAACACTTCAAAGTTCATATTTTTCGATTGAAATTGAGGTGATTAGATGTTCTGGGTGATACAATTAGAAAATACTCAAGCACTAACCTTATTCGAATAAGAATGTAACAAAACGATATTTCCTAACAAAAACACTGTCCGATTATTTCTGCAATTGAAAAGCCATATTTCTCCCACCAAAATAAGTTCCTTCTTCGATTTTCCTGAAGATTAGTTTATAAACACTAATAATTGGTTAATATTTTTCACGATATTTTGGAACGATCTCATGAAAATTGGTTTCTCACCAACCTATTCTAACTCCATCAACCTAAGTCAGATGATTCGAGGTCAATGACCTAACCTAACTCATCTTCTGTGATATGATATTCCACAGAACACGGCCATCTAAAGACTAAAGCCCGTGCACAGAACCTGTCTAAGCACAGAACTCTAGAGAAGACGATGCCAGATTGCCGATTTTCTCTTCAAACAATGCGAACTCAAGAAAACAGTACGTCCCCTATCGTTAGCGGATGAACTATCACAATCGCTAACGGCTAAAGGCGTCTAGGCGTGGCTCTTTGGAGATGCCAAACGAGTTCTGATTCTTGCCGACATAGCGCTACGATATAGCCGGCACGCAAGGCAGACAGGCGGGACAGGCCGTTGTGTTGTGGTTGTTCTGTTTCTGTGTCTCGAACCGCAGGCCAGTCTATGATAATGAAAGACGCTTAAACGGGATAACCTTAATTATCTATCTGAATTTACTTGCAGATAATAAAGCAAACAGGTGATGATTGTGATGTGCAGACCGTGTAGTGTCGATTGAAATCTCCAAGAGGATAATATTGTTGAGATAGATATTTTCCTGAAAGACCGGTAACAATAAATTTTCAATAGAAACTGTGCTTATAGACTGTGTAATTTCATTTCATGCTTCTCAGAATTCAATTATTACATCGAACGTTTTTCCATCATGTAGATTTTAGTCTTGACGAAGTTGATAAACATTGACAACGTTGTTAATTTGTTAAGATCAGAGAATACATAATATTCGATGATATTTAATTCAGGGTTGCATTCAGTTTTTTTATGAAATTCACGATTTTTTCCTCGAATTTGTTCGTATACAATTAGAAATAACTCGAAAACGACGCGTTTTATTGAAAAAATCTAAGAATACTTTTATTTTCTGAAATGGTTGATTCTTTCGAAAATATGAACCGTTTATCTTTTTCGAGTGATTTTATAGTATTTTTGCATGAATTCATGAGACGAGTAGGCTGTAACAACTCTTATACTAGAAGGAATATGGAATAAGTTTCAATTGACGAATATGCACCATGAATAGAGTAAACAATCAACCAAAATTCAGTTCATTCGGATTATCGGTTTCGAATATATGGAAAGAATAGTGTTAATTTCATGGATTTTTGACACCCTGTATCTTTCAAACGAAACCGAATTTTGAAAAATGGCATAGGAAAAAAGTGTTTCGTTTGATGAGAGGAATCTACAGTTAAAATATATGTAAAAGTCAAAGACTCACCCTGTATACAGGGTGTCCGGGGAATAACTGTACATACTCATACCAGAGATAGAGTTGGACTAGCTGATTACGAATTGACTCTAAAAAATTAATTTCTGGATTTCCCTAGAAAGCTACAGGGTGATATTCCAGCTTCATGGAAATACTGAAACCATCATAAAATCCAAACTTATTGACGGATATTATTGAAACTTGGGACGTTATTGGAACATGCTAAGGTCGAGTCTGAAAGATATCAATTATTCCATTATTCCAGGGCCGGACTCATTTATCTTCATTTGAAGTGTTCAGGGTAAAAAAAAACACTTCGTATTTCGAATTACAAATAATTGATTCGCTTTTTAGAAAGAAGCTAAATTATGCTTCAATTTGTGATATCGCTTAAAGTTGTCACGTCAACAATTATTTCATTATGAATTTTTGATTTGGATAAACTTCGATAAATTGAATTTTTCACCATGAAGAGAACTGAAAATCACATGTTTTAAAATAAAAAGCGAAGGTAAAAGATTTTCAAAAAAGTTAAGAGCTTTAATAAGCACATTCCATAACTAAACAATAACAAATGAAAGAAACTAAAATACAGTAAAGAGAACCTAATAAAAATGACAATAGGAACGAATGAATTGCTGATTCAACGTTATTTTAGAAGTGGTTCGAAATGAAAACCATTAACTTCTATACATTTCTCTTGCCGAATGTTCAAATTGGATTCAGCCTTGCGAATCATATCGCCATTATTTCTTAAAATATCGCAACAGTTGGTAATTCTGTTCATCAGCTGTTCTCTTGATTGGATTTCTTCAGAATACACCATATCCTTCAATTTTCCTCATACAAAATAGTCTAGCGGGTTGAAATCTGGAGATCGAGGAGGCCATGGAATAGGTCCTTCTCGACCTATCCACCTATTTGTATAGGTATTGTATATTAAAGGAATTCATATTTTATCTTGAAGGAAATTTTATTTCTGTGCATTTTTGAGCTTGAATCTTTGAATTTAGTAAGATATTTTGTAACATTCTGCCAAACTGAAAATCATATCTCCTCTTCCTCAGAGTACTTCATAATATTTAATATTGAATAAGTAAACTTTAAAGAAACAGACTAACAAATTGAAAAATCACTACTCATACTACTCGATTTACTAATTCAGTTAGAGGTTTTTACATTGAAAGAAGTGTCACTTTGGACTTGGTCTACTTATATCTTTGTTGTCGAACACCCGGTATACCTACGAATAATTTTGAAATATGCTTATGTATAACCTATTCACATCACCATTTTTTTTTTTCTAAATTTACCTTCATTAACTCCATCGCAATGAGATCCGTGTCTGGGGTGGCCACCCAGTATATCAACAAATTATTATAGTCTTCCTCACCTTCAGTGACTTTTTAAAGAAAGTTTATTATTTATTTTCGACCTCCACAAAATGAGTAAGTCCTGTTCGGGAAAATAAATTAAAATTTTCGAACTTTATCCAAATTAAGAAATTCATAAAAAAATAATTGTTGATGTGACAACTTTAAGCGATATCACAAATTGAAGCATAATTTAGCTTCTTTCTAAAAAGCGAATCAATTATCTGTAATCCGAAATACAAAGTGTTTTTTTTACCCTGAACACTTTAAATGAAGATTAATGAGTCCGGCCCTGGAATAATGGAATAATTGATATCTTTCAGGCTCGACTTCAGCATGTGCCAATAACCTCCCAAGTTTCAATAATATCCGTCAATAAGTTTGGATTTTATGATGGTCTTAGTACTCCCATGAAGCTGGAATATCACCCTGTAGCTTTCTAGGGAAACCCAGAAATTAATTTTTTATAGCCAATTCGTAATCAGCTAGTCCAACTCTAGCTCTGGTATGAGTATATACAGTTATTCCCCGGACACCCTGTATATGTGTGCCTCGATGTACCTGGTGTAAAAATGATATTTATGTGTGCCTCGATGTACCTGATGTGAAATGATCCACCATGATGTCAAATGACGTGAAATGATACGGGCATACTACCCAGGGTGAAGTGTTGTATACGATATGAAGCGATGCATACATACTATCAATGGCGAAGTGTTGTAACTACCTTGATGTCGGTGATATACGATGTGAAATGAGGCACACACACTGCTACTGGCGAAGTGTTGTAACTACCTTGATGTCGGTGATATACGATGTGAAATGAGGCATACACATTACCATTGGCGAAGTGTTGTAACTACCTTGATGTCGGTGATATAGTACCTATACTTAATAAGGTACAGGGAATATAATGAGCAAGCAGTTCAGAAGCAGGGTGTAACGTGCAATGATGGTGAAAACTATACATGCGAAGGTTTGAAATATTAACGACTAAAGAATGAGAAAGCGGCAAAAGTAACTTGCGGTAATAAGCGGGCGTAAGCGAAAATGAAGCAAGAGTGCAAGCGGACAATATTACAAGCAAACAGAACTACGGCAGGCAATAACGTGGGCAAAAGTTCCTATCCCTCAAATAATTTCTTATTATTCTGCATAACTTGAGTGAATAACCTGCGGTTATCATTTTATATGCTAGTCCTTCATGCCATACTCTATCAAAAGCTCTGGTTACATCTAGTAGTAGTAGTCCTGTGGCTTCTCTATTCTGAAATCCTTCTGTGATATACTCGGTTATTCTTAGGAGCTGTTGTTCAGTTGAATGTTGTTTTCGGAATCCAAATTGTTCACTCGGTATCGTCGCTAGGGCTTCTGTTTCTTTATTAAGTCGTCTGGCTAAGACTCTCTCCACAATTTTTCCAAGGGATGGGAGCAGGCTCATCGGTTTATAGTTCTGTGGGAACTTTTTGTCTTTACCTGGTTTATTGAAAACAATCACTTCGGCAGATTTCCATCTTTTTGGAAAGTGCTCTGTTCTCATCACGCCATTTGCTATGCTAGTGAGAGCTGCCGCTCCTTTCTTTGACATTATCTTCAGCATGAGATTTGTAATTTTATCTTTTCCAGGAGCCTTTCTTGTTTTCAAGTTATTGATTATCTCTTTGATTTCTGCCGGAGATGGTGGGTGAGGGATTTTGTCATCCGATGGTGATTCCTTCATTTCTTCTTCATTATCTTCAATTAATTCTCCTAGGTCCTCATCGTCTTCTTCACAATAATTTATTCTTGACTCCCTTTCTATAGTATCGGCAAGAGCGTTAGATTTATCGCTTTTTGAATAGGCCATGCATTCCATGCAGTGGTGGAATTTGAGTTATTTCATTACGTAAATTTTCCATGCAGAGTGGTCTTCTGTGTTGAGTTCACTGATTTTCTTATTGCATCTATTCGTTCTGAGCTGCCTTAGTGCGTTCTCAAGTATTTGACTATGTCTGTTTAGTCTGATTTTATCATTATCTGTTTTATACATCCTGTACTTCTTTCTTAGTCTTCCGTTGACTTAGTTCTTCCACCTCTTTTGGAGTATCGCCATATGAATGTTTGGGAGTAGGTTCAGCTTTTAAAGCCGTGCTCTCTTCATAGGATTTCATAATCGCACTCTCCAAAGCTGTGACTGATTCATCTAATTCATCAGGAGTGTTAATTTGTGAAATATTCGTGATAT
The DNA here is from genome assembly GCA_951802165.1 of Adalia decempunctata. NCBI lineage: Eukaryota > Metazoa > Arthropoda > Insecta > Coleoptera > Coccinellidae > Adalia > Adalia decempunctata. Next base: position 29,224,291 of record OX637703.1, on the reverse strand, counting down.
TTTCTTGGAGTTTAATTCTAAACTTGTCCCAATCGGTATGTTCTCGTGTTTGTGTCACTTCATTTCTAGGTCCATGTCCTAAAATGAACTCTATCGGGTTGTGATCAGAAGTACCATCCTCTATAGTTTCAAGAGCAAAATCTTGCTTTATATTTTTCATTATAACTATGTCTAGAACATCAGGGGTTTCATTGTCACTAGGTAAATATGTCGGTATATCCGGTCCCAATATTATTGTTAAAGTAATATAGCTCATATTCCGACGCGCCGCAGTCATTTTTTGAACATATGTGCGAAATATGTGAAGAAAAACTGTCAAAAAGAATCACTTCAATTTCGAATGTAAAACAGTGTGCTCGCTGATAAATCGCTCCGAGAATCTAAATCTAGAAATTGCTCAAGTTAAATAACTATACCGCAAAAAGTACATTATAGTGTTAATCTAGACTCTAGACTGTGCCGATCTAGTGTTAATTAGCCAGAAAGTCCGGTCGCTGCGTGAATGTGCGATTGGGTGAGGTGCTCCCAAGAGGACTACCAAGGAAGAGGAACCCCGAATAGGCCTATTCGTGAAGACAGAAGACACTGAAGACAGTCTACAGGAACAGCTTCTGGAACGACCCCGTAAGTGCTATTCATACGGTCTTCCTCGTGTCGACTTAGATTGGTTTGTAACTGTATAATATCGTGATCACAGTCCACTCAAGCTTTACCAGTAATCTGAGCTATATTTCCGAAACATTGGTCCTTCGGGCCGGGTATTTCTATTTTTTTTCATGCTAATTCGCACCCTTATTACTCTGGTTGATTTCACTAAGATTGCAAATACGCTCAAATTCGCCTTTATTCAAGTCCGCATATTCCTTGTTGACTCCGCTGAACTTTTTGATATTTTTTCGCTAATTCTCGCCAATTTATGAACGCCGTTGCCCTTGGAAAATTTTGAATTTCGAGTTCTCCAAACGTCAGGAATTTCTAAGTTTTCATTTTCCGCCATCTTCCGCTAAATAGTACAGGTGGGAGAAAACAGACGCTCCCCCCTTTAATTTTATTGTGCGCACGGAACGCAAATTTATTCGTCTGGTGCCTAGAGCGCCTTCGCATTTCGCTGAAAATAATAATCCGTATTGTCATCAATTGTCATTTGCTAGTAGTTTGTTTATATTTTCGAAATGGACAAAATGAAACGATATAAAGCCTATCGTAACACCGCAATGAGTGATATACATACTTTATATGATTTGGCACAAAAAGCTGAAGCGGATGAGTCGGTTCGTACTTTATTCAAAGTTAGAAGTGAGGATATCAAGCGGATTTACGATGATTTTCATAAACAACACAATGCGATTGTTTCGCTGGTGCTTTCGGTTGAAGATGGAGATGTCGATAAAGAAAATGTAATACGTAATGCTCTCCTTTCCGAGTTTTACGCAGTTAAAGCAGTGTTGGCTGAATTATTTAATGGATTAAATGATACAGACAATAAAATCGGACAAACTTCAGGGATTTCAGATTTCACGTCTTCTAATGTTCGTCTTCCTAAAATTGATCTTACGAAATTCGATGGTCAATTAAAGAAATTTGCTACCTTTCATGATCAGTTCAATACTTTGATTCATAACAACAGTCGATTAAGTAACATTGATAAGTTTACTTATTTGATATCGTCTCTGGAGGGACAACCTTTATCACTTGTAAGCTCTATACCTCTCACTGAATCGAATTATAACCAAGCATATGAAGCAGTTGTAACTCGTTATTCGAATAAACGATTAAGAGCTCAAAGCCATTGGGTTGAAATTGAAAATTCGACTAGAATAAATGTCCAAGTGCCTGGTTCTCTCCGAAAACTGTTGGACACCTTTACCGAAAATTTAGCCGCCTTAAAGACGTTGGGCTTTCCTACTGAACAGTGGGATTTTGTGATGTTGATGTTGCTTTTGAATCGCCTTGATGTTGACACTGCAACTCGATTTGAAACTGAACACGGTTCCTCAGAAGTTCCTCAATATTCGAAATTGCTTGAATTTTTGAATAGACAATGCACTGTCTCAGATACCTTGGCTTCTTCGCTGGTTGCTCGAACTAAAAAACCGCTTCCAGTACAATCGCAAATGAAAGTCCCTCGCTCCAATGCATTCCATGTTAATAAATCGCCCGCTACTAATTGCATTCTTTGCAAACAAAATCATTCGCTAGATACTTGTTCTGCCTTCGAAAATAGATCGCCTGCTGATCGGTATATTTTTTGTAAAACTTCTCGCTTATGTTTTAATTGTTTGAGTAGCGCTCATACCTTGAATTCATGTCGTTCCACTTACAGTTGTAGGAAATGTAACTCCAAATACCATCATACTTTACTGCACCATGATAAAGGAAATACATCGCAAAATCAAGAGACCTCAAGTTCATTTAATAACTCTAACACTGAAAGTTAAGATAATTCAAATTTTGTTGGGTCTGGCATCGACTCGAAACAGAGTAATGTTTTGTTGGCAACGGCCTTAATAGATATCGGTGACAAACATGGTAATTTCCTTCCGTTAAGATGCCTTTTAGACTCAGGAAGTATGACATCGTTCATTACTGGAAGGGCAGTTCGCAAACTCGGTCTTAAAAAATCTGAATATGTAATGGATATACAAGGAGTTGATTCTATGAAATCTAGGATAAATAAAGGAATTGTTTCGCTGACACTCAAACCCGCAAATAAAAATGCTCCACTTCTGATCGCGGAGGCGGTTATTTTGAAACAAATTTGTGATAGTCTTCCGGCACACCATCTACCGGTAAAAAATTGGTCACATTTGAATAATTTTAAACTCGCTGATCCCAAATTCAATTGCCCTGGTTCAATCGATATTTTATTGGGTGCAGATATTTTCTCAAAGGCACTCATTGGTAGTTCGATTTCAGGTTCATCAAATGAGCCTGTTGCTGTCAGCACTATATTTGGTTACGTTATAATGGGAAAGATAGATATTAAACTACCCGCTCAACATATGTCGCTGTTTTGCGAATCTTCCGATATTTCGTTAGATAATATCGTTAAAAAATTTTGGGAAATGGAAAATGTTCCCACCGTTGTCACAAGTGGTCCGGAAGATGAAAAATGCGAACGTCATTTTTTGGAAAAGTGTCGTCGAGATAAAGATGGTCGCTATATTGTATCTCTCCCTTTTCGGGACAATATTGTGAAACCTTCGTTTCCCGGAATGCGAGTTCATGCAGTTTCTAGATTTTACTCGCTAGAAAAACGTCTTCAGAAAGATCCTAACTTGTACCTTCAGTACTCTGACGTTATGCAGGAATATTTAAGTCTCGGACACATGGAATTGGTTCGCAATGATGAAATTTTGACTTCAGAAGTATATTATTTACCACATCACTGTGTCATTAAAGCAGATAGCATTACAACAAAATTGAGAGTTGTTTTTAACGCCTCAGCAAAATGTGCGGGAAACAAATCCCTTAATGAATGTTTGATGATAGGACCCAAATTGCAAAAGGATATCGCACGACTTTTAATAAATTTTCGCCTTCGACCTTATGTCTTATGCGCCGATATTAAAATGATGTATCGCATGATATTAGTTGATCCATCTGAAACTGACTATCAACGCATTCTTTGGAGATTTTCACCTCAAGAGGAACTCCAAGATTATCGTCTTTTGACTCTGACTTTTGGGACAAGTCCGGCACCTTTTTTGGCGCTACGAGTTTTATTGAAGCTTGCTGAAGATGAGGGCATACGTTTTCCGCTGGCTTCGGAAGCTGTTCGAGAATGCTCTTACGTCGATGATTTCGTGATAAGTTGTCAATCATTGGCTGAAACCATTAAGCTTAGGGATGAATTGATTTCATTGTTAAAACTTGGCGGGTTTGAATTGCGAAAGTTTGCAAGTAATGAACCAGCAGTATTGTCTGACTTACCCGAATCTCATTTATCGCGCAGTCCAATTTCATTTTCTGATAGTAGTGAGGAATCCCCACTAAAGGTGTTAGGTTTGCGATGGAATTCAGAACATGATTATTTTTCATTTAAAGTCAAATCAGTGGAAAATGCAGGTTGTAGTAAACGTGTCATGTTATCGGAATTGGCTCGGGTCTATGATCCATTGGGATTCTTGTCCCCTATAACTTTTCTTAATAAATACTTAATTCAACGCTTATGGATTTCTGGCGCCAGTTGGGATGAAACCCCAAACGATGAGATTGTTCGAGTGTGGAGGCAATACCGGGACGAGTTAGCACATTTAGCGGAATTAAGAATACCTAGACTAGTCATTCCATTCAATACTGATGCCATCGAACTACATGGTTTCTGTGACGCGAGCGAGAGAGGTTTTGCTTGTGTGGTTTATTTTCGTGACGTGCATACTACTGAGGATATTTCCACTCATTTTTTATGCGCCAAATCTAAGGTTTCACCGCTGAAGCGAGTAACAATTCCTCGTTTGGAATTATGCGCTGCCGTTTTGCTTACAAAGTTAGTGCACTCTGTTTTGACAAATATCGGAAATCAGGTGAAAATAAAGAAAATTTGTCTATGGTCTGATTCACAAATAGTTTTATATTGGATAAAAGCATCCCCTCACAGATGGAAGACTTTCGTCGCGAATAGAGTTTCGTTCATTCAAGATAAATATCCGATAGATAACTGGTTTCATGTGGATAGCGCAAACAATCCCGCTGACATAGCCTCAAGAGGTTCGCTGTCTTCTAATATCATTCATAATAAATTGTGGTGGCAAGGTTCATCATTTCTTCTCAGTTCCACATTACCCATGCAACCTTTTTCAACAAATGTTACTTACCCCGTGGAGGAGGAGAGAAAATTGGTTCATTTCACAACGGTTCCATCACATAACATTTTGAGTAATTTGCTAAATGAACGGTCAACATTTGTTACAACTCAACGCATTTTATCCTATATATTGAGATTTATCTATAGCTATCTATAACGCTGCAGGAATTGCATGAGAGCTTGAAGGTGTTGATGAGGTATACACAACAGGTTCATTTCGCGAATGAATTTGAAGATTCTGCCTTTTCGCGACCATTCCGAAGGCTTGGTGCATTTCGTAATGAAGATGGAATCCTTCGAGTGGGAGGTCGCCTCAATCATTCTAACTTGTCCTCCAATTCCAAGTTTCCCATGATTTTGCCGCGCTCTTCACGTCTTACTCAGTTGATTGTCGAATATTATCACCATAAATATTTTCACTCAGGATTCAAAACTACCCAATACCTATTATTACAAACCTTTTGGATATTGTCGCCTAGACGGGCTATTAAGTCCGTCCTATCGAAATGCGTTCGGTGTTGGAAGATGCATCCAAAAACGTCCCAACCCTCAATGGCATCGTTACCACGACCTCGGGTGAACCAAGTAAAACCATTTTTGCACTCTGCAGTGGACTTTGGAGGTCCATACTTTGTAACTGTGAGTGGACATCGCGGAGTTAAGACCTCAAAGGCTTATTTGTGCGTTTTTGTATGTATGGCCACAAAAGCCGTTCATTTGGAACTGGCCTCTGATCTGTCCACCGAGACTTTTTTGTCCGCTCTTCAAAGATTCATGGCTCGGCGTGGTCGAATCGGGAGCTTGCATTGCGACAACGCCACTAACTTTGTAGGAGCTCATCGGGAGCTCAACTTGATGAAAGACGCTGCGTAGAAAGAAACTATTGAATTTCATTTTTCACCTCCTTCGGGTCCACATTTCAATGGTTTAGCGGAGGCCGGTATTAAAGCAGTGAAAAATCATTTGTCCAAAGTTATTGGGAACCAAATATTAACTTATGAAGAGTTTTATACCACTCTGACCTTGATCGAATCAATTTTGAATTCACGTCCCTTAACGCCCATTACATCAGACATTGAAGATATCAATGCCCTCACGCCAGGGCACTTTCTTACAACAGAACCACTAACTGCATTGCCGGTACCGGAATTATCTACGGTATCTATAAACCGCCTCTCGAGATGGCAATTAATTCAAAGAATTCATCAGGATTTTTGGCGCCTATTTCGTTTAGAATATTTGCATACTCTACAACAAAAGGAAAAATGGTTGGATCCGACTTCTCCTCCTACCATAGGTACGCTCGTCCTCATAAAGGATGATAACTCTCCTCCTAGTAAATGGGCATTGGCGCGTATAATTGCGATACATCCTGGTAAAGATAGGGTGGCTCGGGTTGCCACGGTGAAAACTGCCAATGGTATACTGAAGCGCCCTTTAGTTAAGTTGGCCCCCCTTCCTATTGTATAGTTTTTTTTTCTTTTGGTTTTTTTTTCTATTTCACCTTGCTGTTGTGTATAAGATGGCGGAAATTATAATTTCGCGATGAGTTTTGGGTGTGTTTGCAAGAAATCACCAGTTAGGTATAATTCATATTTGTAGTTTTAGTTCAATTTAATCAAAAGGGTCCTTTAATCCCCTTTTGGCCCGGGAGTATGTTAAAGTAATATAGCTCATATTCCGACGCGCCGCAGTCATTTTTTGAACATATGTGCGAAACATGTGAAGAAAAACTGTCAAAAAGAATCACTTCAATTTCGAATGTAAAACAGTGTGCTCGCTGATAAATCGCTCCGAGAATATAAATCTAGTTCGTTTAGAAATTGCTCAAGTTAAATAACTATACCGCAAAAAGTACATTATAGTGTTAATCTAGACTCTAGACTGTGCCGATCTAGTGTTAATTAGCCAGAAAGTCCGGTCGCTGCGTGAATGTGCGATTGGGTGAGGTGCTCCCAAGAGGACTACCAAGGAAGAGGAACCCCGAATAGGCCTATTCGTGAAGACAGAAGACACTGAAGACAGTCTACAGGAACAGCTTCTGGAACGACCCCGTAAGTGCTATTCATACGGTCTTCCTCGTGTCGACTTAGATTGGTTTGTAACTGTATAATATCGTGATCACAGTCCACTCAAGCTTTACCAGTAATCTGAGCTATATTTCCGAAACAATTATCGCATCTTCCTTTTCGGCATATTCTTTCAATTTCTTGCCATTTGCATTCTCTGTTCTAGAATTCGATTGTTGAGATTTACAGTTGAGATCTCCATGTGTTATTCTTGGAAAATGACCCCCTAATAAAATCTTCATCTCTTCCTCTGGCAGATTTATTTGCGGTGGTTTATATACAGAGAATACCTTAATGCTTTCTCTTCTTATCTTTACTGTGATCGATAGTTCCTCTATAGATGCGTCATTGTCCTCGGGATTTACAACCGCATTCAGGTAATGGTTCACGTCTCTTTTAACAAGAATGGCAACCCCTCCTCCGTTTCTATTATTTCTGTCTCTTCTGTATATTTCGTAATTTTTGAAGGAAATTCTATCATTGGGAGTCATTTTTGTTTCCTGAAGCGCCATAATATCAGGATATTTTTCTTCTAGCAATATCTGATTCACGGGCTCTGATTCCGTTAATATTCCAGGAAACTATTTTCAGCATGTTCATAAATTATTTATTTCCAAATAAGTTTTGAAATTTCTTCTCGAATTCTCTCTCAAATCTCTGCATTATTCGGCTGAATATTTTCTCAGTGAGTTTGTCAAGTTCATCAATTGGTTTTGTGGACGAGTTTTTTGTTTTTTGTACTTGTGGTTTTTCAACAGTTACAATAGTCTCCATTTTTTCAGCAATTGTTTTGGGGCGGGCTTCTTTTTTTGTCGGTGTTTTCTTCTTTGTTAGATTTTTATATGCGCTTCAGACTTTATAACTGGCCGGATGTCCACTCTTGTTACATAAAACGCATGTCGCGTTCCTTTCGCCTTCTTTTTGCGTCAATGCACAACTCTTTTGTGCAATGCGCTCCTAAACATTTCACGCATCTCCACGAAAATATACATTTATTTTGGGCATGCCCATATCTCTGACAGCGATGACACTGTCCTGGACCTTCTGGCTTCTTCTTTGGCTCTATTTCGATACAAAGACTGTAAATCTTTTTGATCTGAAATATCCCCTTGTGGTGAGTTTTCACAAGGTAGAGAGGGATAGCCTTTTTCGTTTTATTTGACGTCATTCTCGTCACTTCAGCATCTTTGATACCTTGAAGTTCTAAGTCATTCTCAATCTCTTCAGTATCCGCGTCAATCGGTAAATACCTTATAACGGCGTAAATTCTCTTTTCTTCTTCCATTTGGTAAGTATAAAAAATTATACTTGATTGTGTAAATTCTAGAAAATTTTTTTTCTACATCAGTTCGAAAATGTATCTCATGTACTATCTGGGAACTAAAGTCGAGAGGATTTATACTTTGGAGGTAAGATGTATTTAGTTAACTTGTGTTCAAAACGGGACCTTAATTTTCGCTTGAATGGAATGAATGCAGAGAAGTAGTGGCATATTTGAGTATGGGGATATAAATTTCACAGCCAATTAGTGGAATAGCCTTAGACAAAGGGTCTAAGGGAATAGCCAATTCACTGGCTTAAAAATGAAATAAAATGTGGCTGGAAGTGAATGAGTCGACTTCTCTCTCACATGGTTACAAATGGCCAGCCAGTGAGTAGGTTATTTTGAAACTGAGCTTAGAATACCTATTTTGCAACTCAAGAGAACCGATCCTTGAGGTTGTTGAGATTTTAAAATGATGGGGCTGGTAGTTGAAATGTAGCAAGATAATGAGCCAAATTACATCCCTCATAGATTGCAGGGAATTCCAACCATTTGTCCTTCGAATAATTATGAATTTTTGATTAGTGCAACCTATATTCTTGTATTTTTCTTAATTGGCTTGCTGATCTAGGAATGCTGTCAGTTTTCTGAAATCTTCTGAAGACGAGGCAATAATTTTAATGCCGTCTTCAACTACCGTTGCCCGGTTATAATTTATTTTTTTGGTGTATAGCGATTTGGATATTTCCGTCCAGTCGGAAGTCCGCATCATTGTTATTGGGGGAATTTTCTCTTTTATAGGTGACTGAGACGTCACTGTTGACTTTTTAAGTTGTCCTCTATTGAGGACAAACTTTCTTTTCTGGCACGCTTGGCCCGAGGTGCTCCTTGGGGCTGGGGGGCTTTTTTGTTGTCCTCAATATTTGAGGCTATCGTTTTGGGAGAGACAACAGTTGAAGTTTTAGGAGGGACAACAGTTATATTTTTGGGAGGGACAACCGTTATTGTTTTGGGAATAATTTGGGGAAGTTTTGGGAGGGACAACAGTTATAGTTTTGGGAGGGACAACCGTTATTGTTTTGGGAATAGTTTGGGCTGATGTTCCTGGTTCGGAAAGCAAAGCCTGGGAATAACTTCTTACCTTAGTATTTGGGGATTTCTTGTCGGAGAGTTCTTCTCTCAGGAGTTTCAACTCGCTGGTCAGATTGGCCATGCAATTTGTTAAAGCGGCTAAATTGGCTTTGAGCTCATCATTCTCTTGTCGGAGCCTGACGAGTTCTTTCAATTCTTCACTCTCTTCTTCAGAGGACGAGTAGATCTATCCTCTGTTTCCATGAAGGATTCGTCGTTATCCGAATATTCACTCATGTTTCAATTCGTGATAAGCACTTCACTCCGTTTTTAACTTCACTAAAAGTCCGTAAATCACAGACGCACGGAACCAACGATCCTTTCGGACCTCGACTCAACGCACGGAAACACAAAAACTTTTTGTAAGCACTAACTTGGATGCGCATCAACGTTGAGTTCAGCGCACTGAACTGGTTTTTACACTAAACTCAACTCTCGGTGCGTGTTTGCTCGTCGGCGTCTCGGTCAGTACTGATTTACCTCCTGAAAATCCCAAATAGTGTAAACAGCAGTTTCAGTGAGATAATTATCTCACTGAAACTTCATAAAAAAAAATAATTTTCAGCATTCTGATAAAGAATTACAAATCGTGAAAATAAAGAAATTCCAAATATGTATACGGAAACTACATTTACGATTGATCGATTTGATGAAAAAAGGATAGCTGGAGTCCTTTTCGATGTTGTTGAAATGACGTGCTCAAACATAAGACAGTGACAAATGTACACTGAGATTCTAGAACGATAAAAAATTAATATAGGCACAACATAAACACTTGCAACTCATCAAAACCGCAGTTGGAAAAATGTATCAATATTTCTTTAAATTCGATAAAGCACTAAAATCGACAGACAAAATGATGAGAAATATCTAGCAGTGCCTGAAATATTCATGAACAAAAGTTCACTAAGCAAATACTTCACCTTCCAATTGGTTCTATCTGCCAAAAAACATTGAAGCAATAACAGATGATTTTTGATTGTTTTTAGATCATAATCTGAAATAAAACGTGTAATTCGTCCTAGCCAAACTTGAATTTGATAATAAACTCGGCTGGTGTGTTCTATTAATGTTGATTCTAGTGGAGGAAGCATTACTAGGGGTGATGTCTTCCTGGTTCCTAAAACTGGGGTTGTGAATATTTTATATCTCAGTTTGTCGATGCTTAAATTCTCCCCACTTGTGTTGTACAGATATCTCACAATTTTTTCCGCAATAGGATAAAGCTCTGTAATACTTTTATCTTCTTGATAGAAAATCTGCACTGATTCTTGAATATAGGAATATTTGACAATTTTTTTTTTAATCAATGTAACCATTTTGTCTTCATCAATTTGTACGTCAGGGGCAACAACTTTTTCGTTTCAGCGGAATCGTTCATAAGACTTTAATCCGATGAGTTCATCCGAATAACGGTCAAATACAATTTTACAATTCTGTCCGAATTTTTTGAACGATCTACATATTTCTAATACAATGTCAACAATAATTAGTGGCAACATCTACGAATGTCTTACTGTGGGGCCATACAACTTGTTGTAATAACCATCCTCCATCTATAGCATATATCATACCAGTAAGCAGAGATTGTGATTGAAGATTCGTTGAGAATAATTATCGAGATCAGACTCAAAATTCTCTCCCATTAATCCATGTTCGTCGAAGAGCGATAAAGGATATGGCGACAATTCGTAAGAAATAGCTTTTTTTTCTCGATTCATCGTTCTGATAAAGAACGAATATTCTCTGCAAGAATGCAGATGAGTCTATAGAAGATGTGCCTCCAGGAATACCAATTTTATTCTGGCTATCGCGTGAATTCTTGACTTTGAATTTTGATGACAAAGTCATATTACACAAATTTTCCCAAGGATTTTTTCCATTCCCTTGCATCCTTCCTCAAATGCCATATTATGACAGTTAATATTGTAGCCACCAATAGACAGCGAAATGTAGACGCTGACAAATAAAAACTGTTCTACGTTTATTTGCATCGTGACAACGGAGATATTTTCAGTTGTGAGTGTATTTCCATGACATTTATTCTCTGATTGAAATACGTCTTTCAATCCTCGAAGGTCAGGAATTTTGTAGTAGGTACTCACCGTATGGTTCTTGGATAAACAAAACATTACTTAGCAAATAGCAACGTTAACAATATAGAAATACGAAACGTACTGAACGTAGAGCTAGAGAATTGGTTGCTCAAAAGTTGTCCCACTAGTTCACTAGTTGCTGTCCTTGATTTATGCAGATTTTGTATTATTCTGATTTGCTTGGTGGCGATGTATGGGACAGCAATCTTGTGCCGTATGGTGATTTACGTCCTTTGCTCCACTTCTGATGCAGTTCGCGCACTTGTGATTTTCGGGATGGTCACGATCACTGCAATTCCGAAATTCGTTCCCCGTCGGGTCACAATATCCGCACTGAGTTGTCGACTTGCAGTATTTCGCGATATGTCCGAAGCGTTGGCATGGAAGCAAAGGGAGACCAGTAGAATATCACAGATTCCATGAGCCAATCAAAACTGAAGCCTGGCTTCTGTCCCTCTCTGACACATTGTATATGGTTGGGGAAAAAGAAATCCATTATTTTTACTTTTATTTCATAGCTTATTACTTTCAACAAAATTGACAAACTCAACCTGTCACATTGAAATTTAAAACTATTGTCAGATCCCGTCGTATGTAGCGTAATTCCCAACATCCTCCCGACCCCGACATATGTCGGTGATATCAGTAATGGAGGATTAACTGTCCCAAATATTCTTTACGAAATCGTAAGAGTGCTGCTTTTGTTGTATTGCTACTCAGTTTCACCACGTGGCGTTGAGGAAGATAGTAACCTTCTGAATCCATTGCTGTAGCAGGAATTTCTTTGATGACTTCCTCGGATAACCATTCTTGAAAAACGTTATTGAAGTCTTTGTTGAGCTTCATAATCAATGAATACAATCTAGTTTCCGGCAATCGAAAATCATTTGGAAGACGGGGTTGACCATTCATCGATTGCATATCAACTCGATACCTGCCTTCATCATTTCTTTCAGATTTGAATCCTCCAAGCAGTGCATGGACCATTTCTTCGGTTCTGATAGGTTCGAATTTCATGTCTTTTGCAGTATATCGATTTATATTCGATCTTTCGGAACCATCAGTATCAATAATGTGCTCGTACGTTCGTCGGTTCTCCTTTTCCTTGCAACTGAACTACCAGAGTTGGCCGAATCACTTCAGTGCAAGTAAAATTCGAAAGATTTCCAATATACAATATACAATATCGTTAGTATTCGATCTGGAAGAATTAGTTATTGGACACATGAGTGCTACTACATGGTTTTCTCCACACTTTTTACATTTCAGATAATGTGAAGATGTGCATTTGCGCGTTATGTGTCCAAACTGGCAACATGAATGACAACAACCTTTCTGAGTCAATATAATCTTACAATCTTCGTAGCTCATATCATTGGAATCGTAGCATTCGGTACTTGGATGATCCTTTTTACAAAAAACACATTTGAGTATTTTAGGATTCATCAAACCGGATGCAGTGGGAATATGTTTCAATTTTTCATTTCTTTTTAAGCTTTTCACTCGAACTATTACTTGTTACCTCAGATGGGGAACGAAGCAGATTTTGCATTCTAATTTTGAGGTTGTTGGAACGCATTACATAATAATCAGCATTCTCCATCTCCTTATCAATGTCTACATCACTACAATCAGCATCGAGCATTGCATCTAATGCCGGGTTTCCACCAAGCGGACAGGTCAAAATAAAACACGAACTGTCCGTTCGGACAGAAATTTCGAACAATTTTGTTTGGAAAATGTTCGAAGACTGTTGGGGTTCCAAACGGACTTTGTGTTTACACCAGTCGCGGACAGAAATGAATGAAAACTGTTCGTGTTTTGTTTAAGTTTGATTCAGTTTACATAGAGACACCGGACGTGTAGTTGTGAGAATGTGGCGCGCTGCAAACTTGAGAGAACAAGACGACGAGGATTTATTTTTGCTGGCAGTTACATTTTACACTATTAAAAAGAACAAAACTAAACGCCGGTTTTGGATTAGGCCATCCTTAAGGCAAAAAAGAGGAAATGTGACTTCTAAACTGTTACAAGATCTCAGTGGAGATGATATGAGTATAGGAGGTAAACTTCGATCAAGTTTCAATAAACATTACGACTTCTTTCCTTCACGTTTGTGTCCGTAAAAACGCAATTCGCGGACTTTCGAGTCCGGAAAACAATCCACAAGTTCTAGAACAGTTTGCAAACAGTTCGCGGACTGTCACAAACGGACCGAGTTCTTGTTTTGTTTTTGTTCTGTCCGCTTGGTGGAAACCCGGCATTAGATTTTCTTGTCCAGTTCCATAGGGGTATCCATTTTATCTTGAAGGATAAGAAGTTTTCCTTGAACTTCGATAAAATCAGGTTGAGAGGGCTGCAGTTCATCGACTGCAGCATCGTGGATTCTCGTAAAAGAGCATCTAAAAAATCTAATGTTTTTCTCAGTTTTTCTTCTATTGTGCTGTCACGGTCGCCAGATTATGTGGGGAATTATAACGCCTACCCGGTGTTATAATCTATCAATAATGCAGACTTAGTCGAAAAAGAGAAATATGTATTTCTTTTACCAAACTTGACAAACTCAACACATTAAAATTTAAAACTATTGTAAAATCCTGTCGTGAGTAGCATGATCTCAAGAGATGTTAATCGCACGGTGCCAGATCCGGACTATAAGGTGGATGGATGCATAAGATCCTCCCAACCAAGGTCCCGGAGCTTTTGGCGGGTCATCATAGACGTGCGCAGCTGGCGTTGTCCTGGTGGAATATGACTTTTTTCATATTGTGGTCCTACGAAAAGGAATATCCTGTAATGTTCAGAGAACATCGTGAGAACCAAGGCAAGCAGGTAGGAATTGGTGTTCCTCTTGAATTTCTGGAGGTTATATGCCTCGGGGAACACCTCCCTAGGCAATGTGTTCCAAAGCCTCGCTGTTCGTTGGATGAATGAGTCTTTGAAGAGAGATGTTCTGCAGGTCTCCAAAGTGACCACGAAGGGATGTGAAGAATCAACTTGACGATTCTGGTCCCTTTTTATCGATTGCTACTTTCAATCGTCAATAGCGATCCGAATTAAGTGTCCGACCATTAGGCAGTAGTTCATGGTAGAGTATACCTTTCCAATCCCACCAAACACACAGCAAAACTTTCCGGGACGTCAATATTTGTTTGGTCACCACGAGGACGGCTCTACCGTTCTTCGACCATTAACATCCCCAGTCACCAGTCTCTTCAAAAATGGCTCGATTTCGTTCCGTTTGGCCAAGGAATCGCACAGTCCATCGAATTTTTTTCCGCCAGCTCGTGCGGCACCCCAACATCAAGCTTCTCTTTGAATCTAGCCTGATGCAGATGGTTCGAAACTGTTTTGTAATGATATATTGCTCATCCTGATTACTACTAGGTCTCATGAGAAGATCCCTCTGAAACTATAAGCGTCGAAACTTGTGACTTGTGCCGAGTTCGGAGTAAGCAGTTGTGTTCTGTGTAGGTTTTGTAACTGTGTCCTTACGCCACCATAGGCACAGCACTGTTAATTTTTGACCCAACAGTGAAATGGTGGTCCCTACCGAGGATAGAAATTTCATTCCTATCTCGGGATTGAACTCCGGACTTGGCCAGGAGTAGCAGATCATCGGCATAACCTATCACTGCCACAGTCTGGAGCGCTCCAACGGGCAAGCTGTCACCCGATTCTTCGAGTTCGCATATCAGCTCGTCCAACACAAGGTTTTTTTTTCTCTTTTTCTTGGGATCAGCATTTTATGCTATGCACCCATATTTTTTGGGTATATTGAAGATTGCGATGTGCGTGTAAGTTTTTCAAGTGACCACCACCAGACATGTACAACATCCATGACCTTCAGCCAACTGGACTACCGAGGTAGTCCAACACAAGGTTGAATAGGAGAGGCGACAGCGTATCTCCCTGCTTAACACCTCTCCTAATTGGAATCTCTTCCGTCTTCCCACTACCCAGCTCGATCACGTTCTCGAAAGAGCCTTCCACATACCTGGTCGTCACCTCATCTTTCCCGAAGCGCTTCATTGCTCGTACGATGGAGCGCTGGGAGACAGTGTCGAAGGCCTTGTGGACATCGACACTGATGATGTTATAGGGCTGTGAGCCCTTGTTTCCTTGATCAGAGCTTGAAGAGTCAGATTGTTCAGTAGAACTCCGTCAACAGATGTAAATCGTCTCTGTTTTCCATGAAGAGGAAAAGAGGCAAAACATCGTCTCACAATTCGGTTCAGCACTCTCACAACGATAGAGGTTACCGTGATCGGGCGCCAATTGTCCACCTCAGCTAAATCGCCACTCTTAGGGATTAAGATATTACGGTTCATGAAAGTTGGCGTAGCGCCGAAGAGGAACCTGATATTGAAGAGTAGCACCAGTCTCTTGATGGGAACCTTCTTGAGGTATTTGATCCGGAGACCATCGACCCCAGAGGAGGGTGACTTAGTTGACCATATTCACCGTCGCCATATTGTTGTGCGACAATACCAAACGAGGTTAGGGCCCAATTCACCTCCACCTCGGAGATTGGGCCCCGTGCATCTCTAATATCCTCCCTATCGCAACAAGAGGGCTGACTGAAAATGGCCCGAAACTTAGCCTCAGTGAACTGGACCGAGGAAACATTTGGCCCCCTACGGGAGTATCATTGATGATACCCCGCGCCAGAGCCGCGCGGAGAGACCGCTCCAGGTCTCTATTCAGGTACCGCGCATGTCGACTCGGTTCTTGCCTGATGTTCGGGCGGTCGACACAGGGAACGTCGGACAGCTGAGTGAACAGCGTCCGCATGTATTTGTCGATCCCATCTCAAACTCTCGCCCTGTGTTCCCTGGCATTTTCTAGCTGACTCAGCCTCTAGAGGGCCTTGTATCATGGTTCCCGGTCTGTATTCAGGAACCGCGCATGTCGACTCGCTTTTTGCTGATGTTCGGGCGGTCGACACAGGGACCGTCGGACAGCTCAATGAGCAGCGTCCACATACATATGTCGACCCCATCTCTAACTCTCGCACTGTGGTCCCTGGCGTTTTCTAGCTGGCTCAAGTTAGTTATTAAAATAAAATGAATGTATTAGTATTTCTCTTAATTTTTCACTTTTTCAGGACAAAAGAACAATTTCACCTGTTTTCGCCACCGGGGCCTGTCTCAGTCGTTGAACGGTAGCCAGATTCGCCGGACGGTGCCTGAGGGGAACTGGACTCTAAACCGGGCTCGACGTTGGACCAACCGGTGAGGACATAGGGCATTCATCTTCTCCTTCAATCCTTCTGTCCAGAGCCGTGGGTCTGGTTGCGCCTTTATCCTGACGGCCACTCCTGGAGTCAGTCTTACGGCACCCGGTGGACCTGAAATGTCTGCTGGTACGACGGGAGACGACGGTGGTGTGGGACTGTCCTCTACCTTGACCATCATAACCTCGGCAGGAGAGTGCCATTCCCATTGTGCAGCTGGTCGGCGGAGAGCTGGCACCTCCTGTAACAGTCCCGACACGAACCATCGGACGGAAGGATGTAGGGTGTCCAGTATCCTCTGGTACTCCTCGGCAAGGGTGGCGGCCCAGTGCTGTCCTCGGATAGTACCGGTCTACGGATCCCGGCCGGTGGCAACGTCCAGGGCTGTCATCCCCAGCGCCCACAGGTCCACCTCCCGACCATAGGGCGCCCTCCGACGTTGTTCTGGGGCCCAGTAAGTCTCTGTCCCCGCATTGTACTGGAACCGCTGTCCGGGCTCCAGTTCATCAGCCACCACGAAGTCAGCAATCTGGAACCGACGGCCATTGCGGAGTACATTACCCGGTTTAACATCCCGATGCACCACTTGTTGCCGATGACATTCGGCGAGGCCAGCCGAGATCTGCCGGAGAATCCAAAAGAATTGGACCGGTTCTGGCCTCCGGCCCACACGGCTGAGGTAACCCTCCAGGTCCTCCTCTTCTTCTTCTTCTATTGGTGCCTATCCTCTGTGGATGTTGGCAATCACGTTGGTCCACATAACTTTATTGACAGCCGATCTGGACAACTGAATGGTCGTCATCCCTGCCCATTGCCTGATATTTTTCAGCCATGATGTTCGTCGGCGCCCTGGAGACCGTCTTCTTTCTATTTTGCCTTGCAAAATCAGCTGAATCAGTTGGTACTTTTCATTGCGTACTACATGTCCCAGATATAACACCTTTCTTATTTTAATACACTGCAGTATTTCTCGCTCCTTCTGCATTCGTTGCATAACAATATCATTCGTGACATGGTAGATGTACGAAATCCTGAGCATTCGGCGGTAGCACCACATTTCGAAGGCTTCCAGTCTCTTGCATGTTGCCTCTGTTAGTGTCCAGGCTTCAACCCCATGAAGAAGAGTGGAAAATACAAAGCATCTCAAGACTCGTGCTCTCAAGTGTATAATTAAGATGCATATTGGATATTATTTTTCTTAGACGATTGAATACTGCCCTCGCCTTCTCTATGCGGCATCTTATTTCTTGTGAGTGGTCCCATTCTGCGTTCAGACTGCATCCGAGGTATGTTACCCTATTGACTATTTCCAAAGTGTCACGATGCGCTGTAAATTGATGTTGTGCTTCCTCCCTTTTACTCACTATGAGGACTTTTGTCTTTCTGCTGTTCAGTTTCATGCCGTACCTCTCACACGCCTCGACAACACGGTTGATTAGTGCTCGCAATCCCTCCGCACTATCAGCCAGAAGTACTGTATCGTCTGCATATCGTAGGTTGTTGATTACACGACCATTGATTTTTATGCCTTCTTCCATTCCGTTGACAGCCTCCCTGAAGAGCATCTCCGAGTAGGCGTTGAATAAAGCCGGTGATAGAATGCATCCCTGACGAACCCCTCGTTCAACTTTGAATTTCAGGGAGTTTTGGTCCTCCTCGAACAGGGTCATCACTAAGTAGCGGTAGGGAGCCTCTACTATCTCCTCGTAAAGAGTCAGGCTGTTCGGATGCCGGAACCGGTGGAGAAGTCGTGCCTCGTGGACGGACTGTGGCGTCAGATCTACCCTCTTCACAGCGACGGAAGTTGTCTGGTCTGTTCTACGGGCCCGGTACACCTGACCGAACCCCCCTTCGCCAAGGAGTTCGTCTAGGACGTAGTTCTCCATCTGAAACGGTAGGCGATACAATCCACAGGCTCGATCTTAAAGACCGATCGTCCTATTCTGGCTGACGAGTTCACGGATAGCTCCCATGCAACGACTGCATGCAAAACAATATCGAACGGACCATATTCGATCTTCTCGGTTTAATTCTGAACGGAAATGAAATGCAGGAATTTGAAATAAAAATGCAGAAAAATTAATTTAAAATGAAGGCCGATTTCATGATCGGAAAATCGGACTCCATTACAATATCCCTTAAGGACAGTTCTATTCTTCGGTGTTCCTGACAATAGTGAAAACATGAAAATGTATTGTACATCTGCCAATGCGTTACTCTGCATCGTTTCATGAGTGAATTCTGATACCTACATTCATTCTTCAAGTCATTTGTCTTTTTGAGTTCCGAGTGTATTCCAAAATCAATCTGTTATCTGAATGAAACTGCAAAGTTTTACTTCAACATATTTCATTTTCGAGTTCGAATTATCCATTAAAAGATTATTTACTCACAAGATTTCATGATTTTTCATAATAAATTGCGTTCTTTCGCTATATAAAGAACCAATCTCATGGTGCGAGTGGATAGATTTGTGTCAATCGAATGAAAAGCAAAGCGTGAATCATAAATTTTTAACAGTTTATATTATATGAATGAAAAAGTGCACATAGTTTACATACTTAAGTGGGAAATAAACGGGTCAAGACAAGGACACCACAGCACTATACAGTTCATTGTTTATCGGATACGAAAAAATCCGAATCGAAAACAACACACAACAAAAGCAAAATGCACACGAAGAATATCAAACACGAAAATAACAGTTACGCACCAGTAAACAAGTTTGTCTATGCAGTAAACTG
Organism: Adalia decempunctata; assembly: GCA_951802165.1. Taxonomy (NCBI): domain Eukaryota; kingdom Metazoa; phylum Arthropoda; class Insecta; order Coleoptera; family Coccinellidae; genus Adalia; species Adalia decempunctata. The sequence goes on along the minus strand of OX637703.1, from coordinate 29,204,944 downwards.
AACTGTGGCTGCAGACTGACACTAACCCGTTCCTGCCTAGACTTTCAATAAGGTCATTTCAAAGTCATTTGCCATGAGAAAGAAAAAGCGGTGTTGCGCGGTCTATATCTATTTAGTGAAACCTACTACATTACTGCTCTAATTTTCTCACCAATTCCACAAATATTGCAATTCACTTATGATATTAATGTGTCTAATAGTCGTAGGAAGTCGCGCATGCGCTATAAAATAAGTTTATTACTCAATGGAATATTTTTATTGTTTAATTTGTGACGGCCCTCCGTTTCTATCCGTTGCCGTCTTACCTTCTGGAAACAGAAACCTCGGGCGCCACCTCTAGTTTTGAGTGTTGAGGACACTCGGAACCTGTGGGCGGTACCCCCACAGGTGTCCAGGAGCTACAGTCAGAGAAAGTTATGCCCAGGGGCCTGATATTAATGAAATTCTGAATTATTCCCTGTCTCTGGAAATGGTTTTGAACGTGCTGCTCAGGAAAATAAAACAAACAATAACCAGGAAACTTTTATTTACTGTTCACTAATGTACATCACGATATCGTCTATGAAATGGTATGATATCCCAGGCAACACAAAGATATCCCAGAGAAATCCCTGCGACTTCTTTTCAGGAAGTTTTGACGCCTTTTGTGACTTCTTTGGGAGGTCGCTGGGAGCTCTATATCTCCTCCAAATGACCGCCACAAAAGGAACTTGTAAACCATGCCTATTAAGAATTGTCAATCATTTATTAGCTTGAATTTTGGGAATATTCGACTCTACCAACCATTCTTGTACAATCTGTTGTGGAGTTATTACACTCATCCATATTCTTGATAGAAATAATTATCCTGATCACCAATATACCAAGTAAAAAATTATTTAATGTTAATTAATCAATTCCGTTATTGGTGGTTGAATTACTCGGATAACATAAATGGCGGTAAAAACGGTTACGGCAAATGTCCTTATAGGTGAGAAAACACCAGAATATAATGAAAATAACACTTACTTGGAGCACAAATATCCTCATCGAAATTTCACACAATAACGAACCTCGTACAGCACAGTAACACCAATAAACACAACTCACTAATCTATCCACAAACCCCCTCTCAATGTCTTGCCGTCTTGGTAAACTCGCTGTTTATAGTGTTTGTTGGTACAAGTTCGATTTGAAAGACAAATAGCGCCTGCGTGAACAGTTTGACCTTGTCTAGCGCATAGTGCGCTCTCGCATGGAGTGGTCCCAAGGAAATCGCATGGCGAGGTCTCCAAGATATCGCATGGGCACATCAGTGGGAAATTCGCTTAGTAACATCACATAGAGATCTCTGGGATCTCGCGGTAGGAGCTCCTATAAAAGTCGCATTGTAACCTCTCAGAGATATCGCGGAGAAGTCTGTGTTGCCTGGGATACATCATGATGTCGATTCGATAGGAAAATGATACAGGTAAAGGTGCCAACAGTAATGGTACATAGCGGTGCTCAAGATATGAAATGATATATCTGTGTGCCTCGATGAACCCGGTGTGAAAATGATATTTATGTGTGCCTCGATGTACCTGATGTGAAATGATCCACCATGATGTCAAATGACGTGAAATGATACGGGCATACTACCCAGGATGAAGTGTTGTACGATATGAAGCGATGCATACATACTATACCAAAGTGCTGTAACTACCTTGATGTCGGGTATACTACCCAGGATGAAGTGTTGCACGATATGAAGCGATGCATACATATTACCAACGATGAAGTGTTGCAACTACCTTGATGTCGGGCATACTACCCAGGGTGAAGTGTTGTATACGATATGAAGTGTTGTAATAATAATAATAATAATAATACCGCACGGGTGTGGTTTGGTTTCTGCTACGCCACATGGGGGGTGACGTCCCCACGGCCCGAGTTACCTGGGCCACCAAGGGTAAATGGTGGCAAACCCATGAAAATGGAGAAAATATCAAGCCAGCAACGAGAAGTGGAAGCCGATATCATGGCAGAAGATCGAAATGCCACTCCACCTGCTGGCTCGCCCACCGTGAGGAGCACTGCCCGCAGGGGAGCTCGCAAAGCACGTATCAAGTGAAGCCGCGAAATGAATATTGAAATAATGCGAGCTTTTTATTACGTGAACAATTGCGAGGACAAACCACTTCCTGGACGGAGATACTCCCTCTATAACGTCTTCACCTGGAGAACTTCAGCTGACAAAAGGGAATCATTCAGGAGGAATCTCCAAAAGATCGAATTATCCTAGAGGATCGCGGGATATGCACAATAGGCTGTAGCATTGCAAACCTGTCACATCGTGCGGAAATTCCTGAACTAGTTGGAGGAACTGAATTGTTTTTTCACTGGTTCATAGAAATAGTACCAGCTTAAGCTGAGACCGGGAGACCGATGATGAACAATAATAATAAAACCGCACGGGTGTGGTTTGGTTTCTGCCCCGCCACATGGGGGGTGACGTCCCCACGGCCCGAGTTACCTGGGCCACCAAGGGTAAATGGTGGCAAACCCATGAACGAGGAGTGGAAACCAATATCATGGCAGAAGATCGAGATGCCACTCCACCTGCTGGCTCGACCACCGTGAGGAGGACTGCCCGCAGGGGAGCTCGCAACGCACGTATCCAGTGGAGCCGCGAAATGAATATTGAAGTAATGCGAGCTTTTCATTACGTGAACAAATGCGAGGACAAACCACTTCCTGGATGGAGAAGAGAAATCTTCAAGGGATCGAATTATCCCAGAAGATCGCGATGTGAACAGCAGGCTGTGGATTTGCAAACCTATCACATCGTGAGGAAATTTCTGAACTAGTGGGAGGAACTGAAATGTTTTTTCACTGGTTCATAGAAGAATTACCAGATCAAGTTGAGAACGGGAGACCGATGAAGAAGAATAATAATAACTCTCTTTGTTTCCAAGAATATACAATGTACATATTGTGGAATGCGTCAATGGAAAAAGTTTTAACAAAATAATTCAGTTCTTCAACATACCCAAAACAAAAAGAGATAAAAATGCAATTCACACTCCAGCAAAAAATTCGTCTATGGAGTAATAGCACTTATCTAAAAGGAAATTCTTTAGTTTTAGCTTGAAAATATTAACATTCTTTGATGTTTCAATGTTGGACTCTATCTTATCGAAAACTTTAATGCCCAAGAAAGAGCATTGGTGACTTTTTACCTATTCGGTATTTAAAATTGGGCATTATAAAGTTATTGCAATTTCTGGTATTATGTTCGTGAATGTCACTATTCCTTACATATTTATTTTTGTTCTCATAAATCAACACAGCAAGTTCAAGAATAAGAAGACATGGTAGCGTGAGTATCCTAAGCTTTTTAAAATATGGTTTACAGGATGTTAACTGTGAGGCGCCCACCATGCACCTAATTACTCTTTTCTGGCATATAAAAACCTTTTCCGCTCCAGTAGATGTACCCCAGAAAATTACCCCGTATCGTAATGCGGATGATACCTGAGCGTGATATATGAGCATTAGTTGTTCCATCGTTACGACGGTTTTCAGATTTCTTATAAGAAAAGTAGCGCTATTCAATTTTGAACAAATTTTCTCGCAACAAACCTTCCAATTTAGGTGTTCATCGATATCCAGACCAAGGAAGCGAGCTGTACTCACCCGCTTGATCGGTAAATTTTTTAGCGATATGTCGATGTTTATACTCTTATTGTAATTATGGAATAGTACGAAGTTTGTTTTGTCTATATTAATATGTAGGGAATTCTTAATTAACCATCCATATAAACTGTTGACACTTTCCTGGGCTTGTGCTTTTAAATTAGCTACATCTCTAGCCGATATTTTAGTTGTAACATCATCAGCATACAAGCAAATGTTAGAATCCACATCATCAGTAATGTCGTTCATGTACAGAATAAACAATAAAGGACCAAGTATGGAGCCCTGTGGCACTCCCACATGAACATTCAGAGAACTGGATGCTATTGGTCTGCCATTTGAATTTCTCAATGACACAAATTGTTGCCTGTTACCAAGGTAACTTTTCAGCCAATCTAATGCCCTGCCACGGATGCCGTAACTTTCTATATTTTGAAAAAGAAAACTGTGCACCACACAGACAAAGTCCTTACTAAGGTCACAAAAAACACCTGCAGGGCATTCCCCCGACTCCATATAATGCACAATATCTTCCACAAAAGCATATACCGCGTGCATCGTACTCATTTTCGGGCGAAAGCCAAATTGATTCGGGTTTATGATACCACAATTACATAGAAACCCCATCAACCTGTCTACAAAACAGTATTCGAAAACCTTGGAAAAGACTGGCGCCAAAGCTATCGGGCGATAGTTATCCACAAGTTCCTTATCACCGTTTTTATATAGTGGAATTACTTTTTTTATTTTTAGTTTTTCTGGGAAACATCCCTGAACAAATGACTCATTCACCAAATGAGTTAAAGGAGCAGAAATTTCTGTTAAGCAGTGCTTCAGGAGGAAACCCGGAACATCATCAAAACCACAAGAACTCTTTGGTTTTAGTTTTCTATTAATCAGAGATACAAGCTCCCTCTCTGTGAAAGGGTTCAAAAAGATTGTGGTCTTATTTATTTTTATCTTATCGCTATACTTGTACTTTTGCGAAGTTTTGAGTAATTCTAGCAGCGGCATTAGCAAAGAAATCATTAAAGGCGTTAGACACTATTTTAGGATCAGAGGTCAGTATATCCCCCTGCTTAATGTTGATATTCTGAAAGTTATCAATATTTTTATTACTGAGTGTATTGATGATTCCCCAGGCTGTTTTTACAGGGTTGCTAGCAATGTTCATTTTATCCTGATAATATCGACGTTTAACTTCATTTACCAATTGATAGTGACGCTTTTTGCAGTCTCGATAATGGTCTTTCAGACAAGGAAAAGTCTTACATAGTTCATATAAATATTTTAGGTGATCACTGGATGACACCACTTCGTAGTTTACCCATGATTTAATATCACGAATGTAAAATCTTTGAACTGGATAATTCATATTGAAATAATGCATAAATGTAGCATGAAAACAATTAAAAGCCTCATCAATGTTACTGAATTTGTGGATATCTTCCCATTTTTCTTCCGATATGTTCTTGAGGAAGTTTTCGTTATTGGTCTTGCAATAATTTCTCCTATATTCAATTCTATTTTTTGTCTGCGTGAATCTCCCAAAACGGAACAGTAAACCCTTATGGTCAGACATATAGGTGTCTAAAATTTGCAATGACCCCAACACAGAAGAAAATACATAGTCCAATGTGTGATTAAGACGAGTACAACCCAAAACATAGTTCTTCAACCCAAAACTCTCCAATACACCCGTCAGCGTTTGAAAGTCTGCTGCATCCCTCGTGGGATCGATATTAAGATCCCCACACAGTATTATATTGATATTGGGCGAATACACATACTCCAAAACTTGTTGAATACCATCACAAAAGATGGAAAAACTAGTGCCCACACATGATCTATAACAGTTCAATATTACGTATTTTAATTTTTTGTATTTGAACACCACACCACAAACTTCAAAATTTTTTTCAACGCAGAATCTACTCAACTCAAGAGTTTGGGCAATAACTGTAGTGTGGCACCAGATACCCACGCCACCACCCTTACCGAAAGATCTGCTAAAGCTAGCAGCTTCATAGAAATCAGGAAAATTTACATACTTAATGCTATCCCCCTGACACCAGGTTTCACATAAACATAGAAAAGTGATATCCTGAAACACGTTTAACACATCTGTTAGTTATACAATTTATTCATGTGTTAGTTAGGCATTGACAATTTAAGGAAAATAATTGGAATTGTTCACAATTAACTTGATAGTCTAGGTTCCTTCGAATTCTGTCTGAGGCCTCTTGTGAAAACACCTCGAAACAAAAACGCCCTCTGGCCATTGAGACGGGTCCATTGCCGCCTGCAAATTCACTAAATTTATTGTTACCTTAAATGAACTGTAGTAGTATTCTGGATTCTTGGAGGTTAGTTCCTCACATACTACCTCTGGGAAAGCAGATTCCAATAATTTTACAAGTTCCTCCGTTTTAGTACCAGGTTGCAAGCGGGACACAAAAAGGAACGCTTTTTTTGGATTTGCTTTTATATTTTGTACCCTCGTGCTGGATCCAATTAAACTCTGCTGTTTTTTGGAACGTTTCCGTTCTATTTTTGTCCACTCATTATCCTGTGGTGTTTGGGCAGGATCTCCATCTGTAGAATTAGTCACTGTAGCCCTGTTGATGTTCTTCCCCTGGAGGTACGTCCCTTCAGTAGTTCTACTAGTTTTTTTTTGTGGACGACGTATTTGAGACAACTTGTAACTTTTTCATGTTAGTGCCAGGGCCGTATCTAGGTACTACTGCGCCTGTGGCAAGATTTTCTTCAGCGCCCCCAAATTGGCGTAGATTTTTTTCATCATGTTTCAATTTTTTTTTCAGTTTTGAATAAACTAAATATATATATATATACATACATATATTATAATATTTTTTCATAATATTATTCAGATATTTTCGTCACAAATTCGAAATAATACACAATAATATGGATATTTACCTATTTTTATTGAAAACATTAAAATACTCATCTCAAATAAAATATTTAAATATAAAAATAATATGAATTCTAAAAACAAAACAGACAAATAAAAAATTTTCAACTGAAAATTCATTAACACTGCAAACGCAAAGTGAAATGTTTTTTTGGTTAGTTGACTAGAAAAACTAATCGTTAATCACAATCATATTATTAGGAATATGTTCAAAACCTCGCCTTTCTTGATTTTGCTTCGGCGAATATATCAATTAATTCAGAGTAATCTAAGGTACATGTCACTTCTCGATGGCGAGGATTGACATATTTGATAATCGCTCTTGTCCCAAGGAGGAACGAAGATACGACTTTATAAGTTTCAGTTTGCTAAAGGAACGTTCACATGTAGCAGTTGTCACTGGCAAACTCAGAAATATTCTCAACGCCGTTTCAAGATTGGGATAAATATTTTGAAGAGTCAGATCATATATACATCTCACCGTGACATGTTATCTCGAATATTTTGTTGGCGCTTCTATATTTTATTCTTTGAATTTTTTTGGCGCTCAAATTTTTTTTTTTCATTTGATATTTTTTGGCGCCCCTGCGGACCTTGCGCCTGTGGCGGGGGCCACTTGGCCACACCCTAGATACGGCCCTGGTTAGTGCCCTTGCTATTAGCGGCTACTTGATGTCTCACTGGAATAGTTGTTTGATTTTCCAAATTAATTATTTGTTCCATCAGTTGGAGCTGATCTTTATGTGTATCGTTTTTCACCATATTACAATATGACACGAAATTCGACTCTGGCTTATGTTTATTGGTTATTATATCACTGTTATGAGATGCGTGTTCTTTTTGTATGTCCAGTTTGAGTTGATCATGAGTTTCAAATTGAGATCTGCCTCGATTTTCTGGACTTTTTGGTCCAAATTTTTTTCAAGTCTGTGGAATAATTGTTCATACATTTTCTCATGAAAATCTTGCGAATTAACAAGACTTCCATGATTATTTTCCATTTGTTTCTTCAGAATTTCATTTACTCTGTTCAATTTTTCATTTTCTCCATTAATGTTCTCATTCATTTCCTGTTGATTCCTTAGAGAATTTTGCAGACTTGAGTTTTCTTGTTTTAACTTCATTATATATTTTTCCATGTTTTCGATTTTTTCCAAATACTGCTTGATTTCAGTATTTTTCTTAGTAATTTCCTCATTGGCATTATTGCAACTTCTTAAGGAATCATCATTTTTTCCTTTCAAGGATTGGATTAGCATTTCCATTTTCTGAATCTTCTCTGATTCTTTATTATTTTTTGATAGTTTCGTTTCTTTCATTTTCTATTTCTTGCTTTAATTTTCTATTTTTTTGCATTAAATCCGCAATATTGGTTATTTCTTCGCGACATGAAAGACAGTAAAGAATAACTTTCCTTTTTGATAGAGAAAAGCATTTTTCTTCCGATGCTGTAAATTGACCACATTCTTTGCAGTTCGTTTTGCCACATCCGTCGCAATTAAAAAGGGTATATTTATCACCATCAAGGCCGCACTCGACACATTTCATGCCGGCAGTTGTCTAATCTCGGCGTTTTTTTATGATCCAATTTATCTTAACTCATATGTTTGTTCTTCCAAACCGATTTTATTTGAAGTTATTTGGTAATTTCAATGGAAATTTCTCCAATTTTGACACATACGCTTCACATTCTCTGTTGAAAAATAGAATGAGAATCTTCAGCACAAATTAAGAAATCCGATGATGTATCTTTCTTAATTTTTTTCCGAATCTAAACTCCGTTATACGGGAAAATTCGAGAGAGCGCTCTTACATCGACTACACTTGACAAGCAGTAGACAACTATGTAACTACCTTGATGTCGGTGATATACGATTTGAACTGAGGCACACACATTACCATTGGCGAAGTGTTCTAACTACCTTGATGTCGGTGATATAGTATACTTAATAAGGTACAGGGAATATAATAAGCAAGCAGTTCAGGAACGGGGTGTAACGTGCAATGATTATGAAAACTATACATGCGAAGGTTTGAAATATAAACGACTAAAGAATGAGAAAGCGGCAAAAGTAACGTGCATTAACAAGCGGGCGTAAGCGAAAACGAAGCAAGAGTGCAAGCGGACAATATTACGAACAAACAGAACTACGGCAGGTAATAACGTGGGCAGCGTTGAACAAAATTGGATGTCGGCACGCTACGGTTGGTAGGAAACGACTAGTCACCGGGCTGAGGAGGACGAACACGCCCCGGAAGGCGCGCTCGGACTCTCCGACGTCCGACCCTTGAGCATTTAGAGGACTGTTTATATCCTCGAAATCCCCGGTGGTAACCAACTTGAGAAAGGAATGTACCCGAGCAGGATTGTGAGATGCGCCGTTTTAAGCTAACATCGCACAATCCTTCACACTCAGAATGCTAAGAGAACTATAGGCCGTTTCAAGCTACTACACGGACTCCCAGAATTCGAGCGGTACCTTGAGGGCGATGCGGGACTGTCGAATGCGCCATTTGAAGCTAACATGCACATCTCCGCACCTTTAGGAAACCCCATAAATCCATGCAGACCATTTAAAGTTACTACACGGATTCATGGAGATACGGAAGACTAGGGACAATACAGGGCCGTGGATGCGTCATTTGAAACTAACATGCACCACCCTGTAGACTAGGAAATCCACGGAGTCAAATAGGCCTTTTAAAGCTACTACGTGGCGCCATGGATATTCGGAAAGGAACGAAGATGTAAATGTGCCGTTTAAAGCTAACATGTACACCCCCGTATATTGGGAAACTCGCAGAATCATGCAGGCCGTTTGAAGCTAATACATAATTCTACGGCCCAAGAAGGTAGAGAATGGAAAAGAAATATTCAGCAACGTACCGACAAAATAATAATATTGAAAGTAAATATTCATACCTAACAACTTGCCCACGCGTAACCCTTATGTACACTCACTGGTTTTCTTTGAAACGAGTTTTCTCTTTTCTAAGAATTAATCTCTGAAACAATGAAATAAAAACTGTACTCTTCCTAACTAATACAAAACTAAAATAAACAAAATTCTGAAAAAAAAACCCATTTCAATCTTCGGAGGCTGTCTCATGGCTTCGACCAGGTGGGGGCCCCGGACACCGTCACCCGGATTATATCGCATTGGATGCCCACCTCTCGAGTCCTGGGCGCTGTTAATGGGGGCTCCTGGCGGGATGTCCCCTTCGGTGGGGACACTTTCTTCGGCGGAACCGGAACCTTCCTCTTGCAGCCACAGTCGGCCGATCGGGTGCCCACTCTCCCACATCTCGAACAAAAAGTTGTTGGAGGTCGTCGGCAGGTGCTCCGGTCATGGTCCGGATACCCACATCTCCAGCATAGGGCGTACTCCCCCACCGGGAGGTACACGGGCGTCTCTTCCCTCGGCTTCTTGGTCGCCTCTGTCGGCCTCGCGGCCTTCTCGCCATCGAGGACCACCTCCTCGTGCAGGACAAGGACTTCCTGGTTGTTCATCTCGACCTGAAATCACACAGGAAGAAGGTCTAAACAAGACATTAGACTTCTCAACATATTTTTTATTCAAAAAGGAAAAGACAAAAGGCCGCAAAATAAAGAATGTTATCGCTTCGCCGGGATCCTGATCCATTTATGTTTTTCGCCTATGGGCACCTTCACGCGGAAATATTTTTCCGCGGGCCAACCAGGCGGACGTAGTTCCTCGGCGATTTACCATATTTTCGGGGTCCAATTTCCGTCTCCGGGCGGGACTGTCTGCAAGAGCCGACCGAATTCCTCGATCAGTTCTTCCCTAGTCGGGGTTGGAGGTGAAGGAGTTGGGGGAAGCGGACTGAGTAGCCTCGGCATCACGAATTCCTTCATCGGAACCTCGTCTTCCCTTCGGCGTCTCGAGGGTCTCATCTTCGACGGGATGGTGGATTTCGGCATGTCTGTAACATAATTAATGTGTTCATGGTAAGGTTTAAGGTCTTTTACATGTATCCGCTTGACCAGTTTTCCTTGCTCATCTCGCAGATCGTAGACCACGGGCGATATCACTCGGCAGATAGTGAAAGGACCGGTGAATTTGGGGGCCAATTTGGCAGCAAAGTCGTTAATCGCGCGAGACAGGGGGTGTTCCTGCTTCATCACCCTGTCACCCAGATGACACCTCCACGCACGGTGACGTAGGTCATAATGCCTCTTCTGTTTGTCGAAGGCCTGCGCTAAGTGACGGCGCACCAAGCCAAAGGTTTCTTGCAGTCTCTTCAGACGGTTGGTGCGTTCCTGGATGGTAAGCGGGCCTGGATCGGTATCTTCAAATTCTCCGGTACCTCGCGTAGCCTCCTGGTAGATCGTCTTCGGGGCCTCCAACTCTCGACCGAAGTTCAGAAATGCCGGGGTAAATCCTGTGGATTCGTGACGGGAACTATTGAGGGCGAAGGTGAGTTCGTGCAGATGACTGTCCCAGTGTTTATGGTTGTTCTCGCAGAATTGTGCAATCATAGTTTTTATAGTGCGGTTGGCTCGTTCGACTGGGTTGCACTGGGGTGTGTAGACGGGTGTTACCCGGTGCTGGATACCAAGTTCTTCCATCATTCCTCGAAATATCTTGCTGTCGTACTGTGATCCATTATCCGAGATTACTGTTTTCGGACAACCGAAACGAGTGATTATTTCTTCGTAGAGTGTCTTGGAGACGGCGGCTGCGGTAGCTCGGCGTATGGGTCGGCAGGCGGTCCATTTGGTAAAACGGTCATGAAACATCACCAAGTAACAATTCCCTTTTGATGAACGCGGAAGTGGTCCCACGAGATCGGTGCTTACTGTTTCCCAGTGTAGGGAGACGGGACTCGGTTGCATTTTTCCAGGTGGTTGCTGCTGTGACGGCTTATAAGCTTGACAGACGTCGCAATTCCTGACGTATCTGCTAATCTCCCTATACATATTTGGCCAGTAATAATGTCGGGCGATGCGGGCGGCGGTTTTTGCAATTCCCAAGTGTCCTGCGGTTGGTCGATCATGATTCTCCCTCAATACGGCCTCACGTTGGTAGGTAGGTGTACATAGCTTCCATGGATCCGAATCTTCCTCTTCCTTCAGATCGGAGAAGTCCCAGAAATGCCGGAAAAGTTTTCCTCCTTGAATTGAATAGTCGGGAAAATTCCCCGGGTTCAGCTGAACTTCTTCCATTTTCCGGTCATACCATGAACATTTCCGTGGAATCTCTCCTTCTTCGGCTTGAGTGTCGGTCTGTATCGTATAAGTCGGCTCATGCAAAGGTTCTCGGGACAGGGCATCGGCTACCTTGTTCAAAACGCCTTTACGATATTTGATATCGAAGTCATATTGTTGCAGGAACACACTCCATCTGGCTATTCTTCCTGTCGGGCTCTTGATGGAGTGTAACCATTTCAAACTCTGATGGTCAGTGATGACGGTGAAGTGGTAACCCTCCAGGTAAGGTCTCATTTTATCGATGCCCCATACGATCGCCAAACATTCTTTTTCGGTGACAGAATAGTTACGTTCGGCGGGTTGCAAAGTGCGACTGGCGTAGGCAATTATCCGATCGTGACCATCCTGGTTTTGCAGTAATGCTGCTCCGAGTCCATCGTCCGAAGCGTCTGTTTGGAGTTGGAAGGGTCGATTGAAGTCTGGGCAGGCCAATACCGGCGATTCTGTTAAGAATTTCTTGAGTTCTTCGAAGGCTCTTTGTTGTTGTTCGCTCCAGTACCATTTCTTTCCCTTCTTCAGCAGGCTCGTCAACGGCGTCGCGATTTTTGAAAAATTGGCTATAAACCTCCGATACCAGGAACAAACTCCCAAAAAGCGGCGTAGGGCGCGAACAGTAGTCGGAGGTTTCATATCGACGATAGCTTTGACCTTGTCGGGGTCGGTCCGGATTCCTTCGGCGGTGACTTCGTGGCCTAAGTATTTCAGGGAGCGTTTTCCGAATTCGCACTTCTCTGGGTTGAGTTGCAAGTTGGCCTCTCGGAGTCGGCGAAAAACTTCTCTCAGATTTTCCAAATGTTCCTCGAAGGTTTCACCCAGGACTATGATGTCGTCCAGGTAAGCGAATGCTCGTGGGTCCATGTCCGGTCCGATAATACAATCCAATAAACGCTGGAAAGTAGCTGGGGCTGAGTGTAACCCGAAAGGCATCACGTTGAAGTGGAACAATCCTCGAGTTGGAACTGTGAAAGCGGTTATCGGTCGACATTCTTTCGCTAAAGGAATTTGCCAATACCCCTGTCTCAAGTCGATACTCGAAATATATTTCGCAGCTCGCAAACGATCAAGTATTGCGGAGATGTATGGTAGTGGGTACGCATCCTTGCGGCTGACTTCATTTACCTGGCGGAAGTCTATGCAGAATCTTGGTTTACCATCCTTTTTCTGTACGAGGACGATCGGGCTACTCCACGGGCTGTTGGAAGGTTCGATGATTCCTTCGGCCAACATTCTATCTACTTCTTGATCAATGATATGCTGCATCTTCGGGTTCTGTGGTCGATAACGTTGTTTGATCGGCTCCTTCTTTAGGAGATGAATTTTATGCTCCACCAGCGGTGTAGTTCCTTTAATGTCCTTGAACTTCGCTAGTTCTCTCTTCAGAAAAGCCTGTAGTCGTTGTTGTTCGTCGGGTGCTAGTTCCAAATTGGGTTTCACTAGTTCATCGGCAATGGTGTTCAGCTTCGAAGAATGCAGCGGTTTTCCATTAATTATAATTTCATCGGCGGCTGGGAATATTTGTACGTCGTTGGATAATAGGAAATCCATCCCTAGTAGAATTTCATGATTCAACCTTGGCAAGTACATCAGTGAAATTTCGAATTCCTCATCTTGGATCGTAAGCGGGAGTTTTACAGCAAGCGGTATCCTCGTCAGACTTCCGTCGGCTAGGAGGGCGTTCGGCATCTTCCTTCGGATGGTTGGTATGTTCTTGACTTTACATAGGTCCATTATTGTGTCTCCGAAGTACGATCTGGAGGCTCCGGTGTCCAAAAGTGCTCGGAACTTTCTCCCAAATAACTCGACGTTAATGTGCGGGCGGTGGTCTACATGTTTATCGGCGGCGGCATACGAGGCGGAGGGCACGGGTATCGGATCTGGCCTCGTGACAAACCTTTCCCTGCTCAGTTTCCCGGCTTGGGACAGCTGCAATCCCGGCTCATGATTCCTTTTCGTCCGCATCGAGAGCAAAATAATTGCGGTGGGTTCCGGCAGTCGCCCCTCAGATGACCGGTTTGTCCGCATCTCCAGCAAGTCGTAGATCGGTTATGACTTTCTTGTTTCGCCGGATATGTCGGTCGTGGCCTGTTTGGCGTAGTTGGTCCTTTTACCGGGTCCCTGGATGTCGATGGACCGTTCTGCTGGCGGATCTCGATCTTCAACGTTTCTATTTCGCGGACTTTCTTCAGGAACATGGGTATATCCTTGATGTCTTGTCCCCATAACATTTGGCGGTAGTCGGGCAGCAGGTTTCTCTGAAGCGTTGATAGTTCTTGAACGTCGCTGTATCCTCCGTGTCTTCTCATCATCGTCTGTAGGTCGGTTATGTATTTTGTGACGGCCTCGTCCGGTTGCTGTTGGCGTCTGCGGATGTCTTCCTCCAGTGTGATGTAGTAGTCGGTTGGGAAGTAGAAGGTCTTGAATGCCACGATGAACGCAGACCAGTTCGTCAGGTCGCGTTTATTATTCCTAAACCACAAGGAAGCATCCCCGGTCAGGATTTGCGGGAGTCCTGCCAATATTCCTTCCGGGTCTAAATGAAGTTGACTTTGTATCTCTTCTATCCTCTCTAGGAATGCGGCTGGGTCTTGGATCCCGTCGAAGCTTATCCCATACTTGTGCAGGTCGATCGGGTCTGGGCGACTAGAAGTACTCGGTGCTTGCGGGGTTACTGCCGGAAATGCTGGCGGTGTCAGGTAGATAGGCGGGTTTGGTGTACCTTGTCCACTCTTTATGAACTTGGCTAGTCTCCTCCTCATTTCATCGACAGTTCCTTCTGTTCGGAGACGGAATTTGACCAATTCTACTTCGAGTTCTTCCTTCTTCAACTTATAGATCCAGCTGGTACTCTGGTCTGCGGGGATGGCGGCTGGCGAAACTTCTTCGTCGTTGCTGTTCATGTCGATGATCCCGCAGCTGGCTGGTCGGAAAGTCTCTTTGGTTGGTGAGTGGTAGAAAAATCCTCTTCTTAGCTGGCCGGTCGGAAATCCTCTTCGGTCCTGGTCGCTGGAAAAATCCTCTTCTTAGCTGGCTGGCCGGAAATCCTCTTCGGTCCTGGTCGCTGGAGAAATCCTCTTCTTAGCTGGCTGGTCGGAGATCCTCTTCGGTCGCTGGTCGTTGGAAGAATTCTTTTGTAAACTGGCTGGTCGGGGTCCTCTTCGGTCGTTGGCTAGTAGAAAAACTCTTCTTGTTAGCTGTCTGGTCGGATATCTTCTTCGGTCGCTGGTCGTTGGATTCATTTTTTTACAGGCCCTTCGTGTGGCCGCATATATACGATTTCTCTCCTCTGAGAAGCGGTGGTGGGAGATCAACCATGCGCAGAACATCGTTCGGAGTCGGGTCGAAATCCAGGTCAGGTCGGAATGGGCAATGATGTTCACCCATCTTCAAGTCTCGTTGTCGCCATGTATAGTCGTCAATTTCTCGGTACTTGCTCATCCTCTGGTCTGTCCAGGTGTTGGGGACTATACGGAAGGGCTGGCAACATTAGGGTCCCTGCTCGGGCGCCATTTGTGACGGCCCTCCGTTTCTATCCGTTGCCGTCTTACCTTCTGGAAACAGAAACCTCGGGCGCCACCTCTAGTTTTGAGTGTTGAGGACACTCGGAACCTGTGGGCGGTACCCCCACAGGTGTCCAGGAGCTACAGTCAGAGAAAATTATGCCCAGGGGCCTGATATTAATAAAATTCTGAATTATTCCCTATCTCTGAAAATGGTTTTGAACGTGCTGCTCAGGAAAATAAAACAAACAATAACCAGGAAACTTTTATTTACTGTTCACTAATGTACACTACGATATCGTCTATGAAATTATGATGTCGATTCGATAGGAAAATGATACAGGTAAAGGTGCCAACAGTAATGTGATGTACATAGCGGTGCTCAATATATGAAATGATATATCTGTGTACCTCGATGAACCCGGTGTGAAAATGATATTTATGTGTGCCTCGATGTACCTGATGTGAAATGATCCACCATGATGTCAAATGACGTGAAATGATACGGGCATACTACCCAGGATCTAGTGTTGTACGATATGAAGCGACGCATACATACTGCCAATGACGAAGTGTTGTAACTACCTTGATGTCGTGTAAACTACCCAGGGTGAAGTGTTGTACGATACGAAGCGGTGCATACATATTACCAATGATGAAGTGTTGTAACTACCTTGATGTCGGGCATACTACCCAGGGTGAAGTGTTGTACGATATGAAGCGATGTATACATACTACCAATGACGAAGTGTTGTAACCACCTTGATGTCGGCGATATACGATGTAAAATGAGGCACACATACTGCTACTGGCGAAGTGTTGTAACCACCTTGATGTCGGTGATATACGATTTGATCTGAGGCACACACATTACCATTGGCGAAGTGTTGTAACTACCATTGATGTCGGTGATACAGTATACTTAATAAGGTACAGGGAATAGAATGAGCAAGCAGTTCAGAAGCGGGGTGTAACGTGCAATGATCATGAAAACTATACATGCGAAGGTTTGAAATATAAACGACTAAAAGAATGAGAAAGCGGCAAAAGTAACGTGCATTAACAAGCGGGCGTAAGCGAAAATGAAGCAAGAGTGCAAGCGGATAATATTACAAGCAAACAGAACTACGGCAGGTAATAACGTGGGCAGCGTTGAACAAAATTGGATGTCGGTACGCTACGGTTGATAGGAAACGACTAGTCACCGGGCTGAGGAGGACGAACACGCCCCGGAAGGCGCGCTCGGACTCTCCGACCCTCAAGCATTTAGAGGACTGTTTATATCCTCGAAATCCCCGGTGGTAACCAACTTAAGAAAGGAATGTACCCGAGCAGGATTGTGAGATGCGCCGTTTCAAGCTAATATCGCACAATCCTTCACACTCAGAATGCTAAGAGAACTATAGGCCGTTTCAAGCTACTACACGGACTCCCAGAATTCGAGCGGTACCTTGAGGGCGATGCGGGACTGTCGAATGCGCCATTTGAAGCTAACATGCACATCTCCGCACCTTTAGGAAACCCCATAAATCCATGCAGACCATTTAAAGTTACTACACGGATTCATGGAGATACGGAAGACTAGGGACAATACAGGGCCGTGGATGCGTCATTTGAAACTAACATGCACCACCCTGTAGACTAGGAAATCCACGGAGTCAAATAGGCCTTTTAAAGCTACTACGTGGCGCCATGGATATTCGGAAAGGAACGAAGATGTAAATGTGCCGTTTAATGCTAACATGTACAACCCCGTATATTGGGAAACTCGCAGAATCATGCAGGCCGTTTGAAGCTAATACATAATTCTACGGCCCAAGAAGGCAGAGAATGGAATAGAAAAATTCAGCAACGTACCGACAAAATAATAATATTGAAAGTAAATATTCATACCTAACAACTTGCCCACGCGTAACCTTTATGTACACTCACTGGTTCTTTGATTGATTCTTTGACCTGGACCTGGACCTGGATTCGCACTCGCGCTTCTATTCACTATCGGAATATCGGAACCTGGAACCTGGGACCTGGATTTCGGCGGTACTGGCAAGCACGGCAATTATGTTAATTTAATTCACCTCCTCGACCGCGCGCCCGATCTTATACGCTTCCGGGTCGCGCCGTTGACCACGCCCAACGTGGCAGACTCGCGACTCGGACCTATTGCGCGTCAATTAGCGCGCCGCGAGATATTCCCTTACTCAACCGGGAAACTTGCTCCGTTACAACTCTACCAACAAAAAAAAAATTGAAAATTAAATGACTTAAATGGCCTTCGCATGATTAGGTACTTATTAACTCGGAACGTGGGGTCGTCAATGCCCAATGGTACTCAAACCACTCCGTGCGGAAAAGTGTTTCCTCAATACCTGCTCCATCGGTCTGGTGGACGTGCAATTTTTCTGGACCTTCCCAAAGCTAGGACTGGTTCTTCCATCCAGTCTTCCCCATCGCTATCGAGCTCCTCATCTGATTCAAAGTAAATTGTCAGTCTATCGACATGGACAACTTTTTCCTCAGTACCCCTAAATTCCCTTATCTTGCATGTCCTAGGACTTCGAAATGCCGTTATTTGATAGGGCCCAATCCAGCTTTCCCCTATTTCCTTGGATGACCCACGCATTTCTTTCAAGAGTACCTTATCCCCCAACTTGAATTTGTGATCCGTCATAAGGCACTCGCTCGCAAAACCCCTCGGTGACTCGCATTTTTCGCGCTCCATCACCTTACATTTTTTCTTCTTCTTCCTTGGTTTTCCCAGCGTTTCCTCGTTATATGGTTCGGTTTGAGCTTCTGCATTCACACAAATTCTTTCCACCTTTGGTTCACCACTTTCCAAAATTTCCGAGCCAGTTTTCAGTCTTCCAAAATGATCTTCCGTTTGTGTGTCTGCATTCACACAAATTGTTCCAACTTTTGGTTCCACACTATCCCCTGGTTTCTTCAGAATCTCCACGTCAGTATTGGCTCCCTTATTTTCACTTTGGGTAAATGTTTCCCTGTAAGTGTTCCTACCCCCAATTTTCTGCGTTCGTTCTTCCCGTCTGGCGATCTGTCCGATCTCTCTAACGTCCTGAAACGTACGTTCATCGAGAATTTCTTTGGCCAAAAGTTTGAACACAGTCCCTCTTATGGTCACAGATGGATCATGTACATAATCTATATGTGCATGATTCGCATACAAGAAATCTCTGCCCAAAATAACTTGGACATTCCCTAAAATCATGTCGTCACATACAACGGCCGTCCAGGTAGAGCTCCATTCTTCGTTTTCGGGTCCCATTGAAATATGGGCCGTATCCCAAGATTTTATAGAGTGTCCTGACACACTCGAAAGTCGATATTTGTCTGCTTCGTGCGGATTGATTTCGCCCCTCGAAACCAAACCCCGCTGAATAAGTGTCACAGCCGCTCCTGTATCAACCAAGCATCGGGTAAGTGTTCCGTTCACCCTTGCTTCGATTATATGCGGGATATCTTCCATCTCATCGATATTTACTTCCGGAATAACCATAATACTTTTTGCAGTACTACCTGTTATTCCCGAATTTTGACAGTCCCGGGCAAAGTGTCCCGCCTGACCACAAGAAAAACATTTTTTCGGTCTAATTCTTCTCGGACCCTCTCGCCTACCTCTGTGAGAACTTCCCCTTGCAAAATACCCTTTTCTTCCGCATGACTTCCCAACACCCACTGTCGCAAACCTCATATTCGATGTGTACCCCTGTACCATCATTAAGATTGATTCCTGTAATTTGACAATTTCCTCTGCTTTTTCTAAGTTCAAGTTGTCTTCCCTCAACAACCAGATTCCAATGTCCTTCATCAAATCCTTCCTAAGCCCCATTTTGAACTGGGTTAAAATCAGTTCCCTATGTATTTTTCTTATACCTGGTTCCTCCTCCTTTGTGGCCCCACTCAAATCCTCCTTGAGCAAATTTTCCCCAAGTATGCGCAACCTCGTACAAAACGAAGATACGTCTTCGCCTTGTCTCTGGAAACATCGACTTAGGTTCCACTGATTTTCCCCTGGGAGCTTGAGTGGTGTGAATTTTTTTAGAAGTTTCTGCTTCAATTCAGAATATTGGAGTTTATCTAGTGTCGCGTCGGATTTAAAATACTTATAGGCGTCTCCATGTAATTTGAATTTTAACAGTTTTAAAGTATCGTCTTCCGACCAACCATCTAATTTCGATCTCAATTCCAATTTATCAAAATATTTTTCACAGTCTCTACCCGAAAAATCTTCTAACGTCATTGATATCATTCCTAACATTGAAGTACCGGAGAATTTCGAAACTAGTTGTAAATTTGCGTTAGAATTTGAAAGCGACATTTTTATTTTATGATCTGATTATTTCTTCCGTGCAATGAATTATATCTTTCACCTACCTGTGACTCCTCTAAAGCTGAAAATGCCTGATCTGCAGCCTAAGACGATCTGAACCTGAAAATAGAATATCCTACCCTGACAATTAAAAAGAAAAACTATCACCACACAAAGCAAAAAGTAAATTCAGGTCAATCTAAACGTCCACTGAATAAAAAACATCAATTCTTCCCTGAGAAAAATATCATGAACAACACGAACAAAACAGATTCCAATGAATAGTAGGTATCCTGTAAATTGAATATGTAATTCCTGAAAAACAATATATTTTGCTATATCATGTTCCAAAATCACACGCAGGATCCACCTTTCCGATGACGATGACCATTACCTATAAACACAAGAACAAAATTAAATTACCGAAACGTCCCAACTCCCAATACTTTTTCTTTCAAACCGACCTATTAGCATGTCATGCTCAACTTAATTCATTTACCCAACCAAAAACACAACTAGAACTAGAATTATTATTCCTTTCTAATTTATTGTGAAACCCACACTCTCAGAAAACCGATATATTCAATCTCGCCGCTGTCACCAAAATGTAGTACCTGCGGGGTGTTTCTAAACACACCTGTACCCGCAAATAAGAAATTTCAAAAGAAACCTTAACTTTTAAGCTTACACACTTTTCCAGCCGAAAGGGAACCTGGATTCGTGCCTTGAGCAAACGCAAGGTCTTATGAAAAATGTAC
The DNA here is from genome assembly GCA_951802165.1 of Adalia decempunctata. Lineage (NCBI taxonomy): Eukaryota > Metazoa > Arthropoda > Insecta > Coleoptera > Coccinellidae > Adalia > Adalia decempunctata. The sequence goes on along the minus strand of OX637703.1, from coordinate 29,184,537 downwards.
TCGTTTTCTGAGAGGGGATGAAATAAAAATAAACTGTCATTAAAATCAACAATATAATAATTTAAACAAAATATCTCTTCTACATTTACTGAGCAAAAAAAAACAAAGCTGCTATGTTTCTAACCTTTCAAAAACCCAACAGTAAGCATAAAGAAAAACAATGATACCGAAAACCAATAAAATAGAGAGCGACCTTCTGGTATATGTATACCTTTCTCAAATAATCATTTATTAAAGAAAATGTCTCTCTTACCAGACCAAACACTCCCGAAACACTGATAGTCACAAAAATAAAACAAATTGATTAATTTCCAAATTACCGTTAATTTACTCTTAAAGTTTTGAAGAACCGACCGAACTTTACTTCCGATTAATATAGGTACTTCCTACGAATTTTGTATTCGAATGTTCCCTCCCATAGATGCACACGTTGTGCCTCTCTATTTCACGCCACTCTCGGCACTCCCGTCAAAATCTCTTTCGGTTCTCCTTTTTAGTTCCTGAAAATTTGCCTATTTAAATCAAACTTCCCCCTGCCTCTTTGACCCCTTGGAATATTCTAGAAGAAATTCGTTTGAGACGACGTGGTCTTACACTACTGGTTAAGAAACCATAAAATCTGATGATAAGCAAAAAAAACCGTTGACTACGCTTCCCGTGGGTTACGCCACCCATTGAACTGTTTATCAGAGTCCCTAACAGCTCACGCCTGTCGAAATTTTAATTTATGTGTCTGAGATTGATCCCACAAGTTTGAATAACTTTCCTCTAGAATTATGGTAAAACTGAATATTTTCCTTTTTAAGATGAAATAATTTCTATTCATTACCCAGGGTACTACAAATACTTAACTTTGAGAATTCTATTGAACGCATGGCAACTTGCTGTAGAGGTAAATGTCCACTTCTAAGCATTGATTTTATATAGCCTAAATGATTTTCAAATGGGTATGTGCTAATATTTTCCATTGGACCCAATCTTTTCACATCATTGACTACATGGCGAAGATTAACTATGTACATTACTACCTATTGAATCCTCACCATATTGCTCTGAAAACTCTTCAATATAAGCTTTGAATAATCTATCGCTGAGGTCTAAATATTTGCCATAATGTCTTGAAGAACAAATTCTCACAGCACAAAACAAAAGCAGAAAATGTAGGTATGACTCTATACTTAGCATTTTCTTCAATATCATTGGTCCTAGATACATAAGAAATGTTCTAAATTCGGTTCCTTTCCAAAATTTCAGCTGCTCCAGCCCTCTTACTGCTCTATGGATATCAGTAGGCAACATTTGGTTACATTTAATGAGATTTTCAGACATTTGAGAAATTTGAATCGCACTAAATTTATTCCTTTTGAAATTGAAAGCTACCATGCGTCCATGCGTCCATCCAACCAGACATTTTTTCATTATTCCTAAATGCAGCAGAGGCAGAGCATCGGCAACTACAAAATCCTGTACCATGTCAATGTCAAGATCCTCCAGTGGAGTATCTTCTTTATGGTGATCCTCATCTAGACGCATTCGAAAGCCCTGATCTGTTCTCAAAGTCGCATTCAAATGTTTATGGAAGCTGACATGATGTCCTTCTTTTAAATACTCGCCTTCAACTGTGCATTTCAAACAACCATGCTTGTAATTAAAATTGACAGTTCCTAAAACAGTTTGAGATAGAAATATTGATAAGAAATATTTTCAAGCAATATAGCTTACCTTTGATGAATGCTCTAGCTGGAGAGTCGCAAATAAAGCAGCCTATTTTAATATCGTACCTTTGATTATCAATAATTATGCCAGTACTTTTAATTTCCTTCAACTCTTCAACAAACACTTCGAAAAATTCTTGTAAATTTGGTTTTTCTTTGCCGAAATTAATTGCTATTGTCATTGGGGGCATATCACTTACATCTGAAATAACTGCTAAAATGGGCCAGAATTCATATTTGGAACTTTTATGAATGGGCATTTCGTCGACATTGAAGTTCAAAGTCAATGGACTTTTACTTTGCAACTTTGTAAATATATTTCTAGACCGTTCTTGATTCCATGGTACCAAAATTTGCCGTCTTCGGTGGGGCCCATATTCATAATTTTAACTTCCTTGGGAGTATCCAACAGAGTTCTGCTATCTTTTGGTAATGCACTATGTCCTGATTCCAGTAAAATAATAAAGTAATAATTCATTAAGCGCATTATGTTTTATTTTACAACGTATCACCCAGGACTTCAATTTGTTTTTGAATTTCATTTTATCAGCTATGACAGTGAAGAACACCTCATTAACATCCTTATCATCAGTATTGTCCGACGATTCTTTGCAAAAAAATTCTTCTACAGAATCATTTTCAGCATCCCCTTTATATCCTTGTTCAGTCCAAAAGAGTTCTGTTTGATTTGTCGAAGTTGAGGAATGAACATTAATTGTTTTCATTTCAACAAAATTCCCATATTTATAATCATCGCATTGTCGGTACTTCCTAATGGGGTTATAAAAAGAAGTTGAATGCTTATATTGTCTCTTGCGATTACGATACTTGTTCATTTTATAAAATAGTATGCAAATTCTTCGAATATGGAAATGAAGTAAACATAATATGACAGCGAAGTAACTGATAGGATCAGATGGAATAACGTTGAAATTACCTTTAAGTAACCAGTGTACATATCTTACATAACAGAAGTTGATATAAACGTTGTAGTGACCTTATAGATTTAGCTTATATAATTTGAAATATACTACAACCACATTACAACAAATTCTCGATATAGGATGTATATCCCTATAAAATGAATAAAATGAAGTGGTTGTTATCAACGCATGAAAGTTGTATAGCAGTTACTGAGTATTTATGTAAAACGTAACTGATTTATACCAGCTATATGACTACGTTAGAAGTTACAGCTTTCTTAAAACATAATGTTACTTGGGTATGCGATGGGTCCGCCGCATGTGTCCGCGATAAATGTTGGATATAACTTACTTCTAGAAGAGACGATGATTGCGCTGTACGACGCTGAATGTTTTAAAAAAATCGATACATTTATCAATCCAAGAATATACATTATCATAATACGAAATAAATAGTTAAAAACCAAAATAAGCGTTAATTACTAATATATCCAACGGCGCAAACATTTTGGTGACCCCGACGTGATTGAAAGCTGTGGGAATAATAACAACGATTCTTCAAGACGATCCACCTTGAGAAATTGCCAGCCTTTTGCTGTAGCCACCGTTTTCCAAGGCTGAGGGAAGTGCATTCCTTTATTACTCCTTCCTTTATTACTTCTTCTTTTATATGCTTCAATTTGCGTACATACATTTAATTTTCTATTTCTTTAACTAATTAATTTCAACTAACTAACTAATTCAAAATATTAACCGATTAAACTTAATATTACATAATTTCAGGTAAAGGTGATTTCGGAAAAATACATATCTATTATTTGAAATTCCACTCAAGGTTGTTCTCGATTGATAGCCGTTAGAAGTAGCCATATGAGCCCAACTATGTTATCAGGAAAACCGTAACCCAATTCATTGTTTGATTTATTTTTTCCTTGGTTTTTTTTATTGCATCATTTATACGTGATACGTTTTTTACGTCGACAAGATGAGTGAATTGAAGGATTTAATAAAACAAAGAGGAAGTGTAAGAGCACGTATAACTCTTTTCGAAAAATATTTAACTTCATTAATAGATCGCAGTTTTGTCAAATTTAGTTTATGAATGGACTTAATCATATTGAATAAAATGCGTGAATTGTCGTGTGGTTTTGAAGATGTTCATTTGAAAATAGAAGTGTTGGATGAAGATATATCAGTACCTGGGCCCCTGGTCTGATATAGTGTTCTGGTCTGACGGCAATCTGTGGACTGAACAAGCAAAGGTTAGCAGTTTTCAAACAAATAGGAAAAAATGAATTCATTTTTAAACGGTATTTCCCCCTCAATTTTAAAATTTTTCCCTTTTTCAGGACAGAAAGGACAATTTCACCTGTTTTCGCTCACGGAGTCGGTTTCAATCTTTGAACAGCCAGAATCGTCGGATGGTACCTGAGGGGAACTCGAATTTGCACCGGGCTCTACGGTTGCCAATCTCGTGAGGACGTAAGACCTTAATCCTCATCTTCAGCCCTTCGGTCCAGTGTCGCGGTGCCGGTTATGCCTTGACCCTAGCGGCCACTCTCGGCGTCAGCCTTACGGTGCCCGAGGGTTTTGGGGTGTTCGTTGGTACCAGGGGAGGTGAAGTTTACTAGACTACAATTGAGATCTTTTATTGTGTCTTCAAAATCATTCACAAATATTAGAAATAAAATAGGTGCAGCAATCCCTCCCTGGGGGATACCTATTGATTGAAGGAATGTAAGTTCAGAAAGATAACGGGTTCCCGTATTCTCTATCACAACTTTTTGAGACCTATTCGTGAAGTAAGATACAAACCACTTGTGTGCGTTCCCTCTTATTCCCAGTAGCTCTAATTTTTTCAGCAAGATTTTATGGACAACAGATTCAAATGCCTTTGTTAAATCTAAGAATACACCTATTATTTGTTCCCTGTTTTCAAACCCTTCAAGTATTTCGTGAGTGGAATTTTGGATAGCTGAGTTGTTGGATCGATTTTTCAGGTATCCATGTTGACAGTGGCTAAATAAATTATTGGAGTGAAAAAAGTGTTTTACTCTATCAATCATTGCTGTTTCAAATATTTTCGAAAAAGAAGATAAAAGACTGATCGGTCTGTATTTTTGTATTTTGGATGGATCCCCTTTCTTGAATACTGGTTTGATCAGGGATAATTTTAAACTCTCGGGAAATATTCCATATACCAATGAATTATTAATGATAAATGCTAAAGGTTGGCATATTTCTAGGGCGCATGATCTCAATATTCTCGAAGGGACTTCATCATAACCACTGCTCCATTTATTTTTCAACTTCCGTATGATGTCGTGTACTTCGAAGCTGAGTACAGGGCTTATGAAAAGGGAATTACAATTTCGTTTAACTTTTGAACATGCATCCTCACTTCCGTCTGCATTTTTTGAGATGTCTGTCACTGCTTTCGAGAAATAAGAATTAAATTCATTTGCTATACTTATCGCGTTTCCACCTATTTGTACTTGAGATTGCCTCTTATCACCCTTAATGTCTTTGACAATATTCCACACAACTTTACTTTTGTTTTCTGCCCTTTCGATTTGACCTGAATACAAATTTTTTCTTAAATCTATTAGTAGTCGATTATATAATTTCTTGATGTTATTGTATTGACTTGTGTACTTGCTGTCGACGGATTTGAGAGTGTAAAGGATGTCAAGTTTTTTCCTACAGTTGATAATTTCTTGTGAATTATAAAAGATGTTGCTCTTTTGATGTTTACATATTTTTTTATTGAAAGATTGGTTGAAGATAGGTATAAAAACATTCATAAACTTTTTGAATTGATTTTCAACATCATCGCTATTGCAAAGGTATATATCTGACCAATCTTGTTGCCTAAGTGTGTTTATAAATATTTCTATGTTTTCCTCACAAAAGTTCCTTCTGAGAATTGGAGGCACCTTTTCACAGTTAAAATCGAATATTAATTTTTGACCTACCGAAATTTGATAGTTCAGAATTTTTGCTTCAAATCTTGATAAATTTGTGAAAATATTATCGATGCATTTCTGGGAATGTGATGTTAATCTAGTATAATCAAATATTGATTGTTGGAGATTGTATGAATTCAAAAGTAACAAGAATTGTCGTGATTCCACATTATTTGCTGTTATATTTATGTTGAAATCACCTACTAAGAATATTGTGATATCTTTGTCCGTGATTAGATTAAGAATTGTTTCCAATATGTGTTGAAACTTGTTTAAGTCTGAATTTGGTACTCTATATCCACAAATAACAATGAATTTCACCTGTTGAATTTCGAATTGAACCGCAGCTATTTCAAATATGAATGGTACAGATAAATTTACAATGTCTTCTCTCTCTGATGCAAGGACATCACTTCTACAGTAAATAGCTGCTCCTCCATGATGGCCCTCATCTCGGCAAAAGGATGACCTCAAGTTGTAGCCTCTGAGGTTGTGTGATAGTAATTGGATCGAGGATTTCCAAGTTTCAGTCATGCAGAAACACAAGCAATCCCCGTTTTCTTCTAAAAGTAGTTGGAGTTGGTCAGTACAATTTCCTATGGATTGTACATTATAATGCGCAATGCTCATTTTTGTTTGTTGTTTTATTTTTGTTTCCTCCCTGTTTTTGTCAAACTGTATAAAAAATTGCTGATGTTAGCTCCTTCCGGCCAGAGGTCTGGTTCTTTAATTTTTCCAAGTGATGTTACTGGTACTGTTATTATATAGGATTTGTATATTTCTGGGTACTTGGAATTTCCTAGTTCCACCTCGAAATTTTTGAAATTATTTTCTTCCAAGTGTGTTGTGACTGTTTCGACTGTGCTGTCTACATCAATTATACTGATGTAGACTGATACCATTTTTGCTACTGCTTTTAAATTCGAGCTTGTGCTTTTTCCAATTAGTTCTGGTTTGCGTTTTTTTCTCGATTTCACAATTGTGAAGCCATTTTTTACAGAGTCTGCCAATGGTTCTTTGTTTACTTTCTGCATTGATGTTGATGGCGCTAATTGATTTTGAGCTTGAACGATTGTGTTTAATATTTTAACTTTAGGTTTTGTAGGCGGCAACGCCATCTCTTGAACAGGTATATTATTCACGGGTGCGACATTAGCGCTGTTTGGGTTTGGTCTGTTTGGCCATTTTGGGTTGAAAATAGTTGTCGATGTTGTCTGTGGTGGCGTTACTGTCGACTTGTTTTCTTTGGACTTATCGTCTGTTATTATGTTTTTTTTTGTATGTTTCTCATTCAGATTCTAGATTTTTCACTTTTCTTTCCAAAAATGATATTTTTTCACGTAGAATTCCATTTTGTTCTCCTGTTCTCCTAAGCATAGACACAATACGCATCTTTCATAATATGAGAATTTTTTTTTCATATTATTGCAAAGTTGTATAAAACGTTATTAACTATGTTGTATCACCATATATTAGGATGGTTTTGTATTAGACTTCAAAACCTAATATAGATATTTACATATATCAGTTATACAAGCAGTTGTAATTACAACTGTACAACAGTCATATAATCATAGTACATAACCGAAATGAATATTTACAGATATTGGTTGTATGAGAAGTTGTTATGACATTGGTGCAACAGGCGTATATTCAGTGAATTAATTCCCATTTTTGTTGTAGCAACCGTGCTACTGATAAACGTATGCTATTGCTGTTCTGGATTGTTGTATATACGTCGATACAATCCTTACTGATAATACTTTTGTTACTTGGGTACAGGGTGTCACAAACTAAACAGCCACTATGTCAGGCATATTCGCATACACCTCAACCTCTTGTTGCCTGAAAGGCGGTATTCGTTTCTATGGCCTTCTTCATTGCAGGTTGCAGCTCTGTCTCCGCATCCGGGGCAGGTAGAACTCTCGAAGCGATCTCTCTCGATCTGGAACGAGACGGAATGCCACACTCGACAGCCACCTCCCTTCGGCAGGCACGACAGGGAGAGGCTGCCCAGCAAACCACAATGGCTACAAAACAGTAACGATGTTCCGGTGCAACTGGCTCTACCGTGCTCTCCCTGGCCACTTTCACAGCACATGCCAGGACGGAGCTCCAGGTACCAACAGCACGGACTCTGGAAAGTGAGTTGTTTCGAGCCCTATTTGGACTAGAATGAGGGGATCTTTGATTACTAACGGTTGGTCCCTCCCAGGTATCAACTTCCATGGGGCCTGCTGGTTGGCTCGACGCGGCCGTCTCCTCATATTCGCCCACGCTGGACGGTCCTTCACTCCGTTACTGCTGCCCAAAGGCGACGACGAGCCGCTCAGCGAGCCCGCTCAGCGACTCCCAACGGCAGCAAGACTGGTTCGAAAGGAGAGGTATACTCGTAGGAACTCTCCTCAAAGTGGTCCATGAAGGACAGGTCCCTGCCATCTGAGCACCCGGGTCCCTGCTCTGTCACGGTGTCCGGGTCCCACCCACGGCAATCCGTGCACCAAACAAACAAGGGTGAGCAGGCTCACAAGCAAGCAAGTGAGAGTGTTAACGGTACTCTCTCTTCTATTTTATTTTTTCAGAATAGAGAGGACAACTCCACACCTGACCGCTCACAGAGTCGGTTCAGTCCTTGGGTAGCCAGAGTCGCCGTATGGCGCCTGAGGGAAACTGGAACCCACACCGGGCTCGACGCCAGCCAATCTCGCACGGAAGTAGAGCTTCAATCCCTCCCCCCTCAGTCTCCCGGTCCAGAGCCTCTCGGCCGCGCTCCCTCTCCGGCGGCCACTCCAGGAGTCAGCGTAGTGTTCCCCTTTGGCCTTGTGGTGTTCGGCGGCATCCGCGGCTGCAGCGCCGACTCCGGACAGGCGGCGACGAGTTTGGAACCAGTAGAGGAGGCAATAGTGGTATATTGTTTTCTACTTCCATGATCATAATGCCGGCAGGAGGGTGCCATTCCCACTGGGCGGATGGTCGGCGTAGAGCTGGCACCTCTTGTAACAGTTCCGTCACGAACCATCGGACGGAGGGGTGTAAGGCATCTAGAACCATCTGGTACTCCTCGATCAGAGGGGTGGCCCAATGCTGCCCCCGGATAGCACCGGATCTCGGCCGGTGGCAACATCTAGAGCTGTCATTCCTAACGCCCACAGGTCAACCTCGCGACAATAAGGTGCTTTCCGGCGTTGTTCTGGGTCCCAAAATGCTTCTGTCCCAGCATTATGCCGGAAAAACTCTCTGGGTTCGTCAGTCACCCCAAAGTCGGCGATCTGGAAGTTGCGGCCATCACGGAGCACATTGCCCGGTTTGATGTCTCTGTGCACTATTTGCTGCCGGTGACATTCCGCCAGTCCGGCCGAGATTTGCCGGAGAATCAAAAAAAAAAACAGGGACGGCTCTGGCCTCGGACCCTCGCGGCTGATGTAGTCTTCCAGGTCCTCCTCACACAGTGGCATCATCAGGTAACGGTAAAGGAGTTCCACTACTTTCTCGTAGAGGATCACAATGTTCAGATGTTGGAACTTATGGAGGAGTTGTGTCTCTCTGACGGCTTGTCTAGTCATATTTACCCTCTTTACGGCGACTGAAGTAGTTTGGCTATCTTTACGGGCCCGGTAAACACAACCGAACCCCCCTTCGTCCAGGAGTTCGTCTAGGACGTAGTAATTCTTTGTTACTTGCATTCGCTTCCATATATTGAACTGTTTTCTGGTTTACATAGAGTGATTTCTCAGAACAACGAACTTAATACATTGACGACGCTTTGGTTATCAAAGTCCATCGCAACTCCGAATGCTGTCATATCTTTTTCATTTAGTTCGTTGAATTCTACTCCCTTCCTTAGCAAAATTTCAACAACAGTAGGGCTGCCTCAATCTGCTATATGCAATGGAGTGTTACCCTGGTCTGATTTGGCATTTACATCCACGCCATGCTCTATTAAAGCTTCTGCCAAAACCCTAATCCTGTGAGGATAATTTCAATCATCTGTCAAATGATGCAATGCGTTGCATCCAAGTCAGTTGGTGATGTTCGGCTCACTTCCGATTTCCAAAAGCTGCAAAATGACGTGGATATCATCAAACGGCTCATGATCAGAAGCTGCAGGGTCGAATGGCTTAGCAGATCCTCTTTGTGGTCCAAGTCAACATCATAATCAGCAGCGCATCCAAACATTCAAAACCCTTAGGACATCCTGACAGCATATGGAAAAGATGGCGGAAATAGCTGTCACGTTTCTTCGGGTTGGCACCATTGAGCATCAGATGTTTTATTGAATTGGGATAGCCAAACTCCACAGTATAATGGAGGGGTGTACTCACATTGTGGTTGTAGACGTTGACATCTGCTTCTTCCTGTAATAATTTCCGGACATCTTCTTCATTTCCATTTCGGACAGCTAAATGAAGGGCACTGTCTTCCACTAAGCAGGGGTTTGTTCCCTGAGAAAGAGAAAAAAGATTTCGTAGCTTTTGTTCGATCATTTCGATAAGATTGGCGAATTGGTCGCGGCTAATCATTCGCAGTCGTTGGCGATTGGCGAAGGTGATGGAAAACGCGCCTCTAGGCATACATTAAGATATTATATATGGCAAAAATTTGAACTATATTCTTTGGTTGAACAATAATATGGAACATTTTCTGCATTCAACGAATCTCATATCTCTTCTTGCAAGAGCAATTTCTTCAGTTTTACTTTCCGAATTTCCCTCGAGTTGGACTCTCTCTTATATGCAGGGAAATCATTATATCATTTCAACCCTCTGAGCGGCAACACCGACCCCTTAAATTTGCCTAGGGAAGATGGGTATTGCGATATGTTATTGAAAATGTTTTATTTTCTAAATATTAATATTTTTTGTTTTCATAATATTCGACTGTGAACAGATCACCCTATTACCTGAAGCATAAGATGATTTACCAATTCTCTGGGGAAATTCAGATTCTGATCATTCAGTGATAGCGCTCTAAGATTATTATCCCTTCTTTTCAACAAAGGAGAAGAAATAGAAAACACATTATGTTCACAATTATTCTCTATTGGCTATCGATTTCGTCAATTGTATAATCATCAGGCAAGCTGAAAATACACATAAGTCCACAATTAGTTTATGCCTTCATTATTAGGAGAATGTCACAAGGTACTATCAAATAGTAATCATGGCCTGCCTATCAAATACCGAATGGAAATACCATTCTGAAAGGACATTTTGCAAAATAAATGCTCATAAGTCCGAAATTTGACAAGTTAGGTATAGCCATGATGTACATAGAATGAAAGCAAATTCCATAAGCTTTCTGAATTTCTAATTATATACAGGGCGTTCCATTTGAAATAAACAACTTTTAGTCACTTTTTCAAGCAAACGAAAAGACTGTATTTTTCACCACCATCTATATATATATATATATATTCTCACTAATTATTAAGGGCGATTCGACTAAAGGTAGGGCATCTCCAATAACCAGTCAAAACTGTACTAAAGGCTCTATATTTCGTCTAACATTTCAGACATCATCAGGAGCTAACTATAATATAAAATAAGTTACAACCAAAAACAAAGGCCATGAGGTCATTTATTACTTACGATACTATGACTTAAAACTGGAAGGGAAACATCTAAATAGACCTCCAAAATCATGTACATCAAAACAGTATTCTTTCGTTAAATATTACATTACAACCACTTTAAAATCTACATTGAAACGAATAGCGTGATCTACTTGCCGCCATTTCTAATAACGTCATTTTTGAGAGCATGCGCAGTAGTCTTGTGCGCCGTCAATTGTCATTGCTTGACAGTTACACAGAATGAAAATTTTCTTCTTCTTCTTTAGAAGGACATATAGATTTAAACTTCAGCCAGCTGAAGGCGATAGAAAGAGATGTAAAGTAAAACAACCGTAACGGCCAACAAAACCACCGCTGTCAGGTGCGGAGCACTGATGAGGAAAGAGCTGTTACAAAATATTACACTTGATATTATCTTACAAAGGGGACTCATATTGAAAAATTCATTTGGTAGAAAAATCTAGAGAATCTGATGTGAGATTTTTTTATATAAAGACAAAGGCAACGTACCCTCATTCGGAGGAGAAAAAGGGCTTATGGAAGGTCGCCCTTCTTAATTTTTAACATAATAAGCGAGACATTTTCTTGTTAGATGAAAGAAACACTAAAGGGGAGGAGACAGGTGCCAGACAACAACGACTTATTTTCTGAGTTATCTATCGCAAGTTAAGAGGAAACTATATATTGTGCTGAGGTTGTTAGTATCAGCCTTGGTGTTCATTGTGTTATTTTTATTTATGTGACACATTTCTAGGAAAAGTCTTTTCTGATGGTTTTCTTCATGTTCTAGGATACGAGGGTTTTCAAAATTTACGGCGTGGCCTGTGTTTCTGATGTGCTGTCCTAAAGCACATCTGTCAGGTCTAAGCCTGGAGTCACTTTTGTGTAGCGCCAGCCTCCTTCCCAGGGCTTGAGAAGTCTGACCTATATATACTAAGGGGCAGTGTCTACACTGAAGTTGGTATATCACATTTTTCATATTTTCAGATTTTAATTTATCTTTGGCACTCTTATATAGAGACCTGGCAGCAACAAGATTGTATTTACCTATTTTAACATTAGTGAATCTTTTAAAGAGCTTTGTTAGTTCACAGGTTAATTCTTTGATATAAGGCAATTTGGCAAAAATGACACGATTTTCTTCGTTATTGGGTGTGTGTGGGATTTCTATGAGTCCAGCACTGTCAAATTGTTCAGAGGGGCGTGGGGCATCCTGTTCTGGATCTTGTAGGGTTGTGACAACCTCGGTTCTTTCTGGAGGCCTGGGAGAGTTGTATATAATCTTCTTGAGGAAAACACTGCTGTAGCCATTATCTTTCATGAGACGATAAAGCCTGTTCAAGGCAGAATTTCTTAAGGAAGGATGTGTGATATCTATTATCCTCTGTTTTAATCCAAGGATGACGTTGGTTTTCATGCGTATGTCATGATACGAAGCATTATTGATGTACCTGCCTGAACTGCTGGGTTTTCTGTACCAATCCAATTTGATTTGATTGTTGTTATCCCTGTGTACTCTTGTGTCGAGGAAGGGTACACTATTGTTAGTTTCCCTCTCAATGGTGAACTTGATGTGCTCGTCAAAACTGTTGAAGGCTTCCAAGGTTTCATCTTCCTTGTCTGATGGTATGGCAAGTATTAGGTCATCCACATATTGATATAGGAGGGCTGGAACGAACGTAAGTTTGTTGAGGGCTGTTTTTATGAGTGTGGTCATCACTATGTTGGCAAGAATGGGACTTAAGGAACTCCCCATGGGACAGCCAAACTTTTGTTTGTAGTAATTTCCATTGTATAAGAAATAATTTGAGTGGAACAGGAACTCGATAATGTGGATGAAATCCTCCTCAGGAATCTCTGTGTTAGGCTCGATCAGGTGCCAATATTCTTCAATGACGTAAATAGTAGTTTCCAAGGAGATGTTTGTAAAGAGGGACAACACGTCCAAGGAGACAATTTCATGTCCAACAGGTAACAACTGTCCATTAACTTTGGTGGCAAATTCCTTAGAGTTGATGATTGAATATTCATTGTACTGACTGAAGGATGTTTTTAAGATATCAGCCATATATTTGCTGATATTAGAGGTTGGAGATAGGATGGTGCTCACAATAGGTCTCATGGGCACTCCTTCTTTATGGATTTTTGGAAGTCCATATAATCTTGGGGGGTTGCAACCATAACACATCAACTTCTTTGCTGTTGCATTGTCGACATAATTCCTATCTTTCAGGTGTTTGATCCTGCAGTTGTTCTCCTTTTCTATCCTGGAAGTGGGGTCCTTGTTTAATCTTTCGTAGATCTCAGTGTCCTCGACGAGCAGGTCACATTTTTGAAAGTACTGAACCCTGTCCATCACCACACTAACATTACCCTTGTCTGAATTCATGATTAGTAGATCATCATTAGATTTGAGAAATTGTTTGGTCTTCTCAAAAAGTTGATTAACAAACTTTGTTTGTGCCGTATTTTTAAAAAAGAAATTTGTAATTATATTGGTAGCCTGAGCTCTTACGTTATCTCTGACATCAGAACTGATATTGTTAATAATGTGCTCCGAATCAGCTAACAATTTGAAAAAGGATACCTGACTATTATTAGGAGGCAAAGTGAATTTTGGGCCCAATGCTAACATTGTATTTACTTCTTTAGGAATCTGATGATTTGAGAGATTTACCACCCACGATTCCTTGCAACTAAATCTTTCTAAATATTTAACTCTAAGTTCTTTTACTTTCTTTAAATTTCCAGATTTTACTTTACCAAACTGTTTGTTATAGGTGTTCGTCTGATGGACGTTGAAATTATTGTAAACATCTACAGGCAAAATGTTTCTGACCTCAGACTTTGACACGTCAAGATCTCTCTCAAGTTGTCTTATCCTGATTTCATTTGTCTTAATTTCTAAAAGGAGAATATTAGATCTTAACCTGTTGTTCATTTTCTCGATATCCTTGGCTGCTGCTGCGTTACTGTCCAGTAGGTTGTACACACACTTTGCTCCCTCGGTGATGTGCCTTGGGATGAGTCCGTTGTTCTTGCAATTGAGGAGGAAAATTCTTCTGTTTCTAAAACTTGCCAGCTTGGTGTTGCATTTGGCCCATTGTTTAAGAAGTCTCAGGGCATCAATGCCATGGTTGGTTGCAACTTCTTGATAAAAACCCATTATCTATAAAATTGAAAGGGAACGGAGTACTAGTCGTTAAGAACAATATTCTCACTAATTATTAAGGGCGATTCGACTAAAGGTAGGGCATCTCCAATAACCAGTCAAAACTGTACTAAAGGCTCTATATTTCGTCTAACATTTCAGACATCATCAGGAGCTAACTATAATATAAAATAAGTTACAACCAAAAACAAAGGCCATGAGGTCATTTATTACTTACGATACTATGACTTAAAACTGGAAGGGAAACATCTAAATAGACCTCCAAAATCATGTACATCAAAACAGTATTCTTTCGTTAAATATTACATTACAACCACTTTAAAATCTACATTGAAACGAATAGCGTGATCTACTTGCCGCCATTTCTAATAACGTCATTTTTGAGAGCATGCGCAGTAGTCTTGTGCGCCGTCAATTGTCATTGCTTGAAAGTTACACAGAATGAAAATTTTCTTCTTCTTCTTTAGAAGGACATATAGATTTAAACTTCAGCCAGCTGAAGGCGATAGAAAGAGATGTAAAGTAAAACAACCGTAACGGCCAACAAAACCACCGCTGTCAGGTGCGGAGCACTGATGAGGAAAGAGCTGTTACAAAATATTACACTTGATATTATCTTACAAAGGGGACTCATATTGAAAAATTCATTTGGTAGAAAAATCTAGAGAATCTGATGTGAGATTTTTTTATATAAAGACAAAGGCAACGTACCCTCATTCGGAGGAGAAAAAGGGCTTATGGAAGGTCGCCCTTCTTAATTTTTAACATAATAAGCGAGACATTTTCTTGTTAGATGAAAGAAACACTAAAGGGGAGGAGACAGGTGCCAGACAACAACGACTTATTTTCTGAGTTATCTATCGCAAGTTAAGAGGAAACTATATATTGTGCTGAGGTTGTTAGTATCAGCCTTGGTGTTCATTGTGTTATTTTTATTTATGTGACACATTTCTAGGAAAAGTCTTTTCTGATGGTTTTCTTCATGTTCTAGGATACGAGGGTTTTCAAAATTTACGGCGTGGCCTGTGTTTCTGATGTGCTGTCCTAAAGCACATCTGTCAGGTCTAAGCCTGGAGTCACTTTTGTGTAGCGCCAGCCTCCTTCCCAGGGCTTGAGAAGTCTGACCTATATATACTAAGGGGCAGTGTCTACACTGAAGTTGGTATATCACATTTTTCATATTTTCAGATTTTAATTTATCTTTGGCACTCTTATATAGAGACCTGGCAGCAACAAGATTGTATTTACCTATTTTAACATTAGTGAATCTTTTAAAGAGCTTTGTTAGTTCACAGGTTAATTCTTTGATATAAGGCAATTTGGCAAAAATGACACGATTTTCTTCGTTATTGGGTGTGTGTGGGATTTCTATGAGTCCAGCACTGTCAAATTGTTCAGAGGGGCGTGGGGCATCCTGTTCTGGATCTTGTAGGGTTGTGACAACCTCGGTTCTTTCTGGAGGCCTGGGGGAGTATATAATCTTCTTGAGGAAAACACTGCTGTAGCCATTATCTTTCATGAGACGATAAAGCCTGTTCAAGGCAGAATTTCTTAAGGAAGGATGTGTGATATCTATTATCCTCTGTTTTAATCCAAGGATGACGTTGGTTTTCATGCGTATGTCATGATACGAAGCATTATTGATGTACCTGCCTGAACTGCTGGGTTTTCTGTACCAATCCAATTTGATTTGATTGTTGTTATCCCTGTGTACTCTTGTGTCGAGGAAGGGTACACTATTGTTAGTTTCCCTCTCAATGGTGAACTTGATGTGCTCGTCAAAACTGTTGAAGGCTTCCAAGGTTTCATCTTCCTTGTCTGATGGTATGGAAAGTATTAGGTCATCCACATATTGATATAGGAGGGCTGGAACGAACGTAAGTTTGTTGAGGGCTGTTTTTATGAGTGTGGTCATCACTATGTTGGCAAGAATGGGACTTAAGGAACTCCCCATGGGACAGCCAAACTTTTGTTTGTAGTAATTTCCATTGTATAAGAAATAATTTGAGTGGAACAGGAACTCGATAATGTGGATGAAATCCTCCTCAGGAATCTCTGTGTTAGGCTCGATCAGGTGCCAATATTCTTCAATGACGTAAATAGTAGTTTCCAAGGAGATGTTTGTAAAGAGGGACAACACGTCCAAGGAGACAATTTCATGTCCAGCAGGTAACAACTGTCCATTAACTTTGGTGGCAAATTCCTTAGAGTTGATGATTGAATATTCATTGTACTGACTGAAGGATGTTTTTAAGATATCAGCCATATATTTGCTGATATTAGAGGTTGGAGATAGGATGGTGCTCACAATAGGTCTCATGGGCACTCCTTCTTTATGGATTTTTGGAAGTCCATATAATCTTGGGGGGTTGCAACCATAACACATCAACTTCTTTGCTGTTGCATTGTCGACATAATTCCTATCTTTCAGGTGTTTGATCCTGCAGTTGTTCTCCTTTTCTATCCTGGAAGTGGGGTCCTTGTTTAATCTTTCGTAGATCTCAGTGTCCTCGACGAGCAGGTCACATTTTTGAAAGTACTGAACCCTGTCCATCACCACACTAACATTACCCTTGTCTGAATTCATGATTAGTAGATCATCATTAGATTTGAGAAATTGTTTGGTCTTCTCAAAAAGTTGATTAACAAACTTTGTTTGTGCCGTATTTTTAAAAAAGAAATTTGTAATTATATTGGTAGCCTGAGCTCTTACGTTATCTCTGACATCAGAACTGATATTGTTAATAATGTGCTCCGAATCAGCTAACAATTTGAAAAAGGATACCTGACTATTATTAGGAGGCAAAGTGAATTTTGGGCCCAATGCTAACATTGTATTTACTTCTTTAGGAATCTGATGATTTGAGAGATTTACCACCCACGATTCCTTGCAACTAAATCTTTCTAAATATTTAACTCTAAGTTCTTTTACTTTCTTTAAATTTCCAGATTTTACTTTACCAAACTGTTTGTTATAGGTGTTCGTCTGATGGACGTTGAAATTATTGTAAACATCTACAGGCAAAATGTTTCTGACCTCAGACTTTGACACGTCAAGATCTCTCTCAAGTTGTCTTATCCTGATTTCATTTGTCTTAATTTCTAAAAGGAGAATATTAGATCTTAACCTGTTGTTCATTTTCTCGATATCCTTGGCTGCTGCTGCGTTACTGTCCAGTAGGTTGTACACACACTTTGCTCCCTCGGTGATGTGCCTTGGGATGAGTCCGTTGTTCTTGCAATTGAGGAGGAAAATTCTTCTGTTTCTAAAACTTGCCAGCTTGGTGTTGCATTTGGCCCATTGTTTAAGAAGTCTCAGTCTCTCATGGTTGGTTGCAACTTCTTGATAAAAACCCATTATCTATAAAATTGAAAGGGAACGGAGTACTAGTCGTTAAGAACAATATTCTCACTAATTATTAAGGGCGATTCGACTAAAGGTAGGGCATCTCCAATAACCAGTCAAAACTGTACTAAAGGCTCTATATTTCGTCTAACATTTCAGACATCATCAGGAGCTAACTATAATATAAAATAAGTTACAACCAAAAACAAAGGCCATGAGGTCATTTATTACTTACGATACTATGACTTAAAACTGGAAGGGAAACATCTAAATAGACCTCCAAAATCATGTACATCAAAACAGTATTCTTTCGTTAAATATTACATTACAACCACTTTAAAATCTACATTGAAACGAATAGCGTGATCTACTTGCCGCCATTTCTAATAACGTCATTTTTGAGAGCATGCGCAGTAGTCTTGTGCGCCGTCAATTGTCATTGCTTGAAAGTTACACAGAATGAAAATTTTCTTCTTCTTCTTTAGAAGGACATATAGATTTAAACTTCAGCCAGCTGAAGGCGATAGAAAGAGATGTAAAGTAAAACAACCGTAACGGCCAACAAAACCACCGCTGTCAGGTGCGGAGCACTGATGAGGAAAGAGCTGTTACAAAATATTACACTTGATATTATCTTACAAAGGGGACTCATATTGAAAAATTCATTTGGTAGAAAAATCTAGAGAATCTGATGTGAGATTTTTTTATATAAAGACAAAGGCAACGTACCCTCATTCGGAGGAGAAAAAGGGCTTATGGAAGGTCGCCCTTCTTAATTTTTAACATAATAAGCGAGACATTTTCTTGTTAGATGAAAGAAACACTAAAGGGGAGGAGACAGGTGCCAGACAACAACGACTTATTTTCTGAGTTATCTATCGCAAGTTAAGAGGAAACTATATATTGTGCTGAGGTTGTTAGTATCAGCCTTGGTGTTCATTGTGTTATTTTTATTTATGTGACACATTTCTAGGAAAAGTCTTTTCTGATGGTTTTCTGCATGTTCTAGGATACGAGGGTTTTCAAAATTTACGGCGTGGCCTGTGTTTCTGATGTGCTGTCCTAAAGCACATCTGTCAGGTCTAAGCCTGGAGTCACTTTTGTGTAGCGCCAGCCTCCTTCCCAGGGCTTGAGAAGTCTGACCTATATATACTAAGGGGCAGTGTCTACACTGAAGTTGGTATATCACATTTTTCATATTTTCAGATTTTAATTTATCTTTGGCACTCTTATATAGAGACCTGGCAGCAACAAGATTGTATTTACCTATTTTAACATTAGTGAATCTTTTAAAGAGCTTTGTTAGTTCACAGGTTAATTCTTTGATATAAGGCAATTTGGCAAAAATGACACGATTTTCTTCGTTATTGGGTGTGTGTGGGATTTCTATGAGTCCAGCACTGTCAAATTGTTCAGAGGGGCGTGGGGCATCCTGTTCTGGATCTTGTAGGGTTGTGAAAACCTCGGTTCTTTCTGGAGGCCTGGGAGAGTTGTATATAATCTTCTTAAGGAAAACACTGCTGTAGCCATTATCTTTCATGAGACGATAAAGCCTGTTCAAGGCAGAATTTCTTAAGGAAGGATGTGTGATATCTATTATCCTCTGTTTTAATCCAAGGATGACGTTGGTTTTCATGCGTATGTCATGATACGAAGCATTATTGATGTACCTGCCTGAACTGCTGGGTTTTCTGTACCAATCCAATTTGATTTGATTGTTGTTATCCCTGTGTACATATGTCATATGATTGTTATGAATCTTCATTAATGGATTCTTCTACGGTCTGGTTATTATAAAATGCAATAAAATTCAGAAAAAATCAATGGAAATCTAACGTATGTAGGAAATGCTTTTCCTTCTTTTGTTTCTTTCATTTTCACTCTGTGTCGATCGTGCTATCGATTTCATTGGAACATCTCGATTTGTTCTAACGAGCTTGATATCGTCAACTAAATTGAACAAATTGAATGGAGATTGAACCCAAAAGAATTGCTTAATTGCCGTATTGTTCGACAATAAGGAATTCATTTCATTTGGCCAGGCTCTCAGGTAAGCATTGTATGTTATTGTGGAATGTTTAAAAATACAATTTTTCAACCCTTTAGATCTTTTAAATAAAATAAAATAACATCTGCTGGAAATTTCCATTTACTCTTACCCGTCCCAGCCTTCCAGCACACGTTCTGTGTGACAGCTCATATCCATGGAACCATGAAAGTCTCGCTGCTCCACCAACTCAGATGTTTTGAGCTTAGCAGAATAGCAATAAATATGTCTAAAATATTGGTGTGAGCACTGATTAGATTTTGATGAGCCAAAATTGAGAATAATAGAAAAGTTTCGTATTTTCCACTTCAGGTAGCGCTATTCACAATTGATTTTTATTTGTTATTCAAATTTTTGTTCATATTCTTGACATTTTGATTCATAGTAGTTCTGAGGAAAAGTAATATGGATTAGTCACATAGCGAAGCCAAATTTTTGGTAAGGGTTGAGTCAACTGGAAATTCTGAAACTGCGAGAAATGTAGAGGTTATGTATATTCCGGAAAACAACAAAAAATGATTGAAGAATACATGAATAGTCAAGGATTTAGGCGAAACAAAGTTCGCCGGGGCAGCTAGTGTATTGATGTATTGAAGTAACTCAGATCAGGCTGATGTGTTGAAAGCATTCATGTATCAACCTGACTCCAAACCAAATTTCAATGCCATAGTGTCCCTCAACCCGAAGTAATCAGCATTTTTAGAGGTCATGTTTTTCGGTAAAAAAAATTGAAATGAATTTATCTTACGAAAATATTTTCAAAACGGCAACAGATAGGCAAAGGGAAATGTTGAGAAAAGTTATCGAGAAGTTGTTGGAGATTTCAAAAATAATATAATACCTATACCAGGTGTTCTATTTGAAAAAGCAAAGTTGCCACTACTTTCTCATGGAAGTGCCAACACCGCATTGACGAAAATATTTCAGTTGGGTAGGGAATGTCCGATAATGCACAGAATGTACTCATGCAAATTTTCAAACCGATCCGATATCTGGTTCACCAGACGTCTGATGTGCCATCCACCGTGAATCACCCTGTATTTAAGCTCAATGATAATAAACATGAATGACTAACGTAATTCTCCATGTCGTTACCATCGTACTCTCATCGTAGATGTTCGGTGCGTAAAGACTACCAGCGTATGAAATAAATCTAAATTGAAAAACATTCATATAGGTACTATTTATCAATTGCAAAAAAACCGAGACTAACAGCACACAAAAGTGAATTGTCATAAGGAATATAAAAACATTTTGTTTCTTCTTTTTTTTGTACCTCTCTAAATCAAAATTATATACCTATTGTGAATATATTCATTAGTAATAGTTATTGTAAACGTGCAGATGTTCTGGTTATGCAAGTTTATAGCAGAAGCCATCATATTGGTCGAAGTCAGATGATCCTTGGAAGATGACGATTCTGAATTACAGGTTGAAGAGGGCTGATAATTTCAGTGAAATTTTTTTTTTCTGAATTATAGATTCTTCCAAGTATCCCTCAGCAACAGAAGTTGACTTCAATCCTCCTAAACGTTCGATATTTGTGATATCTTCTCCACAATTGGCTAGGAAAGTAGCAGAGGAGCGTCTAAAACTGTGACCTGTGACCCGAATTTTCAAGGCGTAGAGGAAGATGGTGCAATCGTGGTCAGCATGCAATGGTGGTCATGCCCACAGCTGCCAGCCATCACTTGATTATTCCTGTGTTCATTCCTGAAAATCTCACTGGCCGTGTGTTTGCTCAAATATGCGTTTGAACTTCTAATCACCGAACTGGTTTCCCCATATGAATGGTTCTTAGACCAGCCAGTTCTGGACACTTGCATACCATGTGTTCAGCTGTTTCTGCCTCTGATTCACAGTGCCTGCAAATCTCATCTGATCACTTTTCCATACGGTACAAATGATGTTTGGTTTGTACCGGCAGTGCCCTGTCAGCAGACCTTCCATCACCCTAAGCTCAGCCCGTGATAGCTTTAAGAGCCTACTGGCATGGGTCGATGAAAACATCACGAATTTCTTGGACTGAGTAAGCCTAGGAGTGCTTCTCCAGAGGGTTATTCTGTTGTTCAACTCCCATTGTTGAACCGCTGCCTCAAAGTGGTCTTTTCCAAGCCCACAGAAAGGCTCAGGTCCAGCAGGTGTTAACCCTGATGCACCTTTCGCGAGCCCATCGGCATTTTCATTTCCTTCAACACCACAATGCCCTGGCACCCATAGTAGAGTCACTTTATTGCTTCTGGACACTTTATGGTGTTTCGGCACTCCTAGGTCAGCAGGATCTCTGCCAATGTGATTCCAGAGACCCCAGACTGGCCTGGCTGTCCGTGGTGTGGGCCCCTTTGAGGTTCATTTTAAGACACTCCTGAGCGCATACGTAAACAGTCAGTATCTCGGCCTGAGGAAGTGGACTCCCAGGGCTTTAGAGATCCTCAATCTAGGTCCATATATCCCAATACCAGTGCTTCTTTCAGATTTTGATCCATCGGTAAACCATATGGATGACTTTTTGTCCAAGCGATTCACGAAACTTGTTCCACTGTGACGGTCATCTATGACCGTTTCAAAGGGCGTTTCGAAATCAAAGATTATTGGCATAACATCCGATGGTTTTGCCAAGAGGTTTGAATCCAGTTGATTCAATATTCGTCCAACCCAGTTTCCAGGTAGGAGTTTCCCGCTAAGGGATATTCTTATAGCATCCAGCAGGCTGCATTTCCTCACATGTAGATGTGAGGGAGGCAGATCGAGTATGACCTCAACCGCTGCTGTAGGAGCTTTGCGCATAGCTCCCGTGACACCGCTTGAATTGTTTCTCTGGAGCCACTTGAAATCACAAGTTTACGTATAATAATAATAAATTACTTTATTTCTTCAGTTCAATATACAATGCATATAACAGAAGAAAACGTCAAATAAACAATTCATTCAAAAAATTCAGAAATATAATAGCAATTCTTATCAAGCAATAGCGACTTTACCTTCTTGAAAATAAAAATGTTAGGTGCATTCTGTATTTCCACAGGTAACACGTTGAGAATTTTGCAACCCCAATGGTGGGTTTCACAAAGATCGTTGATTGAGTGATTCCCAGAATACCTTGACGTTTTTGTCAAATCGACCAATAGAATTTCAAATTTACGGATTTTTTATCACAGAATCGCTCGATCAAGCATTTGATCACCCGATAAACTTTTATGAAACCTGGCTATAAACTGCAAATTTTTTTTAAAATATGCAGTATTATGGTTTTTAGGTGCTAACAAAAATTTCCTTCTGGTATTATAACAATGATAGGAATAATTAACAAAGAAAGATTTATTTTTGTAAACGTATATACAAATTTCAAGAATGTAGATTCTACTAGAGTAAGGATCTTCAATTCTTTGAAAACTGACCTACAGGATTCCCGAAAAGGAATCCCAGCAATAATTCTCATTGCTTACTTCTGCAGGATGAATACTCTTCCAACATCAGTAGCACAGCCCCAATTTAACACACCATTTCTTAAGTGACAGTGAATGCTAGCATAATAAATGGTTCTCAACATATTATTGCTGCCAAACTTTTTCATGAATTTCAATGAAAAGCAACTGCTACGAAGTTTTCCACACAAAAAATCTATATGTTCAGTCCATCGACATCGAGAATCCACAACAATACATAGAAGTTTTGTGTGGTCAACAAAGGGAATCACAAAGTTCGATGTCTGAATTACGTAATATACAGGGTGTTTGGAGGGTGAGTAGCCATTGGTAAATGGTGGATAGGTGATGCTCTTGGCTACTTGTTGCGCCTAATAAAATAACATTTTGCCCAAAGTTCAAGGTGTTATAATTTTTTTACCATTTTTCTAGAAATTTCCCATTTTTCTCATTAAAACCTTGAATTTTTTTCAAATTTAATGCTCGAGGGGCATATAAAATGATTTATTTTCTTAGTCTAGTCTTGTCTTATTCAGATCGAATCATAATTTCATACAAAAACGTCTTCAAACAACCTGACAGCGTCGTATCAAACATCAAAATGAAAAAAAAAAATAATGTCGTGTTCACTTTACAAAGTAAAAAAAAAATTACATAGTGTTGGGTTTTGAAATGGCTTTAAAAACTTCTCTAGTTAATACTCTTTGCAATGGTATGTAACGTGTACCATTAATAATCAGATAACTCAACAAAAAACCGTTTTGTCTTCAAGGATGCCTTGAAAGGATGACGACAAAACTATTCCATTGAGCAGGCAAAATCTTTTCTCTCATTCTACCACAGCTAAAAATAGCGTTCTCTCTCTATCATCGGCTAACAATACTCCCAAGGGCGTCGCCAGGGAGGGGGCAGTCATAAGAATTTCTATCTCCCCTTTTGTAAACAGGAGTTACTATAGCGCGTTTGAGTTTTTCCGGAAAAATACCGGTTTCCAATGTTGAATTTATGAGATAAGTTAACGGCTTGCAAAGTTCGAGCTTACATGCTTTCATTATTTTATTAGATATATTATCAAAACCTGCAGAATTAGTGTTTTTCAGCTTAGCAATATATCACCTTCACATACAGGAGTCATAAACATGGTGCTATCATTGAATTGAACCTTACTATCTGCGTACCCAGTATATCTATATCAGCAGGTATTGAAGGAATATTCAGGAAATGAGTATTGAAATTATTAGCCGCAGTGGCTTCAGAAATTCTCACTCCATTCTCTTCAATAACTATTTCGTCTCTTATATTCTGTTTTTTATTTATTTTATTGATAATCAGCCATGTAGTTTTAGTTTTGTTATTTGATTGTGCTATTTCAGCATCGCAATGCATTACCTGAATATCAGACAGTTTTTTCCTGTATAGTCCACTATAAAACCGAAAATTATCCTTAAAACGTTCATCATGTTTGGCTAGCTCACCACAAAGGCTGACTAGTTTATGAAGCTCAGTCAATTCGGGACAACCAACCCTGCTATATGCTGAATGAGAGT
Organism: Adalia decempunctata; assembly: GCA_951802165.1. NCBI lineage: Eukaryota > Metazoa > Arthropoda > Insecta > Coleoptera > Coccinellidae > Adalia > Adalia decempunctata. The sequence continues at coordinate 29,159,824 of OX637703.1, read as the reverse complement.
TAAATCTTTTCATGGGAAATGATTTCTCATAATAATAATGAACAATTTGGGAAAAACAATTGAAAGCCATATTGGGAAACGAAAAATTGAAAACTTCATCCCAACTTTCCTTATTCAAGAATGATCTGAAAGTCTCAATAGTTTCAGCACTATGTAATCTGGCATATATTGGACGCTTATATATTGTAATAATGTTTGTAGTTAAGCCCTGAAGAAGGACCGAAGTGGCCCGAAAGCTTGGCAAGTAAAATTTAAAGAGCAAATGAAATAAAAGCCTCCAAATACTAAGTAGCGAGTCGAAATACACCCTTAACCTACCTACCTATATTTTTCTTTATATTACTCAATTTAACATTTATTGAAATGGCACAGTGGTCCGAAATGAACAAATCCTTCACCTCAGTAAAACCAGAGTTGCGGATTTAGAAGACATTAGAGCACGAATTGTGGCAGAATGCCGTACGTCACTCCTGAAATGCTACAGCATGTACGGAATAATTTCGAAAACGATTGTATTGCTCTGCATGCAATCTAATGGCGAGCACTTTGATAATATGCGGTAAATTTTAAGTAATACTGTTAAAAATTATCTTTCTTTCAATAGAAATCAGCTAAAACATCTCTGTTTCATTTGAAATTTTATCCGTACCACAATTCGATGAAAAACAACCTGTAACTTTGTGAATATCCACTGATAAGAACACAAAACTGTAGGGTCATACAAATTTGAATCCATGCACATATTTGTTGTACAGAACTACCCACTTTCCCTATTCGAATTCCTGATGCGATTGGAACCATCTCCAGGGGGTTGCTAGTAGAAACCAGCTTTGTATCCCAGATCATGTTCCCCTGCCATCAAAAATCGACCTGTCTGAGTCTTTTCACAAATTCTGATTTGATGTTGGGTTATTGAGGGTAGACACTTTTAAATGAGACACCCTGTTTAATTCGGAGCAATTTTTCGGAGGGAATGATAAAAAGAAGTATTTTTTCAGTTACAAACAAAGTTTAATTGTTTTGTCATTACATATATTTTTCCCAGTAAAGGATACATACAACACTTCGAACATATAAAGACGCGAATAACAACTAATAGGTTGATTTCATTCAGAATTAACAAAATATAAGTATTTAAAATGGATTCAGTTCTTGAGTAAGTAAACCTCGAATACTTTCAAAACGTTAATTAAATTAAAGTTTGACAAATATGTCTATGTACATGTACAAATCCTCGATAAGACGACAGAAAATTTCACATCTCGTATAATCTCTATCACAAGGTACAAGAAAATATCAATAACATTGTGTCGGGTTCTGAAATTTAACACACAGATATTACAGATGCTGTATTTCATTCCATTCTACAGTGGCCCCTCGATACAGAAGTCTTAAATAAGGATCAATTTTAATACTGTGGTACTGGTTATCTGATGAATTTCTATCTTGAACGCCATACATTTTGAAATCATTAGGATAGTGACCATATCGTTTACCTAGATGTTCATCTTTAATTTTGTTTGAGCACCAAAATTTTGATTAGACTATGATATTCGAACATTTTTCTTTCGGCGTTCAAGATGTGCATTACTTGCCTTCACCCCTGAACATTAAGATATGCTGAGTATTCCATCGGTAAGTCAGTAAATGAACAGAAGCGCATAAAGGGAATATGTTAATTTTGCTTCTGTAATGCTCAACATTTTGATGGTTAGTGTGAAGGAACAGCATTCAAATATCATCTTTATTGTTTCCCATATCATATTCAGTTGATGTTTGGTCGGGGGCAATTTCATCGGCAAGTAATTGAAATTCAACCAGATAAACCTCAGGTTCAACAACTAGGCGCAAATCGCCTGATGAAATTGAAATGAAATGTGTTTTTAGGTAGGGCTAAAGAACCGATTGGTACCTTGTATTCTACATTATCTACTGGTGCTATCGTGTAGTGTTGGAGTAATCCTGCCATCATTCCAAGACTGATCAACTGCACCATCTTATATCCCATGCAAGATCTCTTGCCGCCACCAAACGGCAAGAAATGGTCTGGTTTAAAGATTTTTCCATCCTTGATGAACCTTTCAGGCATGAACTTTGTGGGATTTTTCCAAAGCTTTTCCGACATGCTCAGTTCGTAATTGTTGAGCAATAGGAGGGTGTCTTTCTCTATTCTATAACCTGTAAAAATTTAATGTGACCATAAGATAATACATTTGTGTGGTATAATAATTGAAGACAAGAATTTCGAAGGTACAAAACTTTGAATATCATCGAGTATTTGAATACAACCCAATAATGAGAAGAACTATTTTCAGAAAACATTTTTCTCATATGCTTTCTGAGGCGGCAATTACCTGTGAGGAAGCTAATGAGAAGGCGTGTCTTATTCTCACTGAGATCAAATAATCTTTATTTATTGGCTGACTAAGGAGCCATTGAATATACCGAGTTTTCATTCAATTCATCAATTTTCGGGTTGGTTAAGAACACTGTATTCGAAATACACTTACCATCAACAGAACTGTCCTGGTTGGCAACTCTAGGAACAATAGGGGATGCTATCAATCTGATGGCTTCATTGATGGTGGCTTCAGTGTACGGCAACCTATTCCTATCGCTGATCATTACATCCCTACCCTCCATGACGATACCATCAATTTCTGCCTGAATTTTCTTCTGGACCTCGGTCTCTTTGACTAGAAATCCAAACAATTTCATAATGAAATTGGCGACAGCAGAATGTCCGCCAATAATGTCTTCCAATGCGAATAGAGCAGTGTCCCAATCGAATTCTGCTTCCGTTTTTACATGCTTTATTAAGTTTTCCACATAGTCCTTTGGTTCGTTTTCCACATTGAAGTTGTCGTACCGATTTTCAATAATCCTTCCCAATATGAAGTTCCTTATGTTGTGGGTCAAGGTGGAGATCCTTTTCAGATTCTTCTTGTGGAAAGGCATCAAGATGGGGAGAAAATCTGCTGCGTAACCTTGGTTCACTTCGTAGAATATTTCATCGAAATCTTCTACCATGCTCAAAAATTCTCTGTCGTTGAAGTTGAATTGTTTGGTGCAGAAATGTTTGGTGAAAATATTGGCGCAGTGCTGTGTGATGATCGGTTTGAGATTTACTGGTTTTCCTAGCCCTACTTTCGCGATTATGCCCTTTGAGTTGTTGTAAATTATTGTTTCCAAGCTGCTGAATATGCTGGTGGCTAATCTTGGAAAAGTGTGGGCTCTGAGCATTTCCCGGCGAGTTTTCTGCACTTCAGACCAGTCACAAAACGCCAGAGCTGAAAAAATTATGTCTATATTAATAACGTTCAAATTTCAACGTTAACAAGGAATATACCCCGGTTAGCCAGGACATTCTGACACATTTCACCGGGTATATGTTGAAAATGTAAGGTTTTGGTCATTTTTTTGTCAGGCAACTAAGCACCGTTGGCCTTTCTACATAGAGGTCGTAGTAATCACGGATTCATCGAAATGTTTATTTATTTCGGAAAAAATAATGAATTTGATAAAATATTATGTGAATTCAATTATTCTAAAGCCCTGGCGAATGTTGAAGAAAGTTTGTATCTGTTAGTTGGAAATATTTCACTTATATGAACTTGGTTGGAAGATTCAGTTATGTTATTTTCTTGTAAGGAAATCAAGAATCGAGTGTTGAAATTTAATTGAAAAATAATGGGCAGAATAGTCCGTTACATTGTGATAGTTTAATCGAAAAAAGAATGAAAGTACTCTAATAACCGAAGAGTGAAACTTCTAAACGAATACCTTTATGGAAAGGAATTGTCCATTTTTCAAAATTCTCAAGAAATAAGCCTACAGTAGACATTGACTAAATGAATACTAACTAACCGGTGAGTAGTTTTACAGTACTCAAGAGATTTCGCCTGATGTTCCAACTGTATGAATGTAAAATTAAAGTTCCTATTATTTTTTTATGTCATAGGTATGACACATTTATGTAATTTTTTTCTTAATTTTCGGTTCAATTCTCTCATTGACGTGTCCTATATCATTTTTGGGTCTTGCAGGATGAAATAAATTTATTACTTTTTTTTATAAATAGGACTCTACATTCGAATATGTCCAATTTGGCTTACTTTGTACTCTTTGGTGAAAATGTTCATGTATCAAGTAATGATATATCCACAAAAGTTGAGGAGGCTCAGGAATTTTTTCCACCAATTTTATGAATATGAGACATCTGAATGTTTACTCACTTATCTAACTCCTTCGTTCGTCGTTTTTTTATAACTTCACAGTTTCTGGATATTAATAGACGAGCCGGAAAACTAAGCTTTCAATAACTTGAAAGAAAATCGCAACATCTCTTTGGTTACTTTCTGCTTCTTCCATACCAATTGTCTTCATCCGCACTAAGTTATTGCGTTATTGCAAAACAAAGTTTCAGATTTTTATTCGAAGTTGGTTGTGAGAAAGTGAAACAATAACTGATCCAGAATTCTTCTAAACGCAAACGACAAGAACTAGCATGAAAATGAAAAAGTTATCAAATGAGAACGGAAAAAACCATTCCCATATAAGAAAGTAAACATTAGATTTCTCATAAATGAACATTTGGTGGACAAGATTCGGCAATTTTTGAAGCGGTCACAAAATTTCTAAACTTCCTTAACTTATTATTATATTATTTTATTATTGTGGAGCAGTATATTTTTGGAATAGTTATTTCAAGCTTTACAAAAATACATTACTTGCTCCTTTAGAAAACAATTTTTTTTCATGCATATCTATTAATGAGTGACGTTTTAGGGTATTTGGGAGTGTAAACTCAGAACCCAAGAAATTTTTACAGAAAAAAAAATTACAGTCACTTTTAGAAAAATTTTCGAAACGAATACTTCAACCCTGAAACGATGATAGATTTAGTTATGCTGTTTTCAACATTGGGTTCAAGGCTTCAGTTTTCGTCTGAAGGTTTAAATCTATAGATTTTCTTGAATTTTTTTCTTATTTCTTTCCACACAGTCACTGGATCTTCGAGAAATTTGGAAACACTCAAAACTATTTCACATCTTAATACTTATTTCCAACCCGATCGAATATGCTTTCGGAATAATGGGAAAATAGAATGTACAAAATTATCAATTGAATTTTCTTTCAGAAAATTATTGTGCTCACGGGCGGCAATACAGAATCACAGCTGTGTTCAATATAGATAAACGAAATTCTTATAGTAGTTAGTATCAGCTTCATCATTCGGTAACGTCTGAAGCTTTCTTCATACAGAGTGTCTGATATGAATTTACTCAATTCACTTTTCAAATTAAACACCTGTATTTTTCTCTTTCCTAATTTTTCTTTCTTACTTTTTCTCTGTTGATACTCGAAATCTTTCACGTATATAAATATGGTTGGAAGATTCAGTTTTGCTATTATCTTTTACGGAAATCACGAATCGTGTGTTGAAATTTTACTGAAGAATAATGGACAGAATAGTCCGTTGCTTCATTATAGTTCATTCGAAAAAAAATGAAAGTACTCGAATAACCCCACAGAAAAACTTCTTAACGAACTGACGGACCTATATGGAATTCCCCACTTTTCGAAATTCTCAAGAAGTAAGCCTACTGAAGACACTGAAATACCTTTCAGCACAGCTTGAAATACTCCAGTATGAAAATGTAGTATAGTACTACGAATACTGTGTCACATTCACAAAGTTAAAAAAAGAGTGAATGGAATAGCATTGGCAACGTCTGTCTGAATTATTTAACTGCGTCAGTTTTAAGTGAAAGAACTTCTTCTTCTTCTTCTTCTTCCTCTTTCAATAGGACCAGGTCCTGTTCAGTCCTGTACATTTGGCCCCCTTCTTGGATCTTCCTGAGAAGCTGAACTCCAGCTCTCGTACCACCTCTTTGGTGGTCTACCTACAGGTCTGCGTGTGTTCGGTCTCTGAGTTTTAGCCCACTTTGCCCATCTGTCTTCTGGCATTCTTTCTACGTGGTCCCTCCAGAATCTTTTTCGTGCCCTGACCCATCTCACCACATCCTGTACGCCCAGTTCTTCTCTTATGTCATCACTCCTTATTCGGTCTCTGAGGGTGACTCCCTTGATGGTTCGCAGTATCTTCATCTCTGTGGTTCTCATTATTCTTTTTGTCGTTGATGTCTCGGCTCTGGTTTCTGAGGCATATGTGAGAATAGGTCTCACACACGTTTTATAGATTCTGGTCTTGCTCATTGAACTCATCGCTTTGTTCCTCCACACTATATCTCTCAGACAGCCGCTGACTCTTGATGCTTTCATCGCTTGTGTTCGTGCCTCCTCTGTCAGGTTTCTTTCACTAGATATATTCACTCCCAGGTAATTGAATCTTGATACCTGTTGTATTGTTTCGCTATCCACTGCCAATTTGCATCTGATAGGATTTTTTGATATCACCATTGATTGTGTCTTGTTGACTGAGATGCTCATATTAAATTTTTCGGCAGAAATTTTCATCTTATATAGTAGGCGTTGTAAGTCATCTTCGTTTTCTGCTACGGCTACACCATCGTCTGCATAAAACAACACCCGTAGGGAGCGGTGACCCATTCTGAATCCTGCATTGACTTTGTTGACATCCTGGATAATTTGATCCATTACGATGTTGAATAAGGTTGGGCTAAGACTATCTCCCTGCCGAATACCAGTATTGATTTGAACTTCTTCGGAGAGTCCTACCTTAGTTTTAATTCTTGTTCTGGTTCCGGTATAAAGTTCTTTGATGATTCGTTGGTACTTATGGTCTATGTTGTTTTTCTCAAGACTTTCAATCACGTCTCCCAGTCGTATTCTATCAAAGAACTTGATAAACCTAAATCATGGCCAACCGTGATACTCTTTATATAAGTGAATAGAGTATACTGTAAGTCAGCATTGCAAACCTGTCAGATTGTGCGGAAATTCCTGAACTAGTGGGAGGAACTGAAATGTTTTTTCACTGGTTCATAGCAGAAATACCAGCTCAAGCTGAGACCGGGAGACCGAAAATGAAGAACAATAGTGACAAAAATGTATTTACTGATGCCGAGAAATAAATATTTCCAAAAAGATTTTTTTTTAATATTTCGGACATCAGAGAATACTTAATAACATTTTTAACGAAGTCTAAAAGGTAAAGATCTCATTGGGTACTCACAATTTTGTTTGTTTCCAGAAAAGAGATGTTCGTATCTCGCGAAATTCGGTCTAGCGTCGAAGTTATTGCTCTTATTGATGATCGCCTCTCTGATGTTCTTCTGGTCATTGACCACCACACATTTAACATTACCCAACTGCAACCTCACAATATCTCCATATTTCTTTCCGATCTCTGTCAAGGCTTGGTACGGAACTTCATATCCACCCATCAGGTGAAGATGTCCAATGAAGGGTAGTTGAAAGGGTACCGGAGGTTCCAGAAGGCCATCATCCAACGTTTTCGCACTTTTCGATCTTCTATTTTCGAAGATGACCAGAAGAATGATGAGCACGAGTATAACCGATAAAATCATGGTGAATTGACTGAATAGTAGTAGTGACATTTTGTTGTTTCTTGTTTCAGCAAACACCCTGATTTTTGGGTTACAGAGAGCCAACTGTCTGCTCTTGACGCAAACTGCTGTCTGGGGTATCGAATGTAGTCCAATCGTTTAAATACCCTCATCTCCTATTTAGATTCATGAATTCACCGAGATGTTTCGGAGGCAATCGATTTAATGAATAAGAATGACAATAGAACTATGGCGTTCTTTATGTTTTATCTTTCGATATTAACAACGTTTATGCGACATTATTCAATTTTACTTTGTTCATGAACATTATAGTTGTGCTCTAAGTTTGACTTAACAACAATCAACAAAAGTTCGGGAACGGTTTTTGTTCTGTTTATAAGTTGTTTCTTGTTCAGTGAAAAGTTCAAGGTGTCAATTGAAACTTATAAGCTTTCAAGCAAATTGATCATAATAATACTCGAGGTTTCATAGGTATGTGATATGTTTTTCCATATATTTATTATTAATATATTTATTTGCCCACGATAAAATGTTTACATATCGGGAATACATGTACAAATATCTACAATACAACAATTACATGGCTTGTCAATAAAAAAGAATATCAGAAAAAATCTGCTTCAGAGTCAAATACATACATGACATCAAATAATATAAATATCAATGAATGTATAAAACAACACAATATATTTTTCACCATAATCTGGACAGACATATAAAAGAGTCTTCGAGGAAGGCATTTTGTTACAAATTCTATATTCAGTACTTTTGTTTCAGAGTACATGAACATAGATTTTAAAATATTTTCAAGCGGAATTTACTTCCGGTTCTGCCAGCAACGAATGTGAACTTTGTTATTTCAAAAGTAACACCCTGTTTATTTATACATATTTGAATTCTTCCTTTAATTCTTCACTGATTCGATGCATGATATGCGCAAAAACATCAAGCGATTGTTGAGTTATTGCCTGATTGTCAAAATTGTTAACAAAAAGAGTGTCACAAATAAGTATTCATATCTCCAAAATCCCTCATTCAGGTCGATTCTGTTCGCATCTTGTTATAACATTGCTAAATCTACAACATTGTTATAATTATAAAATATAACAATATGACTGAGCGAACAAGTATTCTGTTTTAACGTTTTAAGCAAGATTGGTTATGAATTTTGGCGAAAGCAATATTGTTGAAAAATTAGTGAATGTTCGAGCTGACAACACTGTTTTGAACTCATGTCAGGATAAGATACTGTCATTTCATAGAAAAAAAACACAAATTTCATAATAGTTCTATGTTCTATGGAAAAGAATAATAAATTAAGGTCGGCGTTTAAACCGAGTAGGAAAGATCAGCCGATAGAGGCGCCACCGTCCATTTTAAGGAATATCTCCATAGAACTTTCATTATCACAATAAGTTCTATGAGGATCTCTCTAATCATGAATGAAATGTACAATGGCGCTCTCTATCCGAAAATCGCCGAACTATGAAATACGTGAATTTGTGGGTAAAGCAGGAATTTTTTCCCGCCAAAATTTGAATTTGGCCATTTTCTGCCAATTCCGTATTTCAAGTTGATCTTCTGAACGAAATTATCAGTAGATTCACTTTTAATCGAAAGTTGAACTATTTTCATGGGTCTTTCTGTTGAAATAAAACAGAAGCATGGGTTGGCTCAATTTCTTCTATTTTTGAAAGAAAAAAAATTAACTGTCGGAATGAAATCGATCAAAATTATTTCAACAAGAACCCTAATCCATTCTGAGTTCACCCACAAAATTTCAGTTCTCAAAGTGAAACCGTTTTCGAAATCAACTTGAAATAAAAACACACTACATTGAACGCCCACCTTAACCTCCAACTGAACCCATATTAATTATTCAAACTTCAAACCGCAAGTGCTTTTCTGAGAAACGGAAAGTCCAAAGTTAGATGCATCGAATTTGTTATATTTCGTTCGGTATTTGAATTTTGTGCAAAAATCAAATCATGTCGAGAAATAAGAAGACGACAAAATACCAGATGGAATTGATGGTGAATTTCCTGGAAAATAACCCAATAGTTATATCTGGGAAAACTCACCCATTGGATCCAGAAGAAGTGGACCGAAAATGGGATGAGCTGACGAATCTTTTAAATAATTCTCCTAATGGAGCAAGGAAATTAAAAAAACAATGGAAAACTGTAAGTTTTTGTATGCATGATGTCTTTTTATGTATTTCTGTTCACCTTGTTGTATTATTTGATATATCCTTTTCAGTTTCTTTATGAATGGAAATCCAAAACTAAAAAGAAGGCTCGGCTCCATATCCAAAACATTTCTCAGACAGGTGGTGGAGGATATGTATGTGGAGATCTGAATGAGATAGAAAACAGACCTATATCAGTTCTTGGTTGGGTCCACATCATTGGATGTGTAGGGGCCCCTGAAGAGGTGGATCCAGATTTTTATCTGGATGGAATTTAAAGTGAAATTGTAGAACCTGCAGGAACTGAACATCTTGATGATTGCAATAATATTGAATATATTTTAGAGGAGAATGCTGTAACAAATTTTCCAAATGAATCCTTGAAATGCAAAATCAAAGAAGTAAAATCAAAAGTGAAGAAGACAGGGACCAGCTCGTCATCAAAATTAGAAAGATCTGCTCAATTATATTGTCAGAGTCCGGACAAGGTTTTTCAAGCAGCCTCTGCGATTGTCTTCTGGAAGTCTCTTGAGGAGGTACTTGTGAGAAAACGTGCAACATTCTTTGGGCTGTCACATTTTCTGATGCTATATTGTTAGAGTATGTGGTTAGCTTATTACTATAGAAGTTAGAATTTTTAAGAATTCAGAGCTTGATTAGTTATTCACCATCACCTTTTTCTGATCCACTGCTAGAGGATTCTGTTAGTGGGCTGTCTGGTAGGCTGTAGGCCTCTCTCAAAAACTGTTTACAAGACTCCATCCTGATGATGATTTCATCATATGCATTCTTCTCGATCTCGGCACCTTCTTCAATTGCTTTTTCGGCTTCTCTCATGCATTGGTCAAGGGCTCTGATGAGCAGTTTTCTAGTCTCAACTATCATTATGTTTTCAGTGATCAGCTTGTTCTCTATTGCTCTTGCTATCGATCGGATTTTTTCCTTGCGCCTCTTCACCATTTCGTTTGCGTCTCTCAAGTGAGCCAATATTTGCCATTGTAACCATTGCATGGTTACTAGGGTAGATCTCAATCTATTTGATTCTTCAATAGACATCATTTTGTTGGCAATACTTCGGGTGTTTTTGTTTCAAGAGAAAAGATCTATGAAACTTGCCTTTCCTTAGCAATTCTTATTTCCATTTCACTTGTGGGAAATTTAATATATCTTGCCAACAGATGGGTCGATATGAGATAGCTTATTCTATTTAATGCCCTACTCATAGCAGGCTGACTCATTCCAATATTCAAGTCTTCACCAATATTAGTTTGGTAGCTACCACTACTGAAGAAGATAAGACTTCCGAGAACCTGAGGAAATAGATGCTTTCATACTGTTTATTTGTATGGATTTTCACTCACTTGTAGGTGAAAAGGAACTGTATCTTTTCTGGTTGGTTCATCAACCTGTCCACTCAACTCTTCTATCAAGCTAAATGTTGCTACCTTATTCAAGCGAAACAGCTTCAGAAACTTTTCATCAGGCAATTCAAAAGGATTGCTGGTGTCCCTGATATGTCGAAATTTTAGTCTCATATTCTCTCTATAAATAAAAAGTTCAAGTGAAGGTGTTCAAGAAGTTAATGAAAAGAAGCATTTATTATACTTACCTATTTTCTGAATTTTCCAACACTTGGAAGAAATGGAAAAACATGGGATTTACGGCCATTTTGAACTTTGTTATGAGATAGCAAGTACTAAAATGATGTTACTGATATAGCAAACTGAAATAACAAGATCTTCTTAAAATTGACAGATCATATTGCTCGAAATCAATGATTAGAATACCAGTTCTTCAAACTTTGCTGTGATGGCAATATCTTTTTTATAACCATATTACTATTTCCAAACAGAATCGACCTGATTGTAAGAATATCTTTTTGCAACAGTGGAACAAAAGAAAGTACGCTGGTATTGCTCCTTGTATGAATTATGAGGAAATATTATACAGGGAATCTGAAACAAAGTGAACCTCAACAAAAGTATGAAATCTCATTTTTTTTTCAAATGGTAACCATATAGTTTTGTAAATCTGATCGATGGCTCTTCAGAAACAAGTTGGGGTGTGCCAAACATTTCATTTCTTTGAAATCAGTAGTTGAGCCGTTATCGAAAAATTTTCACGACTAAAGCTAGGTTTGGCTCAGTCAAATTCATTGGTATGCTCGTCTTTTTTAAAATGGGTTTGGTGAGGAATTTTCATTCTTACTTATTTTTATCGAACAAGCACTATGCAACACATGCAATAATAATTAGGTACCTACACTAGAATGGGATATAAAAAGTGTGTTCTTAAATGTGTGGCGAATGTGACAAATAAACAAAGCAGATAATGAATGATGACTAAATAAAAAAATCTTAGTTTAAAACTGACATATTCTAACAATTGACATAGTTAGTCTACTTGAAAATTCTCTCAATGCACCTATGATGAAACAAGAAACTGGCTTTAATCGTAAAATTCGAATTTTATTCAAAAACGGCAAAACAACGGATTTCAAAGACATGAAATAATTGGCACACTCTTAAATAGTTTTCGACGAGCAATCGATCGGAATTACAAAATTATATGGGTAACATTTGAGAAAAAAAAATTAGTTATGGAGGCTCACTTTGAAGCCCTGTTTCAGGCACCCTGTATAACATTTTCTCATAATTTCTACAAGAAGCAGTAACAGCGCACGTTCTTTTGTTTCACTGTTGCATAAAGGAATTTTTACAATGACGGATTTTGGAGATATGAACACTAATATTTTGTGACACTTTTTCGGTTAACAAATTTGACAATCAGGCTATAACTCTACGATCGCTTGAAGTGGTTGCGGATATCATACATCGAATCAGTGCAGAATTATACGAAGAATTCAAATATGTATAAATATATAGGTTGTAACATTTAAAATAACGAATATTACAAGTATATTCTGCTTGTAAATATTTTACAATTCAAGTTTATGTACTCTGAAACAAAAATACAGAATCTTGAATTTGTATCAAATTTCCTTCGTCGAATACGTCTGAAAGAGCATACAATAAAGTCAGTGTTGATGACATCGAAAATGTATTTTTGCCTTTTGACATACACCCTGTTTCGAAGCATAGATGATAGATTAAATATAGATAGATAGATATTACTTTTATTTCCAAACGTACGATAACAACGTCCGTTCTCGACTGACAGGATCATCGAAAAGTTCTATTTCTCCGCCTAGGCGGAGAAATATTTACTTTTCCCTCCGGCGGCAGGAAAAGTGGTTGCTACGAAAAAGATGACTTGGTTACCATGAACATAGATGCATAGAATACAAAAATTTCCAATTCAAACGTCATTTTTATCTGATAAAGTTGCATTAAATGTACAATTTTCATGAATTTGAAAACGTTTGGAAATAAAATAGCATATTTCATTCGGAGAAGAAGTGACTTTTCGTGGCTCGCTTTCAATTATCCGCCTCACTCCGTTCGGCGGATAAACTCAAGCTCGCCACGAAAAGTGACACTTCTCCTCCTAATGAAATAATATACTATTATTTGTTTCTCATTTGTAAACGTCAGTTTCCAAAAACACAATATTAATCAAGAAAGTTTATTTTATCAAGTCACTAACTTGTAAAACTGACAGTTAACTTGCAAAATTTTACAAGTTACAAGTAGTATTATTTACATTAGAAAATTTTGTTTTATCGTATATACAGGGTGAGTCTTTGACTTGTACATATATTTTAACTGTAGATTCCTCTCATCAAACGAAACACTTTTTTCCCATACCATTTTTCAAAATTCGGTTTGGTTTGGGAGATACAGGGTGTCAAAAATCCATGAAAAAAACACTTTTCTGTTTATATCTTCGGAACCGTTATTTTGAATGAACTGAATTTTGGTTGAGTTTTTACTCTATTCATGGTGCATATTCCTCAATCGAAACCTATTCAATATCTTCACTAATATAAAAGTTAAAGAGTAGTCGACTCATCAATACACGCTAAAATACCATAAAACCACTTGATAAAGATAAACGGTTCATATTTTCGAAAGAATCAAACATTTAAGAAACTAAAAGTATTCCTACTTTTTTTCAATAAAACGCGTCGTTTTCGAGTTATTTCCAATTTTACCCGCAGAAATTTGACGAAAAAATCATTAATTTCAAGAATAACCTGAATGCGTCTCTGAATTAAATATCATCAAATATTATAATTATTATTATTCCATCTCTGGTCTTTAAACGAGTTTACAATGTTGTCACAATATTTATCAACTTTGTCGAGATATTTTCCAATAATAAAATCCCCCAAATGTGGGAGATAAAATTGAACACCAAGGAAGATTTAACACGCACAGTTTCTATTGAAAATTCATGGTTACCGGTTCATATTGAAGTTAAATGTCGATGAACTCAAAATTCGGATATGAATGATGAATCTCAACACAAACTACTTATTTAATTGAAATTAACGAAACGATACCTGATATGTTTCTATGTAAACAACGTCCCCTTGGAATTTTATAAACTCCACACGGTTGAAATTATATTAATTCACTTCACGTCATAATCACATTAGAACAATAATCCACTGAATGTATTAAGAACTACACGTCATAATGTTTACACTGTTTACAGTTTGTTCAGAGCCTCTGGTTTGTTATTGTTTAACATTGGCCTCCAGAGCTCCAGATAACCAATATTTCGGTTTTCGCTCTACGCATGCGTGGTAAAATTTGGCGGCAAAGTCGATTTATGATGGAAACGGCAGAATTCATAGATATTTATACCACGGTACACAAATGTATCGTGATTTATACTATGTTTCGTAAAAAATCCTTAACCTCGAAGAAAATATCAGCAAGCTGACAACATGTTCTTGACATTTCTGTCCAAAAATTCACAGAATCGATACAAATTAGATTAAGCTAGGTTGTTTAATAATAAATCTGAATGAAAGTATTTCTCCATGATATTGTTTGGAAATTTCGAGGAAAATATGAACAAGTTATTAGTGTTTACAAACTAATCTGCAGAAAAATCGAAGAAGGAACTTATTTTATTGGAATAAATGTGGCTTTTTAGTAGCAGATATAATCCGATGAAAGTAACTGTTTTTGTAGAAATTATCGTGTTTGCAACATTTTTATTCCAATAAGGTTAGTACTTGACTACTTGAGTATTCCCTAAATTGGGCCTAAATGTATAAACTCAATTTCTATCGAGAAATATGAACTTTGAATCAATTCCACAGTATCATTTCAGGGACGTATTCAGCCCAATGTTTTTTTTCAAATGGCTATATCTTTTTAACAGAGCCGAATTCGGAAAAATGGAAAATGAAAAAAAGGTTTCTTTTGGCCTCAAGAATCTTCAGTTAAAATATATGTACAAGTCAAAGACTCACCCTGTATGTTGAAAATCATGGTACAATTGTTATTTCAAGTAACACAGATTTTTGATGATGAAAGAGTTGATACTGATGATGATAAACCATCTGTTGACTCAGAAACTGCTGAACTCGATGACTGCAGAACTCGAGGACTGCAGAACATTTGTTCTCTCCTTACTACCAAATAATTTGCTAGACATTTCGATTTTTTTGTTGACCGAATCATCGGCATAACTCATCGCAATTTCGGTGCTCTTCCACCCTCCTGCACGTTTTAGTGCTAAAATATCTCCACCCGAATCCGCAACCAAAGTGGCTCCAGTTCTGCGAAAAGAGTGGCCGGTGTATAACTCTGGGTCTTTTAAACCTAAATATTTCGCTATTTGCTTTGGGACACCACCAATAGTGTGCTGGTTAGCATTAAGGGAAATGCACTTTCCATGTCGGTATGTCAAAAAAAATCTTAGGCTTTCTGTTCCAGGAGGCCGAAGATTTACATATTTTCTGTATAACATGCAGGGCTTGAAGCTGCAGCCATCATCGGTTATGGTGAATCTTCTTGTTGTTAAATTTTTTGTTTGCCGCAATGTCACAATAACGTATTTTCCCATATCTTCTACATCATTCATGTTTAAGGAGAGAATTTTGTCACATCGACAACATCCAAAAATCCCAAATATTGTTACAATTTTCGCCAGCAACCACTGGTCATCAGGATCATGTAAAAGAAATTGTTCAGCCTCTTCTTTACTTAATACCTTGGACTTTTTTAGCGTATAACGCTCATTTTTTCTTTTCAGAAACGCTATTATCTTTTGAAATCTGCAAATGACAACTAAACTGCATATTTTTCAATAAATTTTTTAAGGAAAACAAACCTGCGAACAGGGGCATTTTCTTTCATTTCCAAGCAGCTTTTCAGCATAGACCATTTTGCCCATAAAGTATTAGGGCTGAATCTAGCTGATAGTTGATTCAAGTAGACCAACAAAACATATGCAGTTACCCCAATCACACTATTTTTGTTTTGCCACTTTTTGAAGTCGTCGTATTCTCGCTCGTACCTTGAAGCTGATTTTGCAGATAATAAACTTGAAGCTACATTGCTGGCTGTCTCAATGATTTCTTTTGGTACATTCATTTTCGCTCTCGCCAAAACGAATGCAAAGAAAAATAAACAGACATGTTCATGGCAACGCTTCCTAGCTTACGACATTTGCGACAAATTATTGAGATTTTTTTGGAATTTATCTAACCTTTTCACAAATGAAAAACAAATAAAATATAAAACAATACACGCAAGGTAACGGGGTTTTACTGGCTCAAGGAGGTAACTGACTCGCCTTCGGCTCGGACAAACATATATAGCCGTGTAGATGACACCGAAAAAGTCATTTTTGTCCTAAGAAATATATCCTGTTTTTGACGCATAAGCGAGATACAGGGTTTTCAATGTCAACTTTGAGCAATATTCTGATAACTGTGGTGAGTTATGCGTGACATTCGAGATAACGACTATTTGCCACATCTTAGAAATGGGAGATGGGAGTTAGTAATGGCTTACAGAGAACTATCTACATCGAACCATCATGTGGGTTATTATTATACCACAGGGCAAGAAAGGAGGATATAATGCAGTAAATTTGTTTTTCTTACTTTGAATTTTTTCCGCAAAATATTTTCGCAACAAGATGCTTTTTCCGAAATAATTAAGGGATAAAATATCAATGTTTACCTAACACTCTGTATAAATCAGATTTATATCCGATTGCGAAATTGGTAGCGTGTGCTCTCCGAGTTCGCAGTGGGAAAAGAATTATTAACTTAACTTATATATACATTCTGCGCAGATATTTTCATGAAATATCTGAATGAATGTTGCGTAGATGAGTATTTAGAATATTTCATTTCAACCATATTGATATGCGAATATTTTAAATAGTTGGTCTACATCCATACAAGATCTAACTGGTTCAAGAACTAAAGCCACTTTACCATAATAAACGTCTTTTTTTTGCTGATTGGGCCCCAGAACAGCTTGAAGTTGATACACTTTTTCATCGAAAAATTGTGTTTAGTGATGAAGCTCATTTCTGGTTGAACGTTTACGTAAACAAGCAAAATTGCCGTATATGGAGTGAAAGCAATCCTCAAGAAGTTCTGCAGGTTCTATTGCATCCTGAAAATATGAACTGTATGGTGTGCTTTACCCGCTGGAGGCATCATCGGTCCATATTTCTTTCAAAACGATGCTGAAGCTAATGTTTAAGTGAATGGAGCTCGTAACAGATCGATGGTCAATGATTATTAGTTTCAACATTTGAATGGTATCGACCCAGAAGTGTTTTGGATCCAACAAGATGGTGCTATACCTCATGCTGCTACAGTAACAATTGATTTATTGTAAGAAAGGTTTAGCGATAACATTATCTCCGAAAATGGTCCAATTAATTGGCCTCCGAAAACATGCGACATAAATCCAATGGATTATTTTCTTTAGGGTTATGTCAAGTCATTGGTTTATGCTGATAAACCAGAAACAATAGACGCTTTGGAAGCCAACATAACTCGTGCTATGGCTGGAAAAAGGCCTGAATTATTCGAAAAAGTGTTCCAAAATTGGTCTGGTCGAATACGGTTTCTCAGAACTAGTCGTGGTGAACATATGCCAGAAATTATTTTCAAAACATAATTTCCAAAAAATTATCTTCGAAATGGAAAAATTGGCCTTCAATTTAAATGTGTTTTATTTCAATTTAAAGTTCTATCACTCCAAAAAAAAATCCGATAAATATAAATTTTTCAAACCAATCAGATTTTTGAAAGTTCTTCAATCAATGTGGAAAAATCTAATCTAAATTGGTACATGAACTCGGATATGGTCTTCATCGATTATATTGCAGATAAAACAATTTGGCCTCAGTTGAATGGACGGTATTTATCACGATATATTTCGAATAGAGGGTGTTTCATGGAGAAACGGAAATAATTGAACGTCGAATAGGGGTCATAAATGCGGTTCTGGATTCACCACATTTATCAATTTTGCTAATTTATTATAGGGGTCTTTACTGCCGAAATCATTCTGCTAAATGGTTGGATTGAAAATGAAAAGAGACATTTTTTGTCCTACCTACTTGCACCCTCCAAAGGATCAGGTGGCTAACCTTGATTGTCTAAAAAAAATCTCGAATATAACAAACCCAAATTTGATTTGATTTGAGAGCACCTGCCTTATGATTCTTGTTTCATCCACCTCACTGAAGAGGAGAAAATTAAATTGAAAGTCTAAATGAAGATTAGCATTCATTCAAATGCACCAAAATGAAAAAAAAATAGGTAATTGAATGTCGTCTGACAATTCAAGTTTGTATACAAAAAAAAATGGGTACCCTTGCGCGACAAGTCGGACAATTCAACTAATTATTTTTCTTCTTCACTTCATTTCAATGAAACCTCTTTCGAAGGTTTCCTTGCTTTCCTTGTTAGCAAATTTGTTTTCCCCGTCCATCATATTGATGATGCCTGAAGAAATTGATAAAAGGAGAATTAAAAGGCATTGTCTAATTCCTGACATCTGTAGTTTCATTATTCTTCATCATAGGTCTCCCGGTCTTAGCTTGAGCTGGTATTAATGCTATAAACCAGTGAAAAAACATTCCGGTTTCTCCCACTAGTTCAGGAATTTTCGCACGATGTGACAGGTTTGCAAAGCTACAGCCAGCTGTGCATATCCCGCGATCCTCTGGGATAATTCGATCTTTTGAAGATTTCTCTTGAATGATTTGGACATGACTCCGTCAGTCGAAATCACCAATGGTATAATAGTGACTTTCGACAATTGCCAAATATTCTTCAGTTCTAATGCCAAGTTCTGGTACTTCGTTTTATTATCGGACTCCGTTCTTCCGATGTTATGAGTCCATGGTACTGCCACATCAATTATCACCCCATATTTCTGATCCTTCTCAATGAACACAAGGTCCGGTCTATTGTAGTCCCCTGTTCTATCTGTTCTTATGGGTCTGTCCCAATAGAGAACCGCTGCGTCCGTTTCCAACACTGCTCCAGGTTGATACTTATAATATGTCGGACAAGTATTCAAAAAACTGTGTCTAAGAGCTAACTGCTGGTGAACAATTTCGGCCACTTGGTTGTGTCGGCCTAGATATGCAATGTCGGCAAGAACTCGACAACCGGCGATTATATGTTCCATAGACTTGCCAACTGCACCGCACTTCCTGCATTTGTCTCCACGTTCAGCTTCAAACATCGTTGCGAGTTCTTATAACTCAGTCTTGGATAGCCGTCAGAAATCCCTCAGTTTCAGGATACAATTGTCCCGCATTCAACCACGACAAAGAAGCTAATTCATCGACATTTTCCCCCTCAAGGTGTTTGGGAAATCTGCCGTGCAGAGCTTGTTCCCGCCAAATACTTCTATCTTCGCTTCTGGTGGTGATATCGAACGTCAGTTCTCTGGGATGTAGGTTCAGAGGTGTGAATCCCACATATTAAACAAACTGATCAGACAAGAATTCTCCTGGCTCATAAAAACCCCTAGAACATAATAGCAGTTTGATCTCTTTCTTGAATTGTCTATCATTCAACAAATTGAGCTTCATTATTATTTAATTAAAATAAGAGAGGAGGCCAGAGCCTATACAATCTCAAGTACATATAAATACAAAGAAATTAAGAAATAAATTGCTGCTGTGCGAAGAGTTCAAAATAACATAATCAAAAAATAGACGGTAGAGAAAAAAAGGAACAAATAATTAAACGCTGAAAATCACGATATGTTCAAGTGATGATCGAGACGGTTTTTGAAAGCGATCAGATGGGTAACTGAGGATCCAATTCAAAAATACCCCTCTGAAACCTATCTGATATAATTTACCTATCAACCACAAATTCGTGCCTCAAGCAGTCGAACGCTGGCGGGAGATCGAAGAAAACACCCATTTCATGTACATTATTTGAACATCTACACGTAAACCTATGATGAATAAAGAGTACGCGATCAGGTCAAGATTATACACTTCATTTTTAGATGGGTCTCCTAGCAGTGCCTTCAATTGTGCCTCCTTGATCTCAACATCTAGCTCCATCGCTTTCTGCTTCAAGGCCAGCTGCTTCCTTTGCGACTCTACTTCATTCTTTAATAATTGCTCTGTTAAATCTGCTCTAACAGTTCTCTTCTCAAGTAGAATATTGTACCTCTCAGCAACTAGAGACGATGTCAAAGCTCTGACTGGAAGTGATGGCCTGCGTCTAATTGCAGCTTTTAGCCCTTTTGCCTGAGACAGTGACGCAGAAATAGGCTCCTGTAGCATCTTTGGGTTGTATTTCTTCCATATGTGGCTCTGATCCTAAACATTATTGGTTTTTTGAAACAGTATAAATTTATGTTTCAAGGTGTTGTTAGTGTTCACAATCAATTAAGTACTTACAAGATTTTTCCCTATTGGTGTTGCCAAAACTTCAGTTGAAGCACTGGGAGATTCTTCAAGGGTAATGACTGTCGTCGGTTCTAGAAATACTTCAGGACTTTTCTCTTCACTAGTGTAATAATTCTCCGATAAATATTGAGATTATTCTCTCCAATAACTGTAAAACTTCTAACTCTTCTGGTTTTACTATCAGGAATATTAACTCTAATATTTGCCATGTCCTCGATATCTGTTGTTTTCATTTTTACTATTTCGTCACCAGCTACTCCGAATAATAAAACAATCTGAAACCACCATATGATCAAAATACAAAATCAAAATGAATTGAGATATGACAGTTACCTTTTAAATCCTAAATATGAATCATTCGGTGCATCAAATAAGAAATTTTCGAATTGCTCCTTAGTAAAAACTTTTTATTATTTCGCATGATATCCTTCACCAATAATATCTTTTTGATGTTTGATCGCTATTTGCGACTTTATCATGGAATATCCGGCTCACAAAGTCGACGATTTCCATTTTTTTTCTCTAGCCATTGAGTTGAAATTTGCTTGAAGCACATTCTCTTGGTAAACAGTCACATTTTTTTATTTACACCAATTCACGAAGTGAAGCATTATATTTTTGAGTAGACCTCGATGGTCCAAGGGTTGACTGTTACATTGGCCAAAACCTCTATTTCTGAAGACATTTTCACTTTCAACCAGCTAGCAAATGATAAATATCAATCATTTCACTTCATGTCTGTCAGAATGAATCTTGTAAGACAACCGTTACTAGGCTTACATTGTTCATTCGATTATAAATCCAAGCCACGAAAATTATAAAATAACTTAAGCACAGACTGAATTTTCGTTGATCCAAATTTATCTAAGAATATTCTATTTTTTGTTACCTTCATTTCATAAATGTTGATGAGATTTCATACAGAAAGGATCAACGATTATAGGTATAGATTATGACATTACTGTATTTCCCTAATAAAATGTTTTTTCTGATCGAAACAAAACTGAGCAATGTAGCCTTAGTTACCATATGTCATTACATACTAATATTTCCCAGGGGAAATATGGAACGTCAAGTCATATTATATGATATATTCATAATTCACTATGAAACATCTCTAATTTATCTATTGGAAAAAGAAAAGTGCAATTCTCAACATTTCCGCTAAGGGTATTGTAACCAGCTACAGAAGATGAAATATCTTGTTCGCAATTCTTCGATGAGACTGCCGTTTCGTTACGAGCATTCCTTCCAACTGTAGTCTTGAACGATTCTCCAAAAACAGTCTCCAAAGATTGTGATGATTATGCTTCACGCGATGCCATCATCGACACTCGTAACTGATGCTGTAGATGGCTCTCCCTCCACACCAGCTATCATCTTCGCTAGCTGCTTCGGCACCTTCGAGGGCGCCTTACTTACAGCAACGGTCAGGCGCTGTTGCCCTGTTCATCTCTGAACTAATGCCTGGCACACAGCTATATGCATAGCAGGTTTCTTCGCTATACGCCATTTATCTCATGTCCCTAGCCCTAGCACTGTGCTGCTGCCAAGGATGTTCTGCAAAATGGTGGGAAAATTAGGCTAAGCAAGTCTTCCCCTTCTGGGGAAGAGCTGGCATTAGCCGGACCGCGTCCGTTTCCAGGGAAACCTCGCGGAATTTGCCGCCCAGTAGTTCTTTCGAAGCTACTCGCTCGCCGCCGTGCGCAGGCCCCCGTACTGCAACACGACTCGCGGACTACAACATATATCGGAACCCTGCTCGTACCCCGCAGGCGTACGAGCAACACGTTTTAAGGTTGGGTTCCAACAACTACACATAAATATAAGACGCTACCTTATTTTTTCACCACAATAAATTAATAACAAATAGATATTTACATATGTACAGTACCACCTATTTACACTATATACAATATGTACAATATGTACAGTATGTACAGTAGCTACTTGACCCAACACGACGAAACTACACTGCGCAAAAAAATTAACGCACATTCTGAAAATCTCAATTTTAATGAAAGTTAACTCTACATTGACTTTATAACTTATTTTTTATGTTCGGGAAGGTTTTGAACGAAACAAGACAAATTAAATGGAAGAAAAATTCAGGATTTCACCGAATCTTATGTGGAAGAAGAGAAATGAACAATTATCAAAATACTGAAATGCTGATAAGTGATTTCATACTTGGTTTTTTCACCCCTTGCGTTAATTACAGCTCGGCAACGACGGTTCATACTCAAAATGAGTGATCTTAAAATGTTCTGATCTAATCCTTCCCAGATTTCTCCGAGTTGGATTCCCAAGTCATTAAGAGTAGCTGGATGATTTTCTGAACTTCTCAGCCTTCTATTGAGGTTGTCCCAAACCTGCTCAATCGGATTGAGATCTGGACTTCTTGCTGGCCATTCCATTCGAGGTACTCCTGAACGATGCGCGCACGATGAGGTCTGGTATTATCGTCCATAAAAATGAAATTTTCACCAATGTATGGGGCAAATGGCACTACATGCTCTCCAAGAATGTTCCTTATATACTTATCAGCATTCATAGCTCCATTATCAACAACCACTAGGTCTGTGCGAGCAGTCAAAGATATTCCACCCCATACCATAATCGATCCTCCCCCGAAACCAGTAGTATTCAGGAAATTGAACTGAGCATATCTTTCATGTGGACGTCTGTATACAAGGGAACGTCGATCACAATGGTAGAGGCAGAATCTAGACTCATCTGTGAAGAGAACTCTTTCCCAATCGGCCTCTTCCCAATGGATATGCTCTCTCGCCAAATCCAAACGCGCCCTTCGATGGGCTGGGGTAAGAGCTGGGCCTCTTTCCGCGACACGAGGCCTTGAATCATATTCTCTGATGCGAGTTCTTATTGTCTGGGTGCTAATTTGCACCTCATGAGTGTGCTCAAGCTGATTTTGAAGGGAGGCGAGCGGTTGCAAACCGTTGTCTCAACGAAGAAACGTTCTTGAGTGGCAGTTGTTACCCGTGGTCTACCCTGTCCTGGTCTTCGGACATTCATACCTGTCTCCCTGAATCGCTGCAACATTCTGGACACACTTGTATGGGAAACTCCAAACCTTTCTGCAATTCTTGTGTATGTCCACCCTTCTTCTCGCAAAACTACCGCTTGGGCACATTCCTCTTGGGTCAAATTACGTGTTTCGCGTTGCATAGCGATCGAGTGTAGAAAATCAAACGAAAGAAAAACTATTGATCACTAGAATTGATCGAGAACAACTGATTTTAGAATGGAGCCAATACATTCAAAATCTGATAATATCATCTTGTTCTATTCCTTCTGGGAGAAAACATATGTTTTGAAGAAAAACGTTGAAAATGGATAACATATGCATGCATAATTCTGATAAAAATGATTATCATTGAGAACACCTTCAGTTGTAGAATAAATTTGAGATTTCCATAATGTGCGTTAATTTTTTTGCGCAGTGTATATGTTGCAGTCGCTATTGCGCTGTTGAGCCGAGGTTTTTATGGCCCAGGAAGATTGCGGAGGGGAGTGTCGTAGTCCATAATGGCATGGTATAATTCTATGGAACTGCGGAGAGCGATCAACGATATCGTCCATAAGGACGCTTTGCTTTTCATCCTTGCTTTAGCGAGGGATGTAACCGTCTCCTTGGGCATCGCTCCCCTCGATCCCTCCACTTGTGGTAGGACTTCCCCAGCGGTCACTCCTAACCTGCGCTGTAGGTCATGTAGCAACGGGCAATATTTCCTCATCTTCTCCTCGTGCCCCCTCGCTAGGGCATCCCCGTCTTCATGGCGGACAGTAACGTCGAACACAGAGACCCGTTACCGGTTCTTTACCACCAGGTCCGGTTTGAGGTTACCCAGGATGGGGTGTGTTAGCTTCGGTTCATCCACGATTGCTACATGGTTACGCTGCATGTTCCACGACGAGGTCGCAAATCTCGTCGTGTCTTCGGATCCTCATTCCTTTTAATGCTAAGCATTCCCCAAGAATGTGAAATATCCACAATTAAAGAATATGAGTTGATCATGAGATGGTACAAGTTCATTGTTGAATGAAGTATGAGTGCTAAGAATTTACCTACATTCTAAATGAAAATGATTCATAATTGAATATTATTCAAATATTCAAAAGTGTAAAATGATTCAGAGTGTTTAAATGGACTTAGCTTATCGTTCAACACAATGTTTACAGTGATTAACTTTTTAATAGAATTATTGAAAGTGAGTGTTTAGATTTAACCAGAAAAACAGAAGGTTCATATGATAAACTATAACGAGAAGTCTAGTGTTGTAATAAAGTATAGAATTCAGAGTGTAATCGTAATGTATGAATGAAGTGTACATATCTATCAATCAAGTTAACATTAAAATGTGAAAATCGGTACAAGGAACATCAAATTAAAAACACTTATTCTATCAGCGACGTTTCGGATATTTTATTCCTTCATCAGGCTACAACAAAAAGTAACATGTTACGAAACATTCAGGTTGGGTCCAAAAAGAACAAAAAGGTCAAGAATAAAAGTCAAAAATATAAAAACTGACTTTCAATCAGATGTGAACAACCGAATGACTAAAACAGAAGGAACTAAAATATTTTTATAAATAAATCGTGTCAAAAACGAAATATCGAATAAAAAACGGACATATAAAAATATAAACTATTTAAAAACACTAGTTGAAATCATATATGCATCTGTACATGTACACTATAAAACTCACCCTCAGAATAGCTCTTAAATTTACATAAATATATCATAAAATTGAAAAGGATATTAAGACAATTGATTCCACAGATATTTCTCAGTCAAGCGAACAACAACAATGAATGACAGTGATCCGTTCTTATCATTAAACCTCCCCCTTTATGTAAATTTAAGAGCTATTCTGAGGGTGAGTTTTATAGTGTACATGTACAGATGCATATATGATTTTAACTAGTGTTTTTAAATAGTTTATATTTTTATATGTCTGGTTTTTATTCGATGTTTCGTTTTTGACACGATTTATTTATAAAATATTTTAGTTCCTTCTGTTTTAGTCATTCGGTTGTTCACATCTGATTGAAAATCAGTTTTTATATTTTTGACTTTTCTTCTTGACCTTTTTGTTCTTTTTGGACCCAACCTGAATGTTTCGTAACATGTTACTTTTTGTTGTAGCCTGATGAAGGAAATAAAATTTCCGAAACGTCGCTGATAGAATAAGTGTTTTTAATTTGATGTTCCTTGTGCCGATATTCACATTTTAATATTATTGTTGGAACGATAAACATAATACTCATTTAATCAAGTTAACATTTACAGTGACAGAGTGCTTAGGAAAATAAGCAAGAGCAGTTCTATTCTATCAGAAAAATAGGAAACGTGATTGATAAACTTAGAGATGTACCGAGTATACTTGTATAAAAGAGATCTGAGTTGAACGGTGAGTGATAATGCCATACACGTTCTCGAGCGAGTGAGTGAAAATAAATGAACGAGTGAATGATTGAATATAATAGATTACAAGTAATAATTGAAATCTTATACCAAACGAAGAGATGGCCTGTCAGGATCGAACCCATGGAGCGAGGCAGCTGGCCAGACGTGGCAACTAAGTTGAAAACTGGAAAATTCACCAACGAGAAGTCTGACAATCCTACCACCTGGTCCAGTTGGCCCACTCCAGGATCCTCTCTGAAGTTACGAGGGCATAAATGTATATACTCCATTCACAATTATAAAATCACAACTCTGGCCTTGGAAATTTGATACATTCCACTCTGTATTGAAGTTATGACGTTTTTCAAAATATTTTCATGTTCCAAGTCAACACTATGTTGCCCTTTCTACATTCTTAGCGTATTTCTCAGAATGTGAATTTATTCGGAAAATGAATGAATTGGAAAAGATGTGACGGACGAAAATAATTAACGTTCATATGAATTGATAGAAAGGATTCCTTTTCTACTCATTTGCATGAAAAATACAAGAGATCACTGTCGAAATATATTACTTTTCGCCATGGAAGAAAATTGCATTGCTTTCACATGATTTTCATATGCATGCCTGTGAAGATTTAATGTTTATTATCCTCTTGAACTGAAAGTTCAAGACTTGACATCAATTGTTGAATCAAGAATAATGGAACATTATATCCCTCCACTGGAATACAAATAGTTGAAGGGAGTTCTGATGCAACAGGAACTTTTTCTTGGAACATAACCTTAATAGCTAACATAATAAAAATAAGAGTAGAAGATATACATTTCATTTATTTGATCTTATGAACAAGGAGTAAAATATTCATACATTACAACCACAGTAGGTTTGTACAAATAATATGGAACAGGTCAAACATATGCTTCACATTTATCATTCACCTGTTCTAAAATAAGACACAAACTCCTCCACATTATAGGGCCCCTACAGCATTAAAAGATTGTGTCTCTTTTGAAAGAAGTAGCAATAGATATAATATATTCTTTCGATTAAGAGCAAATACCTACCGTTGAATGTAACATACACAAATTTCTTCAAAATGGGCTTATACGAAGTGGTTCTTTTTCTGAAACGTGAAAACGATCAACAATAATCATTTAGAGACCGATGATGGCCATCCAAAACCCGTTTACTTACGAAAATTGTGCAATTTCTTTCTGCAAGTTCTTTCCTCATAATTCCTCGAAAATCCTACCTGAACCATATTTTCCGGTCGCTTTCGTGAAAAGATCGTATAAGGAAGCCTTTTTTGTCCATTTACACATTCCAAATAAATTTTGAGCACCAAAAACGATACCGAAACTAACCAAACTCCTGGGGGACCGGAATTTCGTTTGAAATCTTTCCAAATGGCCAGATACCTAAAAAAACTTCGTTATCAAGTGTAAAAAAGGCGATTAGTATAGTACTTACTTTTGCTTTATTCATGCTTATAAATCGATTTTTGGTCCAATTCAAATTTTCCGTTTCTACCCATTTCAAAATATCTTTGATACTTTTACTTTGATGTAAACAAAGAAACTGGCAACGCCTCTGTACGCGCACAGATTTTTTATCAGGTGCACCAATTCCCAAAAACGAAACCATGGCCAGAGTTGTTATTTTATAATTGTGAATGGAGTATATGAAACTCGAGAACAGCAGCACATGGTCTGATTGAGGTTAACATTCAAAGTGGGCAGAAAATTCATAATAATCACAGAAAATATGAAGTGAACTAGAGTTGCAACAAATTAACAATTAAATTATCAATTTCAATTGTACAGAGAGGGCTTGAGTTAGTTTAATCTTGGTAAAACGAAGTGGTCCAGTCTGCACAGACCATAGAATTCATTATATTAATAAAGTATATGAAAATATATATCGTGGATTATGCAGAGAAATGAGTGGAACTGATATGGGGATTTCATGAGTTGAATACTACGAGGTTGTCAATTAAACGTAAGGATTTAATTGAGCACGAGATGACATGAATTTATCTGTGACTAGCTGGCCCGGCGAACTTTGTTCCGCCTAAATGATACTTACGGTGGATTTCACAAATCGTAATCACCGGTGATCGGAGATCAACAGCTTGGTTCTCTGATTTTTGAACTGTCAAATGTTTCCATGGATATGAGCTGTCACACAGAACAGATACATAAAAATAATATGTCAATTACCGATTATAGCAATTTTGGATTTAGTGATTTCCGAAAATATATTTATTACCCAAACAGAAATTCAAAAACATTCTAAAAATTATGAGAAAAGATGAGAATGAACATATCACGATTGAAACTGATCGCCAAAATCGTATATACTTGACATTTCGATAAAAATTCACTGTGATATTCACGCGCTTCTGGATCTGTTAATAGCCCTTCATGGTACTATAAGTCCTATGCAAATTACACTGTAATTGATGTCATATGTTTTTTTTTTCGACCATTTCAAACCACGACGACCGAAATTCACAAAAAAAACAGATGACATAAATCGATGGTCGCGAAAGCCTGAACAAATTCATCGCCATCTAATGGTGCTAATGTCAAATATAGTACCTTCACGATAAGATGTCTATGATAATGGTGTAGGCACCCGTCAATTTTTAAATGGAATGACGTTCGACCAAATCGAAAATATTAGCAATGTGGCGGCGCCGCAATATCATTTCAGTGTATTTTCCGTTGTCAATTTGATTGATGTATCAACAGCTGATTTGCCAAAGTCAATTATGACATGACAGCAGAATGGCATCTTTTTATAATGAAAGTTTTCTACTTTTCCTAAGAACTAATATACATCAGAATGTCAGGAATATAAACACACATTATTGCTTGACAAAATTATCTACCATTAACACGCCACGTTCGCCAGAATAAATTCAAGTATTTGAAATTACTGATAAAAATCAGTCATAATTTGTGAATAGCGCCACCTGATGTGGAAAGAACGAAACATTGCTAATAATATAATCAATTTGGTCACAACAAAATCTAGTCAGTGCCTACACCATTATTATAGACATCCTACTTCACGATTACGTTATTTTGAACAAATAAAACTATAAAAATAACTAATAATCAGTCATAATGTGTGAATAGCGCCATCTAATCATTTTAGACATCTCCTACGCTAAGACTTCTTGGTGTTCGCCAACAGCGCAGAGTTGTAGGCAACTCAAATTACACACTATTAGAGTGACTATAGTCAATAGTGCTAATATAGCCATCTAACGGAGAGAATATGAAATCAACTATCTACGAATTAGCGTTAGCGTAACTGTAACTGTAGCGACACCTATTGGCCTCGCTCAAAGGGAGGAAAAGCATTTCCTGTATAAGTGAAATTTTCATCGATTTTTTCGAAGTTTCATTGTATTTTATAATAACCAGACCGTAGACGAATCCATATATGAAGTTTCATAACAAACAGTCCATCCGATCTCGAGTTATAAATGGTGTAACCATGCAACATCTTTCTTTTATATATATAGATTAACAAACGTTTATAATTGGTCAATAAGGCATTTGAATATTAATTATTACATACCTTGAGATGGGCACTTTTCTTGTTCACCAAGATTAAACGAGATGATCAGAAATTACACAATTTGTGAATAGCGAGATGAACTTATATAAAATTTTAGCAAAGCGAAAAAAGGAGCAAACTTATTCGTAAACGAAGCAGGAAGCAATTAATTAATTTGACAAAATTGCAGCAGGAAATTGCAGCGAATTTGACAGAGTGGGAGAGATATGATCTTGCGCAATAATCTTAGACAAAAGGCAATAACTTTGCATAAAAATGTATCATTTGTTGCATACCTTAATTTATGCACTGGAGTGTTGCAACGGGGGCCATCTGATGATGACGAGTTGAAATGGAGTAGTCGATGAATTTTATATTCCGCCCGCTATAGCGAACAGAGTTGGCTATTAAGATGAGTTGACTTTGAGATGTTCTTTTGTCGATTCGCTTGCAGAGTTGACGTTGAGATGATCTTGAGTTGATTCGCTTGCAGTGTTGACTGGTAGGATGGCTAGCTTCGAGATAGGTCTTTTGAAGATGGACGTGGACGTTTTGACGGTGACGACCCTGACTAATCCGTCTGCACCTGGATGTACAGCCATTACTCGCCCTAATGGCCATTTGCATGGAGGAAGTCGTTCGTCCGTGAGTAGTACTAAGGATCCAACTTTGACTTCGTTGGATGAATGATGCCACTTTGAGATGGAGAGATGTCGTTGTAGAA
Organism: Adalia decempunctata; assembly: GCA_951802165.1. Classification (NCBI taxonomy): domain Eukaryota; kingdom Metazoa; phylum Arthropoda; class Insecta; order Coleoptera; family Coccinellidae; genus Adalia; species Adalia decempunctata. Next base: position 29,129,555 of record OX637703.1, on the reverse strand, counting down.
ATTGAGTGGACCAATTTGACCAAAATTGTTGAGTTCGTTCTTGAATGAATTGCCATCTTGACAATCGAGATGTGGAAATGCCTTGCAGAGATGGTTCTGGTATCATATTGAGAGGGCTGCCTATCAAGAAGTGGCCAGGGCCCTTATTCTCGACGAGTGATATTTCGGTGCATATACGTTCTCTGTGTTATTTTGTACGGCAAACGTATACGCACCGAAAGATCACTCGTCGAGAATAAGGGCCCAGGAGTGAGTGCGGTGCAGTCTTCAGGATTATCGCTGAGTGGTTCGAGTGGTCTTGAATTGAGAATCGCTTCAATCTGAGCGAGAAGCGTCATTAATTCTTCCATTGTGAAGATGTGGTCTTTTGTAGATCTTGCGAGATGGTACTTGAAGGACTTGACGGCTGCTTCCCATTTTCCACCCATATGAGGCGCTGCTGGAGGATTGAAGCACCAATTTGTACCTTCGTTCATGAGTAGGTCAGCGATGATCCGATTTTCTGGAGTGGTCTGAGTGAAGAGATTCTTGAGATGCACATCTGCACCGATGAAGTTGGTACCGCAGTCTGAGTAGATCGTGTGACATATTCCTCGACGAGATGGGAATCGTCTGTAGGCAGCGATGAAGGATTCAGTGGAGTAGTCACTTACTGCTTCGAGGTGGACTGCTGAGGTGGCGAAGCATACAAACACACAGACCCAACCTTTGTGTGTATTGGCTCCTCTTCCTTTTCAGGTTTTGATTGTGAGTGGGCCAGCGTAGTCGATACCAGTATGGAAAAATGGTCGAGATGGCTTGAGTCGTGGCTCTGGAAGTTGGCCCATGAGTTGTTGAGCTCGTATACCACGTTGTCTTGCACATATCACACACTTCAGTATGTGGGACTTCACTGGGGCTCTTCCTCCAATGATCCAATACTGCTGACGAATAGTGTCGCAATCATCACAGTGGAAAACTGTGGTTGATTGGACAGAGTGTGGCGTAGACCGGGATGGTCTAGTGGGCGGTGAGTTTTGCTGAGGCCGAGACCCAGGCAACACAGACTTCTCCGCGATATCTCTGAGAGGTTACAATGCGACTTTTATGGGAGCTCCTACCGCGAGGTCCCAGAGATCTCTATGTGATGTTACTAAGCGAATTTCTCACTGATGTGCCCATGCGATATCTTGGAGACCTCGCCATGCGATATCCTTGGGAACTCTCCATGCGGTAACTTGGAGAGGAGAGCGCACCTTGCGACTGACAAGGTCAATCTGTTCACGCAGGCGCTATTTGTCTATCAAATCGACTTGTATAAAAAGCAAGTTTACCAAGTCATCGAGAGGGGTTTTGTGGATAGATTAGTCAGTTGTGTTTATCGGTGTTAGTGGTGTTACTGTGCTGTGCGAGGTTCGTTATTGTGTGAAATTCCGATGAGGATATCTGTGCTCCAAGTAAGTGTTATTTTCTGGAGTTTTCTCACCTATTAGGACATATACCGTAACCATTTTTACCGCCATTTATGTTATCCGAGTAATTCAACCACCAATAACGGAATTGGTCAATTTACATTAAACGATTTTCTACTTGGTATATTGGTGATCAGGATAATTATTTCTATTAAGAATATGGATGAGTGTAATAACTTCACAACAGATTTTACAAGAATGGTTAGTAGAGTCGAATATTCCACAAATTCAAGCGAATAAATTATTCATAATTCTCAATAGGCATGGTTTACAAGTTCCTGTGGAAACCATTATTGCAATTCCAATAGTAATAAAAGAAAACACTTCCATTAGCAAGGCACACACGAAAGGGAAATCTGTAAGATCTGATCGGCAGTCCAGATCTGTAACAGATCTGGACGGCGGATAGGATCGCTCCCGCCGATCTGGTCCGTCGCGGATCATATAATCTTATTGATCCGCGACAGACCAGATCGGCGAGAGCGATCCTATCCGCCGTCCAGATCTGTTACAGATCTGGACTGCCGATCAGATCTTACAGATTTCCCTTTCGTGTGTGCCTTGCTATTAGAATTGTGATGATTCGAACTGTTTGGAATTGGAATTATATCTCATTTTTTTTCAAGCTGATATATGAATGGGCACTGAAATGTTGTTGTTGAAATCCTCTTTGTTCAATTTGTGCTTCAAAAGAACTTGACACAATGTTTATTCACGTTTTGATTAATGTATAAACCACGACCTTACAAAACCCAGGCAACACAGACTTCTCCGCGATATCCCTGAGAGGTTACAATGCAACTTTCATGGGAGCTCCTACCGCGAGGTCCCAGAGATCTCTATGTGATGTTACTGAGCGAATTTCCCACTAATGTGCCCATGCGATATCTTAGAGACCTCGCCATGCGATATCCTTGGGACTACTCAATGCGATCACTTGGAGAGGAGAGCGCACCATGCGATTGACAAGGTCAGTCTGTTCACGCAGGCGCTATTTCTCTATCAAGTCGAACTTGTATAAACAGCGAGTTTACCAAGACGGCCAGACATCGAGATGGGTTTTGTGGATAGATTAGTAAGATGTGTTGTGTTTATCGGTGTAACTGTGCTGTGCGAGGTTCGTTTTCGTTATTGTGTGAAATTTCGATGAGGATATTTGTGCTCCAAGTAAGTGTTATTTTCATTAAATTCTGGAGTTTTTTCACCTATTAGGACATATACCGTAACCATTCTTACCGCCATTTATGTTATCCGAGTAATTCAACCACCAATAAAGGAATTGATTAATTCACATTCACATTAAACGATTTTCTACTTGGTATATTGGTGATCAGGATAATTATTTCTATTAGGAATATGGATGAGTGTAATAACTTCACAACAGATTTTACAAGAATGATGAGTCGAATATTCCTAAAATTCAAGCTAATATATTATTGATAATTCTTAATAGGCACGGTTTACAAGTTCCTGTGGAAACCATTATTGCAATTCCAATATTAATAAAAGAAAACACTTCAATGAGAATTGTGATCATTCGACACTTTCACGGGAACAGTGCTGATACCTATATGAATGCAGAATGGACATTGAAATGTTGTTGTTGAAATCCTCTTTGTTCAATTTGTGCTCCGAAAGAACTTGACACACTGTTTATTCACGTTTTGATTAATGTATAAACCACTGACCTTACAAAAGTGTTACCGATTTTCTTCTCAATCTACCGATCTAACAAAAAAGCACATAAATCTACCAAAATTTGATGGAGTGAATGTATGTTCTGATATTCTAGGAAATCATGACTCTTACGATATTATTTTGAAGATTTCCTAAGCATACCATAATTTGATTAGTTGAGCTATACGTTGACAAATCTATATTTTTTTCAAGCAATTTGATGTACATACGTTTATTTTCAGCATATCAGCTGTTTTCAATAGGTGTTAATTTTTTGAATACCTATTTATTTTGACATAATACTCATTTTTTGTTCGAGAGATTGGTTTTCCCGTTTTCGAACATTGATTTTGTAAATAAACATCCATTTTCAATTTTGCTTCATTCGTAAAATAACCTTCTTGCCAAATTCTCGGATAAATGGTATTTCAACTTGAATAACACAAGAAATATGTGAAAAGGTATTTTTTTCCAAAAATCTACCGAAATCTACCGATTTTTTTTCGAACTTGTAGGTACGGAGGTTGGCAGCACTACATACGTGGAGGACAACAGAGGAGTCTTTTCTCAAGATTGGCTGGGACATTGTACCCAGAGGAAGAAAGAAATATAATGTTTTGAAAATTTTTTTGTTGATAATAAAGATTGACGAACTTATTCGCTTGGTTTAGTTTACCTTCTGTTGCAGCCGAAAATAATAAATAACTTTTAACACTGTTTGTTGTGTAATTCAATTCAATAATATAGCGGATATACAGATTCTCATCATAGGAATCGGACTAATCTGACTTAGTTTTTGATGTTTCATTCACATTTTGCAATGCGACTTGTATTTACCTGTATGTACAAAGCGGCATGTGTAGAAACTTCTTATACATCTCACAATACGACCTGTATAGGAACTTCTTATACATCTCGCAATGTGAACAGTTCGAGAATATCTTATACATCTCGCAATGCGGAGGTTAATAAGAAGTTCTCAAAGTCCTCGCCGCAGGAGGTGTATGCGAACTCTAAGTGTGGCTTGTTTGAGAATATCCACGTAGGATATCGTCAAGAGCTCTCTGGGAACTCTTTTGTGGCGGACATTTGGAGGAGATATAGAGCTCCCAGCGACCTCCCAAAGAAGTCACAAAAGGCGTCACAACTTCCTAAAAAGAAGTCGCAGGGATTTCTCTGGGATATCTTTGTGTTGCCTGGGAAGTGTTACCGATTTTTTTCCTCAATCTACGGATCTAACGAAAAAGCACATAAATCTACCGCATTTGATTGAGTGAATGTATGTTCTGATATTCTAGAAAATCACGACTCTAACGATATTATCTTGAATGTTTCCTAAGCATATCATAATTTGATAAATTAGTTGAGTTATACGTTGAGAAATCTATATTTTTTTCAAGCATGCGTTTTCAATGTGTTAATTTTTTGAATACCTATTTATTTGGCCAGATTCCTCATTTTTTGTTCGAAAGATTAGTTTTTCGAACATGCGACAGTGTAGAAACTTCTTATACATCTCGTAATGCGACCTGTTTGAGAATATCTTATACATCTCGCAATGCGGAGGTTAATAAGATGTTCTCTAAGTCCTCACCGCGGGAGGTGTATGCGAACTCTCAGTGTGGCTTGTTTGCGAATATCCACGTAGGATATCGTCAAGAGTTCTCTGGGAATTCTTTTGTGGCGGACATTTGGAGGAGATATAGAGCTCCCTGCGACCTCCCAAAGAAGTCACAAAAGGCGTCACAACTACCTAAAAAGAAGTCGCAGGGATTTCTCTGGGATATCTTTGTGTTGCCTGGGGATGGTCTAGTGGATGAAAGGGGATTGGACGACTGAAGGGCAGTAAGTAGCCTTCGGGCGAGATGTGATGGGCTTAGGACTTGATGGGTTCTCCTTCCATTGGAGTGAAGGAGCTTTGGACTGTAGAAACTCCATAAAAGTTTCCAATGAAGGGTACTCTTTGGAAGAGCCAACTATGGCCTCCCAAGATTCCCGAGTGGGCATATCGAGTGTCTTTTTCATCAGGCTGACCACGATTGGTCCGATACCGTCAGTACTAAGACCAAGAGTGTTCAGGTTTTAAATAGCCTCATTAATTGAGGAATAAAGGGCGTTGAGTGAGGATGCTGATGAACGAGTTGTTCCGGGTGCCATATTGCAAATTTTGTCGAGTTGGGCTGAGATGAGAAGGCTTTTATTCTCATATAGAGAAATTAGAGTGTTCCATGACCTTGGAAAAGAGGGTCCGACCATGGGCATGCCTGAAATATTTTTCAAGGGAGCTGAGCCGAGAGATGTTCTCAGGTAGTGGAGGCGCGAAACATCAGAGATGTCTTTGCGGTCCATCACCAATGAGATGAACAAGTCCTTGAAAGCAGGCCAATCGGAATAAGCACCCGAGAAAGTGAACAGTGAGATGTCTGGCAATTTTGCAGGAGTGGTCGCGGACGCGTATGTCGTGGATGCGTGGGCAGTAGATGAAGAGGTGTCCAGCGGCAAGAAAGTTTGCTTGCGTTTTTGAATCTCCGTAGAGATCGAGGAGAAAAGTCGTGCCTCCTTAGAGAACGACCCCTGAGTGAAGTGTGAGTGGTCTTCGAGACTAGCTGGACATGTTGTCTCGAGTTGTGCATGGATTTTCTGGGCATTTTGGCCTGAATTATAACCGGTGATAGTCATCCTAGTGGGTCGAAAATAGTGGCAATTTCGGAGAGGATCTTTCTTTTCGTTAGTTGGCATTCGGAATTGTGTTTTATTTGGTACTGTATATTATCTTCTCCGGGTATCCATGATATACCAAGTGTTCTCGTTTAAGTTCGTGATCAGACTGGTTATACATAGCTGTGGACTCGAGGGTGCTGTTCCACTTATTATCCATCCAAAGTGAGTGTTTTGTGCTACCAATCCATCATTCAAAACTTTGAAGCCAGAGTTCATGTATTTGGGGAAATAGTCTATACCTAGGAGGACGTCGACTGGTCCTGGTACATGAAATTGTGGATCTGCTAGTTGTATGCTTTCCCAGTTGTTTTCTGTATATATGTAAGTAGATGGCATGTTGTTCGTTACTCTGTCTATTGAGCTCGGTTTCCATCGCGAAATCACTTTCGAAATAGGGTCTCATACTTGTGTAGATCTTCCATCTGGATTCCGCAGCGGTGTTTCCTAAGCCGGTTATTTCAGCGTTTTGTTTGAATCTTGGGCTTCCCAGTGCTTGAGCGGCAGCTGTTGTGATGAATGAAGTTTGTGATCCTGGGTCAATTAGGGCTCTCAAAGTTATAAGCTCATTATTTTTGTTTGTTGCTCTGATGAGCGCTGTTGATAGAACCGAAGTTTTTGATTTTCGTCCGTTGGTTGGTGTGTGTCCTAGGTGTGAGTTCATTCTGCTGGATGGCTCTCGGGTTGTGGTGGACTGTTGGGGTGTATTCATCTGGTTGTACTGCTTCTCTCGGTGGAGCCTTGTGTTGTGGCGACCCTGGCATTTTTGGCATCTACTGCGGCAATAACAAGTTTGTTTGAAGTTGTGACTTAGGCAGTTCCTACATAATTGTTTCTGGTTGATGTACCCTTCTCTTTCGGCTACGGTGGAATTTTTGAATTTATCACGTCTGTAAATCTCATGAGAGTCGTTGCATAAATTGCATTTCGTTGTTTTGATGTGGTAGCTGCTTATTTTCTGGTGTTCGCCGTATCTTTTTTCTGATTTGCTGACTTCCACCTTTCGAAAGTTTGTTTTGATGACTTCCAGTGTTTGAAACCGTTGCCCTAGAAAATTGACGAGGTCGTCCAGGCTTTGAATGCTTCTCGGTTTGTTGACAATTTGTTCGTAGAGATTTGTGGTAACATAAGGTATGCGATTATGTCTTCCCATTGAGTTACATTCATGTTTTTCAAGGCTTCTGTACTTTCTCGGATTGTGTCGTGCATTCTTTTTATTGCTCCTGCGGATTCTGTATTGAAGTTCGTGAAGTTGAGAAGGTTGCCCATGTGCTTGTTGAACAACATTCTTGGATTGTTGTATCTGTCTTCGATGAGTTTCCAGGCAGTTTGGTAGTTAGAAGATGATGTCTCCAGATGCTGGATCATTTTGGCTGGCTCTCCTCTTAGATTTGTTTTGAGTAGTTGTAGTTTTTCGACGTTTCCAAAGGATTTATTGTTTTCTACTAGTTGCATGAATAGGTCTCTGAAGTTGGGCCTTCGATCTTTGTTATATCCCTCATGAAGATTTCTATGCTTGAAATTTGTTCTCTGATGATTGTGCAGGTGGTGTCTGGTAGTTTTTCTTCTGCTGCATTTTGCTGTTCATCTTGGAGTGTTTCCTTGATTTTTGTTAGATGGGCCAATGCTTGGTTAAATATTTTTTCTGCTTGTCCGTATAAATTTTTCGTAAAGTATTCATCAGTTTCTGGAAGTTTTTCTATCAAGGTTTTGTGTGATTCGTTGAAGCGACTCCACTCTTCGTTTAGTTGATACAATTTTCTTTGGCAGTAGTCTGCGGTTTTTCTTGAGGGGGAGTCCTTCTTCATGTTGACATGAATCCTCTTGATGGCTTCTGCCATCGTGATTTGTTCTGTGACGAGGTTGTCCATTCTGGGTTTAGGTACTGGTGTAAAGATTTTTCGTTGTTTTTTTTTGCTTGTTGGATGCCTTGAACTCTGTGGGCGACGAACGTTTTCCATTTGCCTGCGTCAGCGTTTATCCACGATATGACAACTTGGGAGTCAGACCACGCGTATATTTTTGTATTGTCGTGCTCCAGGGCCGTAACGCAGCTTTTGATGAGTTTGGCAAAAAGGAGAGCTGCACAGAGTTCTAACTGGGGAATTGTTTTCGTGTTTCTCAATGGTGCAACTTTTGATTTAGATTATAGAATGATTTTATCGTCTGTGAATTCAATTAGAAAGGAAGATTTTTAGCGGCATGCAGACAATTTTTGAAATTCCGGAAAAAGTCACACACCGTGCAGGAATTCAGTGGCGGCTCCTCCATTTGTGCACATGTGCACGTGTACCCCCAAGTAATATCTTCATCTAAAGGAATTTATTTTTGTGTTTGACGTAAATGTAACGTTTTCCATTGGGTATTTAATTTTATTTTTAATTTCCGATGTTCCGGTACACGGTTCTGTATTACTGTAGAGTGTAGACTACTATAGAAACAAGAAACAGACGGCGGGCGAACTCACAACAGTCAAAACTTCGAACGCCAACGGTCAATGCAAATACGCGTAGCCCGTACACTGCACTGTCGAACTGATCCCTCATTGGAGCAGCAGCTACCCTTTGCGTCCCGCACTCCCCGTAACAGTCCATAGTATTTAGCTGGCATAGGTACACATCCAGCATGTGCACGGTCGTCTGTTGCATAGACAAGCTATAGATAGGCAACTCTTAATTCAAATTCTGTTCATTGTGTCTGCGCTATGTATACTCGGTCGTTAGTACTAACAGCTGATATCGGCGTAAAAAACAGACATCGTTTTATGTACCATTTGTATAAAAAAAATTCAAATTTCGAGTTCATTAGATACGATGATTATTTGTATTCCAGAGCAATCACTAAATCTTATAAAAAGCATAAATAAAATGTAGAACACCAGTGATTAAAATCAAAGTCTTATATAGGAGTTAAATATTATTCATTTATACATGTTTGTTTATCTACATGAATTAATGTCAAGGCAAATAATAATATTTCACTCAAGAGAACACACAAAAATATTTAATTGGTTGTATTTCGCGCAATTATGGCCGCAAATTTGGGGAATCCGATTAGCATTAGCGTACAATATTTAAAAACAAATTCGGTGACATTAGAAAAAAAAAACCGAAATCAAAATTGCTTGTCCTGGTCTATTCAATATTTCGTCTGAATTAGATTTAGCACTCAGGGATCATTTGGATCAATCCACCCCAGTATTCAGCGGAACATCCAAAGACATTCAAAATGAATAGTTGGACTGTATGCTTTCATTGCTTTCTGTGTGTCATGCACACATTAAGAAAGAACTTGCTGCCTCAAAATTCGTGTCCGTGATAAGTGATGAAACAATTGACATTTCAAACATTTTCCAAATGGTTATAATTTGCCGTTATGCTTCAGCAGACGGTACCCCTATTGTGAGAATTTGGGGTTTTCTGAATGTTATTCCAAGATAAGGCCAAAGAACATCACAAACTGCTCTAAACTGCGAGATTCGAAGTTTTATTTCACATTTTTTTCCTCCCCAGAACCCCCCTTCCCTATGTAGTCCGTACCCTCTAGACCCCCCGGTATCTGCCTATATGTGCACTCCCAAAATATAAATCCACGCGCCGCCACTGCAGGAATTGAACCTGCGTCTCCTACTTTCCGGGTCGGTGCTCTCTCCAACTGAGAATTTCAAAAATTGTCTGCATGCCGCTTAAATCTTCCTTTCTAATTGAATTCACAGACGATAAAATCTTTCTATAATATAAATTCTCGGCTTAGTATATTTCATCATTTGTCGGAATCCAACATCCGACCTAAAACTGAAATCGAAGAAATTCGATTAAGTGAAGTGAAGGATAAAGGAGTCACCTGGCTAATGATGACGAATCAGTGGTCCCCACCTAGTAACCCCCCTCTCTCACTACATGAGGTGAACCTCATGATATTGAATTCCGGGAAAAGTATCATACACTCTGTTAGCTCAGTTGGAGAGAGAGAGAGAGAGAGAGAGAGAGAGAGAGAGAGAGAGAGGTTTATTGGTGATTTGCAAAATATTACAATTGCTTCCACAGGTCATACGAAAAAAAAATACATTACATATTACACTCTGACAAAAAAATGTAAAATTGTATAAATGTATAAAGTTCATATAAAAGGTGTATAAGGAACACATTAAAAGTTGAAAAATAATACATACAAGTTACACATAGTAAATATATAAGAGACATACTGACACATCTAGAGAGCATTCAAAATATCTACAAAAAATCGCTGTCATCTAGAGTTATGTCATAAAACTCCTTCATCGAGTAAATTACTCGATTTGTCAGCATTCTCACTATTTTAGTTCTAAAATGTCTCATCGACATATCCTCCAGCCCACCAGGGAGTTTATTATACAAATTTACAGCACAGAACTCCGGGCCATGCTGCGACCTTCTCAACCTAAGGAAATTTCTCCTTATGAGTGTCTTATTACGTGTATTATGCTCATGAATATCCGATTGTTGTTGAAAACCGCTCACATTTTTATGAACATATATGAGATTCTCCAATATAAAAATCGATGGAAAGGTAAGCAATCTTAAACTTTTAAAGGTATTTTGACACGGATCTCTATATCCCAGAATCCTGACCGCACGTCTCTGCAGCCTGAAAATGGTATCGGCATGTGCGCTACCACACCATAGCAACACACAGTATTTCAGGTGCGATTCTACCAGAGCAAAATATGCAGTTCTCAATACCTCTCTGGTTAAGGAGAAGGACAGTACTCTCAATGCGAATATATTGCTACTCAGTTTCGCAGCTAGACTACTTACGTGGGTATTCCAGGTAAGTGCAGAGTCCAGATGCACGCCCAGGAACTTGACTGTGTTGACCTTGCTGTGTACTCCGTCAAAATCTCGTAAGCTGAACATGAGCTCCTGAGTTTTATCTGCATTCACGCACAGGTCATTAACGCGAAACCAGTCGAAAGCCCTCAACCGTATCCCCCGCGACAGCTCCAGCAAAGATTCATGATCCGATGAATCAAGAGCGAGGGTGGTGTCATCAGCAAACATGATAGTTTTTGCTTCCGGCACATACTCGGGTAAGTCATTAATTGAGACTATAAATAAGGTGGGTCCTAGTGTGGACCCTTGAGGCACCCCGTTCTCAATGGGCCTCGTACTGGAGTAAGTGCCATTCACACAAACTATCTGACATCTTCCGTCCAAGAAAGATCTTATTAGTTCAACGGAGATGTCATCAAATCCATATTTTCTGAGCTTATCGAGCAGTTTGTCATGTGCGACACAATCGAAGGCCTTCGTCAAATCAATAAACGACGCCAAGCAATATCTTTTACGCTCAAAACACTCAATTGCAAAGTTAACTAAGTCTACCACAGCATCCGCGGTGTTCTTCGATTTTCTAAAGCCAAACTGCCTATTAGAGAAAAAGTTATTACATTCGAAGTATGTTATTATCTGATCGGCCATGATTTTCTCTAATATTTTAGAAATTACTGGTACTAGTGAAATGGGTCTGAAATTATTCAAATCAATTTTGTTTCCTTTTTTATGTACAGGAATTACCTTGGCAACTTTCAAACAATTTAGAAATATACCAGTAGACAGGCATCTGTTTATAAGCTTTGTGAGTGGTGGTATCAATGGGTTGAGATTTTTTTTTACAATCTTGGCTGACAGCCCGTAGAAATCAGTAGATTGGCTATTTTTCATACTGAAAACTACATCCCTTACCGTATTCTGACCGACTTCACTGAAGCCAAACCTAACCATTGGGATGTCCCTCAAAAATGATTCCTCATATCTTATACCAGACTGAGGCAACAGTGCTTTGGCTGTCTCAGCATATGTAGAGAAGTGCTCATTAAATTTATCTGCCTCAATATTTGTCTCGACTTCCGAAGTTTCACCTGGCATCAGGTGATATATTAGATTCCACGCGGCTTTAGACTTATTTTCCGAATTTTTTATAATACCGTCGAAATAATCCAGCTTCGCTTTTTTTATTGTTTTTTTGTATCTCGAACGCAATCGATTTCTCAGTACGAGCAATTCCCGAGTTTGGTAGCGCTCATACATTGACAATAAAATCCCAGCGGTAGTTATCGAGTATTTCATGCATAATATTAAAACCCGATTGGGTAAGAGGTCTTAGCTTCCTATAAATGTATTCATTTTTGGTATCTGAAATGTTGACATGCAGTACTTGTGCATCATGATCGGAGAACACTGTCCTTATCACCTTCGCACATTCCCTCTGGGCGTCAAAATTAATGAAGATATTATCGAGGCAGTTATTTTTCCTGTTGGGCTGAAAAATCTTTCGTTTGAAACCGTAAGATAACAGCAGATTCTGCAGAATTGCAGCCTCATCAACCTTAGTACAATTATCAATATGAAATCTCACGTTAAAATCGCCGCAAATTATAACCCTATCATTACACACATGCAACAAATCAAGCATTGATTCCATCGCAGACATAAACAAACTAAAATTTCTAGATGGAGATGTATATATACAAATAAAAAAAGTTTTGAATTCATGAAGTCTTACTGCTGATATTTCGCAATGAATTTCCAATGATAGACCACGCAATCCTCCAACAGTAGTGTCATCCTTCCGACAACTCATGGAGTTCCTGACCAGTATCATGGAGCCTCCTCGCTTCAAACTAGATCTTGTGTATGCATCTCCAACATACCAACCATCCATACAAAATACCCTCGCTTCTTCACTTGATAGCCAATGCTCTGACAGACATATTACGTCAAATTTAATCTGTTGTGATTGTTGGGAGAATATCAAACACTCCAAGTCATTCATTTCATTCTTAATGCCCTGGGCATTTAAATGTAGAAGGCTCAAAAAGGTTTGTTTATTTTTTGTTTTCAATATAGATCTCTCAGAGCAACTAGATAAGGAATTTCCAATTATGTTGCAATTTGTTCCTTCGGTTTCTTTTGAAAAAACCTAGATATATATGCCCCATTTGGCCAACTATCCGTATTTCTAGCGGAAGTACTATTGGACTCATGAATGATAACTTTAAAAGAGCTATATTTATCAGGATGCTTAGATTGAAGAGGTTGGCAATCAGCTTCAGGAAATTTGTTTCTTACCATCGATGTAAATAGTTCAAGCGTTGTATCTACCGATATTCTAGAAACGAACAGTGAACACTTCTTTTGGATCGCCTTCACAGGGTTATCCTGTGCAGCTCCCGTAATATTCCAAGAATTTCCTTTTTTACCTCTCATGGTATTTTCAGATGTTCGACAAGTTTAAAACCACCCTGTACCTCTCTCTCTTTTGTCGGTTCATACGTAGACAATGATATCATATCTAACACATTTGTATCATCATTATCACTTTTATCTTTTATCAGAACGTCGTTCGTGGGAATCAATATGCTGGAATTCTCTATGACACCTTCTGTTTTGTTTGTCGAAGAAGAAATTTGTATCCTTTTTTGTTCGGTACGCGAAGAATTCGCTTTAATTTGAGATTCGAGATATTCAAATTTTTCCAAAAGATTTACATGATTTTTGAGAATATGTATTTTGTCCATCAATTCGGTAATAAGTATGTCTTTCTGTTCGACCATGAGTTCAAGATATCCAGAATTACTGTTTTCTTTTCCGTCAATCGCCTCAGTAACATTATCTTTATTGGCACTTACAGATCCAAGATTTTGCTGTTCTTCAGAGTAGTTTTGATCGGCTACTGATTTTTCTAACAGGGACTCATTTATGTTGAAAATTCTCAGTTTAAGTTCCTTGATTTCTTCGTCCTTGACATTGCAATTACAATCTTGTTTATTTCCACAGCAAATTACGACACCTTGGGAATCTACGAATGTACCATTTATTTTCAGCACACAACTAGGGTGATACTTAGATTGGCATTTTCCGCATACAATAAACATTTTTACTCCTTTTGAACATCTTCTGCATGACGCATCATGATGATGAGAGCACCGACCCAGAAAGTAGGAGACGCAGGTTCAATTCCTGCACGGTGTGTGACTTTTTCCGGAATTTCAAAAATTGTCTGCATGCCGCTAAAAATCTTCCTTTCTAATTTTGATTTAGATGTGAGCAGTCGTACTCGTATGTTTCCGCTGGTGTCCATCGTTTTGGTGTATACTGCTGCGCCATATGCCTTTAGGGAAGCATCTGAGAACCCGTGTATTTCTAATGGCTGATGACGTTCGAGGGACTTCTACGTAGACGACCTACTAAGAGAAGCCGACACTGAAGAAGAAGCGCGTTACATTCGAAGCGAAATAACAAGCATGCTGAAAAAAGGAGGATTCAACATATGAAAGTGAAAATTCAATAAGCAAGCCGAAAACCCAACCAACCTCACATTGGTCCTTCGAGCCTACACAACAAACACCAGGGACTTTGGAGCTACAACCACTGCACCCACAACCAAGAAACAACAGGGACTTTGGAGCTACAACCACTGCACCCACAACCAAGAAACAACAGGGACTTTGGAACTTCAACCACTGCATCCACAAACAAGAAACAACAGGGATTTTGGAACTTCAACCACTGCACCCACAATCAACAACCACCAGGGACTTTGGGACACCACCACTGAATCCCTCAAGCAACTACCACCAGTCATTGGATTTACGACCCTCTGACAACAACCACCAGGGACTTTGGGACACCACCACTGAACCCTACATCCAAAAAACCCAACAAATATGCACAACAAATGTTCAAATCGTTGTCCATTCGAGGAAATGCTCGTACATAAATTGCATCATTAGATGATGTGATTTAAATAAGAACTTTAGAATCGCGAGATGATACATCAATGATAAATCTGAATTGAATTTGACAAGTGAAAATAAATAAGACATGAAATTCTATGATCGCATGAGGTTTGAAGGGAATGAATCAAGGCCTGCTTGGATTTTGTTGAACGAAATGTTTTTTCGATATTTTCGATATATAGTGAACTCGGAAGTATATCATGATATACCTATATTTTCGAAATCGTTGAGGAGAGATGAATTTGGAAATATCATTTTCCACTATGGTTTCCATTTTAAAAGTTTTTTTTTTGTTATAGCTCCGAAATTTGAGGAGATACAAAGAATCACCGATGAAAAGCAAAAAAGCCCTGAAGATGTGTTCATTTCGAGAGCGTAGATCCTATAATACGGAAGTTATAGTCAATTATAATAATAGACCAAATAACAAAATCGCCCTGTAGCTCGGAAACTAGACGCCGGAGTTACTTGGGGTTTTCAGCAATTTACGTTTCTTGAAAAAAGAGGACATGACATTTATGTATATTACTTTTTCTCTATCTCTTATAGTTTAAGAGATGTAGTACTAAATCATCGAAATCTGGCCACCCTGTACAATTATTATTTCGATAAGCCACGAAGAACCTAAGAACGTCTTGCGAACGCAATGTCGAATATTCTCTCACCAAACGAGCAGCACCTAGATCATCTTCATCAATTATTGCGAATGTCGTATTTATATCATTCTTTGTTTTTGACACGTTGATCACGATCTTCAATATCGAAAAATATCACCAATTCTATCGTTCTCGCGAAAATCAAGCGACATTGCCAAGGCTTCTTTCTATTCACTCTTTTTTAACTTTGTAAATTGATGTAGTTCTTCTAAGGTTTAACTGTGTTTCGTAGTACTACTACATTTTATAGTACACTGGAGTATTTCAAGTTGTGCAGAAAGGCATTTAAATGTCTTCTGTAGGCTTACTTTGAAAATTGGGAATTCCATAGGTCCGTCTGTTCTGATCGTTTTTCTGGGTTATTCGGGTACTTTTATTCTTTTTTCGAATGAACTTTCACAAAGTAACGGACTATTCTGTCCATTATTTTCAGTCAAATTTCAACACTCGTTTTTTGATTGACGTAAAAGAAAAAAGCATAACTGAATTTTCCAACCATTTTTATATACGTGAAAGATTTCCAGTATTAAACATTCGCCAGGTCTTTGAAATTATTGAATTCACATAATATTTTCCCAAAGTAAATGAACATTTTGATAAATACGTAATTACTACCTACGATTTAGACAGGGTGGCCAAGAGATTGACGTCAAAAAGGAAAAAACAGGTCCCTCGTGTCATGGGCTATTCGAATCACCCCCATGTATGTTACGCTATTTTTCACGGTTTTCGAGTTATGAATTTTTTTATGAACTTTGAGAATTTTCGACTTGACCATCTTAAAAAAGATATTAAAAAAAAGTACAAGACTTCTCCGCGAAATTCTTTTTGTAACTTAATCTCCATGAATTGTACTTTTATACATAAAATAACCAGATTCGTCACTTTGATAAAAATTAAGGAAATGTTGGTCTCTAGTGAAAAAGTTACGTAAATTGGATTATGATCTGAATTTTCGAATCAAAATTAAAAATATAAAAAGGCTAATTCACGGTTTCTTAGTGTGCTTAAAAACTGCGCTCAACAGTCAGCTTTTAAAATCATTGATAAAAATGGTACTTAGTACTGTACTTTTGCTAGAATTAGCCTTCGAAGTCATCGAGGTGGACAAAATCAAAGAACTAGACATTTACTACAAAATTATTTTTTGCCATTTAAAGATATTTCTGATCAAGTTATGATAGAAAATGCTGAAAATTAATGAAAATTAGCTTTAGATATTGGTCAAGAAAAGTTCTAGATAAAAAAAAGAAAAAGGTATGGCAATAAATCACACATCATAATGTAAATAAAAAGAAATTTATTTATCAAATTTACAATGGGTGTTCAAAGTGGCCACCTCCAGCCTCAATACACATTCTACGCCTTCTTATAAAATTTTCTTTTAATAGCATAAAACCTGCCCTGTTCTCTCTTAGAACACGTTCGGCTTCTCTCAACTTCAGTCGCAGCTCGTCTTCACTCGAACATTCTCGGGCGTAAACAATTCCTTTGAAATAATCCCAAACGAAAAAATCGATGGGATTAAGGTCCGGTGAACGTTTTTATTTACATTATGATGTGTGATTTATTGCCATACCTTTTTTTTTTTTTATCTAGAACTTTTCTTGACCAACATCTGAAGCTAATTTTCATTAATTTTCAGCATTTTCTATTATAACTTGATCAGAAATATCTTAAAATGGCAAAAAATAATTTTGTAGTAAATGTCTAGTTCTTTGATTTTTTCCACCTCGATGACTTTGAAGGCTAATTCTAGCAAAAGCAGAGTGTTAAGTACCACTTTTTATCAACGATTCTGAAAGCTGACTGTTGAGCGCATCAGTTTTGAAACATACTAAGAAACCGTGAATTGGCCTTTTTACATTTTTAATTTTGATTCGAAAATGCAGATCATAATCCAATTCACGTAACTTTTTCACTTGAGACCAACATTTCCATAATTTGTATCAGAGTTACGAATCTGGTTATTTTATGAATAAAAGTACAATTCATGGAGATTAAGTTACAAAAAAAATTTCACAGAGAAGTCTTGTACTTTTTTAAGACGGTCAAGTCGAAAATTCTCAAAGTTCGAAAACCGTGAAAAATAGCATAACATACATGGGGGGTGATTCGAATAGCCCATGACACGGGGGACCTGTTTTTTCCTTTTTGACGTCAATCTCTTATCCACCCTGTACATAGAAACGACAACGCTGCGGGCGTATCAATGACCATAACCTAAGATTTTCAAAATATACGCGTTGAAATGTGTCAGAATCTCATGGCTTACTGGGATACTTTATAAAAGTGAATGGAGTATACCTCTGAAATTAATTCATATGTTATATTGTACAAGGTGGGAAAATTGGTGCTAGATGAACTAAAACTTTTTGTTATAACTCAGCAAATAAACCTCTTAGAAAAAATCAGTGTACGCCACTGGATTGCTATCAGAAAAGTGCCTGTATAATATTTTTATTTCAACATCTTAGCATGAACAGAAAGGTGCCATTCATTTTTCTCTATCTCCTCGGGTTAAAAAGTTTTAGTTCATGTAGCACCAATTTTGCCCACCCTGTACATATTTCCCCTACCTAGTTTTTGGGCGATCGTTCCACTCAAACGAGGGCTTTGCCATTTCTTTCCTATTCAGTGGTAGTACAAAATGAGAGCGCACTTGTAATTCATAACACATGGCAGAAAAGTATTCCACTAAATCCATATCATTTCCTAATGCGTTTGTGGGAATTCTTCCTCGATTATGCATCCTGTGCTCTATTTGCAACCGAAAGCAAGTTCAAAGATTCGGTTACGGAACGTGGAATTCCGGTTAACCTTTTGAATCGAAATGAGCGTTCCGCGAAATGGATCTGGAACGAATAACATTACTTTCACCTTCTTAACATTTTCCAGTATTTTTCGAAGAAGTCAACAAACTGTTTTGAAATACAGATTTTCATTTGAAATTCATTCTTCAAAGGAGTCAAGACGGGTATATCTGCTCAAAAATTTGTTTTATGTGGACATTAATATTGATACTTCTAATCAATCTTACTCTTAGGAATATTAGACCAGAGAAAATTATTTAATTCAAGTGCATTTTCAGTCGTAATATAATATCACAAGAGATTGAATTTCCGTGATAAGTCTATCGATTTATTTTCAAATAAAAATCAGTTGCTTGGAAACATCATTGTCCGTAGGACCAGTGGTGTTTCCACATAGCAACTCATTTGAGTTTGGAAATGAAAGATACTTATGAGGTAAATGTGATATTTTATGAGACTATTTCACGAACAAAATAAAAGGTCAGAAACTTCACATTCGAGAGAAGCATTGAAAAACATGCAATAATAATGAATTTATTCCAAGAAGGTACCACAAACTGAAATAATTTGTAACAATTATTATGCGATATACTTAACAATAAACAATTCTCATAAATAGGAACGAAATACCTTATTCTCGACTATAATTATTATGAACTAGCTTGCCCGGCGAACTTTGTTCCGCCTAAATGATACTTACAGTGGATTTCACAAATCGTAATCACCGGTGATCGGAGATCAACAGCTTCGTTCTCTGATTTTTGAACTGTCAAATGTTTCGATGGATATGAGCTGTCACACAGAACAGATACATAAAAATAATATGCCAATTATAGCAATTTTGGATATAGTGATTTCCGCAAATATATTTATTACCCAAACAGAAATTCAAAAACATTTTAAAAATTATGAGAAAAGATGAGAATGGACATATCACGATCGAAACTGATCGCCAAAATCGTATATACTTGACATTTCGATAAAAATTCACGCGCTTCTGGGTCTGTTAATAGACCTTCATGATACTATAAGTCCTATGCAAATTACACAGTAATTGATGACATATGTTCTTTATTCGACTATTTCAAACAACGACGACCGAAATTCTCGAAAAAAAAAACAGATGACATAAATTGATGGTCGCTAAAGCCTCAACAAATTCATCGCCATCTAATGGTGCTGATGTCAAATATAGTACCTTCACGATAAGATGTCTAGAATAATGGTGTAGGCACCCGTCAATTTTTGAATGGAATGACGTTCGGAAAATATTAGCAACGTGGCGGCGCCGCAATATTATTTCAGTGTATTTTCCGTTGTCAATTTGATGGATGTATCAACAGCTGATTTGCTAAAGTCAATTATGACATGACAGCAGAATGGCTTCTTTTTATAATGAAAGTTTTCTACTTTTCCTAAGAACTAATATACATCAGAATGTCAGGAATATAAACACACATAATTATTGCTTGACAAAATTGTCTACCATGCATTAACACGCCACGTTCGCCAGAATAAATTCAAGTATTTGAAATAACTGATAAAAATCAGTCATAATTTGTGAATAGCGTCACCTGAAGTGGAAAGAACGAAACATTGCTAATATAATCAATTTGGTCACAACAAAATCTAATCAGTGTCTACACCATTATTCTAGACATCCTACTTCACGATAACGTTATTTTGAATAAATAAAACTATAAAAATAACTAATAATCAGTCATAATGTGTGGATAGCGCCATCTGAAGTGGTACGAAATCTAATCATTTCAGACATCTCTACTCCTACGCTAAGATTCTTTGGTGTTGGCCAACGGCGCAAAGTTGTAGGCAACTCAAATTACACACCATCACAGTGACTATAACTGTAGCGACACCTAGTGGCCTCGCTCAAAAGGAGGAAAAGCATTTCCTGTATAAGTGAAATTTTCATCGATTTTTTCGAAGTTTTATTGCATTTTATAATAACCAGAACGTAGACGAATCCATATATGAAGTTTCATTCAAACACTCCCAGGCAACACAAAGATATCCCAGAGAAATCCCTGCGACTTCTTTTTACGAAGTTGTGACGCCTTTTGTGACTTCTTTGGGAGGTCGCAGGGAGCTCTATATCTCCTCCAAATGTCCGCCACAAAAGAGTTCCCAGAATCTGCATATCAGCTATATTATAGAATTGAACTATACAACAAACAGTGTTAAAAGTTATTCATTATTTTGGGCTGCAACAGAAGGTAAACTAAAACAAGTGAATAAATCCTTTAATCTTTATTATCAACAAATTGCAATAAAAAATTAAAAAAAAATTATTCAAAACATTACATTTCTTTCTACCTCTGGGTACAATCTCTCAGCCCATCTTGAGAAAAGACTCCTCTGTTGTCCACCACGTATGCAGTGTTGCCACCTTCAGTACCTACAAGTTCAGAAAAATTGGTAGATTTCGGTAGATTTTTGGAAAAAAATAGGTAGAATTCGGTAGATTTTTGGAAAAAGATACCTTTTCTCATATTTTCTGTGTTATTCAAGTTGAAATACCATTTATCCGAAATATTGGGCAAGAAGGTTATTTTACAAATGAAGCAAAATTGAAAATGGATTTCATTTATTTACAAAATTAATGATCGAAAAACGGTTCTTTCGAACAAAAAATGAGTATCCTGACAAGATAAATAGGTATTCAAAAAATTAACACCCATTGAAAACAGCAAATATTCTGAAAATAAACGTATGCACATCAAATTGCTTGAAAACATATAGATTTGTCAACGTATAACTCAACTAATGTATCAAATTATGGTATGCTTAGGAAATCTTCAAAATAATATCGTAATTTTCCAATCAAAACTGAAAAATGTTACATCAAAATAACTTGAAATTTTCTAAGGAATCTATTTCTGCAATAAAAAAATGGTGTTCTAATTTGAAAAACGGAAGTTGACGTCATTTCCGGGAAAACCAGAGGTGCTCATGCCTTGAAAATATTTTAGATTTCATCAGCATCGTGAAATACTTATAAGTGCTGAATTTCATGAAAATATGTTCAGTAGTTCCCCGTATAAATATGGGTGAGTTTCCTCGTGAAAGACCCTGTATATTTCCTGAACTGAAGCAGCGTTATCTAAGTGCGAAAAGAGATCATAATAAACTAATCGAACGAACAAAACGAGAATTCTATCGGAACAGAATAGAGAACAGTTTGGACAAAAATAAAACAACTTGGAATGTTATCTCTGAATTAGTTGAAAAAAAGAAAAAACATAAGATGAACCTATCAATAAAACATAATAATGTTAGTATCACGGATCCTGTTTCTATTTCTAATTTGTTCAATGATTATTTTGAGAGTGTTCCGTATGATATTTTGAATAAAATACCCCAGAATAGTGGAACGGATACTTCTGTCATGCCACCTGTGGGGTGCACTTTTTCCCTTTGCCCATTTACCGAGGAAGAGCTTTACAATTTGTTGTTTAGCAAACTTAAGAATAAACATTCGTCGGGCGCTGATCATGTGCCGAGTTTTTTGGTTAGAAGGGTTTTGCGCTGTATAATTAAACCCATTACATTTTTGGTCAATCTTTAATTTTGTTCTGGAACATTTCCTTCTATTTTGAAAACAGGTAAGGTGACACCGCTATACAAAAAAGGTGATATTATGAATATGTCCAATTATAGGCCAGTTACTGTCCCGATGAGTTTGTCTGGGGTTTTTGAATACCCATTTTTGGAAAGATTAAATAGCTTTTTACACAGAAACAAGATTTTAAATTTGGACCAGCATGGTTTCATGGAACAAAAATCAACCATTACAGCCATAAACTCATTTTATCATAGAGTAATAAAACAGATAGAGGCAGGCGAGTGTCCTGTTGGGATTTTTTGTGATCTCAGCAGGGCGTTCGACTGCGTCGATCACACGATATTATTGGCTAAGTTATCGAGAAGTGGGATTGGTGATTTTGCTCTGAGTTGGATAAGGACTTTTCTGGAAAACAGAAAACAATATGTGAGCATTTTTTATAGAAACGAAAATACTGAACAACAAATGAATTCCAGACTTACAAGTAAAAACATAGGTGTTCCGCTAGGTTACATATTGGGACCTACTTTATTTGTTATTTATTTAAATGACATTAGCTGTATTTCCGCAGACGCGATGACTGTTTATGCTGATGATACCTCCTTTTTGGTATCTGATAAACTGGATGGAAGTTTGGAACGCAAGTGCAACGAGGTGTATGATGCGGCGAATAGATGGTTTGGTAGCAATTCTCTATTTCTGAACAGCAATAAGACATCTCTTGTTCGGTTCCATAACTATCAGAGGAAGTGTTCTAGAATAAATGTCTATGCAGGGGAGGATCTGCTTGAGCTAAGTGGTCACGTGAAATTTTTAGGTATCCTTATGGATGAATGTCTCAGTTTTAGAAATCATTGTGAATATGTTTCGGGAAAACTAAATAGTGTAGTATATATGTTCAGAAACTTACGCACTGTTCTGGACGGAAAGGAATTGGTGGCGCTTTATTATGCGCATGCAGAATCGCGATTGAGGTATGGTGTCGTTTTCTGGGGTTGGTCATCTCTGGCATATAAGGTTTTTCTATCACAGAAGAGGTTGATAAGATGTATGGCTCGTGTTCCCAGTACATATTCTTGTAGGAATCTTTTTAAAAAAATTGAAATACTGACACTTCCAAGCTTATTCGTTTTTGAAATGTGTGTGTATGTTTTTAAAAATAGGGATAATTTTAACTTGGTGAGGGACAAACATGCTGTTAATACTCGCCAGCAAAACAATTTGTATGTTCCTTTTAATAAATATAAGATAGGATGTAAGTCGCCTGATTCTCTGGGGCCAAATTTTTTTAACAAATTGCCGAAAAATGTAGCCGAATCACCTTATTTGAAGATATTCAAGGCTAGATTGAAGATCATATTAATTGAAAAATGTTTGTATTCTGTAGACTCATTTTTTCAAGTTATGTAACCGCTTTTGTTGTATTTGACTATTCCTACACAAAAATAATTTTGTCAGAGAGGAAAATAAAAGTATTTATTTATTTATTTATTAAATATGCGCTCTAGGTCTGACTTGCAAATATGAATAAGCTCATTTCGCTCGCATTTGCGCTGCAACAATTCTCGTTCTGGCAGATGGTTCGTGATGTGAAAAATTTCTGTCGTATTTATAATTCGCTTTCTAGACACATTTTCTTTATTTCCTGTAAATTTCAAGCTTACTGAAATGACATACCTAAGGACAGCTGTTCTTAATGAATTTTCAAAGAGTTCTGCCAACACTTAGGAGGGACGAAAAAGTTCTGTCATTATTCTTTATAGATTCAATATATTATCAATAACAATTCCTGAGAGTTTTGTGAGTGATACTATGACATAGTTGAACCTAATTTTCTGGCCTCTTTGAGCGCTTATGGTAGTTTACTCCGGTCATTATGGGCTGGCAGAAATGGTTTTTATTTTCGAGCAGATATTGAATATTAAACAAGTAAATTTTGGTGAATTATGAAATGACATATGAAAATTGGCCACTGGCTCTTCCTCTACTACCAGGAACCTGGGACCCAGGTTCCAGTTGGCATAGCCATGATATTCACGGTAGTTACTCAAGCCCCCCCGCCACGACAAGGCTCTGACCAAGAGGGGGAAGGGTAGGGGAGACAAGAAAGGAAGAAAGAAATTGTTTAACGTGGAGCAACTACCCGAAGTCTTAATGACTTAATGCGTGAACGCATTCACTTGCAATTTTGAATCTTGGAATTCAGGCCTTGCTGAGGCCAGCGCATCAGGTAGAGCGGGTTCGCCAAATCCCGTCAGCAATCTAGTGGAATCACTACCTACCCGAGACCCAAGGGTGTCGCTCCGACCCTCGACCCAAGTATCTCGAGCGTGCAGCTTTCAACCACTGACCGCCGCCATGCATACCTAATCCTCGTCAGAAGATGAGTCAATTACCTTCCGCCAAGCCATTTCCGGGCGAGGCATCCCTCAAAGAGTCTAAATTATTTAACATACGCCTTTTACTGAACACAACTCTGGAATAGTTTTCAATGCATTCATATTTCTCTCTCGTCTGGATTAACCAGCCCAATTCGTTCCTTATATTCATTCTTCTTGTTATTCCTTCCAAAATCACTCTTCTTTCCTCTGCGTACAAGGCGCAGTCGAAAAGAACATGCGACCAAGACTCAACCTCTCCACATATACAGCAGTCGCTCTCACTGAGGTTCCTCTTGTGGAGGAACTCATTCAAACTCCCATGACCGGTCAGGGTGTATCCTAGACACATGCCAGGGAAAAACCATTCATTATTTTCAACAAAAGTCACATCCGGGATGAACCGGTATGTGACCCTACCCTTTTCACTCTGATCCCATCGGATCTGTCATTCATCTCTCAGTGTTTGTTTGAACTTTCTCATACTCTCCATGAGACCATTGTCTCTTTCGCCAACATACGTTCTATCAAATTCATTCAAGGCCAAACCCATCTTGAGTTTGTACCTAACACCTATCTCTATCGCCACTAGGTCCCATGGAGGAACACTCATCGATACACACATTGCGTCGGTCGACACCGTGCGGCATACTCTCAAACATGCACTGAGCACCACACGCTGGCATTTATATAATAATAATAATAATAATAATAATATTTTATTGAACAATTGAAATAGAACACGGTCAAGAGCCGGTGACAGATGCTCCAAACCAACAACACCAAGCAATGGTCCTGGGGGCAAGGCCAAGAGTGGAACAAGTGAGAGATGTTCCAGAAATAGAACACGGTGAAGAGCAGGTGACAGGTGCTCCAAACCAACAACACCAAGCAATAGCCCTGAGGGCAAGGCCAAGAGCGGAACAAGTGAGAGATGTTCCGAAGTCAATCGTCAATATAAAGGAAGCATTTGAGGCTGCTGTTAGAGACCCACTGGTCAAGGCCACCCGAATAAAAACAAGACTTCAGGCTGAAGATCTAGCCGTAGTGGACAAAATAATTCAAGATCATCTTAACGAGACCTGTTCACTAGAAGATGTGGTGGCTGCAGTGAGAGCGGCCGCTTCACTTCTATGTCCACCGAAAAGTTCAGCTACGAAGAAGGATAAGCATAGGTTAAGACTCAGTCGGCTTGACATCAAAATAAAATCAATGAGGCAGCAGGCATCTTGGTACCAATGTATCATAGATGTTCTGAGAGGCAAAATTGGATCAAGCAAGAAAATGAAGGATATGATCGAGGAGTTTCGTTCCATACATCATGCAGTGGATTTGCCCACAGTCCATCTACTGAAGCAGAAAGCTGTAGATAAAATAAGATCACTTGCTGCAGCGCGAAAGAAACTGATAAAAAGGCAAAAATGGATTGAAGATAACAACACCTTCACCGCAGAACCATCGAAATTATTTCAGTCCCAACAACAAAAGGCACAAAACCCACCATCACCTCAAGAGGTCGAAAAATTTTGGAAAAGCCTGTATGAACAACAAGCAGAAACCAGGGATACTCCAGCACTACTCAGATTCCAGCAGATGTGTGATCAAAACCAACAGCAGAACGATGAACTTTCTGAAATATCAACCGAAGATATTAGAAAAGCCCTTAAGAACAAGCGTGATTTTACAGCACCTGGACTGGACGGTATTCAAAACTACTGGTGGAAGAGTTTTCCAGCTACACATCAACACCTGGCAAGATTATTCAGCGGGATGCTGACTCGCCATGAGCCCATTCCGCCATGGTTAGTGGAGGGTAGAACAGTGCTGATACCAAAATCAGGTGATTTAGGGCAACCCAAGAACTATCGCCCAATCACTTGCCTCAATACACTGTATAAGATCCTCACAAGTGTAATTCAAGATCAAATACTGAGGGTTATTGGACCAGTGTGGAACAGCATCTACGAACAGAGGGGAGCAAAGAAAGGAGTGCAAGGATGCAAGGACAACTTGCTCATAGACAAGAGCGTATGTCTAGACGCCAGACACTACAAGCGCGACCTACACACATCATGGTTAGACTACGCGAAAGCATATGACACCTCGCCGCACGAACTGATCATACGGTTATTAAAAATGCTGAAAGTCCACCCCAACATCGTCCACGCGATAGAAAACATCATAGCGCTGTGGAAAACGAAGTTTGCCATCCGAGCAGAGGGTCGAACCGTTTATACAGGATGGGTGAGATACAGGAGAGGAGTTTTCCAGGGAGATTCGCTAAGCCCGTTATTATTCTGCATAACTCTTATACCACTAACAATTGAGTTAAGGGAGAGCAAGATAGGATACCAGGCCGGACCACCAGGCAGAAGGAACCACCTGATCTCGCATCTCTTGTACGTGGACGACTTGAAGCTCTACGCTCCCTCCGAGTCCGCACTGCGGCAACTACTGAATATCGTTTCAGACTACACTTCAGCAATGGGAATGTCATTCGGTTTGGACAAGTGTGCTGTTTTTCATCTGCGCAGGGGAAAAGCTGAAGACGCAGGAGAAGATATTCGACTGGAAGATGGAATGACTTTTCGACACCTCGAAGACGGAGAAACTTACAAGTTTCTTGGAATGAAACAGAGGGGTGTACTGGAGACAACCCAGATAAAGAATGCCTTAACAGCCAGCTACAAAAAGAAGCTGAGAGACATATGGAAATCGCAGCTGTCGGGAAAGAACAAAGTATCTGCTACAAATATGCTAGCCATCCCGATTCTCACCTACTCTTTCGGAGTGGTGAACTGGACGGTAAACGAGCTCCTCGATCTTGATAGGTTAACAAGGAAAACGATGAACATGAATCGTAGCCTACATCCCAACAGTTCAATACAGAGGATATACCTTCCTCGAAGCCAGGGAGGTAGAGGATTGCAATGTTTGGAATATCAACACTATCAACAAACATTGGAAATGGCAGTAAGGATTCTAAGAAGTGAAGATCCGCTTCTGAAATTTGTCGCTCAGCATGAAATTGCGAACCATGGAGCCTTCCTATTCCGAGCTGCACAAAGGGCCCTGGATAAGCTCAGCATAACCGGCGTATCGATCAATCCTGAGCTCGCTGGAGCACCGATCACTCAAGCGGACCAAAGAAGCCTAGCAAGACTGATCCGAAAGTCTCAGTCAGATACATTACTCGAACATCATATGAGTAAGACCTTGCACTCCATATATTTCAGGAGTTTAAAAGACCAGGACCTGTCTGAAGAATTGTCTTTCGCCTTTCTAAAGTCAGCTAGCCTTAAGTCAGAGACAGAAGGATTTGTGATGGCGTGTCAAGATGGAGTACTGAATACGAGATGGTATAAAAAGAACATCATGAAAATGGACACCCCAACAACTTGCAGGGCTTGCCATGGGCAACAGGAAACGATTATGCACATCCTTTCCGCCTGCAGAGTCCATGCTCCATCGGGGTATGTAGAGAGACACAACGCGGCACTCCGGATTTTATACTTCCATCTGAGAGCCGCGTATGGGATAGACAAAGAACCGGTGCTACCATATGTGCCTCTGGAGATTGAAGCGGTGGTCCAGAACGAAAGAGCTCGGATATGCTGGAACTATCCTGTCTCAACAACACGACAGATCAATGCTGTTAAGCCAGACATACTTCTGCTGGACAAGGAGCTGAAGGAGTTATTTGTCGTGGAATTCTCCTCCCCTGCTGAAAATAATGTTGTGATGAAGGAACAACAGAAGAGGCAAAAATACAAAGACCTTATGTTCGAGCTTGGAACTTTATACCCAGGTCATAAAATTAGGATGGTCGTGCTTATCATAGGATGTCTCGGTGGAATGAGAGCTAACTATGTGGATGAACTGAAGATTATCCCGGTCTGCAGATCACTGGCCGAGGTATTGGCGCACAGAATGCAGAAAGCAGTGTTGCTCGGGTCACTCCATATCATCAGGTCCCATGAACTCTAGAAGCCACTTGCAGCTCATCTCTTTTGTTAAGGGACGCTGCGAGGGCAGGATGAAGAACTCCTCCATTGAAGGTGTGAGGGGTTTTTAGTGAGTAGCCAAACAAGATCCTGGATTCTCACACTACCGAGAGTGCGGACCCTCTCGGTGCCCATAAAGGGTTTTCCCCTCACACGGACGTAAAAAAAAAAAAAAAAAAAAATATTTTATTGATCCCCTAAGACATAATCATGTATGTATGGGACAGGTCATAAACAATGAAAAATAATTATACAATTTCTAAATTAACAGAAAAATACTCATTAACATTGTAGAAACAATTCTTCATAAGTAAAGCCTTAACTATTTTCTTAAACCTAATTATGTTAAGAGACTTAATACTATGAGGGAGATGATTGAAAATTTTGATACATTGATATCTAGGTGACAGTTCAAACTTTGAGGTATTATGCTTAGGAATAAATAACGTTTCCTTATTTCTTGTATTATGGGAATGAAAGCTTGACAATTTTATAATACTACTCTCATTCTCTTTTACATAAACAAGGCACCTGAAGATGAAAATAGAGGCCAGTGTTAAGATGTTATTTTGGGAAAATATAGGTCTACATGAGGATCGCGGGGCTACGTTGAACATCAAGCGCAATATCCTCTTTTGTATTATGAATACTCGACCAACATCGGTGGAATTTCCCCAGAGTAAGATGTTGTAAGAAAGATGGCTGTACACTAAGCTATAATATACATTAATCAGGGAATCCAACTGAAGCACATTTTTGACTCTACTCAGTGCATAAAATGAGCTGTAGAGTCTTTTACATACCGCATCAACATGCGTGTCCCACCTCAAATACCTATCAATATGTACACCAAGGAATTTCATAGATTCACCAGATGAGATGGCAGTATCGAAGTATTGGATTTTAAATTCACTATTGTCAGTAGACAATGAGAAGTGTATGACCTCGGTTTTATTCACATTGATCATAATGGCATTTGAATTGCACCAGCCAACAAAACATTGAACTAGTAGATTACATAGCCTCTGCAATTCCTCCAAGGTATTCGCTATAACAGCTAAGGAGAAATCATCTGCGAACAAGATCGCTCTCAGGTTCCCGGTAATGTCTTTTCGGAAATTAGATTTTTTTATAAATAACTCTCTCAAATTTTCTGGTAGATCGTTGATGAACAATAAAAATAGGAGCGGCCCCAAGACAGAACCCTGGGGTACACCAAAATTCAGATTGTGCTCAGCGGAATAGGAGTCATTGACTCTGACGTACAGAACTCTACCCTCGAGATAACTACGAATCCAGTCGTAGAATACCCCCCTGAATCCCAGATTGAAACATTTGTCCAATATGAACTTGAAGGAGAGACTATCGAATGCTCGAGACAAATCGAAAAATAATCCCGCAACATAAAAGCCCCTATCGAGAGAGTCATATATAAACTCGATAAAGTCCAGAGAACCCGTTTGAGTAGAGCGGCCGGATCTGAACCCATGCTGAGCGGTATCGAGCAACTGAAACTTGTCCAGGAATTTCATCATTCTTTTGAAGACCAATCGCTCAAACACTTTCGAAAAGCAACTGAGGATAGAAATGGGTCTATAATTGATGACATCACACATATCACCTTTTTTATATATAGGAATGACCATGGCTTTTTTGAGGAGATGGGGAAAAACCCCCGTACCAACTGACATGTTGAATAGGTGAGCAAAATGTTGACTAATATCAGGACCTATCCGCTTTAAAATTCGTGCAGAGACAAAATCAACACCTGAGCCATTGTCACCTCTGAGTGATCTCAGTACATCAACGATCTCCTGCTCCTCCACGGGATGAAAGAAAAAACTATCGTTGGACATATGTGAGGTAGCGCATGAGGTAGATAGTGAGTCGTTGAAATAGCGGTTTAAGCTGGTCTCTGCAATCGTTGTGAAATGATTGGCAAAGATCTCAGCTACAGCACCGGGTTTCTCATAAGAAGTGCCGTTAACGACGAGCATTACAGACCCATCGTTATATTTTCGCCTACCAGTCATAGTGTTCACTAGGTTCCATACAGTTCTACTCTTATTGGCAGATTTTTCTATGAGATCACGATGGAAACTGAGTTGAGTGCTTTTTACAAGGTAATTGTATGAATGTTTGGCTTTCTTATACAAACTATAAGTAGACTCACTCTTTATAGTAGTATGCAACCAGTGAAGATTTATTAAATCACGCTTAGCCGAGACAATTTCAGAAGTGACAAATTTTTTGTTCGACTGGGCATTGTTAGTGCACCTAAAAAGGGGACAACAAGTTTCAAAGGTATCCTTAACTAAATTTATGAATGCTTCGAAGCATTCATCAACATGTGAATATCTATAAACTTCCTGAAAATCACATTTTGAAATGGAATACTCAAAATCTTTCAGATTTTGCGGACTCATATTTCTGACTAATTTCTTCGATACATTATTGTTTTTTGCTTTGAACTTGATAGATAGCTCGAGTGAAAGAGCCCGGTGATCGCTAATATGTGGTTCAAAGACATCAACATTATAATTGAATAGCTCTGCAGCATTTGTCAAAATATAATCCACTTTGGATATAGAAGTATGGCCGGTTACATTCGTAAAGACTCTGGTAGGATCATTCGAAGAGATGTTCATGCTAAAACATTTCATCAAATCTACAAGCAACTTACGGTTCGAGCACTCAACCCTCAAAAAATCGACATTCAAATCTCCACACAGAAATATAACATCAGCTGAATTAATACAATAATTAAGAGCAAGTGAGATCCTGTCCTGTCCTCATATTCCCTTTCGCCATTGATTCGTACCAGACCTGCGCCCCATACATGGCGCATGCACGAAACATGCCACCATACAGGACCGCCATGGCCTTCCTTTGCAGGCCCCATTCTTTCTTTAGCACTCGCCCCAGACAACCTGTTAGTTTTACTAACTTCCCTCTCACACTAGAGAAGTGACCAGAAAATCTGAGTCCTTCCTATACGTTTATACCTAGGTACTTGGTACCTTTCACGTATCGCACGGACTGTTCGTTCAGCCTTACATTAGGTGGCCTACTAGAGGCCAACTTCCCTTTCAACATCATGCACACTGTCTTTCTTTCTGAAACACTCACGCCAGCCCGTGTCGCCCATTCACTCAAGGCACTCTGATTCTGAGTTGCCTTCTCCTCCAATTGGAGGAGGGGACATTAAGAAATGAGAGATTAACGTGACCCAACTACCCGAAGGCTGTATGGCCACGGCCACCGTTAGGCCCGGGATTTGGATACGCCAAATCAGCGCGATCCGTCTAACGACGTCTCTCCCAGTCCGGCTTTGGCTCCCAAGACCTAGACCCTCACTGGTAAGAGCGAGGCACTATCCAACCTCTGGTAACTCTGCGGGCCACCACCCGAGTTGATACAGTTGATACGCAACTCACACGGCGAGAAGACGAACTTCTCTAGCCCAGCATGCGGGCTTTCAACCACAGGGACAGATAAAATTAATTTCCTCACACGGAGGTGGCCCGCCCGCCGTAGGCATAGGACCCAATTTTCCATCTTCCATCCAGGCGAAATCACTCCCAAGAGAACCCATCCCAACACCACGCTCCAATCAGCGGAGAAAGAAGACCCTTCCCCCCCGTTTGTCCACCCAATGTCCCCCTCGTCGTTCTCCCCCCTTAGATTCCCCTCCCCCCTTTTTTTTCCTTTTTTCCCTCTATTCTATGTGATAACCTTAGACCATAGAAAGAGGAGACACAGCATCTCATTCATAAATTCGGGAATTGATGAAGCCAAAATTCAGTCAGATTTCAATGAGTGGGACGAAGATAGCCATATCATTTTCCATTTATGTGGCAACATTGCAGAATCTAACTTTGAAAAATCCAGTGGCGTGGAGTTATTGATTTTGAAGAATGGAAATAAAATAACGAGTTAATAATCTTTTTATGGCGAATTCTTTCAATATTGGTACGAGGGCGGTTTATAGAAATGTGAAATTATTTTGTACTATAAATATATTTGAAGATTCGTAATTGATGCAAATGAATTATTGAACATACCAAAATGCGTAGCTTTTTTATATTACTTGGAATTAGTGAAAATAAGTATGAAAAATTATAGAAAAACAATTGATTCTTTAGGAAGTCAATTAAGGTATGTAAAATAAACTACACAATTCATTAAATGCTGAAACTGACCACGAAAATGTGTAAATTCATGTGAAGGAATCAGATTTTCCTCTTCACGAGAATTTATAATAAATTGAGGTATTTTATCACAAATATGATAAGTAATGGCTGCAAAAAGCATCAAACCGAGTCATCAATATTTGAGATGAAAATCTACGGGGCGGCGAATTGCCGAGCGTACATTATATGCCTATGAACGGCGTTCAGTATGAAAAAAGCAACAATAATTCATGCCTTCTTTATTTATTCACAAAATTTAGCATAATTCCTTGAAGAAAATGAACCTCATTTATTCATCCACTAT
The DNA here is from genome assembly GCA_951802165.1 of Adalia decempunctata. Classification (NCBI taxonomy): domain Eukaryota; kingdom Metazoa; phylum Arthropoda; class Insecta; order Coleoptera; family Coccinellidae; genus Adalia; species Adalia decempunctata. The sequence goes on along the minus strand of OX637703.1, from coordinate 29,096,999 downwards.
CCACATCATGAAGAAGAACATAATACAATCATAAAACCATAGTAAATCTACTGAATGCGATATTAAAATAAACATTGATATTGAAAACAGGCCCATTGGTTGTTAACTGCTTCTCCCAAAGCCATATATACATTCGATAGTCATAGTTCTATTTGGAAGTACCAAGTTGGTACCAATATTAACATATCCTGACAAGGGCGTCGCCAGGAGAATCTTGTACCAGTACCAGGGATATGAAACTTCTTCTTGTCTTTGGACCAGAGCAGTCAATGCTTTTTTTATGATACCTGGACTTCCATCCACAGATCTATACTTTGAGATAGTTTCTAAAAGGGGAAGGCTGTTGATGAATGTTTTTCTCACAGAATTGTATTCTTGGGGAAAAAAGAGGCCAATGTTAATGCAAAGGCTTTCAATGATGGGTTGTACGTTGTACTCCTGCTTGCTTGGATCTTTTAACATTCTTTGAAATGAATCTCTTGCAACTCCTGAATTAATGAATGCCTGAAAACAAGAGAAGATTTTTTGATATGATCATGACTTAGTTGTCATCAGAGTTAATGGAATTTAAGAGATTTGAGATGAAATATTCACCTTATTCTTCTAATTTTAGAAGAAGATGGTTCCTCAGTGAAACGGGAAGATGAATCTCATTTCTCCACTGGCTCAATTTTTTCAACCCTGCAAAACAGATTACACCAGATATAATTAATCACTAATGCAACAAAAATTACAACCATTCCACCTGCCGGTAGGAGAACAGGTACTGGGAAGAGACTTATCAATTTATCGAATTTATCATATGTGAGATGCTTATTAGACCAGGGTCGATAATTTTTGAAACAAAAAAAAATTACAGTAGGATGAAATCCATTAAAAAAGGAGGGAAATATGATCAAAATGAAAGGAAAAATAAATTACGGTCGATCCGAGTTCGGGAAGTGGGAGGGGTGAGTTTTTAAGGGTGAAAAATGGTTTTCCTTGATTTCCGGCAAAACTACAAGTCCTATGGAAAAAAGTTAAAGGGCAAAGTTGTAGGTAATAAAAAGATCTACAACTTTTGTATTCGCAATTTTTTCACATAACCTCAAAATTTATATGAAAATTTCAAAAAACCAAGTTTTAGGTTTTTTATTTATATCTTTTTCAAAAAATTTTTTTTTTCTACGAAATTTGCTGAAAACTTACCTTATTATATCCCGAATACACTGTAATTTATTTGATTTAAAATATTTATGTTTTCGTCTTATTTTAACTTAATATCAAAAAAGCACCCTAATTTTCAATCGAAAATTCTGACGTCAAAATATCAGCTTTTTTCAAAAAGTTTGGGGGCTTTTTGTTCGTTGGAATATCTACTCTCTGATGGTGTGAAAAAAATATACATTACTATAAAGAGTGTTCTCAGAAAATGCAAAAAATTGAAAAAACTCAAATTCGAAAATTTTTTTTAATCACTATGTACAATTTCATCAAAAAAATGTGATTGCTGCATTTTTTTTTAAGATAAAGAGTTTATTTATTTAATTCGAATTACATTCATGTCATAGAAAATCTTATACAATATAAATATACAGGTAAATCGTACTATTGAATTTAGATACTTAATTCTGATTACGCATTTTATTTTTTTTCATACCAGTCTTTGCAGAGTTTCTTGCTTGCGGTACTATTTTTGTACAAAATTATCAAGTCTCTTCTAATTAAATGACAATCGATATCGTTCTGAAAGTGCTCTTTCAATTTATTTTTAATAGTTGTGTAGTCTGGGAGATCTCCTGAAAATCCCTCTTTTATTTCATTAACAGAAAATTGACATTCTGTTTCGTTGTCAACGATATAATTAATAAGGTAATTAATAAAACTCTTAAGGTGCAGACACATTGTTATCACGTCACATCACTTCTTCTTCCCAAAATGTGCAACCACGATAATGCATGGAACTTAGACCATAGGAAGAGAGACACACTTTTCAATAATAAATAGTGAAGCCAAATCATCAGAACTAAACTGGGTGATTATACTACTACGGAATCAAAATGTAGTAAAAATTTTTGCAACATTGTTTCTGCTGTCACGTTATTGCACTGAAAGCACGCAAGATCTATATTCCGCAAATTTACATTTTCTGTATGCACGTGATTTCACGTCTAATATTATGTGGAATGTCATTCTGACATACATTTGAAACCGATCTGGGTGCTCATTCAATAATTCTTGAATTAATTGATGGAATTCCCCCACTTCCTGTGTTCGTTGATTCATTTGGTAAATCGAATCCCTTCTATGAGAATCACCAGCAACTGTAAAAGCAGCTATATTCTCCATATCTTCTTTCCATTTCCTCCCGTGAGCTCACGTGACGTGACAACAGTTTGTATGCACCTTTAGTGTTTTCACATGCTGAGCGACCCCTTTTTCTCTCCGTCCTATTGTTACAAAAATTAGCCATACAAACAGTGTGATAATGAGCTTTTACTGCAACTAAATCAGGCACATTTCTTAAACGAGCTGAAATGTTTTTATCACAATGATTTAATGTGTTTTGTTTTTGAATATGCTGTAATATATTATCTCTTGTATCGTTACTTTGAACAGTTGAAATTTTATCTTTTGAAATATTACCGAAGAACCCACCGCAGAGAAAGCAATGAGATTGAAAATTAAATGTAAGAGCGACCTTATTTATTTCTTTTCCTTCCTGTGATTTCTTACGTCTTGAGCTACAGAATGTAGCTATTGCAGTCTCATCATTATAGTGACTTTGACAAGTTCGATGAATAAAAGCTGATTTTAAAACTTCAAATTTTTTGTATTTATTGTCGATTCTCTTCTTGCTAGACGCCACTAAACGATTCAAAGCTGTTTTTTTTATTTCATACACTTGCTTGTCACCTATCTTATTGCAGATTATACAAACAGATTCATCCATACTGACAATCTGAAAAGACAAAATCAAATTAATAATGCCTTCAAAGTTTTATCATGAGTATAACTAAATTTGTTTGTACAAAATAATCGAAATTACTAGTTTTTATTCTTGTACTAAAATATCATTCAATTTTAATTTTATAGGTTAAGTTACGTTAAACATACTATTTATGAAAGAAAATATTTCTATTTTTATTTAAAGTTGATTAATATAGATTAAAATACAGATATTAGGTATTTACCTTGCTATGTAGATTCCAAACAATTCTTTGAATAAAGTAAATTTCTCACAACTCACTCAATCAAGCAATTGTATGCTAAAAATTTCGAAAATTAGAAATCCTATTGGTTGATTTGACAATTTCGTCGAATAATTCTGTGTATTTGTTCAATCAACGATTTATGAAACCCACCATTAGAGTAACTCAGTCCCCACTTCTCTATGAAATAACTTACAATGGGTTAAAAATTAACCAAAGGTCACTCAGGTATATGAATTATCTTAAAACAGCAATAAATAGTCATCTAAAAATATTATTTAAACAAGATTCTACAACTTTTTCAAAATATTGTAGATGTCTTATTAAATATTAACTTTATTTACTTATTTTTTTGTTAATTATAGAAGTATATTTCAATTTGCAATTTTTTCGTCTATAAATGAAACAGGAAATCTTACGTTTTTTGAGTAATTAAAGAGTAAATTTTAATAAACACCTCAAAATTGTACATAATGATTAAAAAAAAATTTCGAATTTGAGTTTTTTCAATTTTTTGCATTTTATGAGAACATTTCCTATAGTAATGTAAATTTTTTTTACACCATCAGAAAGTAGATATTTCAATGAAGAAAAAGCCCCCAAACTTTTTAAAAAAAGCTGATATTTTGACGTCAGAATTTTCGATTGAAAATTAGGGTGCTTTTTTGATATTAAGTTAAAATAAGACGAAAACATAGATATTTTAAATCAAATAAATTACAGTGTATTCGGAATATAATAAGGTAAGTTTTCACCAAATTTCGTAGAAAAAATTTTTTTTTTTAAAAAGATATAAATAAAAAACCTAAAACTCGGTTTTTTGAAATTTTCGTATGAATTTTGAGGTTATGTGAAAAAATTGCAAATACAAAAGTTGTGGATCTTTTCATTACCTACAACTTTGCCATTTAACTTTTTTCCATAGGACTTGTAGTTTTGCCGGAAATCAAGGAAAACCAATTTTCACCCTTAAAAACTCACCCCTCCCACTTCCCGAACTCGGATCGACCGTAATTTATTTTTCCTTTCATTTTGATCATATTCCCCTCCTTTTCTAATGGGTTTCATCCTACTGTAATTTTTTTTCATTTTTTACCATTTTTGAAGGTTTCGGCCCTGGTCTATATATCTGATCCATCCCTCTGTTGAGTTTCCAGAGTACCGGCACAATGATGATTTTTTTGGTGAAATGGCTAATATTTGATTTCAATATTTTGGTTCTTTCTCTGGAAATTCCCAGAAACTTACCTTAAGGACGAAAGTTCGAAGATTGGTTTGGCATCATTTTTGAGATATCTGGTACCATTCACTCGAATAACGAAATCTTTTAGCTCAAAGTGTTCGGAATATACAAACAGTTTCTGAGAAAGATCATCAAGTAATATTCAGGATTGAGAACCAGATGTTCCTCTTCTCAATATCAGAATGGAATCTGAAAAGTGAAATTCTAAAAATCTACGCCTCTGTTACTAAGTATGAAAAGATTAGAACATACCTGTGCAAATTCAAGTTAGGATTCAAATAGTCCAATTTACCACACACAAGACACTTACGAACCATTTTCTTATCGTATTTAGCTGGAGATATTCAAAAATAAATCCAAATAACGCTTTTAACATACAATGAAGCTCAAAATCTTGTTGACAACACTGTTCGAATTGTCAGAAATTCCATAGAATAAAGATGGCGGCACGTAATTAATGAATGAACTGGACATAGATTCAAAAAACCGTATTGCCAAACGTTTTTATACATTAATCTGGGGCAAAAAGATCGATCCGTTTCGCGAACATTTACATTTACTTAAGTATATGTAATGTGAAGAATGCACAATAGTTGAAGAAACCAATACTCGTTTCTGGCATTCACGCACAAATGAGTAAATGAATTTCAATCTAAGAAACTTTTCATTTTGATTGAGAGTTTATTTATTAGAGATTTCAACGAACGTCACAACGTTGCAAAAATTTCTACTACATTTTGATTCCGTAGTATTACAATCACCCAGTTCAGTTCTGATGATTTTGAAACTTGGCTTCACTATTTATTATTGAAAGGTGTGTCTCCTCTTTCTATGGTCTGAGGTGATAACCAACAAAATAAACGCTTATTCGAGCAGTGTTCCCAAATGAATTATATTCTGAATTTAAATTTGAATTGAATTTGAATTTCCCCTGCATTAATATTATCGTTATTATTATTTTTTTCCTTTTTTTTTCTTTTGCTTTTTTTTTAATATTTAAGTTTGGTCCATGTCCTCGTCGGTATCGTTTGTGGCGTTTTCTTCGTTCAGTATCGTAGCTGCTCCCCAGTTATTTATGGCTGTCCATAGTGTTCTGTCTGTCATCTTGTCTGTGGTTATTTTCGGCGGGTAGTTCATGTCTTTTTCTTCCAGTATTCGTTTGAGTTCGTCCCTGGCAAGTTGCCGATGTGGTAGAGTACAGTCGTTTATAATGTGCGTCCAGTCTTCCTCCGTCGTTCCACAGTCACATGTGGTTAATATGTCTCTCAGGTTGAAGCGTCTGTAGTACTGTTTATAGTTCCCGTGTCCCGTTATCAGTTGTGTCGTTTTCCAACAAGTCTGTGAGTTTGTCTGATACGTTGGGTATTATGTCATGTGTCTTCCGTCCTTTGTCTGTGGTGTCCCAGTATGTTTGCCATAGTCTCATTTTGAGGTTTTTCCTCTCTGCTTGAGTCTCTCTTTCATTCGGCAGTATGGTGTCAGTAATGTCCATGTCGTGTCACATAATTCTATACCTATAATTTGAGCGTAGTGGCTAATAAGTATACAAAAGTGTGGCAATCGTTCCCCTTAAATCCAGGGTCAGTCATCGCATATACGCATGCCTAGGGAGAAGAGAAGGGACATGTAATTCTGTATCCATGGATACCGTATGTGACTCAATACAAACAGAGACAAATAACAAAACTGCATCCGCTGATCGCCACGATGTCCCTATTTTCCCACTCTCCGCTGTAGCACATGCTCCATAGTCTCACTGACCCTAGTCAGAGCCTTCTAGATGTTTCACTTTCAATTTCAAGGATCAAATTATAGGTATAGAATTATGTGTGTCGTGTGCTCTCTTGGCTGCTGCGTCTGCGTGCTTGATTCCTGTCGCGTCTTTGGTGGTCTTCAGCCTGATGATGATCGTCCTTCCCTTCGCGCGTTCTCTGTGTATAGTTGTCCGTATCAAGTTTGTCAGTCTGTCCTTGTTCCTCCTGTTCCTTATTGTATCCAGGGCTGATTTTGAATCGGTGATGATGGTGGTGTCTCCTTTTGTGGTGTTCCATGTCATGCCTTTGAATATGGCGTATAACTCAGCCCTGTGCACGTTGTCCCCGTCATTCACTCTCCCACCCTCGGATGTCCATACGCCTGGAGTGAATTCTCCGGTCATACCGTACGTCCTTGTTCCGTCCGTCTTTCTGCTAGCATCGACGAATACTTCCCACGCCTGTCGGTTGTCCGGGTTTGTTGTGTCCAGTCTGTTATTAAGCGCCGGATGACATCTTTCCATTGGCGGTATTTTGGCGTTGTTCAACTTGTCCTTGTTCGCTGTGTAGTATTCGTATGCCGCTTGGTCGTCAATTGTTAGTGGCGTCGTTCCTGTTATAACGTGAAGTGCGTCTGTCGGTGCTGTTTTATAGGCTTTTGTTATGGCCAGGAGGAATGGTCTTTCTATGGCATCCAGGTGTCGTCTAATCCGTGAGTCCGTAGCTCTGGCTCCCCATATTTCCGCGCCGTACAATGTCATCGGTTTAATTGTCTGTTCGTATATGAGTTTGAGTGTCCTTTTGTTTGTTCCCCATGTCCGTCCTGCTATTATGAATAGTTTGCTAGCTATGTTCTACGTTTTTTCCCTTGTTTGTGTTCTATCCACAGTAGCTTGGTGTCTATGGTAAGTTCCAGGTATTTCACGTGTTGTGCCGTTTGTACTATTTTATTGTCTATTTTTATTGTCGGTGGTCGCCGATATGAAGAGTGGCCTCTGTTTTGTCAGTGTTGTACGTCAGTCCGTAGGATGTTGCCCATTTTTCGCATGCTCTCCATATCGAGTCCCATTTGTGTTCGATCTTCCTGGCTGATGATCCGCCTAGGATAAGGATCTCGTCGTCTGCGAATGCTTGTATGTGGTCGTTCTCGTCTAATGTTGCTGTCTCGTCCAGTTCGCGGAACCAGTCCTCCATGGCGACCGTCCATAGCACAGGTCCGAGGCTACTGCCCTGTGGACATCCTCTGTTTGTTTTTATTGTTATCTGTCCTGTCCTGTATGTTCTGTCTTTGAGGAAGTCCTAGCAGATTCTTGTTATGTTGTTCGGTGTGCCTAGTCTGTTCAGGGTCCGTATGAGTCGATCGGTGACTATTGAATTAAAGGCGTTTTTTATGTCTAACGTCACTACCAGAGTGTGGGTTTTGTTTGCCTTATTGGTATTTATCTTATTTATTATACTCTGGGTACCGTCGATCGTCGAGCGTCCTCGTCTGAACCGGTACTGTCTGCTGTCTAGTTTCTCGGTAGTTTCAAGATAGTGCGTCAGTCTGTTCGTTATTAATTTGTCCAGAATCTTGCCCATGGTCGGAAGGATGGCTATGGGTCTAAGTGACCCATTGGCTTTTGGTAGCCATATGAGTTCTGCTGCCTTCCATTTTCCTGGGAATATCCCTTCTTCAAGGCATCTGTTGTAGATTCTCGTCCAAGGTTCGTTTAGTACGTCTATTATTGTTTTCGCGTCTTCGTTGGATAGTCCGTCTTTCGTGTGCGCCTTTTTCGTTTTCAATTCGTGTGTGATTTCGATTATCTCTTGCGTTGTGAACTGTGCGTCGTTTTTCGTTGCGTTGGAGTCCGTCTCTTCATTGTCTGTTTGTCCTATTGGGAAGTATTCGTCCATGCACAGCTTTATTGTCTCCTCTTCGGTCTCTGTCCAGGTTCCGTCCTTCCTCTTGACTGTTTTTTTTTGTGGTTTCTCTAGCTGATTTGTTTTGGAGAATTTTATGGGCCACACCCCATGGGTTTTCGTTGCTGTTCTCCGTCAGGAAAGTCCTTAGTGTGTCCGTCTTTGCCCTTTTAATTTTTTGTTGGTATAGTCTCCTTGCAGTAATGTATTGCGTCTTTTTGTCGGTGTTGTCTCTGTCCGTCTGCAATTTTTTCCTGGCTTTCCTTGTTTTTCTTCTCGTCCTGTCCAGTTCGTCTGTCCACCATATTTTGTTCTCCAATGGTGATTTTATTGTCTTGGTGTGCTTTTTAATACAGCTAGTGCACCATGTTTCTAGCTTGTTAACTTCGTCGCGTAGGTCTCGTTCAGGTGAGTGGGTATATTTATTCAGTTCGTCTATTATTTATGTCCAGTCCGTTTTCTTTCGTATTGTGAGGCTCGTCTTTGGGCGGTTTATCATGTCGAGTTGGTATGTGACGTATTTATGGTCGCTGAGTGTCTCGTCCTCTTCTACTCTCCATTCACGTAGTGAGATGTCCCTCCCCATAGTCATGTCTATCCAGCTTTGGCCCCTGAAGTTTTGAAAGGTGGCTTGCTGGGTCGCGTCGTTGTAAATTAGTATTTTGTTCAGTATCGTCCAGTCCAGTATGTCTTCTCCCCGCTTGTCTGTATTCGTTCCTCCCCAGGCAGCGTTCTTTGCATTCAAGTCTCCGGCAATCAGCAGCTTTCCTTCAATTTTTTTTATTTTAGGTTTTATGGCGTCCAGTCTGACATTGTGGAGCCCTCCGGGTTCGTCATAGATATTGATGATGGTGATCTGCTTTTTGCCTTTGGCTTCTGGGGTTCTGATTGTCACGATGTTAGCGTCTGTCAGTTGTGTCATTGTTATCGCGTTCAGTGTTGTTTTTGTTATTGTGGCTGTCTTGGCGTGGGCGTCATGTCTGTGTAGTTTCCAGTCCTTCGTTACTGTTATGTTTTTGTATGGTTCCTGTAGCAGTGCGATGTCGATATGGTCCTCTGTCAGTCTGTGCAGTAGTAGGTCTGAAGCAGCTTTCCCCTTTCCCAAGTTCACCTGGATTACTTTCGTTTTGTGTGTTTTTTTTTTAGAAGTTGACGTATCCCCACGCTGTTTCCGCCTTTTCCCTGTATATCGGGCAGTTGGGATCTCGAGCCTCGTGCTCCCTTGGCGTCAGTTTTCTTATTTCACAATTTATGCAGTTAGGAGGCTGACTGCAGGTGCTACCCTCATGTGGTCCTCCGCATCTGTAGCAGTTAGGCGTCTGCTTACAGTATTTCCCTACGTGCCCGTAGCGGCTACAGTTGAAGCATAGTGCCACTCTCGTCTGCTCCTGCACCCTGACGGCCACCAGATTGACCGACACTTCGCCTTTCCCGATAATAAATCTGAAAATGTCCGCTGGTGTGGAGATTGTCCAGTTCTCTCTACAGGGGTTGCGGCATTCCCTTCTGTTTAATATTTTGATCTCGTTGAGCAGTCTTTCTGCCCCGAATTTTTCCCTCAGATCTCTATTTTCGTCGATGAGTAGTTCTATCAGTTCGGTTTCCCTAACTCCTGCCTCAACTCCCGTAATTATCATGGCCAGGTTACCTGAGTCCATGCTTTTCGTCTGAATGTTGTTATTTGTTTTAAGTTTTTCTGTCACCGTGTTAATTTGTTCTTGGGTTTTCCCCTCTATTATGATTGCTCGGCTTTGGAGCTGCCTCATTGACTTCAGTCCTCCTCCTATGTCGTCCGATCTGATTGTCTGCCATAGTCTTTTTTAGGTCAGAGTTTTCTGGTATGCGTACCATTATTTCGTGCTTCTTAGGGGGTGTCTTCCATGTTGGTGTCAGGGTTGGTGTGGGCTTACTGCGAATGATTTCCGCGTAGGTTTTTTCGTTGTCCAGTCTTTGTGGAGGTGCGCTCATTAGCCTTTCCGCGTACGTCATGGGTGTGTCTGTGGCATTCACTGTATTACTTTTGTAGGGTGGGGTTGGGCTTCCTGTCTAATCTCTAATTTCCTACATCTCTCCTTCCAGAGCTCGGTTTCTGTGCGCTGCATCCTCGCCTCGTATACGCTCATTCTCCTTATCAGTTTCACGAATTTGGAGGTGAGCTCTTGTGTCGCTTGTCTCACGATTGCTTGGTCTCCGCGTGTGACAGAGATTTTTCCTCCATTTTCTCTGTTAACCGATTGGTTAATGTCCTCGATGTTCAACTGCACTTCTTGAATCATTTTGTCAACTTCGTCTTCTTTGAATAGGTCCTGTTCTCCTAAGTTTTCCAGTGTTTCCTCGTCTGGTCCTTTTCTCTTCTTCGGATCGTTCCCTATTACTGGTGGAGGTGTCCTGTTGAGTCCATTCCCTTTTGGGATTGCCCCCGTATTCATGTCACTGTCCTCCCTCCTGGGAGAGAGAATCAGTAGACCAAAGTTCCGTATCCTTATTTTTTCAAAATTTTCCAAAGTTCTGTCGTCGTGGAATTTTTTTCTAAGTCCCGTCACACCGAATTTTTCCAAAGTCCCAACACTTCGAAATTATTCTAAGTCCCACTGATTCGAGTTTTCCAACCTCTTCGCGCTCCTGTGCTCCTGATACCTCAAAGTTTGAGATGACCGTTTTAAGGCCAAAAGGGCCGGTGCCTGGGATCGTCGATGGTGGGGGAGTGATAAATGGGGGCTCCAGAGTTTAATTGATGACAGTGGGGACCCGTTAGTTTGTTTGTCTATTTTTTAGAGCGAAAAAAAGTTTTTTTCAGTTGTCCGTGGTTTCACACTCACTTGTTATCTGGATTCTGATGCGATGCCCTATTGGCAGAGTCACTATCTCACTCGCACAAGATAAGACGGGTAAGGATGATCTCTACTGATTCGTGCCAAGTCTTTGTATGAGGACCCTGAGGGGTCTTCATAGAGGATAGTGTGGTAGGTGCTGAGATGCGTTCAGTTACCATTTTATAGGCGACTGACCACGGAGATCGTTGCATTACGCGATCGTACCAGGCGGCTGCACAGTAGGAGGCGATGGGAAGGAAAATGCAGTTATAGTAGACATCGAGAGAACCTCCAACGGATCCGCCAAGGGCACGCCTAAGCCTCGTGAGTTTAGAGGCGATTGCTTGGGATTTGTCCCTCAAGGATCTTACGTGAGGGATGAAGGAGAGACCCGAGTCCACGACAACACCCAAATATCGATGTTCAGCAACCCACCCCACAGTACCGCCCGGCAGACGGACAGTAGGAGGACGACCGCGGTCCAGAAGACCGCGGAGAAGGACAGCCCTGGTTTTGCCCAACGAGACCGATAATTTATTAAGACCTAGCCACTCGAGAGTGACATCGATCAGACGTTGAAGAGACAGCTCAAGGGCACGACGACTGTCCGCCGAAGCCAGCAGGACTAAGTCGTCGGCGTAGGCAATCGCGATCCCCTGCTCCCTGGAGAGTTGAAGGAGGCACTCATCAAATACTAGATTCCACAGAAATGGTCCCAGAATGGAACCCTGTGGGCAGCCTCGGGTTAGTTTGCGGCTGCAGCGAGAGTATCGAGAGTGTATCACGATTCTACCTGCCAAGTAGCTGTAAAGGAGGCGGAGTTGAGCAACCGAGACGTCCACCCCGCGAGCTCGACGCAAGATACTGGGCCACCAAAGGTTATCGAAGGCACCCTCAATGTCGAGGAAGATCGCGGCCGCATATTTATGAGAGGAATCCCTAGCGAACCGAACCATCCTAAAAACAGCGTCCTCGGTCGAGAGACCAGGTCTAAACCCGAACTGCATCGGGGAACAGTTGCCCGGATCCAGCAGGTCGCTCTTTAAGCGACCAAGCATCAACCGCTCCAGAACCTTGCCCATCACCGAGAGAAGACTGATCGGCCGGTAAGACTTCGGATCGTTAGCAGAGCGGTCACCAGACTTCAACAGAAGACAGACCGCGGCAGATTTCCAAATACCGGGAAAGTGACCAAACAGGAGACAGGAGTTGTACAAAAGTAGGAGGATGCCTGGAATGACAGACCAGGCACGACGGAGGATGACGCCAGTTATCATGTCCAGTCCCGGCGCCCCACGGGCTGGGGTAGCGGACATGGCGGCCCCAAGGTCTTCAAGGGAAAACCTCCCGATGGGATCGGCCGGATCCGGGTCCGGAGGAGGGGCAGAGAATTCGGCACGAGTGCCAACCTGCTCGGGAGAGTCGACCGCGGGGTCGTCCACAGGAAAGAGCCGATCAAAAATGACCTCCGCCGACTCGGAAGCGTCTACGGTATAAGAACCGTCAGGGCGTATGATTGAATGTGAGGTGAGAGGGCGAGTAAGTTTTCCTGAGGCAATCTTATACGATATTCCCCAAGGAGTTATCTCCATCTCCGATCGAACAAACCTCGACCAGTTGTCGAGTTTGGCTCTCCTGATGGAGAGGGAGTAGAAGTTCCTAGATGTTTTGAAGTCCGCCAATAGACGAGAGATGGTGTTCTGTGAGAGAACGTTCGACTTAGCTCGCTGATAAGCCCGTCGCTTCCTGTTGACGTCGGACTTCAAGACGGCAAGCTCCTCCGTCCACCAACCCACACGGAAGGAGGACCGAGGCACAACAGGGATGGACAACAGGGCCGAGCTGCGGATAGCGTCTGTGATAAGCCCAGCCAGACGGTCCACACAATCTTTAGACGAAGGTACCGGAAGGAAGCCGTCAAATCGCGACTCGAGCTCAGCGTCGAAAACCTCCCAGTCAGCGCGAGAGCATGCGAAACGAGGCCTATGGTCGAACGGAACTATGCTGGGAGGACCGGGTATGGAAGAGGAAAGATGGAAAAGAATAGGACGGTGATCACCTATTCCAAGGCCATCATACACACGCCAACCGCCAATAAAATCGACCAGAGGCGACGAGACCAAGGTGACGTCGATGTTAGATTCACCATTGGTTGACCAAAAGGTGGAGGGTTGGCCAGCAGTGTTGGGAACAACCAGCCTGTGGCGAGCAATGAAGTCCTCCAACGACGAACCTCGAGGGTCCCGAGAGACAGAAAACCACATGGGCGACTTCGCGTTGGAATCCATACAGATAATGTAGTGTGAGGTGTTCAGAGAGGTGATGATGAGATCCAGCCTATTCAGGAAGACGTTGATGTCCTGACTAAATTGGCAGTATACATTGAAGATATGAAATTTTACCTGTCTGTGGGTGATAAGAACTGAGGTTATGTGACAGTCGCAGAATTGAGACAGAGCAAAGATTTCGAGGGCTGGATCTAGAACTACCACAATGGACATAGGAGAAGTCCCCTGACCCGAGATCACGGAGGAGCGAGAACCGAGGCACTTGTATGGTTCTTGTATTAGCAATACATTAGTCGCTTTCTGATCGGCAAGACGACAGATAGCGGAGGTGACGTCGGCCGAGCGCTGCGCGTTGACTTGCATAAATCTTAAAGTGCTCATTGAGAGTAGTCAATGCGACTTTTGAACCGGGTGAGATGTTTATTGTAGGAGGGACAGTCATGGCTAGAGGTGTCATGATCTACTGCACCTAATCCACCAGCCCGACAATTAGCACAACAAGGGGGAGAGGACTTCGATGGACACTCTTTAAAAGAGTGACCCAGCTGAGCACAAAAACCGCAGACCTTGGGCTTAGTACAGGACCCAGAAGAATGGCCAAACTGTTGACAATTGAAGCACCGGACGATATTAAAATGATCCACCAGGTGATGTGACCCAAGATCGACGTACATTCGTCCCTTGGAGATAAACAGATTACGAAGAATCCCCGGAAGACTAACCACGAAGTGTTCCCTGTCAGCGAAACGAGATTTCAACCGAGTAACAATCTTGACCTGCAGACAGACCCGATCACGGAGGGCCTCATCCCTAACATTCTTGAGGAGGAGGTCGTCGATGAACCTCTCGTTAGAGATGATTTTGGGCACATCAAAAACCTTAATCCTCGGCAGAACCCTCTTAGGGACAGCGCAACTCAGGTGGTCGGAACCAACAAAAGCATTCCTTACAGAATCGAGATCAGAATCCGAGGGAGCCTCGACGATGACGGCACCGCTCCGCAACTTCCTAATGTTAGAAACACGTATGCGAGGTGATTTTCGGAGGACTGAGGAGACAGCCTCCTTGACATCATCAGCACTGTCAGTGGTACTAGAACTTACAATTACAGAGTGCTTTTTGGGCGGAACGTTGACCCGATTTTGCGGTGAAGACGGAGCAGAGGCGGCAACAGAGGCAAAAGAGCGAAGAGGAGAAGCAGCCGCGGCCGCGTCAGCAGGCGCAGCAGCCCTCTCCTCAAGGCGACCTTCAAGGTGGGAGATGCGAGATTGGGAAGTTATGTATAACTGCTCAACACGTGAGAAGGAAGCTAGCACGAAGTCAATTTGGGCCTTGGGGATCTTAGAAGAGGACGACATCAATTGTGACTCTAGGATCCTTCTAATTTCAAAAATGGTGTTGGCGGTAGAGAAGTCAGGAGGTTGTTTTGAACTGGTGTCAGAATTGACTGAGGGAGTAGAGGCAGCGGAATTATTCGGAGAGGGTATTGTTAAATTGGGAAGTTTAGAGGAGCGACTAGTAGAAGGAGTAGTTTTTGGTTTTTTAAATTTATCGGACATAATTGTTCCCACGAGAAGGGTCGAAAAGAAGTCGCTGAAAGGCAGTGCGCCCGTACCCAACAGAAGGCTGCATGTCCCACCGGGTGCGCCAGGTGCCCAGTGGTGAGAAAGTTAAGGATCGAGTTGCCCATCGACCATGCTGTCGCAAGCAACAGCATCCTCATCGGCACTTATCTACACCTTGAGGGGTGGGGTTTATTAGAGAGGTTGTCTCCTCTTTGAGCCGGGCAGTCAAGCCAAGCTCCCCATCCATCCTAAGACATGTCTAGGTCAGGACGGTATATTCAAGGTGGCGAGCCACCAGGTCCTCGGGTGCCTCGGGTTTGGCGATCCCCGTACTGAACATGCGAAGATGAACAGCCCCTGAGCCAGAGGTAAGGGGACATGCTCAGAAGTTGTACGTCATGGTTTTTGAGCGGGGCTCACCACCAAGATTTGTTTGTACGTGAATCATCACTGCAGTCCCGGCTCACCTAGGCTTATTTTTCAAAACCTCCAGTGAGCCAGTAGGAGCGGACAGGGTTCTATCTAGACACAGGGTCTTCGATAGAACCGGGAGCGGACGCCGCCCAGCCCAACCTAAGCATAATTTCAGCTTCCAGTTGGACGGGGGTTTTAGAGTTGCCGCCTAGCTTTCACCTAAGCATAATTTCAGCTACCGGTGAGGCTAGGGGAGCGGACAAGATGGGGCTTCACCTAGACATTTAAGTCTCCAGTGAAGCCGCGAAGACCTGGACTTCTGGATCTGAAACAGATGAAATTTGTTTAATATCATGATACCTACAATTGTTTGTGTTCGAGTGATACTACTGTACCAGAGATGCTCCTAATCTTGATCGTCTTCGCCGTTGCGGGTCGAGTAGATGTGATCGATGATGTTTTTAGCTATCTCGGATATTAGACGGAAAGAGTCGGGCGTTTGGAGCAATGACGACGGGTCAGCTGCGTGTTCATGAAGGTCGGGAGGGCGGAATGTAGTGTATTCGCTACATTCGAAGATGACGTGCGAAGACGTTTCACTCTCCGTTCCACATATGCATGTGGGTTGGGCGGAGAGGTTCAACCTATGAAGGGTGGATTTGAACGGGCCGTGGCCCGTGATCACGCAGCTGAGGTGGTAATTGGGGAGGATTTTCGGGTTTTCGGAGATGAAGTCCACTTTGGGGATCCAGAGGTGGGTGTTTCTGCCCGTGGGACCGGAGTCCCATCTTTCTTGCCATGTACTGACAAGCAGTAACCATAGCTCGTCTTTGTAGCTTTTTAGGTTTGCCTTGAAGTGTGGGTCGCAGACATCTAGCGGGCTAAATGTTTTGTTCCCGAAAGAATGGCTTAGACCACATCTGGGTTCGTACCCGGCGGCTCTGAAGTTCGCCATAAGGTCGAGCGGGATGTTCCCTGTTAGAACCTCAAGGGCCGAGGTGGCCACGGTTCTACAGGCGCTCGTCATCGGGAGGAGGATTGATCGGTGACAGGCCGAGAGATTTCGGAGGAAGTGACAATTAGAAGTCCGGTGTACCCATACAGATGAGCAGTATAGGACAACCGGTAGGAAGACGGCTTTGTAGTATATGCGGAGGGAAGTTTTGCTGTTCACAGACCCTAGGGTTTTGCTGAGTCTGCTGAATTTCATGTTCAGATTTAACACCTTGTTGCGGATGTATCTGATGTGCGGGATGAAAGTTAATCCAGCATCTAAAACTACGCCGAGGTAAAGGGTTTCATTGGACCACCGTAGGGGTCCTTCGTGGAGACGAACAGTGGGAGGACGGGATGACTGCAGTTTCCCTTTCAGGAGGACTGCATGTGTCTTATTGTAGGATATTCGGAGTTTGTTAACGTCCAACCAATTCTGGAGAGTGGATATGAGGGATGTGAGGGATTCTTCGAGACCCCGACGACTGTTGGCCTGAACTAGTAGGCCGAGGTCGTCAGCGTACGCGATGTGAATACCCCAGGTAGAGGGAAGGATGGATAAGAGTTCGTCTAAGAGCACGCCCCACAAGAATGGTCCTAGAACCGATCCCTGCGGACAACCTCTGTCGACGAGTCTTCTGAAGGTTCGATCGCCTTGGGTGAAGAAGACGGATCTTTTGGATAGGAAAGAGTTCAGGATGTTGAGATATGGGGAGCCAGGCAGTGCAGAACGAAGTCTGCGTATTACTGCAGGCCACCACATATTGTCGAATGCGCCGTCGATGTCGACGAATAGGCCAGCGACGTAGGTTTGCTCGGAAGAACGGACAAATTCTACGACGCGCCTGACGGCGTCTTCTGTGGATTTGCCATGGCGAAAGCCGAACTGGAAGGGGGACTCTTGACCTGAGGCAGAGTAAAGAGGTGAGATGCGGGCTAAAATGAGACGTAAGTAGCTTTCCCATCTCATTCAGCAGACATATAGGACGATAGGATTTGGGGTCATCAAGAGGTTTGGTTTTGGATTTGAGGGGGAGGCACACACGAGCTGTCTTCCATTGGGAAGGGAAAGCTCCAAGCCGAAGGCAGGAGTTGTAGATGGTGAGGAGGATGTCTGGATGGGATTGCCATACTCTCTTTAAAATGAACCCAGAAATGTAGTCCGGTCCAGGGGCACAATTTGATTTTGTGTTCCCAAGAGCTGTTTCCATCTCTGTCATTTCAAAAGGGCTGACAGGTGGGCCTTGAAGGCCCGAAAGATCTTCAAGGTTTGAAGATCGGAGTGTGGATTGTGTCGGAGTGTCCTCCTCGGGTTTGTCGAAAGGGATAAGACGGGTAAGGATTACCTCTACTGATTCGTGCCAAGTCTTTGTATGAGGACCCTGAGGGGTCTTCATAGAGGATAGTGTGGTAGGTGCTGAGATGCGTTCAGTTACCATTTTATAGGCGACTGACCACGGAGATCGTTGGGCTTCGATTCTTACGAACTTCTGCCAATTGAGGAACTTTGCTTGACGGATGTTCGAAACGTAGAGGTTGAGAGCTCGCTTGACTTCTAGGGATAAGGATTCGGTAATAGAGGCGGGATCGCCTCGTCGACGGGACTGACGCAATCTTTTCCTTTTACGGTTAAGATCGGTCTTTTGGACGGATAGGTTGTGGGACCACCACCCCATGCCGCAAGTAGCACGAGATGATGTGGGAATAGAAGTGCAGGCGGAGGCATAGATTGCCTTTGTGAAGAGGGAGATGAGGTTGGACAGATCGGTTTCGGTTTGGCATTCGAGAGGTAGGTTTTGGACCCGGTGATCGAGTTCGACGTCGAAGACCTCCCAGTCAGCATTCCTCGGAAGGAATCTGGGCAGATTTGCGTCGATAGGTTGGTAGGATGGATTAGAAGGATTAGAGATCTCGATAGAAATAGGACGATGGTCGCTAGTCGACCAGTCCTCTTTGACAGACCACCCTGAGACGGATGTTGCCAGTTGGGAAGTGGAAAGGGTAAGGTCGATGTTACTTTCGCCGTTTGAAGAGGCAAAAGTGGATGGAGAGTTGGGTTCGTTGAGAACTAAGAGATGATTTCGAAGAATGAAATCTTCGAGGAGAGAACCACGATGGTCTCTTGAAGAGGAGAACCAAAGCGGGGACTTGGAATTTGAGTCCATTGTGATGAGGATGCGGCTGGAGGGATTTAGCTCTAGAAGGATTCTATCGAGTCGGTGTAGGAAGGGTTCAATATTCAGTTGGAATTGGCAGTAGACGTTAACGATATAGGTTTGTGTATTCCCTTTGGAAATACAAATTACGGATATGTGGGAGTCGGACAGGAGAGGTAAGGGGACACGCTCAGCAGTGCGTATGATGGTACCTGAGCGTAGCTCTTCACCATCGTTATAGCACGTAAATCATCATTGCGTTCCTAGACTAGACTAACCGTTATGCCAAGAGTTTAGGCGCTGGACAGCTTCAGCGGCGAAAGAGGACAGTGGGGCGAAGAATGCCCGTCTGGACCCGAAAGAGGAGATCGGTGCAGCAGACTCGAGAGCCAATAATCCATGCCGACTCCGGAGATCCCTAAAAAGCGGGCAACCCCGAAGGACATGTTCACCAGACTCCGGCTGGCCACACCGGCAGAGAACGTCATCTACCAAGCCGAGAGTGTGGAGCTTACTCCTAAAAGGTCCATGACCCGTTATGAAGCAGGTGAGCGGAAAGGATGGACGGAACCACTCATTGTTGTCAATAAAGTCCACCGAGGGGAGCCACTCGAAAGTGACTCGCCCAGTCGGACAATTAAGCCAATCTGCCTGCCAGCGGGCCATGAGATGTTGAAAACACTCGTCCTCCAAACGACGAAGTTTCAGAGACCGATCAGGCGTAGCGAGAGGAATCGGAGGAAAGGTGGAATCATCCAACGAAAAGTGAAGTCCTCTCTTGAAATGGAACTTGGCCGCACGAAAGAGAATATAATATTGTACCGGGATTTTGCCGGTAATGACCTGGAGGGAGGAGTTTGCCACAGTTCGGCAAGAAGGCGAAACAAGTAACAGAAAGAAGCGCTGTGCAGAATTAAGGGTGCGAAGGACGTGCGAGTGCGAAACACGATCATACCAGGCGGCTGAACAGTAGGAGACAATGGGAAGGAAGATGCAGTTGTAGTAGATCTCAAGAGAACCCTCAGCGGAACCACCAAGGGCACGCCTAAGCCTCGAGAGCTTAGAGGCGATTGCCTGGGATTTGTCCCTCAAAGATCTAACGTGAGGGATGAACGAGAGTCCCGAGTCCACAACAACACCCAAATATCGATGTTCAGAAACCCACTCCACAGTGCCGCCCGGCAGTCGGACGGTAGGAGGACGTCTGCGGTCGAGAGCGCCGCGAAGAAGGACAGCCTTGGTTTTGCTCAACGAGACCGATAACTTATTTAGATCGAGCCACTCGAGAGTGACATCAATCAGGCGTTGAAGAGCCAGCTCTAGGGCACGACGACTGTTCGCTGAAACCAGCAGGACTAAGTCGTCGGCATAGGCAATCGCAATCCCCAACTCTCTGAAGAGTTTTAGGAGGCACTCGTCGAAGACCAGATTCCACAGAAATGGACCCAGAATGGATCCCTGTGGGCAGCCTCGGGTTAGTTTGCGGCTGCAGAGAGGGTATCGAGAGTGTTTCACGATTCTGCCTGACAAGTAGCTGTATAGGAGTCGGAGTTGAGCAGCCGAGACGCCCACCTCGCGAGCTCGTCGCAAGATACTGGGCCACCAAAGATTGTCAAAAGCACCCTCAATGTCGAGGAAAATCGCAGCGACATATTTATGAGGAGAGTCCCTAGCAAACCGAACCATCCTAAACACAGCGTCCTCGGTGGAGAGACCAGGTCTGAAGCCGAACTGCATCGGGGAACAGTTGCCTGGATCCAGCAAGTCGCGTGTTAAGCGACTGAGCATCAACCTTTCCAGAACCCTGCCCATCACCGAAAGGAGACTTATCGGCCGGTAGGACTTTGGGTCATTAGCGGACCGTTCGCCAGACTTCAACAGAAGACAAACCACGGCAGATTTCCAAATACCGGGAAAGTGACCAAACAAGAGACAGGAGTTGTAAAGAAGAAGAAGGACGTCCGGGATGACAGTCCAGGCACGACGGAGGATGGCGCCAGTTATCATATCTGGTCCCGGCGCACCACGGGCCGGGGAAGCAGACATGGCGGCCTCAAGGTCTTCGAGGGAGAACCTATCGATGGGCTCAGCTGGATCCGGGGCTGAAGGAGGACTAGAGAAGTCAGCACGAATGCCAGCCTGCTCGGGAGAGTCAACCGCGGGGCCGTCCACGGGAAAGAGCCGATCAAAAATAACCTCAGCCGACTCGGAGGCGTTGACGGTATAAGAACCGTCAGGGCGGATGATTGAATGTGAGGTGAGTGGGCGAGTAAGTTTACCTGAGGCAATCTTATACGATATGCCCCAAGGAGTTCTTTCCATCTCCGATTGAACAAACCTCGACCAATTGTCAAGTTTGGCTCGTCTGATGGAAAGGGAGTAGAAGTTCCTAGAGGACTTGAACTCCGCCAACAGACGAGAGATGGTATTCTGTGGAAGAACATTTAACTTAGCTCGCTGATAAGCCCTTCGTCTCCTGTTGACGTCGGTCTTCAAGACGGCAAGCTCCGTCGTCCACCAACCCACACGGAAGGAGGAACGAGCCACGACAGGGATGGACAACAGGGCCGAGCTGTAAATAGCGTCAGTGACGAACTGAGCCAGACTGTCCACACAGTCTTTAGATGAAGGGGCCAGATGGAAGCCGTCAAATCGCGACTCAAGCTCAGCGTCGAAAACCTCCCAGTCAGCGCGAGAGCAAGCAAAACGAGGCCTTTGGTCGAATGGAGTTATACTTGGAGGACTGGGTATAGAGGAGGAAAGATGGAAAAGTATGGGACGATGATCACCTATACCGAGACCATCGTACACTCGCCAACCGCCAACATAATCGACCAGAGGCGACGATACCAAGGTGACGTCGATGTTTGATTCACCATTGGTTGACCAAAAGGTGGAGGGTTGGCCAGCGGTGTTGAGAACAACCAGCCTATGGCGAGCAATAAAGTCTTCCAACGAGGAACCCCGAGGGTCCCGAAAATCAGAAAACCAAAGAGGTGACTTCGCGTTGGAGTCCATACAAATGATATAGTGTGTGGTGTTAAGAGAAGAGATAATGTGATCCAGCTTATTCAGAAAGGCGTTGATATCTTGACTAAATTGGCAGTATACATTAAAGATATGAAATTTTACTTGTCTGTGGGTGATGAGGACTGAGGTTATGTGACAGTCGCAGAATTGAGACAGAGCAAAGATTTCTAGTGCTGGATCTAAAACCACCACAATGGACATAGGAGAAGCCCCCTGACCAGAGATCACGGACACACGAGAACCGAGGCACTTAAGCTCACCAAAGGCGTGGAATGGTTCTTGTATTAGTAATACGTTGGCCGCTCTCTGATCGGCAAGACGACAGACAGCGGAGGTGACGTCGGCCGAGCGCTGCGCGTTAACCTGAATAAACCTTAAAGTGCTCATTGAGAGTAGTCAATGAGACTTTTGAACCGTGTAAGGTGTTTATTGTACGACGGACAGTCACGGCTTGAGGTGTCATGATCTACCGCACCCAATCCACCAGCTCGGCAATTAGCACAACACGGGGGAGAAGACTTTGATGGACACTCTTTAAAAGAGTGACCTGCCTGAGCGCAAAAACCGCAGACCTTGGGCCTAGTGCAGGACCCGAAAGAATGACCAAACTGTTGGCAATTGAAACAACGAACGATGTTAAAATGGTCCACCAGATGGTGAGACCCAAGATCGACGAACACCCGACCCTTGGCAGTAAGCAGATTACGAAGAATCCCCGGGAGGCTAACCACGAAATGTTCCCTGTCGGCGAAGCGAGATTTCAAACGGGTTACAACCTTCACCTGCGGACGGACCCTATCACGAAGGGACTCATCCCTTACATTTTTGAGGAGGAGGTCGTCGACAAACCTATCATTCGAAATAATTTTAGGCACATCAAAAACCTTGATCCTCGGCAGAATCTTCCTGGGGACAGCGCAATTCAGGTGTTCAGAACCAGCGAAAGCGTTTTTCACCGAATCTAGGTCAGAATTCGAGGGGGCCTCTACGATGACAGCACCGCTCCGCAATTTCCTGATGTTAGATACACGGATGAGAGGTGACTTCCGGAGGACTGAGGAAACAGCCTCCTTGACATCATCGGCGCTGTCAGAGGTGCTCGAACTGACGATTAACGAGTGCTTCTTGGGCGGAACGTTGACCCGAACTACCGGTGAAGACGACGGAGTGGCGGCCACAGAGGCAAAAGAACGAGGAGGAGAAGCAGCCGCGGCCACGTCAGCAGACGCAGCAGCCCTCTCCTCAAGGCGACCCTCAAGATGGGAGATGCGGGATTGAGCAGCCAAATAAAGCTGTTCAACCCGGGAGAAAGAAGACAGCACGTAGTCTATTTGGGCTTTAGGGATCTTAGATGAAGAAGACATCAACTGAGATTCCAGCATCCTTCCAATTTCAGTGATAGAACCCGCGGTCGAGAAATCAGGGGGCTGAGAAACGACGGTTTCTGGAGTGACAGCGGGAGAAGAAGCCTGTGAATTTTGCGGAGAGGAAATATGAAGACTCGCAACAGAACCAGAACGAAGTCTAGAAGGACCCAGATTAGTTGGCGTAGTGCTGCGTGCTGAGGAGGAGGGAGCACGATCCCTTGAGGCAGAAGGTTTTGGTTTTTTGAAATTCTTATCCATAGAAATCCCACGAGTAGGGCCGAAAGAAAATCCCTGATAGGCAGTGCGCCCGTACCTAGCAGAAGGCTACATGTCCCACCGGGTGCGCCAGGTGCCCGATGGTGAGAAAGTTAAGGACCGAGTTGTCCCTCGATCGTACTATCACAGGTGATAGCACCCTCTTCGGCACTTTTCTACACCTTGGGGAATGGAGATTTTTAGAGAGGTTGGCTCCTCTTTGAGCCAGGCGATTAAGCCAAGCTCCCCATCCACCCTAAGACATGTCTAGGTCAGGACGGTATATACAAGGTGGCAAGCCACCGGGTCTTCGGGTACCTCGGGTTTGGCGATCCCCGAACTGAACATCCGAAGATGTACAGCCCCTGAGGTAAGGGGACATTGAGAATCTCTTTAATCCATTCATGAGCGTCGCTAATTAGATGACGAGGTATTTGGCAATTAAATCTCCTCATCATCCGACTCCGCCAGATGGAGGGTAATGTTTTTTTAATGTTTGTGTATGTATGCATGTCTATTTCTCTTTCACGAACATAATGCGGTGACTTCAGATTAGTATGAATTGTGGGAGTTAGTATGAAGTGTGTGATGAGGCCGACCCTTTCTCGAGGTGTTGGATTGAACACCCACCTGGGGATCACTGGCATATGTTGTAAAAACTCATTTGGAGTATTTAGCCATAACTCGTCACGCTGGCTAGACTAGGTGAGGCGCTGGATTGTGACATGGCTCCCCTCGGTATTAGGAGTTGACGGGAGAACCAAGCTTCGCTTCCCCAAAGTAGACCTATCTTCTACCGTGAAATACTGCTTACCCGCTACCCTGCATTCCTGATTTTGAAAGATAGCGTCTATTGTTCCTGGTTTATCACCTTGAACCAATGACTTGACATAACCCCAAAGAAAATAACCCGTTGGAGTTATGTCGCATGATCTTGGAGGCCAATTAATTGGGCCATTTCTCGAGATGATGTTATCGCCAAATATTTCTTTCAATAAATCAATGATTATGGTCAAGTGGCTTCAGTTCTTGAAACAGTTGGAACTTGTATGGGTGTAGACTTTACGCAGAATTTTTCATCTAATGGATGCACAGAGTCCAACTTGTTATGAACGTCGACGAATAGACAAATCTGGATCTTCATCAACACTATCACTTACGGCAGCGATATTTCCTTCTGTACGTACAGTTCTTTGTCCTGTTGTTTTTATTGTTGCATCAAGTAAAGAAAATGTTCGGCGAATAAGGTGCTCTGATGGACCATTATGTATACCATAAATTCCACGAAGTGCTCTTGAGTTTGGCGAATCGAACACTGATTTTGAAAATAAATGTCAACACTTTGTAATCGTTGTTGCGGCGTGAGTCTTTACATGATAATATGTTAATGCTTACTGCATTTCTAGGACTCAATCAGCAAAGATACGACGTTGTTGATGATCAGCTTGAGTTCTTGTGTAAACTGAACTTTATGAGCCTTAGGACCCAAATCTTTATGCAAAATACGGTGTGATCACGTTTGTGGAATGCCTAATTCCGAAGAACGAGGAGGAATGAACAAGCCTGGTTTTTCTTCAAAACTCGGCTAACGCTGCTATATTTTCGGCAGTTCTCGAGCGACGAGCACAGGTTTTATTCTTCACATCACTAACTTGTCGCAAAAGCTCAAAGGACCCCGCACTTTCCCTAAGGCAAATGGCGTTCCTTCAAATGTTCTAAAATGTTGGTATAATGTAGTAATCGACCTACTGATCAAAAGTGTCCATGGCCCCAACTCAATGCTTCGACAAGTTTTTGAGATACAGGGCGTTGAAGTTGAGAATTACCCACTTTTACTACGCTCGTATCTCGGAATAGAATCGAATGAACTCCAATTTTTCTCAAGAACCATTTCATTTCATTTCATTTCATTTTGAGCAACCATATAGACTATAGAGGAATATGACCGAAAATCGTTACGAATACAGGGTTATCCATAATTGAATGCATGCCCGATTTTGAAAGTATAAAATGTCAGTTCCATAGCGAGAACGTTCGCAAAATGAACCATTTTACTAGTGAATAATATACACGAGCTCTCTTGGAGAGAAGAAATGGACTGCTGTACCAATTCGTATCGCCTCGAGAATCGAAGAAAAAATGGATGTTTGATAGAAAATAAATACCACAAAGCAAATACTGAAGAAATGGTACTTACGGTTGTTCAATTGACTTTGTAAAGGGTGGCGATCTAAAGGCCGACGACGTGGAAAGTATTTGTAAAGGACTTCGAGCTAAGCCGTGTAAAAACAATGCGACTGAAGGCAGGTGTGCTTGCGAACTGAGCAGGTATATGCTTGTGGGATTTTTGCAACAGCCATAGAATCGCACAGCGCACAGAAAATCTCGGTCTTTTTCTAAACCGAGTAAGCCCATTCTATATATAATCTTTTATCATTATTATTATTATGTATTTGGTAAGAGTTAGGAAAAATTCTATAAACTCAAATAAAATTAAAAATAGATAGAAATGCACATAGCTAGACAAAAAATAGTATAAATTACAATTGAAAATAAAAAAGCAATATATAACAAAAGCAAGAAAGAGAAAAAAACTTCATCTTAAGTTTGGCGACGATCGACTCTGCATCCACCTGTCAAATCGGTTTTTGAACGAGTTGACAGAGTATGCCGCCACAATGGCAGACGGTAGACGGTTCCATGAAGAAAACACTCTGTTGGACAGGAAGTGTTCTCTCTGAGTCGTCCTGAAATTCTCCCTTCGCAGCTTGTATCTGTGGCCACGCAGACGTTCGTCATCATTCAGAGTGAACATTTCACCCAGATCTACGTTAAAAAGACCGTTCAGAGCTCTGTAGGTGATAATGAGGTCACCTCGGGCCCGTATGTCTGAAAATAAGGGGAGATCCATAATAGAGAGCCGTTCAGGATAGCTGGGTCGCAGTACACCATAGGGTAATCTGGTCGCACGACGCTGGACACTCTCGAGCAGCTCCACATCGCGAACCAGAGACGGAGACCAAACTGCCCCGGCATATTCCAGGATTGGGCGCACATAGGTAGTGTATAGAATTCTACAGGAGGCCGGATCGCAACGGGAAAATGATCTGCGCAGCAGATAAAGAATTCTCTTCGCCTTGTTAACGGTGTGCAGGATGTGATTGGACCAAGATAGATCATCGGAAACCACGACTCCAAGGTCACAATGAGAGGTTTCGGTAGAAATCGTATGGCCGCTGAGAAAATAAACGTCACCAGGATTGTTTCTTCCCACGTGAATGACCGAACACTTCGAAAGATTTAGAGGCAAACACCAATTCACAGACCAGTCGTAGAGGGCATCGAGGTCCCTCTGAATGGCACCAGGGTCCCCAAGCGGATCACCAAAGAATTTAGCATCATCGGCAAAAAGCGAACAATTAGATCGAGTGGTTCTTGGCAAATCCGAAGTGCAAAGAAGGAAAAGAAGTGAGCCTAGGACTGAACCCTGGGGGACCCCACTTACCACTGATCTCGTGCGCGAACGCGAAAAGTGCGGTCAGAGAGGAATGACCTAATCCACTGAAGGAGGGAACCCCGAATACCCAAACTCTCGAGCTTGAGAAGTAGACGCCTGTGTGGAACGCGATCGAACGCACGAGAAAAATCGAGGTAAACTACGTCAACAGGAACACCCCCGTCTAGCATTCTCGACCATTCATTCACACACAACAAAAGGTTCGTCAACACAGAACGGCCAGGCAAGAAACCATGTTGTTCCTCTGGAATTTACCTGCTATCAAGCGCGAATTGAATGATTTTATCCAGGATTATCCTCTCACATAATTTTGCGACAATGGGTACCAAAGTGATAGGACGGTAGTTTTTGGCGTCCAATTTATCGCCCGATTTGAATATAGGGGTAATAAACGCCATTTTCCAACAGGCGGGTAGGGAGTGAGAAGAAAGAGATTTGTTGAACAAAATGGATAATGGTTCAGCCAGGGAAGATGCACAGTACTTAAGGACCTTCGAGGAAACTCCATCTGGACCCGGAGAAGAAGAGACGTCCAACTGTTGGAGATGATTCAGAAGAATGGCAGGAGTGAATTCAACGTCACTCAAAATAGCAGCTGGATTCCCAGCCAACAGCCTCGGCAACAGAGGAGGCTCCAGAGAAAATGAGGACTCAAAAACGTCGGCTAGCTCCTCTGCAGATGTCAACGGCGAAGAGGTGACATCGCCATGCTTGTCTCTGACTAGTGGAATGGAGACCTTCGTTTTTAGGGATGACCTCAGATATTTGAACATTCGCTTACGATCACCAGAGGAGACCAGTTTGGACTCAAATTCAGACTTAGCTCTTTTGATCACGTCTGACAGGTAATTGGAGTAATCTCTATGTGCTTGGTAAATATGAATAGACTTATGACGCATATATCTCTGCCAAATCGCTTTTTTATGTCTAATCATCATGAGGATGGTATGATTGATCCAGGGTTTGGCAGGCACGCTGACAACTGTCTTAGATTCGGAGCAATCATCAATCACAGCCTTGGTAGTGTCTAGAAAGATGTTCCACATCGCATCAACGTCGGCACAAGGAGAAAGAATCTCACTCCAATCAACATCAAGAGCTTCGAGTAGAAGGTCAAAGTTTACCGTCTTGATCACTCTCGTACTTTTGGTACTTGAAGAACCCAGAGACAGTTGTATTTTGGATGAGAGGGTGACATGGTCAGACTTACCGAAAGGAGGAAAGTAGTCAAGTTGCGATACCAGGTCATTGCTGTTGACCAGAATAAGATCGAGAAGCGATGGCTTTTGGCCATTTCGAAATCTGGTGGGCTGCGTTACTAACAACTGGATGAAGTTGATGAACTTTGTGGTATATAAAATAAAAAGTATGAATTTTGAACAACTAGATATGTTGTTGTTACATCGAAAAAACCTGAAATACCCAGAATCCATAGAGGGTGATCCATTAATATAGAAACTATTCATAATGAAGGTTGAGTGGACACCCTGTATTTTTGGGTTGATTCAAGGTGTTCGTTTGATTTTTTCAGAACATCTCATCATAGACTTCAAAGAATACAGGATGATTCAGTCAAGAAATAATTTGTGAACCTCACGAAAATACTCAAAAACCACCTTTTTTTCACCGCCCTCTATTCCAAGATTAACTCCGTTGACGTGGAAATTTTTTTCACCACTGTCTTTGATATAAAAATATCAATACGGCTGAGAGTTTTCATCCAATTCCTATGACCACATTTTTTTATGCTGGAATAAGAATATAATAACATAAATAAATAATTTTCATATAACATAAAAAAATATGGTCATAGGAATTGAATGAAAACTCTCAGACGTATTGATGTTTTTATATCAAGTACAATGGTGAAAGAAAATTCCCATCGCAACCCGTCTCACTCACTTTGTGATGGTAGGCTGCCATCTTCTAGTGCAGAGACCGGCCACCTCAACGCAAGGTAACATGCCCCATGCTGCGTCACACAGCCTGCATTCGCGAGGTCTTGGACTGCTACCTCCCACGGCTAAATCAGCATGGCCAAAGGTGTATAGGTGCACATCAGAGCCAAATTTCCATCTATACGACGACGATCTCGATAAATATCGCTAGACTTAGTCACTACCAGGGGAGTGTTGTAGGGATCTACATCTCCCTAGCCGCTCCTCGTTCCCGCATAGATGTGGCGCGGTTCTACTTCCGCGCGATAGAACGGCCGCATCGATTTTATGTACCGTGTCCCACGCTTGATCGATGCGGCGGGTGGAATCAATTCCCCCGCGCCACCCACGTCTACAGCAGGCTCCTATCAAGCTAAAAATCGTGACCAAAATTTGTAGATCAAAACGGCTTTCTAGATTTCAGATTCTGGTCTAGTTCCGGAATAAATCCGCAATTTTCATCGGTCGTGGCGCTACTGCGGCAACGACAGATAGCTCGACTCCTTTCGGGAGAAATGAAAAGCCGCACAAATTCTCGGATTTTCGATCGACAAGAAAGTCTTAGACAAAATCTAATCAGTACCAACACCGGGTATTCTATGCATCTATGTTCAAAGGTAGGAGCTGGAACGAAACGTGGAATGCCCTATAAATCAAGAGGTTTGTGGTCCTCGCAAACATCCACACCGAAAACCCACATATGAAATAGGTGCTTGAGGAATTTAACTTGGATATTTTCCTACCGATCAATATAAATACTGTAGTTAGGGTTCCAAATTACGGATCCAAAGCTAAAGCCGGGTCCAGACTATGTAACAAAACATGTTATCAACAAAGTTATA
This sequence comes from Adalia decempunctata, assembly GCA_951802165.1. Taxonomy (NCBI): domain Eukaryota; kingdom Metazoa; phylum Arthropoda; class Insecta; order Coleoptera; family Coccinellidae; genus Adalia; species Adalia decempunctata. The sequence continues at coordinate 29,067,732 of OX637703.1, read as the reverse complement.
CAACAAATGTGTTATACAACTTTGTTATATAACTTGTTATAAAATAGCAGAGACATCCAGACTATGTGACAAAATAAAACTAAACAACAGTGCTCAACTGGAAGCAGTGGCATCTGTAGTATTGAAAATGACCTCAAACGTAGAGGATGTCATTTTGGCAGCAGCAGCTTGCGTGATTTTATGTAGGCGACGAGTGAAATCTAAACGGAGATTTTGGGTACGGCCATCGTTGAGAGCTAGAGGAAAATATAGTGGAACAACTCTTTTGAAGGATCTAGCAATGGATGACATAGACCCATTGACAGGGGACATTAAATGTGATGGTAGTTTTAAAAATTTCCTAAGGATGCCAAGTTCTGATTTCGAATACCTCATAAATCAAATCGGCCATAAAATTGGCAAAAAAGACACGACATTTCGAGATGCAATACCAGTAAAAGAAAGATTGGCGGTTACGTTGAGATTCTTAGCAAGTGGAGATTCCTACCAAAGTTTGAGCTATTTATTCAAATTTTCTAAGCAGAGTATTTCGAATATTGTACCAGAAGTGTGCGACGCTCTCATCGACTGTTTAAGCGACAAAATCAAAGTAAGTACATAGGAGTTTTTAAATCTCTTTATTCATTCAATTGGAAATAGAACAGATCAGGACATTTATAAATTCAGAAGCATTTGTGTGAAGCTTAATTCCTTCTCACTCATATCTTCTGCACCTGCGTATGATTGAGTATCATTGTCAGTTTGAATTGGTGAAGTAGCGGATATATTTGTAGCGGGCGTCATGGTAGATGACCCAGGTCTATTGTATGATTGGGTGTAAGTGTCTATTGTAATTGGTGAAAGTGGAGTAGATGCAGATGTATCGGATGCCGGAGTAGTAGATGACTGAGTTCGATGGTATGTCTGCTATCTCCGCTCGGTAGAGAGCATTATTTATTTCATATTTCGCGAGGACTAGAATCGACTTGCTTTTGAGATTCCGCAAGATCCCGGCTACATAATATGCAACGTATAGTGAGTGTTGCGAGGGATTGATGATAACGAAAACGTTTACAAACACTGGCTATGAATCCTAGCATTTTATTAGCATTTTTAGGCCCCAAATGGAACCCCTGAGGAATACCAGAGGTGAGGTTTTAAGGGGTGGGATAGCGTTCACAGACATCTGATTGACGTCTGTCATCCATATGAGAACTGAACCACCTCAGCAGATTTCAATAGACACCGACCCCAGCAAGCCTCCGAATCAAGATACCATGTTATAAGGATCCTCTATTGCTTGATCTTAGACAGAAATTGTTCTTTTGTATGTGATGTCACAATTCAAGCGCGAATATTAATGATATGATGTATGATAAAAGGTTGGAACATTTGAAACAAGCATATGTTGGTGAAAAAATTCGGAATTCAAGTTGTAAAACAAAGACATCATGGTCTTTGATAAACTCCTTCACTGGAAAGAATATAGTTAAGCAGAAAATTGTACCAAGTGGTAACTCAAAAGAAACATCAAACAAATTTAACAACCATTTCATTAATGAAGCTGCGAAAATTAACGCTCTGCCTTCGACTGAGTAATCAACAACTATGAATAGACGTTTAAGTAGTAAAGAGTTCCAAAGCCCTTTTTCGAATTTCCAAATGAAGAGTTCCAAAAAAGTAAGAACAGGCTTTATTTTTCAGGGATCCGGAGCATCGAGAACAAAAACACTGATCCTCAATCCAAACTTGATTTTTTATTTCTCAGGACAACGTTTCGAGGGCTATTTCCCTCATCATCAGGTCTAGAAAGATAAAATTTTGGTGGTGACCTTTTACAGAAAAGCCAAGAAAATGTGATGATGAATCTTCCTCTTACCAGTCCAAGTTTTAAAATTTACAGCGATGACATTTGAGTCAATAAAAAACATTATACAAAACAAGAAGAACAAAACACTTGACAGGTTTCACATTTGAACAAATAAAATAAATGTAACATATATCTCAAACTATTGTAACTGTGGATGATGTGTACAATAGCTATGGCGTGTGAGAGACTGAAAAACAAATCTCTGACTTATGTGTAGAAAGTTGATTTTCTTTTTCTGCATTGGTTATCCTTAATTAAATGATTCCATTGATTGACGATTTTGAAAAGAATTAAAAATAAGATGATAAACAGAATCTATGTTCAATGGAAGACTCTATGCAAGGTTAACCTCAAAGTTTATTTTTATGGATAAATAAACAGAACGTTATAATTTTGAAAATTATTTCTGAGAAAGTAATAATTTTTTTTGTCTTAAACCGTCAACCTCAATCTTGGAGTTCACATTATCTGGGTTTAAATATATATATATATATATATATATAGAGACAATTCACCGCCGAGAAATGATAATTCAGCAAAATAAGGGTATGCGGCGTATGGCAAATGGTAATTGAAAGACCTTTTTAGCGAATACCTATATTTCGACACCAATTTGTGTCATCCTCAGGGTCTGAAAATAGGTATTCGCTAAAAAGGTCTTTCAATTACCATTTGCCATACGCCGCATACCCTTATTTTGCTGAATTATATATATATATATATATATATATATATAGGAATTAATTGATAGGTTCTCGGCAAGGAAAGGGGCCACTATAATTGATGCACAACCAATTTGCTAACTGTGTCTATATTTCGGACATCGATTATGTCCTTCCTCAGGACTCTACAAAAAAAATCCAGAAATTACAAACAATAAATCTAAAATGAAACAATTTTACACTTACAGCTAACTAGGCTGGAATTAAATTAGACCATAACTGTGAATGTAGTGCGTGACAGGAACGAACAATCATGGTAAGTCATAAACAAATTAAAATAATAACCAATTGATATTGATAAAATGTCGCAAGGAAAATATTTCTTCATATATTCCAGAATGAGGTTATAAGGTGGTAACCATAGAACATCAAAATGTCAACGAGGTAAAAGAAACCGACAGGACACAGACTGAAGACGACAGCCACAGAAGGACAAGCGACAGAAGAAAGAACTGTCAATGACACATATACCAGGTATCATCAAAAAATTAGGAAACGAGGTGTAAGCAGATCGTAGGGTCATTGACAGTTCTTTCTTTTGTCGCTTGTCCTTCTGTGGACGTCCGATATACGTCGAATTGTCTTGCTCAATTCTCGGTGTATTTTGACGTTATGGCACGTCCTGAGTCCGTACACCAATTTTTGCCGATGACGTCAGTTACTCTCATCTTGTACAAAATCGCATATTTCAATTCAACCAACGCACGATCGTGGCGCTGACTACCACTTTCCGCGTATATGTTATATACATCTTCCCTATTTCATATTGAGAGCATTTGAGGACATGAAGTTTGGCAACATAGTCTTATAATAATTCTTATACAGTGCGATTAATGGACGTCCGTTATACTCTGTTATCGGAAAAAAATTGTTTTGAATGCGCGACCTCGCTTCTCGATGAAGTGTTTGGTGCTGCATTTGTGAATACCTATGAAAATCGTCTATCCAGATATCGCCGTGTGATAAACTTTGGGAAGGAAAGGGGATCATAGTATGTGGATTTACTGATTGAATTCGTGTTCATTACACCCAAACTACAGGGTGTCCCAAGTTCGAGTGCATATTAGACGTTTCTGGAGAACTGAACATATTTTAAATCTGAAAATTGATATTGATATTCGAAATTCTCTACAGAGCTAAAATATTTTTGGAGCCTGAGCACCTCCGGTTATACAAGGAGTGACAATAAATTTGTTGGAATTTTTTTTTTTCATTTTTACGTTTCCTATATGATTGAGTATTCAATGCTGGATACATTTCTGGTGAAACTATTGTATTCATTCACATGGTTTTCGAAATATCGAAACCAAATCTGAAAGAATACCAAATATTCATAGTCAGTAGTATTATGTTCATTTTTCTTGTTTTAAACATCCCGAGTGTAAACCGTTCTCACAACTTCAAAGTAGAAGCACGTGGAAAGGTCATGCAACTTTTGAATTTCATAAATATCATCACAGGGTGTTTCAAATTTTGTGTCGAAAACTTTGATCAAAAATTGGCCATAACTTCTGTTTTTCAAATCAGAACCCTATTTTTTTAAGATTGCGTTGGATTCTGCGGAGAAAAATAATGATAGCACTTTTGCTCCTAAAATACAGACATTTCTGAGTTATTTGAGATTTTCTGAATCGATATCATGCCAATTTTCATATTTAAAAAATGTCCAGTTCTTCAGAAACATCTAATAGGCACTCGAACTTGGGACACCCTGTATACATGATGCTGTATTATTTTCTTTCTTTCGTTTTGAAAATTCTTGATCTGCATTATAAATCATTTTTAGTCAATTTAATGCATATTAAATCAAAAATAACGAATAATCAGTGTGTGGGGATGAAATCCATCATAGAAATTGAAATGAATCGCTGTACACGATGACCGGCGATAAAAGCAAAGAACACGTTTCAATGATTCTCTAAATTTATTTAGATTATTCAACTATTGAAGCAATATCGATATTCAGCAATATACAGGATGTTCCAAGTTCAAGTGCCCATCAGACGTTTCTGGGGATCTGGACATATTTTGAATCTGAAAATCGTGACTGTGGTATCGTTTGAAATTCCCTACTGAGCTACTGAGCAATATTTTTGGATCGTGAGCACTCCCGATTATACAAGGAGTAAAAATATCTTTGTTCGAAAATATTTTCTTCAATTTTTCCGTTTCGGTTATGATTGAGTATTGGATGCTGAATACATTTCTATTAAAGCCATTGAAATATCGAAAAAAAGCGAGAATAAAAGTCAATGATTCGAAGTTATTATTATGTTCATTTTTCTTGTTATCAACATCCTGAGCGTAGATCGTTCTCCTAACATCAAAGCAGTGCACTGTCGAAAGGAAATATGATCATAGGGTGTTTCAAATTTTGTGTGTCGGAAACTGTGATCAAAAATTGGCATTACTTCTGTTTTTCAAAGTTGAACCCTATTTTTTATGATAGCGTTGAATTCTGCGAAGAAAAACAGGGAAAAGATGTTCTCGCTCCTTTAATTGATGTAAAATAATTATTTTTCTTCCAGAATCCAACGCAATCATAATTTTTTTTTTATTTGAAATTGAAACTAGACCATTCACTTGCTAAGTGGCCACATTCGTTGAAAACGCAGAGGCAGGTTTTTGTTTGCAGGAAGACACTCTTTGGCGCATAATTCATTAGTGAAATAGCCACCCCCTGAACTGAATGGCTCCAACCCTCGAATTTTAAATAGAGAAGATAGATTGTGTCATACCTCATATAAAAGCTTATTACGTCAGCTTTCCATTTTGGTACTTTTTTTGAGTATTGGATTGAATTTGACTCAGAAAGAATGTTTATTATATTATGTATTTCCTGATCCGCGATAAGACATCCACATTTTCTTGGAATTTTGATTATTTCTTCAACTATAATTTCTTGGAAATTGTCGTCACGAAATGAGTGGCTATCCCTCTCGAATTTTCAATAATGAGTGGCCATATGATATATAATTTGAGATGAATTGTACAAAGAGATGAAGTGATGAGCGTTACATTGATTTATAACATGACCAATCCTCTCTAGTAAAAATTCAAAAGGGGTAGCCAACCCGCTTAGGGATGGCTATTTCTCATCTAAACGGCAATTTCTGAGAATCCATAGTTTAAAAAAAAATAATAGTCATAATTTCAAGAAAATATTCATGGCTTATCACCAATCAGAAAATATTTTCATTCACTCAATATAATTATTAACATCCATCAAATAATCAAATTTGATCCGATTTTCGATTTTCATAGGCGTTATTATTACACATTCTATCTTCCCTATTCAAAATTTCATTAATTCGATCATTCCACCAAGTTAACGTTTCAGGAGAAAAGTGCAAAATTGTTGTATTTAAATTCGAAGGAAAAACACGGCTACAATATCAATTATAAGGAGTGCATTATTTCAAATTAGAAATTCGAATTCTTTCGGATTTGCATTGTTCGGAATAAAATTGATGTAGGTAAGAGTTCAGGAAATAAATTTATTTTAATACTTCACCATGCTTCAAATAATCGTAGTACATCATAAAATTAATAGAAATCGAATAAGATATTCAAAAGGCTCAGCAAATCACTCATTTGAATCTTTGTGGGGTTTAACACAAAACACGAAGAATCTATAGAGGCACTTGTATAAATATTAACTTATTATTATTAATCAAAAAAATATCGTTTGACTTGCGTATGTTATAATTTTTTTAATAACATTTCATAATTATCCACATACCAATATGTGAATTTTCACCGAATGGAATTTGGTGTCATACTGAGATATAATTTCTTTATCTAAGAAAACAATCTAACGATTCAAAAATATTTCAGAATTTGACGAAGTTGCATCCCTACATTCTGTTTTGTTTTCGCACAAATTAATTAGATTCCAATTCACCAGATCTTGAATAAGTGAATTCAGGTCCGACTATTGTATATATATACTCCGTACAGAGTCAGCTTTTTCGACGTCCATTACATTAGTGTGAATTTTCATAGGCCGCTTTTTGGACGTCCATATATACATGCCTAAATGATATTATGAATTGATTTATTATGATATTATGATATTATTCGTAAAAAACATAAACGTGATTCCAACTGTTCTTATATTTGAAAATTAAACCCTAACTAGAACATATAAATGAAACAAAAATGGAATTGCATCATCTGAATCCTTACGGCGATTCCTATCAGATTGAATCGGACTTGACCGAAGAAATGCGAAATTTTAGCGGGAAAACGGGTAGAATTAAGGAGATCTAATAACTGCAGCAATTGTTAACTTTCTTTAAGCGCGTTCGGCAATGACATCTGACTGGTCCGATTGATCTGAACCGTTCGTTTATTACATCCAGATTGAGGGGAGTACACATCTGGACCGTTCGGCAAGAAAATCTGATCAATCGGATGTAGATCTTTTTGCTCGGTGTATTTCGACGGAGGAAACGGATTTTTTTCCACAGAACAGAAACAGAAATTACTTTTCGGCCTTTGTGAATGGATTTTTTATCCCGCTTCGAATATTCTTGAACAGTCTGTTGAATTTTCGTGTCTTATGTTATTTGTTGTGTACTAATAAATAAAAAAATGTTGTTTGATAAAAAAATAATGATTAAAAATATTGAATCATCTCAACCAAGGGGTAGAAATGTTGAGAACTATAACAAAAGAATTAAAATAGTACCCAGACTACCTCTACGGACGAATAGACCTTTAAGCTCTAATTTAATATCTGGCTTGGGTAAGGCGTTACATACGTCAAACAGAAAAATCGATCTAAATGCTCCGTAGCGTTCGTTTATTACAGAAAAATCTGACAAATCTGTACAATCTGTTATCACGTGACTAAAAAATCCGTCCGCTCTCGGAGGCTATTGCCGAACGCGCTTTTTGTTTCGGCCGCCGGCGCCGGGGGGAAGTGATTGTGGGGTTACTTTCCTTGTAATGTTGCATCGATAAGACCATCTCTCACATGTTGTTGCGCGATTTGATATAATTCGAAAATAAAACAAACAGCCAGAGTGAATAATCAAAAATAGAGAACAAATTTTCCTTAATGTATTGCCTTATGGAATACCGAGACAATGGTTTAACAACTACCACTCTACATTAATCTTGCATTAACTAGGTAACCTTTTCACTTTTTCTTGTTTTTTCATATTCTAAGTTGTTGTATTCTCTTGTAGCCCTGAAGAAGAAGTCGATAGACTTCTAAACGTTGGCCTTGTTTTAAGATTTTAATAAAGTTCTGTCCAAATACCCGATATTTGAATTCCTGTGTCTAATAACATCGTTTCAGTGTTGTTGTGTGTGCTGGTATATAATCGTGCACTGTGCACACATAAAATAATAACTTACAGTACGTCCAGAAAGTCTTGTACTAGTTGGATTAAAATTCAGGTATGAGGTTTTGAACGAAACGCTGAAACACATCAAGCTGTGCACTTTTTGAGACCGATTTCATGCATACAGATTGATTCATCAAGGTTGGACGTGGTCCTACTTTCTTATTTTAAATTTCAATTCTATTATTTCATTTCTGCATTCTTTTTGAAATTCTCAATTATTTTTGATGCAGCCTTTTGATAGCCTATTTCCAAATTGAATGGTTTTCCATAGATCGGTGATTGAATTTTGTAATTACGCGAGTATGAAACAATAATATTAATTTTTGAAACGAAGGCCGAAGTACCCTTTGGAACACGTCAAGGTATTTACCGAAATGCGCATTTTTCAAGACCGATTTCATGCATACTGGGTGATCCATAAAGCCTGGGCGTGTACCTACTGTTTTATGGATAACCCTTTATGAAAAAATGCGAATATTGATAAATACGTGTTTCAACGTGTATTTCAATCTTTGTTTCAAAAATTATCATAATTGTTTCATACTCGCATAATAACAATATTCAATCACTGACATCCAAAAATTCCCTTTGATTTTGAAATAGGGTAACATATTATATCAATAATATTTAGAATTTCAAAATGAATTCAGAATTGAAATTGAAAAAAAAATGGGGTGCCCCTTTGAAATAAGAAACTAGGACCGCTCCCAAGCTTCATAGATCACACTGTAAGCAAAAAATCGGTCTCGAAACGTGCACATGCGATAATTTGTTTGACGTGTGTCAGAGTTTATTTTTCGCAAGTTTATATGTACCTGAATTCAAATCGAATTTGTGCGAGACTTCATGGACGCACAGTAAAATAGGGTAGTAATAGGTATTATATAACATAATATATTATATACTATATAATACCATCAGAATTGAAATTCTTTCGCCAGAATTACTCTATTTTAATATGGAAATGAGCAATAAATATTGAAAATATTCATGAAAAATAAAGACAAGAAATTTGCTAAACATAAATCATTGATGAAAATATAGAGATTCATGAAGGTTTCGAGAATGCAAAAATCAGATGGAATTCTTTTCGATTTCCTCAGAAAATGAATAATTCGATGAACTGAGAATTGAAATAGGCATCATTTCAAGTATGGAATAGAATGTTAAGGGAAAAAAACTTCAAATTCGAGAAAGATTTCGATCGAAAAATTTTATTCTTTGCAATTTCACCCTTAGAAAATACGGTTCTTCATAAAAGTTTTTTTTTCCATCGTTTTCTATCACTAATTAACTGAGCAAACTGGCAGACATATCGAATCATTTCATAAAATGTTTATGTCTGCATACTGACTACTCTGAATTAACCTTGTTGATTATTTACAATCCTTGTTCTTAACCATTCAGAACTGAATTAGTGATAATTAATTGTAAAAATTTCATCACTATATTTCGTTTTCATTTTCAGAGTAGAATATCGTCCATATAAAAATCGAATAAAGTTCCTTCGAAATAATTGAGCTATCAGAATAACGATGCAGGCATATTTCCTACTGCGTAATAAAATAAAAACGTTTGGTCGTCAAATGAACTAATTTAATACAGTTGGATGTATATGCGAATTTGGATCGATAGAATTCGTGCACAAGCTCAAAGGCAACACTGTCGGACGTCTAAGAAACGCAGAATGAACGCATTATATGCTTTCGGTCGTCAACTTGAACGAGGATGAAAGGGTATGAGATAGCACTGAAACAACTGAAAAAAAATTGGTGTATGAGAAAAACTGAGTACGGTTGCTGAACCCATAGCGGCACTCTTTATTATATACTTCATGACATTCACAAGAATGCGCCTATTTCTGATGGACGTTATAAGCCTGGATTTATACTGGACGTCTATCAGCACCAGGATTTATATATATATATATATATATATATATATATATATATATATATATATATATATATATATATATATATATATAGGAATGATAGATTTCTTGTGCTATATTTTATAAATTGTAGGTTTAGATTTCTTGGGTTTAGAGCACAGTAAAACTTTAGATATTCACGTTTAATTGCTTTTTAATCGACATATGTTTCGTGAATATCTAAAGTTTTACTGTGCTCTAAACCCAAGAAAACTAAACCTACAATTTATATATATATATATATATATATAGACAGGATCCTTAAGGGTCTTGTGGATGAAATAAAGGGCCAAAATTAAAAGTTCATTCTCCTTTTATTCTTAGTCGACGTTTCGGCTCAATTTTGAGCCTTCTTCAGGACTCTAAAACATTGTTACATTGCAATGATTTCAGCAACAATTTTTAATTAAAAGAGCTCACCGAATATAGAGGTTATACAAAAGCCAGTCAACATCAACAGGCATCAAAATCTATGGAATACACAAAAACAAACGCAGAGAAACCGATCGTGCAACGGGGTATTCTCCTCATGGATCTTACAAACAGGTAAGTACGATTTACAATCTTATTTCTTCCTACAACAATTTTTCAGCTGGAGTCAGACACGTGAAACGCAAAACAACAATTTGAGGTTAAAACACAGATCACATACATAACCATAGATGTCATTTATACATAAATTTCTTTTTTCTCTTTTAATTTTTAGGTGACAACTAGCGAGTACAGTTACCAACTTAAACTAATCTACACTAAAGGAATTCATCAATTGGCCATTCCTGAGATCACATGACATCAGGTAAGAATAAATATTGCTTAAGTTTTCTACATCCCTTCTAGAATTCATGACATTTTGAGTTTTTTTAATGTGGTACATTTCCAAAAAAGATCTTTTATATAAATTCCTCTCAAGTTCCAAAATACTAGCCTCTTCATAATTCATTACATGACTAGTTGTCCGACAATGTACCGCCAACGCACACTTTTTACTTGGATTCTTTATATCACTTTTATGTTGCGCTATTCTTTTTTTAAGTTGTTGGGATGTTTGGCCCACATACTGTGCATCACAAGATGAACAAGAGATCTTGTTCACCACGCCAGACATTTTCATGTATTCTATTCTATCCTTAACTTTTGAAAACAATTTTTTTATATTAAATTGATTTTTTACAGCTATCTTAACACTATGATCTCTCAACACATTTATCAACCTGTTGGTGACACCATGTACTAAAGGTAATGACGTATATATGATCTGCTCTCTATCCTCACCCTGTACATGAGACACCTCATCCGACACAACTGCCAAACCCTCAACCACCTCAACCAAGTGTTCTCTATTGGATGTACTGTGGATTAACCTACTCAACAGTGGTCTCGGATAACCATTTTTTAACATAAGCTCATGAAGAATTCTGAGATTCTTTGTAAGAAAACTTGGATGTGACAACTTTTTAATTCTCTGTTTCATACCTAATATTAAGTTTATTTTCTGTTTCATAGGATGACTGGACAAATAATTAATGTACCTTCCCGAGCTCATGCTTTTCCTATACCAATCAACCATCAGTCTGTTATTATCAGTTCTCACCACAAGTGTATCAAGAAAAGGAACAGACCTATTTGTTTCCTCCTCCAATGTAAATTTTATATGTTCATTATAATTATTAAACTTATCTAATACAAACTGAGTCTTGTCATGGGGTACTGCACAAATTATATCATCCACATATTTCTTAATTATAGGAATATCAAAAGGAATATCTTCCAATACTCCATCAAGAACGAAGTCCATAACAATCCTGGCCAATATGGGACTGAAGGTAGAGCCCATGGGGGAACCAAAAACCTGACTAAAGATTTTACTGTCAAAGATGAAATAGTTTGAATTGAAAAGAAACCTGACAATGATGATGAAATCATCCCTTGGAATTTCTGTATGTAAGGCAATATCTTCCCATCTACTTTCTATTGCTGTAATTGCCAATTCTACAGGGATATTGCTAAACAGTGAAACAACATCCAAACTTATCAGCACACTATGTTCAGGTAATTCCATATTATTAACTAAATTGGCAAATTCGAAACTGTCTTTCACAAAATATCTGTCATTGGTATCGTGTACAGACTCTGACAAGATTGAAGCAATGAACGATGACAGAGCCGAGGTGGGAGTATTAATGCTGGAAACTATTGGTCGAAGCGACAAAGTAGGATTGTTATGGACTTCGTTCTTGATGGAGTATTGGAAGATATTCCTTTTGATATTCCTATAATTAAGAAATATGTGGATGATATAATTTGTGCAGTACCCCATGACAAGACTCAGTTTGTATTAGATAAGTTTAATAATTATAATGAACATATAAAATTTACATTGGAGGAGGAAACAAATAGGTCTGTTCCTTTTCTTGATACACTTGTGGTGAGAACTGATAATAACAGACTGATGGTTGATTGGTATAGGAAAAGCATGAGCTCGGGAAGGTACATTAATTATTTGTCCAGTCATCCTATGAAACAGAAAATAAACTTAATATTAGGTATGAAACAGAGAATTAAAAAGTTGTCACATCCAAGTTTTCTTACAAAGAATCTCAGAATTCTTCATGAGCTTATGTTAAAAAATGGTTATCCGAGACCACTGTTGAGTAGGTTAATCCACAGTACATCCAATAGAGAACACTTGGTTGAGGTGGTTGAGGGTTTGGCAGTTGTGTCGGATGAGGTGTCTCATGTACAGGGTGAGGATAGAGAGCAGATCATATATACGTCATTACCTTTAGTACATGGTGTCACCAACAGGTTGATAAATGTGTTGAGAGATCATAGTGTTAAGATAGCTGTAAAAAATCAATTTAATATAAAAAAATTGTTTTCAAAAGTTAAGGATAGAATAGAATACATGAAAATGTCTGGCGTGGTGTACAAGATCTCTTGTTCATCTTGTGATGCACAGTATGTGGGCCAAACATCCCAACAACTTAAAAAAAGAATAGCGCAACATAAAAGTGATATAAAGAATCCAAGTAAAAAGTGTGCGTTGGCGGTACATTGTCGGACAACTAGTCATGTAATGAATTATGAAGAGGCTAGTATTTTGGAACTTGAGAGGAATTTATATAAAAGATCTTTTTTGGAAATGTACCACATTAAAAAAACTCAAAATGTCATGAATTCTAGAAGGGATGTAGAATCTTAAGCAATATTTATTCTTACCTGATGTCATGTGATCTCAGGAATGGCCAATTGATGAATTCCTTTAGTGTAGATTAGTTTAAGTTGGTAACTGTACTCGCTAGTTGTCACCTAAAAATTAAAAGAGAAAAAAGAAATTTATGTATAAATGACATCTATGGTTATGTATGTGATCTGTGTTTTAACCTCAAATTGTTGTTTTGCGTTTCACGTGTCTGACTCCAGCTGAAAAATTGTTGTAGAAAGAAATAAGATTGTAAATCGTACTTACCTGTTTGTAAGATCCATGAGGAGAATACCCCGTTGCACGATCGGTTTCTCTGCGTTTGTTTTTGTGTATTCCATAGATTTTGATGCCTGTTGATGTTGACTGGCTTTTGTATAACCTCTATATTCGGTGAGCTCTTTTAATTAAAAATTGTTGCTGAAATCATTGCAATGTAACAATGTTTTAGAGTCCTGAAGAAGGCTCAAAATTGAGCCGAAACGTCGACTAAGAATAAAAGGAGAATGAACTTTTAATTTTGGCCCTTTATTTCATCCACAAGACCCTTAAGGATCCTGTCTATCACGAGTGGAGTTATTGTTTCCTGTTCTATATATATATATATATATATATATATATAGTGGTTCTAAAATTACTCTTTTTTTAAAGTTGAACAATTATGTAGAATGTCTGTGTTGTTAAAGTTGAAATCATGACCAAGTTCTAGTGAATGTTGACATAGACCTGAATGGCCAACATTTCCACGTCTGGTAATGTATTGATGTTGGTAAATTCTGTTTTTAAGATATTGCTTTGTCTCACCGATATAGCATGATTCACATGCACCACATTTTATTTTGTAAACAACATTGCTCCTGTCCAATTTTGGGATCTCATCTTTCAGTCTGCTGAATAGAGAATTCATGGAATCCAAAGAATAGCAAGACGGAATGAAATTAAATGGACTGAGTTTTTTTACGTCACCAGCTATCTGAGGATGAAAGGGCAATCTTAAATAGGTTATATTATTTGTGGATGATTCCTCAACATTACCTTCAAGCGTGATGAGTGATGGCTTTCTTTGTAGAATATTAATTCTTTTTCTGATATGTTGTTTTATGAAGGATTTTGGAAAGGAGTTCTCTTGTAAAGTTTCTGTTATTATGGAAAAAAATTTTGTGGTGAAATTGTTCATCCGAAAGTAACATAACTCTATCAGTGAGATTTTTAACCATAACAATTTCGTGATGTAAGGGTTGGTATGAAAGAAAATTCAAATATCTACCAGACCATGTTGGTTTGTGATACCAGTCAGAAATTATTGTTTTTATATGTGATGGTTAGATCAAGGAAATTTACTTGATCATCAACAGAAATTTCTAATGTGAACTTAAGTCTACTATTTAATGAATTGAATGTATTGAATACATCTTGTATTTTGTCTATAGGAACGAGTAGAACATATCTAAAATATACAGGTACTTGGTAGTTCAAAGAGTTTATAGCCTGTGAGAATGTTTATATTCCTCCGAACTCTGACACCAACACAATTGAAGAACTTGCAAAAACAATCGACCAACTTCCAAAACCACGCCTCATCCTAGGAGATTTCAATTGTCATAATGCATTATGGGGATCCAAATTCACTGACAGAAAAGGAAGAGAACTAGGGGAATACTTAGACAAAAACAATTTTATTTTGATGAATAGGGAAAGGCACCAGATTCAATATTACAACAGGAGAAAAAACCTGCATAGATCTCACATTCTGCGATCCCCAGTTGCTCACCTCTCTACAATGGGATGTAGCCGACTATCTGTATGGAAGTGATCATTTTCCTATAGTTATAGAGCATGAAGAACTACAAAAGTGAACGAACACCACACAAATGACTAATACATGGAATATTAAAATGGCAAACTGGAGCAATTTCACTACAATGATTGAAAATGAAATACCGATAGATCCACCCTCTACAGATGCCGACTTTAATGCAGAAATGATTACTTCTATTGTTATTTTCGTACCCAAAAGAGAAGCTTCCCGGTTTACGAAGGTTCGAAAAACACAAGAGAAGATCTTTTTACAGGTTTATTGGTACACAAGTACCCAATACAGACTGTGATCAAACTTAATTGAAAAAGTCTTTGAAAATCTTGAAACACCGAACTCAACGGACAATACTTAAAAACTTCACACTCGCCAACTATATCGCGGCCGAGACTAAAAAAAACATAGTCACCCGCGGCGTTTCCATGGTTGATAAAATTAGTCTTTTGGTTTCCAACATTCTCCCACCTGAAAAATGTCTCTGCGCAAAAAGACATTTTTCACAAAACGAAGGAAACATAAATAAGAGTCCGAGAATGAACAAATTTGAAAGTACATACCATTGTCCTGAATAGAAAAATTTCCCGTTTCACTCACGAGAAACGAGCAGGCATTCGGGAGATGCGTCCGCTTCGCGTTGTTCTCGGTATCGGCACCCCCGCACCAACACTATCATCTGCATCAGCAACCATCTCTGGTTCGGGTGGATCTTGACCGTCGCTTCTTCTCCCATCGTCGTTTGGTGATGTCTTCTCCTCTTGAAGACGTGGATCAGGAGCATCATTACACTCTAACGAGTATAATCTTTGCACGGGTCTCAACCAAAGTTTGGGTATTAAAACAGAAGGACACACAAGTCCGATAGGGTCGAAAACTTTGTGTGAAATTGATAAAATTAAACGTTTTGTGACTACCAATAGTTCATTATCAAGGTCACACGAAATTAATTCGGGATTCAAAGATAAAACGTCTCTCTGCGGATTCCAGACTAAGCCTAGGAGGGGACAGGTATCACAGGTAACAGATCCGGTGTGCTCCCACCCTCTCAAATCGAACTGCCCCTCGGCCATAACTGCAGTTGCTTCCTTAATAAAATTAGACATGGATTCCTCATCATGCAGGCTAGCGACGCAGTTGTCAACGTAGAAACTTCTACTCAACCGTTCAAGGGTTTCTCGAGAGTACTCATCAGAATTTGGAACTTTTTGAAGATACATAGATAAATGATATTCCAAAGTTGCTCCTAAAAGGAAAGGGCTACTGTTGACTCCAAAAACCACACGCTTGTTACGTAAAATAATTTCTTCACCTTTACAGTCGACCCATAAAAGTCTAAGGAAATCCCGATCATATTCACAGAGACCTATCTGAAGAAAGGCTTTACGAATATCTGCCGTCACTCCTATTTTATTTTCTCTAAACCTGAGCAACATCGACGGAATCAACTCTATCAGGTTAGGCCCTTTTTCTAAGCAGTGGTTCAGTGCAGGCTCCCCTGTCTCATGTGCCGATGCGTCAAATACCGGTCTGATCTTGGTGTTAGTGCTCTTTTCTTTTATGACTGGTCGGTGCGGCAGATAGTGACCTTTGTTGTAGTCCATTTCCCGGAAAGGTCCAACAACTTCTATGATCCCTTCTCTTTCCCATTCTGTGAAAACTTCTCCATATTGCTCAAAAAGTCCTCCTTTCTTCAATTTGCTGACAGTGTTGTACAACCGTTTTCGAGCCATTTTGTAATTTGTCGGGAGTGAGGGGTGGTCGACCCTCCATGGAAGTCGAACCTCATAACGTCCACTTTCATCTACAGTTATAGTCTGTAGAAATAATTCCCTAGCTTCTGTGGCATTTTCTTCTTTGCTCTGCTTGTCTGAAGGATCTTTAATGCCAATAGTCTCAAGTTCCCATAAATCGCTAATCGACACATCTTTGACAAACAAATTCAGAGTCGTCATCACAACATCTGCTCGAATATTTGAGGTGGGCATTTTTCCCATAAGCGTCCAGCCAAAATGATTTTCGATGGCAAATAGGCCACATTTCAATTCTCGGCGTCCTCCGGTATACAAACTTCCAGCGACATCGGCCCCCAGTAACAACTCAATCGGACCAGGTTTTTCAGCGTCAGAGATTTCAGCATCGATATATTTCATTTCCTCCGTCCACTGACCATGAAGAACTGGAACAATATCACCACAAATGGTCTTCTCATCGAGGGCTTCGAACGTGTAGGTATATTTTCCACTAGAAATCGTCACATCATAACAGTTGTGGGTATTTAAAGCCTCTCTCCCACCAAACAAACAGTGAACGATTTTTTCGCAACGTTTCGACTTATATCCAAGTTGCTCTGCAGTAGATTTCAAAATATATGACCTCTGCGATCCGCTGTCGATCAAGGCTCGTACCACCTTAGACCTACCTAAGCCCCTCAGGTTAACTCGAATTGTTTGTAAAAATACCTGTGTGCTTGTACAATTGGATAGAGTCTGATCCTTTTGAACATCCCTCGAAACAGCAGCTCTTGCATTGTTGGTAGGTTTATTTGCTGCAACGTCAGAAACGCCAGGGCACATTAGAACGACATGAGAACGCTTACACAAAATACAGCTCAGACGACCTCTACACCTTCTAGACTGGTGACCCACTTTCAAACAGCGAAAACAGGCCCTTTTTTGTGTGAGGACTTCTTTCCGTTGATCGTAAGACATCATTTGCGCCTTAAAACAGCTCGAACTCTCATGAGACCCTGCACAAAAAATACATGTCGCGGCGTTGCAATTCATAAGCCCCGCAGCAGTGGGGATTTCACTATTTTGACTGAATTTCCTATCCCCAGAAGGACCTTCCTTATTATTTCGTTTATCGAGTGATTCCGAAACCTTCAGCAGCCAAAACGATTCTTTGTTCGTTCTCCACCTCCTGTCTAAGAAATGACATAAGATTTTTAAGACGACCTTCCAAAGAGGAAACAGTAGTTGCGTCCCCAGAGTGAACGCTCGCAGTCTCTGTGAACGAAGAATCATTAAAAAACGATGAACGTTGCCAAACCCTAATCAATTCATGTGGTAAACAGGATTCAATGAGCGGGTACAACATAGCTGAACACTTGTCAGAGGATATGCCTAAAGTTTCTAGTGCACGTAACTGTGTCTCTAGTTGATCGTAAAGAACAGCAATTTCAAAATGTTTAGAGCCAGAATTGCTTAGGATTAATTTCAAAAGTTCTGGAATATAAACTTCGATCTGCAGATCCTCCCTGCCAAACCTACTCTGCATGCTCTCAATGATTTTGTCATAATTTTCACCCATAGCTGGATAGCTTTCTACTAATCGCCGAGCTCGGCTATTTGGAACTGTAGCTTGAATCAGGTATTCAATTTTGTCGCTCTTGTCAATAGAATTGTCATTGTGAATTTTCTTAAATTGAGCCCAAAAAGATAACCATTCTTTTACACTGCCATCGTAACGTTTAAATTCTACTTTCGGCAACTTAAACTTATGCATGCCTGTTTTTTCCAAAGAATTTTGGCTAGGAATATTGTGGACACTTACTGCTGAAACTGAATTTTGTATTTCCCCAAACTTTATCCTTATCGTGGCAAACTTCTTGTTGTAATCCTCACAGCTTTCGATTTCACGTACCAAATCTTCTTCCGTGGCACTGTCTAACACTAACTCATAAATTTGATCGTTCAAAACTTTCAGTTCATCGAATTTTGTCCTTATGAGTTCGAACGTAACCTCTACCGACTCTATATCTACGGGTTCGGCACTAAATAATCCATCAAGTTCATTTGCATATTTTGTGAACAAACCCCGAATCGCTTTCCGGCTTTTCTTGTAATTCTTTTCGTTGGCCATCTTCACTAACGAATGTTCGATACGAAACACTTGTTGAACGGGGTAAAAGTTTGTGTAGCAAACTCGGTCAAACCACCAAATCTTCCAAACTCACAAAAATCCTGTATCGCGAATTTCTTCTCTCGTAAAAGTCCTGTCACGGTCGCCACTAAATGTTATTTTCGTACCCAAAAGAGAAGCTACCCGCTTCTCCCGGTTTATGAAGGTTCGAAATACACAAGAGAAGATCTTTTTACAGGTTTATTGGTACACAAGTACCCAATACAGACTGTAGTCAAACTTAATTGAAAAAGTCTTTGAAAATCTTGAAACACCGAACTCAACTGACAATACTTATAAACTTCACACTCGCCAACTATATCGCGGCCGAGACTAAAAAAAAACATAGTCACCCGCGGCGTTTCCATGGTTGATAAAATTAGTCTTTTGGTTTCCAACATCTATTATAACAGAGAGCGCTAATACAAATGTGGGAAAAATTAAACAACCTCGACAACGCAGCGTACCCTGGTGGAAGAACGACTGTAAAATGGCCATAGCACAGAGCAAACACGCCTACTACATATACAGAAAGCGAAGATCAATAGAGAACCTAATAGAGTTCAAGAGACTAAGAGCTAAAGCTAGACACATCGTAAAATCCAGCAAGAAAGCTTCATGGAGTGGATACACCTCCTCAATAACCCCTGAAACACCACCACATGAAGTATGGAACAAAATTCGCCGAATTAACGGGGGAATAACTGTAAGAAAAATAACTAGCATAATACATAACGACATTATTAAATCGGACGATAAAGAAATAAGCAATACTTTCGCAGAATACTATGCCGAATTATCTAGTGATAATAATTACAACCCCGAATTCAGAACCATTAAATTAGATACCGAGAACACCGGAAATCATAACATCCAGAAAGAAACTCAAAATAATAATGAACTGAACAACCCCATCACAATAAGAGAACTGAATAGTGTTTTGGAGAACTGCAAGAAAACTTCGCCAGGGCCTGATAATATACCATACATCTTCATGACACATTTGGGACCAAAAGCAAGAGAATACCTACTTGAACTATACAACCAGATTTTTTCCATTGGAATATTTCCTACAATTTGGAGAGAAGCGATAGTTATCCCTATTCTCAAACCAACGAGGAATAAAATGCATGTGACCTCCTACAGACCTATCTCACTCACCTGCACAATGTGCAAATTATTAGAAAAAATTATAAATGAGAGACTCTCATGGCATCTTGAAGTGAACAACCTCCTCTATCAACAACAAAACGGTTTAAGGAAGCACAGATCTACCAATGACAATATTATAGACCTGGAAAGTTACATACATGATGCTTTTGCATCAGACCAAAAAGTTCTAGCCGTTTTCTTCGACATAGAGAAAGCGTTCAACATGACGTGGAGGGCAAACATCCTTGATACACTGAAATCATTGAACATTGGTGGAAACATCCTGCTTTTTATCCAGAACTATCTTAAGGACAGGCTTTTTAGAGTCAAGGTGAATGGAACAATGTCGAATCAGCAGTGTCAGGAGAATGGTATAGTTCAAGGCGGCGTTCTCAGTACAACTTTGTTCAACGTAGCAATACAAGAGGTGGTGAGGAGTGTGGCAGAACCAGTAAAAATAGTGTTGTTTGCCGATGATTTTGCAATATACGTATCTGGTAAAAATATACACACACTACAGCTGTTGATACAAAGAACCATAAAAGAAATAGAAAAGTGGAGTTCTTCAACTGGTTTCAGTTTTTCTACTCAGAAAACGAAGACAGTTATCTTCTCAAAAAGCAGAAATAAAGAAACAATAAAACTTCAGCTGAATAACAACACTATACACCAAGAGAATCAAGTGAATTTTTTAGGCATGATTTTTGATGACAAGCTAACATGGAAGCAGCACATAGACAGGATAAAGATCAATTGTACACAAGGTCTGAATATCATAAGAGTACTTTCACATCACACATGGGGAGCTGACATAGACAGCCTCACGACCATCTACAAAAGTCTCATTAAATCTAAACTGGGATATGGCTTTCTAGCTCACCTCAATACAAGTAAAACAAACATAAAAGTTATCCAAAGGATAGAGTCCAAGGCCCTACGATTGATTACAGGCGCCTTTTGTACAACTCCCATTAAGAGCCTGTACTGTTTATTAGGAGAGTTACCCCTTGAGCACCGCTTCAAGAAAACAACAATTACCTACGCTATAAAGAGAACTACCCACCCTACTCACCTTAACCATGAACTGATTTTCCTAAACCATTTCGAAGATACTTACCATAAAAACCCAAATATAAGGCCATCCTTTCATCGTAGATTGAGGTGCTATTTAAAGGAGATCAATTATGTTATTCCTGACCTGCTTCAAACGTACAACAGCCATACACCGCCTTGGATCGTCCCTACAGTGCATACTAACACCAGGCTTACAAAGTACTGCAGAAACCATATAAACCAACAAATAATTCACAACCATTTCAAGAGCATACAGGATGAATATATCAACGCAAAATTCTATTATACCGATGCATCATCAAAAGACGGAGGAGAAACAGTTGGATTCGCAGTAGTTAGTCCAAGAGCAATAAGAAAATACAAGATGGAAGGAAGTGTTTTCTCAGGAGAATTGACGGCAATACACCACGCACTTTTAGAAATACTCGACGAGCAACAAGAACAAGCTGCATTCGTGGTATGTACAGACAGCTTGAGCGCAATTAAAATCATCGAACAAACATACCCCCGTCACCCTCTGGCCCAACAAATTCAATATCTACTTCACCTACTACATCTGCGTCATAGTACAGTCACCTTCTTATACGTACCCTCACATACTGGAATAAAGGGGAATGAGTTAGCAGACGAAGCAGCTAAAGAGGCACTTGGAAGCCAACACCTCAAGAGAGTCTTCATTGGAGAAGAAGCCAATCTTCAGGTCAAGAGGAAGATGGAAAGTAAATGGCAAAAAGAATGGATAGATACCCCATCACATCTCAAAAACATCAAGCCATTCTCATTGAGGAAATCCTATTACCCAAATGGACGCAGAAACCAGATTAAAGTAAGCCGCTTGAGAAGTGGACACACAAAACTAACACATGGATTCCTGCTCTCAAGAGAAGAACCTCCAAGGTGCGACCTATGTGAAACACGAGTGACAGTCAAACACGTAATAAGTGAGTGCGCAAAATTTCAGACAAAGCGGCACGAGTACGGAGTGAGTGCGCGGATAGAAGTTGCGTTCGGAAATAACAACAAAGAACTAGAAAAGACACTTAACTTCCTCAAAGAAATCGAACTTTATCATAAGATATAGATCAGGTACCAACTCTCAATAGTACAAAGTATACACCCAAAATGTTATAGTACATGATTATATTGTATTTCCTATACTTATGTAACTCCAACTCTGTAAACAAAGGTCTGTGCTAATGACTCTCAGCGGTCGAAGCACAAGAATTTTTAAATAAAAAAAAAAAGTTATGCATTTTTTGTTCATATTCGGCTTTGTTTATTAGAACACTTGAGTTACCCTTATCTGCTCTTATCAATGATAAATGTTTGTTTTCGTTCGAAAATTTCCTTGCTTTACCGATATCTTTTGAGATCTTTCTATAAAAAAGTTCAGTTTCTGTATAATTGTTTCCTTTCCTATTATGATTTTTGTTCCTTAGTGTGTAAAGTGAGTGGTTGATATCAAATAGTTTTTCCCCGTTCGATTTTGAAATTTTATTTTTGTTCTCCAGACAGAAGGGTGGATTCGAACGATGAAATAAATTCTAAAAAAAAATTGTTTAAGTTTTTGGTAGGGGATGAGAATCTTGGACCTTGGGCCAAGACATATCCTATCTCGTTTGGCAGATCTTCATTAGTTAGGTTTTTTAACCACAAATCTATATTTTGTATTACACAACCTTCAAAAGTGTGATATGTAGAATTTGAACTGTTTATGAGGTTATTGATTTTTCTTATATTTTTGATTTTGATGGAATAAAATATTTTTTTGTTTTTAGCTTTTTCTAGATTCATAAAGTTTCTTAAATCTGCGGAGTCTATCAAGGGTGTAATTTCTCCAAGACAGAAGTTAAAGGAATAAGACAATTTGTTTAAAGTTTTATGTGATGTTTTTATGTGAAGGTTTAGTATTTTCAATTCTATTTTAAAGATTTCGTCTGGGTGTAGATGTGTGATTAAATTTCTTCAAGTGTTATGAATGAAATTTGGAAAAATACCTTCATCCCTGCAACGAGGTAGAAAGAGTCTTCTATTTTTTTGGGAAGTCATTTTAAGTAAAAGTTTCAAAAATGTTTTCCATAATAACAGAAAATTTACAAAAGAACTCCTTTTCAAAATCCTTCATAAAACAACATATCAGAAAAAGAATTAATATTCTACAAAGAAAACCATCACTCATTACGCTTGAAGGTAATGTTGAGGAATCATCTACAAATAATAGAACCTATTTAAGATTGCCCTTTCATTCGCAGATAGCTGATAACGTAAAAAAACTTCTCAGTCCATTTAATTTTATTCTCACACGCCAAAGCTATTATACACATCATCCACAGTTACAATAGTTTGAGATATATTTTACATTTATCTTATTTGTTCAAATGTAAAACCTGTTGTTTTGTTCTTCTTGTTTTGTATAATGTTTTTATTGACTATAATGACATCGATGTAAATTTTAAAACTTGGACTGGTAAGAGGAAGATTTATCATCACATTTTCTTGGCTTTTCTGTAAAAGGTCACCACCAAAATTTTATCTTTCTAGACCTGATGATGGGGGAAATAGCCCTCGAAACGTTGTCCTGAGAAATAAAAAATCAAGTTTGGATTGAGGATCAGTGTTTTTGTTCTCGATGCTCCGGATCCCTGAACAATAAAGCCTGTTCTTACTTTTTTGGAACTCTTCATTTGAAAATATACGTTCAGATAAATCCTTTTTTGTTTTTGAAATAGAAAAAACTGAAATTTTGAAATTAGTTAACAACTGAAGAATTCCGTTTCTTCCGGATATGATGAAATGTGTTTCGGCAGGTAACTCCATCAAATTTGTTGGGGTTACCGTGACCTCCAATGTGAAATAGAGGGTCATGTTGAGTCTCTGGAAAAATTACGTAACTGCTATCTATTCCATTATGACGGTTGATGTATCCACTTTGTGGACAGCATATTTTTCAAATATTCAATCGATATTATCGTACGGTATTGTCTGCTAGGGAAATGGTTCATTTTATGATTATTTATTCGTTCAACAAAAAATTTCATTGTGAACTATGCTGGGTATGAAGTACAGGAGCACATGTAAAGCTGTTTTCCGAATTAATAATATCCTTAGTCTGGTGGATCTTTACGTGTATAACAGCATTAAATTTTTCATACAGCAATCTATCAAATAACGAATAGATATCTTTGCTGATTTGCTCGGTGCCTTTATTATTAGGAGAATGTCACAAGGTACTGTGGAATTGTAATCATGGCCTGCCTACCAAACACCGAATGAGAATACCATTCTGAAGGGACATTGGGACAAATAAATGCTCATTAGTCCGATATTTGACAGGTGAGGTATAGGCATAATATACATAGAATGAAAGCAAATTTCATCAGCTTTCCGAATTTCTAATAATATACAGGGCGTTCGATTTGAAATAAACAACTTTCAGTCACTTCTTCAAGCAATCGAAAAGACTGTATTTTTTACCACCCTGTATTGAGGTAACGTAAATCAGGCTAATGTGTTGGAAGTATTCATGTAGCACCTAACTCCAAACCAAATTTCAATGCCATAGTGCCGCTCAATCCGAAGTTATCAGCATTTCTGGAGGTCATGATTTTCGGAGAAAAAAATTTAAATTAATTTATATTTCGAAAACGGCGACAGATAGGTATAGGGAAATGTTGAGGAAAGTTGGTGATTCCAAAAATAGTATAATATACCAGGTGTTCCATTTGGAAAAGCTGATAGAAGTGGCAACACTGCATTGACGCAAATATTTTAGTTGGGTAGAGAATGTCCGATAATGCACTCATGCAAATTTTCAAACCGATCCGATATCCGGTTCACCAGAAACGTCTAATGTGCCATCCACCGTGAATCACCCTGTATACAAACAAATTCGTCTCAATGGACCGTCCCTTCGTAAACCTGAGCATTTATGATATTTTTCATTTCACTATATAAAAAGCCAAATATGATCAATTCAAACAGTTGAGCGATCATGCACAATTCTGAAATGGGTCTATAATTTTCAAATAGTTTCTCATCACCTGACTTATGTATGGACATGATTGAAACAGTCCTCCATATATTGGAAGACAACCCTCTTTCAGAGACACATTGAACAATCTGTGAAGTGGCGTTATAAGTGAAGATGCACAGTTTTCAATGATGTTGAAAGCTTATCCGGTCCAGGAGTTTTATTTGGTAACTCATTTATTTTCTTTCTAATATGTAATTTCACGTGGATGCAATACCAATCCACATCTCACATTATGTCGACCCTCAATCTCAGCAGAAACGTTAGCATTAACTTTATTAGATGAATTGAACACGTAGAGGAAGAGCCAGTGACCAATTTTCATATGTCATTTCATAACTCACCAAAATTTACTTGTTTAATATTCAATATCTGCTCGAAAATGAAAACCATTTCTGCCAGCCCATAATGGCCGGAAGTAGATTACCATAAGCGCTCAAAGAGGCCAGAAAATTAGGTTCAACAATGTCATAGTATAACACACAAAACTTTCAGGAATTGTTATTGATAATATATTGAATCTATGAAAAATAATGACAGAACTTTTTCGTCCCTCCTAAGTGTTGGCAGAACTCTTTGAAAATTCATTAAGAACAGCTGTACTTAGGTATGTCATTTCAGTACGCTTGAAATTCACAGGAAATAAAGAAAATGTGTCTAGAAAGCTTATTATAATCACGACAGAAATTTTTTACATCACGAACCATCTGCCAGAACGAGAAATGTTGCCGCGCAAATGCGAGCGAAATGAGCTTATTCATATTTGCAAGTAAGACCTAGAGCGCATATTGGGCATTTCCGAGACTCATCAAAAGTTGATAGGAAGCTGAAATTATTATTCAACCCCCCCCCCCCTCCGAAATGTTTCAGAGTTATTTTTTGTTGCAGAATAAATCTTTCATTTTGCACTCAAACCAACTTATCTCCGAAACTCTATTTAAAATTAGCAATTCATATCAACAATATGGATGATATGATATGATATGATATATTGTTTATCCTGATTATTCCTAGGTCTCCTGTGGAGACCCCTCTGAAATTACAAGCTTCGAAGCTTGTAACTTGTGCCGAGTTCGGAGTAAGCAGTTGTGTTCTGTGTAGGCTTTGTTACTGTGTCCTTACGCCACCACCTTAGGCACAGCACTGTTAATTTTTGACCCAACAGTGAGAATGGTGGCCCCTACCCTAGCTCGGGATTGAACTCCGGACTTTTGGTTCCGAATTCCAACGCTCTACCACTGAGCCAAGGGCACTCATTATGGATGATATTAAAGTTTCATAACATCGCACACAAATGGATCCGTCGAACCAATAATTCCTCATTTATATTTGTACTAGCTGGCCCGGCGAACTTTGTTCCGCCTAAATGATACTTACGGTGGATTTCACAAATCGTAATCACCGGTGATCGGAGATCAACGGCTTGGTTCTCTGATTTTTGAAGTGTCAAATGTTTCCATGGATATGAGCTGTCACACAGAACAGATACATAAAAATAATATGT
Organism: Adalia decempunctata; assembly: GCA_951802165.1. NCBI lineage: Eukaryota > Metazoa > Arthropoda > Insecta > Coleoptera > Coccinellidae > Adalia > Adalia decempunctata. The sequence goes on along the minus strand of OX637703.1, from coordinate 29,041,196 downwards.
CAATTACCAATTATGGCAATTTTGGATTCAGTTATTCCCGCAAATATATTTATTACCCAAACAGAAATTCGAAAACATTTTAAAAATTATGAGAAGAGATGAGAATGGACATATCACGATTGAAACTGATCGCCAAAATCGGATATACTTGACATTTCGATAAAAATTCACTGTGATATTCACGCGCTTCTGGATATGTTAATAGCCTTTCATGGTACTATAAGTCCTATGCAAATTACACAGTAATTGATGTAATATGTTGTTTTTTCGATCATTTCAAACTACGACGAAAAAAAAAACAGATGACATGAATCGATGGCCGCGAAAGCCTCAACAAATTCATCGCCATCTAATGGTGCTAATGCCAAATATAGTACCTTCACGATAAGATGTCTAGAATAATGGTGTAGGCACCCGTCCATTTTTGAATGGAATGACGTTCGACCAAATCGAAAATATTACCAATGTTTCTTGGCGGCGCCGCAATATCATTTCAGTGTATGTAGGTATCAACAGCTGATTTGCCAAAGTCAATTATGACATAACAGCAGAATGGCATCTTTTTATAATGAAAGTTTTCTACTTTTCCTAAGAACTAATATACATCAGAATGTCAGGAATATAAATACACATCATTGCTTGAAAAAATTATCTACCATCAACACGCCACGTTCGCCAGAATAAATACAAATATTTGAAATAACTGATAAAAATCAGTCATAATTTGTGAATAGCGCCACCTGAAGTGGAAAGAACGAAACATTGCTAATATTCTCAATTTGGTCACAACAAAATCTAATCAGTGCCTACACCAATATTCTAGACATCCTACTTCACGATTACGTTATTTCGAATAAATAAAACTATAAAAATAACTAATAATGAGTCATAATGTGCGAATAGCGCCATCTGAAGTGGTCGAAATCTAATCACTTTAGACATCTGTACTACTGTACTCCAACGCTAAGACATTTTGGTTTTGGCCAACAGCGCAGAGTCGTAGGCAACTCAAATTACACACTATTACAGTGACTATAGTAGTAATATGGTCACTGTACACACTATTCGTTTACATTGCCATCTAACGGAGAGAATATGAAATAAAGTACCCACGAATAAGCGGAAGCGTAACTGTAAGTGTAGCGACACCTAGCGGCCTCACTCAAAAGTAGGAAGAGCATTTCCTGTATGAGTAAAATTTTCATCGATTTTTTCAATGTTTCATTGTATTTTATAATAACCAGACCGTAGACGAATCCATATATAAAGTTTCATAAAAAACCCTCCATCCGATCTCGAGTTATAAATGGTGTAACCAACATCTTTCTTTTATATATATATATATATAGATATATAGATTTCTTCTGGTGGAAATCGTACCAAGGCTTTGCATGAAGCGTGTCGGCATTCTCTTTGATGATTAGGAGATATGTATTAGTATTACCCCATTACCAATTACCTATTACTACAATGGTAGACGTCCGAGCTCGTGAGCTCCCTTCAAAAATTGGGCTTTTTATTTCCATGATATCTCAGTTCGTAAGCGGCATAGACCAACAATTTTTTGAATTAAAGCTTGATAATTTTTCTAGGATGTGTATTACTCGCTTTTCCGTTTTTCTTCTTATATTAGGAAATAAAAAGCCCAATTTTTGAAGGGAGCTCACGAGCTCGGACGTCTACCATTTCTCCTTAACGTCACTAGATGATAGCTCTAATCGGCGGCTTCTTTGATGTAGGATTCTTCATGTTTCTTGACATTTAAATAATAATTGCTCATTCTCCACTGAGGAATTTTTTTTCCAGAATAAGAAAAATACGAAATCATTTGATTTCTATTTCCCTTATAGCATAATAAGCATTCGAATTTGAAACCTCGTTGTGTGCATGTGTGTTCACTGTGTTGAGACCTTCAGAGTGAAAGTTCTCAATATTATTGACTTTTTTTTGTGTTTCTGAATTTCAGGACTTCAAGCTCTTATTGGAGGTAAGTTCTATAATTAATTACGTTGCTGTTTTTTCCGTGAGTTTTCTCACTGATTCATTTTCAATACCTATTTATGTGTTGTTGGTTGACTGAACCAACGTCGGTAATTTGATGGGTTACTTCTTTATATAATTTTTCACTCATAAAACTGAAGGAGAGAACGTTAAAGGCACATGAAATGTCGAAAAACAATTCTACGACAAATCGTTCGGTCCATCGTCTAGGTCTAGGAACAAATTCGTTGAATTTAAATGCTGCTGTTTCAGTAGAATGGCTGGACCTAAATCCATGCTGAGCATCAGAGCCAACATTGAACCTGCCTATAAGAACTTTGTAATTCTCTCGCTCAACAAAGATATTGGTCGATAGTTAGTGATATTATGGATGTCAGTTTTCTTTTTGAAGACAGGAATAACTACCGCGGTTTCAAGAAGAGATGAAAATGTGCCATTTGATACGGACAGGTTAATGAGATGGGATAGATGTTCGGAAAGCAACTCAATAGAGGACTTCACTTTATAGTAATGAACCAGGGCTACCTCTTTCATGTAGAACACATATGGGCAAATTATATTTTATAGGATGGTAAACGAGTTTTGAAAAACTACTTTTATTGCTATACAACACTGTTTTATAGTAATACACGATACAGGGTGTCCCGGAAAATGTGGTAAATCTCTCGGATTCAGATAAAACATAAAAAAATAAGATGACAAGTTCCCAGAATTTTTTTTCCTAGCGGCCCTCCCTACGGAGATGTGGCCTCCTGAATGACGTCACTGGAAATATATCACTGGAATAAATCTCAAACTACTTAATATAATAAAAAAAAAATTAATATGATGAACAGTAGTAAGGGCCTCTTAAAATACTGCCCTTAAATTTAAATTTGCTCTTTTAGGTTACTAGGGGCGGACTAGAGTAGAAAAACAAATTTGGATAGCTTGAAGATTAAGCTAAAAAAAGGTACTCTTGTTTATCTACATATATAAAAGAAAGATGTTGGTTACACCATTTATAACTCGAGATCGGATGGACTTTTTGTTATGAAACTCCATATATGGATTCGTCTACGGTCTGATTATTATAAAATACAATGAAACTTTGGAAAAATCAATGAAAATTTTACTTATACAGGAAATGCTTTTTCCCCTTTTGAGTAAGGCCACTAGATGTCGCTGCAGTTACGCTACCGCTTATTCGTTTGCACTTTATTTGATATTCTCCGCGTCAGATGGCGATATAAACAAATAGTGTGTACAGTGACTATATTCCCTCTATAGTGAACGTAATAGTGTGTAATTTGAGTTGCCTACAACTCTGCGCTGTTGGGCAAAACCAAAATGTCTTAGCGTAGGAGTACAGATGTCTAAAATGATTAGATTTCGTTGAGATATGAGAAAAGTTTCGTTCTTACCACTTCAGATGGCGCTATTCACACATTATGACTGATGATTATTAGTTATTTGTATAGTTTTATTTATTCCAAATAACGTAATCGTGAGGGTTCTATATTTGACATTATCACAATTAAATGGCGATGAATTTGTTGAGGCTTTCGCGGCCATCCATTGATGTCGTCTGTTCTTTTTTCGAGCATTTCGGTCGTCGTGGTTTGAAATGGTCGAAAAAAGAACATATGACATCAATTACTGTGTAATTTACATAGTGCTTATTGTACCATGAAAGGCTATTAACAGATCCAGAAGCAGGTGAATATCACAGTGAATTTCTATCGAAATGTCAAGTAAATCGGATTTTGACGATGAGTTCCAATCGTGAGATGTCCATTCTCATCTTTTCTCATAATTTTTAAAATGTTTTCGAATTTCTTTTTGGGTAATAAATATATTTGCGCAAATAATTGAATCCAAAATTGCCACTATTAGTGATTGACATATTATGACATATTATTTTTGTATATCTGTTCTGTGTGATAGCTCATATCCATGGAAACATTTGACAGTTCAAAAATCAGAGAACCAAGCAGTGGATCTCCGATCAACGGTGATTACGATTTGTGAAATCCACCGCTAGTATCATTTAGGCGGAACAAAGTTCGCCGGGCCAGCTAGTTGTCGATAAAATGAACCGTTTTCGAAAAACAAAATTACAAAGATTCTTGACTACGCAGCTTTTGCACAGAAAGACACGGTAAAAAAATTATTTTTCAGAAATTCACTGTTATGAAGTTATTAATGTATTGTTTATAACTAGCGTATTTATATTCAATCGTTGCAAGCTTTAGTGAGGGTACATTTCTAAAAAATAATTTTTGTTAACGTGCCTTTCTATGCCAAAACAGCATGGTTAAGGATCTTTGTAATTTTGTTTCTCGAAAACGGTTCATTTTATCGACAATAAACAAGAGTACCTTTTTTTAGTAGCCTAGTGTTCAAGCTATCCAAATTTGTTTTTTCTACTCCTTATCATACAGGGTGTTGAAAATGTAAGCATTGAAATGTACAACCTAGTCCGTCCCTGGTAAACCAAAAGAGCTAATTTAAATTTAAGGGCAGTATTTTAAGAGGTCCATACTACTGTTCATCATATCCTTTTTTTTTAATTATATTGAATAGTTGTAAATTGGATTTCCAGTGACGTCATTTAGGAGGCCGTATCTCCGTAGGGAGGGCCGCTAGGAAAAAAAAATTATGGAAACTTGTCATCTTTTTTCATGTTTTATCTGAATCCGAGAGATTTCCCACATTTTTCGGGACACCCTGTATACTTTGAATTAAACGATTCACCTCTATGATTTCAAGACTGAATGAATCCAATTAAAATGGTTCATCTCTACATATCCATTAATCAAAAAGTGAGGAGAATGGAGAAAGATTCTGAGGATCCATTGTCAGCGGATTTCTGTTGGTGACCTTGACTCATCGTGCTTGGGATACAGGGAAGCAGGGCTGTATAACTCGCATCATAATTTGCTGTGTTTTGAGGTGTGAAAGTTAGGGGGTAAAATCTTTGTGCAAATTCAATATCCCCGCCACTGTGACGTCTAATGAAATCGAGTGACATGCCATAAAGTAGCTATTATTAACGACAATGTGTGTACAAAAACTCAATTCTGTAATTCAAACGGTTCCTGAGATATTAGCAAAAAACTGAAGAGATATAAATTTTTGACACCCTTTATCTCGTAAATGAAGACTCGGAGTAAAAAATGGAAGATAAATAAAATCATTATTTTTTCATGCGAAATCTACAGTTGGCCGTTGATACACTCATTCAGGAACACCCTGTATAGTTTGATGAAAAACTTTCGAATCTGTGTATAATTTTTATGAGTCTTCAGAAAGTTCTCTTGAGTCTCTTCTCAATTTCGCATCAGAATTGACAAACTATGATTTTGAAGTCATCACATCCTTTCCAAGCGTTGAATACAATAAGTTTGAAGCAACTCGAATAACGAATTGGTGAGCGAATGAGAATTAACATCTAATTGAAAGTAAAAGCATGAATTATGTCAATATGTTACGGGACTTTTGTCTCACTTGGATCACCTTCTCGTAAAGATGTTGTGTTGTTGAATTACATCATGGAGATGGAATATTCGATGTCTTTCTTTTTCGAATGAGATACGTTTCACTGACATCCATTATTATCACCGCCGTAATAACGCCAAGTTTCAAGAAACGTTCATCGCTTGGAAACAATTCTTCGATCAACCGCTTTGTGCAACCCAGGGAAGCGGCAAGCACTATGTCCTCCTTAATCGAATGGGCCTCGGAAAAACGAGAATATTTCGTGTCGAATTCGAAATAACTTTTGAATACAGAAGCGGATTCAATACAGGTTAACATGCGGAAAAAATCAGTTATGAGTCTGCCGATAAAGATGATGAGAGTGTCCTCAAGGCAAATGTGTTCCTACTAACTTTAGTAAACACATCAGAAGCCTGGGCATTCCAAGTGAGAGTCGCATCCAGAAAAACACCCAGAAAGGACCCCGCACTTTTTGGATGTGAAGTGGCGACCGGTCAATATCTCTGAAAGTTTGGTATGTTGTTGTACACGATTCATGGACCAAAAGTGTCAATGGGTCCAACTCAATCCTATGACTAGTTTTCTAAATACGAGGTGGGGTGTTGAAGTTGAAAATTGCCCAGATTTTCGGATTTACTTTTCATTTATTGAAAGTTAAATTGGATTTCTGTTGCATGCAGACGTGTACCACATGTTCTAGTTATGAAATTAGTGAATACGTATGGTTGAAAATATTTAAGGTGAGTCACGAATTTATGGCGGTAGTTTTTTGTCAAAATTCACTTTTTCTACTGTTACGTCCAGGAGGCATATTTTTGAAATGTTCTCTTCGATATAGTATTTGGACGAGAAAATATTGCACAGTACACATTTTTTATACAGGTGTTCCACAGAGAGAACCACTAGACATAATTTTTTTTAGGATTCATTCGAAATCCTGTATTTATGGATTGATTTTTTGGAAAAGTTATATCACAAATATATGTGTGACTCGAATCTCCAAAATATTCAAGGTTGTTTATCATAGGAAGGTATTCTAATTTGGGGAAAGTACGAAAAATATGAACACCCTGTATTCAAAAATTTCCTCGGTCAAATGCAACTATTTTCTCACTATATATTGATTTCCACAACATCTTCAGAGGTATGAATTCTAAATCCGATACTATGACCAGTTTTCAAGAAACATGGCTTTAAAGTGGAGAATTATTGATTTCATCCGTTTCAATTATTCCAAAGCCTAATTATTTTTGGTATGGTTGGCTGTATGGCTCACCCTGTATGAAAAATAATCATAATGAAGTATCTCCTACTGAAAATTGCAAACGACTAGGTATTAAATTAATGGAATAATTTCTATGTGACGGAACTGTAGAAATATTGAGTGTTTGCAAAGGCTATGTTTATTTATTCGTGGATAACCCTGTGAATATTTCAAGGTGAACCTTTTCATGTTCATCTGACCGAAACTCATAGGCGCAACATAAAATCAATCCTACATTTCGAGTTGATCAAAAAACTGATAAAATCAGTAATTTTCCACGCCCTGTATCTCGGAAACTCGTCATAGATTCGGATTTAGAATTCAAACCTCTGAAGATGTTATGAAAATCAATATGTAGTGAGAAAATGGTTGCATTTGAACGAGGAAATTTTTGAATACAGGGTGTTCATGTTTTTCGTACTTTTCCCAAAATAGAATACCTTTCTATGAATAAACCACCTTGTATATTTTGGAGAGTAGGGACACACATATATTTGTGGTATAACGTTTCCAAAAAATCAATCCATAAATATAGGGTTTCGAATTAATCCTAAAAAAAATAATTATGTCTAGTAGTCAGGGTTGGCATGTTTTAAAATATTTGTTTTAAAACAGTGTTTTAAAACATGTTTTAAACACAAGCCTCTGTTTGTGTTTAAAACATATTTTGCAAATTCGTTTCTTTATACTCTTTAGAGTGAATTGTAATGTCGTAGAAAAGGAATAAGAATTATCAACTTCGTTCAGGAATAGGGAGAGTAATTTTCATTGGCGATTCATTGGAAGGTAGCGCTACCTAGAAATATCTTCTTGATGAAATTTGTCTTAATGAACGAACTGCAGTTGAGAAACAATTATGAGTATTAATAAATATTGGCCCAGTTGTCGAAATGTTGGCTTTTTTGTGCGTAAATGTATCTAAAATTGTGTCTTAATTTTGAAATTAGTAGTTTTAAATTTCTTTCATTTCTTAGACAAGAGAACCTATTTTTTTGCCATTTGTTCTTTGAAATTCACCTCGGCGTGAAATAAAATGCAAAGGAAAAATATATTCAATTCAATTGCACTTTATTGTTTCTCATCACATCTATTGTCACGTAATAAAGATATTCTCAATTCTATTTTAATCAATTATAATTGTTTTGGAATAGTTTTTTCATAGCAATGTTGCCAAAAGTTTTGTTTTAAACATGTTTTAAATGTTTTAAATCATGTTTTTTGATTGTTAAAAAAAACATGATTTAAATCAAATAAAACAGTTTCAAATAAAAAAAACACAATGTTTTGTTTTTTTTTTAAACATGTTTTTTGCCAACCCTGCTAGTAGTTCTCTCTGTGAAACACCCCGTATAAAAAATGTGTACTGTGCAATATTTTCTCGTCTGAATACTGTACGTTTCGAAAATATGCCTTCTCACCTTGTAAATTTAAATATTTTTCATCATACGTATCCACTAATTTTATTACAAGACGTGGTAAACGTCGGTATGCAACAGAAATCCAAACTTTTAATAAATAAAAAATAAATCCGAAGATCTGGGCAATTGTCAACCTCAATAAGATTTGGTTTGGCCCATTGACAGTTTTGGTCACTGAGTCGGGTACAACAACATACCAAACTTTCAGAAAATTTGACCGGTCGCCACTTTACATACAAAAAGTGCGTGGTCCTTTGAATCTCTTCCCTTCCTGCACTGTACTTATTGGGTTAAGATCATTCTTTGCTCAAAATTCCACTATCGCACACATTTGGGCCGAATTATAAAGCTCTTGCACCGATTTATTTTTCAAGTTGGGATCTTAGCTATGGCTTTATCAGACGTGCCAGTGGTGGAGATATTGAATTTACACAAAGTTTTCACCACCCAACAGTTACATTAATGTGCTTTACATAAAAAAAGTACTGGTTCATTACTATAATAATAATAATAATGTTTATTGATCCCTTCAGACAATATTTGTATGGGACAAGTCAACAGTTAGTTATACAATTTAAGTACATTAAATTCACACAAATAAATTCGAATACACAAGACTATACAATCAATTCATCATCATTCAAATATTCAGCTATTGAATAGTAGCTTTTGCTCATCAATAATTTCTTAATATTCCTCTTGAATTCTATAGTATTCAGAGTTTTTAAACAATCAGGTAGATGATTAAAAAATGTTAGGCCCCGATAAGCAGGAGAACATTCAAATTTAGCAGTCCTATGAATAGGGACAGATAAAGTATTAATATTTCTTGTTGAATAACTATGGTAACTTGGTAATTTTGCCAAGTTTTTTTCATTGCATTTAATATAAATTAAGCACTTGAATATATAAATGCAGACTGCAGTCATTATTTTATGATTGACAAAAATAGGCCGGCAAGAACATCGAGGATGTATGCCGAAAATCATTCTCAAAATTTTTTTCTGGCATAAAAGAACCCTTTCAAAATCGACTGAACTACCCCAAACTAAAATATTGTACGCAATATGAGGATAACTCAAACTGTGATACATATCTAACACTGATTTCTGTGGAAAGTATTTTCTCAACTTATTGATGGCATAATAAGATTTAGTCAACTTTTGACATACAAAATCGACATGCTGACACCATCGCAAACTACCGTCCATATAGATTCCCAAGAATTTGGTGAAGTCACTAGACGTTATTGAATTATCGTCGTGATTTACCGTGAGTTTATCAATATTTCCACTTTTCAAACTGAAATATACACATTCGGTCTTTACAGCATTTACCATGAGTGCATTTAGACGGCACCAGTCTGCAAACATTTGAATAACAGAGGAAGTCGCTTCTGCCAGCTGCCCAAAGCTCGAATTTGTGACTAATAATGAGGTATCATCAGCAAAGAGCGTGATTGTGGCGCCATCGATATGATTGGGCAAGTCATTTATGAACAGTAAAAAGAGAAAAATAAAGTGAACCTTTTTCGAGAAACTGGCTTTTTATGATCAAAATCAATTTGCTAATGCATTGTAAATTTCTTGTAGCAATGGGAGTGATTATTAACAATTAATTATTAAGAGGGAATTATTGTTTAGAGGACTTATAGAAAAACTCTGACTTTCAACTATGTCAACGTTTCATCAGTCTTTGCTGATTTCTTCAGGACTGCAAACAACATTTATTTCTCAGTCTCAATTTATAATCATGTGTCTGAAATCTTACCTAGTTAGGTTACAGTAAGGTGTTATAGACTATAAAAGCAAAAATCGAATTCATGAAGTCATACGATCAATTAACCAAAAACAATCAAGGGGATCCGGAAACTCATACGCCTGTTTCGTTAAATTAAAAAAAAAGTGACCACGATCACGAACTCAAACACAACAAATAAACATATCAACTCGACCGTAGCGCCGCATGGGAGGGATGAAGCAACCACAATGTTCATGATGTTATTTACTATCTTTTGTTTCTGTAAGTTTGTAGTAGATTAGTATAAATTGAGCTTAAATTATTCGTATCAGACCTATGGTTAACTGTGTCAGTAATTTTGATTTGTATCATCTCTCCCACGCTCCGCCTTAACCAGTCACGAGCATAATCCAAAACAGCAACATTATCAAAGTCAAAATTGTGGTTTTCAGTGAAATGGTGATCAGCCAACGCAGTCCTGTCCTTTTTATCTTTGTGTTTTGGATTACAATCATACATGTGTTGTTTTTTCCTAGTCGACAGGTAGGTACTGCTTTGTCTGACCAACATAGCACTTTGGACATGACAAACAAGGGATCTTATAAATGTAAGATAATGAAACACTCAGGGTGGTTTAACTTGTTTATTAACAGTGGGCTTTATATTCGTACAGTGTACGCTCCGTCAAGGAAAACAAAGTGGAAGGTTATGTTGTTGTTTACCAACACGCGTCTGTCTAGAGAGAGAGCGTCGTTGTTAGACAGAGAGGGAGCGTGGTAACGAGATCATCGAAAACCATCGCTTCAGATCACAGAGTGTTTGACATTAGGCCTACTACGATTCGGTAGATATGGTCTCAGCTTATTTTCATATCAATTCATAGAGGGCACATAATTCGAATTGCTTACACGGCCATACTGACACTTGAAACGACACCTCGTTTCATTAACACAGCAAACAATAATACTTTTCAGGTTACATAAAGCATTGTTTAACTAACATCTGATACAATTGAGTTTTTGTGAGGCATGGCTATGTTCAAAACGCTGGCTCGCGCTGCGGCTTTGTATTTCAGGTGGGAAAAAGAGCCAGGCAAATAAAAAAACGACCACCGCTTACATGCTCACAACTCAAGATTTAGAACTAATTAGCCAAGAACTAAAGGTCAGCTTCAGCTGATTACCACAAAATTGATGATCTGCTATAAAATTGTTCAGGTTATGCAATGGACCAAAAATGTTCATTTCCACTCCTGCATGAATGAACTCCAATCCTCGCTTCGTTAGACGATTTTACAGCCATGATCAACAACAAATTAGATTACACTATTTCGAGGCTATAAAGTTCTAAGCTTCTTGAAAAATAACTCATTTCAGATTTTCCATAATGGTACATCAATTATTGCAATGATTATCTGTTCACACAGAAATAGGTCAGGCCAAAACAAAGCCAAAAGAACCAAAAAAAAAACTATCACATACAAAAGTGATTCCCAGGCAACACAAAGATATCCCAGAGAAATCCCTGCGACTTCTTTTTAGGAAGTTGTGACGCCTTTTGTGACTTCTTTGGGAGATCGCAGGGAGCTCTATATCTCCTCCAACTGTCCGCCACAAAAGAGTTCCCAGAGAACTCTTGACGATATCCTACGTGGATATTCTCAAACAAGCCACACTGAGAGTTCGCATACACCTCCCGCGGCGAGGACTCTGAGAACTTCTTATTAACCTCCGCATTGCGAGATGTATAAGATATTCTCAAACAGGTCACATTGCGGGATGTATAAGAAGTTTCTACACAGGCCGCTTTGCACAGGTATATACAGGTCGCATTGCGAATTGTTAATAGAACATCAAAAACTAAATTTGATTTGTCCTATTCCTATGATGAGAATCTGCATATTAGCTATATTATAGAATTGAACTATACAACAAACAGTGTTGAAAGTTATATTCATTATTTTCGGCTGCAACAGAAGGTAAACTAAAACAAGTGAATAAATCCTTCAATCTTTATTATCAACAAATTGCAATAAAAAATTAAAAAAAATTATTCAAAACATTACATTTCTTTCTTCCTCTGGGTACAATCTCTCAGCCCATCTTGAGAAAAGACTCCTCTGTTGTCCACCAACACCAGTGTTGCCACCCTCCGTACCTACAAGTTCGGAAAAATTGGTAGATTTCGGTAGATTTTTGGAAAAAATAGGTAGATTTCGGTAGACTTTTGGATAAAGATACCTATTCACATATTTTTTGTGTTATTCAAGTTGAAATACCATTTATCCGAAATATTGGGCAAGAAGGTTATTTTACGAATGAAGCAAAATTGAAAATGGATTTCATTTATTTACAAAATTATTGTTCGAAAAACGGATCTTTCGAACAAAAAATGAGTATTCTGACAAAATAATAAATAAATAGGTATTCAAAAAATTAACACCTATTGAAAACAGCAAATATTCTGAAAATAAACGTATGTACATCAAATTGCTTGAAAAAAATATAGATTTGTCAACGTATAACTCAACTTATGCATCAAATTATGGTATGCTTAGGAAATCTTCAAAATAATATCGGAAGAGTCATGATTTCCTAGTATATCAGAACATACATTCACTCCATCAAATTTCGGTAGATTTAATTGCTTTTTCATGAGATCGGTAGATTGACAAGAAAATCGGTAACACTTTTGTGAGGTCAGTGGTTTATACATTAATCAAAACGTGAATAAACATTGTGTCAAGTGCTTTTGGAGCACAAATTGAACAAAGAGGATTTCAACAACATTTCAATGCCCATTCTGCATTCATATATCAGCTTGAAACAAAATGAGATATAATTTCAAACAATTTCCGTGAAAGTGTCCACGGGAATTGTTTGAAATTATATCTCGACTTTTCTAACCATTCTTGTAAAATCTGTTGTGAAGTTATTACACTCATCCATATTCTTAATAGAAATAATTATCCTGATCACCAATATATCAAGTAGAAAATCGTTAATGTGAATTGATCAATTTATTGTTGGTGTTGGTTATTGGTGGTTGAATTACTCGGATAACATGAATGGCGGTAAAAATGGTTACGGTATATGTCCTAATAGGTGAGAAAACTCCAGGATTTAATGAAAATAACACTTACTTGGAGCACAAATATCCTCATCGAAATTTCACACAATAACGAACTTCGCACAGCACAGTAACACCGATAAACACAGCTAACTACTCTATCCACAAAGCCCCTCTCGATGACTTGCCGTCTCGCTGTCTTGCCGTTTCGCTGTTTATACAAGTTCGACTTGATAGACAAATAGCGCCTGCGTGAACAGATTGACCTTGTCAATCGCATGGTGCGCTCTCCTCTCTAAGTTATCGCATAGAGTATTCCCAAGGATATCGCATGGCGAGGTCTCCAAGATATCGCGTGGGCACATCAGTGGGAAATTCGCTTAGTTACATCACATAGAGATCTCTGGGACCTCGCGGTAGGAGCTCCTATAAAAGTCGCATTGTAACCTCTCAAAGATATCGCGGAGAAGTCTGTGTTGCCTGGGTTAGATCCAAACAAGATAATCAGCATAAATTTAAATTTCTTAACTCTTCACTAAAGATTATGGCTATCCAGTCCTCACGTATTCACTATTATTATGACTATCCAGTCATGTCACCAACACTAAAACTGATTTTCTGTATCCACAGGCCATATTCTCAGCTGTTCTTGTCCTGCTTTAGTCATTCTGTTCTGACCTATTCGCTTCAGGGCATAGCGATCATTCGGCAATACAGCCTTAATTTCAAATGGGCCAATGAACTTTGGTTTCAATTTACCACCATTTGACAGTTGTGTAACTTCCATTACTACTTTCTGATTCACCTCGAACGGATAACCTGGTTTTCGAGTCATATCAAACTTCCTCTTTGTTTCCTTTGCCGAAACATCCAGTTTCTCAATGAGGGCATCTTTATCAACATTAATTTGCTTTATTGGTATATCGCTGAGCAAGTTAATGGTTGACGAAAGTCTCTGATTAGAGTTTTTCATTAAAACTACAGGAGCATATCCTGTTGACTTATTCACAGTCGAGTTTATAACATTTTCAAAACTGATTTGAAAGATTTAACGAGTGGTGAATATGCCAGGTATCCAACTTTTCAGTGGGAACGTCTTTTAGTTGACAAAAACCAGATCTCCTTCCAGTACGCGACTTTCCAACGGTACAGAATCTACAGTTCTTCACATACTTGCGAATGGTCTTATTCATTCCTGGCCAAATCACATCTTCTCTCATCTTGTTGAGCATTTTATCAACTCCTATGTGTGAAGATTCATCATGGTACAGTTTCATTATCTCCAATCTAGCCAATATTGGGACAAAGCATCTCATTGGGTGAGTCCTCTTCCCTTGCCAGTAAACCAAGTCATCCTGGACTGCAAAACCTTCCTCATGTAGATTTCCACTTAAGATCTCCATTCAAAATGGGTCGACTTTTTGCCATTCACCAATAGATTGAGGAGTACCTGTAACAGATTTGAGCGCCAGTATTTTGTTCTCGCAAGGCAAATTCCTACTCAAATTATCGACATGCTTCTATTTCTCGTGGACTGGGTTTTTAGCATACCGCATTCAATTATTACTCCTAAAAATTCTATCAACGTTTTGAAGAATTCGCATTTTTGATAATTAAGTGCGAAGCCATACTTTGACAGCCTATCAATAATTTTCTTTAAATTAACAAGTCCTTCTTCAATATTTTTACATGGACAAAGAATATCATCAACATAAACTAGGGCAATTTTCTTTTCATAATCTCCAAGAGCCTTATCAATTGCTGACTGATAAAATGAAGGAGAATTTATGAAACCAAAAGGCATTCTATTGTATTCGTACAATCCATCAGTTGTGATAAATGCAGTAATGTGTTTGGAAGATTCTTCTACTTCAATCTGATGAAAACCAGATTTCATATCCAGCTTTGTATAAAACTTTGCTGTTGCTAAAAGGTCTATTTGATTTTGAATTCTAGGTAAGTGGTAATTATTTCGCAAAACTTTCTTATTCAGTTCTCTGTAATCAACAAACAGTCTTATATCGCCATTAAGTTTTCTAACGAGGACAATAGGGCTTGCATAATTTGATTCACTACATCTTATAATACCAGATTCTAATTGGTGTTTAATAATTTCCTTAACTTTTGTTCTTTCCTGATACGCTAAATTTCTTGCTCTAAAAATGACAGGAGATTCATCTTTGAATTGAATTTTTAATTTACCTGTAATGACTGCATCAGGCTTAGATTCAACCCCTTTTTTAATTATTTGAATTTTCAACTGTTCGTCCAATCCTGACAAGTCTAATTCTAAATCTTTACAAACTAAAGTGAACGTTTTAGGAGATTTTCTAAAGGATGTCACAAAATCAACACAATCTTTATTAGTTTCAAGTTGAATATCCCCTTCTTTGAGTATATCTAATCTGATCAAAGCATCAATATCCTTATGTGGAATGATACTATCTGTAACTATATTGAATTCAATTTCTATAGCTAATTCACACTTTAAAGATAGGATGTTTGCTTTTCCAAATGTTTTAAATCCAACGTTTCCTATTCCCATAATTTTTTTTAGTTTGAGGTATTACTTAACTTGTGATTGTACTGCATGAAATTCACGTGTTGGTTGAACTCGATCTTCCACTTGCCATCTGCAGTTGAGCTTGGATTTCCATCATTTGAATCATCGTCATTGGTTCGACTTGGGCAGCAATGGCAGCATTCTCATGATTTTGTTGATCCATTTTGGATGAATTCGTTTGCATAAAGAACTCGGTGAAACTCGTAGAATTTAGGTTCAAATTTTTTCTTTGTTAAGAAAAAACCAATCCCGCTTCTGATGTAAGATAATGAAACACTCTGGGTGGTTTAACTTGTTTATTAACAGTGGGCTTTATATTCGTACAGTGTACGCTCTGTCAAGGAATACAAAATGGAAGGTTATGTTGTTGTTTACCAACACGCGTCTGTCTAGAGAGAGAGCGTCGTTGTTAGACAGAGAGGGAGCGTGGTAACGAGATCGTCGAAAACCATCGCTTCAGATCACAGAGTGTTTGACATTAGGCCTACTACGATTCGGTAGATATGGTCTCAGCTTATTTTTATATCAATTCATAGAGGGCACATAATTCGAATTGCTTACATAAATAACATTTGATGAAATCTGCGTCTCATCTTTCAAGCGTGAAAAGAAGATCTTTGTGGATTCACCACACACATCAGGCATTCGGTTCTTAATTAGTTTAACAATTTTAAGAGATGCTTGCGGCAAGAAAGGTAATCTGAAATACATTGGTGAGTTATTTACAACCTCTATAGGCAACAATGAGGTTGATCTCTTTAGATTCACTTCATTAACTATTCTATTCACAAAATTAGTAGGGTAGTTGTTTTTCCTCAACAAAGTCTTAACTTCTAAAATAGATTGTTCAACAAACACCGGACTACACAAATTAAAAACTCTACACAACAAAGATTTAACAGTAGCAACTTTTTGTGACCTGCTACATGATGAGTCATAATTCAGCAAGCGGCCGGAATTAGTAGGCTTCGAATACCATCGTGTCGTCAGAGAGCCATCATCACCTCTGATCACCAGAACATCCAGAAATGGCAACATATGACCACTCTCACGTTCCAAGGTGAACTGCAACTCATCGTGGAAACCTTTGAAGACTGTCAGTAATTCATGGGTCTTATCAGCTGGGACAGCCAAAAAGGTGTCATCAACATATAATTATACCACTGGCACATAAAATTAACAATTAATTCCAAAAAATTTGGCAACTACGTTCCTAAATTCAAATTGTAGTTATTTTTCATAGGTAACCAGATTACAAGAATTTTTCCAATTACGAGAAATTCACAATGCGTTAGTAAATTGTTTTTGATCATAAAATACTAGTTTTTCTGAAAACGGTTCACTTTAGAGTAATGAACCAAGAGTACCTTTTCTATATAAAACCCATTGGCGCATCAGAATTTGCTCAGCAAATACAAATTTGGTCAGTGGTGTAAAAGTGAGGGGGTGAAACTTCTGTGCAAATTCAATGTCTCCGCCACTGGCACGTCTAATAAAACCGAGTAAAGTGCAAGAAAGTAGCTATTATTAATAACAACAACTCTGTTATTCAAACGGTTCCTGAGAAATCTACAGTTGACCGTTGAAACACTCATTCAGGAACACTCTGTATGTTTATTTTGGAGCCGAGAATGGTCCCAATTCACTAGGTAGACATCACTTATCACGAATCCGTGGTCAAATTCAATTCTGTCGGTCCGTCCAGGCGGCCGTTCGTGAACACGATAACTCTCGAACGGATTATAAACAAAAAAACGAAATATTTCTTTTATAACATGTCCGAGATCATGGAAGATTTCTTTGACAGCTTTGGTTAATTTCTTTCTTGTTTTTTTACCCGAGAGTGGTCTCAATTGACTAGGTTCGAATCACTGATCTTGGTGAAATTAAGTTGTCAGGGGGATTGCGAACTCGACCACTAACCAAAGCGAGAGAATATTGCCGAAATTGAATGTTGGAAGACAATTAAAAAATCCTCCTCAACGCCATATTTTTAAAGTTAACAAGATTCTTCGCTTTCTTATTCATGACGCATAAATGAATTTCTTGAATAATCTAAGCTATTTAAATGAATCAACCTTGATAGAAGGTGGAATAGGAGTTATCAATTCATAAGCTCGATTTGAATCGGAAATAAACCAAGAAAACCACAACTAAATTTCTTCATACGTTTCGTATTGAAATTATTCATCACATTGATAAAAGACCAAGCATTTCCCAACTCTTCTTCGAGTAAAAAAACTGTTTGTATAGGAATAGAAAAAACAGAAATTGATTCATAAAAATCAATGGAACTACTCCTTCATCACATTGAATTCTTTGTAACAAGACGAATGGTATTCATTAAAAGTATCCCACCAATCGTCAGGTTGAATGACATCTTTATAGTTGTGATTATGATGTTTTCTTGATGCCAAGAATGTTTTACACTGTCTAAGGATGCCAGCTGTGAATTTTTTCACTTCCTTCCTTTGCGTTTTGTAACCTGTATTATTTTCCAAATATTTTAACAAAATACACTCTATCACCACTAAGAATATTATATCGGCAACAACTGAAAAACTGTCAAATTGAATAAAACAAGAAATATCCCAAGAGGAGAAAATTCAGCAACACACTAAAATTCGTTTACACAGTTCCAGACTGCAGAGGATTGCGGTGCAAAACCGAAAAAGCACTCATATTTATAGGAAAAATAACCAAACCACTTTTACAAACCTTGGTATTCCGCAAACGGAATTCCATGAAACTGCCACTTTCTTTTCGAAGAACTTGACTTCGATCTGGGATAGAGATTCAACTAGGGCAGAAAAAATTCAGTTTGTGCATTTTTAATTTGATAGTCCATTTTTTCATATTTATTATTTCAGCTTCAGCCTTCAAAGTATATAGCTGCAAGTATGAACAATTGAAAACATTCTTCTCATAACCCCAGAGGTGTAACAGAAAAAGTGTCCCAGGTACCCTCTATCACTTCGTGCAACATCTCACATCTGGAGTAGAATTTCAGTATACTACTGATTCTGCGAATTCTTTGAGGCATGCAAATTAAATTAGCTTCATGAAAGCAACCAGTATGAAAAAAGGCAACCTTCATCGAAATTTCAATGTCAAATACAATAGAAGTCTGCACTATTCTGTTCGCTAAAACAGAGGTAATTTCCAACATCAAAAGTTACTATCCTAGAATGAATATGGAAGCCATTGAAATCGATAAGCCCAAAAACAACAGGAAAGAAGAGACTTCCACTGTTCATAGCGCGTGGTTGCGTGAGATCTGCCATGTAATAAAAGATGGCTGGATGGAATAAAAGATGGCCGCCGATAATGACCCGTTGTCGGCTGGCTCCGTAGATAAACAGTTCAAATGTTGTGAAACCAAAAGTTCAAGTAATATTGTGTGTGTTAGGGGTGGGAATCTCTTTCACTACTCATGTTACAAAAGAAATTATTCAAGTCAAGTCATACATAGATGGATCTAGAACAGTTCGTTATGATAAGTCTGATGGCAAAATTGATGATATCGTCATTGCTTCGAATGCAAAAAAGGAAGAATCGCCTGAATACAACCAAGATAGAATGGAAATTAAATATCTCAGAGAACTATTAAAGGGAGTTCAAGAGAAAAATCAGATCCTAATGGAAAATAATAAGCTTCTGAATCTTAGAATACGCGACCTTGAAGAAAGGAATCCAAGTCGACTTTTCTCAGAGGCATTAAAAAGTACAGATAAACAAGAAACAAAAAATACAAACATAAACATCGATGATCAAAAATCTTTGAAAGTGACTGATGGCAAGGGTGCGTCAACTTCATTCTCTAGACGTCATAATAAAAGAGACTCCAAAATAGAGAGTAGTTCTGATGCAACTTCGCAACATGAGACCACTGGAACTACTGAGGACATAAACCACAGACCAAGAAGGTTGTCTGTGGTAAGCAATGAAGTACAGGAAGGTAGAGTGAATAATCCAACCTCAAACAAAGAAAAAGCAAGCAAACATATAAATAAACAAAATCTGGATCATGAATCAATTATGTCCTCATTGAATATGCTGGAGAGGTTTGTCTCCGACGAGAGGGCTGATATTGTGGCACTTACAGAACACTGGAGAAACGTAGTGGAATTGAATGATATCTGCTTAAATGGATTCAAGCTTGTTTCCAGGTTTTGTATAGGGACACTAATAAGTATGGACGCAGCGCTATTTACTGTCTGGATTCGCTTGCCTGTATGGAAAGAGAAGAAATAACAAAGATGAGTGTACCCAAAATATTTGAATGCTCAGCATGTGAATTAAGATCTTCAATGAGACGGTTGGTGGTTGTGTGCATATACAGGCCTCCCTCTAGGCTGTGCGATGATGTTGAGCTCTTCTTTGAGAAATATGTAACTTTGCTGGAGGAGCTAAATAAAATAAATATTAATTATGTCATTACTGGGGACACATGGACACATTATCGGGTGAGGATAGTACAGCCCAGTTGTTCAGATCTATAACAGAGAGTTTTGATGCTAGACTTACCATAAACGAACCGACTCGGATAACAGTATAATCAGCGACATGTATAAATAATATTATTACAAACATATCTGACGTTGAGGCTGATGTTATAGTTAGCCACTTATCAGATCATTCTGCACAGAAGATTCAGATACCCCATGTTGAACCCGATTCTCTGGTGTTCCATGGAAGGGTGATCCGCGAGTATGGTGAAGAACAAATGGGTGTCTTCATTGAGTGTCTGTCCAAAACAAATTGGGAGAGTGTTTTGGAGACCGATGATGCCTGCATGAACCGCGTATGAAATAGTTTTCACCAGCACTATATTAGATAGAGCATTCAACAGTGCTTTCCCACAAAAAATTATAAAGTCTGGCAACAGGTTCCTCAGGGTAAACCACACTCATAGTCCGGAGACAATTATTCTCAAGAAAAGGCTTTATTTGCACCTGGATTTATGTAGAATAGATCACTGCTTTTTGGATCAGTACAGAAGGACAAAAAAGAAGTATGATGAAGCTCTCAGAAGGCAAAAACAATGTTACATTAGTAATAAGATAGTGCAATCCACAAAGAATTCGAGAACAATCTGGAGAATCACAAATTCCTTGAGAAATAAGAAGTCACGAAACTGTAGTATGTTGAACACCCTGTTTATTTCGTACGTGAGATAACAAGGACTTTTCGACCTCCCTTTAGACCTGAAGCAGCACGTAAAGCCAGAGCTCTAGGTCTAGCCATTGTCATTTATGTTATCGATTACGATGTTATTAAAACAAGTAAACATTCATAAGAATATATAATTGGCGAGGGAGATTCATTGATATAAAAGAGTAGAGAAGCGTTTACGTATTGATTGTTAGTCAAAAGTTATTGTCGTAGTAAATAACATCATATGTGTATTATCATCTGTGTCAGTGTGTCTAAGAAATAAACCCCTTTGATGAGTCTGCATCGTATTATTCACCATCCTTCAACTGCATGACGATTGAGCGAACCTACCCTGGCTGGGTACATCACAAAACAAGACCCTACCTAGTGGTAGCCCAGCAGGCATAGCACAGAGGTTCAATGGACATTTCATCGATGTGATCAGGAAGGTGAGCCCGGGCAACTATGAGCAGTCTGGAAGTGCTGAATCTCTCCTGACTAGGTGTCCCAAGTCTTTCTACATGTTTGAAGTAACGACGGAATAGGTGTTGGCGGTTGTGAAGCAACTAAAAAATAAGGCCTCGAGTGGACATGATGGAATACCAATGACCATAATAAAAAAGTCCATACACACAATAGTTCAACCTCTAACTAACATCATCAATAGGTGCTTTGCTGAAGGTACGTTTCCACATGCACTTAAGCTGGCTGTTGTAAAACCTATCCACAAAAAAGGAGATATCGATGATTGCGATAACTATCGACCAATAAGCATTCTCCCCACATTTTCAAAGATCTTTGAAAAGATATTAGCTAACAGACTGCTTAAGTTTTTCAGAAAATACAGGTTGATCTCTAAAGCTCAGCATGGGTTCTTGCAGAACAGATGCACAGATACTGCCATCTATGAGTTGGTCGGGAGGGTGCTGCATGACATCGAATCGGGAGATGTGCCTCTTGGAATATTTCTTGACATGTCAAAGGCCTTTGATTGCGTGGAACACACAAGTCTCCTGCGGAAACTCGAACGATATGGAATCAGAAATGATCAGCTGAAGCTGATACAATACTACTTATCAGATCGTAGACAGAGAGTCGAAATATTAGTGAATGGGGTCACCTGTGCCTCCTCTGAAGAAAGTGTCACACGAGGGGTTCCGCAGGGAAGCATATTGGGTCCACTTTTGTTTGTGATTTTCATTAATGATCTACCAGAAGTAATAAACACCAACAACCAGCAAACAATTATGTACGCAGATGACACCAACATAGTCATAGATGTTACATGTTTTCCACAGCTTCAGATTGCTTCAGCTGAAGCTTTGTCCAGAGTCAAACAGTGGTGTGGGGAGAACGGATTACTGCTGAATGTTAACAAGACGGAATCTGTCTTGTTTCGCACTGAACGTTCTAGGCAACCATTCCCTGATGTGCTGAAATTGGCCGGCACTGATGTCTGCATCTCCTCATCGACAAAGTTCTTGGGATTACACCTAGACAAGAACCAGAAGTGGCATAACCATGTTGAATATCTCAATAGGAGGCTCATAACAGCTGCTTTCACCCTGTGTGCCTTGAGACCCCATGTGGGTGCTGATGTGTTGAGAGTGGTCTACTTTGCCAACTTTCACTCTTTCCTCTCATACGGGATAGTGTTTTGGGGGGCAAGTTCCAGCATAGACAAAATATTCATAACACAAAAACTTGCGCTCCGGAGGATGTTTGGGATAAGGTTTAGGGAGTCATGCCGTGGGAGATTCAAAGAGAGTGGCATCTTAACAGTGACAGGGCTATATATATATATATATATATATATACAGATGTCTTTTGTTTGTTCGTAAATACAGCGAATACTTCACTCAATACAAGAGTACAAGCTGCACTAGACATGTTCAACCATATTTATATCAATCAATCAGTCTTTCCCTCAGTAGAAATAATTGCGAGTTCATGTGCATGAGATTGTACAATTCTCTACCTTCATGTATCAGATCAGAGAATGTATTTAGGAATTTTAGGAATCAAGCATTGAAGTTTCTATTACAACTTGAGCCGTACAAGTTGAAGGAATATTTTGCTGGGTGAATAGATTATATCCATGTGATAATTGTGACGTGTTTTCTTTTCATTGTATGTACTATGTATTATACAGTTATTATGAGAATAAAATATTATTATTATTATGCTAAAACTAAACCTGGCCCAAACGGAGGGGATGAATCAACCGGCCACGCGGTGGGACTGCGGCTTTAAATACAACGAGAGATTCAGCAACATCATCAATTCGGAGCAATCAATCGTCAGGTCACAACCTCCGACCAAGAAACCTCTGAAGATGCCCAATGCGGCGTTGCTATTTTTTTTCGAGGTTTGCATGCATAAGGATTGACGGAACTGAACAATTGTCAGTAGAATGACGATCAATTTACGCCTAAGGTGAGAACAGGTCTATTGTGTCCCCTAACAGAGCTGTTCTCACCATGCAATTCACAGCTCGCCTTCCTGTTCCAGAGATCTAATGAAATCCAATATCTGGGAAGGTTTCAATGACGATGATTCCTAATCTCGGCAAGTTTCTTGTCCGTGATTAAGTATATAGGAGTTTCTTCCTTCTCCCCACAGAATCTACAATCTTCAGTCTCCGATAAACCCATTCTCATCAGATGCTTTCTGCTGCGACAGTGTCCTGTGAGAAAGCCGATGTGGAGGTGTAGCTGGTTCTTACTGAGAGATCCAGATACCTTTTGGACCTTGCAGTTTCAAAGTTCCGAAGGAATTCTCTGGTGTGTTCCATTCCTGGGAGATTCCGCCAGAGTGTTGTTTTCCTTTCGGGTTTCTCCTTTTCCAGAAACTCTTTCTGATAGATGCATTCTCCTATACCACAGAAAGGTTCTGGGCCAGAGAATGGCGTTCGTGTCTTTCTGTTGGAAAATAATAAATATTTAATCTCCCTACCTTTGATATAGAATTGTCAGTTTGGAAAGAAATATAATTTGAGTAGAACAGTTATATTTTCGAATTTATTTTCGTGCCAATGTTCTATTTTCCTGCTTTTGAATCAACATTTTGGCGACCGTGACTCCATAAGCTAGGAAATTGACGTTATGAAGAAGGAACGAGAATTGATGAGAAAACACAGAGTTAGACCAGATGCTATTAGATATTTCAAGATGGCGCGAGTGATGGTAACACGAAAAGTAGTGATCCAAAATGTGCTCATTGTAATAGAAAAGTTGCAGAAGGTGTAAGGTGTGGAAAGTGTGAGGATTAATTTCACCCATCCAGCATGATTCAAGCAGCTAATCAAAAAAATCCAGTTTGTAAACATGAAAAGGTGGAACATGACAAAGAAGATCAGAAGCAACCAGAGGAATACTATGAAACTCAAAAAAAAATTCTAGCAATAGAAAACGAGTTCCTGAAACAAATATTGCAAGAAGTTCAGGAGAAAAACAAAATTTTAATAGAACACAGTCAATTATTGCAAGAAAAAATTAATTATCTAGAAGGTGAAAAACAGGGTACAAAAAATGCAAGAATTATATTACAAACTGATATAAATACGCAAACAGAAATTGAAAAATTAACTACAGTTCCAAATGATCGACCTACGAAGGATCTACTGCACACGGAACACAACAAATAGCTAAATGTCAAAAAACACAAATGACATCAACCTCGAAACCTGTGCAGAAGCAGCTGTTATACCAGAAAGTTCAAAACAAAAACACAACAAAAATGTATATCAGGAACCATCACAAATCCCAAATTATTCAATAAATGGAGAGAACGAATTCAAAACTGTAGGTCATGCGAAATACAAACGTCATAAAAAGGCCAACATTGGAACAGGCATAACAGCCATGGACCTTTCAAATCCATCAAAAGCAACAAAGAGCCAAAGAAATTATGGTTACTCATCTCGCGAGTGAAAAAGTCAACTGAGGAGAAAGAAGTATTCCTCTATATAGGCAATAAAACTAAATCTGAAACAAATACAATTTCAGTGAGGGAACTAGCAACAAGATCAGTTAATGGATCCTATAAAAGTTTTCTAATTGGTGTGCCCTTAGAATTCCATGACAATATATACCAAAATAATTTCTGGACGATAGAGATTAGATACGAACGTTTCAATTTCATAAGTGGGCAGCATTTTTTAGATCAGAATCAAGACAAGAATTAAATATCCTCATAAAATCAAACGCACATCTAAAAATTAAATGTAAGAAAACCGGTACGAACATCAATTATATTTTGAAACCTACACAATCGAGGTTGAAACGGTTTGGGATATTTCACCAAAACTTGAGGTCAATAGGAAATGCAATTGAACAGGTTGAACAAATAGTTGCTGAAGATAATGACATAGAAGTCCTATGCTTAACGGAACACTAGAAATCTGACACAGAATTGAATTGGTATGCTATAGGGGGTTATGAATTACAGGCCAAGTATTGCAGATCACACGCAGAACATGGAGGAGTTGTTATACAAGGTGCGGCACGGAGGGCGGACGTTTTTCAGATGGGCATAACTTTCCCCCACTGAGGACGAGAGAAGTGGGGAAGGTGCCGTTAGACTCGTGTGTTCCTAGCATTTATTTACCAGTTGGATCTTCGCTTTCACCCCTACAAATTGGCCATTGTGCAACAGTTACACCCCGGAGATTATGCACAACGAATGAACTTCGCACGTGAGATGGAAGCACTGATCGATCAAAATGAGAACCTCATTTTGTTCATGAGTGACGAAGCCCACTTTCACCTCAACGGCATGGTTAACCGGCAGAATTGCCGTTATTGGGCTAATGAAAATCCGCAACACTTACACGAAAGACCGCTGCACAGCCCAAAAGTTACGGTTTGGTGCGCTGTATCGCAAACTCGCATCATTGGCCCTTACTTCTTCGAAGACGTTAATGGTCAAGGCTAGAGTATACGAGACCAAGCCCCGAACTCTGGACGAATTGAAAAGGGCTATTCGCGTGGAAGTTGCCCAAGTTGAGAGAGCGATGTTGGAGAGAATCTACGCGAACTTCCAAGAGCGCCTCCAGCACTGCATCACCGATTTCGGCCACCACATGCCTGATGTGATTTTCCACACTTGACTGTCTCAAATGCTATTTCCTTGAGAATCTGATTCCGTCAATAAATGTGTTTTTGAGTAAAAATTAACGCTTTTATTATTTTTTTAAAACCATCCATCCTCCGTGCCGCACCCTGTATATGTTAAAGGTACCCTACAAGTAATTGAAAGAAAAGACATTGGAAGAATCTCCAAAAAGGGTTATTTGAATGTGCAGCATTCCAATTTACACAAAATAGCAAAAAGTGCATTGCAGTATACAATAATGGAAACACAGACCACCTGATTAGAGAACTAACACCAGTGTTAGATAACGCAACAAGTGAAGACCTACAAATAATATTAACTGGAGATTTCAATATAGATATGCTGAAGTATTCAAAGAAACAAGCTGAACGGAAAACATTTCTGAATGCTGACAATATTAAACAAACCATTACCGAGCCCACAAGAATAACAACAATTTAGGCAACATACGTATAGATGGCATATATACCAGAGTTGATTATCCTTTCCCAGCAAAAATAGTTAATACTCATATTTCAGATCATTCAGGACAACAGATCTTATTTGAACTTAAAACAAGTAACCAAAAACCTACTTACAGAAGAATATATTCTGAAAGCATTGTGGAAAAATTCAAAACACTGTTGGGTTCTCAGAACTGGTCGTCAGTCTATGAACCAAGTAATGAAGATATATATGAACAATTTAACAATTTTCAGGAAATATATGTATATAACTTTCATATAGCTTGCCCCTTGGTCAAAATAAAACCTAAAAGAAAAATAACTCTGGATCCGTTCACTAAACTTATAAAAGACAAACTGGATATTTTGTTGATTATGAGTAGAAAAATGTCGCACTTCTGATAGTTACTTTCTAGGTTTATGTCAAGTCATTTTTCATTTTCAAGTATTTCTGCCTGAAAAATTCTTCAGTGGGAGCCTCAGTATAGTCTACGCTTGGTTCTTGGAGTATACTCCAGCGCTGGCCCCATCGTAGTTTTAGAACCATCTGTATAACATCGCAAGAAGGTGTATTCCCGTTCCCAGACCTCTCTTATGCTAATTTTTTTGATCATTAGCTCACTAGGAAGGTTCGCAGATGAGATGTAGTTATTCAAAGGGGACCAAATTCTCTGACTCTCGATTCTCAACTTCCCTGCACCTTCGTCAAATATTCTGATGATCGGCCTCATGGGGTACCCTATCAATCACTAGATGTAGAGGTGTGCGATCTGTAGTGATCCCAAGTGCCCTAGTTGGACACATTCTCATGGCTTCCGTGATGCACACGCATGCCTTTATACTTTGTCGAGCATTTTCCTCGTACTTACCTGACTTTCCTCAGCTAACCAGGTTACTGCCCTGATTATAGGTCTCACAATCATGACGTACATCCATCGCAGCATTTTTGGATTACAACCCCGATTCTTGCCTCAGCAGAGCACTTGTGGCTTCACCAGTAGCAGCATTATCAACATGCCCTCTCCACAGAAGCTTGCCATCCAGGGTTATTCCCAGTTATTTTACCTCAGTCTTCAGACTTCCACTTCAAGATATCCATGAGGCATGAAATCAAAATGAAAACAAACACACCATTTCCCTTCGACACATATTATTTCTCGGTACAAAAATAGCCTGATTCTTTACTGATTTCCTGTCTTGATTATGTAGTATTCAAATTTATGAAAAACAAACTGTGTTAAGTATAGAAGTGAACAAATGGAAACAGTCTGTCGTATCTATGTATGAATTGAATGAAAATGATGGAAAGGATGTTCAATATTGAGAGTAACCGGACAGGAGTGCCAGAGACAATTTCGTTCATAAAAATGGCATGATTGAATCAATGGACCCACTTCTTATTTTTCATTCATTTGTCTTGGGATAGGTAGAAGGGAACTGTTTGAACTTAATATTAATTATATTCGAACGGAAAAGGTTGATCGGGTATGTAGTCAATTGTTACAATTTTAGCTCTTTATTGTTTCAGAGCTCTCGGATAATCACTTATCCTTCTTCAGGGCTGAACAATATGAGACTTCAACATTAATTGAAATAATAACACTATAATCTCCATATATCACCAGGAAAAATCTTTGTTGAATACTAAAAATCAACATCAAGCAAGTCAAATGACACATGAATGAACAATGAATGATTTTTCATTCATATTCCCATCAAAATAATTTCCTTCTTCGATAAGTTTGTAAATACTAATAACTTGATCATATTTTCCTGGATATCCCAAATATTCCTCATAAAAAATTGTTTTTTTACTAACCTAACCTAGGTCATAAGTTTCTAGGTCAATGACCTAACCTTACCCATCTTCTATGATATTTCACAGAGCTTTTGAGAAGACGATGCCGGATTGTTGATTTTCTCCTCAAACGGTGCGCTACCTCGCAATGCGAGGTAGCCGGCGCGCAAGACAAACAGTTGTTCTGCGTCTAAAACGTCAGTCCCATGAGGAATGCAAACAGGTGTACAACCACACAAAACACAAAATGTGATCTAAATGGAGTGAAATGGTCAAATCATTTCTAGAGCTATGTTGTTATAGAAGGGGAAAGTGGTTATGTTAGAAGTTTTTCTTCGATCTCGTGATGATTATGATTTCAGTGAATTAATGTGATGGTAACCGTACAGTGTCGAGTTTATAAAGTTTCAGAGGATATTGTTTAGATAGAAGCATCGCCATATATTATTCAGTGCTTAGTATAATTCTATTTTTCATTAATTTCAATTTAATACGTTGTTTGTATCGACATTCATGCTTAGAATTCAATTTTATCTCCCACATTTGTGGGATTTTATTATTATACAGGGTGGCCAAGAGATTGAGGTCAAAAAGAAAAAACAGGTCCCTCGTGTCATGGGCTATTCGAATCACCCCCATGTATGTTATGCTATGTTTCACGGTTTTTGGAATTATGAATTTTTTATGAACTTTGAGAATTTTCGAATCAAAATTAAAAATGTAAAAAGGCTAATTCACGGTTTCTTAGTATGCTTGAAAACTGCGCTCAACAATCAGCTTTTAGAATCATTGATGAAAAATGGTACTTAACACTCTTCTTTTGCTAGAATTAGTCTTCAAAGTCATCGAGGGTGAAAAAATCATAGAAGTAGACATTTACTACGAAATTATTTTTGCCATTTTGAGATTTTCCTGATCAAGTTTTGATAGAAGAGGATGCTGTTGAGGACAGCATTCTATATGGTGAAGGAATTCTTAGAAACCGATATTTTCAAAAGAAATTTCACATCGTTTCTGCATTGTACCATATTTGTTATTGTAATTTTCACGACCTTCTCCTATATGTAGTAAGGGTAGTGGCTAAGAGGACTGGGGAAATAAAATCCTTTATAAATTATCACGCGCGCTATTCCGCGCCCAACAAACATTTGTCCCTTTCCGCGCAGCCTTTGTCACGGCACAAGAGACCGACTCGAATGGGGGAAGGCCGCGAAGCCCGAACGTCGGTCAATACCGCGAACGTGAGTGTGGATGACTTCTTGGTGTCATGTTCGCGCTTCGCGGCCTCTCCCGATAGAGCGCTCCACACTCTTGCCGTGAACTTGGCCTAGACTTCGCGGCAAAATGTTTCCTCCACACTATAAGAAGTGCAAGTGGCGGACATATTTAATTTGCACAAAGGCTTTACCCCCAACCTTCACACCACTGGACAAATTTGCATTTGCAAAGCAAATTCTGATGCGACAACGTGTTTTACGTTTAAAAAAAGTACTCCTGGTTCATTGCTTTTAAGGGAACCGTTTTCGGGAAAACGGGCATTTTATGATGAAAAACAATTTGCTAACGCATTGCAATTGGAAAAATGTGTAGTGATAATTAACTATGGTCGCTAAAAATAATGAGAAATAGCTCTTCAATTTGAACTTGAATACCTAGTGGTCAAATCTTGTTGAAATTAATAAACCTAGAAATTATCACTACTTATCACAAGAAATGTATACCTTTCGATCTGTACGTCATAATCGAGATAAGTAGAATGACAAATCTAGGAGGTTTAATTCCTGTAAAACAGACCTTTTCACCACCATCCCACATACATATGATTATTGTAAGGTCACCAATTTTCGAGATTCGAAAATTAAATGTTGTCTAGCGGTATTGGAATTTCGTTTCATGATTCACTATAATTTGTGAAGAGATATGCTTTATATTATAGAATTTCGTTCCAAAATTCATGATAGCATAAATTGCATCGATATAAATTAGGAAGCGTCTGACCAATGTTTTCGGTCCGTTAAGTTATTCCCAAAAATTGTTGATATGAATAGTTTACGATATTCCAAAATCTCAAATGAATATCAAGGACAAACCTATCTTCGAGAGAGTCAGGACATAATTTCATTATATGGTCCGTATTCTGCGTCGAAATTTCTGATATACCTATTGTTGTGGGGCGTCAAGTTATGAGGTACTTTTTTGGCAAGGTCTTTGTATCTTTGCAGGCGTGCAGAAATTTTCAACCATCACAGTTTTGTTCATGCACAACTTTCAACCCCTTTCCACCCCTTCACGTGAAATATTAGAATGTGTGATACACTGCGCTTCAGTTATGATCTTAAGTAGGTATGAGGTATGTTATTAGTACGTTTCTACTGAAGTTGAAACTTTTCGATAAAATATTTCAATTCAAAGAAAGAGCCATGACAAAGTGCACATACTGAAAACCTCTTCGAACAAACTAATTAAAAAAAAATTCCCGAAAATGTATGCCTGCCTCTAAAGAATATGCGGAGACCTTGCCAAAAAAGTACCACATGACCCACTTTCTCTATTCAAAAAATTTAGAGGGTTGATGGGGATGGCACAGGATGCAACAAAAATCCTTCAAAAATGTAAGTTTGGTAAAAGTGAAACAAAAATTGACCTGTTTCAGGATTTTGTTGCCAAATATTTTTCTTCTGAGAAAATTAATTTGTTCCATGTGACGCGCACTGTATCTTTTGACAGCTACTAAAAAAATTTTACATCAGCTATCGAAGAAATCGTCCTTGATACCGTTGATATGTTACAACAGAAATATTGAAATTTCTCAACGTTCAGATCAAGACCAATATTCATGGCGAGAATTTTATGATCTTTTGATCTACAATTAATATGAACAATCAGTTCTCGTTGCCATATCAGACTTAAATAAACTTATTTCTTGTGAAAATCTATGATTTTTAACATCTTTTTTATTTTTTACAAAAATCTTTTTTATTTTTTACAAAAAAGTGATTCGCCCTGAAATTCGTACCAACGGAACAAGCTACAAGCTGCCCTCTTCTTTGATTAATTAACCTGTTTCTCCCCACTACAGTTTCAAATTGTCTGGTAATTTAAAACAGAATCTTTCAAAATTTGTGGATTCTCTAAATGACCTCGACAATCTAATGACTTGATCGTAGCAACTAGACTTTGTATGTGAGTGGAGAAAAGTTGATGTAACAACTAGGAGGTTAAGCATGGGAGTGCCTCAGGGCAGTATTTTGGGACCGCTGCTATTCATCATCTACATCAATGATTTGCCTAATATTCTGCAAATCACTTCAAATGATTGTATACCTACAATATAGCGTATACAGCTGATACAAATCCAGTGGTGCCTTCATGTGTTGAGAATATTACGTCCAGTCAGTAATATGTTTATCGTTCCAACAATAATATCAAAATCTGAATATCGGCACAAGGAACATCAAATTAAAAACACTTATTCTATCAGCGACGTTTTGGGAATTTTATTTCCTTCATCAGGCTACAACAAAAAATAACATGTTACGAAACATTCAGGTTGGGTCCAGAAAGAACAAATAGTCAAGAATATAAACGAAAAAGTCAAAAATAAAAGAACTGATTTTAAAACAAATGTGAACAACCGAATGACTAAAACAGAAGGAACTAAAATATTTTAATAAATAAATCGTGTCAAGAACGAAACATCGAATAAAAAACAGACATACAAAAATATAAATTATTCAAAAACACTATAGTTAAAATCATATATGTATCTGTACATGTACACTATAAAACTCACCCTCAGAATAGCTTTTAAATTTACATAAAGATATCATAAAATCGAAAACAGACAGTCCTATTCAGACAATTAATTCTACACATATATTTCTTAGTCAAGCGAATAACAACAATGAATGACAGAGACGCGTTCTTATCATACAACCCCCCCCCCCCACATGGCTATCACAGCCTTGTTTGATTTATTAAATTACAATAAACGTACTCAACGAATCTACAGCCGTCCTGAAATTGACAGTTCTAGGTGTTCGTCTCAAAAATATCATTTCTTTGATGTTCTCTACATAACACCTGAACATTTTCAAAATCAAACACATGATCGTTGAGCACTGAATGGAAGGAAAGGGCTGTAGACTGTGACAATTTAACGCGATCTCTATGGCTCATTCTATTCTCGAGGTATTGCTCCGTTTGACCGACATAACATTCATTACAATCACGACAATTCACCTTATACACCACCTCAGAGGTCATCTCTATATCGTCAATATCTTTTAGTCTACTGTAAAACCTTTTCACCGCTTTATTGTAATAGCTAAAAATCCTATTACCTTCCGAGTTCATCACTCTAACCAACTCACCCGTCAACAAGTCCGAAATATTTAACAGGAGAAGATGCATCATCAACCACACTCAAACTACTGGATGACACCACACTAGTGAGTAGAGGAACAAAAAACAAGATTGACCAAATATCTCGGGTATCCATTACTCAACAACACCCGCTTTTGTTCTGTGAAATTCTTGGAATGAAAAGATTGATGGCTCAAAGACAATATTTTGTGCTTTATAGACTTGATAATAGCGATTTTTTGCATTTTCTCATGGGAAGAACTAAAATGTAATAACCTTCTCGAGGCTTACTGTTGAACCGAAAATAGCTGTTATTGAATATGAACTTCACAATTTTATCAATCTGTTCTCTAGGGATACTAATATGTGTTGCAATGTCATTCCAATGTTCGTCAACCAAACTCAACACAAGAGACTGGGGAATATTGGTGAACAGAGAAACTGCGTCAAAACTAACCAAAATATAATTATCTGGGATATGAACATCCTGAATTTTATCAATGAGAGATCCCAGGAGTTTTTCAAAGAGTATGAGAATCTATATCTCATATTGGAAAGGGTATCAGACAAAAATCTCGAACCACAACATGATATCACAGGTCTTAGAGGTAGATTTGACTTGTGCAGTTTAACAAGACCGCTTTAGGTGATACAGCATTATAGGTTTTCATCTATTTGCCAACTCATCAGTTAAACAACCGACTCCCTGCAATCCCTTTATCAAATAATTGGCCGCTGTTTGAATTCTTGAGGTAGGATCACTACCTTCCTCCTCATAAGTTGTCGTATCAGATAACAAGGCGAACATTTTTCTTTCATATTCACCCCTGTACATAATAACCGTTTTTTTACCCTTATCAGAACCTACTACACAAACATCATCTTTGTTCTTCAAAAAATCCCTAGTTCTACGCGCCCATTCATTCACCATTCTCTCAACACAACATACAGTTATTTGGCTCTTGGGTCATCAATATTCAAATGATCTTGACCTCTTAAGAAATATTCAATATCCGTCATTAAATTTGTTAGCGGAAAATCAAACTTATTATATGGCCAGGAAAATTTCGGTCCTAGCGACAGAAAATTATGAACCTCGAGTCTCCTTATCTTCCAGTTAACTATCCTGATCTCTAAGTTTAAAACTTCTTTCTTAAATCTGTTGACAATGCTATCTGTCTTGTTCTTATAAGGATGAAGAATTACGTCCAGTGCACAGGAGATTTTCGTTCTCGTAAATAAATTATGTTCAACCAATGATTTGCTTTTGAACACTGAAAAAAACAGAGTGCCTTGTTTATCATACATACATACACTGCGCAAAAAAATTAACGCATATTCTGAAAATCTCAATTTTAATGAAAGTTAACTCTACATTGACTTTATAACTTAATTTTTATGTTCTCTCGGGAAGGTTTTGAACGAAACAAGACACATTAAATGGAAAAAATTCAGTATTTCACCGAATCTTATGTGAAAGAAGAGAAATGAACAATTTTCAAAATACTGAAATGCTGATAAGTGATTTGATACTTGGTATTTCCACCCCTTGCGTTAATTACTGCTCGGCAACGACGGTTCATACTCAAAATGAGTGATCTTAAAATGTTCTGATCTAATCCTTCCCAGATTTCTCCGAGTTGGATTCCTAAGTCATTAAGAGTAGCTTGATGATTTTCTGAACTTCTCAGCCTTCTATTGAGGTTGTCCCAAACCTGCTCAATCGGATTGAGATCTGGAGTTCTTGCTGGCCATTCCATTCGAGAGACTTCAACCTCTTCAAGGTACTCCTGAACGATGCGCGCACGATAGGGTCTGGCATTATCGTCCATAAGAATGATATTCAAGTCAAAGATATTCCACCCCATACCATAATCGATCCTCCCCCGAAACCAGTAGTATTCGGGAAATTGCACTGAGCATATCTTTCATGTGGACGTCTGTATACAAGAGAACGTTGATCACAATGGTAGAGGCAGAATCTAGACTCATCTGTGAAGAGAACTCTTTCCCAATCGGCCTCTTTCCAATGGATATGCTCTCTCGAAAAATCCAAACGCGCCCTTCGATGGGCTGGGTTAAGAGCAGGGCCCTTATTCTCGACGAGTGATATTTCGGTGCGTATACGTTCTCTGTGTTATTTTGTATGGCAAACGTATACGCACCGAAAGATCACTCGTCGAGAATAAGGGCCCTGGGCCTCTTGCCGCGACACGAGGCCTTAAATCATATTCTCCGAGGCGATTTCTTATTGTCTGAGTGCTAATTTGCACCTCATGAGTTTGCTCAAGCTGATTTTGAAGGAGGCGAGCGGTTGCAAACCGTTGTCTCAACGAAGAAACTCTCAATTAACGTTCTTGAATGGCAGTTGTTACCCGTGGTGTGCCCTGTCCTGGTCTTCATTCATACCTGTCTCCCTGAATAGCTGCCACATTCTGGACATACTTGTATGGGAAACTCCAAACCTTTCTGCAATTCTTGTATATATCCACCCTTCTTCTCGCAAAACTACCGCTTGGGCACATTCCTCTTGGGTCAAATTGAGTGTTTCGCGTTGCATAGCGATCGAGTGTAGAAAATCAAACGAAAGAAAAACTATTGATCACTAGAATTGATCGAGAACAACTGATTTTAGAATGGAGCCAATACATTCAAAATCTGATAATATCATCTTTTTTTTATTCCTGCTGGGAGAAAACATCTGTATTGAAGAAAAACGTTGAAAGTGGATAACATATGCATGCATAATTCTGATAAAAATAATTATCATTGAGAACACCTTCAGTTGTAGAATAAATTTGAGATTTCCATAATGTGCGTTAATTTTTTTGTGCAGTGTAAAAAGTTGTAGCTCAATGATTTTTGAAATAAATGAATCTATCTACATATATCAATGTCCCAATATTCATCATAATCATGATAACCCAGGCCTCTGCGTCCACTGCTGGACATAAGCCCATTCTCTTCTGTCCTGAGCTGTCTGAGTCCAATTACCAGCAATCCTCTTGATGTCATCGGTCCAACCTTCTCTGAATTGTTGCATTGTTCTCACTTTGAAAATTTAGGTCTCAATGATTTGATCTTCTGAATCTCATTTCAAGTATTTCCAAAGGTAATTCAATATTTTCAGGAGATAGCAACATACCTGAAACCGCAAACCTCTCAGGCACTTTCGTAACTTCATCATTTTTCTCTTTTTCTGCCTATACACACATACCAGAAATCAGTCAAAATTGTGAAATGAAGATCGGCCAATCGGACGAATCTCCACCAAATATGGGAAAAACTTTCTCCACGGTTTGTCTCGTCATAAGTGGATCCCTGTTTGATTTAGAAGAAAGAAACTGCTCGTAAGGTATCGCCAAGACTCTTGCTCAACAGCTGAGTTTTCATTCGCTTTTTCCTCGGGAAAATTAGAATTGGTTTCAAAAATATCATCTGTGTCATTTTTTTTACAGGTTGTAAAGAAGGATTCGGTAAATTTCTTTGAGTTTGATTCACCCATTCTGTAACAGGAGGCGTTTTTTCACCAAATTTCAATCATTCACTCCTTGCTTTCTATTTTTCAACGTAAGAACGTAATTCAGTATTTAGCTTTGATTCTACCCCGAAACGATTGACTAATACATATTCGACCCAAAGATAATCAACTAATCGGAAGAGGAAAAAGGAGCACCTACTGTGTTCTGTGACTGATCCTGGAAGAAATACCCCACTCCAAAGGGGAGTTTAGGGAGTATTCCGAAAAAACTAAAAAATAAAATGTATATCAGTTCTAAAATAAATTGCACTTTTCCGACACGTAATGGTTTACATTTTCTTTTTTATTTCAAAACGGTACAATATACGAGAAAAATACAAGAGATGAAAAAGTTTCTGCAATCGCAAGGCAATCCTAACCCTATGTGGTTTCTAATACGGTTCTGACTTCAGGTCCAAATGAGTCCCGAAATTTGATAGAGCACTAGAATAACCTTGTTCTAACCTTAACCTTGGTACGACAAATTTTGGATACCTATTATCATGTCTGGAGGCTTACTGTAAGTGGATTCTAATAATTTCCGTACAATTATTCTATTCATGTGACACTACGAATCTCATAAATAACATCTGTCTATATTATACTGAGGAAGAACGGTCTAACCGATCTGGGAAAGAATATGAAAAAATATCAGTTATTCGTCCTAATCCAAGAAAAATAAATGGAATGCCATAGAAGGTGCGGAATTTATGATCTCAGCAATATTATGGGGAGGTTGAATTGAAATTGAGCCCCTTCACGATGTCCTTATTTTAAGCGGGAAATTCCCCAAAACTCTCAACTTGTTGAATGAAACATAACCATTTTTTGTGTGTGGAATCTTCATTATCTCATCACTTAAACGAAAGCAATAAACCAGCAAGAAGAGCTTCTTGTCCGAGAGAATACAGGTGTTTGCAGTTAATCAGTTTTCAGCGAATAACGAGGGTTTGAATATTGAGAATATTCCGTGGAAAATTCCACGCCACACTCGCCAATGCGATACTTGTGGAAGGGACACAGAAATCGTGCAGCACGTACCGCGCCGTAGTTCGTATTTTCGTAACCATGGAGTGGATCGAAGAAAAATTGATAGAACTTAGTGCGCTTGAGAATCCGGTATTTTACGAAAGCACTCACAATACCTAGTGCCTTAGTTGAGGCCTACATTGATCTGATGATGGCCTGCCCGAAGAAATATTAGCAGCTTCTTATGAAGCGAGTTTAAATTTGTTACCGGCCAAGTCGAAGAGAAAATATGAGAAGCAATATTCAGAATTCATTGATTGGTGTAATTCCAAAAAGGTTCAACCGAGGAAGGAGGAAGTGTTTTCGGCGTATTTTTTGGAAATGTCCAAAATTTGGAGACCAAACACATTATATGGTCCCGATATTCAATGATAAAGAGTGTTTGTAAACTGAAACAGGATTTGGATATTGGAAAATTCCATAAATTAACTGCCTTCATTAAACGACAGAATATAGGATTTCGTCCAAAAAAGGCCAAAACTTTTAATGAAGAGGAAATAACAAAATTCATGAGTGAGGCATCTGATGAAATTTACTTGATGATGAAGTTGGTAACAATTTTTGTATTAGCTGGTGCCTGCAGACGAGAGGAACTTACAAAACTCACCATCGACGATATAGATGATAAAGGAGACTTGATCATCGTCAATATTAAGGACTCCAAAAATCATTCACCAAGATCGTTTGTTATATCCCAAGACACCAATAATGTATATTTTCTGAACATATACAGAAAATATATGAATTTACGTCCAAAGGAAATACCTCATCGCCGAATTTTCATAAAGTATAATCGGGGAAAATGTAAGATTCAACCTGTCGGAATCAATACAATAGGAAAAATACCGTCCGAAATTGCAGCTTACTTACGCCTACAAAATCCGGAATTATACACAGGACACAGTTTTAGGCGCTCCTCGGCTACTTTTCTAGCCAATTGTGGAGAAGGTATCACAAATATTAAACGTTTAGGAGGATGGAAGTCAACTGCTGTTGCTGAGGGATACTTGGAAGAATCTATTAACCAGAAAAAAAAATGTCCACTAAAATTCTTAATTTGAATGGTTCTTCCTCTTCAAACTGTAAAACAGAATCATTACCTTCCAAAGAGCCTTCGAACAATATGATGGCAAATATTCAACGTTTTGCTTCTTCAAACTGTAATACAGAATCATTATCTTCCAAGGACCAATATGATGGCTTCTGCTATAAATTTGCATAACGCGACCAACTGCACGTTTACAATAAATATAACTAATAACTGAATATTTCTAATGAATATATTGATAATAATGGGAAGAAACAGAATGTACATAGATTCCTTATCAAAATTCATTTTTATGTGCTGTTAGTCTAGTTTTCTTTTCAATTAATAAAGAATTTATGAATATTATTACAGTTTAAATTTATTTCATAGGCTTGTAGTCTCTATGGACCGAAGGTCAACGATGAGAGTACAATGGTAACGACTTGTCAGAGACTTTTGTCATTCATGTGTATTTAGAATGATCAATTCACATTTGATCTGTGTGTTGAAATCGATCTCGTATAAGCGCTTGTAGAAAAAATAGTGTTCCTAACTCGTGCGGGAAAATATCACTTTCCGCACTTGTTAGGAAAATAACTATTTTGTGACACAGTTACTAGCGCACATTGGTTAGCAGTCGTGTTAGAAAAGTGACGAAGTAACCTTCAGGAAATATTATGTCCGAATCAGATGACGCGTTTTTTTCTTTGTTTTTATTGTATGAAAAATCCAAAAGAATGAAACTTCAAAATTTTATCCAAATATCTTGTTAATTTTCTATTCTGAAATTTTTACAGGAATTTGGAAAACGAAAAACCGTGTATTGATGTTTAAACCATTTTATAACTTTGCCAACGTTTCGGACACTATTGGTCCTTTCTCAAGGCTGCAATTACATGAATCAAAAATATATAATAAAAATGGGAAGATCTAACACTCACCTCATTATAATATTAGAAATATATTCTTCTTTATAATAAATTGTGCCTCGCAGTTTCAGTCAAAAGTAGGGTTATTTTGTTTATCTTGTCAAACTTTTGTCTGTTGGTCGAAAAATATGTTTTCTCATAATAAATGGTCTCTGCGGTCATAATCAACATTCACAAAATTATCACGCTTTACATAAAAATCTTTTGAAATTTTTTGAAAAACAAAAACAACAAAAGTCAAGAAAATATGAAATATTTTGAAAGTCATGAAATAAAATAGTGCAGTTCATAACTTTTATCGCTGAATTAAAGAGGTGAAATAACCAGTCTGATCCAAATGTATCACATCCTCTACGTAACCCTATCGTTTTGTATTATTAAATTGTTGTATACGAGTATCACACTAAGATGTTGTCTTCTCTGAAATTTACAGTGTTATTTGTTCTGATGTGGATCATCTCACTTATCGGTCTTTTGCTGTAGTGTGGCTCAACGTTCAAACTGCTGACATCGTCAAATTTCAACTTATGTCCCTCCGTATGTGTATGTGAATGTGCGGTTAGTGCTGTCTTATATGTGTTGTTGAATTTCTTGGTATCGTACATGTGCTGTCTTACTCTATCCTCTAATAGTTGTTTTGTCTGACCAACATAGCATTTCTCGCAATTTTGGCAATCAATCTTGTACAGTGTTTCTGACCTGTTTTCAAGTTATGTCTTTCAATTTTGTGAAATATTTTCTCTTGTTGTCTATAACATTGTAAAAAGCGGCCGTGCAATTATATTCCCGGAATATTCTGTTGAGTTTGTGTGACAGTGACGGGTAAAAAGCTAGTTGAAATTTTTTTTGTGATTTACTGTTGTGTTGTTTGGTAGTTGTAGTACTTGCCTGATTTCTGTGATACATGTTTATGCACGTTCTGATGTAATGTGTGGTAAAATTGTTCTGTTTGAGGATTTCGATGACTTTTTTGATGTTTTCTTCTTTATATTTAGCATCACTCAAAGTTATTGCTCTGTTAATATTTACTTACTGGTGTCGTTCAAGTAGTATTGATATCGATTACGAAATTTTATTGGTGTCCTAGAATACAGGATTCTCACACACTAGTTGTTTCAATTTTTCTTCGATGCACTCCATGGTTACGAAAATACGAACTACTGCGCGGCACGTGGTTCACGATTTCAGTGTCCCTTTCACAAGTGTTGCATAGGCGAGTGTGGCGCAGGTCTGCGCTGCGTCCCAATGTGCGCGGTTTCATTCAGTCATGTTGACCACAAAAAACTGCCCTGCGCTGCATGGACTGCGTCGCCTGACTCTCAATGTGCGCCCGGCCTAACACCGAGCCCTCTCTCCCCAACGGGAGCGTGTATAAAGGCATAAGCGCAGGTCCTGTTCAGGTGCAGGAAGCTGCGAACAGCAACCCGCACGACCCTGTTGATATATTATTGAAGTAGGTGATAAAATTTAGGCAGCAGGTAGACTTTCGGAAACTCCAATGTTTGCTACGGTGTCAGTGGCGCAGCCCCTATCCGTCTAAGCTGAATGTGAACATCGTCAAGGACGAGTTTGCACTGGCCCATTATATGCCCTTTGTTCGCCCCAAGGTAGCGAAACATCTCGCCGGGCTGCAGCTGCCGGAGCGACAACCCCACATGGTAAAGGGATCGAGTAATCGAGTAGGCGTGCTTTGATGGGTTTAGAGTCATCCCTCTCCTCTCGAAAAACTCTTCAACCGATTTGAGCTATCGGTTCGCCGCCCTAGGGGACTCCACCAGGAGCAGCAGATAATCGGCATAACTGGAGCGCTCCAACGGACAAGCTGTTACCGCCTCTTCGAGTTCACATATCAGCTCGTCCAATACAAGGTTGAATAGGAGAGGCGACAGCGGATCTCCCTGCTCAACACCCCTCCTGATTGGAATTTCTTCGGTCTTCCCACCACCCAGCTCGAACACGGTAGAGGCCTCCTCGAAAGAGTCTTCCACATACCTGGTCGTCACCTCTTCTAGTCTTCTATCCCGAAGCGCTTCATTGCACGTACGATGGAACGCTAGGAGACCGTGTCGAAGGCTTTGCGGACATCAACACTTATGACGTTGTAGGGCTGTAAGCCCTTGCGCTTTTTCTTGATTAGAGCTTGGAGAGTCAGATTTACCAGTAGAACTCCGTCGACAGTAGTGAATCCTCTCTGGTTTCCATGAAGAGGAACAGAGCCAAAACGTCGTCCCACAATTCGGTTCAGCATCCTCACAACGACAGTAGTTATCGTGATTGGGCGCCACTTGTCCACCTCAACCAGATCGCCACTCTTAGGGATTAAGATGGTCTGGTTCGCCTTTACGAAAGTCGGCGTAGCGCCGAAGAGGAACATGATATTGAAGAGTAGCACAAGTCTCTTAATGGGAACCTTCTTGTGGTCTTTGATCCGGAGTCCATCGACCCCAGAGGAAGACTGTGCATCTCTAATATCCTCCCAATCGCAACAAGAGGGCTGGCCGAAAATGGTCCGAAACTTAGCCTCCGCAGACTTGGCCGAGGAAAACGTATGGCCCTCCACGGGAGTATCATTGATACCCCGCGTCAGAGCCGCGCGATCCTTCCTGTACAGGCGCTGGACACGCCTGTACCGGAGAGACCGTCATAGGTAACCTATAGATAGGAAACTCTCGGGTAAAATTTGGGACAAGTATCAGAGCGCCATCTATTATTCTTCTTGAAACTATTCGCGATTATAATGAATAATGTATGGTGGCGCCATCTGCAGATCGGAATGCATATGAGAATAGTTGATTTCAAAGACGGAACATAATAATTTCAGACTTTTTCCATTGAATTTGTCGAAAACATTTCAATTTTGAATTTGAATGGAATATTCAAGTTCCAACTTGAAATGTTTTCTCCAAATCTAATGGAAAATTAGTAAGTAAAAAGTAATGAATAACAATTTGTGGTTTTTAGAAAATAATTTAATAACAATAGAAAAAATGCCAATTGTAAAATCATATTTGATCAATGTAACTATAGTACGTTTCCTTTTTCTGTAAATCATCATATTTTGTAAACATTATTAAAAAAACAATCTTCAAAGTAAGTACTAAATAATATGTAGATGGTTCCGGTTGAGAACACCGACAATTTTTGAAAGGTAATAGCAATGATTTCGAGAAAATAACTTTGCTTACCTCGTTCGCAAATCTCAATGATTGTCTAAAAAGGCAATGCAGATGAGTCGTGCTGGAAAAAGCACGCAAAATCTCCATGGTCATCTGTTTTAACAGATTAGACTGGAGTCGTGTATCGGAGGCACGGAATCATGTCCAAATGAAGTAAAAACCTCCGTGGTCATCTGTTTTCAACAGATTAGACTGGAGTCGTGTATCGGAGGCACGGAATTATGTCCAAATGAAGTAAAAACCTCCGTGGTCATCTGTTTTGCACAGATTAGACTGGAGTCGTGTATCGGAGGCACGGAATTATGGCCAAATGACATGTATATCAATATTTGCAATCAAGTTGTAGAATTCAAATAGATTAAAATAAAAAAAAAATTTCAGGTAAACAGTGTGAATATAATGGCACAACTGGTAAACCTGGAAAATTTCGATTGTATTGGGGAACCGACGTCTGTGAGCGTTCGGTGGGAAAAATGGAAGAGAGCCCTGCTCATCTACCTGGAAGCATCCAATACTCGTATAGTTGATA
Source organism: Adalia decempunctata (assembly GCA_951802165.1). Taxonomy (NCBI): domain Eukaryota; kingdom Metazoa; phylum Arthropoda; class Insecta; order Coleoptera; family Coccinellidae; genus Adalia; species Adalia decempunctata. The sequence goes on along the minus strand of OX637703.1, from coordinate 28,998,573 downwards.
CCTTAGACCATAGAAAGAGGAGACACAGCATCTCATTTATAAATTCGGGAATTGATGAAGCCAAAATTCAGTCAGATTGTACCTTTGACGGTGAGCGGAGATAAAAGTAAATTGTGTTTTCTTCTGACCTTCTTAGTGTTATACTGAGTGACCCTAGTTATAAGAAACTGATATATAGGGCAGGACATAAAACATCGTACCATGTGGCCAAGTGGCCGAGACAATGTAAATTCAAATAGTAAAATATGCATAATACTTAAAAATGAAATAGAAATTGAAATCGGAAATATAGATATAAAATATCCAAATAAAAAAAGTATAGAACACTAATCACATACACAATTAAGAATGATGTTATGAAATATACTGCTGTATAAAAAGTACCCGGAATTGTAAAAAAAAACACATAAATTTAAATTTAATCATCAATATTTATTTTGTCTCCTTCAAAATAGTCCCCATTGCTTACAATACAACTATGATTTCGGCGAACCCACTTTTCCATGCACCGCTCATACGCCGCCAAAGGTATGGCCTTCAGTTCTCGTTGCGAATTTGTTTTGATGGCTTCAATGGACTCAAAACGCGTTCCACGTAGGGGCAATTTGAGTCTTGGGAATAGAAAAAAGTTGCACGGAGCTAAGTCAGGTGAATACGGCGGTTGTTCGATGGTATCTATTGAGTTTTTGGTCTTGTATTCCTTAATAATTATGGCTCGGTGCGACGGCGCGTTATCATCATGCAAAATCCACGAATTGTCTTTCCATAAATCTGGCCGTTTACGACGAACATTCTCACGCAAACGCCTCAATACACCCAAGTAATACTCCTTATTCACTGTCTGTCCTTCAGGAAGAAATTCTGAGTGCACAACACCACGATAATCGAAGAAAACAGTGAGCAAAACTTTAATTTTCGATCGACTTTGACGTGGTTTTTTCGGACCGTCTTTGAATGATTTGTACCAATCGTATGCTTGTGTTTTTGACATACAATTATCACCAAAGGCTTTTTTTAACATTTTCAATGAATCGGCACAAGAAAATTCGTTTGCAAGACAAAATTTGAGGCAAACTCTTTGATCAACTATTTTTTCCATTGTAAAATTCGCAGAGCACTTTTGAGGTCGACTGATACTGACAGCTGTTGTAAACACACTAGTTGACAGATCGCGCTCAAATTTGGCTTGGTAATAAAGGAAGGTCCTACCAACTTTAAGAAAAAAAAAAATTACCGATTCCTTTTTGGCGGTTCATTTAAATAACATTTTCCGGGTACTTTTTATACAGAGAGTATGTTTTGAAAATTTTCAACATAATTTTACATAAAAAGCATCATGTAAGCACAGCACATTAATGAAATAAACAAATATATACAAAATAAAGAAATTGAAGTAATATTCAACATGAAAACAACATGAGGAAATAAATAAAATCATGGAAGGATTGAATCTATCTCCTCCTTTTAAGGTATTTTTCTGATGCCATCTTCATGATGGGATCAGAAAAATCTAAACTTTTTCTACCGCAAAGAATTTTATTTGCATTTCTAATATAGAAAAGCAAAATAAATTTAACACCAAATTCAATAAATTCTTTGTGGACCTCCTTATGTTCAGAACAAAACAACATTAGAATATTCTCCTCACGCAAGTTATTAATAATTGATTTTTTTAAATTAAAAGTATTAATCCTGCAAGGAATAGTATATGTCCTGGATGGGTTCACCATTCTACAATTAGGGTGTGTCTTTGCTTTAATGAGGGCATTTGAGGGAATTTCCTCATATGCCTCTATTACTTCCAAACATTCAGGACAATTACTAATATTTTTCTCGCCAAGTATCCCGCTACATAAGGTGTTGCCAGATCTCTATCGACATCCAAAATTTCTGTCCCTTCGATTGCATAAACAGGAGGGCGTATATGTGTCATTGATTGCGATGCTACATTTTTTTTTCTGGATGAAGTTTTTAAGAGTGTCAAGGGCGTCACAAGTTTCATCCTCTTCACAATTAGCACCTGGTGAATGTGGTGTCAGGAAATTATTTATAAGGAGGGATTTGAAGGAAGAAATGAAGGATGTACAGTTGGGATTAACATTTCTCACACCATGGCTTCTTATTAGAGAAAAAAAAATTTCCAGGGGATCCTGGTTAAAATTTCGAGGAGATAATGATTTAAATCCTTTGGCCTTTAAAGTCCTCCAGATATATAAGAAGCCGAGGATCGTGAATTTGAAATGCTTCAGGGATGGAGTTATTATTGGATTTGAGGATGAGCTGGTTTTAAAGGACATAGAATCCAGGAGTTGCAGGGATCTATTCCATAAATTAACATGAGGAGAAGTTTCTGTCACCACACCTCGCAGAGTCTTTGTTAAAGAAGATTCCATTGAACGACCGTTGACACTATCAAAAAGTTCATCAAAAAAAAAAAATATAGCATCAGCAGTTTCAGATGCAGAGGGATCAAGATAATATTTTGATGAAGTTGGCAGATCATTGCTAACTGATGCCCTCATTCTCATGACAACACCTACGGACCGGCTGAACACTTGTGCAGCACAATTAACTTTCATCTTCTTCATTTTATGTGGCAAAACATGATACTCTGACAGTTTCGGTAGAGAACTGAATTTACCGTTATCACATTGGTCCAGATTGTAAAGAGCAACAATATGTGCCCAAGTAGCAACTTTTTCAATGCTCTCTTGACAAAAGTACAAATCTTTTGTCAAGAGAGCATTCCGAATACCTTTGAGGAGATGAGGAGGATCATATAGATGAACGATTTCTTTTTTATCTATAAGATATCCTTGGTATGTATTTTCCTTACCAGTTCTCAAACAGTATTCTTTTGTTTCGTGCAGCAGTCTATTGACTGCTGCAACATTTGTTGCTCCTTGGTCAGATATTGTGGCCACAATGCGCAACCCTTCCAGACGAAAATGTCTTACCATATCTTTAATAATTCTCACCAGATCACCGGTTGGGGTGGTGCTCTGGCAGAAATAAAAACTAAGTGGCTGCTTCCATTTTCCCCGTATGCCCTTTATCATGAAAACGAGAGCATGATCTGCGAACTGTGCTCTGCGCTCTCCACTGCCCAAGTCCACTATTCCTTCAATAAAATCGCCGGAAAAGTTATATGAAAGCCCAGGACTAAGAGCAACCTCATCAAACATGAGGACACAAAATGTGTCTTTTATATTTAGTTTACCGACAGCATCTCCCAAACTTTCAAATATTTGGGAATTGATGTCGCACTTAAATGGTATATGAGTAGGTAATTTTGTGAGAGTGCGTTTTGAGGGTAAACTAAATATTTTGGACAGATATCTATATCCTCTACCACCTTGTTTATACAATGAAAGGGCAAAAATTTTGTCGTCAAGAGAAAACCTTCGACCCCTCTTTTTCAATTTTTGGTTGACTTGCTGCGAGATGAAAAATTGTATTGTTGTTTTGTTCACATTGTTGAGGTTCTGCACCATGTTGGAACTCCTCAAGGGTCCCAATCTCTCCTTCAAGGCTTTGTTTCTGTTCTGCAATCTATTAACTTTCTGCTTCATAGTCCTAAGTTGCCTGAACAGAAACACCTCCTTGCTGCATGTCCTCTCCATGCAAGCTGAAATAATTTGAATGGGGAAAAATGTTTTAACTTTATCAAGAATTATACCTTTCCTGGAAGGCGTCCTTGAACTTGATGGTCTTTGAATCTGTATTCCAGAAGTTCCTTGAATAAACGGTATATATTCTGAAAAATAATGCCAATCATTAAACTTTGAAAAACAATTACTGGAAACTTTATACCTTCTTCAATATCTTCCCTTTGGGAACTTCCATCAGCTTCAGGAAATTGACCATCCAATGGTTGAGATTCTGTAAAATAATGCAAACAGTTATACATGGAACGAAGAATTAGTAATCACTCTGTACCTTCTGGAATATCTTCGGGAATATCTATCTCTTCCAAAGGTAATCCTGAAGAAATCTCTCTTCTCCTCCCGTATACCTTCTCTGGTAAAAGGCTTCAGGAGAATCTTCTAATAGCGAACAGGTAGTTTTCCATTCACTTGAAGATTCTGTAAATAATTTGTTTCAAAAAATTAAAAAATGAACCAATATTAAATATCGAGTACATACCTCCTCCATCATGTGCTTTGCCTGTAGATGGTTCAGAATAAAACATATCACCCTTGTCTGGATCGGCACTATAATCTGTAAAGACAAAAACCCAAGTTTGAAAGGGGAATAAATCACAAGATGCTGCTTCATTACCAGGTAAGTTGAGTGTTGGTAAGGAAAATTTTTTCAATTTTTCAATTGGCCACACACACTCCTTATCAAAACGCTCCTCACATACAACATATTTATGGACTGCAGAGGAGTTGGATACATCTTTATTGTTAATTCTCTGTAACCATACTCTCTAGACTTCTTTGTTGGTTGGTATATGAAAGCTATTGAGATTATAACATTAATAATTAGCACACAATAATCAGAAGACATACCTTCTACATCAACAACCTACTCACGCAGATATCTGCAGGTACCGAATTAATTGAACTTCCAGGTACTGCTCCACCAGCATTATTTCATCACTAAATACATAGACAGGTTAGTAGTTGTACAACTTTTATGAATTGTATTTCAAATTGAATCAGCAACTTGTTAAACAGTTAGCACCTACGTTGATAATTTGAAACACTCATATGAACATTTGGGAATGTTGTATAAAACAAATCATTTCTAGGCTACATTATTTTTAATACTTTAATGATAAATTATTTAAATAATAAATGGAATCCATCTAGAATAACTGAGTTCTTTACCATTTTTTTTTATCATTCCTGTTGAAGCACTTGGGTACACAACAATACCTGGACATCTTGAAAATATTGGGAAATCGAACTATCTCGATTCCAACAACAAAATGAAATAGGAAGAAAATGAAACCTACTCGTTTAACGTGCATTTTGGACATAGAAACAATTTTCAAAATAAATTTGTTTATTTTTCTTTCCGAGTAATTTGACGTCTATGGAATTTCAGGAATTTGACATGTATAATGGAACGCAAGCGCGTAAGGATTATTACAGGAATCCTAACAATAGTCCGGTGATGCTTCTTGAGAAAGACGTGAGGATGGCAGCACTTCTGCACGGTTCAAGTACAGTGGGTTAAACAAAAAGAAATATTTAGTAACTTCTTTATGAATTTTCCAACTGAATGTAATCTAATAACAAAAAAATATTAAATAAGAAGTGGAAGTCCCAGTACACATCACTACCATTAAATATGAGTTCAATTATAATCACAGTAGTATTACCACAATTATTATAATCATAGTAGCGTTTCAGTCATTTCTTAAATATGAAATAAATATTTAGTAACCACTATACTAATTTCCCAACGAAATGTAATCTAATAACAAAAAATATTATATAAAAGTAGAGTTTCAGTCATTTTTTAATATTATATAAATCAATAAGAAATCAAAACAAGAAGAAATATTCACACATTTCCCAACTTAATGTTATATACATAATAAGAAAAATATGTCAAGTAAATCAAGAAACTTTTTAGAACTTAAAAATCACAGAAGACCTAGTACATATCACTACCATTCAATACAATTTCGTATTGTGTTGTGTATTACTTATTGAGCAATATCTTAATTAGTTCTTTCTGGTTAGCAAACAAATCCAACTCAACTTTCAACCTTCTTTCTTCCATTTCCAGCCTTCTTCTTCTTTTTCTAAACTTTTTAGTCTCTCCTGTCTATCTATTTCAAATCGGTTTTCTTCCAATAACTGTTTTCTTTCTTGAACTCTCAATTCTGTGCATCTCAACTCATATTGTTTTTCATTTTTTTTTTCCGAATAATTTACAGTGGTTTGTTTTAAATTTGTGCTGCTCCTTTTTCGATTTGGCCCTGAAATAATTATTCCTCATTATTTTTACTACCAAATGATTGTTCAAGGATTTGGTGTTCAAATAATTTTTATTCTATTTAGGCTGAACGCAGACCTATACAATATTTCGCCAACAATTATTCTGTCTTGGACATGTTTGGCTGAAAAATGTTGTGAACAAAAACTCTTGTGCGCCCCTTGTTTGAGCTTGCATATTCACTATTTACTGATCAGGCGGTTACAGACGAATATAGCTTGGAATTGGAAAGAGCAGTGTGGAAGTAAATTTGTGTTTCACACGTCCTATCATGTGTGTTTGTGTGTAACACATCTCCATATAAACTTGAACACTGCAAACAAACCGACACGTCGAAGACATGTTGTACAGATATGTGGCCACCCTAAAAATTACACATACCCATTATTTGTGTCTGAGCCACCGACCTTTTTTAAAAGCTTTTATTTTTTTGTATTTATTTTTGGTTGATTTTCTATTGGCGATTGGAATAATTTCTCTTTGGTGTTCCACTATGGGATGAGCTTCACAATTTTCAATATCGATGGAATTGGTATTATCAATAATTTCTGGTATGTCATGAAGAACACATTCAAGATCACCTTCAAGTTGTTCAACTAGGAGGAAACTTTCTTGTGATTTATCAGTCCCTAAAATTGATATTGTGATATGTGATTATATGCACAATTTAGTAAGTAGTAAATGAAGGTGTTATATATAAATCCGATCATGTGTGTATTTGATTCATCTTTATCATACAATTATTCGTTAAATCATTTTCAAATAAAGTTGCACATGCTTCCGCCCTGGCTTGAAATCCTTCTTGGTATGATGATTTGCTTTTAACAGCACTTGCATGTATGGTAGTAGTACATGATATTTTCATTTTTTGGTACTCATATATCATAAAGAGAATGTGCTGAAGCAAATCATCAATTTCTGTCACTAAAATTTCAATTCCTGATCTGAAATTTGAAAATTGGGAAACAAACTTCATTCAATTCATAAAAAAATCATTAGTCAGGGGATTCCACTTATCCTTCACTCTACGTCATCGAATTTTTTCGATTTCAGTTATTAGATCGGATTTCGGATTCCGACCAATGATGTTATTTAATAAGCCGAGAATAATACATGAAGATAGGTTTACAGACGTTAAACCTATCTTCATGTATTATTCTCGGCTTATTAAATAACATTATTGGTCGGAATCCGAAATCCGATCTAATAACTGAAATCGAAAAAATTCGATGACGTAGAGTGAAGGATAAGTGGAATCCCCTGACTAATGATGGTGAATCAATGCTCCCCACCTAGGAACCCCCCTCTCACTAACATATGAGGTGAACCTCAGGATATTGAATTCCGGAAAAAGTATCACATGCATCGTTAGCCCAGTGGTCAAGGCCCCCGCCCGGAAAGTAGGGAGACGCAGGTTCGATTCCTGCACGGTGTGTGACTTTTTCCGGAATTTCAAAAATATTCAATTGTCTGCATGCCATTATATCTTTCCTTGATTATTTCAATATTTCGATCCATTCCTAAAGCTGTTCAATGTATCTGTAAATAAAAAAAAATCAATGATAATTTTACTATTCAAATTGAAACTACGTCCAAGATCTCACTCAATTTAACAGTTTGTAGGTTTAAAAAAAACCTACACACTGCAAACGTCTCCGCGATTCCCACGTGAAGTGATTTATTACGTTTACAACGTTGGAATTCACAATCTGGTGTTGCAATTTGGAAGAAAGTTTCCTTTATTTATCAATCACCGAGAGGGGAGTCCTCTCTGAAGGTGGATAGAATTCGCTCATTAATATTCATTCCGAAATGATGCGCGACAGATATCCATATCTTGACGAAAAGATTTTCCATCCAACGTCAACTTCGGGATATTCCACCCTGATGAGTCCTAAGTAGGACGAAACTGCAGTCGGTGCGATTTTCAGTTGACGTTGGACCATTCGGTCTGATGGGGTGAACGGTATGGGGGACCTAGTTCGTATTCACATTTCATTTGTTATTATTTATAGTGGCAAATGATTTGTGTCTTATTCCTTTCAATTGAATAGCCTTACCGCTTATGTGATTTTACAACATTATTTATTATAGACTGCTTTTATGATCCTCAACTGCGTGTTCCTGTTCATTTATTTGGCTTCTTCTTATTAAAATCGGGTATAACCTTTTCATCGCTACATTCGTTTTATCCACTGCAAACTTGATGTGCTGTTTCCACGTTAGTCATTCTATTTCACTATCGTCTATGGATAATAATAATAATAATAAGTACTCGCTTCGGCGGTACATATACTAAAATTGGAACGATACAGAGAAGATTAGCATGGCCCCTGCGCAAGGATGACACGCAAAATCGTGAAGCGTTCCACATTTTTAAAAAAAAAATAATAATAATAATAACCCGCACGGGTGTGGTGTGGTTTTGCCATGCCACATGGGGGGTGACGTCCCCACGGCCCGAGTTACCTGGGCTACCAAGGGTAAATGGTGGCAAACCCGCACGGGGGGTACTACTTTGTAGTATACGGGTGTGACAATCCCGCGGACCCCGGTCACTCTCAACCGATGTCGGACAGATATCAGCTAAGCCTCGGAAAACAGTCGCTGCCTGGGGTTCGTCAGGGCGCGTCTGGAGTTGGTGCTGGACGTGACAGCATGCGGGCCACCAACGGCAGGATGCTGAGAAGGCAGGCGCCTGCCATACAAGAAGCTATGCCTTTAGACGAGGAAGACATTGACGAGGAGAGAGTTCAGGTTGTCGGTCGCATAGGGATTCAACGCTCGAGAGAGCAGCCCGCAGTCGGAACCGGCAGCCGAAACAGGACGGCACAAAGAGGACGCCACAAGTGGACGCCCGAGCAGCATAGCCTGCTGACTGCGCTATACAGAAGATCAAGACCTGAAAGACGAGGGTACATGAATAGGCTTCATGGTCTGTGGTGCGAAAATTATCCGGACCTTGACTTCATGACGCAGCAAAACCTCAGAGATCAGATCAGTCATCTCAAAAGAAGAGGAATCTTATGGCGGTCTCAAGAGCAAGAAAGGACAGAACAACTAGCTGAGGAGCAGGTGACAGATGCTTCGAGCCAACATCAGCAATTGACGATTGACCTGGTGAGAAACATTGCGAGCCGAACCGAGACTGGTACACGCTCCAACAGGCCAATAACAGAACATGTGAGAGATGTTCCCGAAATAGAACACGGTGAAGAGCAGGTGACAGATGCTCCAAACCAAGAACATCAAGCAATAGCCCTGGGAGCTAGGCCAAGAACGGGACAAGTGAGAGATGTTCCAGAAATAGAACACGGTCAAGAGCAGGTGACAGATGCTCCAAACCAACAACATCAAGCAATGGTCCTGGGGGCAAGGCCAAGAGTGGAACAAGTGAGAGATGTTCCAGAAATAGAACACGGTGAAGAGCAGGTGACAGGTGCTCCAAACCAACAACACCAAGCAATAGCCCTGAGGGCAAGGCCAAGAGCGGAACAAGTGAGAGATGTTCCGGAGTCAATCGTCAATATAAAGGAAGCATTTGAGGCTGCTGTTAGAGACCCACTGGTCAAGGCCACCCGAATAAAAACAAGACTTCAGGCTGAAGATCTAGCCGTAGTGGACAAAATAATTCAAGATCATCTTAACGAGACCTGTTCACTAGAAGATGTGGTGGCTGCAGTGAGAGCGGCCGCTTCACTTCTATGTCCACCGAAAAGTTCAGCTACGAAGAAGGATAAGCATAGGTTAAGACTCAGTCGGCTTGACATCAAAATAAAATCAATGAGGCAGCAGGCATCTTGGTACCAATGTATCATAGATGTTCTGAGAGGCAAAATTGGATCAAGCAAGAAAATGAAGGATATGATCGAGGAGTTTCGTTCCATACATCATGCAGTGGATTTGCCCACAGTCCATCTACTGAAGCAGAAAGCTGTAGATAAAATAAGATCACTTGCTGCAGCGCGAAAGAAACTGATAAAAAGGCAAAAATGGATTGAAGATAACAACACCTTCACCGCAGAACCATCGAAATTATTTCAGTCCCAACAACAAAAGGCACAAAACCCACCATCACCTCAAGAGGTCGAAAAATTTTGGAAAAGCCTGTATGAACAACAAGCAGAAACCAGGGATACTCCAGCACTACTCAGATTCCAGCAGATGTGTGATCAAAACCAACAGCAGAACGATGAACTTTCTGAAATATCAACCGAAGATATTAAAAAAGCCCTTAAGAACAAGCGTGATTTTACAGCACCTGGACTGGACGGTATTCAAAACTACTGGTGGAAGAGTTTTCCAGCTACACATCAACACCTGGCAAGATTATTCAGCGGGATGCTGACTCGCCATGAGCCCATTCCGTCATGGTTAGTGGAGGGTAGAACAGTGCTGATACCAAAATCAGGTGATTTAGGGCAACCCAAGAACTATCGCCCAATCACTTGCCTCAATACACTGTATAAGATCCTCACAAGTGTAATTCAAGATCAAATACTGAGGGTTATTGGACCAGTGTGGAACAGCATCTACGAACAGAGGGGAGCAAAGAAAGGAGTGCAAGGATGCAAGGACAACTTGCTCATAGACAAGAGCGTATGTCTAGACGCCAGACACTACAAGCGCGACCTACACACATCATGGTTAGACTACGCGAAAGCATATGACACCTCGCCGCACGAACTGATCATACGGTTATTAAAAATGCTGAAAGTCCACCCCAACATCGTCCACGCGATAGAAAACATCATAGCGCTGTGGAAAACGAAGTTTGCCATCCGAGCAGAGGGTCGAACCGTTTATACAGGATGGGTGAGATACAGGAGAGGAGTTTTCCAGGGAGATTCGCTAAGCCCGTTATTATTCTGCATAACTCTTATACCACTAACAATTGAGTTAAGGGAGAGCAAGATAGGATACCAGGCCGGACCACCAGGCAGAAGGAACCACCTGATCTCGCATCTCTTGTACGTGGACGACTTGAAGCTCTACGCTCCCTCCGAGTCCGCGCTGCGGCAACTACTGAATATCGTTTCAGACTACACTTCAGCAATGGGAATGTCATTCGGTTTGGACAAGTGTGCTGTTTTTCATCTGCGCAGGGGAAAAGCTGAAGACGCAGGAGAAGATATTCGACTGGAAGATGGAATGACTTTTCGACACCTCGAAGACGGAGAAACTTACAAGTTTCTTGGAATGAAACAGAGGGGTGTACTGGAGACAACCCAGATAAAGAATGCCTTAACAGCCAGCTACAAAAAGAAGCTGAGAGACATATGGAAATCGCAGCTGTCGGGAAAGAACAAAGTATCTGCTACAAATATGCTAGCCATCCCGATTCTCACCTACTCTTTCGGAGTGGTGAACTGGACGGTAAACGAGCTCCTCGATCTTGATAGGTTAACAAGGAAAACGATGAACATGAATCGTAGCCTACATCCCAACAGTTCAATACAGAGGATATACCTTCCTCGAAGCCAGGGAGGTAGAGGATTGCAATGTTTGGAATATCAACACTATCAACAAACATTGGAAATGGCAGTAAGGATTCTAAGAAGTAAAGATCCGCTTCTGAAATTTGTCGCTCAGCATGAAATTGCGAACCATGGAGCCTTCCTATTCCGAGCTGCACAAAGGGCCCTGGATAAGCTCAGCATAACCGGCGTATCGATCAATCCTGAGCTCGCTGGAGCACCGATCACTCAAGCGGACCAAAGAAGCCTAGCAAGACTGATCCGAAAGTCTCAGTCAGATACATTACTCGAACATCATATGAGTAAGACCTTGCACTCCATATATTTCAGGAGTTTAAAAGACCAGGACCTGTCTGAAGAATTGTCTTTCGCCTTTCTAAAGTCAGCTAGCCTTAAGTCAGAGACAGAAGGATTTGTGATGGCGTGTCAAGATGGAGTACTGAATACGAGATGGTATAAAAAGAACATCATGAAAATGGACACCCCAACAACTTGCAGGGCTTGCCATGGGCAACAGGAAACGATTATGCACATCCTTTCCGCCTGCAGAGTCCATGCTCCATCGGGGTATGTAGAGAGACACAACGCGGCACTCCGGATTTTATACTTCCATCTGAGAGCCGCGTATGGGATAGACAAAGAACCGGTGCTACCATATGTGCCTCTGGAGATTGAAGCGGTGGTCCAGAACGAAAGAGCTCGGATATGCTGGAACTATCCTGTCTCAACAACACGACAGATCAATGCTGTTAAGCCAGACATACTTCTGCTGGACAAGGAGCTGAAGGAGTTATTTGTCGTGGAATTCTCCTCCCCTGCTGAAAATAATGTTGTGATGAAGGAACAACAGAAGAGGCAAAAATACAAAGACCTTATGTTCGAGCTTGGAACTTTATACCCAGGTCATAGAATTAGGATGGTCGTGCTTATCATAGGATGTCTCGGTGGAATGAGAGCTAACTATGTGGATGAACTGAAGATTATCCCGGTCTGCAGATCACTGGCCGAGGTATTGGCGCACAGAATGCAGAAAGCAGTGTTGCTCGGGTCACTCCATATCATCAGGTCCCATGAACTCTAGAAGCCACTTGCAGCTCATCTCTTTTGTTAAGGGACGCTGCGAGGGCAGGATGAAGAACTCCTCCATTGAAGGTGTGAGGGGTTTTTAGTGAGTAGCCAAACAAGATCCTGGATTCTCACACTACCGAGAGTGCGGACCCTCTCGGTGCCCATAAAGGGTTTTCCCCTCACACGGACGTTTAAAAAAAAAAAAAAAAAAAAATAATAATAATAATAATAATAATAGAGATGTGCACAGCAGGCTGTGGATTTGCAAACCTGTTACATCGTGCGGAAATTTCTGAACTAGTGGGAGGAACTGAATTGTTTTTTCACTGGTTCATAGAAGAATAACCAGCTCGAGCTGAGAACGGGAGACCGATGAAGAATAATAATAATAATAATAACCCCGCACGGGTGTGGTGTGGTTTATGCCATGCTACATGGGGGTTGACGTCCCCACGGCCCGAGTTACCTGGGCCACCAAGGGTAAATGGTGGCAAACCCATGAAAATGGTGAATGAAGTAAGCCTCGGAAGAGAGTCGCTGCCTGGGGAGCGCCAGGGCATGTCCGGAGCCGGCGCTGGACATGACAGCATGCGATCCGTCGGTGGCAGGGTGCTGAGGAAGCGGGCTCCTGTCATTCAACAAAATACAGCACCACAATAGCAACGAGAAGTGGAAACCGATATCATGGCAGAAGATCGAAATGCCACTCCACCTGCTGGCTCGACCACCGTGAGGAGGACTGCCCACAGGGGAGCTCGCAACGCACGTATTAAGTGGAGCCGCGAAATGAATATTGAAGTAATGCGAGCTTTTTACTACGTGAACGATTGCGATGACAAACCACTTCCTGGATGGAGATACTCCCTCTATACTGAATTCACCAAGAGACATCCAGAACTCCAGCTAACGGAAGGGAACATTGCGGATCGTAAAAATGTTATTATACGAAAAGGCTACTTGACAAGACAGGAACTAGATGAGATCAAGAGAGAAATGGGCTACACAATCAATCAAGAACAGATTGTCGGAAGTCAGAATGAAGAACCCACGGAGCCGCTGGAGAGACCAGCAGATACGGCCAGGGACCTGTCTGTCACACGAATTGCTCACCAAGACTCCCCACCATATCGCCAACTGTATGACACCTTCTATAGTAACCTGGCGCAATACGAATCTACTGATCTGCTCAACCGACCCATCCTACCAAAATTGAACTTCAACTCTACGGCCAAAAATAACATCGAGTGGCTCAACGAAATATTGGCAGAACACCTGAGCACTCAATGGACGTTGGAACAAGTCCACTTATCTCTGTACTGTGCTGCCATCACAGTAATCGGACAAAATGGGCAGAAGATCTACATCCCCAGAACCAGTGAACGGAAAGTTAAAAATCAAACTCCTGCCTGGAAAAGAAGATTAATGCAGGACGTCGATAAACTTCGAGGAAAAGTTGATGTCTTGGATGAGTTCCTGAAGGATAATAAATCGCGTAAAGTATTGAACAAAGTGCGAAAAATAGCCACATCCGCAGGGCTGGACCTGGAATCCCCACGACATAAAGAGTTGATAGTTGATCTGAAAGATCGCTTGAGACAGCAAGCTAAAGCGAAAGGTGCTCGCCTGCGAAGATACAATGAGCTAACAAAGCGAAAACAAAAAAACGCTGAATATTTGAGAGACAGAAGGAAGTTCTTCAGAAGTCTTGAAAAGCCATCCGAAATCTCCTCCAATCAGCATGCTGACATCAACAATGACGAATTTCGGCAATATTGGAGTTCTCTATGGTCGGAGAGTGGTCAACTTCAGAGGAATACTAGCTGGTTTACGGACATTGAACATCAGGCCTCAGAAATCGTTGAGATGAAGACAGATCTTTTCACAGTCGAAGAAATTTCCAACATTGTCAAAAACACTAGTAACTGGAAGGCGCCAGGACCCGACCGACTTCACAACTTCTGGGTTAAACAATTTCCAGCATGTTTCCCAAGTCTGGCTAGATGTTTTTCGGAGGCACTGGAAGACCCCTTCAAGATACCTACTTTCCTTACTCAAGGCAATACTTATATGCTTCACAAAAGAGGAGATAACAGTAAGCCAGAAAACTACCGACCCATAACGTGTTTGTCGGTGGTGTACAAGCTGTTCACAACCCTTGTGAATAATGCGATATATCGTCACTGTGAAGCCAACAACATTCTGGAAGAAGAACAGAAAGGCTGCTCAAGAGGATCGGCAGGATGCAAACATCAACTCACCATAGACGCTGTAGTGTTAAAGCAAGCCCAAGCGAGAAGAAGGAATTTAAGTCTATGTTATATCGACTATCAGAAGGCCTTCGATACGGTGCCCCACGATTGGCTTGTGAAAGTACTGGAGATTTATAAGATCTGCCCGAAAATAAGAGGCGTGCTCCAACATCTAATGAGTACATGGAAAACGAATATTCTTATAAACAACATCAATGCTGGAACCGTAAAAATATCGAGGGGGATATTTCAGGGAGATGCCCTGTCGCCGATGTGGTTTTGTATAGCACTGAGTAGATAGAGATCTACTCTTTTGAGAAACTCCAACATGGGGTACAGACCAGCAATGAGGAATCCGCGAAAACTCACCCATTTATTGTATATGGATGATCTGAAACTATTCGGCGAGAACCAAAATCAACTTCACTCGCTGATAGATATAGTGCGCTCCTTCAGCAAAGACATTGACATGTCTTTCGGTCTCGACAAATGCGCTATAGTCAACATCAGGAAGGGTAAAATGGAGAACACTCAGGAACAATTTCAGGACATCCACAGTATGTTGCCAGAAGAGACCTACAAGTATCTGGGCATTCCTCAAAATCAACGGATTGACCACACCCGTTTGAAAGCTGAGTTCACTGCGAAATATAAGAACAAGGTAACCAAAGTGCTCAACACCAAGCTGTCTGCTAGAAACCAGATCGATGCCTTGAACTCCTGGGCTACGCCTGCTCTGACCTACACTTTCGGAGTCTTGAAGTGGTCAGACGCTGATCTGAATGAGTCGGACCGACTCACCCGCCGCCTAATGACAAAGTTCCGATGTTTGCACACCAACGCATCGGTGAAAAGGCTTTATCTACCCAGGAGAGATGGTGGACGAGGTCTGTTGAACATCTATAAACTCTGCAGAACCCAGGAGAAAAACTTGAGGCAGCGACTGCTCGAGTCTGAAGATAGCCTGATGAAATTGGTGACAACAGAGGATAAAGGATACACACCTCTGAACCTACAACACAGAGAAATGACATTCGATATCACCACGAGAAGCGAAGATATAAGTATATGGCGGGAACAAGCTCTGCACGGAAGATTTCCCAAACACCTTGAGGGGGAAAATGTCGATAAATTAGCTTCTTTGTCATGGTTGAATGCGGGACAATTGTATCCTGAAACTGAGGGATTCCTGACGGCTATCCAAGACCGAGTTATAAGAACTCGCAACTATGAGAAGCACTGTTTGAAGCTGAACGTTGAGGACAAATGCAGGAAGTGCGGCGCAGTTGGCGAGTCTATTGAACATATAATCGCAGGTTGTCGAGTTCTTGCCGACAACGCATATCTGGGCCGACACAACCAAGTGGCAAAAATTGTCCACCAGCAGTTAGCTCTTAGACATGGTTTTTTGGATACTTGTCCGCCATATTATAAGTATCAACCTGCAGCAGTGTTGGAAACGGACGCAGCGGTTCTCTATTGGGACAGACCCATAACAACAGATAGATCAGTGGACTACAATAGACCGGACCTTGTGTTCATTGAGAAGGATCAGAAGTATGGGGTGATAATTGATGTGGCAGTACCATTGACTCATAACATCGGAAGAACGGAGTCGGAAAAAATAACGAAGTACGAGAACTTGGCAATTGAGCTGAAGAATATGTGGCAATTGTCGAAAGTCACTATTATACCATTGGTGATTTCGGCTGAGGGAGTCATGTCCAAGTCATTCAAGAAAAATCTTCAAAAGATCGAGATATCCCAGAGGATCGCGGGATATGCACAGCAGGCTGTAGCTTTGCAAACCTGTCACATCGTGCGGAAATTCCTGAACTAGTGGGAGGAACTGAAATGTTTTTCCACTGGTTCATATAAGTAATACCAGCTCGAGCTGAGACCGGGAGACCGATGATGAAGAATAATGATAATATTTATTTAATCCTTTCGACATTACATGAAATGTATAGGACAAGTCAAGTTGAAAATAACAATAATCATACAAAATTTAAAATCAAAGTAATGCAAATTCTGTATCCTCTAAATATTCCTCTATTTTATAATAGGCCTTTTTCAACAAAATACTTCTAATTAATTTTTTGAATTATATATCTTCGATTCCATCTTCAGTCTTCTCTTTTGAAGGAGTATTGCTTGACTCTTTTCTCCATTGCTTTCGATTTTCCATCTGTTACACCAATGACTGATATCGTCTGCGGCTTCTTGGAGTCTTGTGAATTATTCTTGTGTTTCTGTGCCTAATTGCTATGCCCGTATCGTCTGCGTATAGAGCAATCAGGCATCTTGGATTTCTTGGTATATCATATATATGTACCTGTAATGTATGTTTAAATATTTGTCATATTCGCACCGTACCTGCGCAAGAAGGTTTTAATTGTAACATGTGAAAGAGTTTTTATATACAGTTGAGTTTGGACAGTCGGAAATAAATGTTGACAGAACAGTGTGGAGTTTAATTTAATTAATTCAAAAACCTATATTCAAATTAATATAATTTCGATATACCGCTATACCGGTGCTCTCATATTAGACACCTCAATATATCACAGTGGCGACGAGGAAAAAGGTGTCGTTAGCATTCAGTCAGTAAAAATGACGACGGAAAAGCAGTATGCAGGTCACATTCAAGAATTCGTGCCTTCAGTATCCGACTGGTCTATATACAAAAAACGCCTTCAGAATTACTTTACGGCGAATGCAATTGAGGAAAATGATCGTAAACGTGCGATTCTGTTAAGTCTTCTGAATGAAGAAGCATACAAACTATTGCATAACATGTGTATTCCGGTTGAACCCGAAAGTAAGTCTTATGCAGACATAATCAAGTTCCTGGATGGTCATTTCAAGCCGGTGACATCAGTGTTTTCTTGTCGAGAAAAATTTTTCGAGGCGAGGAAGATGGCTACCGAATCACCTAAAGAATGGGCGGCTCGTCTGCGCAGTTAAGTGTCAATGTGTAATTTCGCGGGTGCCGATGAAATTAATAGGGCATTGGTGAACATATTTATAATTGGTTACGAAAAAGGCCCGGTTAAAGATCGGTTGTTCGAAGAGAAAGGTGATGTGTCATTTTCACGTGTATTTGAATTAGCTGCTTCGAAATCACCCAGTAAGCCATTTGCTTCGGTGGCTGTGAAAAGTGAATCAGAGATCTACTACGCATCAAGAAACCACGCGCACGCACATCCGTCTGCACGCCCCTCCACACCGACATTTTCCCGGACTGGAAGTTCCAACATCCATCGAGAGGAAACACATAAACAAAGATCAACACAAATCAAATGTTTTGTATGCGGTCGTCGAAATCATCAGTCAGATAAGTGCTCATTCAGAGATTGTTATTGTCATTCTTGTAATAAAAAAGGACATCTCGCACCTGTCTGTCCTAATAAAAAAAAAATCAAATAAACCAAACAAATCTGTCAGGAATAACTTCTTAGAGTCAGAAGAATATTCATTATATAATATTAATTGTAAAACAGATCCAGTTGATATCGAATTGTTGATTGAAAACAAAATGTTCGATTTTCATCTTGATACAGGTGCAAGCTATAGTGTAATATCTGAACAATTCTATAATGAAAATTTGAAAAACAAACAAATACAATGTACTGACAAAATTTTCAGTTTATATAATGGTCAAAAGGTCACACCTTTAGGTTTTATTGAATGTGCAATTGAATTCAGAGGAAAGCATGCAAATTTAAAACTGTTTATTATTGAAAATGGAGAACCACCTCTGCTGGGACGAGATTTCTTCAATCTTTTTGAGTTGGCTATTTATAGTTTGAATACTGGAGATCTTCCTAAGAATTGGGATTTTCTAGTACATAAATACAATAACCTATTTTCTCCAGGATTAGGAAATTTTAACAAGGGAACCATTTCGGTTAAAATTAAATCTGAATCAGTCACACCCAAGTTTTGTGGAGCTCGACCCCTACCTTTCGCGATGAGAGAAAAAGTGGAAAATGAATTAGATCGGTTGTGTAAACTAGGTGTCATTGAACCTGTCAATTTTTCGGAATGGGCTACACCCATCGTACCAGTTTTAAAAAAAGATGGTTCTGTGCGAATTTGCGGCGATTTCAAGGTTACGGTTAATCCTTTCATAGAAATTGATTCTTACCCTCTACCTGAGATTGAGAACCTTTTTGTTAAATTACAAGGTGATGAGCTATTCACTAAACTAGATCTTTCAAATGCATATCAGCAATGAATCTCAATGAGAAATCGAAAGAATTAATGACAATTTCTACACATAAGGGTTTGTTTCGTTACAATAGAGCACCTTTCGGAATTTCTAGTATTCCTGCTAAATTTCAGAAAATTTTAGAAACGATTCTTCAAGGTCTCGATGGAGTTGTTAGTTTTTTAGACGATATATTGATAACAGGTAAAGATTTGGAGGAACATTCAGCTCGTTTAGAAGTAGTATTATTTAAACTTCAGGATGCAGGTTTAAATTTAGCCCTGAATAAGTGCGAATTTTTAAAATCAAAAATCACTTATTTGGGTTATGATATTGACAAAGAAGGACTTCATACATCGAATACAAAAATTTCAGCTATTCTTCATGCTCCTAGACCTGTGGATTTACATTCCTTGAGAGCATTTTTAGGCTTAATAAATTATTATGGGAAATTTGTGCCTAACTTATCCACGTTATTGAATCCGCTGTATAACCTTCTGAAAGAAAATAATAAATGGAATTGGTCAGTTGATTGTGAATCCGCATTTAAGGAAAATTTTAGCCACAGCACCAGTTTTGGTTCATTATAATCCAACATTGCCTTTACGTTTGATTACTGATGCAAGTGACTACGGCGTTGGAGCTTTAATAGCTCATGTCATGCCTGATGGTATAGAAAAAGTTATTGCTTATGCGTCGAGAACATTACTCGATAGGGAAAAAAATTGTATTTTAGAAAAAGAAGTTATGGCAGTTATTTTTGGACTCTGCAAGTTTCACGTTAGTCATAGATAATAAACCTTCATCGTACATTTTTCATCCGGATAAATCGATTCCACAATTTTCAGCTAAACGATTGCGAAGGTGGGCACTTATACTTTCCGGTTATCAATATGATATAGAGGTAGTGAAATCGAGACAAAATAAGGCAGATGTTTTGTCTCGTCTTCCGGAATCGACAGAAGAAGAATTAATCGAAGATGTAGAATTAAACTATGTTGATCATTTCGAGAATAATAAGCATTGTCATCTTTTAGATATTTTTGAGAGAAAGGGAACGGCTTTGGGAATCTTCTATGATATGTCCAAAGCCTTTGACACCATTGATCATAGAGCATTGTTTGATAGATTGGAATCTCTTGGTATTCGCGGGAAGGCGTTGAGGTGGTTAGTCATACTTGAAAAATAGGAATCAGCGTGTGCGACTGAGACATAATGGCACAAAAATTTTCTCTTCTTTTGAGGCTATCGAAACTGGTGTACCGCAGGGCAGTGTTCTCGGTCCCCTACTTTTTATTTTGTTCATTAATGATTTACCCGATGAGCTGAAGAGAAGATTGAGTGACATACTCGTGACAATGTTCGCTGATGATGCCAACACCATTATTGAGGGAAACGATATTGATGGCATGTGTGAGGAAGCTAACGCCTGTGTGAGAGAGATGAGAGAGTGGTGTGGTAGGAAAGGTCTTGTTTTGAATGTGCAGAAGACCGAACTTGTTTTGTTCTCGACTCGAAGCAACAGACAGGATAGGAGTGTTTTGGTTCGTGACCAGGGAAGATCTCTGGTACAAAGTTGCTCTGTGAGGTTTCTGGGGTTGGAGTTGGACTCTTTCATGACTTGGGAACTTCATATCGAGGGTTTGGTGGCGAGGCTGGCATCGCAGAATTACTGCATTCTCAAGTTGCGACAATCGGTGGATTTCTATGTTCTCAGACTGTTCTACTACGGTTGCATAAACTCCATGCTCTCATATGGATTGTTGTGTTGGGGGAGCAGTTCGAAATTGGGTAGGGTGTTTCTTATGCAGAAGAGAATCTTGAGAAGTATGCTAAATCTTCGTTTTGGGGCTTCATGTAGAGATCATTTCCGGAAAAATAGAATATTAACTCTCTATTCTATGTATATTTTAGAGGCTGTGACTTATGTACACGTGAATATTTCTGAGTATAGGAGATTTGGTGATATAAATACATATCAAACGAGAAATCGAAACAGTTTGTATGTTCCCGCATACAAGCTCACACAAGCTAAAAGAGGACCAAATGTTAATTTCATAAAATTATATAATAGTCTGCCCCAAACATATAGAAATATTGTAAACGCTAAAAAATTCAAGAAATCTGTAAAAACTATGTTATTGGACAATTCTTTTTATTCATACCAGGAATACTTTGATTTTTGTTTGTCTGCTCTGTAATAGATTGCTATGGTCGATTGTGATTTATGTTCTTGATGTTTTTGTATTTTTACATTTATATCACATCTGACTGTACCTCATACTTACTTTTGTAAGTCAAATAGGGAAAATTGGTAAATAAGCACCTCCCAATGGATTGTAAAAAAATTGCAGAATTAACTGAAAAAGACAAAATTTTAAAAGAAGTTATCGAATTAATCAATAAAAATTGGAAAAATTATAAAATTGCTGACAATGATTTACAAAATTTTTATAGAATTAGAAATGACTTAACTATTGAATCTAATTGTTTGATTTGGAATCATCGTGTTATTATTCCTTCAATCTTGAGAGGAGAAGTTCTTGAAAGTCTCCATTCTTCTCATATGGGCGTTGTTAAAATGAAATCGCTAGCTCGATCATATTTTTGGTGGCCCGGATTAGATCGCGAAATTGAGCAAATTTGAAAAACTTGCGAAAGTTGTTTATTGAATAAAAAGAGTCCGGACCAAGCAATTTTGAGCAGTTGGCCTTTTCCCTACAAACCATGGAACAGCTCCCAGTGGGCACACACACGTTGAATAAATGTTTTTTTAACGTTGATTGGTAGAAAAATACGTTATCGGTTGATTTTTCAACGTTGTCATTTCAGTTATAATTTATAACGTTAATTCAATACGTTTCAATAACATATATCAAATGTAATTTTACAATAATCAGTTATAAAATTGAGTGCTAATACGTTTCCTCCCGAAATTATTATAACGTTTATGAAAGATGTTATTTTAACGTTCTTATGTAACAATTCCACAACTTCTAGTTCATTAAAATCGTTTCAAATACGTCTCCAGTCAACAATACGAATACGTTTATGGCAAATGTTATTTAAACGTTATCTGATGACAATTCCACAATTTCTCATTAATTTTCATCGTTTAAAATACGTATCCAATCAACAATATGGATACGTTAATGATTTACGTATGTTCAACGTACTTTTCTCACTTCCAGAAGAATAGTTCATCTGAAAATACATTATTCTGAAATCGAATTTAAACGTGTGTTCTGAACGTTTTTTTAGCGTCCATTTTTCAACTACTAGTCTATTTAAATCGTTGAAAATACGTATCCTGTTAACAATACGAATACGTTTATGGAAAATGTTATTTAAACGTTATCTAAAAACAATTCCACTATTTTTCATCAATTTGAATCGTTCAAAATACGTATCCAGTAAACAATATGAATACGTTCATGTTTTACGTATGTTTAACGTACTTTTCTTACTTCCAGAAGAATAGTTCATCTGAAAATACGTTATTTTGAAATCGAATTTTAACGTGTGTTCTGAACGTTTTTTTCCATTCTTCAATTTTCTAGTCTATTTGAATTGTTGTGAATATCCAGTCAACAATTCGAATACGTTTATGGAAAATGTTATTTAAACGTTATCTAAGAACTATTCCAAAATTTCTCATTGATTTGATGGAAGGGTCATAAAAGTTGACAATACTTAAGATGAAAAACAATATAAGGTGCAATTGAATTAAATGTATTTTTCCTTTACATTTCATTTCACGCTACTGAGGTAAAATTCAAAGAGGTGAAAAAAATTTCAATAGATTGATTTACACAAAAGAAAAGCTGACATGTTTTAACAACTGGGCCAATAAATATTGACACTAATAATTTATTTTCAAATGGAATTCGTGAATTAGCACAAATTTGTCGAATTTCATCAGAAAATGAGGAAGATATTTTCAGGTGGCGCTTCCTTCCAATGAATCACCAATAGAAATTACTCTTCCAATTTCCAATTCCTCAACGCAATAATAATTCATATTCCTTTTCTACATTACAATCCACTTTCAGGGAACGGATTTGCATAATCTGGCAACAAAATCAGCTTTCGACACTGTTCGCGGCATGCGCAACTCGTCTGTGACGGTCACATCATTCGTGAATTCGCGGGAACTGCTTCTCTCTGATTGGCTTGTGACATTGCGTCTTGCGTCTACTTCTGCGCCTACTGCTGAGAGCTTGAGTGGTCGCAAATGCAACCGCCATCCGGCCATCGACTCCAACATTCGACAACACAACAGGCAAGCAAGTCTCGTTGATGCCGTTGATGGTTCAGTGTGTTGAGTTTCAGAGTTTCGGTTATATTGTTTCAATTATTATAATAGTGTTGTTAATTACATGTGAGTTGGTGAGTAGTGTGAGTACTATAATAATCATTGAAGCACCTATGATGCAAATGCTTGGAAATTTCAGTTCAATCACTTTATACTTCTGAGTGTACCCGCTCTACCTCTATGTCCCACCAATTTGATTTTGCCAAGCGTCGGTTTTATTTCAGGTGACTATTCTGTTTCAATTCGCTTTTTTTTCTCAAGTTGTATTTTATTGATTGGCAATTATAAAATATGTTGGTTGATATTTGCATCTGCATTTTGGATATCGATAATAATCTTGACATTTTCATGAAAATTGAATTATGTATTTTCGAATGATTCTTTTCTGCTTTATTCAATATTCCAATAGTAGATCGTGACAATAGCAATTACTATGAAAATGCTAGTTTTCTATAATACTTTTCTTGAAAAAAAAATCAATACGTTGAAAGGCAACGTTTATGAAGTATATATGATATGGTATAAATAAACGTTATTTATACGTTATCGGTTAGACAGTAAACTTGTATGGTAGAATAATATACATACACGTTATAAATTAACGTTAATATTTCGTCCAATTTATTTTCAATCAATACGTTGAGAGACAACGTTTATTAATATCTAAATTATCGATGCAAGAAAACGTTTTTTCCCGCGACATTTTTACTGTTTTTCAACGTTCGGTTATGTAACTTGTTTTCAACGTATTTTCTACGTGCGCGTGCCCACTGGGAGAATTCATTCAGATTTTATGGGACCTTTTCTCAACAGACAATTTTTAATTTGTTTGGACGCGCACAGTAAATGGATCGACGTTTTTTCTATGAGTTCGATTACATCAAAGCCCTTGAGTGCCCTTGGCTCAGTGGTAGAGCGTTGGAATTCGGACCCAAAGGTCCGGAGTTCAATCCCGAGCTAGGAAAGAAATTTTCTAGTCTCGGTAGGGGCCACCATTCTCACTGTTGGGTCAAAAATTAACAGTGCTGTGCCTAAGGTGGCGTAAGGACACAGTAACAAAGCCTACACAGAACACAACTGCTTACTCCGAACTCGCACAAGTTACAAGCTTCGAAGCTTGTAGTTTCAGAGGGGTCTCCTCAGGAGACCTAGGAGTAGTCAGGATAAACAATATATCATATCATATATCAATATATCATATCAAATCTAACTATTGGTATTTTGAGGACTTATTTCGCTCGCTATGGATTACCTGATCAAGTTGTTACTGATAATGGGACTTCTTTTTGTTCGGAGGAATTTGAAGAATTTTTACAGAAAAATAGTATAGTTCACATAACTAGTCCGCCTTTTCAGCCTTCTTCAAATGGAGCTGCAGAAAACGCAGTCAAAACTATCAAGTCAGCTTTGAAAAATGCACTGGGTAAAAATAATAATGGTAACATCGATTTAATATTGAGTAACTTTCTATTCGATTACCGGATTACTCCTCATTGTACAACGAAGGAGACTCCCGCAAAATTATTTTTTGGCCGTGAATTGCGAACTCGTTTCAATATTCTTTTGCCAACAGATCAGAAAGATTTGAGAGATCGAGTCCTAGCAGCTCAAAAGAAACAACAATTTTATCATGGTGGCAAGAGATTTTTGAGTTTTGAAATTGATGAGCAAGTTACTACTGTACGTGATTATCGCAAGCAGAATCCTAGGAAGTGGATTAAAGCGATAGTGAAGAAAAAAATTGGCTCATTCACTTATTTGGTAAAGATTCCAGAATTGGAAAATGTAGAATGGAAACGTCATCTTAATCAAATAAAAAAATATAATTTCATTTCGTCTTCTCTTCCTGACATATCTGAACAAATAGTAGTATCAGGTTCTAATGATGTTGAACCTATTTTGCCATCAGATGGTGACAATTTGTTAGGAAGTAGGCCTAAACGTATTGTTAAGCCTCCTGAACGATTGAATTATACCTATAGTCTGTTCAAATATAAGAGAATGTAAACAAACAAACCAAATCGGTTTGTTTTGCGCATTACTAACATATGATTGGTGAAACGGTCGGCTGTATAATTCTTTTCACGCCCCCAAAAGACTGCCAGGATCGTACTTAAAGCTTAGAACGATTTCACAGTTATCTTTTCCGGACAATAATGTCGAATTCAGAAACGGACACTGTATCTGAAGGTGGTATATTAGGCCCACCACGAAAAAGAACGAAACGTTCACATTTGTCTATTCAAATCATGTGTATTCCATTCAGAGAATAATATCAAGTTTATATGATTGTGTGAACTATCCTCGATCCGACCCTGGAGCCCTGAAAGCAAGTCTGTACCTGAAGCAAGCCCATCCTTCGTGTGCGCGACTTTGTTTACGTCGTAGTCGCTTATATTTGAACAGAGTATAGTTGAACATTGTGATTTCTCTTTAAGGAAATTTTTTATTTTGTTATTTTTTTTTATTTTAAGGGAGGAGATGTAATGTATGTTTAACACAGTACCTATACAGGGTGTTTCAGAATAAGGGACCGTAAATTCGGGATCTTAATCCTCAGATGATTTTATGATATAAAGTTCCTGACGCACTGTTTCTGAGATACGGGGTGTTGAAATAAAAAAAAATTGGTTTTATGAAATTATTTTCTACACCGTACACGATTTCTTTTTGAGTTTTGGTAGGTTATGAGTACGCATTAATACACATTTTTTCCTGTACAAAATGATGTTCAATTTTCACCAGTGGCGTCCGTACAGACTTCTAGCCGAATAAATTCGGTGAATAAATTGGTACGATAATAATTTTCCTCGAATTTCAAATTATTTTCGTAATCACCACATAATTTACAATAAGAATGGTTTCTTGATTTTTTTTACCAGCGACGAATACTTTCTGAGAAAAAAATAAAATGCAATTTCATCTAAGGGAGAAATTTTTTGATTACTTCTAAAATCGTCTGGACACAGACTAAGGCAGCTTAGTCGTCTGCATATTTGACGTTTGCAAAATTGATTTCGACGGCTGATTTTACAGAATACTAGGATGGTAAATTTCACAAACAATGAATTTGCAGACGTACATTATATGTATTGTCTTGCTGACGAAAATGCACCAAATAATCATAATAATAATAATAATATTTATTCACACATGTTACAAATTAATGATTACATGTATAAATATTCGCCATTAAAAATTATATGGCCTGTCAAAAAAATATACATATATATACCAGAACATTAATATTTAGGCAGACACCACATTTACATATAATATGAAGTATACAAACTTATCACAGATATGCAACATTAACTGACAGAAAAAGTGAGTTCAAAAAACTCAGTTATATTATAAATTGTATCCTTGAGAAGCAAACTTTTTACCCGTCTCGTGAATGCAGGTAGGCAAAAAATCATTTGAAAGGCGCAATAACAACTGCAAGAACTCCACAAACTGAGGAAGCTGTCTTAAATATGGTTGAAGAAGACCCCGAAATAAGTACAAGAAAAATAGCCAATAATTTTAATATTAACCACGTGGTAGTTTGGAGTATTCTTTATGATTTTTTATTATATCCTTACCATATCCAACGAGTCCAGGCCCTGCTTTCGAGAGATTTTTCCTTGCGTACTAATTTTTGCCAATGGTTTCTCAGAAAATTAGCTGCAGATCCTTTATTTGGAAGTAAAATTTTATTTTCTGATGAAGCTTCTTTTTCGAAAAATTCTATAAGGAATTTTCCTAATAATCATTGTTGAGCAGAGGAAGATCCACACAAGATTCGTCCTGCATCTGTCGATGTGTGAGTAGCTTGTACATCTGGCTCCGTATTCGCAATAAAATATCAATTTCACTGTTCTCAATATCTCAACGATTTACTGAAAACTCTACGAGACTTTGTTATAGTCAAGATGCCGACTAGGGGAACGAGAACACAAAAAAGTGATACCACGGATCTCAATTCACGAGTTGACAAAATGGAGGAGGCGCTGCAATCTGGCTTGTCTAAACTGAGAGAGCAGATATCCAAAATTGTCCAATCCAATACCCCCGATTCCAGCCCTGGTGCTATCAATGATGTCGTATCAAAGTTGAATAGTTTTGAAAAATCTATTAAAAGCAATCTAAAGACGCTCAAGGATGATATTGAAGGTATAACATCACGATTGGAAAATGCAAGTCAAGAAAACTTCAATAGTCAATTGATTTTCCATGGAATTGACGAGTCGAACAATGAAAATCTATGTGAAAGGATCTGTGAGATCGTAAATATTCAGGTCCTCAAAAATACAACCGAAAGGATAACGGTGAATGATTTAGACATTTGTTATCGCCTAGGGAAAAAAAAAGAACAACATAGGAAACCCAGGTCTGTTTGCGTCCAGTTCGTTCACCGATGGAAACGCGATGTTGTTTTCCGTAACAAACGATGTCTTAAGGGCTCCGGTGTTGTTGTTGGTGAAAGATTGACTCCCAGTAGGTTGAATTTATTCAAGAAAGTGCGTGAATATTTTAGTGCTAATTCCTGCTGGACATCTAGAGGAAATATTTATATCGCCGTTGATAATAATTCAGTTAAAAGAATAACATCGGAAATTGATTTGAACAGTATGTAAGTACAATAAACTGAAAAACCTTACTTGTGATTCGGGGTCCTAATCTATATACCTTCCGAGAACTGCACTGTACATTTGTGTTTTTTTTCTTTATTTAATTCATTGTTTTCTACTTTATAGTCATAGTCTTTTTCTCCAAATTGTGATTATCTTATCCGCCCTGATATCCGCTTTGGAGCAGCCCATTCAGTTGTAATACTTGTTAAATTAACTATTATATATTATATTAGTTGGTGGGTATTCATTTACATTTAATTGTGAATTTTTATTTTCGAGTTTGATGACATTGTACCAATGTCTGTTCGTTATCTTTTTTTCACCTGATTAAATCGGTAAATAGAATAGGATGCAAAATTTGTATATTGCTCATGTGAATG
The DNA here is from genome assembly GCA_951802165.1 of Adalia decempunctata. NCBI lineage: Eukaryota > Metazoa > Arthropoda > Insecta > Coleoptera > Coccinellidae > Adalia > Adalia decempunctata. Next base: position 28,970,300 of record OX637703.1, on the reverse strand, counting down.
TTCGTTCGTTGGTTCCACATTTGAATGATATTAAAGACTTGTTGGCTCAGCGGAAGTTTGATGTACTTGGCTTGACAGAAACTTGGCTGAATGACCAAACATTGAGCGAAAATTTATTAATAGATGGGTTCCACTTTTTTCGAGTTGATAGAGGTAGTCGTGGTGGAGGGGTTAGTGTTTATATTAAAGACAATATAGAATTCAGCATATTGAAAAATAATTACCAATTACGGGCGATTTTGGTTTCAGTTATTTCCACAAATATATTTATTACCCAAACAGAAATTCAAGATTGAAAGATGAAGATGGGCAACTCACGATTGAAATTGATTTATGATTTACTTGATATTTCGGTAAAAATTCACTGTTCCACCAACTTGAAATGTTTACCCGCTTTTTGATCTGGTAATAGTCTTCCATGTTACTATGAGTTCTAAGCGAATCACACATCGCCATCTGATAGCGGTAAAATACTACGCATCCACAGTAGCGACACCCAGTGGCCTTATTCAAAAGAAGGAAAAGCATTTCCTGTATAAGTAAAATTTTCATCGATTTTTTCAAAGTTTTATTGCATTTTATAATAACCAGACCGTAGACGAATCCATAAATGAAGTTTCATAACAAACAGTCCATCCTATCCCGAGTTATAAATGGTGTAACCAACATCTTTCTTTTATACAGGGTGAGTCTTTGACTTGTACATATATTTTAACTGTAGATTCCTCTCATCAAACGAAACACTTTTTTCCTATACCATTTTTCAAAATTCGGTTTCGTTTGAAAGATACAGGGTGTCAAAAATCCATGAAATTAACACTATTCTTTCCATATATTCGAAACCGATAATCCGAATGAACTGAATTTTGGTTGATTGTTTACTCTATTCATGGTGCATATTCCTCAATTGAAACTTATTTCATATTCCTTCTAGTATAAGAGTTACAGCCTACTCGTCTCATGAATTCATGCAAAAATACTATAAAACCACTCGAAAAAGATAAACGGTTCATATTTTCGAAAGAATCAACCATTTTAGAAAATAAAAGTATTCTTATATTTTTTCAATAAAACGCGTCGTTTTCGAGTTATTCCTAATTGTATACGAACAAATTCGAGGAAAAAATCATGAATTTCATAAAAAAACTGAATGCAACCCTGAATTAAATATCATCGAATATTATGTATTCTCTGATCTTAACAAATTAACAACGTTGTCAATGTTTATCAACTTCGTCAAGACTAAAATCTGCATGATGGAAAAACGTTCGATGTAATAATTGAATTCTGAGAAGCATGAAATGAAATTACACAGTCTATAAGCACAGTTTCTATTGAAAATTTATTGTTACCGGTCTTTCAGGACAATATCTTTCTCAACAATATTATCCTCTTGGAGATTTCAATCGACACTACACGGTCTGCACATCACAATCATCACCTGTTTGCTTTATTATCTGCAAGTAAATTTAGATAGATAATTAAGGTTATCCCGTTTAAGCGTCTTTCATTATCATAGACTGGCCTGCGGTTCGAGACACAGAAACAGAACAACCACAACACAACGGCCTGTCCCGCCTGTCTGCCTTGCAAGAATCAGAACTCGTTTGGCATCTCCAAAGAGCCACGCCTAGACGCCTTTAGCCGTTAGCGATTGTGATAGTTCATCCGCTAACGATAGGGGACGTACTGCTTTCTTGAGTTCGCATTGTTTGAAGAGAAAATCGGCAATCTGGCATCGTCTTCTCTAGAGTTCTGTGCTTAGACAGGTTCTGTGCACGGCCTTCTAAAGACTTTAGTCTTTAGATGGCCGTGTTCTGTGGAATATCATATCACAGAAGATGAGTTAGGTTAGGTCATTGACCTCGAATCATCTGACTTAGGTTGATGGAATTAGAATAGGTTGGTGAGAAACCAATTTTCATGAGATCGTTCCAAAATATCGAGGAAAATATTAACCAATTATTAGTGTTTATAAACTAATCTTCAGGAAAATCGAAGAAGGAACTTATTTTGGTGAGAGAAATATGGCTTTTCAATTGCAGAAATAATCGGACAGTGTTTTTGTTAGGAAATATCGTTTTTGTTACATTCTTATTCGAATAAGGTTAGTGCTTGAGTATTTTCTAATTGTATCACCCAGAACATCTAATCACCTCAATTTCAATCGAAAAATATGAACTTTGAAGTGTATCCAGAGAATGTATCCAGGCACGGACTCAGCACTATTTTTTTTTTTCAAATGGCTATATCTTTTTAACAGAGCCGAATTCGGAAAAATGGAAAATGAAAAAAAGGTTTTCTTTAGCCTCAAGAATCTATAGTTAAAATATATGTACAAGTCAAAGACTCACCCTGTATATATAGATTTAGCACTTCAATATTTTTTTCATATTATAATGGGGGTGTATGTTTTGTGGCGGCTCTCCGCACCGGCAATGCTGTGAATCAGGGGTTAGATTGAACAGCGCACTCACTTAGTGCACTGAATCTCGCCTTTTCCAACCTGTATAATTTTTGCAATATTAAATCTGTAAATTTTGATGGAATAAAGACCTTTATTGTTTTTTTTTTTAACGTCCGTGTGAGGGGAAAACCCTTTATGGGCACCGAGAGGGTCCGCACTCTCGGTAGTGTGAGAATCCAGGATCTTGTGTGGTTACTCACTAAAAACCCCTCACACTTCAATGGAGGAGTTCTTCATCCTGCCCTCGCAGCGTCCCTTAACAAAAGAGATGAGCTGCAAGTGGCTTCTAGAGTTCATGGGACCTTATGATATGGAGTGACCCGAGCAACACTGCTTTCTGCATTCTGTGCGCCAATACCTCGGCCAGTGATCCGCAGACCGGGATAATCTTCAGTTCATCCACGTAGTTAACTCTCATTCCACCGAGACATCCTATGATAAGTACGACCATCCTAATTTTATGACCTGGGTATAGAGTTCCAAGCTCGAACATAAGGTCTTTGTATTTTTGCCTCTTCTGTTCTTCCTTCATCACAACATTATTTTCAGCCGGGGAGGAGAATTCCACGACAAATAACTCCTTCAACTCCTTGTCCAGCAGAAGTGTCTGGCTTAACAGCATTGATCTGCCGTGTTGTTGAGACAGGATAGTTCCAGCATATGCGAGCTCTTTCGTTCTGAACCACCGCCACAATCTCCAGAGGCACATATGATAGCACCGGTTCTTTGTCTATCTCATACGCGGCTCTCAGATGGAAGTATAGGATTCGGAGTGCCGCGTTGTGTCTCTCTACATACCCTGATGGAGCATGGACTCTGCAGGCGGAAAGAATGTGCATAATCGTTTCCTGTTGCCCATGGCAAGCCCTGCAAGTTGTTGGAGTGTCCATTTTCATTATGTTCTTTTTATACCATCTCGTATTGAGTACTCCATCTTGACACGCCATCACAAATCCTTCTGTCTCTGACTTAAGGCTAGCTGACTTTAGAAAGGCGAAAGACAATTCTTCAGACAGGTCCTGGTCTTCTAAACTCCTGAAATATATGGAGTGCAAGGTCTTACTCATATGATGTTCGAGTAATGTATCTGACTGAGACTTTCGGATCAGTCTTGCTAGGCTTCTTTGGTCCGCTTGAGTGATCGGTGTTCCAGCGAGCTCGGGATTGATTGATACGCCGGTAATGCTGAGCTTCTCCATGGCCCTTTGTGCAGCTCGGAATAGGAAGGCTCCATGGTTCGCAATTTCATGCTGAGCGACAAATTTCAGAAGCGGATCTTCACTTCTTAGAATCCTTACTGCCATTTCCAATGTTTGTTGATAGCGTTGATATTCCAAACATTGCAATCCTCTACCCCCCTGGCTTCGAGGAAGTTATATCCTCTGTATTGAACTGTTGGGATGTAGGCTAAGATTCATGTTCATCGTCTTCCTTGTTGACCTACCAAGATCGAGGAGTTCGTTTACCGTCCAGTTCACTACCCCGAAAGAGTAGGTGAGAATCGGGATGGCTAGCATATTTGTAGCAGATACTTTGTTCTTTCCCGACAGCTGCGATCTCCATATGTCTCTCAGCTTCTTTTTGTAGCTGGCTGTTAAGGCATCCTTTATCTGGGTTGTCTCCAGTACACCCCTCTGTTTCATTCCAAGAAAGTTGTAAGTTTCTCCGTCTTCGAGGTGTCGAAAAGTCATTCCAACTTCCAGTCGAATATCTTCTCCTGCGTCTTCAGCTTTTCCCCTGCGCAGATGAAAAACAGCGCACTTGTCCAAACCGAATGACATTCCCATTGCTGAAGTGTAGTCTGAAACAATATTTAGTAGTTGCCCCAGTGCGGACTCGGAGGGAGCGTAGAGCTTCAAGTCGTCCACGTACAAGAGATGCGAGATCAGATGGTTCCTTCTGCCTGGTGGTCCGGCCTGGTATCCTATCTTGCTCTCCCTCAACTCAATTGTTAGTGGTATCAGAGTTATGCAGAATACTAACGGGCTTAGCGAATCTCCCTGGAAAACTCCTCTCCTGTATCTCACCCATCCCGTATATACGGTTCGACCCTCTGCTCGGATGGCAAACTTCGTTTTCCACAGCGCTATGATGTTTTCTATCGCGTGGACGATGTTGGGGTGGACTTTCAGCATTTTCAATAACCGTATTATCAGTTCGTGCGGCGAGGTGTCATATGCTTTCGCGTAGTCTAACCATGATGTGTGTAGGTCGCGCTTGTAGTGTCTGGCGTCTAGGCATACGCTCTTGTCTATGAGCAAGTTGTCCTTGCATCCATGCACTCCTTTCTTTGCTCCCCTCTGTTCGTAGATACTGTTCCACACTGGTCCAATAACCCTCAGTATTTGATCTTGAATTACACTTGTGAGCATCTTATACAGTGTATTGAGGCAAGTGATTGGGCGATAGTTCTTGGGTTGCCCTAAATCACCTGATTTTGGTATCAGCACTGTTCTACCCTCCACCAACCATGACGGAATGGGCTCACGGCGAGTCAGCATCCCGCTGAATAATCTTGCTTTCCGAGGCTTAGCTGATATCTGTCCGACATCGGTTGAGAGTGACCGGAGTCCGCGGGATTGTCACACCCGTATACTACAAAGTAGTACCCTCCGTGCGGGTTTGCCAACATTTACCCTTGGTAGCCAAGGTAACTCGGGCCGTGGGGACGTCACCCCCCATGTGGCATGGCAGAAACCACACCACACCCGTGCGGGTAGACCTTTATTTTTTTTTTTTTTTTTTTTTTTACGTCCGTGTGAGGGGAAAACCCTTTATGGGCACCGAGAGGGTCCGCACTCTCGGTAGTGTGAGAATCCAGGATCTTGTTTGGCTACTCACTAAAAACCCCTCACACCTTCAATGGAGGAGTTCTTCATCCTGCCCTCGCAGCGTCCCTTAACAAAAGAGATGAGCTGCAAGTGGCTTCTAGAGTTCATGGGACCTGATGATATGGAGTGACCCGAGCAACACTGCTTTCTGCATTCTGTGCGCCAATACCTCGGCCAGTGATCTGCAGACCGGGATAATCTTCAGTTCATCCACATAGTTAGCTCTCATTCCACCGAGACATCCTATGATAAGCACGACCATCCTAATTTTATGACCTGGGTATAAAGTTCCAAGCTCGAACATAAGGTCTTTGTATTTTTGCCTCTTCTGTTGTTCCTTCATCACAACATTATTTTCAGCAGGGGAGGAGAATTCCACGACAAATAACTCCTTCAGCTCCTTGTCCAGCAGAAGTATGTCTGGCTTAACAGCATTGATCTGTCGTGTTGTTGAGACAGGATAGTTCCAGCATATCCGAGCTCTTTCGTTCTGGACCACCGCTTCAATCTCCAGAGGCACATATGGTAGCACCGGTTCTTTGTCTATCCCATACGCGGCTCTCAGATGGAAGTATAAAATCCGGAGTGCCGCGTTATTATTATTATTATTATTATTAGTGAAACCCATAACCAGGACCAATTTTCTCTTAATGTATGGAATGGAATAATTGGTGACTATTTGATTGGGCCATTCTTCCTACCAAGTAGGTTAAATGGAGATTCTTATCGCCGCTTTTTGGAAGAAAGTTTACCAATTTAGTTGGAAGATGTCGACATTCCAACAAGGAGCACGATGTGGTTTATGCACGACGGTGCTACCGCCCATTTTAGTGTTTTAGCACGTGGTTATTTGGACCAAACTTATAATAATCGGTGGATAGGTCGTGGAGGACCACGAGAATGGCCACCTAGGTCTCCAGACCTAAACTGTTTGGATTTTTTTCTTTGGGGACATTTGAAGACATTGGTGTTTAGGACTCCAATTCAATCTGCAGAGGAGTTGAAAAACCGAATAATAACTTCCTGCGAAGAGATTCGAAATACTCCAGGAATTTTTCGAAGAGTACGTGAATCGATGAGAAGGCGGGCTGAGGCATGCATACTTGCTGGTGGTGGTCATTTTCAACAACTGATATAGTGATAAGTTCGGTTTGGTTCATTTTGTTCATTTTTGAAGATCTCTTATTGCTTCTTAAATTTGACAATTTTGCATTATTAGTTTTAGTGGTAGTAGGTAGGCAGTTCTGTTTTCATAAGTGAATAGTTGAACTTTTATTCATCAAAAGCATTGGCGTACCTCTTTTCACGAAATTCAAGAAATTTGTTTTATTGCGTACTCATATCCTACCAAAATCATTTTTTTTATTTTCAACACCCCGTATCTCAGAACAATGCGTCAGAGAGCCATAGTCCATAGAAACTTTATATCATAAAATCAACTGAAGATTAAGACCCCGAATTCACGGAAACTTATTATGAAAATGACTACGCATTTAAACACATGATGAAATTGCATTTTTTTTCTCAGAAAGTATTCGTCGCGGTAAAAAAAAACTCAAGAAACCATTATTATTGTAAATTATGTGGTAATTACGAAAATAATTTAAAATTTGAGAAAAATCATTGGCGTACCAATTTTTTCCAGAATTTATTCGGACAGAAGTCTGTACGGAAGCCACTGGTGAAAATTGAACATCATTTCGTATAGGAAAAAATGTGTCTTAATGCGTACTCATGACCTACCAAAACGCAAAAAAAACGTGTACGGTGTAGAAAATAATTTCATAACACCAATTTTTTTTTAATTTCAACACCCCGTATCTCAGAAACAGTGCGTCAGGGACCTATAGTCCATAGGAACTGAGGATTAAGTTCCAGAATTTACGGTCCCTTATTCTGAAACACCCTGTATATTATACCCTGTTGTTATAGAGTAGCGTTCCTATACTCTGTTCAAATATAAGAGACATCAAAATAAACAAAGTCGCGCAGAGGTAGGATGGGCTTCCTTCAGGTAGAGACTTGCTTTCAGGGCCCCAGGGTCGGATCGAGGATAGTTCAATCGATTCATCGACCCATATTGAATTTTTTGTACATCCCGCATTTATCCATGTCTCGTCAAGGTAATAAATTTTTCGGCCTTGCTCCCTAAATTCTCGAATTTTCTTCAAATAATTTCTCCTCCAAACAACTATTTCGTCTCTATCAATCAATAAACTATTACGACCACGTTTTTTGAATTTGAATTTCATTTTTTTCAATAATTTATAAAATGTTGTTCTTTTAAAATTCGGCAGGCTGTCATCGATAATTAACAACTTCCAAAACTTTCGAAATTGTAGGAATTTCATCACGAAAAAAAACCGTGAACTATTCTCCTAATTAAGTTCATGTCGAAATCGTCTATTGAATCGATGCTTTTTAGCGACTGGGATTTCTGCTTAGGTGGAATCAATAGATGATTTCGTTTATATTCGGTGAGAATCCTGAGTATACAGGAACTAGCGACTCCTGAGGACTTTGAAACAATTCGCACCAAGCTTATTTTCGATATATTTGGATGTTCCTCAAATTCTTTTCGTTAAATGTTTAATATTAATTCTTTTTCTTGAATAGATAAATGTGAACGTTTCGATCTTTTTCGTGGTGGGCCCAATATATCCCCTTCAGATGCAGTTTCCGTCTCTGAATTCGATGTTTTTCGTGGATCGCCACCTTCAGATCCAGTGTCCGTTTCTGATTTCGACATTATTGTCCGGAACAGTTAACTGTGAAATCGACTACATGACAGAGGATTTTTGTCAGAAATTAGCGCTTTCTAACGAGAAAACTTGATTAACTTTTTTCACTACAAAATCAATGTACACCATTATTAACTACACCTTCACCGTACTCTAGGTTGCTATCGACTAAAAACTTCTATATGTTTCCGAAATTTATATAGAAAGGACCCAAATTGCTCAGGATTTTTCAGAAATTATCTCGTCGGAAACCGACAAAGGGTTAAGTACAATTCAAACAAATATTTATAACCGGGACAAATTGAGGTACCTACTTCAGATATATCAGGTTATAACCGTTGCGAATTTTAAAGGACCTAATTACAAGGGTTATAAGGGTGTAACAAAGAAATCCAAAATCCAAATCATAACTCTCCAGTACCTTCTATCGACATTCCGTTCTAAGCTGTAAGTACGATCCTGGCAGTCTTTTGGGGGCGTGAAAAGAATTGTAGAGAAAAACCTTTGACCAATATGATGTTAGTATGCGCAAAACAAACCGATTTCGTTTGTTTGTTTACATTCTCTTATATTTGAACAGACTATAGTATGGGTCCTTGAGGAACTCCTGCTTCTAAATATCTGAGTGTGGAATGAACATAATCTTTTTTTACAAAAAAGTTCCTATCCCTCGAATAATTTCCTATTGTTCTGCATAGCTTGGGTGAATAACCTGCGGTTATCATTTTCTATGCTAGTCCTTTATGCCATACTCTATCAAAAACTCTGGTTACATCTAGAAGTAGTAGTCCTGTGGCTTCTTTATTCTGAAATCCTCCTGTGATATACTCGGTTATTCGTGATCAGGTTGTTTGATATTAGTCGTTAGGATAGAGAATCCACTGATGACATTCACTTTTATCAAGTATTCGGGTTGGCCAAGACATTCTGACAAATTTCAGCGTGTATATTTTGAAAATGTAAGGCAAGCTTATCCTTTCTACATAGAGGTCGTAGTAATTACGAATTTATCGAAATATTTATTTGCTTTGGGAAAATAATGAATTTGAGAGAATAATATGTGTATTCATGGCCTTTGGTCAATAAATAGCTTTTATTATTATTATTTATGTGTATTCAATAATTCCAAAGGCCTGGAAATGTTGAAGAAACTTTTCTCTGTTAATACTGGAGATATTTCAGTTTATGAACATGTGTATATGGGATGGTGGTGAGAAGGTCTGGTTTACAGGAATTAAACCTCCAACTTAGCCAAGGTAGGGTCACCAGTTTTCAAGATTATATAAACATGTTTGGAAGATTCAGTTATGCTATACCTTCTGTATAAAAAGTACCCGGAATTGTAAAAAAAAACACATAAATTTAAATTTAATCATCAATATTTATTTTGTCTCCTTCAAAATAGTCCCCATTGCTTACAATACAACTATGATATCGGCGAACCCACTTTTCCATGCACCGCTCATACGCCGCCAAAGGTATGGCCTTCAGTTCTCGTTGCGAATTTGTTTTGATGGCTTCAATGGACTCAAAACGCGTTCCACGTAGGGGCAATTTGAGTCTTGGGAATAGAAAAAAGTCGCACGGAGCTAAGTCAGGTGAATACGGCGGTTGTTCGATGGTATTTATTGAGTTTTTGGTCTTGTATTCCTTAATAATTATGGCTCGGTGCGACGGCGCGTTATCATCATGCAAAATCCACGAATTGTCTTTCCATAAATCTGGCCGTTTACGACGAACATTCTCACGCAAACGCCTCAATACACCCAAGTAATACTCCTTATTCACTGTCTGTCCTTCAGGAAGAAATTCTGAGTGCACAACACCACGATAATCGAAGAAAACAGTGAGCAAAACTTTAATTTTCGATCGACTTTGACGTGGTTTTTTCGGATTCGGCTCGTTTGGTAGGCGCCATTCGGTCGATTGTTGAGCTGTTAACGTGTCATACTCATAGACCCATGTCTCATCGCCAGTTATGATTCGTTTCATGAAATTTGGATCACTAGCAGCTCGAGAAACCATGTCTTCAGAGACCTGCTTTCGATGCTCTTTTTGCAAAAAATTCAGCTCTTTTGGAACGAGTTTTGCTGCGACGCGTTTCATACACAAAACATTAGTCAAAATGTTATGAACGGTCATTTTATCAATGCTCAACTCTCGAGCCAACTCTCTAACACTTGAATGACGATTTTCGAGCACTAAATTCTTGATTTGGATGATGTTATCGTCGGTTGTTGACGTTGAAGGCCGTCCAGAACGGGGCAAATCTTCGACCACCTCACGACCGTCTTTGAATGATTTGTACCAATCGTATGCTTGTGTTTTTGACATACAATTATCACCAAAGGCTTTTTTTAACATTTTCAATGAATCGGCACAAGAAAATTCGTTTGCAAGACAAAATTTGAGGCAAACTCTTTGATCAACTATTTTTTCCATTGTAAAATTCGCAGAGCACTTTTGAGGTCGACTGATACTGACAGCTGTTGTAAACACACTAGTTGACAGATCGCGCTCAAATTTGGCTTGGTAATAAAGGAAGGTCCTACCAACTTTAAGAAAAAAAAAAATTACCGATTCCTTTTTGGCGGTTCATTTAAATAACATTTTCCGGGTACTTTTTATACAGAGAGTATGTGATAGTTCATTCGAAAAAAGAATGAAAGTACGCGAATAAGCCTACAAAGGACATTTGAAATACCTTCTTGCACAACTTGAAATACTCCAATATAAAAATGTAGTAGTACCACGCAACCTGTGTCCCAGTTAAACCTCAAAAAAAGAACTAGCTTCATTTACAAAGTTGAAAAAGAGTAATAGAAATTAGTATTGGAAACATCTCTCAGAATTATTTGACATTTCAAGAGTGCCAACCTGCGTCAGTTTTAAGTGACAAAACTTCATAAAAGTGAATGGAGTATAATTTGAAACGGTAAATTTCGAATGCCCAAAAAATACACTTGCGGATTTAGATTGGGCATGCGGCTAATCGATATCAACTTCCTGTACTAAGAGGTTAACAGTTCATATGTCTTTCATTCACAATTAGGTACTTCATCAATAAAAATAAACCCGAAAGTCTGCGAATTTCACTTTGAAATGATGAGAATTAGAATCGTCTCCATTATGGGTTCCACAGCGATATATATAAATACCTAAACAGTTGACCGCCAATTTTGGCAGTAATCAACATAATCTACTCACATTCGCTACGTTCACATATCAGTATGGCAGATATTCGCGACCCAGAGACAGGCAGACGACAGACGTCCTGTAATTTGAAATTCGAAACTGCTCTACTTCTAGAATATCAAATAATAATTATTAAATATTTTTATATACAGGCTAGACGTATTGTAGTTTGTCGATATCTTTTGCACGCAATGGCCGAAATCACTCAACCACTGATTGTTTTCACCGATGAAGCTAGTTTCGCGCAAAAATGCAATAAGGAATTTCCACAATAACCAAGTGGGGCGGACGAAAATCCACATGAGAGTTGTGAGGATCGGTTTCAACATCAGTTCTCGTTGAAGTTTTGGGTTGGAATTATGGGTGACGGTTTAACTGGACCGGTATTTCTACCAGGAAGACTTAGGGCTTGTTCGGATTTGTGGAATAGTGGAATAGTCGATTTCCTGGAAAAGGTTTTAATAAATACTCTTTCAAGGGAAATGCATTGTCGCCTACCAAGACATAACCGTCTGGTAGTAGGTACACCATTTTCTAATTCTTGGTACAAACTACAGTTACGGAATACGCCTCCATCAGACACCTTGCCATTTTACACCCTATGTCTACATAACTAAAGCATGGGCGCCCGCAGGGGGGGCCAGAGGGGGCCATGGCCCCCCCTGAGATTTTGATGGCCCTAACGTTTTTCAGCACGACACCTCAATATTACCTTCTAATCTCTATTTTGGCCCCCCCTGAGAAATTTTTTTACGGGTTTCTGCGGGCGCCCATGAACTAAAGCAATATTTATGGTCTACAACAGCCATTAAGACAATGCTGTTTGTCTCTTTGTAATTATAGTACAAACTTCAGATTCAGGAGGTGCTTTAATAATGACATGTTTGCCATCGATTGCTCCGCAGCATCCAGGAAAGTTTTACGCTTTTCGAAAACCATTATCAGTTGTTTTCCATTTTGTAGTGGTAGGAATCTGTTTTCGGCTCCGCCTCACACGGGAACTCTTCGCGCGCACACGGAAAAAGCTTACTTTCTGGACTAGTTATGAAATATACTAAATTTTACATAGATCATGTATTTTCATGTTTATATGAACTTTTTGTTTCAAAATCATGCAAGCGTAGTCCCTAAAATTTATTTACCTTACATAAGCTTGTTGAAGTTTCAAAGTTGAATATGGTTTTTTAAGAATTAATGTTAATTGATATTTGGTATTTTTAATCTTACCTTGATTAACTCCTTTAATGATTCATGGATTGCTTCACGAACTTCTATTAGGAATTCGGAAATCGTTGATTTTCCAATCCTAAATGCATACAGTGTGACAAACGAAAAACGTCGAACGAAATCTTTTTCCTTCAACTTTATTAAACAGAAGAAATTGAACAAAACAACAACAAATAATAATAGCTCGTTAATAATATATTCAAGAGGGGTTTATAGTGCGAGGCTTCCTCAGCGTACGTCAACCTCTACCTACCTCTTACCCCTCACCACCCCTAAGAAATCGTCGATTTTCAGGACGTCCGAAGATATCTCAGACATTCCTCGTATTTACCGCCCTTTTCTTTCACATGCGAGATTTCTGTTACGTACAGCCTTTACCAAGAGGAAGGCGGGATTTGTCGAATGCCCTCGTATATTCACGAATGAATTGGAATTATTTACTAAACTGCCGACAACACTGCAAATTCATAGGACAGCGGACCTACCAGATGGAAAAACATAATTGGGAATTCCCTATAACTAAGGCTATAACTAACAAGCAATATAGAAAAAATTTTCTTTTTTTTTTCACTCGACGAAAAAAAAATTATGAACTTTCCGACTTGAAGAACTCTTCAAATTGAATAACAGTGAAAACCCCATATAAATCGGTGGTCTCTATCGAGAGAAATCCCGAATCGCGTTTTGAACTGAACGTCAGAACGGTATAGGCCCCTCTTAAGCCGTTCCGAAGTGGCTTCCTTTGGCGGCGATACACAGCTTCAGACGCTTCTTGAAATTTTCGGCAATGGGCCGCAGCTCCTCGGGCGTTAATCGGTTCCATTCCCAGCGCAGAGATTGCTTCAGCGACTCCAAATTCTTGTGTTTTTTAGCACAAGCTCTGTGCTCCAAAAACCACATGCTGTAGTCCATTGGGTTGAGATCCGGTGAGTAGGGCGGCCATTCTGCAGATGAGATCAAACAAGGAAAATGGGTCTTCCACCTTTCTTGCGTCATTTTCGCTCTCTGAGCTGGAGCGGAGTCCTGTTGAAAGATCCAATGCGTATCGTCGAAGTGCTGCTTGGCCCACGGAAGTACTACGGCCTCGAGGATGTCGCAGCGGTAGACTTCTTGATTGATTTTGACCCCTTGATCCACGAAAACTAAGGGAGTTTTACCACTGCCGCAAATCCCGACCCAGAGACCATGACGGATTGCGGATTTTGACGGTGTTCGACGATGGCCGATGTACCGGGAGCATCTGCGGACCAGACTCTGTCGTTTTGGTGTTGTGGGATTGTTCTACGGTGAAAAGCTTCTCGTCTGTGAAGAGAATTCGCTTCCATTGCTGACCGGCTGCGAGACGAAGGAGTTGGCGGCACCTTTGGAGACTTACGAGCTTGTTTTCCTCCGTGAGGAGATGAACTTTTCGGAGCTTGTATGGCTTGAGGTTGAGCTCCTTTTTGGCAATTTGACGGACTGATTCGCGGTTGATACCGGTCTCATAGGCTATTTTCCTCATGGAAACCCTCGGATTTCGATTGACTCGCTTTTTGACGATGTTGCGATTGCTAGGTGTATTGACAGTGCGTTTTCTACCACTTCCTGAATGACGACCATCATGGCCAAGTTCATTGAAACGACGAATTGCATCGGACACGGTTTGTCGAGGCACATTGAGCAAACGAACAATTTCGCATTGACGCCTACCTTGACGAAACAGCTCCAAAATCGCACTGTTTGTTTGACATTCTAAAACTCTGTGAAATGAAATTATATCAAACTGAAAATTCACATATTAGTACAGGAAAGTGTAGAGAAACCAAGAGAATAATAATTATTTGGATGCGCTGAAGGACTTTTGTTCCAGACCACAGCAAAATATGTCTGAAGTTCTTCTTGACACCCTGTATATGTGTAAGTGTCCTCGAACTACATCCAGTAGTAAGAAAATGTAGTACTGCTTGCAATTTTGAAATTGCCGGGATCGCACTTCTTGAATGAGTATCTTTAGGAGTAATATTAGACAAAGGACTAACGTGGAAACAGCACTTAATGTATGCATTGGATAAAACAAATGTAGCGATGAAAAGGTTAATCCCGATCATAGGCAAAAGAAGCCAAATCAGGGCCGATCCTAGCAGGTGTGCAGCGCGTGCCTTGCACGCGGGCGGCCAAACTCAAGGGGCGGCCGCAGTCCGCCACATTTTTATGTCAGTTTGTAAAAAATATTATTTTCAACAAATCCTAAAGAAACAATTGTTTTCAATTATTGATTATTACTTTCCAAATCTAATCATCCAAATTTTGAATGAGACGAGAAAAAAAATTAAATGAAACTGGATTTTTCAATCTCGTCAAATCAAATATTCCTTGTTCCCCCTAACCGACAAAAAGAAACCAAGGAATGCTGGCACATGGTGGGGGAATCGCATAAATGCTATAAGACCTTTAAAACAGGACTTCAAAAATATCGTAGGAGCTTTAAATTGGAGATCCCACTAGGGATAATAGGACAAAAATGGCAGCTAAAACTCTAGTGAAAAACATGAAAACATTTAAGTTTCTATGCTCAATGTTAATTTGGCATGACTTATTAACAAGAATAGACGTTTTACGTAAAATGCCAAAAAACTCGAGAGTAGGTATTGCAGAGAGAATAAAGGGTTTAGAAAATTTAAAAAAATATTTAATTTCACAAAGATCTAATGAGAATTTCAGAACATTTGTTGATTCAGCAACATGTTTAGCCAATGACTTAGAAATTAATTCAAGCTTTCCTTTCCCTTAACCCAGAAATAAAGTTCGCTTATTTAATTATAAGGGCAGCAATGAACCAATTTCTAATTCCTACCAGAAATTTAAGGCTCAAAGGCTGAGTTTTATTATATAACTAGCTGTCCCGGCGAACTTTGTTTCGCCTAAATGATACTTACGGTGAATTTCACAAATCTTAATCACCGGTGATCGGATATCAACGCCTTGGTTCTCTGATTTTTGAACTGTCAAATCTAGTTGGTGCTAGATCAAGCTCCGATCACCGGTGATTACGCTTTGTGAAACCTACCGTTGAAGTTGTATAAACTAATCATCAATCAGCAGGCGATAAAATAGGCAAAATATACAAAATTTTAGTACCATTGTTATTCGCACGAAAAAAATTCTCCTCATTTAAGTGGTATCTAATTGTTGAACATATAACATTTTGTTTTAAATGCTTTACAGTTTTGTCATTGCAGTACCTATCTTGTAATGAATGACAACACGAATGCAAATATAAATCCCGATCGAATTGTATGGATGAGAAATAGTTCCAATGATGAATTACCTCTGATCACTCGATCACTGTATAAACCACTTTATTTCTGCCAATACAACGCTGAAAATTTGAATTGAAGTTTGAAGTACTTTGTCTATGGTACTTTAACTTCAATTCAGAGAATACAAATACGCTAAGACGTTTTCTTATTTTCCTTCTTGACTTCTTGACGTTCACCAGAATGAATTCAAATATTTGAACCAACTAATAAAATTAGAACTTATTTTGTGAATAGCGCTTTCTGAAGTGGAAAAAACGAAACTTTTCTAATATTCTCAATGTTGGCTAATCAAAATCTAATTAGTGCTCACACCATTATTTTAAACATCTTAGCCTTTTGGTGCTCAGCTTGAAATAATTGGTAAACATCTCAGTTGGTGGAGCAGCGAGATTTCCATGTTTCCATGGATATGGGCTGTCACACAGAACAGAAACAAAAATAATATGTCATTTACTAATTATGGCAAACATATTCATTCCCAAACAGAAATTCGAAAACATTTCAAAAAATATGAGAGAAGATGAGAATGAACAATTCACGATTGAACCCGATCGCCAAAATCCGATTTACTTGACATTTCGATTAAAATTCACTGTGATATTCATTCGCTTCTTGATCTGGTAATAGCCTTTCATGGTACTATAAGTTCTATACATCGCCATCTAATGGTGATAATATCAAATATAGTACCTTCACGATTACCTTATTCTGTTTTGAATAACTAAAACTGTAAAAATAACTAATAACCAGTTTAGTATAGTATAGAACAATCAGTCATAATGTGTGAATATAGCGCCACTTGAAGTGGTAAGAACGAATTCTCCCTCATATCTCAACGAAATCTAATCATTTTACTATTTTAGAGATCTGTACCTACTCCTACGCATTTTGCTTTCGGTCAACAGCGCAGAGTTGGAGGCAACCCAAATTACACACTATATGTTTACATCGCAATCTAACGCAATCGAAGCTGTAGCGTAACTGTAACTGTAGCGACACCTAGTGACCTTACTGAAAAGAAGGAAAAGCATTTCCTGTATGAGTAAAATTTTCATCGATCTTTTCAAAGTTTTATTGTATTTTATAATAACCAGACCGTAGACGAATCCATATATGAAGTTTCATAACCTACAGTCCTTCCGATCTCGAGTTTAAAATGGTGTAACCAACATCTTTCTTTTATATATATAGATTCTGAATCACGCTACATCCTCAGTACAGGAAAGATTTACTTTACTGTCCGAAAGTTATAATCAATTTTGCTTCTATGAGTTCGAAAATTTTTCTAATGATGATCTTATGAAAGCCTGCATTGACTTAAATATTAGATTACAGGTGAATGCGGAAGGAAATATTGTTAAGGATTTAGATGGCGTACAACTTTTTACCGAAATTAATTCATTTAAACATATTTTCCCGGGTAAAAATCAATCTAGAGAAATATCAGAAATTATTGTTGGAACTGATTTGATTTCTTGTTTTTGCAATTACATATTAGCCATAAGAATTTGATTAACATTGCTTGTCTCTGTTGCTTCAGGAGAAAGGAGTTTCAGTCAATTAAAAATAATTAAAGATTACTTGAGAAGCAATATGTCACAGGAGAGACTCTCGAATTTGGCCATTATATCTCTATTGTATCTGAAATATCGGAAAGAATTGTTATGAACGAAATTATTGATTTATTTGCTTCTCAAAAAGCTAGGAAAGTTATTTTATAGGTACCTGTTCATACATATACTAGTCATTACAGACTTAATAAAAGACTGTTCCTGTTCGTATTTATACTTTTTGTTGTATATTAGTTCGTTTGTTTGTGTTTTTTCTTTCAATATTTAGTATTTAAAAGGTTATACTGTATGTACAGTTTTTTCCTAACAATAAAAGGAGGCCCAGTAAAGATTTTTCATATACATATAATGTCAAAAAAAGATATATTTTTTTGTCTTTGGGGCGGCACATAAGGATTCAGCACGCGGGCGGCCAACACCCTAGGATCGGCCCTGAGCCAAATGAACAGAAACACGCAGTTGAGGATCATAAAAGCAGTCGCCAGACCGCAGCTAACATATGGATCTACAGCATGGGGCTATGCAGCGAGAACCCTTATGAAGAGGATACAAAGTAAAGAAAACAAATTTCTGAGAAGGGCATTAGACGCCCCTGGTTTGTAAGGAATGAACAAATCAGAGAAGACATAAAATGGGAGACCATTACTACATTCATCAAACGAAAAGCTACAAAAGCCTATGAAAGAGCTAGTGAACATCCAAATGACGACATTAGAAGGTTAGTTGACTATGACCACGCTAAAGATGAAAAAACAGCGAGAATTTACCGCAAAAGACCCAGAGACCAATTGCAAAAATGAAGATATACAATTCAAAACTTAGTGAAAGCTTATCCAATTGAAGGATGAACACAAACACTCAGCATAAAGAATGCGAAAGAGGAAATAACGGATAAGAAGATGGAAGGTTTATAGGCTTATGCCCGGAACCAACAGCAGGAGAGGTGTTTAGTCGGTAAGAATCCGACAATACCTAGAAATATTGGGTGTCTGATGTGAGATTCACCTCTTCTATAACAAAAAAAAACAGAAAACCAAGTTTTATTGAACACTGCAATTTTGCGCCCTTATTGAAACACCGTTAAGTTTCAGAGTTGCCCTTCCAGCCTATCGAAATTTGGACACCCACTATGTTTATTAAAATCAGAGAAAACTTGCCTCTACTGGAAGACATTCAGTAATCGGACTGAAACTTATTGAAAAAGTTTGTGAGTCCGGTAAAAATTCATTGAGTTCATGGATAAAACGAAGGAAGAGAAGTTTTCCCGTCCTTCTTTCGACATCTGGGAAAATCGATAGCACAGTGCACTCCATGCTGCCACCCTCCACAATCCCATTTGACAGTGAGCTCGTTCCGCATCCGCACCAATTCAGGTTGGCAATCCTTCATTCGGGAGCATTGACCTATAAATAAAAAACAACAAATTTTATCTCTGTGACTGAAATTCTGTGATCCGTTACGTACGTCATTACACCTTTGCATGGGCCGCGAAGCGAACACTTCGCAAAACGCTCGTTTTTTATTGGTAGGCCACGGAGCGCACGGGGCCTCGAATTCATTCAATTAAACGCGCGAAGAACAAGTGTTAATGATCTTGATTCAGTTCGAGCATCACCGTTTTATCAAATCTGCATCACTTGTTGATGTTCCATCCTTTATGGGAAGAATATTTGAAAACAGGTGTTAGTAAATTTCTTTCGGGTATGTAATTAGAGATAAGTAGAACGTATTAATTTATTATTGATATTTCTGAACCGCCTAGTCACGAAATTATTCGAAATTAATAAACGAAAAAAAAGTTATCAAGTCGGATAAAAAATAATAGAAAAAATCAAAAAATGTGCACCTCGTACTAAAATATTCAGAGCTATCTTCAAAAGCTCACGAAAAATTGATCGTCAAGGAATTTCTTACTATGATTCCATTTTTTTTGCAAATGTTATTGAAAATCTCCACAGCTGAACCTTTCAATTGCTCATGGCCATGAAATGAGAGGAAACATTGTACCGTCTCGCCAGAACGACGCGAATAGAAATATGAATTTATAAACCAAAAACAATTTTTAAGATTTTTTTTTTCACACTGTCAACTGCTAAAATTGAAATTACAATAAAAAAGGAAAAATTGCGGAGCTATAAAAGGAATGATCCCAATGAACTGCAAACTTCTTGTGTAGATCCTAGAATGGAAATGAATATGAAACCTGTATGGAGATATTAAAGAGGAAAATAAACAAGGCAAGAACCACGAAAGGATTTATTCGTCCTTTTCCTCCCAAGACATTGAATTTGGGAAAATTTCAATTCTACAATTCTCGTGGATAAAATAGACTGCAACAATAATATGATGTAATTCACAATGGTGAATTTGTAAAGAGCAACAAAAAAAACCAAAAATAACCACGCTTAAATGATATAAAACATAACCTGAATACAACACAAAGAATTCAGAATCTAGACAACATACACAGTGATAAGAATCTATTCAACTATGAGTTAGTTTCTTTAGGTATACCTACAAGGAGTCTGAAATATTTGTTCCTTCTTTTTTTTCATTGTGGTGGTCCCAAAAAAGTCCGACATATCTTACTAACGTTTGACTTTCGACCAAAAATTTATATAACATACTACCCTTTGTTTTGAACAAGGAATCACCCTTTGAAATCTTTCGCATCAATTCAGAAACCCCGTGTATTGAATAAATGTTGATCGAAAAAGATGCTACATTTGCAAGAACGCTTTCGAAGCTATTTACAGAAAAGTATTTTTTTCGCGGTATTCTTCAAACGAAGCCAAAGGACCCCGCACTTTTTGTATGTAAAGTGGCGACCGGTCAAATTTTCTGAAAATTTGGTATGTTGTTGTACCCGACTCAGTGACCAAAAGTATCAATGAGCTCAACCCAATCCTATGGCTAGTTTTCTAAGTACGGTGTGTTGAAGTTGAAAACTGCCCAGATTTTCGGATTTATCTTTTAATCGCCTAATTACGAAATTATTCGAAATTAATAAACGAAAAAAAAAAGTTTATCAAGTCGGATAAAAAATAATAGAAAAAATCAAAAAATGTGCAATTCGCATTAAAATATTCAGAGCTATCTTCGAAAGCTCACGAAAAATATAGTTCATCATTTATCTTCGAAATGTTCGACATTTCATGATCGTCCAGGAATTTCTTACTATGATTCCATTTTTTTTGCAAATGTTATTGAAAATCTCCACAGCTGAACCTTTCACTTGCGCATGGCCATGAAATAAGAGGGAACATTGTACCGTCGCGCCAGAATGACCCGACAAGAAATATGAATTTATAAACCAAAAACAATTTTTAAGAAATTTTTTTCACACTGTCAAATGCTAAAACTGAAATTACAATATAAAAGGAAAAATTGCGGAACAATAAAAGGAATGATCCCATTGAACTGCAAACTTCTTGTGTAGATCCTAGAATGGAAATGAATATGAAACCTGTATGGAGATATTAAAGAGGAAAATAAACAAGGCAAGAACCACGAAAGGATTTATAACCCTTGTGCGTAAAATGCTCGTCCTTTTCCTCCCAAGACATTGAATTTGGGAAAATTTCAATTCTACAATTCTCGTGGATAAAATAGACTGCAACAATAATATGATGTAATTCACAATGGTGAATTTGTAAAGAGCAACAAAAAAAACCAAAAATAACCACGCTTAAATGATATAAAACATAACCTGAATACAACACAAAGAATTCAGAATCTAGACAACATACACAGTGATAAGAATCTATTCAACTATGAGTTAGTTTCTTTAGGTATACCTACAAGGAGTCTGAAATATTTTGTTCCTTCTTTTTTTTTCATTGCGGTGGTCCCAAAATAGTCCGACATATCTTTCTAACGTTTGACTTTCGACCAAAAATTTATATAACATACTACCCTTTGTTTTGAACAAGGAATCACCCTCTGAAATCTTTCGCATCAATTCAGAAACCCCGTGTATCGAAATGTTGGTCGAGAAAGATGCTACCTTTGCAAGAACGCTTTCGAAGCTATTTACAGAAAAGTATTTTTTTCGCGGTATTCTTCAAACGAAGCCAAAGGACCCCGCACTTTTTGTATGTAAAGTGGCGACCGGTCAAATTTTCTGAAAGTTTGGTATGTTGTTGTACCCGACTCAGTGACCAAAAGTATCAATGAGCTCAACCCAATCCTATGGCTAGTTTTCTAAGTACGGTGTGTTAAAGTTGAAAACTGCCCAGATTTTCGGATTTATCTTTTAATCATTAAGAGTTAGATTGGATTTATGTTGCATACACGCGTTTACTATATGTTCTAGTGATGAAATTAGTGGATACGTATGATTAAAAATATTTATATTCACAGGGTGATTCACGAATATATGACGGTAGTTTTTTGCCAAAATTCACTTTTTCTACTGTGACGTCAGGAAGGCATTTTTTTGAAATGTTCTTTTCGATTTAGTATTATGACGACAAAATATTGCACAGTGCATATTTTTTATACAGGGTGTTTCACAGAGACAACCACTAGATATAATCATTTTTTTTAGGATTAATTCGAAACCCTGTATTTTTGAATAGATTTTTGGGATAAGTCATACCACAAGCATATGTGTGTCTCTAATCTCCAAAATATTCATGGTGGTTTATTCATAGGAAAGTATTCTATTTTTGGAAAAGTACAAAAAACATGAACACCCTGTATTCGGAAATTTCCTAGGTCAAATGCAACTATTTTCTCACTATATATTGATTCCCACAACATCTCCAGAGGTATGAATTCTAAATCCGATACAATGACCAGTTTTCGAGATACAGGAGGGCGTTGAAGTTGAAGTTTGTTTTTCCGAATTGAAAAACCGAATTTATTTTATGTTGCGCCCATGAGTTCAATATGAGTACAGATCAGATGCGCATGGAAAGGTTCAGCTAAAATATTTACTGTTACAGTGTGATTCACGAATAAATCACAATGGCTTTTGCAAACACTCGATAATTCTACAGTTTCGTCACAGAGAAATTATTCTATTAAGTTAATACCTCTTCGTTCACAATTTTCAGTGTGAAATACTTCAGTATGATTACTTTTCATACAGGGTGAGCCATACAGCCAACCATACCGAAAATACTTATCCTTTGAATTGATTGAAATGAGAACTTTTTAGGGAATTTTGAGTATCTTTATGAGCCCGCTTACTAACTGCGCTATCACCCCCAAAAAGATGAGAATTGACCAACTTCTTGTGTAGGTATAATACGAACCTATTTTTATAGGTAGGTACTCCACAGTCCACAATATTCGTGTAGAGCGAGTTATAACTAGGTATATTGAAAAGTTTAAATCTTATTGTGAACATTACCTCGGTTATTACCTTATAAATATACTTTTTTTCAGCAAAAAATGTTTATTTAGAATGATCTACGCATGCAAGAAATGTATATTTTTGGTAGGTGATTATTTCTAAATCACCTTGTATATTTATATATTTAAAAAATTTTATGGTCATGCTCTATGTCAGGTAAGACAGTTTTTCCAAATTCACCAGAAAAGTTCTCCTTTCAATTATTTCAAAGCATATTATTCATGGCTCACCCTGTAGGAAGTATTTCAGACTGAAAATTGTGAACGACTAGGTATTAACTCCATGGAATAATTTCTCGAACTGTAGACGAAACTGTGAAATTATCGAGTGTTTGCAAAAGCTATTGTGATTTATTCTTGAATCACCCTGTAACAGTGAATATTTCAGCTGAACCTTTCCATGCGCATCTTTTCTGTATTCATAGTGAACTCATGGGCGCAACATAAAATCAATCCTGCTTTTCAATTTGGAAAAAAAAAACTGATGATATAATTTATTCTCCACTTAAACGCCCTGTAACTGGAAAACTGGTCATAGTATCCGATTCATACCCCTGGAGATGTTGTGGGAATCAATATATAGTGAGAAAATAGTAGCATTTGACCGAGGAATTTTTTCGAATACAGGGTGTTCATATTTTTTGTACTTTTCCCAAAATAGAATACCTTCCTATGAATAAACCACCATGAATATTTTGGAGATTAGAGACACACATATATTTGTGGTATAACTTTTCCCAAAAATCTATTCAAAAATAAAGGGTTTCGAATTAATCCTGAAAAAAATGATTATGTCTTGCGGTTGTCTCTGTGAAACTCCCTGTATAAAAAATATGCACTGTGCAATATTTTGTCGTCATAATACTAAATCGAAAAGAACATTTCAAAAATATGCCTTCCTGACGTCACAGTAGAAAAAGTGATTTTTGGCAAAAAACTACCGTCATATTTTCGTGAGTCACCCTGTAATTATAAATATTTTTAATCATACGTCTCCCCTAATTCTATTACTAGAACATTTAGTAAACGTTTCTATGCAACCTAAATCCAATCTAACTCTTAATGATTAAAAAATAAATCCGAAAATATAGGCAGTTTTCAACTTTAACACCCCTTATTTAGAAAACTAGCCATAGGATTGGGTTGGGCCCATTGACACTTTTGGTCACTGAGTCTGGTACAACAACATACCAAACTTTCAGAAAATTTGACCGGTTGCCACTTTACTTAAAAAATTGCGGGGTCCTTTGGAAAAATGCAATGGGAAAAAAGTGTTTCGATTTTTTCTATGTGCTAGATGTTTTTCTATGTGGTGTCCAATGCTGAACCTCTCAAATAACATCAATTCACTCAATATGTTCTACAACACGGTATTGAAGCATTATGGAATATGAATAATTCTTTGAGGTCGACAAACTCACAAACTTTCACGAAACAACCTCAAGGTTAGATCGCGTAACAGATAATCGATAGAAAACAAGGGCTTCTTTCGCTTTTGCCGGAAAACCCCTGGGCATATGAAGGGTTTCGTATGATTGAAATTGTACCTGTAGGCCGGTCCGTAGTGACAGATTTCGGATAAAATTTTACGAATCGGGGAAGTTATGTTTCTACCCGATCTTTAAGATATCCTATCCGATTATTGTGGCGACTTTACTTTTCGACATTGAACTCAAAGAGCTAGATTATTCTGGACGTTCTACGAAGGTATGCAAAGGGGTATTTCTTGAAATTTGCCAAAAATCAAAGGTGGAAAACTATTTGCAAAAATCTTTCTTGTGTAGAAAGGCTACGAAATGATTACCAGAAAATGCCAAAAATATCTTGATAACCGAAGGACTTTTACTGAACATAAAACATGTTTTTCTCAACCTGGGTAGTGTCGGATTCTTACCGACTAAACACCTGATGAAAAACTGCCGAAGGGATTGTTTTCAATAAACCAGGTAAAGACAAAAAGTTTCCACAGAGAGTATTAGCCAGACGACTTAATGAAGAAACCGAAGCCCTGGCGACGATACCGAGTGAACAATTTGGGTTCCGAAAACAACATTCTACTGAACAAGTTGAAGATGAAAAAAACAGCGAGAATTTACCGCAAAAGACCCAGAGACCAATTGCGAAAATAAAGATGTAAAACTCTAAACTTAGAGAGTAATATCCAATTGAATGAAGGATGAACACAACGATGGCCTAATTCTAATACCCCGTATCTGAAATAAGTGAATTTAAGAGGAGAGACAAAATACTAATTTAAACCAAAAAAACGAAAGAAGGCAGAACTTTTTTATTTTTTATTTACCAAAAAATGAAATTATTCTTTCTATGGTCAAGAAAAAAGTTCTGCCTTCTTTCGTTTTTTTGGTTTAAATTAGTATTTTGTCTCTCCTCTTAAATTCACTTATTTCAGATACGGGGTATTAGAATTAGGCCATCGACAAACACTCAGCATGAAGAATGCGAAAGAGGAAATAACAGATAAGAAGATGGAAAGTTTATAGGCTTATGCCCGGAACCAACCGCAGGAGAGGTGTTTAGTCGGTAAGAATCCGACACTTCCCAGAAAGACTGGGTGTCTGATGTAAGATTCACCTCATCTATATCAAAAAAAAAACTAGAGCGGGCAACCGAAACATAGGCAACGTAAATATTTAATAATACTGCATACTGTTGCATTTGGTCTAGTTCAGTATAGTTTGATCTTCCCGATAAAACGTCTGAGATTTCGCCAAGAAAGCAGTAATGTCTGCAAAACGTCGAGTATTGATTCTCGAAGAGAAATAATCTGGGACACTCCGCCATAGTGTTACCCTTTCGGTTTTTCCTTCTCTAGAAACTATTTCTTATAGGTGCATTTCCCTATACCCCAGAAAGGTTCTGGTCCCCAGCCAATGGCTCTCGTGCGCCTTCTCTGGTAAGCATATTGGCTTCTTCATTTCCATTGATTCCACAATGACCGGGAACCCTGATTGAAGAGACCTCATTTCCCCTGCCTACCTCATTGAGTTTTCTCCGTCCCTCCCAAATCAACTCTGACTCGATGACGTAGGAGCTTGAAAAAATAAACGTTTCATATTTTCGAAAGGATCAATCATTTTAGAAAATAAAAGTAATGTGTTGTTTTGCAATAAAACGCGTCGTTTTCGAGTTATTCTTAATTGTATACGATGACATTTGAGGAGAATTTCAAGAATATTCAGGATCCTTCCCTGGATGAAATATCATCGAATATTAGATAGACCCAAGTTTGTCGCAGTGTCATAAGGAGGTCAAGTGCTAACCCGGTCTCTTGTTCGTCAGCCAATCAATCCTAACAAATTAAAAATGTTGTCAGAATGTTTATCAACTTCGTCCAGACTAAAATCTCTATGGTGGAAGAACGTATGTAATAATAAAATCCCACAATAAGGGGAAATAAATTTGAATTCTTAGAAACATGAAAACGCCCAGTTTATATTAAAAATGTATTGTTACCGGTACATATTGAAAATAAATGTCGATGAAGTTCGAAATTCGAATATTAATGATGATGTCGATACAAACCACGTTTTGAATTAAAATTATTGAAAAAAAATGATACTTAGCACTAAATAATCTGTGGCGATGTTTCTACCTAAACAATATCCTCTTAGAATTTTAACTCGACATCACACGGTTATTATAACTGAAAGTCTTCACATAATCATCACCTGTTTGCATTATTCTCTGTAAATAAATAAATCATAGTTCATGACTCAGATATCGCTATACGCATGAGTCGTTTAGTGATGGGACTAACGTTGTAGACACGGAACAACGGTTTACGTCTTGCGCCGGCTACCTCACATTGCCAGGTAGCGCACCTTTATAGGCGACTGAAATTAAGATCGTAGCCGCGTAGCGCTATATCGGCGAGAATCAGAACTACTCGTTGAGCGTTTCCAAAGAGCAACGCCTAGACGCCATTAGCAAAAAGTAAACAAAACTAGTGCCTTTGCGATAGTTTATCCGTTAACGATAGGGGACGTACTGCTTCCTTGGTTTTGCCTTTACCGTTGTTTGAAGAGAAAATCAATAACTGGCATCGTCTTCTCAAAAGCTCTATAAAATATCACAGAAGATGGCTCATTGAGCTCGAATCCTATGTCCTAGCTAAAATGGAGTTAGGTTAGGTTAGTTGGAAAACAATTTTCATGAGATCGTTCGAAAATATCGAGGAAAATATTAACCAATTATTAGTGTTTATAAACTAATCTTCAGGAAAATCGAAGAAGGAACTTATTTTGGTGGAAGGAATATGGCTTTTCAATTGCAGAAATAATCGGACAGTGTTTTTGTTAGGAAATATCGTTTTTGTTACATTCTTATTCAAATAAGGTTAGTGCTTGAGTATTTTCTAATTGTATCACCCAGAACATCTAATCACCTCAATTTCAATCGAAAAATATGAACTTTGAAGTGTTTGCAGAGAATAATATCAGACACGTATTCAGCCCGATTGATTTTTTCGAATGGCTGTATCTCTTCAACAGAGCCGAATTCGGAAAAATGGGAAATGAAAAAAAGGTTTCCTTTGTCCTCAAGAATCTACAGTTAAAATATATGTACAAGTCAAAGACTCACCCTGTATACCATCCAAGCCTGGGGCTTTCCCAGACTTTTGCATACGCACTGCCAAAGCGACATCTTCCATACTGAGCTCCCTTATCTCATTCATTCTTCTTTGCCTTCCGCCCCTTTCTTCTTGTTCTCTCTGACTGGGGAAGAACCCTTCCAAGAGCGCTTCCACAGTCTCACTCCAATTTCTTGTCTCGAGTGTACCTACTTTCACTCCGCATATCTCTGTCTTGCGCTTCTTCCCCATACATATCTTATACACCTCTCCCCAAGGATTGGTGTTTCCCTCACATCCGACAAATTCATGCCAATCGAGATTCTTGGCTGCAAGAATCTCTTTTTTATATGCATACCTGAGGCGGTAGTAAACCGCCTTCTCTCTATCGCCCTGGCCTTGCCTTTTCCTCACTCTTTGATATGCCTCTCTCGCCCTTCCTACTTGCAACTTATGAGGCAGTTTTGGGATATCGAGGAGAATATGAACAAATTATTAGTGTTCACAAACTAATCTCCAGGAAAATCGAGAAATATGGCTTTTCAATTGCAGAAAAAATCAGACAAAACTAAGGGTTTTGTTAAGAAATATCGTGTTTGTAACATTCTTATTCAAGTAAGGTTAGTGCTCGAGTTTTTCCCTAATGTATCACCACCGATTACCGAACATCTAATAATCACCTCAATTTCAATCGAGAAATATGAACTTCGCATCAATTCCAGAGAATCGTATCAGGCACGTATTCGGCCCAATTTTTCTTTCAAATGGCCGTGCCTTTTCGGCAGAGCCGAATTCGGAAAAATGGAAAATGAAAAAGATGTTTCTTTTGGCCTCGAGAATCTACAGTTGAAAGTCAAGGACTCACCCTGTTTATACCTGTAACTGTAACATGACAACTGTACCATTCCTTTCTGTGTTCTTTAACACAATATGTATCGATGAAATCCAATGAATGAACTATTCTATTTTCGGAAGTGTTGTGTAGTTCATGAATTATTTGACATAAATTTATCTCTCTTTTCAGATAATGAGTTCTGCCGAACAATCGACTGGTGAAGCAGGGTCCAAATCACAAAGCGTCGTTTTCGAAGCTTCTACACAAACCCCTACAAACGAAAAATGTGATTCGCCCTTTTTCACGCAAAAGGGATACTGCCTTAACACTGCCAATCATAGCAATCATGCCTTAAGTAATATTCAACGCATGCGTCAACACGGACAAGTGAGTACCTAGATGAAGTCACAAGAAAATTCTTGCACCTAAACTATAGCGATGATTGTGTTGCTTCAGTGCCTCTGTAATTCCTGTAGATATTCTTTTCTAATTCATTCAATTTTGCATTTTTATTTTTCGTATTTGTGAAGCTTGAATATTTTCTAAGGTAGTGATCACTTTGGTAAAGGACATGCTTTAATGAATAGGGCAAGTAGGGCCTCTTCGATTGTCTGGATCATAAAGAAATGGAAATTTTTTTTAAACAAAAATTGAAAACAATTATGTTGAATATGATAAAAAAAAACTTGGATCAAATGCTGTATAGAGCTTAACAAAAAGGTACTCTGCATGAGCTGTACAGGGGTTCCTAAATAAGTGAATCAACGGTCGAATGTAGATTTCCCAATCAAATCATTTCCAAGTAGTTTTCTAATATTGTCTTCCATATTTATGACTCGGTGAGGGTATAACTTTGATACCAGAAAAAATATCTACATTATTTTTGTTATCATGTCTCTTTTTGAGACGTCTAGAATACTATGTCAACAAACGGTAAATATTGATGGCTACTAGACTAGCGTATTATTTTTTGCAGGAATCGGAAGTATTTATCGAAATAATTCATCAAATCTACGAAAATTATTCAGTCCAAATTGCAGTTTGGTGCCAAAATTCGAATACTCCATTTGCAGATTTTAATTCGTCAATCTGATCCGTAAAAATAGACATATTAAGTGATGTTTTATTATACCGCGATAGCAATGACCTCTCCACGACAAATTAAAGAATGAGGTATTTTGTGGAATTGGTACGGGGGTCGCTGTACTAATTATTACTATCGTTCTGTCCAGTGCTCGCTCCACTTGCCTGAATACATCATATTTATTGTTGTACTAGCTGGCCCGGCGAACTTTGTTTCGCCTAAAAGATATCTTAAGGTGGATTTCACAATTCGTAATCACCGGTGATCGGAGGTCAACGGCTTGGTTCTCTGATTTTTGAACTGTCAAATGTTTCCATGAATATGAGCTGGCACAGAGAACAGATACACAAAAATAATATGTCAATTACTCATTATGGCAATTTTGGATTCAGTTATTTCCGCAAATATATTCATTACCCAAACAGAAATTCAAAAAAATTTTAAAAATTATGAGAAAAAATGAGAATGGACATCTCACGATTGGAACTGATCGCCAAAATCCGATTTACTTGACATTTCGATAAAAATTCACTGTGATATTCACCCGCTTTTGGATCTGTTAATAGCCATTCATGGTACTACAAGCCCTATGTAAATTACACAGTAATTGATGTCATATGTTCTTTTTTCGACCATTTCAAACCACGATGACCGAAATGCTCGAAAAAAGAACAGATGATATCAATCGATGGCCGCGAAAGCCTCAACAAATTCATCGCCATTTAATTGCGGTTATGTCAAATATTCACGATTACGTTATTTGGAATAAATAAAACTATAAAAATAACTAATAATCATCAGTCATAATGTGTGAATAGCGCCATCTGAAGTGGTAAGAACGAAACTTTTCTCATATCTCAACGAAATCTAATCATTTTAGACATTTTGGTTTTGCCCAATAGCGCAGAGTTGTAGGCAACTCAAATTACACACTGTTACAGTGACTATAGAGGGAATATAGTCACTGTACACACTATTTGTTTATATCGCCATCTAACGCGGAGACAATGAAGTTCAAACGAATAAGCGGTAGCGTAACTGTAACTGTAGCGACATCTAGTGGCTTTACTCGGAAGGAGGAAAAACATTTCCTGTATTAGTAAAATTTTCATCGATTTTTTCAAAGTTTTATTGTATTTTATAATAACCAGACCGTAGACGAATCCATATATGAAGTTTCATAACAAACAGTCCGTCCGATCTCGGGTTATAAATGGTGTAACCAACATCTTTCTTTTATATATATAGATAATGACCTAACATCAATAAATTGGAGAAATTACTCACGAAATCAGTTAAATCCATTTTCTGTGAAGATAGAGTGGCATTTCCGAATAATTGGCATTATTTATAAAAAATTGAAATGGTGCATTTTATTTTGTATTATGTATCTACTAACTGACTAACTGAATTTTTTTAAATCTTACAACAAACCAGCTGTTCGAGGAGATCCAAAGTCGATGTTTAGTTGATGTTAAAATGCCTAGAGCATGTGTACGCGGAATTTAACGCTAGCTAAGTGAATTTGAAAGAGGTCGAATTATTGTAATTATTGTCATTTCGAGAAATCGCCATCCATACGAACAGAAATCCAACTACTGTTATAAGACGTTGTAAAGCGTGGTTTGATAATGCCACAAATGAAGTTCAAGATCGACGTCTAGGGGTTATGGCCATTATAAACCGATCTGCGACAACTCAGTCTTTGGCTGATGAGTGGTTAGGAGAACAAGGCCATCCTGTAATAACCCGAACCAAGCCCAAGCCCAAAATGCGATGGTCATGTTCGTAAATGGATATTATCGGCCCATTGGTTTCGGACTTATTGATTCTTAAATTTTCATTCGGACAATGCGACAAAAACCACTTATTCGATGTGTTATAAATTTGGTTCTGAGTTCAACTCTCCAGTGTTCATGAAAACAAGCGAACATAGTGTGATTGAAACATATATTTAATAACATCAATTGAAATTGACTGCTCGCTTATCACTCGGTGAAACATTGTTATTAATAACAAGGTAAACAAACACACTTGACGATACGTTTCACAATTTTAATAGAAATAAATTATACAGTTGACATGCATGTTTCGGGTTTCAACCCATTCTCAAAACTGAAAATAAAATATATAGACACAACTGGTACACTTCAAGTGACAGATGTCAACACCGGAGATAAACGGAAATCTAATTGATCATTTACGATTGGATCATATTTGTAAAATTTCTAGATCTAAAATCTGTTACTTTTTTCACCTTTGTGTAGAAGTTTTGTTCTACCAAAATCTATGAAATGATTGCAAGTGATGTAATGGTTGGAGAAGCCAGTTGTGGGCTTATTTCCAAGAATGGATTTTTTGTGTTCTTCAACTCTTACTTTGAGAGACCGACCAGTTTGCCCTATATAGAATGCAGGACATTCATCACAAAAAATTTTATAAACACCACTTAATTCGGAATCATTCAGCCGGTCCTTACCATTAAAAAATACTGATCTCAAGTTTTTCTTGTTAGTACAGATTACATCAATATTATTTTTCTTTAATCTTTTACACGCTTTTTCGCCTATGGTTGGAATATAATTGACATATACAAATTTCCTTGATTGTGTTTCAGGATGGGATGGATAGATGGAAGCTAATAATCTCTTATGTTGTTTTTTGAAAATTGAATTTTCTATTATAGTAGAAGAATAGCCATTGTTCTCAGCTATAGCAACTTCAAGACTCCAACTTCCTTTTTGGAATTACTTTCAGACAATGGAACAGAAATCAACCTATGTACTAAAGTATGAAATGCTGACATTTTCATTCTATAGGGATGTGAGCACGGGCGTAGCCAGGATTTATAACAGGGGGGGCAAACCATGGTCATGGTCCAAGGTCGTTCAAAATGTTAAAAAAAACAATAAGAACGAAATAACAATCTTGAAACAAATTAAGAAAAAAGCCTCAGAAAATGACTTGATCATAACAAAAGCTGACAAGGGCAATACTGTTACTATTTTAAATAGAGTTGACTATCTTGAAAAAACGGAAACGTTTTTAAACTCCGAGAATTTCCGAGAGTTGAAGATTGATCCTACATCAAAATTCCAGTATGCAGTCAAAAAGACTATCAAAAATTGCCCCAACATGTTATCTTAGGTCACGCTTCCACTTACAATAATGAATCCCAGAATACCTTTATTATATGCTCTTTCAAAAATACATAAAGAAAATTGTCCTATGAGAACCATTTCATACACTAATGCACCAACTTCAAGACTTTGTAAATCTTAATTCTGTTTTACCTGGTATGATTGAACATAACCCAATTTATTCCATTAAAAATAATATCCAACTGATAGATGAATTGAAAACACTAAGAATTCCTACCAATGCCAAGTTAGCTTCTTTTGATGTAGTCAATTTGATTCCGTCAATTCCCGTTAAAGAAATTGAAAATATAATCAAACTAGCTGGCCCGGCGAACTTTGTTCCGCCTAAATGATACTTACGGCGGATTTCACAAATCGTAATCACCGGTGATCGGAGATCAACAGCTTGGTTCTCTGATTTTTGAACTGTCAAATGTTTCGATGGATATGAGCTGTCACACAGAACAGATACATAAAAATAATATGTCCTTCATGGTACTATAAGTCCTATGCAAATTACAAAGTAATTGATGTCATATGTTCTTTATCCGACCATTTCAAACAACGACGACCGAAATTCTCGAAAAAAAAAACAGATGACATAAATTGATGGTCGCGAAAGCCTCAACAAATTCATCGCCATCTAATGGTGCTGATGTCAAATAGAGTACCTTCACGATAAGATGTCTAGAATAATGGTGTAGGCACCCGTCAATTTTTGGAAGGAATGACGTTCGACCAAATCGAAAATATTAGCAACGTGGCGGCGTCGCAATATCATTTCAGTGTATTTTCCCTTGTCAATTTGATGGATGTATCAACAGCTGATTTGCTAAAGTCAATTATGACATGACAGCAGAATGGCATCTTTTTATAATGAAAGTTTTCTACTTTTCCTAAGAACTAATATCATAGTATAAAGACTATATATATACTATGCTAATATACATCAGAATGTCAGGAATATAAACACACATTATTGCTTGACAAAATTATCTACCATTAACACGCCACGTTCGCCAGAATAAATTCAAGTATTCGAAATAACTGATAAAAATCAGTCATAATTTGTGAATAGCGCCACCTGAAGTGGAAAGAACGAAACATTGCTAATATAATCAATTTGGTCACAACAAAATCTAATCAGTGCCTACACCATTATTCTAGACATCCTACTTCACGATTACGTTATTTTGAATAAATAAAACTATAAAAATAACTAATAATCAGTCATAATGTGTGAATAGCGCCATCTGAAGTGGTACGAAATCTAATCATTTTAGACATCTGTACCTACTCCTACGCTTTTTTGTGTTGTCAACGGCGCAAAGTTGTAGGCAACTCAAATTACACACTATTACAGTGACTATAGTGGTGATATAGTCACTGTACACCCCATCTAACGGACAGAATATGAAATCAAGTACCTACGAATAAGCGGTAGCGTAACTGTAACTGTAGCGACACCTAGTGGCCTCGCTCAAAAGGAGGAAAAGCATTTCCTGTATAAGTGAAATTTTCATCGATTTTTTCGAAGTTTAATTGCATTTTATAATAACCAGACCGTAGACGAATCCATATATGAAGTTTCATAACAATCAGTCCATCCGATCTCGAGTTATAAATGGTGTAACCAACATCTTTCTTTTATATACAGGGTGTAGAAAAAACATGCGGCACAAATTTAGGGGGTTATTCCTTGGCCTATTTTAAGAATATTTGTACCTTAGACGATTTTTCGAAAATCGTTTCATTTCGAAGATACAGGGCTAGATTTGCAAAGAAAAATCTATTTTTTTTTTCGAAAAGATACAGCAGATTTCATACGTAGTTGGTTACATTTCCATTATGACATAAATCATTTACTGTTTTTGATAGTTGTCAAAGGTCATTTTCAATTTTCTCTAGTATTTTTATCTGATAATTTTACGTTTGTTAGTAACGTTCTCTAATATGAATCGCTATACGAACGCCGGGATGACTGATATGCATTTTTTGTATGGACTTGCTAATGGAAATTCGGTGGAGGCTAAGCGGTTGTACGGTGAACATTTTCCCAATCGTTGTGTCCCAGATAGAAAAACCTTCCAAACTATCCATCAACGCCTTAATGAAACAGGCTCATTTAAACGAAGTGGAGGACCAGGTAGGCCAAACACAGTAACAACAGTACAATTAGAAGAAAATGTATTGAACATGGTAGATGAAGATCCAGGTACTTCTACCAGAAAGTTGGCAGATACGTTCAATGTTAATAACAAGACAATTTGGAACATTTTAAAGCGGCAGGGCTTGTATCCATACCACATTCAGCGCGTTCAGGAACTTATTCCTGCTGATTTTCCTCCACGTATTGCATTTTGTCAATGGCTTCTGCAAACTTTGATTCAAATCCCTCAACTACTGATGCTGATTCTGTTTACTGATGAAGCAAATTTCTCAAGAAATTCAATTAGGAACTTTCACAATAACCATGTATGGGCTGATGAAAATCCGCATGCGACACTTGAAGACCGTTTCCAACATCAATTTTCATTAAACGTTTGGGTTGGAATTGTGGGTAACTATCTTATTGGACCGGTATTTCTACCGGGAAGACTTACCGGCGAAATATATCGACACTTTTTGGAAGAAATACTACCTGGGTTTTTAGAGGATGTACCAATGGTAACAAGGATTGCGATGTGGTTTATGCACGATGGTGCACCAGCACATTTTAGTTTGGTTGCTCGTGATTTTTTGAACGCAACATATGAAGATCGCTGGATTGGCCGAGGTGGGCCTCACTTATGGCCTGCTCGATCGCCAGACTTAAATCCCTTGGATTTTTTTCTATGGGGCCATTTGAAGTCATTAGTGTACACAACTGCTGTAGAAAATGTAGAAGATTTGAGAAATCGGATAATAGAAGGGTGCAACTCAATAAGAAACACCCCTGGTATTTTTGAAAGAGTTCGGCAGTCAATGAGGAGAAGATTGGATGCATGTATCATAGCTGGGGGTAGTCATTTTCAGCAGTATTTGTAATTAAAAATCTTGCAAGTAATAAATATTGTTTTTTTTAATCCACCCCTGTATCTTCGAAATGAAAAGATTGTCGAAAAATCGTCTAAGGTACAAATATTCTTAAAATAGTCCAAGGAATAACCCCCTAAATTTGTGCCGCATGTTTTTTCTACACCCTGTATATAGATACCAACTAGACGAGAACATATCACTTTCTGTCGAAATTAAAGAAGAGACAATGAAATTACTGGAAATATGTTTAGGACAAGGATATTTCAAATTCATTAACAATATATATCAACAATTAGATGGACTAACAATGGTTTAGTGAAATATTCATGACTTTCTTGGAGAAGAAAATATTTTCTCCCAATAATATTCATTTGACTGTACATGTATTGTACTGGAAGCGTTATGTTGACGATGTTTTCATTGTTTGGACTGGCTCGACTTCCGAACTAGAATCATTTTTACAGCTGATAAATTCCTTTTATGATTCTGTCCAGTTCACTTTGGAAACAGAGAACGACAATAAATCCTTGAATTTCTTAGACATTCAAGTTACAAGAGTGGAAGACCATCTTGAATTTGATATTCACAGAAAACCTACTTTTACGGACATTCTTATTCATAATAGTAGCTCACATCCCTATAGAATGAAAATGTCAGCATTCCATACTTTAGTACATAGGTTGATTTCTGTCCCATTGTCTGAAAGTAATTCCAAAAAGGAAGTTGCTAGCTGAGAAAAATGGCTATTCTTCTACTATAATAGAAAATTTAATTTTTAAAAAACAACATAAGAGATTATTAGCTTCCATCTATCCATCCCATCCTGAAACACAATCAAGGAAATTTGTATATGTCAATTATATTCCAACCATAGGCGAAAAAGTGTGTAAAAGATTAAAGAAAAATAATATTGATGTAATCTGTACCAACAAGAAAAACTTGAGATCAGTATTTTTTAATGGTAAGGACCGGCTGAATGATTCCGAATTAAGTGTGTTTATAAACTTTTTTGTGATGAATGTCCTGCATTCTATATAGGGCAAACTGGTCGGTCTCTCAAAGTAGGAGTTGAAGAACACAAAAAATCCATTCTTGGAAATAAGCCCACAACTGGCTTCTCCAACCATTGCATCACTTGCAATCATTTCATAGATTTTGGTTAAACAAAAATTCTACACAAAGGTGAAAAAAGTAACAGATTTTAGATCTAGAAATTTTAGAAATATGATCAGCATTTAAACATAAACTTCCAATCGTAAATGATCAATTAGATTTCCGTTTATCTCCGGTGTTGACATCTGTCACTTGAGGTGTACCAGTTGTGTCTATATATTTTATTTTCAGTTTTGAGAATGGGTTGAAACCCGAAACATGCATGTCAACTGTATAATTTATTTCTATTAAAATTGTGAAACGTATCGTCAAGTGTGTTTGTTTACCTTGTTATTTATAACATCAATATGGATTATACCCCTACTTTTACGGCCACAACATGAAGTCAAATCTTTGGTAAGGATGGAGTTGTACGCTTGCGTCAATTGGAAATTCAAAAATTGCAAGTAATGTAGAGGTTATGTCTATTTCAAAAGACGACAAAAATAATAGATAGCGAGGATAAAAATATGTCACTTGAATATTTTGCGTTCAAATCTAAAATATGAATACGAGTTAACAATGATATACAGGACAGAATAAAGCATTTGAAACATCTCACATGAAATTGTGAGGTTATGATCGCAAATAATCACATGAAGTTATGAATGACATACGTCGCACGACATAATACGATGTGTCAGAGAGAGACAGAATCAGAAAATATTGCCGCACAAACGCAGATCTGGATTCTTACCCAAGTCCAGGTTCAATTTTCAGTGGCTTATTCCCCATATTGGAATTATTAGATATATGAGTTGAAAGCGAACTAGATTGCTTCCAGGTTGTAAGTGAGTTTAGCATGAAGGTCTCCAGTCTTCGTAGACAACGCGGATGCCGCGAACCAAAGTGCGAATATTTGTGTGAGTGTGGATGATTTATTTTGCCGCGACGTCTTAGTCAAGTTTACGTCAAGTAAAGGGTTTTCCAATAAGAGGTGTTATTTTAACATTCGAAGAAATTGCAATTTTTTTAGATAAATGATGTTTATTTCATTATAAAGAAGAAGGTCGTTAATAATGTAAAATAACATCAGCCAAATGACCACGACTACACCACGATATCTTTTTCATGGAATTTCCATAACCAAATCGCAAAGTGGCTACCCAATGTCCTCGATAGCCTGCGACCTCTATGTAGAGAGCACAACGTTGCGTGGTTATCGGACAGGAAAATGACTATATTTATAGAATATTTTCAGAATATACACGGTGAAATGTGTCAGAATATCAAGGCCAACCTCGATACTTTATGAAGGTGAATGGAGTATAGCTACCTCTGGGACATCGCAATAGGAGTTCGCATAAGAATCGAATTTTAACCTCTCAGAAATCTCGCGGGGAAGTCTATTTGTCTGGGCAGTCAAGTATTTACAATCCATCCGAGATTCCCTGTATCTAAAATGAAAAAGGTTAGAGATATTGGTTTTATTCTGACCACATAGGAGTTCCAATCCGTAAAAACGACATCCTTTTCCCCTCAGAGCCATAAAACATCCACTTATATAGCGAGAGAAGTTTATTAGACACTTTTATAGCTCGAAGCGAGTTTCCTATAAACGGAACTCTTATGTACCGAAATAGGATCATAATACAAGCTTTCCCGAATATTATGTTTTCTTGACCTGTTTATTTTTATGCTATATCTATTATTCTATTTACTCAATTACGACGGAGAATCGAGGGCGAATACAGGATCATAATATAATCCATTCACTTTTATAAAGTATACCGGTTGGCCATGGAATTCTGACACATTTCCCCGTGTATATTTTGAAAATGTTAGGTTATGGTCATTCTTCTGTCAGTTGAACAAGCAACGTTGCCGGTTCTACATTTATGTCGTAGTGATTACGTATTTATCAAAATGTTTATTTACTTTGGGAAAATAATGAATTCGAGAAAATATTATGTGAATTCAATAATTCCAAAGACCTGGCGAATGTTGAAGACACTTTCTTCGCCTAAATACTGGAAATATTCCACGTATATAAACATGGTTGGGAGATTCAGTTATGCTATTTTCTTGTACGGAAATCATGAACCGAGAGTTGACATTTTACTGAAAAATAATGGACAAAATAGTCCGTCACTTTGTGATAGTTCATTCGAAAAAAGAATAAAAGTATTCGCATAACCCTACAGAAAAACTTATAAACGAACAGTGGAATTCCCCACTTTCCAAAAAATAAGCCTACAGCTACAGAAGAAATTGAAATACCTTTTTGCATCCCTTTAAATACTCCAGTATGAAAATGTAGTGGTACTACGAAACCTGTGTCACTGTTAAACCTTAAAAGAACTAACTCCATTTACAAAGTTCGTGGGAATCTATGTGAATGATAGGTAAACCGAATCAAGAAGAACATATTTCTAAACTGGGATGCACCTTAGCTTCAGTCTGTAATCTTTGGGTGTAATGACAAGATATCTGGATAAATTCTGCATGAAAATCATCTATCATACAGTATTCGAGTCAAAAGCAAGATATGGAATTATGTTCTATGGACATACTTCGAAGTCAATTCAAATATTCAATCTCCAGGTGGGTGTTAAACGTCTTAAATTTAATTATCATATCAAATGGCATATAATGATTGTATACAAAACTTGAGAAAACTGTAACACAATGAAGAAATTGGTTTTGATACATAATAAAAAAAACTTCAACAATTTTCCATCACAAAACAATAATTTCTAACATCGTTACATGTATATGTTTCTTTTTGAGAAAGCGCATTAGATTCTTCAATGTATCAAACAATATGGCATGTTCAAAGCAATTAGAGTATTAGGAAAACAGATTTGAACAGGACGCCATACATTTTTACCTATGATACATGAGCACAAAGATAAAAACCTCTGAATAGGTATAGAGATTTTGTAATTTTTTTCAAAGAATAGGCTGACATATTCATAACGGACAGAATCTTCTTCAGAAACAACATTTCATCTTTCTTTTGGATTGACACTGACAAAATATCTTGAAATCTGCAACAGAAAAGGAGATAGAGAATCATCAGGACATAGTATAATAACCCACATTTGGTCCTTGACAACGAAGGTCTTCCGACCATATCTGGTCCTCCAAGCAATTATTTTTGAGATCCTCAGATTTACGAAGAAGCTTTATGTCCCTTATAAAGAGAAAGCCTTTCCCAAAGTTTCCCAATTGGTTATTTTTCTATCTAGGTGGTTTGCAGCAACTTCCTCTTCCATATCCATAATATAATTCATTTTGTTTAATTCCTTGATCTTAGAAAATCTTCGATACAGTACTAGTTTTATAAGGAGGGTATTCGACATTTTTGCAATACTAGAAAACCCAAATGTTAGGTCTTTCACACTGCATAGAGGGTTCTGTTGAAAAATGCAGCTCTTTCGCAAAAGTGAGTAAGTGTATCAATCGAAAAGTGTTCATTTTTCAAATTATAATTCCAAATTTGTCGTTGCAGATCTTTCTTCAAAATAAAGTCTTCAGTCAGTGTCTTTTTGGGTGCCCCAACAGTAGGAAATTCTTTGTCGTCTCTTTCACTTAAAATCCTCCTAATTGTGTTTATGTGCAGCTAAAAATTGAATATCTATTCATATAAAATATTAAACCTTGGTTTTCACTCACTTATACGTCGAAAATGTTGGATAGCTAGCTGGTAATGAACTGTCGATACCGAATTATCAGGATTACTTGTAGAATGCGCAGATTTCAATTCTAAATAGCACTTCCTGATACTTTACCTCTGCTTTTTCGAAACTACCTTCGGCATTCTTAGTTTCCAGACTTGATAATTAATAATTAATAATGAAAAATAAACGCCGGCAACGTCTCCGACATTTATTAATTGACGTAATGTCATTCACAAGTGCCAACCTGCGATTTTTTCAGGTGAAAAAACTTGATAAACCTAAAACTTGGCCTCCCGGGATACTTTATAAAAGTGAATGGAGTATACCTAGAGATTATTTAATGGTTATGGGCGGTGACCACTGACCAGGGCTCTATCGAAACAGAGGCGAGATTAGTTCTCTTCAAGGAAATAGTCTGGGGGCCGGTGGGACAAATTGCAAATTATTAATAAAGTTTTCTTACTTTCTGTATCGCTTTATTAGGTAGATTCCATCACATTTTTCCTTTGTGTTTCCTTTTTGTAGTCGCGGCTTTTTTTCAACAAACTTCTCGTAGGTTAGGTTAACACGGTGGTTCGGGATGGAACCCACATAGGTCAGAGGTCCGTTGTGATGCCGTATAGGGTGGTTACCACCCCTTATACTATAACTTCTCGTAAGTCGACTATATTTTCAATTTTTCATACCCACTCTTTTTTGGTAAAATGCAATTACAAAAACAATCTAGGAGAAATGAGAAAACATGACTGTCCGACAAAAATAGTGTGGCTCTCACCGTGTCTAACAACATGAACATGACTCAGAATCGCATTTGTGTAAATTATTCATACCCTCCTGATTCTTTCAGAATCGGTTGATACAACCATATGAAATATAAAAATGAATTCTCCGACAAAAAATGTGGCGTTTTTCTTTTCTTACCAATGAAAATTTTTTTGAGTTTTTGAATTCATTAATATTTGTCGGACAAAAATTAATTTATATTTTGGAGAGATTAGTTTCATAGAAAAAACAATTTTCCACCATATAAAATGGGGCAAATCCGGAGTCGGACAAAAAAACTTCTTGAAAACTATGGTTTCGTTTCAGAATCTTTCTTCGATTATTATCGAAATGAAACTATTGATTTAAATCGAAAGTGTATAATTCAAATTGTTCACTGACATTTTTCTATCTAATAAAAGAACAATGGAAATACTCCTTCCTCACATTGAATTCTTTGCAACAAGACGAATGGTATCCTGTAAACGTATCACACCAATCGACAGGTAGAATGATGTGTTATTGGTGCCAAAAATATTTTACTCTCTCTCTAAGAATGTCAGCTGTGAATTTTCTCACTTCCTCCCTGTGCGTTTTGTAGCCAGGGTTATTTTCCAAATATTTAAACAAAAAACACCCCATCACTACAAAGAATTTTATATCGGCAACAACTGAAAAAAACGGTGAAGTAGAATAAAACAAGAATTATCTGAAGAAGAGAAAATTCTGCAACACACTAAAATTCGTCTACACAATTTCCGACTGCAGAGAACTGCGGTGCAAAACCGAAACAGCACTCATATTTATAGGGAAAATTATACCAAACTACTTTTACAACCCTTAGTATTCCTCAAACGGAATTCCATGAAACTACCACTTTCTTTTCCAAGAATTCGCGACTTCGACCTGGGGTGGAGATTCCATTTCCAACTGGGGCAGAAAAAATTCATTTTGTGCATTTTTATTTTGATAGTCTATTTTCTCATACATAGTATTACAGCTTCAGCCTCGAAGTAAATAGCTACAAGTATATTAACAATTAAAAACATTATTTTCATACCCCTAGAGGTGTTACAGAAAACATTCTATCACTTCGTGCAACATTTCACTTCTACAGTAGAATTTTCGTATCCAACTCAAATCAAAAGTATGAAAAAAGTAAGTATAATGATTGAAAATGATATGTAGTTATGAAAACGAAGTCCCACGAGACCAATGACTTTCATTCGGTGGACTGAGAAATTGCCGAATATTTTTCGTCGGACAGCTGAATTACAGTGTGACAAGAAAAAACTCGGACAAACTCTTTTTCATTTAACCTTATCAAACAGAAGAAATTGAA
This sequence comes from Adalia decempunctata, assembly GCA_951802165.1. Taxonomy (NCBI): domain Eukaryota; kingdom Metazoa; phylum Arthropoda; class Insecta; order Coleoptera; family Coccinellidae; genus Adalia; species Adalia decempunctata. The sequence goes on along the minus strand of OX637703.1, from coordinate 28,928,061 downwards.
CAAAACAACAACAAATAATAATGGCTTGAACATTTGTTGATAATATATTCAAGCCATTTCTAAGTGGCTTCCTTTGTCGGCGATACACAGCTTCAGACGCTTCTTGAAATTTTCGGCAATGGGCCGCAGCTCCTCGGGCGTTAATCGGTTCCATTCCCGGCGCAGAGATTGCTTCAGGGACACAAAATTTTTGTGTTTTTTTAGCACAAGCCCTGTGCTCCAAAATCGACCACACGCTGTAGTCCATTGGGTTGAGATCCGGTGAGTAGGGCGGCCATTCTGCAGATGAGATGAAACAAGGAAAATAGGTCTTACACCATTCTTGCGTCATTTTCGCTCTGTGAAAAGCTTCCCGTCTGTGAAGAGAATTCGCTCCCATTGCTGACCGGCGGTGAAACGGAGGAGTTGGCGGCACCTTTGGAGTCGTACGTGCTTGTTTTCCTTCGTGAGGAGTTGAACTTTTTGGAGCTTGTGTGGCTTGAGGTTGAGCTCCTTTTTGGCAATTTGACGGACTGATTCGCGGTTGATACCGGTCTCGCAGGCTATTTTCCTCATGGAGACTCTCGGATTTCGATTGACTCGCTTCTTGACGATGTTGCGATTGCTAGGTGTATTGACAGTGCATTTTCTACCACTTCCTGGACGACGACCATCATGGCCAAGCCCTTGAAACAACGAATTGCATCGGACACGGTTTGTCGAGGCATATTGAGCAAACGAACAATTTCGCATTGACGCCTACCTTGACGAAAGAGCTCCGAAATCGCACTACGTTTGTTTGACATTCTAAAACTCTGTGAAATGAAATTATATCAAACTGAAAATTCACATAATAGTACAGGAAAGTGTAGAGAAACCAAGAGAATAAAAATTATTTGGCTGCGCTGAAATACTTTTGTTCCCGACCACAGCAAAATTTGTCAGAAGTTTTTCTTGTCACCTTGTATAGTATTCAGCACATACTTCTTAAATGATCCTCAAAAAATCAATTTTTTATTTATAACACGAGCAAAGTTATATCCGATAAATGCATATAATCTATTCATACCCAAATTAGAGCATAGAATTCTTTAATTTTTGAATGAACGCTACATTTTTTTGTCGGATTACTGGTGCACTACATTGTATTTTCAAGGTGAAGAGAGAATAATCATAATTTTTTCATCTCAAATAATCGTCGTTTTCCATTTGTCGGACAAGAAAAACGCCACATTTTTTTGTCGGTCTATAGCATTTTCATACTCCTTATGGTTGTATCATCCGATTCTGAAAAACTCAGGAGGGTATTAATAATTCAAAAAAATGCGAGTTTCAATCATGTTCATGTTGGTAGACACGATCAAAGCCACACGTTTTCTCATTTCTCCCAGATTGTTTTTATGAAACATTTTACAAAAAAGGAGTATGGATGATTTAAAAAAATTGAAAATATGGTCGATTTACGAGAGAGAAAAATGTGGTAGACTCTACCTAATGCAGTTATACAGAAAGTAAGAAAACTTTATTAATGACTAGCTGCCCCGGCGAACTTTGTTTCGCCTAAATCCTTGACTCATCTATATAGTCTAAAGACTTAATTATACTAACGGTGCATTTCAAAAATCGTCTTCACCAGTGATCGGAGATTAACGGCTTGGTTTTCTGATTTTTGAACTGTGAAATCGAGTTGATTCTAGATGAAGCTGCGATCACCGATGATTACCCTTTGTGAAACCCACCGTTTAAGTTGTATAATTTTTCAATGGCTATTTTTTCGAGCAGGAGATAAATTAGGCAAAATTAAAGTTCAAAATAAAAAAAATTCAACAATATTGTAAATTTCATGACGTCATATGTCGCGAATCGTATGCCATTCATACTTTATGTTAATACTTTCGATCGTTACCTCACAATTTCATGTAAAATGTTTCAATCGCTTTCTTTCGTTCAATTCAAGCCCTGAATATCATTTTCGACTGCTATTCATATTTTAGAATTGAACTGGAAATATATAAGTGACATATTTTCATCCTCGATATCTATTTTTTTGTCGTCTTTGGAATATACATAACCTCTACATTTCTCGCAATTTTCGAATTTCCATTTGGCTCAATCCTTTCCAAAAATTTGGCTTCGCTATGTGACTGTGAATAGCATATTATACTTTCCTCAGAACTAATATGGATCCAAATTCCAAATGTCAAGAATATGAAAAAAAAATATTGCTTCAAAGAACTATCGACTATTAACACAGCCCCTGACCAGAATAAAAAAATATCTGAATAACAAATAAAAATCAGTCATTAGTGAATAGCGCTATCTGAAGTGGAAAAAACGAAACTTTTCTCATATTCTCAATTTTGGCTTATCAAAATCTAATCAGTGCTCACACTAATATTCAAGACATATTTTTTATTGCTATTCTGCTAATCTCAAAACATCTGAGTTGGTGGAGCAGCGAGATTTTCATGTTTCCATGGATATGAGCTGTCACACAGAACGTTGGAACTGCTGGAACTGCTGGAAGGCTGGGATGTGGTTTACCAATAAGAGTAAATGAAAAATTCCGGTAGATGTTTTATTGAAAAAATCTAAAAGGTTGAAAACTGGTATTTCTAAACATTCCATGATCACATACAATGCTTACCTAAAAGCTTGACCAAATTAGATGAATTCCTTATTGTCGAACAATACAATTAGCAAAAACTTTTGGGTTCAATTTCTCTTCAATTTGTTCAATATAGTTGACGATATCGAGCACGATCGACACAGAGTGAAAATGAAAGAAAAAAATTATCAACACTCCGGTTGTGCTGAATCCACTTTAAGATTTATTGATGGTCGAATGTCCAGATTAGGCAACCCATAAAACTTTTTTTTATATCATTAGTGGTAGCCCGATGAGCAAACGTTTCAAAATTATTGACGCGCTCAATACTGTCTCTGTGCAAACAGAAACAGCAGAATAATGTTGATTATAATGATCGTCAAAATCCGATTTACTCAATATTGTTGCTCCACCAACTTGAGATGTCTCCTCGCTTTTTGCTATTTGTTCTGGTAATAGCCTTCCATGTTACTATAAGTTCTATGCAAATCACACAGTCACGCCATCTAATAGCGGTAATATCAAATAAGGTACCTACGAACAATCCATCAACTGTAGTGACACCTATTGACCTTATTCAAAAGAAGGAAAAGCAATTCCTGCATAAGTAAAATTTTTATCGATCTTGTCTGAATTTTATTGCATTTTATAATAACCAGACCGTAGAAGAATCCATAAATGAAGTTTCAAGCAAACAGTCAACCCGATCTCGAGTTATAGATGTAACCAACATCTTTCTTTTATATATAATTATGATTTTTCCTCTCAAAATCACTTTTTTAAAAAAAACAATTTATTTCTGGAAACAAGTTTATTTGAAGCAGGTCTGAATAATAATGAATCGTAAAACTATTCCTTTAACAACGGAAAGTGAAAACTGCTGACACAAACTACGTGACGATTCCTCGACGACACTCGAGGATGTTCACCTTATTCTAAGGAATGCTTAAGCCTATACTACATAACACGTCCCCCTTTTTTTAAGAAATAACTTCAGCATCAATGGTTGAATTATTTTTATGAGTTTTAACAATATTTGTGAATTTATCAATAAAAATCTTATACAGGCAATATGCTATCATCATGATAATAATTAGGTTGAAAATGAAATAAATAGAAGATACATGGTTAGGGTGGATTTTCCAATTAAAAGTGGTTTCCTGGAAAGTCGAATTGTCAAATAATAAATCTGGTATAGTAAGATTTTCAATTGTTTCTGTTTTCATATTAATGAGGGGCACATTATGAAAAATGTTGGAAATTTCTTCCTTATAAAAGAACTTAAAATTATTCGTTATATTACATGCGGTTTCTATCAAATAAATTCCACTAAGTTTATAATATTCTGTATGGTCTTTACAAACTTCGCCGATTTGCACATTACCGGTCGATAGAAACTTTCTCGGTGATAACTTCACTAAATCGTCTCTGCACTGAACACGATGTCTTTCACAATTTTCTTTCTTCTGGAAAATTAAGTCTTTCATACATCTGGGCACTGGTCGTAGTAAATTCTGTGGGCATATCCACCAATTTTCCACCTTGGGGCATTCTTCGTTGACAGACCATAAGATTTGTTCTCCCTTGGCCAATAAGTATTTGGGCTGTTCGATGAGGGTAACATTTCGGTATGGGACATATTGAAGATGATAGGTATCCAAAGAATTTGGAGAAGTTAATGGTACTTCGATTATAAAGATTACATGATTATTTCTTAACCTTACCGAAGTATAGCAAACAGAGTAGAAATCTTTTAAATAGTACAGATGTTTCATGAAATCTGTTGAATTTACAAAATCATGGAATAAGTCTAAAGGCAAAATACTTTCATGTAGGAGATGAAGTCTCGCAAAGCTGATGGCTGTGTTGATTTCGGTCAGAATTCTATTTATAGTTAATTCTTCGAATTGTGTAAGAATGAGTCGATTAATATCGTTCTGAACCAATCGATAATGATTATAATTTCGTATGATTTGACTGGTAATATTGGAATATTTTGCTGTCATAGATCTCACAACACTTATAATTTGATTTTGTTCTGTTTTCAATGACTGAATTTTATTTTCAAAAGAGTGAAAATAATTCAAGTATAAGGATTCATCATCACTGTCAAGTGTACCGAATAATATTTTGGCTATATGTCCACCGACATTTACTAAACCTCGTTTATGTTTAGAAGAATACAAATTTTTGAGTAGGATCTCATTTTGCTTTAATTGGGTTTTAATCGATTCCACATAGTTTGAAACCATCATAGTGGAACTGACTGAGTCTAACTGATCTACTAAGATATAATGATCATTTAATATTTTGGTAATATCACTTAAATTATAATGGTACATCAATATGTGTTTTGACTCACTGATATACGTTTTGTCTACGAAAAAGGGAATAACATTGTGCTTTATTTCTTGAAATTTCAACGATTTATAAGTCGGGAAGAATAGAAGAGTGAGGAGAAGAGAAATGGTTCTCATTTTTTTTTTGCTCTGAAAGAGAGAAAAACAAGTATTACTTTCTCTGTTTGATTTTGTTCTTGTGATATATTTTCTGAGAATCAGGATTCTTGATAAGAATATCATCTAGAATCTTTATATTAGTTCTTTTGAATTTTGGATCTAATTTTGCCTTTTTCGGTATGACTAAATAAGCTGGTTTCGTCTCATCTAGCTCTTTCACCTGTTGCCTGTTCTGATTGGTTTGGTCTAGTTTCGTTTTTTGTTTTTCTTTACGAGAGTTTAAATGATCTGCAATTTCTTTCATGTTTTCACGATATTGATGGATGTATTCTGAAATTTTTTCATGAGTAGATTTTTCCACTGGTGTGTTATAGTTCAAATCTGATTTAATGATTTGTAGGGGTGTATAACATGTCGCAGAGTGTATTGAATTATTGTAACTTAAAAGCGCTCTATTAATTTTTTCTGTTAACGAAATATTTTTTTTCGTCTAATACTCTAATCTGTTCAATCAGAGTGGAATGAAACCGTTCAACTATGGCGTTGGAGGTAGGATTATAATTTGTTATAAAATGAAGTGATATTTTATGAGTTTCTGCTAGATCTTGTATGATTTGATTTTTGAATTCTGTTCCGTTATCTAAGGTTATCTTTTCTGGGATACCGTGATTGGAAAAGTAACTAGTAAGTTGATTGGCAATTTCAGTCGCAGTCTTGCTATTTAAAATATAGCATTGACCATGTCGCGAAAATGAATCTATTATAGTCAAACATGGGGTTCTATTCATAACGATAGTATCCATGTATAAATGAGAGAATGGTTTTTCTCCAACCGGATTACTTTTAAAAATCAGTTTGGTCGGTTGTCGCTCGTATTTTTGACTTTGACAAATTTCGCAAGAGTTAATATACGATCTGATATCTTTGTCCATTTTGGGCCAATAAAAACGTCTCTTAATGCTCTCTAAATTTTCTTGAAAACCTCTATGTTTGGTTTTGGTTTCATGAAATAATTTGATTTTCTCTTGTTGTTCTTCTTCCGTTTCTATGTCTTCTAAAAGTAAATTAGAAATTTTAAAAGAAAAAGCATTAGCTTTGAATATATTTTGTGTCATTGTCAAAAATTCTTTTTCTAATTCTTTCGATCTGAAATATATACCATACTGTTTATTCGGACTGACATATTCTTTTAAGAATTTGGTGAAATCGTCTGATGACTGTATTGATACAATGAGTCTAATCCGAGTGTTCTTATGCAATTTTAATTTTTCGATTTTGAAAACGTTAGTCTTCTGAAATATTATTTGATTCATTGATGAATTTAGGGAACGTTCGGTATATGGTATTTCTAATATGGGGTTTTCTGCATTACTATGAATTGTTTGAGAGGAAGATTGTTCATCTTGGACATCTTCTGAACATGTTTTCGTAATAATTTCGTCTAATTCTTTCTGGGACAATTCTAGGTCTTCATGTGTTATCTGAGGAATAATTGATTCTGCGTCTAGATCATCATCCGAGAGATCGTTTATGTTTAGTTCGTTAATTTTTATGCGAGAGATTGCATCTGCATTATTGTTGACTCCTTTTCGATATTTGATCTCGAAGTTGAACTCTTCTAATTTTATTCTCCACCTCATTAATCGTGAAGATGCATCTTTGAGGGAAAATAACCATGTCAAGGGTCTATGATCTGTGTAGATAGTAAATTTCCGACCGAATAAATAGGATCTAAAATATTTTGTTGCCCATACTACCGCTAAAAGTTCTTTTTCTATTGTCGAATATTTGATTTCCGCTTCATTAAGAGTTCTACTTGCATACGCGATAGGAAGATCATTTGGGGGTGTTCCCTGTGATAAGATAGCTCCTATAGCATATTGGGATGCGTCAGTTGTAAGCACAAAAGGTTTGCTAAAATCTGGGTGTTGCAGAATTGGATAATTCATGAGGAGATTTCGACTTGAATAAAATGCATCGATATATTCCTGATCATGAATATCAAGTTTATTATCCTTTTTCAGATATTTTGTCATAGGTTTAGTTAATTTAGAGAAATTTGGAATGAATTTCCGATAGTAACCTATCATTCCAAGGTAGGACTTTATTTCTTTAACTGATTTAGGCATGGGAAAATTTTTGATAATTTCAATTTTTTCGGGATTTGGCTCTACGCCTTCTTCTGAAATTTTGTATCCTAAAAATATAATTTCTCTCTGAAAGAAATAAGATTTATCTAGTTGAATTTTGAGATTCTCTTTCTCTAAAAGTTGTAGAACTGTTTGAATGTCGGCTAGATGTTTTTCTGGAGTTTCTGAGAAAATTAGTATATCATCAATGTATACTACACATATTTTATTGATTACTGGTTTTAAGATTTTATTCATGGCACGTTGAAAAGTTGACGGTGCATTTTTGAGGCCAAAGGGCATTCTCAGAAATTCGTAATGCCCTTCATCTGTAGCAAATGCTGTTTTCTCGATCGATTCTTTGTCTAATTCTATTTGATGAAAGCCACTAGCTAAATCTAGGGCGCTGAAATATTTGGCATTTTTGAGTTGGTCTAATAATTCCTCAATGTTTGGGATAGGAAATTTGTCGTCGATCGTTTTTTCATTTAATTTTCTGTAGTCTATTGCCATTCGCCATTTTCGATTACCTGATTGGTCAGTTTTCTTGGGAACAATTACGATAGGGAACGACCACGGGGAGATGCTTGGTCTAATGATATTTTTAGTTAACAAATCTTGAATTTGATTTTTTACTTCTTGTTTATGTACCTCCGGGTATTTATACCTTCTTACGTACACTGGATTTTCATCAATAGTCCTAATATGGTGTTTAACACTATTTGTGAAATTTAATGGCTGGTTTGGTAATTGAAAAGCTTGCTTGTGACTTTGTAATATTTTTGTTAATTGATTTCGAATATTATAATCTAAATGGTCTAATTTAATGGGAAGAGTTTCATTTGGGCTAGTTTGTTGAAGATAAAATTTTTGAGTTTTTAAATCATTTCCTAATTCATGGTTCTTCCAATCAAATTTCAATTTTAAATCTTTCAATAGATTAGCACCTATAACACCATCATATTGAGTATGGAATTTATAAATTACGAACGGATATGTGTTATCTAGGCCAAATGAATCAAGAGGAAAAGCAACTTTGTATTTACTATGGTCTTTACCCACGGCTGTTCTAAAATATGAGTGTTCTTCATAGATATTTTCAGGGAATAAACTGTAAGCTACAGCTGGATCAATTATACACATAGAACTACCACTATCAATCAATAGTTTACAGGCTGGGTTTTCTAATTTAATGAATGGTAAAGTTGCCAAATGTTCTTTCGTAAAATTCAGGTCATGTGATGCTTGTAGGCTAATGTTTGAAAATTTTGATCTTCTTGTTCGATATTTTCCACTTCGTTCTGCTCACCTATGTCGTCATTACAATCAATTTCTGGCTCTACTTCAAATTCTTCGATTTCGAAATTTTCTGTATTAGTAAGCTCTTCCGATATGAAATCAGACGGTCCGGTTTTTCTGAAAAAATGCCGGTTATTCGGGGGCTCTTGGCGAATTTGACTGCTAGCTGGCCTTTTAATAGGATAATTTCTTGTTCTGATTGACATTGGTTCCGGTTTTGGTAGATTTAATGGTTGATTTGGGTTTGGTTTGAACACATCTCGCGGTTTTCCGAAAACTTGACTATTAGTTGCAAATTTAGGCTCCGGTATTCTATTAAATTTTAATGGTATTGGTTGGGACGGCCATTCTCTACTAGTCGAAGGACGTTGATTATAAATTTGACTACTATTCTGCCGTTCGCTTGATAAAGCATTTGGATGAAAAATGGTGGTTTTTGGAATCGTTGGTAAATAAAGTTGTTGCCTTTTGATTTCTCTATTCTCTAATAAATTACATGTATCATCGAAAGGCTTTGGTTGCAGGTCTAAAAGGTTTCTGGAATTTTCATCTACGTTATTGTATAAAACAGTATTTCCAATTTTATCTGATAAGTTTCGGTAAACATTAATTTCTGTGGGAGATAATCCTTGTAATTGAATTTGATAATCATATTGTAGTTTTATGGCTTTCACTCTTTCAATAAAATCTGCTAAAGATTCTTTCGGCTTTCTTTTCATATATTGGTACTCACTTTGAAGTACATCAAAATTGATCTTAAAACCGAATTTACTATTTAATGTGTGCTTTAATTCTGCCCATGTATTACATGATGGTCCAGAATAAACTATAGTTTTAGCTTGATCAATTAATTTTGATTTGATCGTTGCAAAACAATATCTGTTGATTAATTCATTATTTGTGGTTCCGAATTGACTCATGAAATTTTGTGCTTCTATAAGGAACGTTTGTAACTCATTAGGGTTTCCGTTGAATCTAGGTAATAATTCACCAAAATGTTTGACAGTGTTAAGATCTATTACAACACGATTCTCGTTTGGAGTAGTCATTTTCGATTGTTTCTTACTATTGACTTTAAGTGAGTTGAATTGTTCGATTAACGAATCAATGATTATAGATTATTTTTTTGATGGTCTACTCTTGAAATGTAATGATGCAATAAAGTAAGACAATTCAATGATGTAGGAGAAATTGATTTTATGAAATCAAAAAATGTTAAAAATAAATAAAATGTTACCTTATCTTTTGGTCCAGGGATAGGAAAAAACTGGGATTATTATGACAGCCCAACTTACTTGTTGTTTGACCTTTTGTTTTTTAACCTGGTGCTTGGGGTGCTACTTCCAAACTCCACAGGGTGATTCTTGAGGGGGGTGCTCGTGTCGCTCCAGTCGGGGTTGGTCCTCTACCTCTTCGGTCCGGGATTCAGCAACTCTTCTTGGCTGGTCGATCACTGCACTCGTCTGAATCTGGTGCTCGGTGTTTCCTTTGGTTTCACGTCGTACCTTGATTCTCTTCTTCGGTTGTTGCTTAAAGGAATGAATTCCACGTGTGCCTTGTATCTGAATCGGTGTTTTTCTCCTTGAGAATTTAACGTCTTCTGATATTGCCTAACACACTAGCAACATCCCATCCTCGTCGCCAATTATGATTCTTCCTCTCAAAATCACTTTTTTAAAAAAAACAATTTATTTCTGGAAACAAGTTTATTTGAAGCAGGTCTGAATAATAATGAATCGTAAAACTATTCCTTTAACAACGGAAAGTGAAAACTGCTGACACAAACTACGTGACGATTCCTCGACGACACTCGAGGATGTTCACCTTATTCTAAGGAATGCTTAAGCCTATACTACATAACAATATATATAGATTTGCAATTTGTCCCACCGGCACCCAGACTATCAGGATTGACCATGTGAAACGGCTCTTAGGCAACGGTGCAGTCGGATTATTTTAACAAATCGTGCCGAAGCGGTGCAGTTGGCTCTTAGCCTTCTTACACACGAAGAGTTATCTGCCGATTGGCTGCTTTACCGATGCCGCCCCGAAACGTTATCTCCAAAAGTGCAACCTGATGCAAAAAAACCATTTATATCAAAAACAATGCTTTATTGAATGTGGTTCAGATATTGGGAGGGAAATCTCAAAAAATTTTCAAGATACCAAATTATCCCCAAATCAATGAGATGTCGCTTATTTGAAGAGTGTGCGCAGCAATTTATCGCGCAGTGGCTTCACGTTGCTGACCTTGCTTTCAGCTGCATCCTTCCATCTTGTCTTATTGAATGTGCAGTAGCTAATGTTGATAGATCTTAATTAATATGCTGATTTTCAGTAATAATTTTTTTCTTTTATAGCTCTGTGATATAACTCTTAGGATAGGTGTAGAAAAATTTAGGGCACACAAAGTGGTGCTGGCATCAGTTAGTTCATATTTTTTTGCCATGTTTAATGGTAAGTAAATATTAATCATTCCGTTTTTTCATTACATTAAGATCACAGTTTATATGGGTATAGTCTTGTTAAAATGTTACATCATCTTACATCTCTTACCATTGAAGGATAAAATAACAATTTATCAAATGCAATTCGTAGTGAAGACGGAGCTGTCTGAAAATTAAAACAACTCATTTTTAACCATTTCTCAATAAGTTTCACAGTTACGGGTGAAAATTAATTTTCGTACAAAGTCATTTCATCCAAAAAAATCATAAAAGTAAATAGTATGGCCCGTTCGAACATCACCGACAGCCTAACAATTCTTTCGCATACTTTCTCATGGTAGTCCCAGGGCCACCAGACATTTTATCTACCCGCTTCGACTGAAAGCACGAGCTTTTGAATTTAAAACAGCGCCCTTCTATGAGATAGCGCCGTAATTCTCAAGCTAGAGCAACGTAACTCAACATCAACGACAATAGGATTGGGGACGAAGTTGAGTTATGATGCTCTACCAAGATCTAAATAGATCGAAACCAGGGTCAACATCTACTCGCTTTGATGAAGGTGGAACTTTCGCCAATCTCCCTGAATGGTGGTTCATGGCAAGTTCGAGTCAGACACTTTTTTCTGTTATAGAAGAGGTGAATCTTACATCAGACACCCAGTTTTTCTGGGTAGTGTCGGATTCTTACCGTCTAAACACCTCTCCTGCGGTTGGTTCCGGGCATAAGCCTATAAATCCTCTTTCGCATTCTTTATGCTGGGTGTTTGTGTTCATCCTTCAATTCGTTATTTTTCTCTATGTTTAGAGTTTTGCATCTTCATTTTCGCAATTGGTCTCTGGGTCTTTCGCGGTAAATTCTCGTTGTTTTTTCATCTTCAGCGTGGCCATAGTCAACTTCTAAGGTCGTCATTTGGACGTTCAATAGCTCTTTCATAGGATTCTGCAGCTTTTCGTTTGATGAATCTGGTGATGGACTCCCATTTTATGTCTTTTCTGATTTGTTCATTCCTAACAACCCAGGGGACGTCTAATGCCTATCTCAGAAATTTGTTTTCTGTACTTTGTATCCTCTTTATATTGGTGCATAACCCCATTCTGTTGATTCATGTGTTAGCTGCGGTCTGGCGACTGCTTTTATGATCCTCAATTTCGTATTTCTAATCATTGGGCTTCTTCAGCTCATAATCGGGTATAACCTTTTCATTGCTACATTCGTTTTATCCACTGCATACTTGATGTGCTGTTTTCACGTTAGTCCTTTGTCTAATATTACTCCTAGGTATTTAGCTTCATTCTGCCATTTTATTTCATTTAAGTCTATGGATATCTTCGAGTCAGACACGTGGAAGTTGATTGTTATTTATGTCGATGGATACTGAAGTGTGTTATTCATTATTAAACAAACATATTTTATGACAGAACAGTCCTATGTCAGACCGAGTATAGGGACGTGCATATTTCTCCTAGGTATCAGCAGATCAGCTTGTAAAGTGAACACGAAGGTTAGCAAAACTGAATACGTACAGGTTACCGATATTAATTCAGAACTGCTCAAACAGAGGTAAAGACATGTGATCGCAGTTACCATACCACTGAAGTTACACTAATGAATTTTGGTTTGAACTTCAGAATGCTCACCGAAGAAATATTTTTATTCTACTCTTCATGTGCATACCCCTTCAGTGGTAAAAAGAAACAAAATGAGTATTCCACCATTTTTCAGGTGACATGAAAGAACATTCTCTACCTGAAATCGAAATCCATGACATCGACGCCACTGCCACAGGATTGCTTATGGATTACGCCTACTCTGGACAAATAGACATAACACCAGATAATGTTCAAGTTCTGCTTCCAGCCAGTAGCGCTCTGCAGATGCAGGAGGTCAGAGAGGCTTGCTGTCAATTTTTATTGAAACAGTTGCATCCTACAAACTGCTTAGGGATAAGGAGCTTTGCTGGTAAGTTTCCGCTTTAAAAGCATGGGCAACATTGAAATTAGAAAACACAATGAATGTTTTTTCCAAAAACAAATTTTTCTGTATTCAAGGCTTACAGCGATTTGAATCTCATCCTGCACAGTAACTCGGAATAGTTTGGTATGCCAATATCAACGTTAGTGTCTTATAGAGGGTGGGTCTTTGACTTGTACATATATTTTAACTGTAGATTCCTGTCATCAAACGAAATAATTTTTTTTATACCATTTTTCAAAATTCGGCTTTGTTTAAAAGATACAGGGTGTCGAAAATCCATCAAAGAAACACTTTTCAGCTCATATCTTCGGAACCGTTGTTTCAAATGAACTGAATTTTGGTTCACTGTTTACTCTCTTTATGGTGCATATTTCTCAATCGAAACTGTTTCAATATTTCTCCTGGTATAAAAATTACAGCGTAGGACTCATAAATTCGGGCAAACTGGTCCATATTAAAAATAACTGTCAATAAAATACGAAATTCAGATAAATGAATGTCGATATAAACCACGTAGAAAATTGATATTAATGAAAAATATAATGATACTTAGCACTAAATAATCTGTGGCGATGTTTCTATCTGAACAATATCTCTTTGAATTTTATAAACTCGACACCACACCGTTAATATTATATTCATTCATCGAAAGTTTTAACAAAAGATCGAAAAGGAACACCTAAAAAAATCACCTTTTCCTTTTATAATAACATATCTCTAGAAATGACTTCCTCCATATTTCTTTACGTCGCGTAGTTTACGGATCGCGCCGGTTGTCGCTATACGGAAGCGTCGTTCACAGACACGTATGTTTTAGACACATAACAAGAATATAAGGTTTGAGATGGGTCGATTCATTGATCTTACTGTTTGTCTTGCGCGCCCGCTAAGAAAATAGGTAGAAGTTATTAGTTTTCTAGTTACTACTCTTGCTGTCGAAGGACAGGTTGATAAACTATTCTCAGTAAATTGCAAACGTTTCGATCACTTCATTTTGATCTTCTTCAGGGCTTTTTACACGAATATTTTCATCTCTTTATGAATACTTGAGAATTTTTTGTTGGGCTAATAAGTCTTAGTCCCATTATTGTCTGAATTAAACATGGGTCGAGAAATAATAAAAATTAATAAACTATTTGCTTATTTTTTATTTCCATTTAAACTGAGTTTAAACGGAATGTTGATAGATTTTAGGATATTCCGGCAGGAATTTTGGAAGCCTATAGTTTATTAATTTTTATAATTCCTCGACCCATGTCTGATTCAGACAATAAAAGGATTAAGACGCATCAGCTCAACAAAAAATTCTCAAGTATTCATGAAGAGGTGAAAATATTCATGTAAAAAGACCTGAAGAAGATCATAAGGAAGTGATCGAAACGCAATTTACTGAGAATAGTTTATTTACCTGCCCTTCCACTGCAAGAGTAGTAACTTGAAATCTATAAGTATCTGAAGGACACAACACTTCTGACATCAAGTTATTAGTGTTTACAAACTCATCTTCTGGAAAATCGAAGAAGGAACTTATTTCGGTGGGAGTGTGGGAGAAATAATGGCTTTTTAATTGCAGAAATAATCGGAGAAAACTAAATGTTTTCGATGGAAATATCGTGTTTTTAACATTCCTATTCAAATAAGGTTAGTACTTCAGTATTCCCTAAATGTATCAACTCAATTTCAATCGAGAAATATGAACTTTGAGGTCTTTGCAGAGAATCGTATCAGGCAAGTATTTGGCCAATTTTTTCTTTCGAGTGGCTATGTCTCACGGAGCCGAATTCTGAAAAATGGAAAATGAAAAAAAGGTATCTCTTGGCCTCTCGACAGTTGAAATACAATTCAAAAACTCACCCTCCATAGACCTCCTAGCCCCTGGGTGTAGTCAGAGTGAGGCATACACGCAATAGCTCAGATAAAGTACGCCACTTTTTTTGTCGGACAATTGCATTTTCATACTTCATATGGTTGTATCAACCGATTCTGAAGCGATTTTCAGTCATGTTCATGTTGGTAGACACGCTCAAAGCCACACTATTTTTGTTTTCTCGTATGTATGATTTAAAAAAATTGAAAATATGGCCGACTTACGAGAGGTTTGCTGAAAAAATGCTGCGACTACAAAATTTTTCACAAAAATGTGGTAGACTCTACCTCATGAAGCTATACATGAAGTCAGAAAACTTTATAAATAATTTGCAATTGGTTCCACCGGCACCTGGACTATTGGCATATATGCCTCTGTGGAAGATTTTTTTATGATCCACTAATTTCGATTAGCACTTGTAGGTATCTATTAAATTCTTCTTCATCCACATTGGTTCTATTTCAGATACTCATTCATGCAAAGAATTACTTCTAAAATCCCATGCCTTCGCGATACAAAATTTTCAACAAGTTGTAGGGACAGAGGAGTTCTTGTTGCTACCTTTCCAAGAGGTGAGTAGTTTATTTTCAATAAGAAATTCTTTTTTCAAGTGTGATATTCAAAGTAATCTGGACATTCAATTATCTTGAATCAGTGATTTGTATTTGGCAGTATTTCATCATAAAGTAATGAGGCCCCCCGTTTTCACACTCATCACAAAACATCAACTCTCACTCAATAATTGATAATCAACGGCTCCAAGTTTTTTGAACAAACGATATTTTCGCTTCTCCTAGCCGGTAAAAAATGTACGATTTAATGTAAAGTGGGCCATGTGTAAGAGGACGGATTGAAAATTTGATATTTCACAGAATTGTTTTCATCTTTTCACCCATGTGATACCATATCAAAAATTAATGAATTAATACATGCCGAATTATGAATTCATTTGGTATTTTTGTATGTAATCTGAATGTTTTTTTCACAGGTAGAGGAACTAATATCGAACGGTCATCTGAACATTTGTTCAGAAGAAGATGTCTTCAACGCTGTACTGAACTGGGTGAAACATGACCTAACAGAAAGAAGCAAATTTATTTCGAAGGTAAAACAAAATATGGATGCATATCAAACAGGTTTAATTTCTACTCAGCTACAATAATACATTCATAGAAACCGTGGTGTTGGCGATGATTAGATTTAGTTTGGGACTTTCTAGTCTGAAGAATATCTGAGTACTTGTCTTACTTTTCATATCTCTCGACAAGGGTGGTGCTACTTTTCACAATAGCGCCACGACCGTGAAATATTGCGTGTCATTTCAAAACTGAACCAGAAACTGCAATCATGATTGTCGTACCGATCTACAATTATTGGTCAAGATATTTAGTGAGGAGTAATTACATTACATTCTATGAATATTTTTACTCTGCACAGAAGTGAGCATAATTTGGATTGTTGCGATGACATAATTCAATACCTATAATTTGATCTTTGAAATTAAATCTGAAACATCTAGTGGATTTTTTCTGGCTCCCGCGAGTGCGCATGTGCCATAAAGGGGAGTGCTTCGGAGTAGGATATCAAGGAATTATGGCGATTGGCTTATCGGCGAAAGAAAAATTCCGCATGAGGTAACCATGGATACAGAAGGACATGTCCTGCGCCTAGAGCAGAAGGTCGCTGGATTAAGGTGAAACGGGGCCTACACTTTCGTGTACTCAAGTCAAAAGTAAATTTGAATATTTGTTCTGCTTTTCATTTCTTTCGAAAGGAGTCGCGCTAATCTTCTATAGCCACAATACTATATGGCATTCAAACTTAATACATGCTTCGATGGAATTTTGGACATGTACTTTCTAAACACAATAAATACACACCAATCTATTTCACAAAAAATAGCTGCACGTCCGTGAATATCGAGAATCATTCCGAAACTCGGACAAATACTAGGGTGTTTTCAATAAGAGGTGGGTGATATTTTGAATAGACCGCTATTTCTGTAGATGTCACTTTTGATGCTGTCGTTATTTGACATTTGACAAGTAGAAATTACGCCATTAATAAAAATGGCGCTTCAATATAAAAATAATGAAATTACTTGCGGGCTCCGAACCGTGCGTCGCGATAATAATAATAAGCTTTAAATGCCATTGTCAAGAACCCTAACCGAAATGTAACGTCGAGAGTCATGGGAATATAAAAACTCAAGAATTAATAACGTTGGGAATTGCTGCATTAAAAGTCAAAATATTGAAGATTATAACCATTTTTTATTTGTTTATTCAAAGGCTCCAATTTATAAAATAGAATAGTCACAAGATACAATTGGTATACCACTTTGGTACACTTTAAATTATTCCTTCTCCCATGTATCCTTTCCCATTGTGAAAAATCAACTAGGTGGTCCTCTTCTGTATTATTGGATTTAACTGAAATACTGTCGGAGGGACGGGAGAAAATTGATCAACTCGTTTTTAGTTGCTGAAAAAGCCGTTATTTTGAAAAACCGTAGTTTTAAGGTCATACTGAAAAAAATTGGGGTCGTGGGGCCCCAATGAAAAAAGCAGCAACTGTTAAAGCTGTCTTTGAGAGAGCCCCTTCGGGACTCTTCCACAGGAAGTTCAAAAAATGTGGCCACAGCTGAATTGCCAATTCAGGAGAAAAAAATGTAAAATTCTCATTCTTCTTGAAATAAGGTGTATTTTTCATAAATTTGCAGAAACTAATTCAATAAGGATTGTTCACGCCAAGTGAACGGTTCAGAAACTTTTCTGAATTTACATAATTCATTTCTTTCAAAATTAATTCAATTTCTCCGATGCCAGGGGAACTCCAATATGGAGTGTAGGTGCGAGAAGAAATCGTCAGCTGTGCAACGCATATCTCGCATTTTATTTCGTTTTGATATTTTTCATTGAGTTCAATGATTGCCTCAATCGTGAATATATCTGCTACCGTTATTTAAATTTCTTCTGTTTCCTTTCGTGAATTTAGAAAAGTTCAGTTTTTTTGTGATTCACAATTTTAGTGATTTCAATTTCATCGAATTACATTCATTTAAGAACATTCGTTTGTGCGAATTTGGTTAGAAAAAGACTGTTACCAGTGGCGTGGTTTTTATTCTACCACGTCAGCTTCATTCCATGTTCGTTTGTTGAGCTCGATCACTCTGTTCATGGAAATAGGAGTGACCGACAAGATCTGGTTGACCATTTTGCTGAAATAGGTAAGACCTTTCAATTGTTAATTTGGGTGCATTTATCCTTTCATGTGTGTTGGGTTTCAATAAAACCTTATAATTATATACAGTCCATTAGCTCTCATATTTTTTTATTCAGAAATTCGGTAAATTTTTCATTGAATAAAATTGAACCGCACTTCAGTTGGTTAACTGAAATCCTACCCAACACGTTTTGGTCCTTCGAGCCGGATATTAAGCTCAATTTCAAGCTCATTTCCTAAAAATTTGGAAGTTCGAGTCAAAAATTCAAGAATTTTGGTTTTATAGAGGCCTTTTTATATTCAAATATACGACGATCATCGCAATCTGGCAACATCGTTCCACAGCTGACGGGTCGCATACATCTGTTTCCATCGAAATTTTCAATTTCATTCCTTTTTAATTCATTTTTTGCTGTTTGTATCTGTTTCTTATTAAATTTCTTCATAACAATGCCACCGAAGACAGATACAGGCAATAAAACATCGGATAAGTTGGTTGACTAACGGGCCAACATATTTTCTACCATCACCGGAATCTGGCACCGAGTAAAAGATTATGATGGTACAAAACTTTTCGAATTACAAGCATACCGAGAAAAGATTTCTGGGTATGAGGTAAAATTTGAAGAAATACAGGAGGAAATAATGGAGTTGAATTGCGAATTATTATCGGAAGATCGTAAAGAGACGGCGAAGTCAGAGTTGGCGTTTGCTGAAGTGATTGCTCGCATAACAGGGCTGTTTCTGTCTTTGAAACGACAGGAAACTTTGTCGAAGCCTGTGTCGAGTTCGCAATGAATCTATTTTACTGCCAAAAATTAATATTCGCCTCTTTTTTGGCGAAAGCGCTGAGTGGCCTGAGTCCAGAATGAGAATCATGCAAATAAAATACCATTCTTGTACACACTTTGAATTGTGTTCATTTTTCCACGTTTTGAAACAATTTCCCCTCAGTTCTTTCACTTTCAATGTCACGTGAAATTTGCAGTCCAATTTCCTTTGCAAACTGCCGATATCGGTCAAAATTTCTGCTGAAAAGAAAAAAGGTTAGTTCATCGTCGATAATCAATTCATAACTCAGCAAAATCGAAAATTTATTGGAAAAACTCGAAATTTTCACCCTTTCATTTGGCTGGAAAAAAAATTCGAAAATTCAAAATTTCACACAAACCTCGCAAGATCGGAATACATCCATTACCAACCTTCAAAAAACGACGTGAAACATGGGATCCGAAAAGAATGTGGCCCCATCGGCTTCATTTTATTCAAAATATTCGATTTGCAATTTCCTGCGAAATACGACCGCCAAAAATACCCGATGGAATACGTTTAAGTATAACTTTCTTCAAATTCATCTTGCAGGTTAGATTTGAACTCTTCCGTTCAAAGAAGATCTACACTTTTTCATCGTTCCACTCTAAATAACCGAAATCCGTATAAGTTCTAACATAGATGCATAGAATACCTGATGTTGGCACTGATTAGATTTTGTTTAAGACTTTTTTGTCGATCGAAAATCCGAGAATTTGTCCTGCTTTTCATGTCTCCCGAAAGGGGTCGCGCTATTTGTCGTTGTCGCAGTAGCGCCACAACCAATAAATATTGCGGATTTATTCCGGAACTAGACCAAAATCTGAAATCTAGAATTCCGTTTTGATTTACAAATTTTGGTCACGATTTTTAGTAAGGGTTCGATACACAAGTTATTCTATGCATCCTTGTTCTGACCCATCTTAGTGACGTCACTTTTCCAAACTTGCTCGAAAATCATCAAAATGCTTCTGAAATCCGAAAAATATCGTGGTATTCCACCTCACAACGCTCCATCCGAACCATTCAGGACGTCATTGTCCCATTTAACAGGTTTTCCCTTCACCCGTACATCCTCAAATGTAAACATTCCATCTCGCTCCCAAAAATGCTTCAACCGCCCGGAATTCTAGCTAAAAAGAAAAAACAAACGTGAATCTTCGGTAATCGGCCAAATACTTACCGTAAAACGACGATTAAATAGCAAAAATCTGCATTTTAAAAAATTACGTCAGACATCGGAAATATCGAACGTCACCAAATTTTAGCTTTTTCGAGAATCGTCAAAACTTTTCGAAATTTTTTCGGACACCCAGTGGACCGTGTCGAAAAATGCTTCACCGACGTAGTTGAACAGGGATATGCGGCTTCGTTCAAAAATAAACCCCATCGTCCAGGTGCCCCGAAATTCAGATCTCGTCTGCACAAACTCGGTCCATCGTGCGATTTCGACCAATTTCGAGATTTCTTCCTCTTCCCGATGTCGCAGGAAAAATCCGAAAACACGCGCGCGTGCCCCCGTTCTTCTACTGTCCGAGGCATAGATCCCCACGGCCGTAGGGCGTCGCAAGCGACGGGGCCTTTTTACCGTCCCCCGAGAAACGTCAAAATTTCTGTGTTCCTTCAATTTTTTTTATATAGGAGGAAGGAGGAATAATAATATTTTTGAATTTCCTATTTCTGATAGTTATTTGTTTCTCGAAACGCTAATTCGGTCCATCACATTAACTGAATTTTTCTTCTCAGCTTATGGTTCATGTGAGATTGCCACTTGTGAACAGAGAGTTCCTAATGACGAGGGTGGACAATGAAAGTTTAATCAGGGGAAATAACGAATGTAGAGAATTACTGCTGGAAGCAATGAGATACCATTTGGCACCGGAGAGACGATGTGCCTTATCCAGCAAAAGAACTGTCGAAAGAAAACCGAAAGGTGTTGAGCCATACTTATTCGCCATAGGTAAGCCATTTTAAATGTGGCCAATAAAAAAAACAAGAATGAAGCACTAACATGAAGTCAGGTGCTTTTGAACGCTCTTTCATCTACCTTGTAAGTAGATTCACCTTGTAGGCAGATTCGCATTCGAGAATCTAACGAAAAAAAATTTATGGCAGCTATCAATAATAGACAAATAAAAACGTTATTTCATAAACAAACAAAAATTGTTTTCTAAAAACTTTGGTGAGAATCGAACTCTTTCCACATTCGCTTAACTAGCGTCGCTGGGAAACGGACATGAATAAAACGCGTTTTCAAAAATATAGGGATGGAATTATGATGACTTCAGATTTAATTTGCAGGTTGAAAAAACACCCTGGACCGGGAGTCCCGAATTCGTTGTCTAGTATCTCAGTATCTCAGAACCCAGATGAGCTAGGAATATAACATTATACATATCACCATGGACTCCAAAGAATGCAGGGTGATTAAGTCATGAAATACTGCGAACCTCACGAAAATACCCAAAAATCACCTTTTATTTCATCACCCTCTATTTCAAGATTAAATCCGTTGAGGTGGGAGTTTTCTTTCACCACTGTACCTGAAATAAAAACATCAATACGGCTGAGAGTTTTTATCCACTTCCTATGACCAGATTTTTTTATGCTGGAATAAGAATAAAATAACATAAATAAATAATTTTCATATTACATAAAAAAAATCTGGTCATAGGAAGTGGATGAAAACTCTCAGCCGTATTGATGTTTTTATATCAAGTAGGTACAGTGGTGAAAGAAAACTCCCACCTCAAAGGATTTCATCTTGAAATAGAGGCTGATGAAAAAAATGTGGTTTTTGGGTATTTTCGTGAGGTTCGCAGTTTATTTCATGACTGAATCACCCTGATAAAAATGAATTTCGAATTTGGAAAAACTACTTTAAGACTCAGATAAAGCATTGTATCATTCGACGATACTGCTTTACTATCTAGTTCAGAGTATCCTCATATTATTGCATTCAAAATTAATACATGTTTCGACGGAATTTTGGACATGTACTTCCTTAACACAATAAAAACATAACAATCTATTTCACAAAAAAATTGGGAAGTCATAGGAAGTGGATGAAAACTCTCAGCCGTATTGATGTTTTTATATCGAGTACAGTGGTGAAAGAAAACTCCCACCTCAACAGATTTCATCTTGAAATAGAGGCTGATGAAAAAAATGTGGTTTTTGGGTATTTTCGTGAGGTTCGCAGTTTATTTCATGACTGAATCACCCTGATAAAAATGAATTTCGAATTTGGAAAAACTACTTTAAGACTCAGACAAAGCATTGTATCATTCGACGATACCGCTTTACTATCTAGTTCAGAGTATCCTCATATTATGGCATTCAAAATTAATATATGTTTCGACGGAATTTTGGACATGTACTTCCTTAACACAATAAAAACATAACAATCTATTTCACAAAAAAATTGGAAAGTCATAGGAAGTGGATGAAAACTCTCAGCCGTATTGATGTTTTTATATCGAGTACAGTGGTGAAAGAAAACTCCCACCTCAACAGATTTCATCTTGAAATAGAGGCTGATGAAAAAAATGTGGTTTTTGGGTATTTTCGTGAGGTTCGCAGTTTATTTCATGACTGAATCACGCTGATAAAAATGAATTTCGAATTTGGAAAAACTACTTTAAGACTCAGACAAAGCATTGTATCATTCGACGATACCGCTTTACTATCTAGTTCAGAGTATCCTCATATTATGGCATTCAAAATTAATATATGTTTCGACGGAATTTTGGACATGTACTTCCTTAACACAATAAAAACATAACAATCTATTTCACAAAAAAATTGGAAAGTCATAGGAAGTGGATGAAAACTCTCAGCCGTATTGATGTTTTTATATCGAGTACAGTGGTGAAAGAAAACTCCCACCTCAACAGATTTCATCTTGAAATAGAGGCTGATGAAAAAAATGTGGTTTTTGGGTATTTTCGTGAGGTTCGCAGTTTATTTCATGACTGAATCACCCTGATAAAAATGAATTTCGAATTTGGAAAAACTACTTTAAGACTCAGATGAAGCATTGTATCATTCGACGATACCGCTTTACTATCTTGTTCAGAGTATCCTCATATTATGGCATTCAAAATTAATATACGTTTCGACGGAATTTTGGACATGTACTTCCTTAACACAATAAAAACATAACAATCTATTTCACAAAAAAATAGGAAAGTCATAGGAAGTGGATGAAAACTCTCAGCCGTATTGATGTTTTTATATCGAGTACAGTGGTGAAAGAAAACTCCCACCTCAACAGATTTCATCTTGAAATAGAGGCTGATGAAAAAAAAAGTGGTTTCTGGGTATTTTCGTGAGGTTCGCAGTTTATTTCATGAATGAATCACCCTGATAAAAATGAATTTCGAATTTGGAAAAACTACTTTAAGACTCAGACAAAGCATTGTATCATTCGACGATACCGCTTTACTATCTAGTTCAGAGTATCCTCATATTATTGCATTCAAAATTAATACATGTTTCGACGGAATTTTGGACATGTACTTCCTTAACACAATAAAAACATAACAATCTATTTCACAAAAAAATAGGAAAGTCATAGGAAGTGGATGAAAACTCTCAGCCGTATTGATGTTTTTATATCGAGTACAGTGGTGAAAGAAAACTCCCACCTCAACAGATTTCATCTTGAAATAGAGGCTGATGAAAAAAAAAGTGGTTTCTGGGTATTTTCGTGAGGTTCGCAGTTTATTTCATGAATGAATCACCCTGATAAAAATGAATTTCGAATTTGGAAAAACTACTTTAAGACTCAGACAAAGCATTGTATCATTCGACGATACCGCTTTACTATCTAGTTCAGAGTATCCTCATATTATTGCATTCAAAATTAATACATGTTTCGACGGAATTTTGGACATGTACTTCCTTAACACAATAAAAACATAACAATCTATTTCACAAAAAAATAGGAAAGTCATAGGAAGTGGATGAAAACTCTCAGCCGTATTGATGTTTTTATATCGAGTACAGTGGTGAAAGAAAACTCCCACCTCAACAGATTTCATCTTGAAATAGAGGCTGATGAAAAAAAAAGTGGTTTCTGGGTATTTTCGTGAGGTTCGCAGTTTATTTCATGAATGAATCACCCTGATAAAAATGAATTTCGAATTTGGAAAAACTACTTTAAGACTCAGACAAAGCATTGTATCATTCGACGATACCGCTTTACTATCTAGTTCAGAGTATCCTCATATTATTGCATTCAAAATTAATACATGTTTCGACGGAATTTTGGACATGTACTTCCTTAACACAATAAAAACATAACAATCTATTTCACAAAAAAATAGGAAAGTCATAGGAAGTGGATGAAAACTCTCAGCCGTATTGATGTTTTTATATCGAGTACAGTGGTGAAAGAAAACTCCCACCTCAACCGATTTCATCTTGAAATAGAGGCTGATGAAAAAAAAAGTGGTTTCTGGGTATTTTCGTGAGGTTCGCAGTTTATTTCATGAATGAATCACCCTGATAAAAATGAATTTCGAATTTGGAAAAACTACTTTAAGACTCAGACAAAGCATTGTATCATTCGACGATACCGCTTTACTATCTAGTTCAGAGTATCCTCATATTATTGCATTCAAAATTAATACATGTTTCGACGGAATTTTGGACATGTACTTCCTTAACACAATAAAAACATAACAATCTATTTCACAAAAAAATTGGAAAGTCATAGGAAGTGGATGAAAACTCTCAGCCGTATTGATGTTTTTATATCGAGTACAGTGGTGAAAGAAAACTCCCACCTCAACAGATTTCATCTTGAAATAGAGGCTGATGAAAAAAATGTGGTTTTTGGGTATTTTCGTGAGGTTCGCAGTTTATTTCATGACTGAATCACCCTGATAAAAATGAATTTCGAATTTGGAAAAACTACTTTAAGACTCAGACAAAGCATTGTATCATTCGACGATACCGCTTTACTATCTAGTTCAGAGTATCCTCATATTATTGCATTCAAAATTAATACATGTTTCGACGGAATTTTGGACATGTACTTCCTTAACACAATAAAAACATAACAATCTATTTCACAAAAAAATAGGAAAGTCATAGGAAGTGGATGAAAACTCTCAGCCGTATTGATGTTTTTATATCGAGTACAGTGGTGAAAGAAAACTCCCACCTCAACAGATTTCATCTTGAAATAGAGGCTGATGAAAAAAATGTGTTTTTTGGGTATTTTCGTGAGGTTCGCAGTTCATTTCATGAATGAATCACCCTGATAAAAATGAATTTCGAATTTGGAAAAACTACTTTAAGACTCAGACAAAGCATTGTATCATTCGACGATACCGCTTTACTATCTAGTTCAGAGTATCCTCATATTATTGCATTCAAAATTAATACATGTTTCGACGGAATTTTGGACATGTACTTCCTTAACACAATAAAAACATAACAATCTATTTCACAAAAAAATAGGAAAGTCATAGGAAGTGGATGAAAACTCTCAGCCGTATTGATGTTTTTATATCGAGTACAGTGGTGAAAGAAAACTCCCACCTCAACAGATTTCATCTTGAAATAGAGGCTGATGAAAAAAATGTGGTTTTTGGGTATTTTCGTGAGGTTCGCAGTTCATTTCATGAATGAATCACCCTGATAAAAATGAATTTCGAATTTGGAAAAACTACTTTAAGACTCAGACAAAGCATTGTATCATTCGACGATACCGCTTTACTATCTAGTTCAGAGTATCCTCATATTATGGCATTCAAAATTAATATATGTTTCGACGGAATTTTGGACATGTACTTCCTTAACACAATAAAAACATAACAATCTATTTCACAAAAAAATTGGAAAGTCATAGGAAGTGGATGAAAACTCTCAGCCGTATTGATGTTTTTATATCGAGTACAGTGGTGAAAGAAAACTCCCACCTCAACAGATTTCATCTTGAAATAGAGGCTGATGAAAAAAATGTGTTTTTTGGGTATTTTCGTGAGGTTCGCAGTTTATTTCATGACTGAATCACCCTGATAAAAATGAATTTCGAATTTGGAAAAACTACTTTAAGACTCAGATAAAGCATTGTATCATTCGACGATACCGCTTTACTATCTAGTTCAGAGTATCCTCATATTATGGCATTCAAAATTAATATATGTTTCGACGGAATTTTGGACATGTACTTCCTTAACACAATAAAAACATAACAATCTATTTCACAAAAAAATTGGAAAGTCATAGGAAGTGGATGAAAACTCTCAGCCGTATTGATGTTTTTATATCGAGTACAGTGGTGAAAGAAAACTCCCACCTCAACAGATTTCATCTTGAAATAGAGGCTGATGAAAAAAATGAGTTTTTTGGGTATTTTCGTGAGGTTCGCAGTTTATTTCATGACTGAATCACCCTGATAAAAATGAATTTCGAATTTGGAAAAACTACTTTAAGACTCAGATGAAGCATTGTATCATTCGACGATACCGCTTTACTATCTAGTTCAGAGTATCCTCATATTATTGCATTCAAAATTAATACATGTTTCGACGGAATTTTGGACATGTACTTCCTTAACACAATAAAAACATAACAATCTATTTCACAAAAAAATAGGAAATTCATAGGAAGTGGATGAAAACTCTCAGCCGTATTGATGTTTTTATATCGAGTACAGTGGTGAAAGAAAACTCCCACCTCAACAGATTTCATCTTGAAATAGAGGCTGATGAAAAAAATGTGGTTTTTGGGTATTTTCGTGAGGTTCGCAGTTCATTTCATGAATGAATCACCCTGATAAAAATGAATTTCGAATTTGGAAAAACTACTTTAAGACTCAGACAAAGCATTGTATCATTCGACGATACCGCTTTACTATCTAGTTCAGAGTATCCTCATATTATGGCATTCAAAATTAATATATGTTTCGACGGAATTTTGGACATGTACTTCCTTAACACAATAAAAACATAACAATCTATTTCACAAAAAAATAGGAAATTCATAGGAAGTGGATGAAAACTCTCAGCCGTATTGATGTTTTTATATCGAGTACAGTGGTGAAAGAAAACTCCCACCTCAACAGATTTCATCTTGAAATAGAGGCTGATGAAAAAAATGTGGTTTTTGGGTATTTTCGTGAGGTTCGCAGTTTATTTCATGACTGAATCACCCTGATAAAAATGAATTTCGAATTTGAAAAAACTATTTTAAGACTCAGACAAAGCATTGTATCATTCGACGATACCGCTTTACTATCTAGTTCAGAGTATCCTCATATTATGGCATTCAAAATTAATACATGTTTCGACGGAATTTTGGACATGTACTTCCTTAACACAATAAAAACATAACAATCTATTTCACAAAAAAATAGGAAAGTCATAGGAAGTGGATGAAAACTCTCAGCCGTATTGATGTTTTTATATCGAGTACAGTGGTGAAAGAAAACTCCCACCTCAACAGATTTCATCTTGAAATAGAGGCTGATGAAAAAAATGTGGTTTTTGGGTATTTTCGTGAGGTTCGCAGTTTATTTCATGACTGAATCACCCTGATAAAAATGAATTTCGAATTTGAAAAAACTATTTTAAGACTCAGACAAAGCATTGTATCATTCGACGATACCGCTTTACTATCTAGTTCAGAGTATCCTCATATTATGGCATTCAAAATTAATACATGTTTCGACGGAATTTTGGACATGTACTTCCTTAACACAATAAAAACATAACAATCTATTTCACAAAAAAATAGGAAAGTCATAGGAAGTGGATGAAAACTCTCAGCCGTATTGATGTTTTTATATCGAGTACAGTGGTGAAAGAAAACTCCCACCTCAACAGATTTCATCTTGAAATAGAGGCTGATGAAAAAAATGTGGTTTTTGGGTATTTTCGTGAGGTTCGCAGTTTATTTCATGACTGAATCACCCTGATAAAAATGAATTTCGAATTTGAAAAAACTATTTTAAGACTCAGACAAAGCATTGTATCATTCGACGATACCGCTTTACTATCGAGTTCAGAGTATCCTCATATTATTGCATTCAAAATTAATACATGTTTCGACGGAATTTTGGACATGTACTTCCTTAACACAATAAAAACATAACAATCTATTTCACAAAAAAATAGGAAAGTCATAGGAAGTGGATGAAAACTCTCAGCCGTATTGATGTTTTTATATCGAGTACAGTGGTGAAAGAAAACTCCCACCTCAACAGATTTCATCTTGAAATAGGGGCTGATGAAAAAAATGTGGTTTTTGGGTATTTTCGTGAGGTTCGCAGTTCATTTCATGACTGAATCACCCTGATAAAAATGAATTTCGAATTTGGAAAAACTACTTTAAGACTCAGACAAAGCATTGTATCATTCGACGATACCGCTTTACTATCGAGTTCAGAGTATCCTCATATTATTGCATTCAAAATTAATACATGTTTCGACGGAATTTTGGACATGTACTTCCTTAACACAATAAAAACATAACAATCTATTTCACAAAAAAATAGGAAAGTCATAGGAAGTGGATGAAAACTCTCAGCCGTATTGATGTTTTTATATCGAGTACAGTGGTGAAAGAAAACTCCCACCTCAACAGATTTCATCTTGAAATAGGGGCTGATGAAAAAAATGTGGTTTTTGGGTATTTTCGTGAGGTTCGCAGTTTATTTCATGACTGAATCACCCTGATAAAAATGAATTTTGAATTTGGAAAAACTACTTTAAGACTCAGGAAGAGCATTGTATCATTCGACGATACCGCTTTACTATCTAGTTCAGAGTATCCTCACTGCGTTGGAGCGAAATAACGATATTGTTCATCTTTAAACATTTTTTCTAGGAGAACTAGACGTGCGCCAAAAAAAATTAGAACGCTCCAGTATTGTAACTTATGGTAGAATCTGAAGAAGGTAGCGAATTTTTGAAAACAGAATGTACAGGGTGTTTTTTCAACCTGCAAATTTAATCTGAACCTTTCATAATTCCCACCCTGTATTTTGAAAAAGTGTTAGAATTATTGAAAGTAGACAATCATATTGTTCTTCACTGAAAATTTCATAAATATTGATCACGCCATACCAAAGTTATCAATAAAAGAAAAATCGGTCGAATCGGACAAATCACCCTGTGGACTCTCAATAAAGGCCAACCATACCAAACATTGTTTCGAAACTGCCTTTACTAGTGTAAACGTCTCCTAAAGTCTGACGGTCTCCTCCGGAATCACCCCCTGTATATTCAAATTTCTATCCGGGTTATTTTGGCAGCCCTTTAGCACAATTATACGGAATTTTTGGAATCCTCTGAAAATAACTAATGAATATATTTTTTTTTCACATCAGTGTTTGAATGAAAGATAGTGCGACCGTGAAAGATTCCAAAAATTAGGTATGATTTTTTTCACTGAGGACATGTAAACATGTTGATTTTGGTCACAAATTCGTGATCCGAAACCGTTATTTCAAATATCACGCATAACTCAGGAATATTGCTCAAAGTTGACATTGAACACCCTGTATCTCGCTAATGCTTCGGGAACGGGGTATATGTCATAAGGCAAAAATGTCTTTCTCGATGTCATCTACTCGGCTATATATGAGAGCCCAGCTTTTGCTGAAACACTCTGTATACTGGGTGTCTTATTTTAAAACGGTATCACTATTCGTTAACAAATTAATATGGCCATGAAAAAAATAATGCTCATACCAATACAAAGAAATACGTACCTAACTAATGGGTTTGGAATTGGGAATAATTCTATTTGCCGCCCCTATGCTTAAATTTCTCACGTTACCCAATGTTCCTACTGACCTAGACAACGATTCTTTTATTGTCACTTGATGGCCATGAATCAACTGATTCAGTTATGGAAATTATGTGTCTGAAGGTTTAGTCTACAATTAGATCAATTAAAATTGCACTTTCTTATTCATTCATTTTGGGTGTTGACAAATAAGCATGATCAAAGTGTCATTTATTCAATTAAATCTTCCTACAGGCTGTAAAATGGGAAATTGTCCTTAGGTAGATTTGAAAATGTAACAGTAAGAATTCCAGATTATCAAAAAACAGACCTTAAGATCTATTGTGTGTCCTAACAAAGCTGTTCTCACCATGTACTTCTTCTAAGTAAAAAAAGGACATCTTTTATTACTCTGCCAATAGTATATTCTAAAACTAGTTAGGCTCCTATTTCAATACTAATGCGAAATTCGAACGCATGAGTGTTGGAATTGCATTCTCCTAAGAGTATTAGACGATATTTTCTCTATTTCAGTCAAATTTTGTGAAATACTATCTAAATTCAATGAAAATTTCGGATTATACATCCCAGTGACTTCTTTATTGTATCTTGGATGTTGGTAGTGATACGAAAATTGACATTCAGACATATGTATAGACGTTGGTTGAAATTTGATAGGATCTGATGTGTTGACAACCACAAAACGAAAAAATTTACTGTAATGAACTCATGATAGCATTATTGTCCCTTGGGATATAAACGGCAAATCCGGAAAGTTTTTCAGTAACAAGCGACACATCATTCATTTTCATAAATTATCCCGGTTGGCCATGAAATTCTGGCACATTTCACCGTGTATATTTTGAGAATATAAGGTTATAGTCATTTTATTGTCCTTTCTACATAGAGATCGTAGTAATTATGAATTTATCGAAAAGTTTATTTACTTTGGAAAAATAATGAGTTTGAGAAAATATTATGCGAATTAAACAATTCCTAAGACCTGGCGAATGTTGAAGAAACTTTTTTCTCCGTTAAAACTGGAAATATTTCACTTATATAAACTTGGTTGAAAGATTTAGTTATGCTATTTTCTAGTACGGAAATCAAGAATCGAGTGTTGACATTTTACTGAAAAATAATGGACACAATAGTTTGTTCGAAAAAAGAATAAAAGTACGGACATATGGAATCCCCCACTATTCAAAATTCTCGAAAAATAAGCCTACAGAAGACATTTAAATACCCGTTTCACAACTTGAAATACTCCAATATGAAAATGTAGTAGTACTACGAAACCTGTGTCACAGTTAAACCTCAAAAGAAATAACTCCATTCACAAAGTTGAAAAAGAGTAAATAGAAATTAGCATTGCCAACGTTTCTCAGAATTATTTGACATTTCACGAGTGCCAACTTGCCTCAGTTAAGTAAAAAACTTGGTAAACCTTAATATTGGCCAACAAGATACTTTATAAAAGTGAATGGAGTATACTTCTTAGTGTGTTCGGGATGTTCTCCGTAACCAACTATTTGTGAAATTGTTGTTTAGTGAGTTTTCGTTAATAAAAGCATTATTCAAAATTAAATTTTATGAAATTCAAACACGAATAAGACATCATCACAAAACGATTTGCGAAATCAATCTAAAGAAACCAGCATTGCCACAGAAATTATTTTACGTATGGCTGAAGGACTTAGGTCGATGGCCATGTGATTACAGCGATAAAAAACAGTTATCTATCTATCTATCTATTTTACGTAGTCTTCCAGGTACCATCTGGAAAACACAATGATATGATTTTATTTTTCATTTTCTTTCATCACATGTTGAAGGTAAATAAGTTGAGTATTATTGTAATATGATTTGGGAATATTATTCTGCATTTTGATAGTAACAAATTTTTTTTTCTATTTTCATTTCTAAATAGAGAAAGACGCGACCTTTCAAACGATGTATCACAAGCCTATACTCCCTATTCGAAAAAATGGGGGTTGTACAGGGTGAGTCTTTGACTTGTACATATATTTACTGTAGATTCTTGAAGTCAAAAGAATCCCCGTTTTCATTTTCCATTTTTCCAAATTTGGCGTTGTTAAATGGATATTAGCCATTTAAAAAAAATGGGCTGATTATGTGCCTGATACCACTCTCTGCAAACACCTCAAAGTTTTCATTTTGCGATTGAAATTGAGGTGACTATTAGATGTTCTGGGTAATACGTTTAGCAAATATACTTCTGATTCTCGCCGATATAGCGCTACGATCTTAATTTCAGTCGCCTATAACGGTGCGCTGCGATGTATCATGGCCTAGTCTACCCTTCAGAAGGCCGAGGATGTAGCCGTCACGCAAGACAAGCCGTTGTTCTGTGTCTCCAACGTTAGTCAGTGATCCCATAAACGACGCTCACGCGATAACTCACGCCAACGCAATGGACTTCGATTTATTTATATATTTATTTACAGAAAATAAAGCAAACAGGTGATGATTATGTAAATGACTTTTTTTGAATTGATGTAATAGTAGTATCGAGTTATATTGTTTCGATAGATATTTTCCTGCAGGACCGGTAAAAATGAATTTTTAATAGAAACTGCATAAAAGATGTATAATTTCATGCTTTTTAGAATTCAATTTTATCTCCCGCATTGGTGGGATTTTATTATTACATATCTCTACATCAAACGTATTTTGATCATAGAGATTATAGTCTTGAAAATTTTGATAAACATTCTGACAACGTTGTTACCTTGTTGAGAGACCATAGAAGAAATAATATTCGATGATATTTAACTCGGGGCAGCATTAAGATTATTCTTGAAATTCATGATTTTTTCCCCAAATTTCTTCTTATACAATCAGGAATAACTCGAAAACGACTCGTTTTATTGAAAAAACATAAGGATACTTTCATTTTCTGAAATAATTGATTCTTCCGAAAACGTGAACCGTTTATCTTTTCCAAGTGGTTTTATAGTATTTTTGCGCGAATTTACGAGTCGGCTACGCTGTATACCAGGAGAAATATTGAATAAGATTTGATTGGGAAATATGCACCGTGAATAGAATAAAACAATCAACCAAAATTCGGTTCATTCGAAATAACGGTTCCGAAGATATGAACAGAAAAGTGTTAATTTCATGGATTTTTGACACATCTTTCAAACGAAACCGAATTCTGAAAAATGACATGGGAAAAAGTGTTTCGTTTGATTGGAGGAATCTACAGTTAAAATATATTTGCAAGTCAAAGACTCATCCTGTATAGAAGGATGACACTGAAATTTTAGTTCGACATGTTTCAGGATATTTCATAAATATTCACAGCATGACATTGTATCTAATAACATCAATATGGCTTATACCTCTGCTATTCGCAGTCACACCTAGGAGCATAGAATAACTGGAGGGAAGGCTTCATACGCTCGACAGATCATTTTGAACTGCCAATAACGGCGGAGGTTAGAGTTTCGTGTGACACGCCCGATAGATAACGCTGAGATCCTTTATTCAGTAACATGTCAGATATTTTGTTCTATGGCGCTACAATTGCAAAGAATATAATTTGGCTGTCATTGTTATTGATACATTTATGCTTCTTTTTAATTGAAAATGGCCATAAATCATAACATAGACAATATTGATGACATAAAATCGCTTTATTCTAATCAACTTTTTATGAGCAATTTTATGGGAAGTCTGTGATCGGTAATAAATTTGTCAAAACAATATCCTTATCGGAAAAAGCGAACATTCAGGTAAGTATTATTATTATACGGGAAGACTGAGGTTTTATCTGTTCTCGTGTATTATACGCAGAATTGTATGGTACCCCGTTTACATTCCCTCTGCTAACACTTAGATTCGGAGCGGGAAACAGATTTTTCTTCCTATATTCAATCTGATCCTTGTAGCCATTTCTTTACACGTGCATTATATTGTCGGATTTACGAAAAAAAGTATGTATTGCTTTCTTTCAAAAGAATATATATTATGATATAGTAATAAATGGGACCTAATAAGTAATAACAACGAATAACCATTAAAGATTTTTAAAGAATTTTATTGAGGATAGCCATGTTATAGGAAGAAACGACGTTGTCGCCATCTCGTGACCTTGCGGCGAACTGACAAGTTCGGACGTTTTTGGCAGTTCATTTTCGTAGGGGGAGCCTTCTCTCCAGTTATTCTATGGTCCTAGGTCACACCATCGTTGGTAAGAATTGAATTGTAGGCATGCGTGAACTGGAAATTCAAACCTTGCGGGAAACGTTGACGTTATGTATATTTGAAGAGTCGACAAGAAAAAAGATATATCGGATGAAAATATGCCACTCAAATGCCTTCTGTTCAATTCTCAAGTATGAATAGGAGTTAACAACGATATACAGATCTTGAAGGAAACGGAGTGAAGCGATTTAATGATATCACATTGAAGTGTTAGGTTATGATCGGAAGTATTCATATGAAGTTATGGCTGACATACGTTTCACGACATAATAAAATGTGTCAGAGAGAGACAGAATTAGTTAGTTATTTTTATTCTTAATATTGCACATGCTCAGATCGGGATCCTCACCAAAGCCCGGCATCAATTTTGATTGACCCATTATCCATATTGGAATTATCAGATATATGATTTACAGTAACCGAGATAGAATAATACTGAAAAGGAGGATAATGTCCCTAAGTTGGAACAAACTAAATACATGTGAGAATTGGACTAGTAGAAATCTAGTTTCCGAAGTACACCACCAGGTGGCACCACCTCAGGAAGACAATGCATTACCGGTTTCTGGCTTATAAGCCGTCATCAGATACATATAGCCTTATCCTGCGATGGGAACCAGCTGAAACGGCAGAACTTATATTACTCCCTAGCAAGAACTATTGAGTACAGTTTTGTACGGTAAATGCATGAGACTTCATATAAGTACTTGCGAAACTTCGTATGGGAAAAATGAATGTACGTAGAGATCTAGTTTTTGAGGGAACCTCCGGGATTAAGCGTAGACATTTGCCCCCTAGGTCCCTAGGTGGAACTACTGTACAAAACTGTACTCAATAGTTCTTGCTAGGGAGTAATATAAGTTCTGCCGTTTCAGCTGGTTCCCATCGCAGGATAAGGCTATATGTATCTGATAACGGCTAATAAGCCAGAAACCGGTAATGCATTGTATTCCTGTGGTGGTGCCACCTGGTGGTGTACTTCGGAAACTAGATTTCTACTAGTCCAATTCTCACATAGAATAATACCTTTGCCACACTTTATTAACGTGGATTACACGTGTGTGTATGTGTTCGTGTTTGCGTTTATTGTTAAAGCGGAATCAGAATCATATACAAATCTAGCGAATTATCAAAAACAAAATTTCTGTAATGTAATCAGTCTGTGTATATTTTTATTTCAATTTGTTTCTGGTGAATGCGAATCCACCCAGAAAGTTGATCTACTTGCAAGGTGCTCTAAAGCTCCTGACTTCACGTCATCTCTTTTAGTGACCCATTTTTCTTCTGAATGAGTTTTCAGAAGGTGGAAACGAATTTTCTTCACTAACACCATAAAAAGTATTTGTTATTCAACAGGTGGTAGCTCGTTATTCGCCATTCACTCAGAATGTGAAGTATACAACCCAAAATCTGATACATGGAACGCTATAGCACCGATGGAATTTCAACGTTCAAGATCAGGCGTCACTGGGTTGAGACGACTACTTTTCGTTGTAGGGGGGTAAGTAAAACGCTTTGCTTCGAACCTACCTTGTCCTGAAACAACAGTAGAGGATATGTGAGGGCCAATTCCTCAATAGATTCATGCTGGCCAACTGATAAAAACTACGTAAGAATCACTTCCCTTTTTTTCGCAATGATTCAACTCTTATCTGAAAGCTTTAATCCTTATGAGTGTATCCTGAAAATATATGATCTCACCAAGGTCTTCTCCGGAAGCTATAAATCTTTTTCTTGGGTTTTCATCAATGGATAGAAAGATAAATATCCCCACCAAAATGTTTGTATAGAAAATTTGAATTTTTCGAATCAAATGAGGATTTCGCTTGAGTCTTTGTTTTTTATAACAACTTTTCTCATAAATGAGAAGATGTTTCTATTTACAGTGTAAAAATGATTCAAGATACTGCAGGAATATCAAATTTGAATTTCATTCATTTCCGAAGAGAGAGCACTCTTTAAAATACCTCTTGCAAGATGTGGAACTGATTATTAGAGGTGTTTTCTTTGAATTCGTGGAGATCATATGAAGACTTTCAGTGAATTAATGTACCTATTATAGTGTATTTTCGAGTTGATTGAATATAGGTGTATAAATTAGCTTTTTTCTTCTAATTGGATACAAATTCTACGGGGAATTCAAAGGGAATTAGGGAAATAGATTATTGTTTTGAATGTTCTTTATTATATTGTTATAATTGCTATTTATACATTCAGGTTCTTGAGAGATCAAGTCGATGTGGAATCAAATCACTTTATTAATTCTATAGAATACAATGACAAACAGAAATTTATATTCTTCAGAGAAACTGTCAACTAAACCAAGGGGTTTGTGCCTGACAGTTTAAGGAGGTAGTAGAAATTTAATTTACACAAATTTAAACATGAGCAAATACACTTTTTTCAACTAAAACATTTTCATTTTCCCTTTTTTTCCTATCTTTTAACTAACCAATTTTCACCCTTCAAAATTCCTTTTCCAACAGAGAGGGACCGAAGCTGAGCCAGCCTAAAGTGAAAAAACTAAATTTTTTATGTTCTTTATAAAGTATTTGAGGCTATTTGCTTGCCTCGCTTCCTCAGGTATAGTGTTGTACAAACGTATGCCAACACAATGCGCATGCATCTGCGCGAAAGTCTTTCGTGACCGTGGGATCTGCAGTTGTGTCCCCAATTGACTTCTGGTTGAATAAGTATGTTCATATACTTCGAGTCTAGAAACAATTTTAAATATCGTTACAAGAGCACTCTTATAGAATAATTGCCTCAAAGTGAAAACTCGAGCTTCGGAGAAAAGCAGCTCAGACGAATACAAGCGATCCTTTTTCATTATAATTTTCAAAATGAACTTTTGTAAAATTTCCAAATTAACAAGATGAGACCTGTATGCTGCACCCCACCCGACAATTCCATACTCCAACAACGACTGCACTAGGGCGTAATAAATCGTGAACAGAATCTTGCGAGGCAATATATTCACCAATAATTTGAATTTGGGTATCGAACACCTAATTATCCTCAACAAATATTTTATATGTTCGTTCCAACGAAGAAGATGGTCAACATGTATACCCAAATATTTTATAGTATCGGTCGATTCAATGAATGACTCGCAGTCACAGCTATCAGTACAATGGTCTCTGTCGTGAACAACTATAAACTTTCTTAAGTTCGAGCAAGCAGCCTCCGTCAACGCAAAAGTTAAAAATTTTGTTTTTTGTAGATTCATTGTTAGCAATAATTTTCTCATTTCAGACACCACGAAATTCAAACCCTCCTCCGCTTGTTTGTATACAGCTTCCCATGTATCATCCATAAATAAAATGACCGTGTCATCAGCATAGGCAAAGATCTTGTAATTTGAATGCTGTTGAACATTAAGCAGGTCATTTAGATAGATATTGAAAAGTAACGGTCCCAAAACCGTACCCTGTGGAACTCCATAATTAATCAATAGCTCATTACTACGCACTCCATTTACCTCCACAAATTGCTCACGATCCCCAAGATACGACCCAATGAGACTAGCAACCTTCCCTCGGACACCATAGTTCTCTAACTTCTCTAACAAAATTTTATGGGAAACCGTGTCAAATGCCTTCTTTAGGTCTAAGAATACACCAATGACTTTTTTTCCATTATCAATAGATTCATATATAGCTTTAGTAACCTCAAATATGGCATCACCAGTACTTCGTCCAGTTCTGAAACCGTACTGGTTATCTGCTAGTAAATTATGTTTGTTCATAAAATCAGTTATTCTAGTTTTTAGGCATTTTTCAAAAATTTTCGCTATATTACTTATAATGGCTATAGGACGGTAGTTTCCGATATCAGTCCTACGACCAGATTTATAAATTGGTGATATTATACTTCTTTTGAAAGCTGTTGGAAATTTACCATTTCGCATTGACAGATTGAAAACATATTCAAGCGGTGTCGAAATTTCCGAAGCCACCTGTTTAAGGGTACTCGCCCGCACTGAGTCCGGCCCCGGAGCCGCATTATTTTTCAGCAAAACAATTTGATTGATTATCTCTTTTTCTGTTATTGGTAATAGAAACATTGAATCCCCAATCCTTGAAGTACTGGAATCCCCTGAGAACTCAGACGTCTGGGTCTTTAGTTTCTCAGCCATTTCCGCACCGACATTGCAGAAATAAGAACACAAATGATTCGCAATTTCATGTTTGTTAGTAATTTCACGCTCGTTCAATTCAATTTTTTTTATTTTTGTGCGTTCTTTAACCTTCCTACCAGTTGCCTCATTCACAACCTTCCATACCTTTCCCAGATTCCCAGAGCTCTCATCTATTCTATTTTTATAGTAATTAACTTTAGCATTTCTAATTAAATTATTTACAACATTTCTGTATTTTCGGAGGCTTTCTTTGCGCTCCAGATCATTGAAATCTTTTTTGTATTCAAGGTATAGTCTCTCACGTTTCCTAACGGAAACCAACAGATCCGGTGACATCCATGGTTTGAGCGATTTATACTTTCTGTTAACCGATATATTTACTAAATCAGTTGATTCCTCCATATATCTTTCAAAAGTATTGAGAAAAATTCCCGTAGCTCGATCAACCGATTCGCTTCTAAAGAGTTCTTCCCAGTTATGTGTTTCAAGACTAGAGCGCAATTTTTCATGATCAACCTTTGTCCTCGTCAGCTTCACTCGCTCTCTTTCTTTATCTTTTGTGACTTCAGAATTATTTAGAAAGATCTTCAGAAACACAGGAAAATGGTCAGTGATATGATATTCGAGTACCTTAAAATCAATTCGGCTATAATCGGCCTGGGCTGTCCTGACAAAGATGTGATCTAGACATGAGTGACCTCTAGTCGGCAGATCAAGGTAGTTAATAAAATTATATTGATACATAATATTCAAATATTGGTTTGCATCTGGACATTGCAGATCCATAATATTAAAATTGATGTCACCCGTAAATATAGTAGTAATGTTTACACTTATGTGCTCCCTTAGGATCTCAGACAAATCATCTAAAAAAATTTTTTTGTCTGTTGATGGAGGGCGATACAGGGCAAAGACGTCATAATTAAATGATCGCACGGAACAAGCTATCTTCATGAAAGCAACCTGTTGTTTTTCAATCAATGTCACCGAATGCTCGACATGTGTTCTTATATAAGTGATAGTACCGTCATTTTGATTAAATTTTGACTTATTATAATAGGATACGTAACCTGGGATTTCAAATATATCCAAATCAATCACCTCCCAAGTCTCACAAAGAACCAAAATATCATATTTGAACTTAATTTGCTCTAGCAAAATAATGAAATCGTCAAAATTTTTTGTCACACTTCTTATATTTACCTGGCAGACGCTCACACAACAGTCACCATCTATTAAAGAAGCCTGATTGAACTCCTCTACTGAATTCAGTTTGGCAGCAAGAACCTCGTATCCACTCTCTGCTAG
This sequence comes from Adalia decempunctata, assembly GCA_951802165.1. Classification (NCBI taxonomy): domain Eukaryota; kingdom Metazoa; phylum Arthropoda; class Insecta; order Coleoptera; family Coccinellidae; genus Adalia; species Adalia decempunctata. Next base: position 28,888,833 of record OX637703.1, on the reverse strand, counting down.
AATTTCCACACCCTCAATTTTCTCCTAAGTTAGGGTTCCCCCAGAATTTAACAATAAAGCTTCCAATATCTTGTATACATGAAATTTAATAGAAAAATGCCCACTATAATAAAGAGAAGTACACACAGCAAAAAAAACCTCAACGATACAACTATAATGCATTGAGACATTCCATCGAAAATATGTTTACAATTTTACCGTTTACTTTAACGAATACTTTCCCATTTTTCGTCCAGGTATTGGTGATGGAAAATCGCTTCGAGGCTTCTTCCAATATTTTCACTCTTTCATAAGTGAGATCTTCTTTAAGCACCAGTCCAGATCCCTTTAACGATTTCTTGGTGTTGAAAATTTCATTTCTCTTCTTCTGATCAACCAATTTCAATAACACAATTCTTGGCTTTTTCTCCTTTATCTTCCCAACTCTATGACAGGCTTCTATATCTTCGGGCTTCAGTTCCAGTTGCATACGATCTCTAATTATTGATATGATATGGTGTTTCAAGTTTTCATTGGGCTTTTCCTCCAGTTTGAATATTCTGAGATTTCTTCTTCGCGAATATTGATCCATTATCTCATACTTTCTCTCGATCTTCTGAAACTTGTTCTCAAGTATTTCTAACTTCATCGTGAGATTAGCTTGTTGCTCGTTTACACTTGTCGCAATTGATTTCATTTCCTCCTGAACATCGTTTATTTTCTGTTCATGGGTTGTTATTGTTTTGGTTAAAATATCAAGCATCACTTTTGACACCTGTTCGGAGATAGTACGAATGAACGTTTCTTCCTTCCACAGCTGTTTTATGTTGACACTTACTAACCTGTTTATTTCTTCAACTTGATCTCTTGTCAAAGGCATATTAATTTTGTATTAATATATCGCAGGAAAAATTTAATGTTCAATAAAAACAGGGACTTTCTTCTCAGCCCTTCACGATGTATTACTTGAGATTCACTTTTCAATTTCACCTTAATTATAAATATTCCGGGAGAACACCACAGATGTCTACTCGCTCATGCAGACCAGATGAGGAAACTTTAAAAACTGCATGCTACGCAAATTTCCAGTCCTTGCTGACTTATGGACTCGTGTTCTGGGGGGGCTGGAACACAAGGGGAACGGGTATTTAGTGTACAGAAGAAGGCGATACGCACAATGTTTCGAATGAGCTACAGGACATCATGCAGGAACATATTCAAAGCGCAGAATATTCTTACCCTTCCCGGCCTTTATATATACTGAACTTTGCTCTTTATCCACGAAAATAAGAATTACTTCCAGTATTTTGAAAAAGGGAAGAACACAAGGAGAATGAATGCATACTTCTTTCCACCCCACAAGTTATCTCTCACAGAACATAACCCTATGTAAAGGCAATGAAACTGTTCAACTTTCTTCCAAAACACATAAGGGACATCAAACATTATAATAACTTTCGTAAACTACTTCACCGACTTATCATGAATACAGAACCTTATTCGATACCTGAATTTAAGTGTGGTTGTGAGCACTCCTATTTTTTTTCTTATATAGAAATATTTTTTTGTTGACTTGTTTTCTCTTTGTTGTCATAGATGATAATTTGAAAAATGAATGCATGTTATTATTATTATCATTATTTGCATGTAAACTTACTACAGAATACAATACAAAAGGATTGACACCTGCCTTAAACTATGATCTGGATGTGAATAAGTTCTGATGCCGAATGAGAAATTAGTATCATTGTACTGGAAAATCATTATAATCAAGTATCACTTTGAATTTGAAATCATAGTTTATTCTCAAAATGTAAAGTAGTAAATTCATCACTTCAACATCAGAATTTGGCCACTGAACACCACATCTCAAAATATCAGCTAAATACACGATATATTCACTAAAAATATTGTTCGCAGTTGTTTGGGGAACTCTCAAAACAATGACTTTTTCACGAACATTTTCAGTTTTATTAATACTGAAGTTATTGTCTCTTAAGCACTTCATTTATGGATTTTTCGGCCATGGCCCTCCTTTGGACGCCGAAATTTACAATAATCCCTTTATTAGTATTCCTATAACGTTGGCAAAAAAAATTTTTTTATTGATGACACCCCTGAAAGACTTCATGCCCCTCCCCTGAAAAACTGGCTGGATCCGCCAGTGTCTGGAGCCCTCTCCACCACTTTGAAGTGGTGAAATTTGAATTAACTTTCATTCTGGATTCTTTTTTTGTTTTTCAGATATGATGGATCAGTAGATGTAGCCACCGCTGAGTGTTATAATCCGTTGAGCAATACATGGATTCCCATAACGCCAATGGGAACAAAAAGATCCTGTCTCGGTATGTCTCGTCTCTGTAGAAAAAAAGAATTATTAAAGTTGCTGAATTTAATCCATCAAAAGTTATTTTGTCGCCTAGAAATAAGGCATCGATCAAGAAAACAACTTAAAATTCATTAACACACCAATATACAGGGTGTTAAGTAAACATGCGGCGAAAATTCAAGAGGTTATGTTTTTGGACTATTTCAAGGATATTTCATCCCTCGCTTTATTGCGAAGTTATAGGGCGAGAAACATTATTATTATTATTTGAACTGGGGTCGATTATGGGTCAGTTAGCCTTCCGGGAACTGCACCACATGGATCTTTAGTTCACTACCCTACTCATTCATTGAAACCCAAGGAGGTCGTCTATGGTGTTGACAAAATCGACAACATCCCTAGGAGCCATTGCCGTTATCTCGTGGGTATCCAGGACTGGTTTCCCCATATGAATGGTTCTTAGACCAGCCAGTTCTGGACACTTGCATACCATGTGTTCAGCTGTTTCTGCCTCTGATCCACAGAGTCTACAAATCTCGTCTGTTGACTTTCCCATACGGTACGCATTTAAACATTCCGTACTCGAGTTTGGCACCAAGCGCGAATAGCGCTCTGCCATTGGCCTGACGAACTCGAACTGAGAAACCAATCACACTTCGAATGCGAAACATAATCGTATAATAATAGGTGTAATAAGCGTAATTCAATTGAAGTTCGGTATTTATCATCTTATTCATCTAATTGAAAGTGGGATTATTCCAAGTGATGAATGAATCTTTACTGGTAATGTAGGTAATTTATATTCTGCAGCATCTAAATGGAATACTTTTGAGATGAAGAGTTATAAAGAAAGAACTTTTCAATTTTGAAGCAACGAAATGGAAACGTCTAGTTTGAATGGGGTACAATCATTTCGTACGTTTTCTAAACACGAAAATTCGATTAATTCAATCACTTTCCAACTTTCCATAAAAATCCAAGATACAATCTTGAGTATTATGGTGGGTTGGGTTGAAGTTCAGACTAAAAACATCTCTACCTCCCTTATTGAAAAATCAAATGGAGATGAGAATAGGTAATCAAAATGAAATAATTTGATCAACTGATATAACACGCGCGAGCAGAGTGAGGACATTAATACCTATAGTTTGATTTATTTTTATTCTTTCTTTATTGAACCTCTATATTATATGTGTAGGAAATCGTTGATACCGAAAGAAGTTATAAGCGATTTGAGTTATTTTTAAGGTTGTGAGTTTTCATAGGTTCTCGGCTTGTCTAGGGCTTGTTGAAAGAAACACAACTATTGCTGTTTTTTGTCTATATTTCGGACCGATTGGGTCCTTCGTCAAGACATAAGCAACTCGCTGTGAAGAAACCAGCTAAATAGCAGCTAATGTTCTGAAAAGGGAGCTAATAAAGGTCCGAAATATAGACAGAGAACAACAATAGTTGTGTTTCTCTCAACAAGCCCTAAACAAGCCGAGAACCTATGGAAATTCACGACCTTGGATGATACGGCTATACCCCTTGTATATTTTTTGTTTGTTATTTTTAAGTATAGATAGGTATTCCTATATGTATTCTAGATTTTTCAAGCAAGGAAAATACAGAAGAAAAACGACAGTGCAAGTGGGTAACGGTATTTTATGAAATAATCAAATATAATGAACATGAACATATATGCGGAGGAAATATTCAGTGGGATGATCCATGTTTAATAGCATTAGGCTGATCCCTTTTCACATTTTGTGAGAGATGTCCATGGCTCAGAGATGCCGTTTCGCATTCGAAGTGTGATTGGTTTCTCAGTTCCAGTTCGTCAGGCCAATGGCAGAGCGCTATTCGCGCTTGGTGCCGAACGCGAGTACGGAATGTTTAAATGCATACGGTACAGATGGTGTTTGTACCGACAGTGCCCTGTCAGCAGACCTACCATCACCCTAAGCTCAGCTCGTTACAGCTTTAGGAGCTTACTAGTATTCAGGGTGTCCCAAGTTCGAGTGCCAATTCGAAAAACAGAAGTTCTGGCCAATTTTCGATCACAGTTTTTGACACCAAATTTGAAACACCCTGTGATGATATTTATGGAATTCAAAAGATGCATGATCTTTCCACATTCTTCTACTTTGACGTTGTCAGAACGGTTCACACTCGGGATGTTCAAAATAAGAAAAATGAACTTAATACTGACTACGAATATTTGACTTTTTTTTTTCAGGTTTTTTTTTCGATATTTTGAAAACTATTCGAATGAATTTAATGGTTTTAACAGAAATGTATTCTGCATTGAATACATGATGATTGAGATATCAATATGGCCGCCAATGATAAACACGCGAATCTAAGCGCTCCTACGAAAAATTGCAAATACTGCAATTAGTGAAAAATGGACTAGAATGTGAAAAGTGCGAGAACCAATACCATCCCAGCTGTGGAAATCGTATAAAGCAATGCTGTGAAGTCGACTTGTTAACTTCGAGTGGAAAAATACCCGAAATATCAGTCGAAAAACCAGAAGTGGAAGTGAATGGAAATGTAGTTCAGGATAATAATTGGCTAACTACCAAAGTTTACTTCTTAAATAAACTTCTCAGGAAGCAGATGAGAAAAATTAAATTTTGAAGCAAAATAATTTTTTACTCTCACAATGCATATAAGAATTGGAACAAAAAATAACAGATTATGAAGATAAAAACAATAAACAAGGAAAAAACTTATTTCCGAAACGTCAAAATGAAATAACGAATACAAACCGAGGACAAGTTGAAATAAACAAAACAAACAGATCCAAAACACGTACTGGTACTCTAACTGGCGATCATCAAAGAACAGAGGAAGTCCAGACGACTGAAAATATGAATTTCAAAAACAAGGAACATGTAAATAGCGAACCAAATACCTCAGAAATACGCAAAAACAAGGTACCTATGTATACATAGGTACAACAAAGCGATCAATAAACACCAGGATCAAAGAACACAAGGCCAATTGCAGGCCGCGTGAAGTTGGCGAAAAGTTGGTGGAACAAATTCTGAAACCAAGCTCAATATTTAGTACTGAATTTGTTCTAATTTGTTCTGTATCAACCATCCCCAGCACCCTTATGGTTTTCGAGTTATTCGCATGTCTTTGATTTAGTGCTGACTTCACGCTCAGCACCAACATGTTCGAATTTGGAAAAAATTTTTATGTCAATAATTAGTCCCGAATTTGTTCCAATTTGTTCTGAAGAAAATTCTCCGATATCATTTTTCGTTAACGAGTTATTCACATTCGTAACATTCGGTGGTGACGTCACACCCAGCTCCAAAGCTTTTTGTTCTTCAAGAAATTCGAAGAAATTTTGATGCAAATATTTAGTACCCAATTTGTTCCAATCAGTAAAAGTTGTTTGGTTGAAAAACCATTGTTGGTTTTCGAGTTATTAACAATTGTTTTGAGCGAGCGTGAAGTTAGCGAAAAGTTGGTGGAACAAATTCTGAAACCAAGCTCAATATTTAGTACTGAATTTGTTCTAATTTGTTCTGTATCAATCATCCCCAGCACCCTTATGGTTTTCGAGTTATTCGCATGTCTTTGATTTAGTGCTGACTTCACGCTCAGCACCAACATGTCCGAATTTGGAAAAAAATTTTAATGCCAATATTTAGTCCCGAATTTGTTCCAATTTGTTCTGAAGAAAATTCCCGATATCATTTTTCGTTAACGAGTTATTCACATTCGTAACATTCGGTGGTGACGTCACACCCAGCACCAAAGCTTTTTGTTCTCCAAGAAATTCGAAGAAATTTTGATGCAAATATTTAGTACCCAATTTGTTCCAATCAGAAAAAGTTGTTTTGTTGAAATACCATTGTTGGTTTTCGAGTTATTAACAATTATTGTTTTGAGCGAGCATGAAGTTAGCGATAAAGTTTTAAATTATCACTTTTTTTTTCAACATCTATTAGTACTCAATTTGTTCCAATTTCTTCTAAAAAGAACGAATCAATATCATTAGGTATTAGTTTTCCAGATATTAAGGATTTACGACGATTTGATTACGTCACAATAGGTGTAGCTTTGAATCTCCATTCGAGACCATACCACTGAATGCAGATTTGGATTCAGGACCAATTCGTTTCTTATTCTCGCTTATTAAATTGTTAGGAAATAATTATTTATATCAACAGCTTCTAAATTTGTAGTTTCCGTTATTTGGACTCAGTGAAATCCTTTTTATACGGAGGCAATTTTTCAGATTGAAGCAAATTATTCAGTTAGATAAATCGTCTGTTATACAGGGCGAGTCTTCGACCTGAACATATAAAGGGTGTTTCAAATTGCGTGGTTTTTTCAAGAATGAATGGAATATAGATGGCGCATTGAATTCGTCTTGGTATATTGGCATTCAAGAAGTATGATGATGACATTTATAAAAAAGGCTTCGTACGAGTGTATCGAACTGACAGATATTCGTGACACGATATCTGTTTCTGTTGACAATATGAACCAAGTTCAACATTTTGCCATTTTTTAGAAGTGGAATTTCAATATTCTTGCCGTAACCGATGTATTGAATTTCTGGGGGTAGGAATTCCGTAGTATCTCTTACTTTTCACATTTTTCCTAATCCACACCAGTGCTCAATCTCAATGCTTTGAAATCTACATGCAAGGTACGATTTTATGTCGGCGTTTCTTTGTATCGTAGAGATCAAAGTGCCGCGAATGCGTATATAAAGATAGGAGCGACTGCGCCCGGCGCATGTTCGTTTGATCTGCGACGTTTTCCTTGAGCTATCGGTGTGAAAAAGTCACATACCGTGCAGGAATCGAACCTGCAGGTATGTGACTTTTTCCGGAATTTCAAAAATATTCAATTGTCTGCATGCCGTTATTTCTTTCCTTAGTTATCATTTATGAGAAAAAATAAGTCATTGCGGCCATCAAAACGTATTCCTCCACAAACACAAACTGATCCTGCTCTAAAAGACGTGCTTTCAAGTATGCAACTCTCATTGTATCGTTGATTTCTTTCCCTCCATACCAATGCCTGCAATTTTCAAAATTCCATTTTCTTTCTTCTCTTGCCCACTGCAATCTGCACGCATGCTGCTGCGCCGTCAATCTAGGATGTCTAGCTGGTCTTCTAGACCTCAAATTAACAGCATGCAATCTTCTTCTACTTAACTGTTTGTCCACTAATTATTATCCCAGTTTCTTGTCTAAAGACACTGTTAATTCGGGAAGCCGTGAATGTCCGATTTATTTTTGCCGTGACAACTAAAAAGCGGTCTTCAGCTTCAGTTGCTGCTCGTTCTCGTCCTCCTTCATACGTATAGACAGCAGATCCTGTTCTAAGAAACCGATTCCAAGCTTTACTAACTCCACTTTGTGCCGCTGAGCGGCTTCTTCTTGCGACAAACCAGGAAGAGCAAATTTTTTTCTCAATAAATCAATTGTGTGAGTTGCAAAATCAGGTGTAGCGCCATCCTTTTGAAACCAAATGTCCTCTAGATCAATATTCATTAAATCAGGCCACATAAATTCGATTATCATCCGACGGTACCCAACACCATTTCACAGAACGCTGATTCTCTTAAAATAATTCAACAATTTCAACGCGTTGTTGTATAGTGTACGAAGCCGTTCTTATAAATGTCATAAATCAACTTCTTGAATGCCAAAATACCCAGACGAATTCAATGCGCCATCTATATTTTATTTATTCTTGAAAAAAAACACGCAATTTGAAACACCCTTTATATGTTCAGGTCGAAGACTCGCCCTGTATAACAGACGATTTATCTAACTGAATAATTTGCTTCAATCTGAAAAATTGCCTCCGTATAAAAAGGATTTCACTGAGTCCAAATAACGGAATCTACAAATTTAGAAGTTGTTGATATAAAAAATTATTTCCTAACAATTTAAAAAGCGAGGATAAGAAACGAATTGGTCCTGACTACGACTCTGCATTCAAACGTGATAAAAGCGGCTGCGTGCGGCGCATGATCAAAGAGACAACGGCTCTCTTCATGTTTGATTTATGACCAATTACAGATAGCTTTGTATGAGCCAAAACTGCCGACAGTGGTATGTTCTCGAATAGAGATTCAAAGCTACACCTATTGTGACGTAATCAAATCGTAGTAAATCCTTAATATCTGGAAAACTAAGAATGAAATTGATTCGTTCTTTTTAGAACAAATTGGAACAAATTGAGTACTAATAGATGTTAAAAAAAAAGTGATAATTTAAAACTTTATCGCTAACTTCACGCTCGCTCAAAACAATAATTGTTAATAACTCGAAAACCAACAATGGTATTTCAACAAAATAACTTTTTCTGATTGGAACAAATTGGGTACTAAATATTTGCATCAAAATTTCTTCGAATTTCTTGGAGAACAAAAAGCTTTGGTGCTGGGTGTGACGTCACCACCGAATGTTACGAATGTGAATAACTCGTTAACGAAAAATGATATCGGAGAATTTTCTTCAGAACAAATTGGAACGAATTCGGGACTAAATATTGGCATAAAATTTTTTTTCCAAATTCGAACATGTTGGTGCTGAGCGTGAAGTCAGCACTAAATCAAAGACATGCGAATAACTCGAAAACCATAAGGGTGCTGGGGATGATTGATACAGAACAAATTAGAACAAATTCAGTACTAAATATTGAGCTTGGTTTCAGAATTTGTTCCACCAACTTTTCGCTAACTTCACGCTCGCTCAAAACAATTGTTAATAACTCGAAAACCAATGATGGTATTTCAACAAAACAACTTTTACTGATTGGAACAAATTGGGTACTAAATATTTGCATCAAAATTTCTTCGAATTTCTTGAAGAACAAAAAGCTTTGGAGCTGGGTGTGACGTCACCACCGAATGTTACGAATGTGAATAACTCGTTAACTAAAAATGATATCGGAGAATTTTCTTCAGAACAAATTGGAACAAATTCGGGACTAAATATTGACATAAAAATTTTTCTCAAATTCGAACATGTTGGTGCTGAGCGTGAAGTCAGCACTAAATCAAAGACATGCGAATAACTCGAAAACCATAAGGGTGCTGGGGATGGTTGATACAGAACAAATTAGAACAAATTCAGTACTAAATATTTAGCTTGGTTTCAGAATTTGTTCCACCAACTTTTCGCTAACTTCACGCGGCCCCAATTGCAGACTGGGTCATTCAGAGAAGTCCACCGTCGCAGAGCACCTATTGAACAACACAAATCACGCCATTGAATTCGACCAAACCCAAGTGTTATGTACCACCACCGCTTACTACCCCAGTCTTTATAGAGAGGCAATTGAAATACACAAACACCAGGAAAACTTCAATAGATCCGAAGAAACACTCAAAATTAACAGAGTATGGGTACCTGTGCTCACAAACACAAGTACACTTCCTCACAAGAGAAATCGGGTAGATGATGAGAATACCAGTATCGACCAATCAGGCGCCGGAACGAGTCCTCAGCCGGAGGAAGCCAGCCAAACAGACGCAGGCGCGGGTCCCGACCGTCTAGCCTACGCAAGCGCTATTTATAGCCTGCGCCCTCGTCAAAATCGGATAGCTCAAGTATAAGAGAGAAATAATTCCTGAAGATGCCAGACACTCGATCTGGCGAAACGTCGAAATCTAATAAACCACGCCGGCCGAAATGCTCGAAACAAGACCAGATATCATCAAACGATGGCCGCGAAAGCCTCAACAAATTCATTGCCAAGATATCATCAGAGATTCCAGAGTGCTTGTTCATATGTCTGACTGAACATTGGAAAGATCTGCAGGAATTGCAGAGCATTGGAATACCACACTTCAAGTTAGCAACAAGCTACTGCCGTGAAAAAGGGGAGCATGGGGGTGTGGCCATTTATATTAGAAAAAACCTACAATATTCTATCAACCACCTGCCACCACATAGAAAAATTAACAATTAAAGGGGAATGTGAATTTGCATCGATAAATAGTAGGATGCTTGGAAATACAATTTCATTATGTTCTGTTTACCGTCCATCAGGCAAACCAACAACTACCTTTCTCAATAAAATGGAACAAATCTGTGACATGATGTTTGATAACAAGAAAATAATGTTTGTTGCCGGAGAGTTCAACATCGATATGTTATCTAATACGAAGAATAGTAATGAATTAATTTCTCTAATGGAAACCTACACCAAATAATTTTTGAATCTACTAGTGAACAACCCAGCTGCATAGATAACATATTTTGTTACGGGATCAAGGCATTTTGGAGAAGAAGAAGAATGGTAGATGGAAGTCACATTTAAGTTAGTTGCGCATCACGAATTTAGGAACCAAAAAAAGAAACCGGTTCTCGAATGAGAAAAAAATTACGCCATTATTCCTCACTTTTCTTAGTCTGGTTAGACGAATTCACGCTTCTGCGGATTTAATTTAAAAAATTCTACAAATTTTCTGGAAGTTTGGTTGTTGGAAAATACCATTTCGAGAATCGAAATTCGCTGCAATTGCGGATATTTTGTTTTCAACACCATTATTTCTTCAAAAGTAGAAACATTCACATCGAGGCCACACGACATCTTTGGTAAGGGGAAATAAGTCTTTTGGCATTCAATGACGGTTTTTCAACAGAAGATAATACTTTTAGGCCTTTTTAATTTGTTGACTACAATTTCACGAAAATCGGTATCCATTGACCGAAGTCACCTAGACGGTTGGATCCCGGCGAGAGGCCGGAGGTTTCATTCATTGCCCTGCCAGCGAGAACGACGACGTGGGCCAGATTCACTCACACACCGAGCCCGTTCACCTTTCAGTGTGAGGGAGGATAAAAGGTATCGCTACCTTGAGATTATCTTGATCTTTAATTGTCGATTGGTTAATTTCTTGTAAACTCATACTTTACTGCTGATTTTCATTCAATATCACATTATTCATTTATTAACACCCTGATACTAACCCGATTGTCAATTATAGTCACATATTGGATTATCATTCCTTTCCAATTAAAAACACATTCAAGAACTTGCAGAAAAGATCAGACATTTGAGTTTCATTTTGAAAATCACCTTACAACCCACGACCTTTTTGTTGCCCTCTACTGTTCAGTAATAAAGTAAATGAATAAATAAAACGAATAAATAAATTAAGGAATTGGTAAAGACAAGGTAACAAAGAATTTGGCGCCCAACGGGTTATTTTGTCGATCTTTTCTGTGATTTCAGGTGTTTACATTTCTGGTTTGTTATCTTATTTCACTTTGAGTGTTGATCGTTAATTTACTTTCGGAATTGAAGGTTGACATTTGACATTTTGGTACATTTGAACTATCTCTGAAAATTGTATGATGTGTGAAATTTGAGCTATTGTTTGGAATTTGATATTTTTGAACTAAAACAAATTTGATTTACGGCTATCTTCGAACTATTAGTGTGTTGAATTATTTTGGTGGATGCGCTATAGGGCATCCACACAATTCACTGATTATTGCATACATTTCCGATAAAAATATTGGTGACTTTTGATACTGTATCTTGTATTCTCATCTAGTTTTGATTCTCTCTTTGATTGATTTCGAGAGGTGGACGAGCTCGATTGTTTGAGGGAATAATTTGACATTTATTTTTCTCCGACTTTGATTGGAAGTTCAATTCCTTAATTAGTTAATTGAATTAATTCCTTAAATTTTTTTTGCGTGGGGAGGGGTTCATTTTTATTTTTATTTTTTTTTCCATATTAAGAAAATGGAAGTCAATAGGCTTTTAGGTGATGAAATTACTTATGAATTATTAATTAGAGGTTTACCTACTGATAGTAACGTTGATGGAAAAAGGAAATTATTGAGAGAAGCTCTGAAGAGGGAGAAATCCGGTGAGGAATTTCCCTCGGGTATAATTAAATTAGATCCTTTATTTGAAATTAATACATGTGCCGGTAAATTATGCGATTTAGAGGAGAACATCAAGAATTTCGATGGAGGAAATAGGACAAATGAATGCAAACGAATTTCGTCACGACTTTTGCATCTGGATTCACGACTCAGGAGGCTTTCTTGCGAGGATACCAACATTGATACGGAGATTTCAAACTTGTTGGACTGGTGCGAGAGATTGCTTTCTGCACTTCTAAAGGCCAACGAAGAGGCTCCTGCCAGTCCCAAACCACCTTTGCCCAGGAAACCTTCACTTATAGATATGCCAGTTCCTTTACTACCCGAAATTGTTTCAAAAGAAAGGGGCGATCATCGGATAACTGATGCGATTGATTCAACACACAACGAGGAAAAAGTGTCACCCAGTAAAGTATCAAGACTACGACAGTTCTTCGAGACTGGTCACAATTCATCCTTAATAGATCTGGACGAAGAAAACGGGTCATTTAGAAACCCCCACATTTCGCAGTATGCAGAACGAAGATGCAAACCCAAGAATGCACACCCGATCACTGGATTGGAGGACCAATTTTCAAGAATGGCCAATTCGTCAGGATGCTCCAATGCACATGAACGGAATACTCAGTTCATGGAAGAACCTATGACAGGGAGGTCACGATGGGCTCTGGAAAGAAGCCCTTCTTCTTTACAACCTCAGACAGTTTCTGTTATCAGTCAGAACGGCGATGGAAACTTTAACCAAGGTTTCGATATTAGTCGTTGGAGACTTCAATATGATGGATTATCTAGTGTGAATGGGTTTTTGGAACGGATCGAAGAATTGAGGATCAGTAGAGGAGTGTCGAAGGAACGTCTCTTGAGATCTGCACCAGAACTCTTCACAAAGGATGCACTTTTGTGGTACCGAATGGGAAATTTTCGGTCGTGGGACGATCTTGTTGGGAAGTTGCGTGAGGCTTTTCAGCCCCATGACTATGAATTCACCTTGTGGGAGGAAATAAGGAATAGGACACAAGGAGCCCAAGAACGAGTAGTCAACTATATTTCAGTGATGGAGAATCTATTCAAGAAGTTATCCAGCGTCCCAACCCAGGTGAAGAGAGTACAGCTGATTAGGAGGAATATGCTACCATATATTCAAACTGCCCTTTCTCTCACCAAGGATCTGGATGATGTAAGTGATCTATGTAGGTTGGCAAGGCACATTGAAGAGACAGAAACTCGAGTACGTCAGTTTCGCCCACCACCATCCCCCAACAATAGGTCAATGGTCGAACCTGACTTCGCCTATAAGAAACCATTACTGCCGGTTTTTACGAACCCTATCGATGTACAGGCCCAACAGGTGCTACAAGTTTGTTCAGCATCGCCTTATCAGGATCAGTCGGCTCCAGCTCTTTGTTGGAATTGTAATTCAGCAGGTCATAAATTCAAGAAATGTAAAGAAGCTAGGAGAATCTTCTGCTTCAGATGTGGGATGAATCAGGTAACTTCCTTGTCGTGTCCACGTTGTTCAAAAAACGGGAAACGAACTCCTGCTCAGTGAGTCACCTGGCAGGAGAAAATTTTGAAGACAACACTGATGAACCTTTACGAATTGGAGTTCTCAACTATATTTTAGCCCATGCTCGAAACGATAAACGTCCGTATTTATCAGTTTCTATATTTGGAAAGGAGATTCTGGGTTTACTGGATAGTGGAGCTTCCCGAACAATACTCGGTGGTCCAGGTTGGAACATCTTCAGAAATTTTTGCAACATCGACGAGAATCTCCGAACTCCATGTGTTGTGGCCTCAGGGGAGACATGTAAGAGCCTTGGCACGGTAACGATACCAATTCGACTTAGGGACCAAACACGTCTAATGGATATACTCGTGGTACCTTCTGTTACCCATACACTAATTTTAGGAATCGATTTCTGGACAACTATGAAAATAATTCCTGATCTGTTCAGCGGAGAGTGGCATTTTCGTGGGGACGAAGTTATCGCCACACTGGATAGTTCTTCTGGGATCAAGGACCTCGAGTCTCTTACGGAGGAACAAACAAGGATTCTGAAATCCGTTGTGGATAAGGCCTTCGCAGCTCAAGGAGTTGAGATGGGGTGTATTAAGAACGTAGAACACGTTATTCGCACCAAATCTCCCCCAATAAAACAGAGGTATTACCCCCTATCACCTGCAATGCAACGAATCGTGAACCAAGAACTGGACGATATGTTACGAAAGGGTATTGTAGAACCTTCCACATCTCCCTGGTCGTCTCCAATTGTCATGGTGAAGAAGAAGGATAAGTGGAGATTTTGCGTGAACTATAAACAACTCAACGCTGTGAGTATTCCCGATGCTTATCCTATACCCTATGTGTCTTCGATTTTAGATAGGCTCAGGGATGCTAGATATTTGACCACACTCGAGGTGAAATCTGCTTATTGGCAGATACCGGTGGCCAAGGAATCCCGACCGATGACAGCATTTACTGTGCCCAACAGGGGACTTTTTCAATTTCGTCGTATGCCCTTTGGACTGCACGCAGCACCAGCCACTTGGCAAAGAGCTATCGATGCGATATTGGGACCAAGCTTTGACAATTACGTTTTCGTCTACCTCGACGACATAATAATATGCACCTCTTCTTTCGAAGAACATATTGGAGTTCTTCGCGATGTGTTGGAACGTATTAACGAGTCTGGACTTACACTAAATAGGGAAAAATGCCTATTCTGTAGAGCAGAACTAAAGTACCTGGGATATGTAATAAACAAACACGGGTTGTTGGTAGACCCAGAAAAGGTAGAAGCCATCACTAAAATCGGCCAACCGCAGAGGGTATCTGATGTGAGAAGAATTGTTGGAATGGCTTCGTGGTATCGAAGGTTCATACCATCATTTTCTACGTTAGTTTCACCACTGACGCGCTTAACGCAGAAGAATATTCCTTTCGAATGGAACTCGGATTGTGAAGCAGCTCTTCAGAAAATAAAAGAATGTCTCATTTCAGCACATATTCTGAGTTGTCCGGACTTTTCAAAACTATTTATGGTGGAGACCGACGCAAGTGACTATGGCATTGGCGCTATTCTCTCCCAGCGACATAATGATGGAGATCACGTGATAGCCTACCTCAGCAGGTCTCTAACCAAAAACGAGAGAAAATATTCTACAACGGAAAAGGAATGCCTGGCCGTGTTATTCGCTGTAGAAAAGCTAAGGCCGTATCTTGAAGGTACCAGATTTATGGTAATCACGGATCACTACTGTCTCAAGTGGTTGTATAACATCAAAGATCCCACTGGAAGAATTGCTCGATGGGCACTCCGTCTGCAGGCTTATGACTTCGAAGTCGTTCACCGAAAGGGAAAAGAACATTTAGTCCCAGACGCATTGTCAAGAGCTGTTCCTCGTATTGATGTGATTGAAACCCTACGTGACCCAGATGGGTCTGTGTCAACGTCAGACAAATGGTATAATGCTATGTTTGCTAGGATTGCCAAATCACCACAAACTTATCCCCTTTGGATGGTCGAAGACGGAAAACTTCTAAGACATGTTTCGCACCGATATGTCGATTTGGGAGAATCGGAATGGCTGATCGTTGTACCCCGAGAACAAAGAAATAAAATTATTGAAGAACACCATGACCCCCCAACATACGGACACTTGGGCGTTTCAAAAACACTGAGTAGGATAACTCAAAAATACTACTGGCCTAAGCTACGAGCAGACGTGGCCCGTTACATTCGCCGTTGTTCAATTTGTCAACGCATAAAACCAGAACAAAAGAAGCCGATTGGTCAGATGTTATCTAAACAAGCAACAACGACACGACCTTGGGAACTTGTAAGTGTGGATTTGGTGGGCCCTCTGCCAAAAACAACCACAGGGTATTCATACTTTCTGACAGTCTTGGATTGTTTCAGTAAGTTCATACTATCCTATCCCCTTCGAACAGCTACAGCTCTTAACGTCGCACAGTGGGGCAGAATGCCTTGAAACCTGGCATTAAATCAAAAATTAAAAATGCATATTTTCATACCGCCATTTGTCGAAGCGACAGATCACTACCGTAAGCGACAAAAAAGCACAATACTAACCTTTCCTGATCCTCACTGCGCTCCCGACAGCTCTTCTTTGTAGCAATTTTTTGGCCAAATCGAGACGCCTGCAAAATTTTTCCGTAATTGTTGTAGTTTTACAACGTCACTCTGTTAACAGATCACTATTGTTACGAGTTTTTTTTATGGCAGCTTCAAGTTCAGGTATGTGTAGATAATTTAAGAACTTTGGATGAATAAAAACTTACATAGAATAATAATTAATTCTTGTTGATGTTGTCTATGATTGAATCTTTAAATTTTTATCGTATTCTCAGAATCATGAAGGTTTTCCGTTATGTTCCAAGGCCGTCCAAAGTTTGATATTTACATGTCTGCGAAGCTTGATCCATGCTCATTTCAGAATCATGAAAATTTGTTGCCCATATTCTGCCTTTTTTCAGAAAAATCAATTTTAGACAGCGAGGTGGGCACTCATTTATAATCGATTATTTCTTTAAAATTTATTTCTCCTTTAGTAACGACTTCGAGCGCAATGATTTTTAAAGGAAAAAAGCTCATAGATATGATGAGGAGTTGCGGAAACAGTTAAATTGAAAAAAAATTGATTATTTGAACGAAGAAATGAAAAAAAAACGTACGAAATGTAATGCAGAGCAGGAAAAGGAGCTTCTGAAAAAAAAATTATATTTGAAGGAAGAGTATGATTCCCGTTACACAAAAGCATGAAGAATGGTTGTACGTTTCCAAAATTACAAAAAAGAATGACTGGAGAGGTCGAATTCGTTTCCTAGTATAACTGAGAAAAGGCTTGGTCGTCCTGAAGTTACCTTTGATGATCGCTCAGAGAGATGAGAAAACAAAACGGTTTAAACCTTAAGAACTTAAGGATACGACTCACGTATCTGTATTGACATATGCAACAAAGATGAGTCTGAGGTCATTCTAAGGTACATGCATCAAAAATTCTTCATGAAATGAATAACTTCTACGTCTCCAAAACGGGCCACTAAATATAGAAATGCCTTTATATCTTTGTTGGACTCACAACCAAAATCTATGCCTGGCTAAGATGCTCTAGAGTCTAGCTGTTTTGATAACAGCAAAGTTATCTCAACATCAATATGGAGCTGTGAGGGATAGTGCTCCTCAAATATTCCCTTCGTACAAGACTGTCCAAGCAGAAAAGAAGCTCTGCTATCCAAATAATATATACGTGTTACAGAAACTGTTGCCTCCGTCAAGGGCAGATTTACGAGGGTGGGTGTACGAGGGGTAACTACCCCCAATAATTATCGAAGACCTTAGAAAAAGGTGGCGCACATACAATATTTCATACATTGTGCACCTGATTTAATGGTTTTCAATCGTTATTACCCTGCCTCAAGATCGTTCTTAACCCTCCCATAAAAACAGCTATATCCGCCCTTGGCTAACGTCCCACTACAGAATGTATTTGAGAAGAAGACTTGGAGTCATCAGAATATTCCAGTGTTTCCGATTTATCCGATATAATGAATCGAAATCATCATCCAAAAGGTCTTTAATTGTGTTATGATGTGTGATTACATTAATTCAGATGTTAATAAATATTTGTAATATCCAAATTAACATATAAAATAATTATATATTCTATTTTTAAACTAAACAAACACCTAAATATTTAATGCCAGGTTTCAAGGTATTCTGCCCCACTGTGCGTCGTACGGATCTTGGAGGATCAGATATTCCTCGTTTATGGCGCTCCGAAAAGAATCATCATGGATAATGGTAGTCAGTTCGCCAGTAGAATCTTCCCAAGGTAACAAGCGCCCTGAGATCGTCTAAACATGAGGTCACCGGAGTTACTCCGAACCTTATAAATTTTGGCCGAGAAATTTATTTAAATGGTGCCGAGGGTGACAACGCTCAGAGTTTTCGGATTGATAAATCTGTGGCCCTGCGAAAGCTCTTCGAAGATGTAAGGGAACGACTAAAAATTTCCTATGATAGAGCACGGAAATATTATAATCTTCGTCATAGAGATGAGAGATTCAAGGTAGGAGACGTAGTGTGGAGGAAGAACTATGTTCAGTCGGATGCAGCTAGATACTTTTCATCGAAACTTGCACAGAAGTTTGTGGGACCATTCAAGGTAAAGAGAATTGTTTCGCCCTGGACGTACGAGTTGGTTGATGATATGGGTAAATCAGTTGGGGTGTGGGGTGCCAAGGATGTTAAGTCCAGACCCCCAGATGACGAGGAAGATGTTTCTCAAAATTGAAAATATTTTTTTTTGGTCTGTTTTGTGGAGTGGTGTCTTTATTCGACAAAAGTTGTGTCGCAACTTTCTACAGGTTGGGGAGGTGTTGTTACGGGATCAAGGCATTTTGGAGAAGAAGAAGAATGGTAGATGGAAGTCACATTTAAGTTAGTTGCGCATCACGAATTTAGGAACCAAAAAAAGAAACCGGTTCTCGAATGAGAAAAAAATTACGCCATTATTCCTCACTTTTCTTAGTCTGGTTAGACGAATTCACGCTTCTGCGGATTTAATTTAAAAAATTCTACAAATTTTCTGGAAGTTTGGTTGTTGGAAAATACCATTTCGAGAATCGAAATTCGCTGCAATTGCGGATATTTTGTTTTCAACACCATTATTTCTTCAAAAGTAGAAACATTCACATCGAGGCCACACGACATCTTTGGTAAGGGGAAATAAGTCTTTTGGCATTCAATGACGGTTTTTCAACAGAAGATAATACTTTTAGGCCTTTTTAATTTGTTGACTACAATTTCACGAAAATCGGTATCCATTGACCGAAGTCACCTAGACGGTTGGATCCCGGCGGCGTATTGGCATTGTTTACTACGGTGCAACGCATACATGGTGTTGCACCGCGGTATAGAATGGCTGAACCAATGCTCTATCTACCCAGACATATCTTACTACGTCTCAGCGCAGCGGAGTCTTCAGGGCGTTCTGGCGTAGTAACTAATGTACAACTATTGTTTTATTATGGATAATTTGGATACGCGCCTATTCTCGGATCATTGTTTACCGCGTTCCAACTCAACTACGTTCAAATTTGCTTTCTTTCGCAATTTTGCGACCCGCGTTCATAAAGAAAACAATAATATTCTATCGCCAAAAATAGTTTATTGAACCACACTAAAATAAAAAAAGAGTAATATATCGAAAATAAATAAAATAATACATAAACATAACGTAATTCATAAAAATAATAATAGTATAAATGGGAGTATCACTGAAAACAACTACATAAAATGCAAAATCAACCAAAGTAAAATCCTAGTGTGCATTTCCATGTGATTTTGCATTTGGTCTATTAAGATCTATATTTTTCTTCAGAGATCTTTGCCTTTTAGGATTTTTTGTCGTTTCTTTGTTGGATGGCCTACCAGCTTGAATGCGTTTTGCGCCGCATGATAAACCACGTCTAATTTTTCTTCGGCTCAAAGATGTTGGCTGAACAGAAATGTTCTTTTTTCGTGGGATATTTTTCGATGAATGAATAAAATTTAATAAATCGGATGGTGTAACGATTTTGTTCAAAGTCTGATTGAATTTTTTCATGGCATTAACCATATCAACCGTTTTATTTTCTCCGGCTATTTTAGTAATGCGTTCCAAATTATTTTTTAGTTCTGCTGCAGCTGCGGAATATTTTTCTCCAAAATTTGTTTCATTGGCATTCTCAGTGTTAATTGGTACTACAGAAAAATTATCTTCTTGGGTAGGAACATTGCTTCTTTGCTTTGTAGTAGTTGGCGAGTCATTTTCTATACCCACATCAGTAGACATGTCGTCATAAAAGTCCGAGGAAATGTTCTCTCCGAGAGCTAATTTTGCTAATTCTTTTCTGTCTTTAGCGTTTATTTGAATACAGGTCCTAAAAGTGATGCCATACTTATTTTGTATGGCGCAAAGGTGCTTACAAAACCTTCCACCCTGTCCAAAAACGCAGTCGCAAAATGCAATGTCTACATATGCAGTATAAAACATGTTATCATCTGTTTCTGAAGATACTAAAAAGGTATTTTCGTCGACTCTTTCAACAGAGACATTAGCACAATGTGACATTTTTCTATAGAGTATTTCATTCTTTGTGTTCCGGAAATTGGCAAATGACAGCAAGTGGCGCCTTTGATAGGACTCGAAAACATTGGCAACGAAATCCACCAAGGCACAAGCATTGAACGCTTTACATCTTTGTAGAACAATGTCTTTAAAAATGCGAATAGAAGCTTCTACATAATTGTTCGTATTATTTCCTCGTGTTAATAAATTACTTCTATATGCCAAAGACCACTCTTCCCTTCGATCCCAATAATTGGCTATATGAGCTTGAATATTATCATATTTTTTAAAAATGTAATCATTTAGAATATGATCATGATTTTCACAAATCTCTTCAATGGAATTCGAATACAGAATTTTTCTAAATAATAACATAATATGTCTTCTATCATCCTTTAAAATACCATGATGACTAACCCATAACCATCGCCACATAGCCTGGCAAACATGAAAAACGCATAAAAGTCTACGGGATTCGGGAAAAACATTTTTTAATGCATTTCGTTCGGCAGTGGAGTCGTCAGTCATAAATATTATTGGAAAGCCAAAACCACCAAAACTTTCCTTAGGTAAGGTGTCACGTAATAATTGAAACGATGCCGTGTAATTTTCCTCCGATTGTTCAGTATGAAGAATGCAGGCCAGAGGTACTGCACCAACTTTAGTAGCCCCAAAAAAGAACGTGACATAGGAATTTGTTTGGTCGCATGAACCACTGGAGTCTACAAAAACTATCTCATGACTAAATAAGTGCGTATGGGCTCTCATCATAATTGGTGTTAAAACAATGACGATTAAGGGATTTTCTTGAATAACGACGGTGATACCCATTGAGGAATATAATTTCTGTTTATTTTTCAACGCAGCTATAACATCTGAATGTTCACGACCACCGAAGTGTTCCTCTCTAAAAAAAATCACAAAAATTACAATGTTGATTGTATACTGACAAGAAATTTATACAAACCTCCATTTAGAGTACATATGCTTCACTTGTCGCTCAGTTGGATTGATCTGTGCATTTGCAAGAACAACTGGTATTTCACTTTCATTATTTTCATTTTCTAATTTTATTTCATGATATCCTCTCGCTGCAGAGGGTGTCATACCGTCTTCAAAATATTTGAAAAATATTTCTTGGGTTTCAGGTGACATTCGTAAATAACTGTATGCCTCCCCTACATTAATTTTATGCGAATGATTATAATTTATCTGAAACAAAGTATTGTTATCGGACAAGACAATCGGCAGCATCGCTATATCAAAAATATTGGAATGGTTTCGATGCTGTGTGGCACGTAGCACCGTCTTGTTAAAAATAAACATCAATATCTTCCAATTCCGGCCATAAAAATTGACGGAGAATCGACAAACGTGTTTTTTCTTCGACACTTTCGGCGACAGCAGCAAAATTTTCAGTTGTCGATTTCGACTTTTTACATAACTAACTAGTCCCAACAACTCAAAATTTTCCTCTTGTTTCATTATTGCCGGCCGAGAAGGTGCTTCACGACGACCCAAAAGGGTTTTGGTTTTGCGAACCGCGACTGCAAAAATTTCACCATTTCTGTAGTGAACTTCAACAATTTCAATGCGATGTTGAAGCTTGTATCGTTCCATTTTAGTAATTGCTCAGTTTTTACTTGCCAAATGTCCAAAAATGATAGCTGCCCAAATAGCAGGCTATTCGAAATGAAAAGTCTTATTGGAAAACCCTTCATTATACATTTTACAATAACCTGAAGAAGGTACTTACTTGTATACAGGGTGTTTGGTAATTCGACGTGAACCTTGGGAAGGGATATACTAGACGTCATTTGCAGTGAATTGCGTCGAGTAAAGCATGGTCCGAAAATCTATGGTTACGAAGATATAGCGATTTTTCAACTTTTTTGAAATTTTTTGCTTCGTTATCGAAAATAATTAATTTTGTGAAAACTACTCGACTCTAAATATTCAATGAATATTTTTTTGAAAGCTGAGGAGATAGTCCTCATTTCTTGCGAAAAAGTATTCACTAAAAATTCAGATAACCCGAGATATACAGGGTCATAAATGGCTGCACCTGTTTTCCCCACAAAATCTTGATAAAACAATTGAGAATTACTCGAAAGAAATATTATGAACTTGGTGTACAAATGTAAGGAAAAACTTCCCTGATTCATCAGCTTTCCAAAAAGGTACATATGTCAATAATTCCTTCATGCAATCAAAAAATATGGCCGGAAAACCAAGCAGACAACCGACTTTTTCGAGTCATTTAGTGATCGAACCATGGCCCGCTTACGGCTTACGAATCACGCCAAGTGAAATAAAGGATAATAGGATATCTGAATGACTCGAAAAAGTCTGTTGTCTGCTTGGTTTTCCGGCCATATTTTTAGATTGCATGAAGGAATTATTGACAGATGTACCTTTTTGAAAAGCTGATGAAACAGGGAAGTTTTTCCTTACATTTGTACACCAAGTTCATAATACTTTTTTCGAGTAATTCTCAATTGTTTTATCAAGATTTTATGAGGAAAACAGGTGCAGCCATTAATGACCCTGTATATCTCGGGTTATCTGAATTTTTAGTGAATACTTTTTCGCAAGAAATGGACCCATCTCCTCAGCTTTGAAAAAAATAATCATTGAATATTGAGAGTCGAGTAGTTTTCACAAAATTAATTATTTTCGATAACGAAGCAGAAAATTTCAAAAAAGTTGAAAAATCGCGATATCTTCGTAACCATAGATTTTCGGACCATGCTTCACTCGACGCAATTCACTGCAAATGACGTCTAGTATATCCCTTTTCAAGGTTCACGTCGAATTACCAAACACCCTGTATATACATCCAGTTCTTCTCTCAATAAAGGATCATTCCTTATAGTATTGCGGTTAATTTTTTTGAATATAATCGTAATAGTTGCGTTGCAATTTTTATTACGTTGCCTGGTATCATCGCGTTTCCTTTTCTTCACTTTATCGAAGCCATTATGCTGACATTTGAAAGCTTTTTTAAAATTAAACTTCTGTATGTTTGGATACGTATACCTCACAATCCAATTTGTCGAAGTTTCCTGGCTGAACCTCTGAATCCATTTTGTGCACCATCCATTATAAAACTGCGTATCTTTCTTATCAGAACAGCCACTCTTTGTTCTAACAAGAGCAGAAAAAGAGCCTTCATTTTCAAAAGTATAATTGCTGACAGCACCGTCTCCACTTAATTTCTTTAGTGATAAAAAAATTTTATTTTCGAGAGTCATCTTCCTAACCTTCGCAACGTTTGCGCCTGTCTAGCGGTCATGCGTAACTGACAACAGCTCAGAAAGCGCGGTGGCTGGTACAAGTTGGTGCGGCCATGTAAGCAGCGCTCAATTTTGAGTTGGAAAGCGGTAAACAATGATCCGAGAATAGGCGCGTATCCATTCCATAATGCAATAGTTACTACGCCCTGAAGACTCCGCTGCGCTGAGACGTAGTAAGATATGTCTGGGTAGATAGAGCATTGGTTCAGCCATTCTATACCGCGGTGCAACACCATGTATGCGTTGCACCGTAGTAAAGAATGCCAATACGCATCCCGGCGAGAGGCCGGAGGTTTCATTCATTGCCCTGCCAGCGAGAACGACGACGTGGGCCAGATTCACTCACACACCGAGCCCGTTCACCTTTCAGTGTGAGGGAGGATAAAAGGTATCGCTACCTTGAGATTATCTTGATCTTTAATTGTCGATTGGTTAATTTCTTGTAAACTCATACTTTACTGCTGATTTTCATTCAATATCACATTATTCATTTATTAACACCCTGATACTAACCCGATTGTCAATTATAGTTTCATATTGGATTATCATTCCTTTCCAATTAAAAACACATTCAAGAACTTGCAGAAAAGATCAGACATTTGAGTTTCATTTTGAAAATCACCTTACAACCCACGACCTTTTTGTTGCCCTCTACTGTTCAGTAATAAAGTAAATGAATAAATAAAACGAATAAATAAATTAAGGAATTGGTAAAGACAAGGTAACAATTTACAAATAGCAATGTTAGTGAAGCAACTATTTTTGAAGAGCACATATCAGATCACACGGGACAAAAAGTGATATCTGAACTTGGTGAACATCAAACTCCTGTATGCTACAGAAGATTCTTTAAAGACGCACAGAAAGAAGAGTTCAGAAAAAATATATTAGACCAAAACTGGGAAGAAGTTTACAACTCACCAATTGCAAATGTGAACCTACAATGGAATCCTTTCATATCAACTTTCAAACGTTTATTTGAGCAAAGCTCTCCATTGACAAAAATAACTACTAACAAAAAAAACTGCAGCATATTCAGAGGAAGTTTCCTGCATGAAACAAAAATTGGACAACTTACTATTCCTTTCTAGGGCCAGCGGAGAGTACAAAACACTCTACAAAGAAAGAAAGAAGAACTATGATACCATGATCAGGAAAGAACGAGAAAAACATTATGAGGAAAGAATGAAATCATCTGATAATAAAAATAAATGCATGTGGTCAATTTGCAAGTGGAAGAGGATAAAAAAAAGAGATATAGGAATGGAAGGAAACGTAACCGACATAGATGAGAATTTAAAACTATATACAGGGTGTAACTGAATAAGTGTAAAACATTTAAGGAGGTGATTCCTCATCGAAAAAAAGATAGGATCTTTCATATAAAGAAACTTCATTGGAGCATCCCTTGTTAAGATACAGCCCCTTAAAGGGGGTACATAAAATTTGTATAACAATTTTTTTCACAAGCACTGAAAAAGTTACAATATTGAAATTAACCTGACGTTTTGTACTACCAAAAAGACACTTAGCCAGTAAATTATTTGGTTTACCCCATGGTTGTAAGGGGTGAAAAACGCAACCCCTAAAATTTATTTCCAATGTAACTTTTTGTCTTATTATTTGTTTACCATTTAAAAATTTATTTCCGATAGCCTGTTTCACTCTAAACAAGATAAATTACTGGCTAAGTGTCTTTTTGGTAGTACAAAACGTCAGGTTAATTTCAATATTGTAACTTTTTCAGTGCTTGTGAAAAAAATTGTTATACAAATTTTATGTACCCCCTTTAAGGAGCTGTATCTTAACAAGGGATGCTCCAATGGAGTTTCTTTATATGAAAGATCCTATCTTTTTTTCGATGAGGAATCACCTCCTTGAATGTTTTACACTTATTCAGTTACACCCTGTATATTACAAATAGCACCAGAGCTAATGAAACATTTGACAAACCCTCCATTTCAGTGTAGCATAGTTGGAAATAACCAATCAATATATCTTAAACCAACAACAAAAATGCTCTCACAAGCATAGCAAACGGTGTAATGTGAACAGAGTACTATCCAAAAAGATGGTGAATTGCCGAAGTGATTGTTTTCAATTAACCAGGTAAAGACAAAAAATTTCCACAGAACTATAGACCAACAAGCCTGGTCCCAGCCCTAGGAAAAATTATGGAGAGAGTATTAGCCAGACGACTTAATGAAAAAACCGAAGCCCTGGCGACGATACCGAGTGAACAATTTGGATTCCAAAAACAACATTCAACTGAACAACAGCTCCTAAGAATGACCGAGTATATCACTGAAGGATTTAAGAATAAAGAAGCCACAGGATTACTAATTCTAGATTTAACCAGAGGTTTTGATTGAGTATGGCATGAAGGACTAGCATAGAAAATGATAACTGCAGGTTATTCACCAGAGCTATGCAGGATAATAAGGAATTATTTGAGGGATAGGAACTTTTGTGTGAAAATAGATTATGTTCATCCCACACTCAGATATTTAGAAGTAGGAGTTCCTCAATGATCCATACCAGGACCGCTACTCTATAATATATAGATAGATACATGATATACCAAGAAATCAAAGATGCTTGCTTGCTCTATACGGAGACGATACGGGCATAGCAATTAGGCACATAAATACAGAAATAATTCACAAAAAACTTCAAGAAGCTGCAGACGATATCAGTCATTGGTGTAACAGATGGAAAATCAAAATCAATACTCCTTCAAAAGAGAAGACTTAATATGGAATCGAAAATATCCATAGACGATCATGAAATTGAATGACAGAATCAAGCTAAATACCTAGGAGTAATATTAGACAGAGGTCATACGTGGAAACAGCACATTAAGTATGCAGTAGATAAAACTATGTAGCCATGAAAAGATTATACCCGATTATAGGCAGAAAAAGCCAAGTGAATAGAAACACGAAGTTGAGGTTCATAAAAGCAGTCGCCAGACCACAGTTAACATATGGATCAACAGCATGGGGCTATGCAGCGAGAACCCAAATAAAGAGGATACAAAGTACAGAAAACAAATTTCTGAGATGGGCATTAGACGCCCACTGGTTTGTTGGGAATGAACAAATCCGAAAAGACATAAAATGGGAGTCCATTACTACATTCATCAAACGAAAACCTGCAAAAGCCTATGAAAGAGCTATTGACAATCCAAATGACGACCTTAGAAGGTTAATTGACTATGACCCCGTTGAAGATGAAAAATAGCGAGAATTTAACGCAAAAGACCCAGAGACCAATGGCAAAAATGAAGATATACAACTCAAAACTTAGAGAGAGATATCCAATTGAAGGATGAACACAAACACTCAGCATAAAGAATGCGAAAGAGGAAGAAGATGAAAGGTTTATAGGCTTATGCCCGGAACCAACAGCAGGAAAGGTGTTTAGTCGGTAAGAATCCGACACTACCCGGAAAGACTGGGTGTCTGATGTAAGATTCACGTCTTCTATACCAAAAAAAATGCATGATGGTGCACCAGCTAATTTTAGTGTAGTTGCTCGGCAGTTTTGAACAGCAACATACGGATATCGTTGGATTGTTTGAAGTGGATCTCACGTACGGCCTGCTCGATCCCCTGGATTATTTTCTAAAGGGCCACCTAAAATCATTAGCTTATACTAGGCCAGTAGAAAATGTGAACAATTTAAGGGATTGGATGATTGATGGGTGTATCTCAACGAAAAAGAGAAACGACTCTGGTGTTTTTGAAATAGTTCGGCAGTCTATGAGGAGAATATTGGTTGGTTGCATCCTAGCTAGAGGTAGCCATTTTCAACAGTTGTTGGTGGGTGAAGAAATGTTGCATGCAATTTTTGGTAATAAATTGTTATTTGATGAAAATTTGTTTCGTCCTATGTCTTCGCAACAGAGCGCTTTGTCAAAAATAATTAAAGGCTAAAATATCCTTAAAATAGTCCAAGGAATAACTTCTTCAAGTTTTTCCGCATGTTTGACTAACACCCTGTATGAATCGCATACAGAAGAGGAAAATGGACACAAAAATTTAACTGCACTGTGTAGTTTATAAACTATGCCTCAAGGTAATGAAACAATGGTTTATGTATTTGGTATTCGTGAATATTCGAGCGGACTCAAATTGAAGTTCATTATTTGAAAATTAATCGTGTTCACATTGTTGGAAAACTTTCAGGTATATGCTCCTTCGATGGCCTCATTTATGTATGTGGTGGATATGACGGAGCTTCTTGTTTGAGCTCAATGGAACGATTCGATCCATTGACGGGAGTGTGGTCGAGTTGCCCGGCGATGAGTACCAGGAGACGCTACTGTAGAATTGCTGTAGTAGGTGAGGTTCAATTGAGCACATAATCAGCAAAAGAATACTCGCTTTCAGTTCGTTTTGCGAAATATTTCGGGGGGAAAAATGAATAGTTGTAGTGTAAAAATATTCTTATACATGAACGGATATCTTAGTTATTCTCGACTGAATATATCCTCATGAATTACACAGGATGGCCAATCAGGATCTCAATCGATTGAGTTCCTGATCGTGTTTTCTTTGTAGCAAGGGTTAAGTGGTAGAACACCTCCAGTTGAACTTGATATGTCTGTAGGGACAGAAGACATTATTATTATTATAGATATACTTACTGACAAAGAAACTGCAACACACAGCTGGAGCTGTTTAAATTTTAATTTTTTTTGTAGGTAAAACATGGATAGTATAGCAAAGGGTACATTAATTAAATTTGGAGAAAAAAAACCAAAGGTTACAATTTTTTTAATAAATTTGTTAATGATGTGTTTATCCTCCGCGATTATCTATATCACGTCTTGGCATTGATTCTTGAGGGATACTATCCCAAGCTACCTGTACTACATGTCTCAGAGTCGCCAAAGTCCTTGGGAGCTGGGGTAAATTACCCATGATGTCCCAAACACGCTCTATGGTCGAAAATTGGGGAGATCTGGACGGCCATGGCAAAAGATAACCATAACAGGAGTTGGTAAGCGGTTTCTCGAAATGGCCACCCCCGCCTCCCGTAGACCAATAATTCGATCTCTTTCAAATTTACTTAGCTGACTATAAATTCCGCGTAGGGGGAGATCGTTACCCTTCGTACGCGGGGCACATTCATACAGTCAAAATAAAACTTAAACGAAACGACGTACGGCCTTGCTTTTATATGTGTGCTTGAGTGGAGGAACCAACTTTACGTCAACGAACAATCGCGCCATTCGCACTGTTGAGAGCGAAGTGTCAGGCACGAACGTGTTTTCGCGCTCCCTAAGTAATTTTTTGATCAATGTTTTTGTCTATTGTTACCGTAGATAAGATTCGTTTTCGTGTAGAGAATTCTATCAGTAACTAGCAAAATATACTTGAGATAGGTTTTCAATAATAAATTTATGACGTTTTCCTATCAATATTGAAAGAGGATATATTTTGCTGTTACTTAGTAAGTGGGGTACTTTCGTACAGAACTAGGTACGATTCAGTGTGTTAGTGTACTAATTGCTAATTTTTGCATTAACTTCTTTCTTGGAGGTTCCGCCGTTCCGCGAGAACAAACTATTAACTCACCATTGATAACTTATGATGAACTACAAATAAAAGGTTTAATTTAGATCCTTTGAATAATTCACCAATCCATCAAATAATAGTAGCTCCTTTGAAGACAGTTTTGACACTAGAGGCAATTCGACCCTATCCGACTATTGTGAGAAGTAATAAAACAAACAAAGGACGACGGCCAGGAAAATCACGTATTTATACTGACTGTATTGTAGATTTAGTTTGAAATCATAATTATGGTTGAAACATCAGATGAAATCATCTGTAATTTTTTTATATGAATCTCAGATAGTTAGACTGTATTCAAGCTGTCAGGTGATTGATTAATGAAAAAACAAAAAATGAAATTTTGAAACCGTACGAAGGGTCCCCACCTTCCCCTACACGTGCTCTAGGCATTTCAACAACAACCTAAACATCGACTTCGGATCTCCTCAAACAGCTGGTGTGTTGTAAAATTTAAAAAATTCGCATAAATCTATTACAATATTTAAGTAACACAAAATATTCACATGAAAGAACCTTCACGATTTTTTTACCAAATTTTGATCACTTGCTATACAATCTATGTTCCACAAAAAAAATAAAATTCAAACAGATCCTTCTGCGTGTTGCAGTTCCTTTGTCAGTAAGTGACGTTAGTGTACAGGGTAGTCTTTGACTTGTACATATATTTTGACTGTAGATTCTTGAGGCCAAAGGAAACCTTTTTTTCATTTTCCATTCTTCCGAATTCGGCTCTGTTAAAAAGATATAGCCATTTGAAAAAAAGTTGGGCTAAATACGTGCCTGTTGCAATGCTCTGCAAACACCTCAAAGTTCATATTTTTCGATTGAACTTGAGGTGATTATTATATGTTTTGGGTGATACAATAAGAAAATACTCAAGCACTAACCTTATTTGAATAAGAATGTAACAAACACGATATTTCCTAACAAAAACACTTGGTTTTTTCCGATTATTTCTGCAATTGAAAAGCCATATTTCCCCCACCAAAATAAGTCCCTTCTTAGATTTTCTGAAGATTAGTTTGTGAACACCAAAAATTGGTTCATATTTTCCTCGATATTCTAAAACGATGTCATAAAAATTGGTTTCTCACTAACCTATCCTAACTCCATTAACCTAGGTCATAAGATTCCAGGTCAATGACCTAACCTAAGCCATCTTCTGTGATATTTCACCGAACTTTTAAGAAGACGATGCCAGATTGCCTCTTCAAAAAATGGTATAAGTGAAATCAAGGAAGCAGTACGTCACCTATCGTTAACGGATGCAAAAAGCACTAGTTTACTTTTCGCTAAAGGCGTCTAGGTGATGCTCTTCGAAAATGCCAAACCAGTAGTTCTGATTCTCGCCGATATAGCGCTACAATCTTAATTTCAGTCGCCTATAACCTATAACGGTGCGCTGCGATGTAGCCGCTACGCAACACAAACCGTTGTTCTGTGTGTCCAACGAGAGTTCCTATCACAGGCCAGTCTGTGATCCCATAAACAACGCTCACGCGATAACCTGCGCCGTGGACTTCGATTCATTTATTTATTCATATACTGAGAATAAAGCAAACATGATGATTGTGATATAAAAACAGTTACTTAATTGATGTAATAAACCGTGTAGTGTCGACGTGTCTATTTAAAATTCCAGGAGGATATTGTTAAGATCGATATTCTCCTGAAGGACCAGTAACAATAAATTTTTAATAGAAACTCAACTCCTCTACCACATTTGTGGGATTTTATTATTACATATCTTTACATTGAACGTTTTTCCATCATAGACATTTCAGTCTTGACGCAGTTTGATAAACATTCTGACAACATTGTTAATTTGTTAAGATACCAGAGAAGAAACAATATTCGATGATATTCAATTCAGGGAAGCATTCAGATTGTTTATGAAATTCATGATTTTTTCCTCAAATTTCATCGTATACAATTAGGAAAAACTCGAAAACTTATTGAAAAAATACAAGAATACTTTTATTTTCTAAAATGGTTGATTCTTTCAAAAATATGAACCGTTTATCTTTTTCAAATGGTTTTATAGTATTTCTGCGTTGAATAAGTTTTAATTGAGGAATATTCACCATGAATAGACCAAAATTCAGTTCATTCGAAATATCGGATCCGAATATATGGAAAGAATAGTTTTTTTTTCATGGATTTTCGACACCCTGTTACATTTCAAACGAAACCGAATTTAGAAAAATGGTATTGGAAAAAAGTGTTTCGTATGATGAGAGGAATGAATCTACAGTTAAAATATGTGTACAAGTCGAAGACTCACCCTGTACATGAAAAAGCACGATTTTGCCTGATAATTGTGCAGTTGGCAAGGAAGAACATAGCCCTCCAAATATTTAGGGGTGTTAGTTTCAGTTGCATCCATGATTAATTAAATAAAATGTCATGAGGCTCTACACTCATGGCATGAACATCGGCCAATGCCGCGAAAGGGAGTGTGGATGACTTCTTGTGTCACGTTCGCGCTTTGAGGGACATATTATGTACCATCCACATTCACGGCCCCACTGAATGTCATTTCTGTCACTCAATTAGCTTTTCAAATGAATAGTTCATGTAGCAATGAAGATTAATTAGAAATTCTTGAATATTAAAAGAGTGCTCTCATTTTATGGCTCTCATTTTATGGTTGTCTAAAAGTCTAAACGAACAGGCCACTGGCCAAGATAGACAGCGCGGATGCCGCGAACCAAAGTGCAAGTGGGGAGTGTGGAGGATAAATTTGGACGCAACGACTTTTCCAAGTTCTGGACAGAATTCTTGAAATGAGTGTAGAGCGTCCTATACATACAGGAATTTTTTCAACGACATACAAATTTGATATACCACTTATATATATATCGGATTATCTACGGCTCTCGCCGCCTCTCCGTTCCCAGTTTCCAATTCCTTCTGTCCAAACACATATCTCCCTCCAAGTTCCTTGCTTCCATGGCTTCTTCGACGTCATCTCTCCAGCTTCGTCTTGGTCTTCCTCTCTTTCGTCTTTCTGGAGGTATCCACTCCAATATCTTCCTCGGCCATCTGGTATCTCCCATTCTCCTTGTATGTCCGAACCACGTCAGTTGTTTTCTATCTACGTCGTCAATGATATTCCTCTCGACGTGCATCTGCCTCCTGATCTCCACGTTCCTTACTCTCTCCAGTCTCGATCTTCCACAACTCCTTCTTAGAAAGTCCATCTCTGTGGCCAGTAGCTTCTTTTTGTTGGTCTTACTTAAATCCCATATTTCCGCGCCATACAACATAATGCTCTGAACTATTGATTTGTATACACGCATTTTTGTTTTCTTTTTGATATTTTTTTCCCAAAGTATGGAATTGAGTGCTCCTATGGTTTTGCGACCCTTTGTGATTCTGTCCTGAATTTCATCTCTACTACTTCCTTCTTTATTGAAGATAACTCCCAGGTATTTAGCTTTGTTGACGTTTTTTATTGATCCGTTTTCCAGAGGTAAGCTATTGTTGTCATCGCTAGCCACGGTTAAATATTCACACTTATTAAGGTTCATCGTGAGACCCGCAGCAGTGTACTCCTCATTCAGTTTTCTGACCATATAACTCAAATCTTGCTGATCTTCTGCAATCACTATCTGGTCGTCTGCAAAGTACAGAGTATACAGCATATCGTCTCCTACTCTTAGTCCCATATTCTTGCACTTACGTGTCCAGCCTTTCAGCGATTCGAATAAATACATTTTGAACAACGTAGGGGATAAACAGCACCCTTGCCTAAGTCCCTTTGTTGTGTTGAATGATTCTGTAAGTTTCATGCCGATTTTGACAGAAGCATAATTTTGTTTGTAATAAAGCTGAACTGCTCGAATTAATGTTGGTCTTATATCGAGATTTTTCATAGCTTTCCATAGTTGGGATACCGGAACGCTATCATAAGCTTTCTCTAGATCTATAAAGGCTATATGTGTTTCTTGGTTTCGCTGAGTTCTCTTTTCCAAGGCTATTTTTAAGGTGAATAAATTATCTATTGTGGATCTCCCTGCACGAAATCCTGCTTGTTCTTCTGGTTGTGCATCTTCAAAATCTTCTTCTATTAAATTTTTCAGGATCCGGGAGTATATTCTTCCAATAGTAGGGATGACTGCTATGCCTCGGTAGTTCTTGGGATCCTCTTTCGATCCTTTCTTGTGAATCGGTGATATATTAAGGTACGTTAAGTTGACAGCCCACCAAAACGGATCGAGTTCAAACCTATGCCATAATTTTGTACCCATTTTGTACCAATTTGTACCACCTTTAAAAAATTTTGTACCCCCACCGTTTCCGAGATATCGACCCCCTCTAGGTGGTCTGCCAAATTAACGTTAAGTTGGCAGACCACTCTGCGAGAATTGATCGTATAGAATTCAAACAAAAACTGCAATTTTGTACCCATTTTGTACCCTCCTGAACAACTTTTATTTTTTCTCTAGGACCTACCGTTTCCGAGATATGGGATTGTGAAAAAAAAATTTTTTTCAAAGATTTTGAGATTTTTACTCCATAATTTTGTACCCATTTTGTACCAATTTGTACCACCTTTAAAAAATTTTGTACCCCCACCGTTTCCGAGATATCGACCCCCTCTAGGTGGTCTGCCAAATTAACGTTAAGTTGGCAGACCACTCTGCGAGAATTGGTCGTATCGAATTCAAACAAAACTGCAATTTTGTACCCATTTTGTACCCTCCTGAACAACTTTTATTTTTTCTCTAGGACCTACCGTTTCCGAGATATGGGATTTTGAAAAAAAAATTTTTTTCAAAGATTTTGAGATTTTTACTCCATAATTTTGTACCCATTTTGTACCAATTTGTACCACCTTTAAAAAATTTTGTACCCCCACCGTTTCCGAGATATCGACCCCCTCTAGGTGGTCTGCCAAATTAACGTTAAGTTGGCAGACCACTCTGCGAGAATTGATCGTATCGAATTCAAACAAAAACTGCAATTTTGTACCCATTTTGTACCCTCCTGAACAACTTTTATTTTTTCTCTAGGACCTACCGTTTCCGAGATATGGGATTTTGAAAAAAAAATTTTTTTTCAAAGATTTTGAGATTTTTACTCCATAATTTTGTACCCATTTTGTACCAATTTGTACCACCTTTAAAAAATTTTGTACCTCCACCGTTTCCGAGATATCGACCCCCTCTAGGTGGTCTGCCAAATTAACGTTAAGTTGGCAGACCACTCTGCGAGAATTGATCGTATCGAATTCAAACAAAACTGCAATTTTGTACCCATTTTGTACCCTCCTGAACAACTTTTATTTTTTCTCTAGGACCTACCGTTTCCGAGATATGGGATTTTGAAAAAAAAAATTTTTTCAAAGATTTTGAGATTTTTACTCCATAATTTTGTACCCATTTTGTACCAATTTGTACCACCTTTAAAAAATTTTGTACCCCCACCGTTTCCGAGATATCGACCCCCTCTAGGTGGTCTGCCAAATTAACGTTAAGTTGGCAGACCACTCTGCGAGAATTGATCGTATCGAATTCAAACAAAAACTGCAATTTTGTACCCATTTTGTACCCTCCTGAACAACTTTTATTTTTTCTCTGGGACCTACCGTTTCCGAGATATGGGATTTTGAAAAAAAAATATTCTTCAAAAATTTTGAGATTTTTACTGCATAATTTTGTACCCATTTTGTATCAATTTGTACCACCTTTAAAAAATTTTGTACCCCCACCGTTTCCGAGATATCGACCCCCTCTAGGTGGTCTGCCAACTTAACGTTAAGTTGGCAGACCTCTCTGCAAGAATTGATCGTATCGAATTCAAACAAAAACTGGAATTTTGTACCCATTTTGTACCCTCCTGAACCACTTTTATTTTTTCTCTAGGACCTACCGTTCCCGAGTTATGGGATTTTGAAAAAAAAAATTTTTTCAAAGATTTTGAGATTTTTACTCCATAATTTTGTACCCATGTTGTACCAATTTGAACCACCTTTAAAAAATTTTGTACCCCCACCGTTTCCGAGATATCGACCCCCTCTTAGTGGACTGCCAGTTTAACGTTCAGCTAGCGCCAACATTTCCGGGTGTTCTTCGGATTGAATTCGAAGAAAATATATAGTATTGCACCAATTTGAACCACTCTTATGTTTCTATAGGACCGAGATATTGGATTTTGAAAGAAATCGAAAAAAAGGATACAGAAGGACGAAAAGAGTGAAAACAAAGAGTACCTTAGAATATATCAATAATTAAGACATCATTTTTACAATTTGAAATTTTACCTTTTACCATATTTCAACGATGCGTTTATCGATATTTTTGCTGCAAAGAAAGAAAGAAGTAAAGATTTTATTTTCTTACACAGTATACATTAGTGAACAATTATGTGGTATCTTCTCATTCAATAAAATCAATAGCTTTTATTGAAATGTGTGAACGCTACTTAGGTCTACGAGACGCCACTGGTGTTCTAATTCATGATCAAATAAATAATATAAAAACCAGGAACCATTTTGTTACCAGATTGAAATTACCTCGTGCCGACAAAGTCCGTCACAATAAACGCAGCATTCGTTTTTGTCTAGGACTTTTTCTGAGATGTCGCACTTCCGTATGTAGGATAGGAGCTTAAAGCATTCCACACACCGGCGTGAAACAGTAGCAGAGCAGCATCGGTCAAGTTGCTGCTCGCCCATTGGTAGAAATCTAACGCTGTGAAAAAATTCGCGCCGGTGTGTGGGATCCTTAAAGTTGGTTTGTCTGCTCAGCGGATTTTGTATTTCCCAATCCCAATCATATTTTGTATTTGCTCCATGATGAATTGTGTCTATCTTTCTATAGAAAGTCGATGGAAGAAAAATAATAAAAAAAATACTTCGGCTTCTCGTTAGGAAGCTGAAGTAAAAAGAAGTAGGAAAAGGAGACGAAAAGTGAAACAAAAGGGCATAGTATAATATATTAACATTCAAGATATCGTTGTATAGTATATTATTATATTGTATATACAATGAGTTGTATCTTGATATCTGATTTTCCTGATACTGTGGTAACCCCATCCTTCAGGTCATCAAAATTTTGCCACTGGTTATTGAGGCGTAAGCAAAAGGCTTCAAAGTGTCCTACACTTTTAGCTGAATAAGGGCCTCGAAAACCTATGCACCCACGAAGGCGAAATATTTTGTTCTTAATTTTGAGGCTTTTTGGTATCGAATTTAGTTTTCTTTCGAAGAAGTGACTCAAAGTGTATAAACTGAAAAACAAATGGTCATTCACCTCAAAATCGTCATAACTAACGCTTCCTCCACATTCACAACTTTTTGGATGTGCTTTTAAACTATCCATCATACTTTTTTGCAATACTTCCACACTGTCTTCATTTTCTGGAGTTATTCCATTGATAAAGTAATCTATTGAAATATTACTTTGTAATTGGTCCCTTTCGGGACAATTCGAATTTGAACAAACTCCGAATAGTTCTAGAGATGGAAGCGACTTAAAAAAAATATTCAATGTATCGGTAATGGGCCCAAGGCATTGAACTTTGAATAAGTTCGGCCTCACTTGAACTATTGGGAATACATTTTTCAACAGTTCGGCTCTTCTCTTATACGACCTTGCTGTTACTCCTGTTTCCACCAACTCTTCTCGAATGAACTCATACAATGCCTTCACTCTGTCGTGTCCAAAGTTTAAATCATCAATTATTAATTTATAGTTTTCACTGTCACATATTGCAGTACTCAAAACTTGCACGATACTGTCAAAAGGACAGGTGTTCTCTAGCATGTACTCCTTTTTATCCAATTTAACTGGCTTCAAATTGAATTTGCTTCCATTTTTCAGCAGACCAATAGGTGTTACTCTGAAATTTGTACTCAGGTCCATCTCCTTCAACTCTGCATTGGGTTCCAAGTACGATGTACGTGGTCTCTTCTTCAAAGGTCCTTCGTTTTCTCCACGCCAATTTTCCTCGTAGCTTAACTCTTGCGATTCTTTGAAAGCATTTTCATTTGAACTACTCTCCCTTTCAGTTTTATTGGGAATTCTATCATTATGAACGTTGGAAGCAGTTAAGATCGCGCTAGTTTTGCTAAAGAGAGAAATATTGTCATCTTCATTTTCTCGATCACAGCAGTCCTCGGGTTTATTGAAGTTAATCTTCAGACTTCCTTTTATAAAGTCGATGTGAGAGGTAACAAAATCGTCAACTCTAGCAGGCAACTCTTTCTTTCTGAAAACATGGTTCTTCAAAATGTTAAATTGAGCTTCTACAAAGGCACTAGATGTCGTAACATTTCCATATTTGAAATATGGTACCATAATGGCGGACCAGGTGGGTAACAAATTCGACATTTTTAATATATCTTTCACTAAATTAGGACAATATTGCTGATTATTACGATTTCCGGAACATCCTTTGATGTTTGCTTTGGCCTCAACATTAATTTTTATATTCGTTACCCATTCCTTGAATCCAATATTTATATTTTCATTTTCCAACACATCGAAAGCGGTGCCACTATTGGTACCATCTGATGACATATTTTCTTCCTCATTTTCATCTTTTTCGGATAATGTGGTTGGATACGTTGTTTTCGAAATTTGATCCTGCAAAAATTTCTTTGACGTTTCCGAGGGCAATTCAGCTTCATCCTCTGTCTGTACACCTTCCGTTTCGAATAGGGCAACATTGAAAATATGTTCAAGCAATAGAGCCATTTTCTTGATATCGGTCTCTTGTATCACCAGGCAAATACATCTAACATAAAAAATTTTTGTTCGTTTAATGACAGATTTCAGAGATTGGAATTGTGTTAAAAGTTTTACGGTGTGCGCAATGTCATTTTTTATATAGCATCTAGGTGGAATGAACGCATCCACCGTGCGTTGATCAATGATACGAGCACAATGCTTGAGATAATCGTGCAATGAATTAAACTCCGTAAATCCTTGTACCGATGCTGCCATTAGTGCCAATGACATGTCGCAAACTACAGTTTTGGGCACGACTGCTCCAGCTCTTCGCCAACTTTGTATAAAATTTGAGATGGAGACTGTATCGTGCCTCTCAGAGAGTAGATTTCCTACGGATAGGATCTTGTTATTGATTCTGTCATGTATGCTTATGTCGTACAGAAAAATACTCCTGGTTTTTTGACCATCGGGTCTTTTGATAGGCCTCACTATACCACCAGTAGCGTCTATTGCAATAAGGGATTGATTCTCAAGGCACTTGACATAGTTGTTGTAAGTATGAATTTGTTCTGCACTGTAATATGTCACAAAGAAACGGTCTAATCCAATATCTTGAATCATATTTATATATTGACCACTATATTTGGCCTTATATAAGGAGTAAATCGGGTCCGGGTCGAATCGATCCTTAGCTATATATAAAGATTTAGCCACTCTCAAAGTGGTGAGATGCGGAATGGTTGGAGATGCTTCATCTCCCATGGACATTAAATTGTTTGCCATTTCCGCCTGTAGAGATGTAGCGCTTTGGCACTTTAGTGCTTTCACAATCTCTGTCCTTCTCTTTCCTGATAACGGACGTTTCATAATTGGATGTTTCATAGTGAAATTTCCTTCATATGTCAATTTCACTTTGACCTCGTCAAGTTCGTTTAGATTTGGGATTAAAACATCACCGATCAACTCGGATGCGCAAAATTTGCATGTACCTTTGAATGTAGCATTGTATCCGTCTTCGTCAAGCATAGAAACTCTGCAGTAAAAGAATTTCAGGCAGCAGGGAAATCCGGTTTTTGCGAAAAACTTTTCACTCATAAAGTTTGTCCAGTCTTTCGTCAGAACCAGGCGTCTTCTGGTACCTGATTTCTTGTCACGATGTGTGACCCAAGTTGGGCAAACATTGTTTGTCCACTCATCATACGAAATGCCAAAATTTAATTCTATAACACGCATACCAGCATTGCTTTCTTCTTCAGAATCACTGCTTGCAGGAGGGATATGCGTTAAATCATAATCTTTTTGGAAAAACGAATCCCTTGAACCATATCTGTTTTGGGAAAACCATACAAATATTGTTTCTGGCTTAGTAACATAAATTTCTAATATTGAATTGCTCAATGTGGACCATAATGGATGTTTTTTGCCTGGGAGTTTATTGATAGAAGATAGTTCTTTGTTTACAGAAAATTTCTTCATGATTTCTTCTATTGGAAGTGATTGCTTCCGACCGGGGGCCATTTTGAATGAAATCAAATTCGAAAACTTGGTAATATAAAGTGAACACCAAAAAAAGGAAGGGTAATATACAGGCCTTTCACAAAAAAGTCTCAGTTTCAAACGTAGCAATGAAAACGATGGATATCTTTGTCAAGACAATTTCAATAACTTTTCTAAGAGTTCGCGCCGACGTGCTCGCACAATCCGCTGATCTAGAAACGACTGAAAATGTCGGTCGCGCCCGCGCTCTACAAGAAACGAAGGAGTGATGAAGGGGCGAGAGGAAAACGTCATTAAGTCGTAAATATGTCAAGATAGTCGCGCCGACTCGTATATTCCCTGATCCCAGAAGAAGCCGCTTACATCAATCAAAACATCGCCGCGTTTATTATTACGGACTTTGTCGGCACTACGTACTTTCATCCTGGTAATGAATTAGTTCCTTGTTTTTATATTTTGGATCATGAAGATACCACCACATGCGGCTCGTGGGATTCGAAAGTTTTAATGAAAGTTATTCATTATATTGAATAAGGAAGGAATACATACATATATGTATCATATTCCATACTGTGTACAATTTTTGAAAATAAAAAGAATTATTCCTTCCTTCTTTGCAGCAAACTGAGCGTTAACGGCATCGTTGAAATTTGTTTATTTTCTTTTCTATAGATAGGATTGCCAAAGCCGTGAGTCTTCGTTATCTATGGAACTTATTAAAAGGTTTTAATTCTCTTCAATGTTGAGAAACTTCTTTCTGCTTCAGTTCTTGTCATCCCAGTTTTCACAATTATTTGGAGAAGGCAGAAAGTGGAAAAAATTTTCAGTTCTAGATTATTCTAAATGATAAATTTCAATTAATTAAAATCATCGCTAAGTGACTATCGAAATTTGTCTGCATAAAAAGCAGTGCCGCATTCAAATGTTTCGTGAATTAAAATCGTTCTTTTACATGTATTATGATAGAATTACATGTATCTTCATTATTGGTTAAACCTATTTATCCCTATATGATTTATATATAGATAGATAGATAACTGTTTTTTATTGATGTAATCAAATGGCCATCGACCTAAGTCCTTCAGGCAAGATTTATATATATTTATATGATTTATTCTAATTCTATATTACTTCATTTAAACGGCTTTTTTCAATTGTTGTTGTCTCTGCTAGTAGTTATTAGTTATTCTTGGAACACCCATTGTGATGAATTATTATTAATCCCTAATAGTCTCGAAATCAAGAATCAAATATTTCTCTTTCGAATCATTTTCTTTGCGCCGAATAAGCAGTGGCAAAATTTTGATGACCTGAAGGATGTGATTACAATAGTACAATGAAATCAAAATCAAATACAACTTCTTGTATACTTACTAACGATAGAATATATTGTAAAATGTCTTGAATATATTATACTCCACACTTTTGTTGCACTGTATTCGTCCTTCTGTATGAAGATGCAATGAAGATGTTACAAATTGGTACACAATAATAGTTCTTGAAAACAGTGGGGGGTTTAAAATAAATTCAAGGTGATTGAAATTGATACAAAACGAGTACAAGATGATAGCTTTTGTTCTAATTCGATCCGATCAACCCACGCAATATGAGCGCTAGCTGAACGTTAGCAGTACACACAGACGGGGTCGATATCTCGGAAACGGTGGGGGTACAAAATTTTT
Source organism: Adalia decempunctata (assembly GCA_951802165.1). Taxonomy (NCBI): domain Eukaryota; kingdom Metazoa; phylum Arthropoda; class Insecta; order Coleoptera; family Coccinellidae; genus Adalia; species Adalia decempunctata. Next base: position 28,847,767 of record OX637703.1, on the reverse strand, counting down.
TAAAGGTGGTACAAAATGGTACTAAATGGGTACAAAATTATGGAGTAAAAATCTCTAAATCTTTGAAAAAAATTTTTTTTTCAAAATCCCATATCTCGGAAACGGTAGGTCCTAGAGAAAAAATAAAAGTTGTTCAGGAGGGTACAAAATGGGTACAAAATTGCAGTTTTTGTTTGAATTCGATACGATCAATTCTCGCAGAGTGGTCTGCCAACTTAACGTTAATTTGGCAGACCACCTAGAGGGGGTCGATATCTCGGAAACGGTGGGGGTACAAAATTTTTTAAAGGTGGTACAAATTGGTACAAAATGGGTACAAAATTATGGAGTAAAAATCTCTAAATCTTTGAAAAAAAATTTTTTTTCAAAATCCCATATCTCGGAAACGGTAGGTCCTAGAGAAAAAATAAAAGTTGTTCAGGAGGGTACAAAATGGGTACAAAATTGCAGTTTTGTTTGAATTCGATACGATCAATTCTCGCAGAGTGGTCTGCCAACTTAACGTTAATTTGGCAGACCACCTAGAGGGGGTCGATATCTCGGAAACGGTGGGGGTACAAAATTTTTTAAAGGTGGTACAAATTGGTACAAAATGGGTACAAAATTATGGAGTAAAAATCTCAAAATCTTTGAAAAATTTTTTTTTTCAAAATCCCATATCTCGGAAACGGTAGGTCCTAGAGAAAAAATAAAAGTTGTTCAGGAGGGTACAAAATGGGTACAAAATTGCAGTGTTTGTTTGAATTCAATACGATCAATTCTCGCAGAGTGGTCTGCCAACTTAACGTTAATTTGGCAGACCACCTAGAGGGGGTCGATATCTCGGAAACGGTGGGGGTACAAAATTTTTTAAAGGTGGTACAAATTGGTACAAAATGGGTACAAAATTATGGAGTAAAAATCTCAAAATCTTTGAAAAAAATTTTTTTTTCAAAATCCCATATCTCGGGAACGGTAGGTCCTAGAGAAAAAATAAAAGTGGTTCAGGAGGGTACAAAATGGGTACAAAATTGCAGTTTTTGTTTGAATTCGATACGATCAATTCTTGCAGAGTGGTCTGCCAACTTAACGTTAACTTGGCAGACCACCTAGAGGGGGTCGATATCTCGGAAACGGTGGGGGTACAAAATTTTTTAAAGGTGGTACAAATTGGTACAAAATGGGTACAAAATTATGGAGTAAAAATCTCAAAATGTTTGAAAAAAATTTTTTTTTCAAAATCCCATATCTCGGAAACGGTAGGTCCTAGAGAAAAAATAAAAGTGGTTCAGGAGGGTACAAAATGGGTACAAAATTGCAGTTTTCGTTTGAATTCGATACGATCAATTCTTGCAGAGTGGTCTGCCAACTTAACGTTAACTTGGCAGACCACCTAGAGGGGATCGATATCTCGGAAACGGTGGGGGTACAAAATTTTTTAAAGGTGGTACAAATTGGTACAAAATGGGTACAAAATTATGGCATAGGTCCGAACTCGATCCGTTTTGGTGGGCTGTCAACTTAACGTACCTGATATATTAGACGTTCGCCATTCGGTTGGTGTTTCCTCCCCATTCAAGCATCTTTCAAATAGAGTCCTAAGCATTGCAGTTAGTTTGTGTGGTCCATATTTTATGAATTCTGGGTGTATTCACATTGAAATAATTCAATCAGTTGTTCTATACTATACTAAACTGGTAACTCTGTGGACCGGCCCGAGGGAATCTGTCAAAAAAGTTGGTCCAGAAGAATCTTAATATCGCAGCGAAGGGCCGCGTGAAGTTAGCGAAAAGTTGGTGGAACAAATTCTGAAACCAAGCTAAATATTTAGTACTGAATTTGTTCTAATTTGTTCTGTATCAATCATCCCCAGCACCCTTATGGTTTTCGAGTTATTCGCATGTCTTTGATTTAGTGCTGACTTCACGCTCAGCAGTCAGCACCAACATTTTCGAATTTGGAAAAAAATTTTATGCCAATATTTAGTCCCGAATTTGTTCCAATTTGTTCTGAAGAAAATTCTCCGATATCATTTTTCGTTAACGAGTTATTCACATTCGTAACATTCGGTGATGACGTCACACCCAGCTCCAAAGCTTTTTGTTCTCCAAGAAATTCGAAGAAATTTTGATGCAAATATTTAGTACCCAATTTGTTCCAATCAGTAAAAGTTGTTTTGTTGAAATAACATTGTTGGTTTTCGAGTTATTAACGTTTTGAGCGAGCGTGAAGTTAGCGAAAAGTTGGTGGAACAAATTCTGAAACCAAGCTAAATATTTAGTACTGAATTTGTTCTAATTTGTTCTGTATCAATCATCCCCAGCACCCTTATGGTTTTCGAGTTATTCGCATGTCTTTGATTTAGTGCTGACTTCACGCTCAGCAGTCAGCACCAACATTTTCGAATTTGGAAAAAAATTTTATGCCAATATTTAGTCCCGAATTTGTTCCAATTTGTTCTGAAGAAAATTCTCCGATATCATTTTTCGTTAACGAGTTATTCACATTCGTAACATTCGGTGATGACGTCACACCCAGCTCCAAAGCTTTTTGTTCTCCAAGAAATTCGAAGAAATTTTGATGCAAATATTTAGTACCCAATTTGTTCCAATCAGTAAAAGTTGTTTTGTTGAAATAACATTGTTGGTTTTCGAGTTATTAACGTTTTGAGCGAGCGTGAAGTTAGCGAAAAGTTGGTGGAACAAATTCTGAAACCAAGCTAAATATTTAGTACTGAATTTGTTCTAATTTGTTCTGTATCAATCATCCCCAGCACCCTTATGGTTTTCGAGTTATTCGCATGTCTTTGATTTAGTGCTGACTTCACGCTCAGCAGTCAGCACCAACATTTTCGAATTTGGAAAAGAATTTTATGCCAATATTTAGTCCCGAATTTGTACCAATTTGTTCTGAAGAAAATTCTCCGATATCATTTTTCGTTAACGAGTTATTCACATTCGTAACATTCTGTGGTGACGTCACACCAAGCACCAAAGCTTTTTGTTCTCCAAGAAATTCGAAGTTATTTTGATGCAAATATTTAGTACCCAATTTGTTCCAATCAGAAAAAGGTGTTTTGTTGAAATACCATTGTTGGTTTTCGAGTTATTAACAATTATTGTTTTGAGCGAGCGTGAAGTTAGCCATAAAGTTTTAAATTAAATTTTTTTTTTCAACATCTAATAGTAAGTACTCAATTTGTTCCAATTTGTTCTAAAAAGAACGAATCAATTTCATTATTAGTTTTCCAGATATTAAGGATTTACGAAGATTTGATTACGTCACAATAGGTGTAGCTTTGAATCATCCATTCGAGACCATACCACTGAATGCAGATTTGGATTCAGGACCAATTCGTTTCTTATTCTCGCTTATTAAATTGTTAGGAAATAATTATTTATATCAGAACTTCTAAATTTGTAGTTTCTTTATTTGGACTCAATGAAATCCTCTTTATACGGAGGCAATTTTTCAGATTGAAGCAAATTATTCAGTTAGATAATAAATCGTCTGTTATTTTCGTCTTGGTATTTTTGCATTCAAGAAGTGTGATTTATAAAAAAGGCTTCGTACGAGTGTATCGAACTGACAGATATTCGTGACACGATATCTGTTTCTGTTGACAATATGAACCAAATTCAACATTTTGCCATTTTTCATAAGTTGAATTTCAATATTCTTGTCGTAACCGATGTAATGAATTTCTGGGGTAGGAATTCCGTAGTATCTCTTACTTTTCACATTTTTTGATTTTCCTAATCCACCCCAGTGCTCAATCTCAATGCCTTGAAATCTACATGCAAGGTACGATTTTATGACGGCGTTTCTTCGTAGAGATCAAAATGCCGCGAAAGCGTATATAAAGATAAGAGCGACTGCGCCCGGCGCATGTTCGTTTGATCTGCGACGTTTTCCTTGAGCTATCGGTGTCGTTGCTTTCAGAAAAAACATGCGCGGTTGCTTTTAGTCCAGTAATGAATTATTTAGATTTATAGACTGCTCCATTATTTCGATTTTTTGCAAAACACGATAGTATAAAAAGATGCGCAGAACTCAAATTCAATCATTCTTGTGAAAATTTTCGAAGTTATATGTTGCAGTGATCTCGTAATAATTATCGTATATACCTACCCCGATATCAGTTGATTTAGAAAAGGTGATTTTCTGTAGAAATTGCTCTATTTCGCGCTTCTGTAGTGCAGTTAATACGGCCGGAAGAAAGCGAGCGTTAGATAATGCCTTAGTTGTGAAAAAACTAGTTGAACACAAGGAAAAATTATTAGATAAATTGGGGAAACCCAGTGATGAAATATGGACATTCATCAGCAGAGAATTTGATAACAAAATTTCTGCGAAAGCATTGTACGTATTTGTGAGGAGAAATTGCTCAGAATGCTGGAAATATTTGGCAATATCAGAAAACAATTTCAATTTGGATAAATTATCCTGTTTTAAGAAACCGATTCCAAGCTCTACTAACTCCACTTTGTGAAACATTCAGCCGCTGAGCGGCTTCTTCTTGCGACAAACCAGGAACAGCAAATTTTTTTCTCAATAAATCAATTGTGTGAGTTGCAAAGTGAGGTGTAGCGCCATCCTTTTGAAACCATATGTCCTCTAGATCAATATTCATTAATTCAGGCCACATAAATCCGATTATAATCCGACGGTACCCAACACCATTTCACAGAACGCTGATTCTCATAAAATAATTCAACAATTTCAACGCGTTGTTGTATAGTGTACGAAGCCATTTTTATAAATGTCATAAATCACACTTTTTGAATGTCAAAATACCCAGACGAATTCAATGCGCCATCTATATTTTATTTATTCTTGAAAAAAAAACACGCAATTTGAAACACCCTTTATATGTTCAGGTCAAAGACTCGCCCTGTATAACAGACGATTTATCTAACTGAATAATTTGCTTCAATCTGAAAAATTGCCTCCGTATGAAGAGGATTTCACTGAGTCCAAATAACGGAAACTACAAATTTAGAAGTTGTTGATATAAATAATTATTTCCTAACAATTTAATAAGCGATGATACGAAACGAATTTGTCCTGAATCCAAATCTGCATTCAAACGTGATAAAAGCGGCTGCGTGCGGCGCATGATCAAAGAGACAACGGCTCTTCTCATGTTTGATTTATGACCAATTACAGATAGCTTTGTATGAGCCAAAACTGCCGACAGTGGTATGGTCTCGAATGGAGATTCAAAGCTACACCTATTGTGACGTAATCAAATCTTTAATATCTGAGAGAAAACAATGAAATTGAATCCTTCTTTTTAGAAGAAATTGGAACAAATTGAGTACTAAAATATGTTGAAAAAAAAAGTGATAATTTAAAACTTTATCGCTAACTTCACGCTCGCTCAAAACAATAATTGTTAATAACTCGAAAACCAACAATGGTATTTCAACAAAACAACTTTTTCTGATTGGAACAAATTGGGTACTAAATATTTGTTTCAAAATTTCTTGGATAACAAAAAGCTTTGGTGCTTGGTGTGACGTCACCACAGAATGTTACGAATGTGAATAACTCGTTAACGAAAAATGATATCGGAGAATTTTCTTCAGAACAAATTGGTACAAATTCGGGACTAAATATTGGCATAAAATTTTTTTCCAAATTCGAAAATGTTGGTGCTGACTGCTGAGCGTGAAGTCAGCACTAAATCAAAGACATGCGAATAACTCGAAAACCATAAGGGTGCTGGGGATGATTGATACAGAACAAATTAGAACAAATTCAGTACTAAATATTTAGCTTGGTTTCAGAATTTGTTCCACCAACTTTTCGCTAACTTCACGCTCGCTCAAAACGTTAATAACTCGAAAACCAACAATGTTATTTCAACAAAACAACTTTTACTGATTGGAACAAATTGGGTACTAAATATTTGCATCAAAATTTCTTCGAATTTCTTGGAGAACAAAAAGCTTTGGAGCTGGGTGTGACGTCATCACCGAATGTTACGAATGTGAATAACTCGTTAACGAAAAATGATATCGGAGAATTTTCTTCAGAACTAATTGGAACAAATTCGGGACTAAATATTGGCATAAAATTTTTTTCCAAATTCGAAAATGTTGGTGCTGACTGCTGAGCGTGAAGTCAGCACTAAATCAAAGACATGCGAATAACTCGAAAACCATGAAGGTGCTGGGGATGATTGATACAGAACAAATTAGAACAAATTCAGTACTAAATATTTAGCTTGGTTTCAGAATTTGTTCCACCAACTTTTCGCTAACTTCACGCTCGCTCAAAACGTTAATAACTCGAAAACCAACAATGTTATTTCAACAAAACAACTTTTACTGATTGGAACAAATTGGGTACTAAATATTTGCATCAAAATTTCTTCGAATTTCTTGGAGAACAAAAAGCTTTGGAGCTGGGTGTGACGTCATCACCGAATGTTACGAATGTGAATAACTCGTTAACGAAAAATGATATCGGAGAATTTTCTTCAGAACAAATTGGAACAAATTCGGGACTAAATATTGGCATAAAATTTTTTTCCAAATTCGAAAATGTTGGTGCTGACTGCTGAGCGTGAAGTCAGCACTAAATCAAAGACATGCGAATAACTCGAAAACCATAAGGGTGCTGGGGATGATTGATACAGAACAAATTAGAACAAATTCAGTACTAAATATTTAGCTTGGTTTCAGAATTTGTTCCACTAACTTTTCGCTAACTTCACGCTCGCTCAAAACGTTAATAACTCGAAAACCAACAATGTTATTTCAACAAAACAACTTTTACTGATTGGAACAAATTGGGTACTAAATATTTGCATCAAAATTTCTTCGAATTTCTTGGAGAACAAAAAGCTTTGGAGCTGGGTGTGACGTCATCACCGAATGTTACGAATGTGAATAACTCGTTAACGAAAAATGATATCGGAGAATTTTCTTCAGAACAAATTGGAACAAATTCGGGACTAAATATTGACATAAATTTTTTTTCCAAATTCGGACATGTTGGTGCTGAGCGTGAAGTCAGCTTAGTCAGCACTAAATCAAAGACATGCGAATAACTCGAAAACCATAAGGGTGCTGGGGATGATTGGTACAGAACAAATTAGAACAAATTCAGTACTAAATATTCAGCTTGGTTTCAGAATTTGTTCCACCAACTTTTCGCTAACTTCACGCGGCCGCAGCGAAGCTGTGATACATCAAGGAAATTTTTATATCATAAACTATAGAGACCGTAAATGCTGACACAGGTTTCGATTTATTTGGATCTCGACAGAGCAACATAACTCAACTTCGATGGGAATAGGATCAGAATGAAGTTGAGTTATATTCCTCTGACGAGATGTAAACAGAATCGTGACCTGTGTCAGCATATACTCTCTTTGATAGGATGGACGCGATCTGTCGGATTCATCATTGTTAACCCAATAATGATTGAGTGTAGGAATATAAGCAAAATAGATCACAATATTCCACCTACTCAAAGGAATTATCAGTAACACTTCAATATCATGTATCCAATTATGCATGGTTCGTAACTTATTCCAATTCTTGTTCACAGAAAATTGTGTTTACGCTCTCGGAGGGTTCGATTCAGCTAACTACCAAGATTCCGTGGAAAGGTAGGTTATTTTAAAAGCTTTTATTTGACTTGCAATGTATGTATGTAGGTATGTATGTTCTGGTGGAATCTTGCTTCTCAATTTTGAAACAGATATCTTCAACCGATTAAGCTGAAATTTTGTATACACGTTTAATTTTGATGACAATACACGATAAACGTCATTCTATATCCAATATGGCGGACCATACAAGATGGCGGAATACTGATTTTTTATGCACTTCTACAATATGGGTATCAAATGAAAGGGCTCGTTGAGAGTAACTCGAAAAATAATGTTGACGTGATTCTAAATTCAATATGGCGGAACATCCAAGACGGCGGAATAGTTAGTTTTTAGGCACTTCTGCAATATGGGTGTATCAAATGAAAGGGCTTGCAGAGAATATTTAGAAATAACTAAAAAGTAAAAAATAAATCAAAAGCAAAAAAAACTTTTTGAAAAAAGCTTTCATTTAAATGTTCTGAAAAAAAGAAAATAAAACTTCCCTTTAAAATTTCAACTTTCAACACATAACCTCATTATACACAATTTATATGATCATAAAAGCTTGTCGCGCGATTTACTTGTGTGAACACTGTAAATAATAGTTATTTATGATATGAGTGTTAAAAGTGACGTTTTATTTTGTGTGTGAAAAAGTTTGTGAAATGAGCGGAGCGAATTGAACAATTTCACGAACAAAATAAAACCACTTTTAACACAAATGCCATACAATGTAATGTAATAATGTACAACTGCCCTATTTTGATAATGAAATGGGCGAATTTGCAATGACAATAAACTTCAAAATGCATTTCAATATTCAAATAATCAAAAGGTTGTTGTGAATGGCAAACGTTGCCAACGTTATTATTACTAACAAATGAGAAAAGACGCTGTCATTTGAATTTCGTTCCTGTCCAATTTTCGTCTTGGGTTTTTAACTGCTTGATATGTTTGTCGAGAGTCCAATTATTAATAAAAGTGACGATTTGGTTGTTCCTGTGCATATAACAATTTCCTGGCCTGGTGTAAATTGAAAAATGTAGATGGGAACTTCAGTGAACCTGTTTTCCTGACATACCTAGAAGAAAAATAAAAAATATGGAATTCATCAACTTTGTGGAGCAAATTTTCAATGATAAAGTCAAGCGCCCTTATTAAAAATGGTGTGGATGTTAGTAAATGTTTCAAGGTAATAGCATATTTAAAACGGAAAAGTGAAGGATATCGTCCCAAAAAATCGAAAATTCTCAGTCGTGAACAAGTTGAAAAGTTTATAAATGAGGCACCAGATGAGAAATACTTGATGGTTAAGGTTGCAACTATTTTCGGATTTTTTGGAGCATGTCGGCGTGAAGAATTGTGTAATTTTTTATCAATGGAAGACAACGAAATAACAAATAAATCATTGGTTATACAACTTCCAAACACAAAAACGGAAGTCAGTCGTTCTTTCAGTATCATTGGGAAGAATGTTGACTATTTTCATAAGTACTTTGCATTGCGCCCTTCTACATCAAACATCGTCGTTTTTTCCTGAAATACATTAATAATAAATGCACTGCCAGTCCAGTTGGTATCAATACATTTGGGAAAATTCCATCTATTGTTGCCGAATTCCTCAAACTGCCAGAACCAAAGCAATATACAGGACACTTTTTTTGAAGATCCTCCGCTTCATTGCTAGCAGAATCAGGAGCAAATATCACGGATATAAAAAAACATGGTGGGTGGAAGTCTACGACGCGGGTAGCCGAGGGCTATGTTGATCATTCCATTGCATATAGAAATGTCATTGCTGAAAAAATTCTCCCAACCTCAACAGATTTTGGATCATTATCCAATATTGTATCTACTTCCGGTTTCTACAAGTACTGATGGTGCTGAAGATTCTAATAATGTGTTGCGAAGCTCCTTAACTTCACAGGAATCACAGGGCATTAATGTTAGTAATTGTTCTAGTTTTACGAGTAATATTAATGTTCATAAGTAATGATTGTTAATAAAAATTTGCAATTGCTGAATTTTTTCATCTGATTTCATCATAAGAAAATGGAGTGCCAAAAATATTTTCAACACTGATGTTAAAAATATTTTTAACACGCTTCCACGTAAACAATCAATTTTAACATTGTTTGCTGTCATTAAAAGTGTCACTTTTAATGGCAGTTGTACAAAAACTACTATCTATTCAAATGAGCATTTTAATTCGCTAAATGCAATTTTTCTTATATCAGTTTGATTAAATACTTATAGGTACTTACACAGACCTCGCGACAAGCTTTTATAATCATATAAATTGTGTATAATGAGTTGTTATAGTTGAAATTTTGAAGCAAAATTTTATTTTCTTTTTTTTATAGCATTTAAATAAAAGCTTTTTACAAAGAGTTTTTTTTGCTATTAATTTTTTCAGCTCAAATTGTTTCATCGATAGTGTAGTATCCTGGGTAATGGCAAAAGGAATTATTCCATCATAAAATTCATTCAAAAATCGAGTTCAAGATGAAAGTCATATAAAAATGTCAGGAATTATCTCAGACACAAAAATTTGACTAGTGAAGCCGTTAAAAACGCTGATGAGTATTTCAAGGTAGTTCAAGCCAACGGAAGCGTAATCAACCGAAAAGGGAAAATGTTGAATCGTTAGAAGTATACCTGTGCCAATTGGCAGTAGAGTTCGGTCGGTTCTCGCAAATTTTATTGTAACTCAAATCTAACTTAGAAGCTAATCAATTCTTTCGATTTTTTCAAACTAGGGAGTTCGACGGGGAAGTGACTTGTGTTTACATCGGTATAAGTTAATCGGTTTTTATGAATATTCAATTAGGTGAAATTTTTTTTTTTTGAATAACTGAAACGTACGAGTAAATAGAATTTTTTGTTATTTTGATCAACAGCAACTGGTTTCTGTGAGTGTTTGCTCGTTAAGGTCGGCGTTTAAAGCGAGTTGGAAAGCTCAGCCGATAGAGGCGCCACCGTCCATTTTATGGATATATCCATAGAACATGCACTATCACTATCAAGTTCTATGAATATCTCTCTAATCATGAATGAAATGTACAATGGCGCTCTCTATCCGAAAATCGCCGAACTATGGAATAAGCGAATTTGTGGGTAAAGCAGGAACTTTTTCCCGCCAAAATTTGAATTTGGTCATTCTCTGCCAATTCCGTATTTCAAGTTTATCTTCTGAACGAAATTATCAGTAGATTCCCTTTTAATCGGAAGTTGAACTATTTTCATGGGTCTTTCGTTTGAAATAAAACAGAAGCATGAGTTGGCTCATTTTCTTCTATTTTTGAAAGAAAAAAAATTGACTGTCGGAATGAAATCGATTAAAATTATTTCAACAAAAACCCTAATCCTTTCTGAGTTCACCCACAAAATTTCAGTTCTCAAAGTGAAACCGTTTTCGAAATCAACTTGAAATAAAAACACACTACATTGAACGCCCACCTTAAGAAACAGATTTTTATCATAATTTTTTTTCCAGATTCGATCCTAGGGAAGGAATTTGGTTCGAAGTTCCATCAATGATATCCAGGCGAAGTAGCTGTGGCGTAGCTGCTTTAGATGGTCATCTGTATTGCATAGGAGGTTAGTTGAAAAAATGCTTTCTCTTGACCTCAAGAATCTACAGTTAAAATAAATGAACATGTCAAAGACTCATCCTGTAAATGCATGTATTCTGCAAATACTTTGCCTTATAATGAACAACTCTCACATTCGTCATTTTTGTCCAACGCAAAGAACAAAAATGTTAGCTCCCCTTAATATAGATCCTGTCACATTATGTGAATATAGGTTCGACACGGCCTATTGAAAAATTTATAGATTTCACAATCTTTCAATTCGATTTCGCAACACTTGTTGCATTCTTAAATGTTTTTTAAGTTTAACCCAAAATCTTATGTGTTCGATTTTCAGGTAACGATGGAACCATGTGCATGTCCAGTGGTGAAAGATTCAATATAAAAATGAATACTTGGGAGCCAATAACATCTATGAACAATCGCAGGTTCGTTCACAAGATTAATTGTATTACTACGACATGAGTGTGATAGTTAAACCTTGAAAGAACTACATAACTCCATTTACAAAATTAGAAAAGAAAATAGGAAATAGCATTGGCAACATCTCTCAGAATTATAAGACTTTCACGAGTGCCAACCTGAGTCACAGTCAGTTTTAAGTAAAAAAAACTTGATATCTCCAAAGCATTCGATCGAGTCTGGCATCAGGGACTCCTCGCCAAGATTCCATCTTATGTTCTTATGGCGTACCCCCAAAGCTGTGTTTTCTGCTGGCTAGTTTCCTCTCAAACAGATCCCTCCATGTAGTGGTCGATGGAGTTTCATCTGACTCTCCACCCATGAATGCTGGTGTTCCGCAGGGATCAATTCTATTTCTACTTCACATCAACGATTTGCTGGAAGCAAGTCCGTGTCCAGTGCACAGCTTCCCGGATGATAGTACCCTCCATACCGGCTTTTCTTCTAGGGCTCCAATACCAGCCCGCCAAATCAGAAACGAACCAGGTTACCAGGAACATAAATATGGACTTAGCAACAATTCTTGAATGGGGATCTAATAACTTGGTGGAATTCAACGCAAACCAAATCAAATCAATCAAATCAAATTTTATTCCTCAAATCAATACAGTTTCGTTCCCATTTATAATCTGTAATAATTAACCTTCGTGAGAGGATAGACGCACCTAAGTACTAGCTTGAGTTGTGCTTTCCATCCCCCATTCGGGGTGTTCAAAGATACATAATAAGAATCAAATTTGGCAGATGAGACCAAACACAACTATTTTCTAATATCTACGCTGAACATTCAGCTTGGTGATCTTTTGAGCAGAATGCACAAAACAAAAAACAAAACACATGCAGAGAGAGAGAGAGAAAGAGAGAGAAACACAAAGACATAGAGAGAGAAACAAGGAATCATGCAGCCGCTTTCTTTCAACCAAATAAGTTGAGAATTTCAGTGTTAAGCCTGATAAAAGCTTTAGTTGATTTCTTGAATTTACTGAAATTAGTAATGTTTTTTATGTGAACTGGTAGCTGATTAAACAGTTTGGGGCCGTGATAGAAAACACATCTCTGTTTGTGACTCTTTTTAAAGATTGGTAGACTTAAGCATGAAGTAGTCACGAATCTTGTAGGCTTTTCTTTATCCTTTTGTAGGACGGTTTTGTTTTTAAATGCCCAGACCAAACACTGAACTATATAGTATATAGAGATCTCTTACCTTCAGCAGCTGCGTTTCTCTATAGAGACTTTCCGTGGGAAACAATCTCGGTTTCCTGAATAAAATTTTCAGTATTGTGTTCTGAGTCACCTGGAGAGCGTTCAGGGAACACAAGCATGTCTTTTCTCTAGAAAAGCCGATCCTACTGTGCCCAGCATAGAATTTTCGGGACTGACCATACCATTGAAGTCATCCATTTCGATGCTTGGTGTTACTGTCGTCAGTAACCTTTCTTGGGAGAATCACGTGAGATCCATTGCTAAAAGTGCATCCCAAAAACTTGGTTTTCTGTTTCGTGCCAAGAGCTATCTCACCTCAGGTCAACTGCTTATGATCTATAAGGCACAGATTCGACCTGTCCTGGAATACTGTTCCCATATTTGGAGTGCTGCACCTAAACAAATCCTAAATCTCTTGGATTCTGTACAAAAAAAGGCAATTCGTCTCGTCGGTGAGGCCTCGCTTACAAACACGCTCACTTCTCTAGAACACCGTAGAAGAGTAGGTGATCTGTCTCTATTTTATAGATATTTCCATTTTCTGAATTATCAGCAATTGTTTCCCCTGTTTCTTCGAGATTAACCCGTCAAGTTAAGTCTTCCCATCCCTTCGTGGTCAATTTGGAGACCTGCAGAACATCTCTCTACAAAGACTCGTTCATCCAACGAACAGCGAGGCTTTGGAACACATTGCCTAGGGAGGTGTTTCCCGAGGCATATAACCTCCAGAAATTCAAGAAGAATACCAATTCCTACCTGCTTGCCCTTGGTTCTCACGATTTTCTTTGAACATTACAGGATATTTCTTTTCGTGAGAACCGCAACATAAAAAAACCGAAATCATGGCCAACCGGGATACTTCATCAGAGTGAATGGCGTATATGAGTGTAAAGAAAATAATCGCCTCATAATGATCTTGTATATTCCAGATCTACACACGAAGTGGTAGCGATCGGATCTCATATTTACGCCCTTGGGGGCAACGATGGCTCATCCAGCATGAATTCGGTGGAGCAGTATAATCCAGCACTCGATAAATGGTTGGTGGTGTCTCCAATGTCGACAAGAAGAAGTTCAGTAGGCGCCGCAGTACTGGAATGCATGAACCTGGAGCACGTGATTCGCCACACGATGATATCCCCTTGACGGTCAAGTTGTGAGTCGGATGCACCTTCGACCTCTGCCATGCCAAACTCGCGCGCAAAACAACATCGAAGGAATATCTCCTCAGATTTTAAGCTTTAACGTTGAAATTATTCGGAATAGATGAATTAAAATTGTATTATCACTTATAATACCACAAGAGCTTCAAAATTATCGGGTATTTCCCGATAGGTTCGTTGCAAACAAATGAAGGAGTCAAGTTTTTCAGGTTAAAAAATCACGAGCGCGAAGCGCGAGTGATTTTTCCTGAAAAACTTGACGACTTTATTTGTTTGCAGGGAACCTTGAGGGAAATGCTAGATAATTTTGAAGCTCGTGTGGTATTCGGGGGATTATTTTTCCGTCCCAAATGTCGGCCAATAGAATTGCACCATGAGACGAAATGTACAGTTAACAAATAAGAATTTCATAATGAATAAAACAACATTTAATTAAGATAAAGACTAGTGCAATTAAAAATACAATTGTTGTAAACATTGGTGCATGTTTTCTTCAAGTCAGAGTTATCGGTAATGGTCCCAGAAGAGGTAGATGGCATGAGGTTTATGCTGTTGATGGCATTTTCTGCAGTAGGCTCACTCCTTCGCAGTTTCTTGACAATTAATTCGTGGTGTTCCTGGTCGAGTTGGAGATACGGCTTGATGGAGTTACTGTTGGCATGTCCAGTTATTTTGATTATCTGCTGCTCTCCCAGGCCCGATTTCGCTAGATTGGAGACGGCTGTTGCACGACTGGAGTGATTGGTGATTTTTTTGTTACCAAGGTCAAGCCCAGCTTTTTGTGCTGACTCCTTAACCCACTTTGAAATCGTGTTTTGGCCTACTGGGGAATCCTTGTACCACCTAGCGCCTGGAACTTTATTCCAGAATGGATTTTGGGTCAGGAATAGTCTGTCGCTCTTGATATTGGCATCTCTCTTCTCTCTTAATTTCTGGAACAGTCTCACTGGGCACTTGTCAGGGATTTCCCGATTCTCCACCAGCCACTTGCTGTCTGATAATTTTTTATCACCACCTTGTGTGGTCTTGCTGAAAATTGGATTGTATTCAATTCTCCCAGTTGTTTCCCCGTCATTTCGCTGTTCTGCCTTGAAGTGATGTATTGACGCCATGCTGCCCTCACCACCTCTCCAAGCCAATTCCACTGATATTATCATGAATAATTTTTTCTGGAGGCCATCAGGAGTTTCCTCGTCCCAAACAGTGGTCATTGCATCCCAATCTTTTTCCTCCAACGCTGCTGCACTTGCCCTCCGTTTTTCCGGAATAGATTGTAAAGCCTTACGCTTGGCATCACGAGCTCCTCGAGCGGTCTTGAATGCAGCATCCGAAAATGGGTTTATTTTGATGTCGAAATCGTTCAAATACTTTTCTTGAAGTAATTTTGCAGTCTGATTCCACATTGTTTTTATTGTACCTTCCTTATAGTCTTCTCCATCCATTTTCTTCATATTGTAAGCGTAATCTTTCATAATGTTTGCCAATTGCGCTTCACTCGTTTCAGCACTCAATGTGTATGCCCTCTCAGTACAAAAAGTAGTAAATTGGTTCCAAACTGTTTTTTTTGACTTCTCCGTATTAATGGGAACATTTCCTTTGACTTTTTTATCGATGGTGGACAGAGAACAAACTCCAAATCGACTCATTTCCATGCAAAATCTCCAATTTTCACAATTGAATTCAACCTGTCAGTTTGACGTGTGATTAATTTGACTGGATCATGTTTTGTTTTTTATATATAGCAACTACCAGAGAAAATTTTCAAAAAATTATCAGTATAATACCATGTAGGTTGTACCATGTGACGTCGAATGGTGCAATTCTATTGGTCGATATTTGGGTCGCAAAAATAATCACCGGAAACTATTATTTTCTCTGAGATAATATCCGGACTAAGGGTACATTTTTGAAACATATTTACACTCCATTCACTTTTATAAAGTATCCCGATCGGCCATGATTTAGGTATATCCAGTGGCTGCAGTCCCAAAGCCCCCCCCCCCCCCCAAAGACCCAAAAGATAACAACATTTTCAATTTTTCTCAGTCCGATTTCAAACGTCAAACATTATCAAACAGTCTTCTTTTGGTTGATTTCAAACTCTGTCATTTTGAAGTAAGTATTTCATATTCACTTCCCAAATACATAATACACAAGAGACGGTTGTCTGAGTCTGGCCATTACTCTGAAATGGGGTGGAGCAATTCAGAGTAATGATCAGGTGATTTTTAGATCAGAACTTTCGAAATATGTGGATTGGCAGAGGTGGACCGCATGCCTGGCCCGCTAGATCACCAGATTTCATTCCTGTTGATTATTTCATTCGGGGTTATTTGAAATTTTCAGTATATTCATCTGAAATAGAAAGTGAGGAGATCCTCAAGCAACGTATCGAAGTCGCTTGCAGTGAAATACGTAATAATCCAAATTCAAAAGTAAATCGATCGATATGTGGAAGTGGATCATTCGTTCCAAATATCAACCGACTATACTGGTTGGTTCAAAGGTTTGGAGCAATTTAAATTTCTGGTGAATACATAAACCATCCTCGGTTATGGATTTGATTAGACCTATCATATATCGGTTTTTCGGACTCGTCTAGGGTAGCTCTAGCTCAGGTTACCGTATGTTCATATACCAATGAAACTCCCTCTATATAGCAAGAAAAATTCTTCAGTTCAGTTCAGTCTGTCTGTCTGTAATCAAATCTTGCAAGTTAAATATGACACACTTCTAATCGTCCGATTGATTTGAAATTTTGCAGGTCTACCTAATTCTGGTGACAATGCATTATGAAATATTTTTCATAGAAAAAAAAATGGCGGCTCCAAAATGGCGGATGAGTTTTGTGATCATGATCCGATTCCATTCAAAATTAGTATCTGGGGGTATTTGGGTTCGAAAATGATGATGCTTCTGTCAAAATTGGAAAATTCAAGATGGCGGCCACAATATGGCGGACGAGTTTTGTAATTATGATCCTATTCTATTCAAAATTGGTATATGGGGGTTTTCTGGGTCGATAATTACGATTCTTCAAAATTGAGTAATTCAAGAGGGCGGCTTCAAAATGGCGGATGAGTGTTGTTATAAAAGCTTGTCTTCAAAAATGTTTTTTGAGAATTAGGCTTGTTTTTAGACATCTCAAGGCGAGTTTATACAGGAACTAAAATAAAATAAGAACTAAAATAAAATAAGAATGTTCACTTGATGACAGCGTTTATACAGGAAATAAGCTAAAATAAGGAATAAGAATAAGAGATGGTCAAATTTATTCTTATTCTTATTCCTTATTTTAGCTTATTTCCTGTATAAACGCTGTCATTGAAATGCATGAAGTGGACATTCTTATTTCATTTTAGTTCTTATTTTATTTTAGTTGCTGTATAAACTCGCCTTTAGTTTCAGAGCGGATTGAACACGGTTCTTCAAGAAACAAGAATCCTGCATGTTTTCGAGCGAACTTGCCCGAGGCACAGATTACAGATATATAGAACGAAATACGTAAAGCCTCATTGTAAATGTCACAAAAAAAGGCGCTACTACCCCCATAACTACTACTTTCTATTTAGTCTTTTTTAACTTTGTAAATGGAGTTAGTACTTTTGAGGTTAAACTGTGACACAGGATTCGTAGTACTACTACATTTTCATATTGGAGTATTTCAAGATGTGCAAAAAAGTATTCAACTGTCGTCTGTAGGCGTATTTCTTGAGAATTTTGAAAAGTGGGGAATTCCATAGGTTCGCCTGTTCTGTTCGATTAGAAGTTTTTCTGTCGGGTTGTTCGAGTACCTTAATTCTTTTTTCGAATGAAATATTACAAAGTGACGGACTTTTCGGTCCATTTTTTTCCGTGAAATTCGTTTCTTGATTTCTGTAAAAGAAAGAAGCAAAAGTGCATCTTCTAACCATGTTTATAGACGTGAAATATTTCCACCATTGACAGAGAAAAAAGTTTCTTCAACATTCGCCAGGTCTTTGGAATTATTGAATTCACATAATCTCTTCTCAAATTCTTTATTTTCCCAAAGTAAATAAACATTTTGATAAATGTAATAACAACGACTTCTATGTAGAAGGGACAACGTTGCGTAGATATCTGACAGGGGAATGACCATAACCTATCATTTTCAAAATATGTGTCAGAATTTCATGGCCAGCCGGAATACTTTATAAAAGTGAATGGAGTACCTAAGGTCGTAGATGTCAGTGCAAACTTTTCTCAACTCAGGTGACAATTTTCCTTTCCTAGATTTCTTCAGTAGCCGACTCATGATGACCTAAGAACCAAAAGCATTTCCCACCAATTAAGGTGGGCGTTCAATGTAGTCAGAGAAATCTGAGCGTTGTAACATTGTTCAATGTAGTGTGTTTTTATTTCAAGTTGCATTTGAAAATGGTTTCACTTTGAGAACTGAAATTTTGTGGGTAAATTCAGAGAGAATTGGAGTTCTTAATGAAATAATTGAAATCGATTTCATTTCGAAAGTTCATTTTTTTCTTTGAAAAATAGAAGAAAATAAGCCAACTCATGCTTCTGTTTTATTTCAAACGAAAGACCCATGAAAATTATAGTTCAACTTCCGATTAAAAGTGAATCTACAGATAATTTCGTTCAGAAAAACAACTTGAAATACGAAATTGGCAGAGAATGGCCAAATTCAAATATATGGCGGGAAAAAGTTCCTGCTTTACCCACATATTCACTAATTTCATAGTTCAGCGATTTTCGGATAGAAAGCGCCATTGCACATTTCATTCATAAGGATAGAGATATTCCTAGAACTTATAGTGATGATAGTTCTAAGGAGATATTTCATATATAATATAGATGCATAGAAATACCTGGTGTTGGCACTGATTAGATTTTGTTTAAGACTTTCTTGTCGATCGAAAACGTGATATTTTGTGAAGCTTTTCATTTCTCCCGAAAGGGGTCGCGTTTTTTGTCGTTGCCGCAGTAGCGCCACGACCGATAAATATTGCGGATTTATTCCGGAACTAGTCCAAAATCTGAAATCTAGGATGCCGTTTTGATCTACAAATTTTGGTCACGATTTTAAGTAAGGAGTCGTTACACCAGGTGTTCTATGCATCTATCATATAATGTACGGTGGAGCCTCTATCGGTTGAGTTTTCCACTCTCTCTAAACGGCGACCTTATTACTGATGCAGATCGACTTTGTTTCACAAAGGTTATTTCCATTGAAATGGTGTTATCCATAGTGGTATGTAGCGCCTATTTTGTATCATGAGTATTTTAAAAATGTTAAGTAGGGAATTGGCTAAACAACCTTTTGCAAATTCATTAAAAATGTTTTATTGATTGATTACTTTATTATTATTATTCACCATCGGTATCCCGGTCTCAGCTGGAGCTGGTATAACTTTTATGAACCAGTGAAAAATCATTTCAGTTCTTCCCACTGGTTCAGGAATTTACGCACGATGTGACAGGTTTGCAAAGCTACAGCCTGTTGTGCATATCCCACGATCCTCTGGGATAACTCGATCTTTCGAAGATTTCTCTTGAATAGTTTTGACATGACTCCCTCAGCCGAGATCACGAATGGTATAATAGTGACTTTCGACAATTGCAGCGGCGTAGCTACGTGGGTGCAAGAGTGTGCAGTGCACCAGGGCCCCCGACCTCAGGGGGCCCCCAAGCGCTGACCATCAAATCGCGTTTAAACTTTGATTTTTCTCTGTGATCTATTATGTGAATAACATTGTTTTTATTATATTCAGTTGTTAAAAAATGTTTTTTTCCGAAATATCATCAAATGTAGGGATTTATTGCCAAAATTCACTGGTGAATCGGACACCTATCCAGAGAAACTAAATCCGACTAGATGGTCCAGTAGGGTTAACATAATTTCGGCAATCAAATTTCATTTTTTCCATATCATTCGTGCATTAGCTGAAACAGTTATGAAAAATTCTTGCAGATAAGAGCGAAAACAAGCAGAAATTAAAAAAAAATGTTGAATTTTGAATTTATTTTCCTCGGCGATTTAATACACCGCATTCTCAATGATATCAATTATGCATCTGAAGTATTACAAAAATGCGATGTCAGTTTGGATCACGTATGCAGAGGCAGAAGAGACGAATACAAAGAAAAAAATTTATAGGAGTGACTTCGAGTCCTTCAAGTGCAAGGCTAGAGAAAATGTCATAGCATATATGGTGAAGATCCCCATTTCGAAGAAAAGGGACAAAAAAAGGGTAAAAAATATTTCGATGAATTAGCTTCCGATCACCGATTTCGAAGCATGGGAGAATTTTCCGAAATAAATATTTTCAATACTTTGTCAATTTCAGAAGTTGCCTTCTTATATTTCGGTTGCAGTTTTCAACAAACTGCTGAATAATTGGAAACTATTAAATTTCATTAAATTTAAAAGAGAATTGAAGGCGCTCCTTGTAACAAAAGCGTATTATTCGCTCTCAGAGTTTTTCTGCGACACAAACCTATCTATGATATAAGTATAGTTTGTCCTAGACTGTAAGTTCATTTTATGTCCATATTTATTTTAATGATGTGTTATTTATGCTGAAAATTGACGAGTAGACGCTGTCGTATTAAGCCTGTAGTACAATCATTATCAAAATAGCCATATGCGAGTGAATACGTACTTTTAAATTCTAAGTGTTTATTGTTGATTATCTCAAGTTAACAGTTTTTAATTTCTTCAGATCCCGGCAAGGGTGAAAGTTTAATATTGTGAATTCGTTCTCTGGAATTTTTCATTTTTCAACTGACTCCACAGTTGATTGGATTGGATTTGAACGGTTTCGTTTATATGATCTCGATCTCATATCGGTCGAATCCATACATCTGCTGACATCGTCAACAAGGGATATAAGGCATCGCATACACCGCAAGACATCTCAAACGAAGAATGGCCGTTAATGAGGATTTATCGATTTTTTTAAAAAGTGAATTTGCCACCCAAACCGCTGTTATTAAAGAAGAACTGGCGAAGGTAAGAGAAGAAATTAGGCAGGTGAGATCGACTGCGGAATTACGATTGGAGTCGTGTGAGGAGAGGATCTCCAAGGTGGAAGGTAAAATTCTGGGGCTTAAACGAAATTATTTGAAGAACAACGTGATAATTTCTGGATTGATGTTGGATGACTCCGATCTACTACACTCTGTTGTTTCCCAACTTAACGCCCTTCTGGATATTAACTTGATCGAGTTCGAGATCAACAACATTTATAGACTGGGAAAGGATAAACCAGTGGTTAAGATAGAATTCTCAACATTTTTGGCAAAGTCTAAGCTGCTCAATAATCGACGCAAGTTGAAGGGTTCTCAAATTTATATAAACGAGGATCTTTGTGAGGAGGACCGTGTCGATTTCAGACTTCTGAGACAGCAGCTGAATTTGGCCAAAGCAAAAAATTGTAGGGCGTATATAAAGGCAAATTGCTTAATTGTTAACGGCGAAAAGTTTTCTGTCGAACAGCTCAGGAATAAGGTCAGTTCAGATTGTGACCTTCCTACCGGAAAAGCCCAAAACAGGGACCCAGATCCGAAGTCTGATGGAAGTCCAGAGCTGGCGACGAACACACCAAACAGTCCAGCTCCTATAGCTCCTTATAAAGAAATGCTGACTGAGCACGAACATTTGTCAGTGGTTGAGGACTCGAGACTCAATAAGGAAATTTCGTCGATCAATCAGGTGCTGCATAGGGCGAAAGACTGGGAGGAACTGGGTAGAACAAGATCACAGTCCTCGGGAAGTGTCAGGAGGGAACAGAGAACGAACGTCCCCGGAACTAAGATAAAGAAGGGTGGCAGAGACAATTGATTAAGTATTTTTTTTTCCTTAATTTGTGCATTTGATTGATATATTTTTGTTTATTTTTTATTATAGAATATTTTAATTGTTTGAATATGGATCAGTTCATAAGGGATTTTGAGGTGGAAGTATACCGTTCTAGATATATAGATCGATTGGGTGATTTGAATGATTGGGATGCGGCTGATAGATTCAAGATAATACATAACAACATAAGGAGTATAGAGAAAAATTTTGATGAATTTAGGTTACTGTTGAGAACGTACCCTGAGGATTTTCATATGATTGTCTTAACGGAAACGTTCATGGTACAAGATCTAGACCCTTTTAAGATCAAGGGATACACATGTTTGTACAACAATGGTACATTTAACAGGAATGATGGTGTTATTGTATATGTTCGTGAGGATCTGCAATACACTCAAAAAATTGTATTTATTGGAGGAATTAGGGTTTTAGAATTAGATATAGAACTAAAGAGGAAGACAGTCAAAGTAACGGGAATTTATCGTTCGCCACAATTGTGCCTGAAAAACTTTAATCGGGATTTGTGGGAATACATTGAGAAAGCATCGAAATGTGATTATCATGTTGTTGTGGGCGACATGAATATTAACCTGTTATCAAACGGTGAGCTTGTTGAGGAGTATAAGAATTTGTTCAGTTCTTTGGGATATAACTCTTATATAAATGATGTGACCAGACCTTCCAGTGGTAGTTGTTTAGATCATTTCTTTCTTGCACGTCGAAGTGCCACTGAAGACAGGAATAATGCATTCATTGTTCGTTCAGATATAACCGACCATTATGCGATAATATTATGTCTTGATATTGAGAAAGTACAAGAGAAAAAGCTGATAGATATAAAAGTTATGTGGACTATGGTAAGTTGAAAAATGAGCTTGCAAAAATAAATTGGAGTGATATGATTAAAAATAAGAATGTAAACACTTTTGCAGAAGCTTTTGTTGGTTTGATAGCTCATTATACTGAAGAAAACACAACAAGAATAAAGTTAACTTATAGAAAATCAGGGAAAAAAGAGTGGATTACACCAGGCCTTTTGAAAGCTATAAATAACAAAAATAACTTATACAAGGAAATGCTTAAGAGTCCATTCGATATGAAATTGAAGTTGCAATATTCAAGGTATCGGAATACATTACAGAAGTTGATAAAAACTGCAAAAAGAAATCACATGAATAATTTTGTCACGCAAAATACTTCGAAGACTAGATCTCTCTGGTCTTATGTCAATGATCTTAGCGGGAGATCGAGACCTGAAACAAGGATAGATACGGTTAAGAATTCTAGTGGACAACTAATAACATCAAAAGAGGAAATGGTGGAAGAATTCGGGGCATATTTTAGTGAGATAGGAAGACAATTGGCGGAGAGCATGGATGAAGTTCCAGAGAGGGAAGAAGGGGAATTTTATTGTGACAACACACTTTTTCTGTTTCCAACTTCTGTAAATGAAGTTAGAGAAACGATAGCGGAACTAAAGGATGGTGGAGCACCTGGAAATGATGGTATCCGAAATGAACTACTGAAAAACATTCAGGATGAAATAGTAGAGCCTTTAATGTTACTAGCGAATCTATGTTTTGAGACTGCTGAATTTCCGAATATCTTCAAGGTGGGTGTTATCAAACCATTGTTTAAGTCAGGAGATAAAACTAGTTTATCAAATTATAGACCAATTTGTTTAACATCCAACATATCTAAAGTAATCGAGAAATTGTTGAAGGTTCGTATTGTCAACTTTTTGGAGAAGAATAAAGTCTTGTCTCATAAGCAGTACGGTTTCAGGACAGGGAAATGTACAGAGGACGCAATCAGACAGCTGGTGGAGAGAGTATATGGATGGATGGATGGGAACAAAGTGGGCATATGCGTGTTTATAGACCTTGCAAAAGCCTTCGACACCGTATCACATAAAAAGCTCTTGAGGAAACTTTACCTGAACGGCTTCCGAGGAAAAGCACATAAATTGATGGAATGCTACTTATCAGGTAGGACACAATTTGTGAAAATAGATGGGCATTCAAGTGAAAAACACACTGTTGAATATGGAGTGCCACAAGGAACAGTATTGGGACCCATTTTATTCATCATATATATGAACAACCTATTGCTAATGAAAAGAAAAGGAGAGATTATCAGTTTTGCAGATGACACTGCCATACTGTACGAAAATAGTACCTGGGAAAAGTTGAAACATGAAGCGGAGAAAGATCTTTTAATTGTAAAACAGTGGTTCAGAGAAAATAAACTGACGATAAATTTGCAGAAAACCAGGTACTTGCCTTTCTCTGCTTACGAATCAGGTGAGCCACATATGGGCAATCTAGAAGTTGACGATGAAACATCAATTCCTGAAGCGGAACATATAAAATATCTGGGTATCACAATCGACCGACATTTGAGATGGGATAAACATATAGATACTTTGGTGTCCAAACTGAGGTGTCTACTTACCAAGTTTAGATGTCTCAGACAGTTCCTGGATTTAACACATCTGAAGATGATATACTCAGCTCTATGTCAGTCCCAAATTAGATATGGCATAATAGGTTGGGGTGGAGCATACAGTTGTCACATGAGGAGGGTTGAGGTGGTCCAGAAATGGTTGCTACGTGTTATCTACGGTAAGCCTCTTCTCTTTCCGTCAGATGAATTGTTTGCTGTTTCCAAGGTTATGAATCCCCACCAGTTGTTTGTGATGCAGATACTAATTGGCGTAAACGCAAGAAATATTCAACTCAAATTAACTGAGTATGAATATAACACAAGAAACAAGATGAATCAATATCTTACGCCCCGAGCAGAAAAACGCATAGGTCAGAGATGCTTTGCCTACCTGGCCCCACGAATATATGCCGTAGTTCCGAACGACCTTAAGAATATAAGAATATTAAAAACCAAAAAAAAGAAAATGATGAATTGGGTAATTGAAAAGGGAAGAAAATATTTCAATTCGATAATAAATCCCCGTTAACTCACACCAGATACGTTCTTCCGAAATAAAATATTCAACATCTTTAACAACTGCAACCTTCCACTGTATACATTGAACTCCTAATAAGTTTTTCTAAGAGATATGTACTGGTTACAGATAAAATTAATCTGGACCGAATATACTCGTAAGCCCGAGTATAAGCCCATTGTGCTTTTGTTGTGTAGATGAGATTTTTCACTTCTTGGTACGAATAGTATTGTCTTGGAGAATTTTTAAGTTTTTTCTTTGTTGGTTTCCATGTTATAACACTGTCTAGGTAATTGTTTTTGAGAATTCATAAAATAATTTGAATACCGGCTACTGTATTATACAAGGTGGTCCACGGGAACCTGACGTTTTTCAATTGGGTAGTACTCGGCAGGTAGGTGGAGTGGGGCCATCACAAGGGTCCCATTTGAACCGTTGGAATGTGCCATTTAGTGTACATCATGACTGCGTGGGGTGTGAGGCATCGCATTTTCGCGTTTGAAGCTTTTATCAAAAATGGTGAATCAGTGGTGGCTACGCAGAGACTGTTTCGGCGTGAATTTAATATTGGCCGTCATGGAGCTGTCCCAAGTCGTAACACGATTCTGAAGTGGGTCAACGATCTTCGAACAACTGGAAATGTGATGAAAAAGAAGCCACCAGGACCTACTCGCACGGCACGGACCCTTGAAAGTGTGGAGAGGGTGAGGCACGCGTTGCGAACAAGTCCATGCCGCTCAGTGCGAAAACAAGCGCAAGCATTAAGACTAAGTCGTTCCACAGTTCGCCGTATTGTCAAACATGACCTCAGATTCCACCCATACAAATTGGCAATTGTCCAGCAGCTGAAACCAACTGACTTTACACAACGCAATGATTTCTGTTTGTCTATGCTCTCAATGCTTGAAGTGAACGAAGATGCTGTACTGTTTATGAGTGATGAAGCTCATTTCCATTTGAACGGTTTCGTCAATAGGCAAAATTGTCGTTATTATGCCAGTGAAAACCATCAGCAACTTCATGAACGGCCCTTACACAGTCCTAAAGTGACGGTCTGGTGTGCAGTATCGTCCAAATGTGTGATTGGTCCATATTTTTTTGAGGAAAACGGCAACACAGTGACTGTGACTGCAGCCCGTTATGTTGAGATGATAAACACCTTCCTGAGACCTGAGTTACGCAATCTACGACTTCCTGCTGAAAGCATCTGGTTCCAGCAAGATGGGGCAACCCCTCACACAGCTAGAGTATCGATGGATGTGTTGCGCCAAATGTTCCCAGAGCGCTTGATCTCACGGTTTGGGGACATGCCTTGGCCTCCGCGGTCACCTGACCTGACAACCTGCGACTTTTTTCTGTGGGGTTTCCTCAAATCTCGTGTCTACGAAAACAAACCGAGAACGTTAGGCGAGCTGAAGGAAGCGATTCGAGCACAAGTCCACGCGATTGACACACCCTTATTGGAGCGCGTTCACCAAGGGTTTTTGAACAGACTTGCAACATGTTTCGAGCAAGATGGTCACCACTTGACAGATGTTATTTTTAAGGTTTGATTTCTTAAATGGCATAGTACTGGCTGTAAGTACATGAAAAAATAAATGTTATATGCTGAAAAACAAATGTGTACTACTCATTCAAAAATCGTCAGGTTCCCGTGGACCACCCTGTATCATGTTTAGTTATAAGTCACGTACAGGCTAACGCCTCGATGATTGTTGTTTATACCTGTAGCTTCACAGAATAAACCATATTATTATTATTATTATTATGATCGTGGACTTATTCACTATCTCGGCATACGGCCGGATAAATTTACCTTTCCCAGATACAATAATCAAAGGGAATAGGCTCGATCACGATACACTTGACAAAAATTTACGAACAATTCTACAGGTATTGAGAATAACAGCTTTTTGCATTTCAATGTAGCTGTTTACATTTAATTCTAATTTGTTCAGACTATTGTGTAAGCTCTTGGGTATCAATCCAGTCGACGAGATGATCACTGGAACGATATCAACCTTCTCTAGGTGCCACATTTCCTTGATCTCGAAAGCCAGGTCTGTGTACTTGCTTATCTTCTCCTGATACTTATTCAACATGTTGTTGTTGTTGGGCACAGCCACATCCACCAAAATTGCCTTTCTGACCCTCTTGTCGTAAACCACAATATCCGGCCTGTTATTCGTCACCGTTCTGTCAGTGATAATAGGCCTATCGTAGTATAGTCTAAAAGAGTCATTTTCTAACACAGGCAGCGGCTGATACTTATAATACGGCTTGTAGGAGTTGAGAAGTCCGAACTTGAGCGCCAATTTCTGGTGTATGATGTTGCACACTTGGTTATGTCGGTGGAGGTAATCAGTGTTGGCCAGTTGTTCGCAGCCAGAAGTTACATGCTGAATTGTTTCAGATTTTTGATGACACTTCCTACACATATCTGTTGGCACTGTACGGTCCTTCATGATGTATTTCTTGTAGTTGTTGGTGGAGATGACTTGATCTTGTATAGCCATCATAAAACCCTCCGTCTCAGGAAACAGTTCACCCTTCGACAACCATTTGTTGGATGAGGTTTTGTCAATATGTGGCTGATTTAACTCATGGTGATGCCGTCCATGGAGTTCTTTTTTTGACCATTGTTCTAGCTTGTCAGTTTCAGAAAGAGATGGCAGATCCAGCAATTCATCTGCAGTAGCCAGAGTTAAAGGTGTGAACTTCTTATCAACCAAAGTAACAACTCTGTGTAGATTGGAATTATTCGCCTTCTCAAAGAAGAATTCCCTGAGGTTTTTAATTTGGCGAGTGTGAAGGTTGACAATATTATTATTATTATAAAGATTTGATTGATTGATTGATTGAATTCAAGTTTCGGGCGTATGATTGCAGTCAAAAAAATTTGGAATTTTCACCATCATTTCTACTAGATATAGGTAGACGAAAAAACTGTAATACAAAGCTTCGACCAATTTCAAAGTGAATATTGCGACATGAAAGGGACCAACTTTTCAATTCAAGTTCTTAATATTTATCACCTATTTCTACCTGAATTGAATAAGGCATGGACAATTCATGAATTCTGTATGAAAATAATAAGTAAATACGGAATGCTGGAATGCGATCTAACAGAAGTATTTACAGCAATATTACTGTTCCATACAATCTTCCTGTCACCTCTGTAGAAGCTGAAAGATCTTTCAGCAAATTAAGAATATCTAATAAATAAAAAATTATTGGCTGAACACTGCGACATTTTTGTCATTTTTATCAATTGAAAATGAAGCTGCATCAAGTCTAGATTTGAGTGAAGTCATTGAATCTTTCGCAAAGAGTAGGTCTAGAAAGCGGTTGTAAACATATTTTTTCCGAAGGAATAAATGACTTCAAATCTAGCCTTGATGGTCGATGGACCTCTAGGTTCGAATCCTCAATAATTAATTTTAATTCATTCCTTGAATAATTTATTCTTATTGTGATTTCACCAAATGATCTAACGTATCAATAAGAAAGATCCTTAAGGCTAGAAGGTCATAGTGACAATGACAATTTTTTTGTGAATATTTGTGCGCATAGTAAATATCTATGAAAAATGTTTTCAAAGCCCTCGTTTTCATCCACATTAATATAACATTAATATTATGAATTCACATGTTTTGTCCGTGACAGGTCGTACGATCCGAGCTCCCGCAGAATTATTAATATTTTTGATACATCGAGTAGTTAGAACTGAGGATTTCCTATACATTCCATCAGATAACTGAAAAACTCTTAATATATTTGAGTGAATACCTCCAAGAAAATGGTAATTACGAGAGAAAACAAGGAAGAAATTGCAACTGCGGTTAACAAAGCAATAAACAACTGCCTAAACAATGAAACATTCATAAAAACCATAGTTGAAAATGTGTCAAACGCGATCATCACAACAGTCGAGATGAAATTATCGCAGATCCAAGAAACAATTACAAATATGCAAGACGACATTTCAAATCTGAAGGATGAAAGCAAGGTTAGAATCGAGATGTTTGAAAAACAAACAAATGATTTCCTGCATTACAAAAATACTATGGAGAGAAAATATGATCGACTCGACCAGTATTCGAGGAAATGCAACCTGAGGATTTTCGGTTATGAAGAAAAACCTAATGAACGAACTGAAGAAAGTATTATATCCTTTTTGAATACAAAAATGTCTTTGAATTTAAGCCATGGCGATTTCGAATTGTGTTATAGAGTGGGAAGGAGGAATGAGAAAAAGATTAGGTCCGTTTTTCTCAAGCTGAACAATTCCAACCTTAAACAAGAAATCTATCACAATAAGAGGTTGCTGAAGGGCACTGGTGTTGTAATAAGGGAGGATTTAACCAGCTTTGGGGTTGAACTTTTCACTACATGTGTTGAAAGGTTTGGTTTGAGGAATGTGTGGACGGACTCGGGAAAGATTTATGTAATTAAAGATAAGAAAAAGTTTATTGTAAAATCTGCAGATGATCTCAATTCAATAATACACTAAATACATTTTCATGTGTGAGATTTATCGTGGGTTTCTCTTTTCGTTATATTTCTTTCGGTAATGTTGAATTTTGGGATTTGAGGTTCAGAGATTTATTAAAGATGTTTTAATGGTGTAATTTTATTTGTTTATTATTATATTTGGGATGTTCGGATCGTGGAAGTGAATTCCATGAGAAATATTATGTTGGATATTTTGAATGTGTTAGATGGTGGCGGGGAGGTGAAGACGGAAATTTATGATAGTATAGATGAATGTTTTAGTGATTTGGATGAGGATGGCTTCGGAGTAATTCATTTCAATATACGTAGCATCAGAAAGAACTTTGATGAACTGCTCATATATTTACAACAAAGTATTGATTGTTTGAACGTAATCGTTCTCTCAGAAACTTGGAGAATTGAATCGGTGAGTGATTTCAGTATACCCAACTTTGATGTTTATTATAGTGAATCAAGGAAAAATCAAAATGATGGTCTGATGGTCTATGTAAGGAGTTCTATAATGGCTGATGTTCATGTTGTCAGGATTACTGACACAAATCTGTTGAGGGTGACATTCCTAGCGGATCATTTCGGTAAAAGTATCTATATTGGTATAACAGCTTCCTATCGGTCTCCTTCTACTAACAGTGAGGTTTATCTAGACGATTTAGAAAATTACTTACAGAGTTTCGATAGGAAAACATTAGAGTTGTTCCTAGGAGATATAAATATAAGTTTGTCAAATTTTAATTCTAATTGTACAAATCAATATCGAAATATAATGGCGGAGAATGGTTTCTTATCATATATTAATGAGGTTACAAGAAGTACAAAGGATTCAAATTCTATAATTGATCATATCTTCATCAGAAAAGAAAATTGTTTGAATGGTAGAATATGTTTGAAGCCTTATGTCATTCATAGTAGTATAACAGATCATTTTCCAACTCTTTTATGTTTGAGCAAGTTTGAAGTGTCAAATTCGTTTCCTGGTAGACCCCAGACTTACAAAAAAATAGATCTCATTAAATTAAAAACAATACTCAGAACGGAGGAGTGGAGTGAGGTTTTGTTAAGTAATGATACTCAGGAGTCGTACAACATATTTGTTACTAAGTTGTTGGGACATACAAAGAATGCAACCAGAAATTATAAATTATGTAATAAAAAAAATGCTAAGTTGAAACCATGGATTACGGTTGGCTTGGTAAACTCGATCAAAACAAGGGATACTCTGAAAAAAAAACTATTGAAAAATTATACGCAAGAACTAGAAAAGCAATATAAACAATATAGAAATCGCCTAAATACCTTGATCAGACGGACAAAAAATGAATATTACAAAGTCAAATTGAATTTAGCGAAAAATAATATTAAACAAACTTGGAGGATAATAAATGATATTAATAATAAGGATTCAGTTAAAAACTCTCTAGAAAGCACCACCTTCAATGGGGTTAATGGTGAAAAGGTCACAAATAATAGGGAAAAGGCAAACTTATTCAATGAATATTTCATAAATGTGGGAGGTATTATGGCTAATGGTGTGAAAAAGTGTAGTTTGCCTGAAGATTTTTTGAGTGAATCCTCGGAGGTATCCACTTTTTTCCTAAAACCTGTGGATGAAAAAGAAATAACTGTACTGATATCTAACCTTAAAAACAACTGTTCACCGGGCCCTGACGGTTTCACTTCTGAATTGCTTAAAAATATCCACGAATTTATTTTGAAACCCATTGTCCATGTCATAAATTTGTGTTATAGTCAGGGTACTGTACCATATCAGTGGAAAGAATCGACCGTAACTCCGGTTTTTAAAAACGGCAGTCGAAGTGAACTGAATAATTATCGGCCGATATCGGTTATCGGTGCTTTTGCGAAGATCTTCGAGCAGTCTCTTAGGTCGAGAATGATTTCTTTTTTGGACAGATGCCATATTATAACAGACCGGCAGTTCGGATTCGTCAAGAAGTCAAATACAGAAAACGCGATTTTAGACCTAACCGAAAAAATAGTTACAGCCCTTGATGGTTCCTTGAAATGTTTGACTGTTTTCGTTGATTTAGCGAAGGCATTTGACACCGTGTCGCATAACATCTTGCTGGGTAAATTGTACAGGTGTGGCATTCGGGGACATGCTTTGAGGCTTATGCAGAGTTATCTGTCGGAAAGAACCCAAAGGGTGAAAATTGGAATGGATCTGAGTGCAACATCAACGGTTAAATTTGGGATACCTCAGGGAACAATTTTGGGTCCTATATTATTCCTTATTTATATAAATGATATAGCTCGCATAAAGAATTTCAGGGGTAGTGTTGTCTGTTACGCCGATGATACAGCGCTCATTGTTACGGGAAAAAGTTGGCAGGATGCTTGCCGAGCTGCGGAGGAGGATCTTCAGAGGTTACATATATGGCTGAATAATAATCTCTTGAGTTTGAATATAAACAAAACCAAATATATGACTTTTTCTCTCAACTCGTCTGATCAGCCTGGTAACACTTTGAAAATACATGAATCCACCTGTACAAACATCTCAACGTGTCAGTGTAGTTCAGTTGAAAAAACCTCTTCCATCAAATATTTAGGGCTGACAATTGATCAACATTTGAGGTGGGATAAACACGCAGAATACGTTATGAAAAGAATGAGACTCTTGATGCATAAGTTCTATACCCTCAGAGACGTTCTTTCTCGTGATAACTTGTTGATGGTCTATAGGTCACTAGCAGAATCGGTAATAAGATACTGCATTATCGTGTGGGGTGGTGCTTTCACTGACAGTTTGGTACATTTGCAAACAGCGCAAAACACGTTACTGAAAATAATTTTGAGAAAGAATAGACTATTTCCATCTCTCCGATTATATAACGAGTCCAAGTTGTTTAATTTGAGGTCCTTGTTTACGTACCAGTGCCTTGTGTGGATGTATTCGAATGCTAGTAGGTACATCACTGCTCCCTCTTCTAGAACAACTAGATTTGCTGAGAATTTGCAAATAATATTGCCACTTTTCCGAAGAAGCCATACACAGAGGTTTGTTTTTTTCTATGGCCCAAAACTATATAATTTGCTCCCGATTAAACTGAAAAATATAAGCACGGTTGGAAGATTTAAGAGAGAAGTTAAAGAATATATGATCGATAATAATTCTGATTTTGATATTTACTAGAGAAGTATTTGCCATGTTTTTTTTTTCTTTCTGCTCCTTTCACTGTGTCATTTTTAAATACAAAGTTAGATTTTTTTTTTTTTGTTTTTGTTAATTTCGTCGCCACCTCGTCACTATTTATTTAATTGCTTATTTATGTATTGTGATTGTAGTGAATTCATGTTTAATTCTGTGCATTCTCTTCACCTCCATTCGGACCTGGCGGGATCATACAAAACAGGCATGATTGCCTAGGTGGATCTTGTCTGTCCTTGGGGATTCGAAATATGTAAATATATATTGAGTATAAATTGTACAGAAAGAGTGAATGAATAAAATTGATTTGATTTGAATTATTTGAATATACCTACTCAAATAATAAATAACAACATAACAACAGGGCGGACAAGTATCCAAAAGACCATGCCTTATAGGCCTACCACACGCTCAAGCTTTACGACAGTTTTGCTTGCGCAATCCGGCTTGAGCACTGAACGCTGAGCGTGTGGTTGGGAAAATTGTATATAGAGTTTTGCCAACCGCACGCTCAGTGTTCAGTGCTCAAGCCGGATTGCGCAAGCAAAACTGTCGTAAAGCTTGATCGTGTGGTAGGCCCATAAGAGCTAACTGCTGGTGAACAATTTTTGCCACTTGGTTGTGTCGGCCCAGATATGCGTTGTCGGCAAGAACTCGACAACCATCGATTATATGTTCAATAGACTCGAGTTCTTATGACTCGGTCTTGTATAGCCGTAAGAAATCCCTCAGTTTCGGGATACAATTGTCTCGCATTCAACCACGACAAATAAGCAAATTTATCGACATTTCCCCCCTCGAGGTGTTTGGGAATTCTGCCGTGCAGTGCTTGTTCTCGCGGTATACAGATCTTCGCTTCTGGTGGTGATATCGAACGTCAGTTCTCTGTGTTGTAGGTTCAGAGTTGTTTATCCCTTATCTTCTGTTTTCACCAATTTCATCAGGCTAACTTCAGACTCGAGCAGTCGCTGCTTCAAGGTTTTCTCCTGGGTTCTGCAGAGTCTATAGATGTTCAACATACCTCGTCCGCCATCTCTTCTAGGTAGATCTTAAAGCCTTTTCACCGATGCATTGGTGTTCAGATACTGAATTTTGTCATTAGGCGACGGGTGAGTCGGTCCAACTCATTCAGATCAGCATCTGACCACTTCAAGGCATCGATCTGGTTTTTAGCAGACAGCTTGGTGTTAAGCACTTTGGTAACCCTGTTTTTATATTTTGCAGTGAACTCAGCTTTCAAACGGGTGTGGTCAATCCGTTGATTTTGAGGAATGTCCAGATACTTGTAGGTCTCTTCTGGCAACATACTGCAGATGTCCTGAAATTGTTCCTGAGTGTCCTCCATTTTACCCTTGTAGATGTTGATGATAGCTCATTTATCGAGACCGAAGGTTATTATATTAGGTGAAGAGTATGGGTTATTAGTGTTATTACCCATAAACTCAAATGTACAAAAAAATGGAATTCATAAACTACCAGTGATATTAATAAAAAAAAATCGCACACATTCAGTCACTAAATTGGTCAATTCGGGTCTCGCATGAACGAGTTCACTGAAATTGCACCAACAACACTATTATATGGGGCAGCCCATTCCATCGGTCGAAAACTCTATTTGAAAGGAAAGTTTGGCGCTGCGTGGTCCTAAAATTCTCTTTCGCCAGTTTGAAGGCATGTGTGTTGCTTCTCATGTAGAGGTCACCTCTATCTCGTCGATCACCAAAAGTTTGCAGATTGAGTAGTCTTAGGCGGGTGTGGTAGTCAGGTCTTATCCTCCCAAAAGGAATTCTTGTATTCCAACGTTGTACCGACTCGAGGAGAAGTTGATCACCCCTGAGAGAAGGGCACCACACCGGTCCACTCGGGTCCAGCATACTCCAAC
Source organism: Adalia decempunctata (assembly GCA_951802165.1). Taxonomy (NCBI): domain Eukaryota; kingdom Metazoa; phylum Arthropoda; class Insecta; order Coleoptera; family Coccinellidae; genus Adalia; species Adalia decempunctata. The sequence goes on along the minus strand of OX637703.1, from coordinate 28,813,390 downwards.
AAGGGACGCACATAGCTGCAATAAAGAGGCCGACACGTTACCAAGCTGCACCCCCAAAACGATCTCTGTATTATAAGGTCATCTGTCTGACCTTAGCCGCAACACTTGCCACATGTTGAGACCAGCTCAAATCATGGGACACTGACATGGGCGTCCTCAGCTTTTGAGCTAGGGGGGGGGCAACCTAATCAGAATAGAAATAATACGAAGAACAAAAAATGGTTTTATAGGCAAGAAGATTTAATAAAAACTACAATTCGCGGCTACAAGTTTCGAGATTTTATATTACCTCTTCTTCAGGCTAAAAAACAAAAACAGAGAAAACAAAATTAATATGGAAAAATAAACGTCACAAGAAACTTTGCTGACCAGAATAAATTGACAAATTGATCGAAAATTTCTCTCTGAAATCAACATAAAACGTATTGCGACCTCAAACAATATAACATTCATCTTAAGGAATCTGCTATACTATCAATTAAAAACATCCATCAATTATCCAAAAGTAATCAAAAAACAGCCAAATCATCAAACAGCGAGAATCGAACTGATGTTTACAAAAATCAAAAATTTTTTAATACATATTTTTAGTTATAGGTTATATTATCAGCTTCAACAACAACACAAAATCACCCAACAGGTGTAACAATCAAAGAAACTGAGATTTTCAAGTTCAAATAGCAAAGTTATTCTTCATTATTTTTAGAGATCACATATATATATATATATATATATATATATATATATATATATATATATATTCTTTTGAAAGAGAAAATTACATACTGTTCTCTTAAATCAAACAATATATGGCAAATGGCACGTGTGAAGAAATGGCGACAAGGAACAGATTGTATAAAATAATAAAATCTGTTTCCCGCTCCAAATCTAAGTGTTAGCAGAGGGAATGTAAACGGGGTACCATACAATTCTGCGTATGATACACGAGAACAGATAAAAACCTCTGAAAAAACTCTGTCTCCCCGTGTATGTATTGTCAGAAATGACAATGAAGTGTCAGACGTTTTTCGAATTTGCTCTTGCTTTTTTGCTGATTTTTTGCTAAAAACAACCACTCTAATCTATGGGAGATGATCCCCCAACATAAGGGGCCTGTAGCGTTCCTCGAACACCTGAAGAACAGAAGAATCATCACTTGGAAGATCGGACCTGATCGAAAGATCCTCCCGATCCATGAGAGAGTTAGGACTTTGTGAAAAGGTTTTTTAGCAGGTGAAGTATTTTTTTTCTACTGCGTCTTTCTCGTTTTTCTTTTTTTTTTCTTGTTACAGATATAATTTCAAGATATTTGCCTCCAGTTCGATGAAAAGGCTTGTTTTCAAGCACAAGGAGCTCTGTAACATAGATAGCAGCATATTTTAGAGATCATTAGTCATTATCACTACTCATTTTTCCAATAACAAGAAATTCACAATGCGTTAGCAAATTGTTTCTGATCATAAAATGCCAGTTTTCTCGAAGAGGTTCACTTTAGAGTACCTTTTTTATGTAAAACACATTGGGGCATCAAAATTTGCTGCGCAAATGCAAATTAGTCCAGTGGTGTAAACGTTTTGGGGGGTAAAACCTTTGCTCAAATTCAATATCTCCGACTCTGGCACGTCTAATAAAACCGAGTAAAATGCAAGAAAGTAGCTATTATTTGTGACAATGTGTGTACAGAAACACAATTCTGTAATCCAAACTGTTCTTGAGTTATTAGCAAAAAACTAGAAGAAAAAAGAAATTTTAGAAATTTTTGTATCTGTGAAACGAAGACTTGCAGGAAGAAATGGTATATTTCATATCAAAATAAAACCGAAAAAAATTTCAAACTAACCAAAACACAACCTCCTTGGATTCTTAGTGAATTCTTCAAAAACTCTTGTTGAAACGTAAGTCGACTCTCAAGCATCGTACTGCTTAGCGAGGTTTTGATCCTACGAAGGCTGCTGAATGATCGCCCCACAGTGCAAGTAGTGCATTGTGGAGCGATCAAAATTTTTCAAATATTCTCCCTCTCGAAAAAAAATCCCCTGCTTTTTTCCAAACATCAATTATTGTCAGCTCTTTGCCACAATTCTACCTCATTTTTTATACCGCTTTGATTCTTAAATTGGCGAAGGTATCGCAAGCAAAGTGATACTTTGTAACGAAGTGTTTTGCATCAGAGCGGGGTGCAGTCTGCTTAATGTATAAGCCGGCGTTGAAAGATGAATTAAGAGCACCACTTTGTGATTTTCGTATATTATTCTATTATTTCATGAGTATTTGAGGGATACTCGCGAAGCTGTAGGAGGGGGGGCTGCCCCCTGCCCATGGACACGGTGATGTCAACGGAAGTCAAGCGGTGTCGACTACATTAGTATTGAGATTTAGAATTGTTTCTGCCTAGCCTAGGTGTAATTGCAATTGCTGGCGTTGAGCGGCAACAATTATTTTCGACAGCAATCCTCCACAACCAATAAATCTTCCTGGAGTTAGTTCTTTTAAGGTTTAACTGTGACACAAGATTCGTAGTACCACTACATTTTCTTACTGGAGTATTTCAAGTTGCGCAAAGAGGTATTTAATTGTCCTCTGTAAGCTTATTTCATGAGAATTTTGAAAAGTGGGGATTTTCATACGTCCGTCTGTTCTGTTCGTCTAAAAGTTTTTCTGTCGAGTTAATGAACTATCACAAAGTAACGGACCATTCTGTCCATTATTTTTCAGTAAAATTTCAACACTCGGTTCTTGATTTCCGTAGCATAACTGAATCTTCCGATCATGTTTATACTCGTACACGTGAAATATTTCCAGTATAAACAAAAAAAGGTTTCTTCAATATTCGTCAGATCTTTGGAATTATTGAATTCACATAATATTTCCTCGAATTCATTGTTTTCCCAAAGTAAATAAACATTTTGATAAATACGTGATTTCTACGATTTATATGTAGAAACGGCATCGTTGCGTCCATATCTGACAGAAGAATTATATAACCTAACATTTTCAAAATATACGCGGTGAAATGTGTCAGAATTCCAGCGCCAACCGGGTTACTTTATAAAAGTGAATGGAGTATAGGTACATCATTAAAGCAACTCTCCCCCTATGCCCATCTGGTGTTGTAGTTTAGGTAACAGGCGACTATGTGGAACCCGGTCGAAAGCCCTGGAGAAGTCCAAATACAGGACATCCACAGGAATACCCCGCTCCAAAAAGCGAGTCCAATCGTTCAGACAGCCTTGCGGATTGGTCATGGTTGAACGACCAGGAACAAACCCATGTTATCCACGACAAGGCCGTAGCTAGAAAAAAATTTCGGGGGGGGGTCCGTCCGTGGCCGTAGCTAGAAAAAAATTTATTCGAAGAATTTTCGGTGAAATGATTATCTGCCATTTCTGAAAATATGAATTTCGGGGGGGGTCCGGACCCCATCGGACCCCCCCCCTGGCTACGGCCTTGATCCACGATTTGATTTATAGTTAATTTTATTTTTTTGATTGTATGTGAAGACATTTGGGCGACTACGACTAGTCATTCTATAATAATAATAATAATAATAATAACCGCACGGGTGTGGTTTGGTTTCTGCCACGCCACATGGGGGGTGACGTCCCCACGCCCCGAGTTACCTGGGCCACCAAGGGTGGATGGTGGCAAGCCCATGAACGAGAAGTGGAAACCGATATCATGGCAGAAGATCGAGATGCCACTCCACCTGCTGGCTCGACCACCGTGAGGAGGACTGCCCGCAGGGGAGCTCGCAACGCACGTATCCAGTGTAGCCGCGAAATGAATATTGAAGTAATGCGAGCTTTTCATTACGTGAACAATTGCGAGGACAAACCACTTCCTGGATGGAGAAGAGAAATCTTCAAGGGATCGAATTATCCCGGAATATCGCGGGATGTGCACAGCAGGCTGTGGATTTGCAAACCTGTTACATCGTGCGGAAATTTCTGAACTAGTGGGAGGAACTGAATTGTTTTTTCACTGGTTCATAGAAGAATAACCAGCTCGAGCTGAGAACGGGAGACCGATGAAGAATAATAATAATAATAAACCACCGCACGGGTGTGGTCTGATTTCTGCCATACCACATGGGGGGTGACGTCCCCACGGCCCGAGTTACCTGGGCCACCAAGGGTAAATGGTGGCAAACCCATGAAAATGGTGAATACATTAAGCCTCGGAAAAGAGTCGCTGCCTGGAGAGCGCCAGGGCATGTCCGGAGCCGACGCTGGGCATGACAGCATGCGATCCGTCGGTGGCAGGGTGCTGAGGAAGCGGGCTCCTGTCATACAACAAAATACAGCTCCACCAGAACATCGGGAAGTGGAATCCCAAAACATGGCAGAAGATCAAAATGCCACTCCACCTGCTGGCTCGACCACCGCGAGGAGGACTGCCCGCAGGGGAGCTCGCAACACACGTATCAGGTGGAGCCGCGAAATGAATATTGAAGTAATGCGAGCTTTCTATCACGTGAACAATTGCGATGACAGACCACTTCCTGGATGGAGATACTCCCTCTACACCGAGTTCACCAAAAGGCACCCGGAACTTCAGCTGACAGAAGGAAACATTGCGGATCGTAAAAATGTCATAATACGAAAAGGCTACCTGACAGGACAGGAACTAGACGAAATCAAGAGAGAAATGGGCTATACAATCAATCAAGATCAGATTGTCGGAAATCATAATGAAGAACCTAACGAGCCGCTGGAGATACCAGCAGAAACGGCAAGGGAACTGCCTGACACCCGAACTGCTAACCAAGACTGCCCACAATATCGCCAACTGTATGACATCCTCTATAGTTACATGGCGCAATACGAATCTACTGATCCGCTCAATCGCCCCATCCTTCCAAAATTGAAGTTCAACTCTACGGCTAAAAATAACATCGAGTTGCTCAACGATATATTGGCAGAACACCTTGGAACTGAATGGACGTTGGAACAAGTCCACTTGTCTCTGTACTGTGCTGCCATCACAGTAATCGGACAAAATGGGCAAAAGATCTACATCCCCAGAACCAGTGAACAGAAAGTTAAAAATGAAACTCCGGCCTGGAAAAGAAGATTAATGCAGGACGTCGATAAACTTCGTGGAAAAGTTGATGTCTTGGATGAGTACCTGAAGGAGAATAAATCGCGTAAAGTATTAAACAAAGTGCGAAAAATAGCCACATCCGCAGGGCTGAACCTGGAATCTCCACGACATAAAGAGTTGATAGTTGACCTGAAAGATCGCTTGAGACAACAAGCTAAAGCGAAAGGTGCACGCCTACGAAGATACAACGAGTTAACAAAGCGAAAACAACAAAACGCTGAATATGTGAGAGACAAAAAGAAGTTCTTCAGAAGTCTTGAAAAGCCATCCGAAATCTCCTCCAATCAACATGCTGATATCAGCAATGACGAATTTCAGCAATATTGGTGTTCTTTATGGTCGGAGAGTGGTCAATTTCAAAGAAATGCTAGCTGGCTGAGGGACATTGAACACCATGCATCCGAAATCGTTGAGATGAGGACTGATATTTTCACAGTCGAGGAAATTTCCAACATTATCAAAAACACAAGTAACTGGAAAGCGCCAGGACCCGATCGACTTCAAAACTTCTGGGTTAAACAGTTTCCAGCATGTTTCCCAAGTCTGGCTAGATGTTTTTCGGAGGCACTAGAAGACCCCTTCAAAATACCAGCTTTCCTCACTCAAGGCAATACCTATATGCTTCACAAAAAAGGAGACCGCAACAAACCAGAAAACTACAGACCAATAACGTGTTTGTCAGTGCTGTACAAGCTGTTCACGTCGCTTGTAAATGATGCGATATATCGTCATTGTGAAGCCAATAATATTCTGGAAGAAGAACAGAAGGGCTGCTCTCGAGGATCTGCAGGATGCAAACATCAACTTACCATAGACGCTGTAGTGCTAAAGCAAGCCCAAGCGAGAAGGAGGAATTTAAGCATTTGTTATATCGACTATCAAAAGGCCTTCGATACGGTGCCACACGATTGGCTTGTGAAAGTACTGGAGATTTATAAGATCTGCCCGAAAATAAAAGCCGTGCTCCAACATCTTATGAGTACATGGAGAACGAATATTCTGATAAATAACATGAATGCTGGAACCGTAAGAATATCGAGGGGGATATTTCAGGGAGATGCTCTGTCGCCGATGTGGTTTTGTATGGCACTAAATCCTCTGTCTACTCTTTTGAAAAACACTACCATAGGGTATAGACCAGCAATGAGGAATCCGCGAAAACTGTCCCATTTATTGTACATAGATGACCTGAAACTATTCGGCGAGAACCAAAAACAACTTCACTCGCTGATAGATATAGTGCGCTCCTTCAGCAAAGACATTGACATGTCTTTCGGTCTCGATAAATGCGCCATAGTCAACATCAGGAAAGGTAAAATGGAGAACACTCAGGAACAATTTCAGGACATCCACAGTATGTTGCCCGAAGAGACCTACAAGTATCTGGGCATTCCTCAAAATCAACGGATTGACCACACTCGTTTGAAAGCTGAGTTCACTGCGAAATATAAAAACAGGGTAACCAAAGTACTCAACACCAAGCTGTCTGCTAAAAACCAGATCGATGCCTTGAACTCTTGGGCTACGCCTGCTCTGACCTACACTTTCGGAGTCTTGAAGTGGTCAGATGCTGATCTGAATGAGTTGGACCGACTCACCCGTCGCCTAATGACAAAGTTCCGATGTCTGCACACCAATGCATCGGTGAAAAGGCTTTATCTACCCAGAAGAGATGGCGGACGAGGTCTGTTGAACATCTATAAACTCTGCAGAACCCAGGAGAAAAACTTGAGGCAGCGACTGCTCGAGTCTGAAGATAGCCTGATGAAATTGGTGACAACAGAGGATAAGGGATACACACCTCTGAACCTACAACACAGAGAACTGACATTCGATATCACCACGAGAAGCGAAGATAAAAGTATATGGCGGGAACAAGCTCTGCACGGCAGATTTCCCAAACACCTTGAGGGGGAAAATGTCGATAAATTAGCTTCTTTGTCGTGGTTGAATGCGGGACAATTGTATCCTGAAACTGAGGGATTCCTGACGGCTATCCAAGACCGAGTCATAAGAACTCGCAACTATGAGAAGCACTGTTTGAAGCTGAACGTGGAGGACAAATGCAGGAAGTGCGGCGCAGTTGGCGAGTCTATCGAACATATAATAGCAGGATGTCGAGTTCTTGCCGACAACGCATATCTGGGCCGACACAACCAAGTGGCAAAAATTGTTCACCAGCAGTTAGCTCTTAGACATGGTTTTTTGGATACTTGTCCGCCATACTATAAGTATCAACCTGCAGCAGTGTTGGAAACGGACACAGCGGTTCTTTATTGGGACAGACCTATAACAACAGATAGATCAGTGGACTACAATAGACCGGACCTTGTATTCATTGAGAAGGATCAGAAGTATGGGGTGATAATTGATGTGGCAGTACCATTGACTCATAACATCGGAAGAACGGAGTCGGAAAAAATAACGAAGTACGAGAACTTAGCAATAGAACTGAAGAATATGTGGCAATTGTCGAAAGTCACTATTGTGCCGTTGGTGATTTCGGCTGAGGGAGTTATGTCAAAATCATTCAAGAGAAATCTGCAAAAGATCGAAATATCCCAGAGGATCGCGGGATATGCACAGCAGGCTGTAGCTTTGCAAACCTGTCACATCGTGCGGAAATTCCTGAACTAGTGGGAGGAACTGAAATGTTTTTTCACTGGTTCATAGAAGTATTACCAGCTCATGCTGAGAACGGGAGACCGATGTTGAAGAATAATAATAATAAACCCGCACGGGTGTGGTGTAGTTTCGGCCATGCCACATGGGAAGTGACGTCCCCACGGCCCGAGTCACCTGGGCCACCAAGGGTAAATGGTGGCAAACCCATGAAAATGGAGAATGAATCAAGCCTCGGAATAGAGTCGCTGCCTGGGGAGCGCCAGGGCATGTCCGGAGCCGACGCTGGGCATGACAGCATGCGAGCCGTCGGTGGCAGGGTGCTGAGGAAGCGGGCTCCTGTCATACAACAAAATACAGCTCCACCAGAACATCGGGTAGTGGAATCTCAAAACACGGCAGAAGATCAAAATGCCACTCCACCTGCTGGCTCGTCCACCGTGAGGAGGACTGCCCGCAGGGGAGCTCGCAATGCACGTATAAAGTGGAGCCGCGAAATGAATATTGAAGTAATGCGAGCTTTTTATTACGTGAACAATTGCGATGACAAACCACTTCCTGGATGGAGATACTCCCTCTATACCGAGTTCACCAGGAGGCATCCTGAACTTCAACTAACGGAAGGAAATATTGCTGATCGGAAAAACGTTATAATGAGGAAAAGCTACTTGACAAGACAGGAACTAGATGAGATCAAGAGAGAAATGGGCTATACAATCAATCAGGAAGAGATTGTTGGAAATCAGAATGAAGAGCCTAACGAACCGTTAGTAGAATCATCGGAAACGGCACAGGAACTGGCTGTCTCGCAAGCTGCCAATCAAAATTGCCCACAATATCAACAGCTTCACGACATCTTTTACAGCAAGCTGGTTCATTACGAATTTAGTGATCCACTCAACCGCCCCATCCTGCCAAAATTGAATTTCAACTCAAAGGCTAAACATCACATCCAGTTAGTCAACGAAATATTGGCAGAACACCTGAACACGCAAAGGACGTTGGAAGAAGTTCATTTTTCTTTGTACTGCGCTGCTATCACAGTCATTGAACAAAATGGTCAGAAGAGCTACATGCCTAGAACCAGTGAATCAAACGTGAAAAGTGAAATTCCGGCTTGGAAAAGACGATTAATGCAGGACGTCGATAAACTTCGAGGACAGGTGGATGTCTTGAATGAGTTCCTGAAGAATAATAGGTCCCGCAAAGTTCTGCGCAAGGTGCGAACAATAACAACACTCGCAGGGGTAAATCTGGAATCTCCACGACACGAAGAGCTGATTGTTGAACTGAAGGATCGCTTGAGACAGAAAGCTAAAGCAAAAGGTGCTCGTTTACGAAGATACAATGAGCTTTCGAAGCGGAAACTACAGAACGCTGAATATGTGAGAGACAGGAGGAAATTCTTTAGGGGTCTAGAAAAACCATCCGAAACATCCGCCAATCTGCATACAGACATCAGCAGAGACGACTTTCGGAAATATTGGAGTTCCTTATGGTCAGAACGTAAACAATTTCAGGAAAATTCTGGCTGGCTAAGAGACATTGAACACCACACATCAGAACTCGTTGAAATGAGAACTGATCTCTTTACAACCGAGGAAATCTCCAACATCATCAGATCCACTAGCAACTGGAAATCGCCAGGACCTGACCGACTTCACAACTTCTGGATTAAACAGTTCACAGCATGTTTCCCCAGCCTGGCCAGATGTTTCTCGGAGGCACTAGAAGATCCCTTGAAGATTCCCACTTTCCTCACTCAGGGCAATACCTTCATGCTTTACAAAAAAGGGGACCGCAGCAAGCCGGATAACTACAGACCCATAACGTGTTTGTCAGTGGTGTACAAGCTGTTCACCTCGCTCCTAAATAATGCGATATATCGACATTGTGCAGTCAATAATATTCTGGAAGAGGAACAAAAGGGATGCTCTCGAGGATCTGCAGGATGCAAGCATCAGCTTACCATAGACGCTGTAGTTTTGAAACAAGCCCAGTCACGAAGGAGGAATTTGAGTGTATGTTACATCGATTATCAGAAGGCCTTCGATACAGTGCCCCACGATTGGCTTATGAAAGTCCTGGAGATCTATAAAGTTTGTCCGAGAGTAAGAGCCGTACTACAACATCTAATGAGTAACTGGAGAACAAATATCCTCATTAATAACATCAACGCTGGAACTATAAAAATATCGAGGGGAATATTCCAAGGAGATGCACTGTCGCCGATGTGGTTCTGTGTGGCACTGAATCCTCTGTCTACACTTCTGAATAGCACAAATAAGGGTTACAGGCTTTCAATGGGGAACCCGAGAAAATTATCGCATCTGTTATATATGGACGATCTCAAACTCTTCAGCGAGAACCAAAGCCAGCTTCACTCGCTCATAGATACAGTACGCACCTTCAGCGGTGACATTGGCATGTCCTTCGGCCTCGACAAATGCGCCATTATCAACATTAAGAAGGGTAAAGTGGAGACCTCTCACGAGCAATTTCAGGACATTTTCAATATGTCACCAGAAGACACCTACAAATATCTAGGCACACCTCAAAATCAACGAATTGATCACACTCGTTTGAAAACTGAGTTCATGGCGAAATATAGGAGCAGGGTTACAAAAGTACTGAACACAAAGCTGTCTGCAAAACACCAGATCGATGCATTGAACTCTTGGGCTACGCCAGTTCTGACCCACACTTTCGGAGTTTTGAAGTGGTCAGAGACTGATCTGAATGAGTTGGACCGACTCACCCGTCGCCTTATGACAAAATTTCGATGTTTACACACCAATGCATCGGTCAAAAGACTCTATCTTCCTAGGCGTGATGGCGGAAGAGGTCTGTTGAACATCTATAGACTCTGCAGAACCCAGGAGAAAAATCTAAGGCAGCGATTGCTCGAGTCCGAGGATAGCCTGATGAAATTGGTGACAACAGAAGATAAGGGATATACACCTCTCAACCTGCAACACCGACACATGGCGTTTGAGATCACTACCAGAAGCGAGGACAGAAGTGCATGGCGAGAACAAGCTTTGCACGGCAGATTTCCCAAACACCTTGAAGGGGAAAATGTCGATAAATTAGCATCTTTGTCGTGGTTGAATGCGGGACACTTGTATCCTGAAACTGAGGGATTTCTGACGGCTATCCAAGATCGAGTTATAAGAACTCGCAACTACGAGAAACACTGTTTGAAGCTTAACGTGGAGGACAAATGCAGGAAGTGTGGCGCAGTTGGCGAATCTATTGAACATGTAATCGCCGGCTGTCGAGTTCTAGCCGATAACGCATATCTGGGCCGACACAACCAAGTGGCAAAAATTGTTCACCAGCAGTTAGCTCTTAGACATGGTTTTTTGGATACTTGTCCACCATATTATAGGTATCAACCTGCAGCAGTGTTAGAAACGGACGCAGCGGTTCTCTATTGGGACAGACCCATAACAACGGATAGAACAGTGGACTACAATAGACCGGACCTTGTGTTCATTGAGAAGGATCAGAAGTATGCGGTGATAATTGATGTGGCAGTACCATTGACTCATAAATCGGAAAAACGGAGTCCGAAAAAATAACGAAGTACGAGAACTTGGCAATAGAACTGAAGAACATGTGGCAATTGTCGAAAGTCACTATTATTCCATTGGTGATCTCGGCTGAGGGAGTCATGTCCAAATCATTTAAGAAAAATCTTCAAAAGATCGAGATATCCCAGAGGATCGCGGGATATGCACAGCAGGCTGTAGCTTTGCAAACCTGTCACATCGTGCGGAAATTCCTGAACTAGTGGGAGGAACTGAAATGTTTTTTCACTGGTTCATAGAAGAAATACCAGCTCAAGCTGAGACCGGGAGACCGATGATGAAAGATAATAATAAATAATAAAAATAAACCCGCACGGGTGTGGTTTGGTTTCTGCCACGCCACATGGGGGGTGACGTCCCCACGGCCCGAGTTACCTGGGCCACCAAGGGTAAATGGTGGCAAACCCATGAACGAGAAGTGGAAACCGATATCATGGCAGAAGGTCGAGATGCCACTCCACCTGCTGGCTCGACCACCGTGAGGAGGACTGCCCGCAGGGGAGCTCGCAACGCACGTATCCAGTGTAGCCGCGAAATGAATATTGAAGTAATGCGAGCTTTTCATTACGTGAACGATTGCGAGGACAAACCACTTCTTGGATGGAGAAGAGAAATCTTCAAGGGATCGAATTATCCCAGAGGATCGCGGTGTGCGCGGCGGGCTGTGGATTTGCGGGCCTGTCACATCGTGCGGAAATTTCTGAACTAGTGGGAGGAACTGAAATGTTTTTTCACTGGTTCATATAAGAATTACCAGCTCAAGCTGAGAACGGGAGACCGATGAAGAATAATAATAATAATAATAAATACGCACGGGTGTGGTTTGGTTTCTGCCACGCCACATGGGGGGTGACGTCCCCACGGCCCGAGTTACCTGGGCCACCAAGGGTAAATGGTGGCAAACCCATGAACGAGAAGTGGAAGCCGATATCATGGCAGAAGATCGAGATGCCACTCCACCTGCTGGCTCGACCACCGTGAGGAGGACTGCCCGCAGGGGAGCTCGCAACGCACGTATCCAGTGGTGCCGCAAAATGAATATTGAAGTAATGCGAGCTTTTCATTACGTGAACGATTGCGAGGACAAACCACTTCCTGGATGGAGCAGAGAAATCTTCAAGGGATCGAATTACCCCAGAAGATCGCGGGATGTGCACAGCAGGCTGTGGATTTGCAAACCTATCACATCGTGCGGAAAATTCTGAACTAGTGGGAGGAACTGAATTGTTTTTTCACTGGTTCATAGAAGAATTACCAGCTCAAGCTGAGAACGGGAGACCGATGAAGAAGAATAATAATAAAATAATAATAAATAATAATAAAACCGCACGGGTGTGGTTTGGTTTCTGCCACGCTACATGGGGGGTGACGTCCCCACGGCCCGAGTTACCTGGGCCACCAAGGGTAAATGGTGGCAAACCCATGAACGAGAAGTGGAAACCGATATCATGGCAGAAGATCGAGATGCCACTCCACCTGCTGGCTCGACCACCGTGAGGAGGACTGCCCGCAGGGGAGCTCGCAACGCACGTATCCAGTGTAGCCGCGAAATGAATGTTGAAGTAATGCGAGCTTTTCATTACGTGAACAATTGCGAGGACAAACCACTTCCTGGATGGAGAAGAGAAATCTTCAAGGGATCGAATTATCCCGGAATATCGCGGGATGTGCACAGCAGGCTGTGGATTTGCAAACCTGTTACATCGTGCGGAAATTTCTGAACTAGTGGGAGGAACTGAATTGTTTTTTCACTGGTTCATAGAAGAATAACCAGCTCGAGCTGAGAACGGGAGACCGATGAAGAATAATAATAACGTCTTTATTTCACTTGAAATCCCAAGGGGAAGTTCACCCAAAGGTGCTCTACCACTTAACCCTTGTAGTACAGAAGAACTAGTAAGCCAGTAGATCTACCTTTGAAGAGAATTCGCATATAAGATATATCAGAAAGATCAAAAGATCGCATGCAAGATAGATCGCAGAAATGGGTACATTGATATCATTATTTGATGAAGTATTAGTTATATTCAGAGAAAAAAATCGAAATTCATGAAAAAATGGAAATGAAAATGAGGGAAACAATTTCCTGTTTTTTCTGAAAAAAAAAATATTATTCTCAAGAAGTAGACTAAATATACCAAAATGTTAACATGAAAAGTTAAATCATTTTCCCACAAACAATTCAAAATGTGTCATAAAACATAGTCATGAGTAATTTTTCAGATATTTTTATTATTATTATTATTGGAAATAATTACAGAGTTGAGCATTGCCAATTGTAGAAAACATTATTTGGTCGATGTCAAACCAACATTCATTCATCACATATGTTCCATTCGATTATTAATAATAAATTAAAATTTTTGTATGAAATTAGCACTATAATGATCAACACATAATACTATTTGATTGTAGGCTGAACAGGATGATAAGAAGAGGAAATATTTTGGTGAAAATGTATATACAGGGTGTTTCCTAATTGAATGTCAATATCCGTGGGGGTGATTTTTGGGCACATTTTAAGAAAAAACTTCATATGAACATATGTCCTAAACGTCTTTCCTTTTGATATACAATAGGGTGGTAAAGTATTCAAAAATAAATCATTCATTATTGATATCTAAATATTAATATTCAAAGACATGTAGTGATCACAACCAAATATCAATTCTTGGCCACAGCCTACTACGATAAGAACCAATTCTTCCTTACTTACAAACATAGTGTAATTTATTTCAATGCAGAGAAACAGTTTTCATTTTTTCATCGAAAGCATCGGATTGAAAAAAATCAATTTTGGTGAGAAATGTTTGTAATTTTCAAAAATGAATTTAATTTTAGGAAAAATCTGTGGCGTGCCATCAATGTCTGCCGAAATAGGCAGGTCAAGTTACGTACGAACGCCACTGGTAGGAATTAAAGATACATTGAAAAATGCCTCTTGATTCATAGTCCATGTATGACAAATTTCGTCAAAATATCTGAAGTGGTATTGTAGATATTAATAATAAATGATTTATTTTTGAAAACTTTACCAAACTGTATCTCAAAAGGTAAAACGTTTAGGACATATGTCCATAAGAAGTTTTTTTTAATGGGCCCAAGAATCACCCCCATAAATATTGACATTCGATCAGGAAACTCCCTGTATAATTATATAAATATGCACAGAAATTTTTCTTAACATGTCAGGATAGTTGACCTTGAATGAGGCATAAAAGCTCGTTTTGTATATACCTATGCCTATTTGCTTCCGAAAAAAACATGAGTATTTTTGGTGTGCTTTTTTTAACATGACTTTGACCCACGCGCCACAAAAAATATTTGGGAATATAACTGGATATCTCGTTGTAAATCGGCCAGTTACATTGTAATGACATAATAGTTTCGAGTATAAAATGGTTTTCGCAAAAAGAAACATTGCATGTTTTGCTCATAAGAGTGTGAATTTTATCAAAAAAATATATCATTTGTAGGATTCCGCACATTAGATAGAAAAAAAGGCAGTCACAGTCAACTGGACAGAATTTATTGAAATTTGGAACATACAATGACCTATATATTCCTAAAAAGAATGTATTCAGATCAAGTATTCAGTTTTGAGACATTTGTAGTACAGGGCCGAATCAGAGTAGTCAAACAGGGAAATGAATAAGTTAAAAATTTTTCCACAGAACCGATATCAATAAGAGCCGTTTTCAGTATCATATCAGGTCTTACAAGGATTGCGAATTATCCTTGTTGCAAATTATTATTTTAAACGTTAGGTCTCGTTAAAGTGCAGTCAATCAGTCATTACAAAAAGCAGCGAAGTTTTTGAAAGTGCTCTTCTTTCGGTTTCACCTGTTGTTTTTTAAATGTGTTATACTCGGTAGGGAGGCGCAAAAATGGCAACTCGTACGGTCGACATTATAAACTCTGATGTAGCTAAAACGCGATATGTTCCAAGTCAGAATAAACCGAAATCAATATAGTATGTGTATTTCATTCTATAAATGTACTATGATTACATATTGCATACATTTGACCTACTGATCACCGAAATGTATTAAATTGAGGCATCAATTAAAATTTCTAGAGAAACTATATGATTTTGAAAATAAGAAACAAACCTTGGAGGTTTGTAAAATATTTATCAGTATACTTCCCCTGCGCTGTGTGCTTACTGTTTTTTCAGAGTGTTCATGCAAGTTTGTAATCTTCAGCTGCTATATCTAACACACATTCCAACTATATTAGCTTCAATAATATGAGAGAAAAAAAATGACGAAGACACATGACATACTGAACATTTTTCAGAAATCATCTCTCAAAAGTTTTATTATCATATCCATTGTTATCACGAAGAGTTGTTCAAATGTATATTCATAAACCGTGATGTTCATATCATACATTTTCGCATATTTTGTGTGAGGTTGCAGTAATAGTCATACAAATAGACCTATCTTGTGAAGGCTTCAGAGGCTATTGCAGAAACCTAGATATCAACGATGATACATACATGATCATATCCAAAATCAATCATCAAGAAGTCAAGTTAATCAATATGAATAGATCATGGTCAACATATTTAACATTCAACATGATCTCTGCATTTGAAACATTCGGTAGCATAAAATAGGAATGCTGTATGTCTCAACAGTAAAATGAAGAATTTCCCAGAAATACAAATTTTACAGGGGAAATGCTACGTGAAGTTTCGGCAATATAGAAAATTCAGAATGTATGATATGCAGTAATGAAATAATAAGGAATACATAATAAGGAATACATAAATTCGAAAGAAGAAATATATATTGACTCAAGAAAAATAATTTATTGCCCTTGTGTTTCACATTCATTTAATAATGAAAATTGACATATAAGGAAAGCGTTATTTTGAGAATAAGATATGTTTCAAGTCAGAATAAACCGAAATCAATATAGTATACTATGATTACTTATTGCATACATTTGACCTACTGATCACCGAAATGTATTAAATTGAGGCATCAATTAAAATTTCTCGAGAAAAGTGTACTTCCCCTGCGCTATGTGCTTACTGTTTCTTCAGAGTGTTTATGCAAGTTTGTAATCTTCAGCTGCTATATCTAACACATATTCCAACTATATTAGCTTCAATAATATAAGAGAAAAAAAAATGACGAAGACACATGACATACTGAACATTTTTCAGAAATCATCTCTCAAAAGTTTTATTATCATATCAATTGTTATCATGAAGAGTTGTTCAAATGTATATTCATAAACCGTGATGTTCATATCATACATTTTAGCATATTTTGTGTGAGGTTGCAGTAATAGTCATACAAATAGACCTATCTTGTGAAGGCTTCAGAGGCTATTGCAGAAACCTAGATATCAACGATGATACATACATGATCATATCCAAAATCAATCATCAAGAAGTCAAGTTAATCAATATGAATAGATCGTCGTCAACATATTTAACATTCAACATGAACTCTGCATTTGAAACATTCGGTAGCATAAAATAGGAATGCTGTATGTCTCAACAGCAAAATGAAGAATTTCCCAGAATTCTAATTTTACAGGGGAAATGCTACGTGAAGTTTCGACAATATAGAAAATTCAGAATGTGTGATATGCAGTAATGAAATAATAAGGAATACATAAATTCGAAAGAAGACATATATATTGACTGAAGAAAAATAATTAATGGCCCTTGTGTTTCAAGGCCTCTTGCAACTACAGAACTTTCTCGCAAGAATTTTCTGTCAAATTCACTGACCGAAAATTCTCTGCCGTTGTATACGATGGAACAATGGAATTTCACAGAGAATTCTACCAAAAGTAGTATGCAACGGCAGAGAATTTTCGGTCAGTGAATTTGGCAAAAATTCTCGCGAGAATTCTCTTTACATTCATTTAATAATGAAAATTGATGTATAAGAAAAAAGTTATTGTGAAAATTATGCCTTCGTGTTTCTTCAAAATCAGATATTCACCAAGAAAATTTGCAATTTAACAATCTCAGAAATATAAGGATGCATACATACATATAGTATAGTAAATGAAAATTTGCTTTGTATATGCTTGAAGGATTAATCCATAGGTATACTGCAGAAAACAATCATCTAGAGTGCAGGGATCATCAAAATATCAGTAGCATAACCTGTGGTGAAAAATGTCCTATCATTCAAGTGGCGATGCATTAAAAATAAATCCAATAACATCTTTCCTGCAAGAGTAATTCAACATTATTTTCACCAGTAGTCAGTATTATTTATTCGAGAAGTAATCAATTCTGCATGTGAGTGTTGAAATGAATTCTGGCGAATATGAATTTTTTCCAACGATAATATGATAAAAGAAAAATACTTTAATCTAATAATATAAAAAGCATATACATATAAGAAAAGAAGAGATAAGGTAATAGCGGAATTTGCCATTACTTAATCGTATCTTCATAAGATTACCGCACAAAAGGAATTAGGAACGGAACATTATTCTGCAAGTCATAGAAAAAGTAATTCGTATTATTAGTACTGGAAAAAATTCTTTATATACCCAGGTTGGAAAAGCCATTATATAAATCTTGGACACTATATCCTTAGGCGATACAAACCTCCTGATATGATAGAACACCGTTGATGATAGCAAACTTCACAACCTATATGCATAGCCTATATCGCTATACTATCCATGTCCCATGTATTGTGTTAACATACATGATCTTCTTATGTTATTAGTGCTGCAATATCACCGTTACCCCTTTTTCACTGAATCATAATGATTTCCGATCAATTTTCAAATTTTCAGAAACAAAATATGTATTGATATCGAAAAGCCATCATTCTTGTTTTCATCTGAAAACTAACAAAAATTTGAATTTAAGAAATCACCTCTTTAGACTTGATACTTACATAATGAATAAGTTTTCCACTAAAAACTGTTTAGACGATGACTAAAACGATTGTTCTCCATTTCAAATAATATCTGGAAAGATTCATAGATTGAGATTTGGCATATCAATTTTAAGCATTTTGTCATCAGAATGAATAAAAGGAAACGATGCTTCAAAACAAAAAGAATGTGAAAACATAATTGTCTCTCATCAAATATGACCGTTCTATTGCATAATTCAGAAATGGGGTTTGTTTTTTGAGAATGTATAAAAAATCTTCAAATAAAATCTGGGAAGTAATTCAGTTGAAATCTATCAGACATGGAACGCCCTATTTAGACTCCATAATACTGACCTGTTGGCACGTTTGCAGATAGATTATCAGCAATTTTTCATCAGATCAAATAAACATAATAAAGAACGCTATAACACAATCCTCTTTCATCCAAAGTAGGGAGCAAGTTCGTAAAAACCTTTATGTTTGCCTGGAATGCCTGGCGATGAAAACATTGGAAAAAATCGAAAATACCAAAATCTGGAAGAAAACATAGTTTTAAAACCTCTAATAACCACATATATACATATACACTTACCTCAAATTCTTCTAATATACTGAACATTTTGACCATTATCTGATTTAGTTTAGAAACAAAAATTTGTTGTCGATTTGAGGTTAAGATGAAAATGATGAAATCGAAATGTTCAGATGAATGTCCAAAACTTACATCAGCGAAAAATATGTAAAATAAGGTCCAATCGTTCATTTTCTACCAAATTCATGGCTTACTTATATTAGTTACGCAAAATACATTCCCATTATCCAGATGTCAACAAACAATGAAACAAAACAATCCCGGGCTGTCTCTGCCGGGCTACGTCAAACTGTGACAGCTTACAGCTGTGATCGCTGCAGATCGGGTGATTTTACAGGAGAAATGTCAAACTTTGATCAATTTTCCTGAAGAAATGGGGAAATTATGGAAAATATCAATACCAAGCTATTAAGCATTAACATTTCCTCTTTCGATCCGTAAATTTACATCACGGCCAGGATATCTGTGGAAAAAGTTTTATCGAGTATAAAATTGCCCATTTTGCCGGAATTTTTCGCGATTTTCGCGAATTTTTTAAAAATACTTCTAGATCGCCTAGAGAATCGAAATTTCGCCCAGGTATAAATGGATTATTCCTCTTTCCGACCGTACTAAAATCTCCTCGATGTAAGCTGCGATATTAAGATTCTTCTGGACCAACTTTTTTGACAGATTCCCCCGGGCCGGTCCACAGAGTTACCAGTTTAGTATAGTATAGAATAATAATTACATTTGAACATAACTTATACAAAAATGAAAATATGTATACAAAATTGAACAAAAAGAGAAAATATAAAAAAAAACAAAGAAAAAAAATGAGCATATCAAAAAACAAATCCCATAAACTGCCAAGAAATCACATACACAAGGAACCGAGGAGATAGGCCTTAATCTTTTTCTTAAAACTATTCGGATTCAACAGCTTAAAATTATCAGGAATACCGTTGTACAATCTGCAAATATTGTAGCTGAAACTTCTTTCAAAAGTAGATGTTCTGTGACGGGGACATGACAACATATTCCTACGGCGTATGTTGATATTATGAACGTCAGTTCTGTAAACCAATCTATTGAAGAGATATGGTGGGCTTCTCTTTAAAATGATTTTATGAAATATACAGAGAGAGTAAAATTCAAAACAAATCCCCATCGGAAGCCAACTCAATTCCCTCAACTTATGCGAGACATGATCATACTTCCTTATTCCATAAATAAACCTGATACAGGAGTTCTGCACACGCTGGATCCGTCCCAACGTTTCTTGATCGAGACAAAAACCAAACACAGGAGAACAATAAGTGAACTGTGACAAGACCAAAGTCTCGCACAGAACCATTTTAGTGTGCAGGGGCAGGCACGACCTGTGAGGAGGATACAGCATTCTCAACGCCCCATACGCTCTCCGAACCACACTCACCACGTGTTCACGAAATCTCAGAGAATCGTCCAGGATCAAGCCCAAATCTCTTGCGCTGTCAACAAATCGAATGACATCATTATTTATTGTTGGCTTGTACATGTCTTTAATAATTTTTTTATTCTTGTTCGAGCCAAACACCAGGGCAGACGATTTTTTCGGATTCAGTTTCAATGAATGTTTTGCTGCGATGTCCGCCAGCCGATTTAGATCATTATTCATTTTAAATGCTGCATCATTAAGATCCCCTACGATGAAATCATGGTAAAGCTGAAAGTCATCAGCGTACATATGAACCCTACAATATCGGATGAACTTAGTGAATTGGCTGGTGTAAACCAAAAAGAGGAGCGGACCAAGGACCGATCCCTGAGGAACACCATCCAGAACATCTCTAGCAAGGGAGACTTTCTCACCCAGCCTTACACTCTGAGAACGTCCCGCAAGATATGACTCGAAGAGTCGGAGAGCATCCCCGCGGACTCCACAAGATCTTAAAATAGCCAACAGAATGTTAAACCGTATCGAAGGCCCTGCTGAAGTCTAGCAGAAACAAGGCAACACACCTCGAGTCATCAAGAGAGCGCAGGATATCATCAGTTACCCCCAGCAGAGCGCCAGTAGAGCTATATCCCGGACGAAAACCTGACTGGACTGCTGGCAAAATCGAATTATCTTCGAGATATCCGGTAAGTTGGTCAGCCATTATTTTCTCCAGCAGTTTGGATAAACCAGACAAAATGCTGATGGGTCTCAGATCGGATAGCTCCCTAGGATCACCGGTTTTGGGAATAGGCGTAATCTGAGCGTGTTTCCAGGAAGCAGGAAAGGACCCCGCACTTTTTCTATGGCAAATGGCGTTCCGTCAAATTTTCTAAAATTTTGGTATAATGTAGTACTCGACCTACTGATCAAAAGTGTCCAGAGCCCCAACTCAATCCTATGACTAGTTTTCGAGATACAGGGCGTTGAAGTTGAGAATTACTCACTTTTACTACGCCCGTATCTCGGGACAGAATCGAATGAGCTTCAATTTTTCTCAAGAAACATTTCATTACATCCCCAGGGAGCAACCATATAGGGGAATATGACCGAAAATCGTTACGAATACAGGGTCATCCATAATTAAATGCATGCCCGATTTTGAAAGTATAAAATATGTCAGTTTCAGAGCGAGAACGTTCACAAAATGAACTATTACACTAGATATGTTGTTGTTACATCGAAAAAGTCTGCAATACCCAGAATTTATACTGGGTGATCCATTATTATAGAAACTATTCTCAAGGAGGGTTAAATAGACACCCTGGTATTTATGGGTTGATTCAAGGTGTTTGTTTAATTTTTTTAGAACATATCGTCATGGACTTCAAAGAATACAGGGTGATTCAGTCATGAACTGAACTTTGAACCTCACGAAAATATCCAAAAACCACCTTTTTTTTTCATCACCCTGTATTTCAAGATTAACTCCGATGAGGTGGGAATTTTCTTTCACCATTGTACTTGATATAAAAACATCAATACGGCCGAGAGTTTTTATCCACTTCCTATGAGCAGATTTTTTTTTATGTAATATGAAAATTATTTATTTATGTTATTCTATTCTTATTCCAGCATAACAAAAAATCTGGTCATAGGAAGTGGATAAAAACTCTCAGGTGACTGATCAAAAGTGTCCATGGCCCCAACTCAATCCTATGACTAGTTTTCGAGATACAGGGCGTTCAAGTTGAGAATTACCCACTTTCACTACGCCCGTATCAGGGAACAGAATCGAATGAACTTCAATTTTTCTCAAGAAACTCTGCATTACATCCCCAAGCAGCAACCACATAGAGGAATATGACCGAAAATCGTTACGAATACAGGGTCATCCGTAATTGAATCATGCCCGATTTTGAAAGTATAAAATATGTCAGTTTCAGAGCGAAACCGTTCACAAAATGAACTATTACACTAGATATGTTGTTGTTACATCGAAAAAGTCTGCAATACCCAGAATTTATACTGGGTGATCCATTATTATAGAAACTATTCTCAAGGAGGGTTAAATAGACACCCTGTATTTATGGGTTGATTCAAGGTGTTTGTTTAATTTTTTTAGAACATATCGTCATGGACTTCAAAGAATACAGGGTGATTCAGTCATGAACTGAACTTTGAACCTCACGAAAATATCCAAAAACCACCTTTTTTTTTCATCACCCTGTATTTCAAGATTAACTCCGATGAGGTGGGAATTTTCTTTCACCATTGTACTTGATATAAAAACATCAATACGGCCGAGAGTTTTTATCCACTTCCTATGAGCAGAGTTTTTTTTATGTAATATGAAAATTATTTATTTATGTTATTCTATTCTTATTCCAGCATAACAAAAAATCTGGTCATAGGAAGTGGATAAAAACTCTCAGCCGTATTGAGGTTTTTATATCAAGTACAGACAGTACAGTGGTGAAAGAAAACTCCCACCTCGTCGGAGTTAATCTTGAAATACAGGGTGATGAAAAAAAAAGGTGGTTTTTGGGTATTTTCGTGAGGTTCAAAGTTCATTTCATGACTGAATCACCCTGTATTCTTTGAAGTCCATGGTGATATGTTCTAAAAAAATTAAACAAACACCTTGAATCAATCCATAAATACAGGGTGTCCATTTAACCCTCCTTGAAAATAGTTTCTATAATAATGGATCACCCAGTATGAATTCTGGGTATTTCAGACTTTTTCGATGTAACAACAACATATCTAGTGTAATAGTTCATTTTGTGAACGGTTTCGCTCTGAAACTGACATATTTTATACTTTCAAAATCGGGCATGATTCAAATACGGATGACCCTGTATTCGTAACGATTTTCGGTCATATTCCTCTATGTGGTTGCTCCTTGGGGATGTAATGCAGAGTTTCTTGAGAAAAATTGAAGTTCATTCGATTCTGTTCCCTGATACGGGCGTAGTGAAAGTGGGTAATTCTCAACTTGAACGCCCTGTATCTCGAAAACTAGTCATAGGATTGAGTTGGGGCCATGGACACTTTTGATCAGTAGGTCGAGTACTACATTATACCAAAATTTTAGAAAATTTGACGGAACGCCATTTGCCATAGAAAAAGTGCGGGGTCCTTTGGAACTGAGCAAAATAGAATTGAATATGTTCACTATAAATGGTAGGATATGAGGACAACAGATCTTAATAAACGATAGGTACCGAAATATTATCGCAACCAGGAGCACTATTCTTGATGCTCCTCAGGTAATTCAGGATAGTTTCTTCATCAACAAGACGAAAACTGAACTGTTCAGAGCAAATGAGATTATCAGTAGTAATAACCCAAGGACATTGATAATTGTTCGAAAAAATTCTATGACAGATTTCGAAAGCTTGTTGCTTGGAAACAGACCGACGCCGTAGGCGGAGGTCTGTTGTCTACAATAAGCAACAAGCTTGAGAAAGTTGTCATAGAATTTTTGAGCATTTATCAATGTCCGAGGGTTATTCGGATAGAAAATTTTTTGCTAATTATAGAAAAAATACAGAGCTAAAACAATTTATTTAAAGGTGCAATTAACAAAGGAACAATTAGAATAGTTAAATGAAGATCCAGACGTGTTAGTTTCTATAACTGATGAAGATGTATTTCCACTACGCATGCTGTTAATAATTTGATTATGATGTTCTTCGTCAATATTCAAGTAGGGTTTTATTGAGTTGGCATTGTTGTGACCCGTAATTTTTATAAGCTGTTGTTCTTGTACACCACTTTTGGCCAATCGACTAACCGCGGTCGATCTATTGGAATGATTAGTAATTTTTTTTTCCTTTGTATTCAATCCAATCGCTTCGGCAGACGATCTTGTCCAATTTTGAATCGTATTTCTTCCAGTGGGCATATTATCATACCAGTGATCATTTTCGGATTTCCATTGATGATTTGGTCTGACGAATAATCTGTTGGTTTTAATATTTGGGCCCCTTTTCGACATCAATTTTTTGAATAATCGGACAGGACAAACGTTGCTGTCATCGTTTTCTATTAAAAACTTGCTTCCAGTACACATTCTTGAACCACCCTGGCAAGTCTTGCTGAATACAGGGTTATATTCCACTCGGTTGGTTACAGAACCATCGTTGTTTGATTCGATACAAAAAAATTCAGTCAAGCAAGCAGCAGCTTCCCCACCTCGCCAAGCTAATTCTACCGCGGCTATGTGATAGAATTTCCGTTGCAGCCCTTCAGGAGTATTTTCATTCCATAAATTCACCATTTTTGTTATTTCCACAGAACTTAATGCTGCCGAACTTTGCTTCCTTTTACTTGGGTCTGATTGCAGTTTTCGTCGTATAGAATCACGGGCAGCTCGCGCTTGTTGAAATACAACACTTTTGAATGGGTCAATAATAACTTTCATTTCTTTATAATATTTTTCTTGTAACAGCTTACTTGTTATATTCCACATGGTTTTGACCGTACTTTCTTTGAACTCTTTACCATCTTTTCTCCTCATGTTCACAGCCCAATCCTTTAAAATCAACGCCAATTCTTCCGCCGTCCGATTTCCATCTAATTGATACTTTCTATCGTTGCAAAAGTCTATAAATGCTTTCCATACAAATTTCTTACTGTAAACGGTGTTTTTTGGTATGTTCGATTCTATAATTTCATTAATATTATCGTCAGTATTGCAACCAAATCGTGACATTTCGAAATATTAAATATTTGAAACTTCAAAATCGAAATGAATCAATATGTGTCCATAGCAACGTGAAAACAGCCCATGGTCTGTTATAGATGTAATGTTGACATGATTGGGTGAAATTGTTCATCTGATATCAAATGAGGAAATTTAATTGGTTGTTGGAACTGTCAAAAAATGTTCTCTATAATAATTGAGTACCGAACTATCCGAACCTGAGGATGAATTTTTCAGAAAATAATCATTGATTTCATCAGGATCATCAAAATTGAGATCTGACCGTGTTTTGTTCGATATTCCTAAAGATTTGAGTGCTTTTCACTGTTCTCTACTAGAATCATTCATGGAGATATATTGAAAATATAATCGCTTTTCCCGAGTTATGGCTTGATTCACCTTATTTCGCAAACGTTTGTATTCGTCCCACATAGCTTGTGTTTTATATTTTTTATGCCGTGCCTTAGCCCTGTCTCTCTCCCCCATCAAACCCCTTATTCCGTCAGTCATCCACGGAGCATGCCTTTTCGTTGTTCTGATAACTCTTGCAGGAAAATGTTTATTGAGCAAATCCGCTAGAGTATCCGTAAAAAACTTCACCTTCTCATCAACATCGTGCATGCGAAACAACCTCGAAAAATCTGCACCCGCAATATCATCAAAAAGTAATCGCTCATCGAACCCTCTACAATCTCTGACAGTGAAGATTCGTGGTTCAATCCTCGGCTTCTGCACTCTCACCTTACATGCTATACATTCGTGCAAAGAAAAGTTGGATGGACACGAGAAGGCCGAAGAAACAATGCCATTTTCATTGCTCAATATCACATCAATAAGAGATTCCGAAGTAGGCGTTATATGAGTTGGCCCCCGAATAAGTTGCTTCATACCAACAGAGGAAAGCATAGAACCGAAATATTTCACCGAGGGTAAATTAGCATCAAGAAAATTAACGTTAACATCGCCCAAACAAATAACATCCTCACAATAGAGAGTTGAAGTGCGCACGATACGTAAGGCTTTACGTACACGTTAACGTAGGAAATATAACGTTTACGTCTTGTTTACGGATTGAGTGAAATTTGAGTTGAAGTGTATGCGTGGTTGATGAACGTTAACGTTATGTCAACCACAGAACACAAATATCACAGACCTGTGCAAATATTGTCAACCGTTAACAACCCTAACCTATAAATTTGAGTGTATTTACTGTATTTTGTTTTGTGTCAACGAAATTTTAGAATTGAATTTGTTGAAATTCTACTGAAAATAGAAGCTACATTTTATGGTAAGCACGTCGTTATACATGTTCAATTAGGCTCTATTTCAGAAAATTTAATTCCAGATGGAAGGTATTCTTGATGCAGCGCAACTTGGGGATTCAGATTTCGAGGATGACATGGATGAGGCAATCCTGTTACATATATTCAACAATGATCCTGTTGGGAATCGAGCAGTGCTTTATGGACGATTCACTCTGGACAATGTATCCAATACCGAGGCAAAAAATTGGTTTCGCTTTGAAAAATACCATATTCCTCGCCTTGCAATTGCATTAGGCCTTCCGGAAACTATAACGACGGAAAACAACATTACATTGAATAGTATGTTCTTTTTATAGGTTCAATAACAATGTTTTAACATCCTTATTATTTTCTAGATGTGGATGGTTTATGCATACTCTTAAGAAGGTTTGTATATCATATCCTAATCGCCTCATAGATTTGGAATGCATATTTGGTTACAGTTATAAGAGTATCTCCAGCATTATTAACACTGTCATGATGGTCATATGCAATAACAAAAGCCATTTATTGGAAAACCTTGGAAATGTGCCATGGTTGAATGAAGCCAAGTTGAGAGCATATTCAGAGGTATGTGATATTCTTATAAAAATGATATTGTCATGTGTAGGTCCTTTAGATCATTTACAGGTGCTTGTGAATTCACATTCTAAAAATACATTAATTTTAAACGAAACCATGTATAAAAAACATTAAATAACCTGAATGTGTTATGAACCGAAAAATAGCCATATAGTCAACACCCATTTTATTTCTATGAATTATTTTAGCAAATTATAAATTATTAAATTATACAAAAAATTTCAGTTTATAAATTTATATAATTTGATACTCTCATCACTTTCAGGCAATAATGGAAAAAGGTGCTCCAATGAACAATTTTTGGGGCTTCATAGATGGCACTATCAGACCGATTTGTAGGCCAACAGATAATCAAGAGGAGTATTACTCCGGATACAAAAAAGTTCATTGTGTGAAATACCAATCAGTTTTATGCCCTAATGGAATTATCATTAGTCTGAAAGGTGCTTATCCTGGTCGCCGACATGATGCAGGAATGCTAAGGAAGTCAAGACTTTATGAAGAACTTCTCCAGTATACAATATTTGGCAACCAAAAGTATGTCATTTATGGAGACAAAGGCTATGGCTTGAGGGAATTACTATTGAGGCCATATACAGAACTAGAAATAGTAGGACACCCAGACCGTCAAATTTTTAATACAACTATGAGTAGTTTGAGAATTGCTGTAGAATGGGGATTCCAAAAAATAGTTCAGGAATTTGCTTTTGTGGATTTTAAGAAAAATCAGAAGCTTTTACTGCAGGAAATTGACACCATGTACAAAACATGCATGATTTTGACGAATTGCCATACCTGTTTATATGGAAGCCAGACCGGTACATACTTCAACATGGAACCTCCACAGCTCGAACATTATTTAGGGAATTGAATGTTCTGATGATACTTATACACCTAATAAAAAAAGTTTAAACTACTAGAAGAGTTTTTTTTTGTCTTTACATAATATATAAATAAAATAAATGAATAAAACTGATCTGGAATAAAACAAAAACAAATATTCAGTAACTTCTTTATTAATTTTCCAACTGAATGTATTCTAATAACAAATATATATTAAAAAAAGTGAAAGTCCTAGTTCACATCACTACCACAATCAAAGTAATATTACCACAAACATAATCACAGTTAGTAGCGTCATTTCTCAAATATAAAATAAATAAAAAAACTAATCTGAAATAAAACGAAAACAAATATTTAGTAACTTCTTCATGCATTTTCCAACTGAATGTAATCTAATAACAAATATAATATATTACAAAAAAGAGTGAAAGTCCTAGTATCACTACCATTCATATGAGATCAATTATAATCACAGTAGTATTACCACAAACATTATAATCACAGAAACGTTTCAGTCATTTCTTAAATATAAAATAAATAAATAAACTAATCTGAAATGAAACAACTTCTTCATGAATTTTCCAGGTTATGGATATCTACTTCGAATTCAAAATTCGGCCATTCGGAACTTATCGGTATCATTCGTATATTCTTCGGTTTACGTACGTTCCTTTTTAACGTATCCGTGAGAGAACGTTTGGTTACGTAGACCCGTAAACTCATTTTCTACGTTAACGTAAAAACCTGACGAATGCGCGTGCGTAGATGTCAATTATTACGTTAACGTTTACGTTCATGGCAGCACTTCAACTCTCTATTAAGACAGTGCGTGAGTTAAACTAGTTTCCATAGCATCAATAAAAAGTTTATATGACAAGTGAGGTGGTTTATAAACAACGGCAGTCACAAAGGATATTCCATTATATCGAATTTTGACAAATAACTGTTCTACTCTCTGTATAAAAAGTACCCGGAAAATGTTATTTAAATGAACCGCCAAAAAGGAATCGGTAATTTTTTTTTCTTAAAGTTGGTAGGACCTTCCTTTATTACCAAGCCAAATTTGAGCGCGATCTGTCAACTAGTGTGTTTACAACAGCTGTCAGTATCAGTCGACCTCAAAAGTGCTCTGCGAATTTTACAATGGAAAAAATAGTTGATCAAAGAGTTTGCCTCAAATTTTGTCTTGCAAACGAATTTTCTTGTGCCGATTCATTGAAAATGTTAAAAAAAGCCTTTGGTGATAATTGTATGTCAAAAACACAAGCATACGATTGGTACAAATCATTCAAAGACGGTCCGAAAAAACCACGTCAAAGTCGATCGAAAATTAAAGTTTTGCTCACTGTTTTCTTCGATTATCGTGGTGTTGTGCACTCAGAATTTCTTCCTGAAGGACAGACAGTGAATAAGGAGTTACTACTTGGGTGTATTGAGGCGTTTGCGTGAGAATGTTCGTCGTAAACGGCCAGATTTATGGAAAGACAATTCGTGGATTTTGCATGATGATAACGCGCCGTCGCACCGAGCCATAATTATTAAGGAATACAAGACCAAAAACTCAATAAATACCATCGAACAACCGCCGTATTCACCTGACTTAGCTCCGTGCGACTTTTTTCTATTCCCAAGACTCAAATTGCCCCTACGTGGAACGCGTTTTGAGTCCATTGAAGCCATCAATACAAATTCGCAACGAGAACTGAAGGCCATACCTTTGGCGGCGTATGAGCGGTGCATGGAAAAGTGGGTTCGCCGATATCATAGTTGTATTGTAAGCAATGGGGACTATTTAATAATAATAATAATAATATTGTTTATTCTTTCACATTCATTGAATCTACAACAAAGGAAATATTATGTCAACAAAAAAAAAGAAAAATCTACAAAATATAATTCATTCTGATATTATTACAATATGAGGTAAACTCCTTCAAGTTGTAGGGTTCACAATCAACAATGAGTTTGTGCACAATTTTCTTGAAAGTCCTCTCATTATGCTCCTCTCTGTAGGTTTTAGGAAGCTCATTATATAACCTTAGGCACATATACTCTGCTTGTTGTTGTGTGAGTGTTAAACGATGTTTTGGAACTAAGTATGTGTGCATCTGCCTTGTGTTGTTGCGATTTCTAAAGCAGTCAAAACTATTATTGTGTTGTCTTACAAACATCACACATTTAAATATGTATAGGCCATATAATGTCATCAAGTTATTTCTCTTGAAAAGACCACGACATGTTTCTCTGATTTTCATACGAAAGATTGTTCTTAATGCCCATTTTTGATCGATGAAAAGACGTTGTGAGCTTGGGCTGCCTCCAAAAAAGATGATTCCATAAGACACCAGTGATTCAAAATTTGCTTGATAAATTATTTTTAAAACCTTAATATCAACATGGTGTCGCATTACATTCATATAAATGACCGAGTGAAGTCTCTTACTCAAGTGCTGAATATGTGTTTCCCATTTCATGTTTGCATCTATGTATATACCCAGAAACTTGGTGGAGCTCAAGTTTATTAAGTTGGTATCCTTGACAGTAATGGTAGTAGAAATAATTGAAGTTGCCTGATCTGTATGGAATATAATAGATTCAGTCTTTCTAGCATTCAGTACTATGCGATTGCTTTCACACCATCCAACAATCTGGTTTAAGTTTTCAGTACACATACCTGAGACAGTCTCAATGTTAACACCAACGCAGGTTAAATTTGTATCATCGGCATACATAATTAATTTTTCCGGTTGACTAACAGAATTTGGTAGATCGTTGACATATATAACAAAAAGAAGAGGACCAAGGATACTTCCCTGAGGTACTCCAATATTGATATTTTTGTAATATGAGGTATAAGTTTCTTTTTCAATATGGATAATCGTTCTATGTTTGCGTCCCTGTAAGTATGATTTGATCAGCTTTAATTGATTGTCTCTTATCCCGTATACTTCAAGTTTCTCAAGAAGCATCCTGTGGTCTACTGTGTCAAATGCCTTGGAAAAATCCAAACACAAGCTCAAAGGGATGTTACCAGATTCTAATGCTTTCATTATATTTTTGATATGATTGAAGATAGCAGTGTCAGTATTTCTATGTTTTATAAAGCCATGCTGGCAGCTAGTGAACACCCTGAATTTATCAAAAAACTTCATCAATCTATTCGACAGTAACTTCTCAAAAATTTTAGAAAAGTTCGAGAGCATGCTTATAGGACGATAATTATCATAGTTGTCAGAGTCACCTGCTTTATAAATAGGCCTGATCACAGCGACTTTCAAGGCTTCTGGGAAAATTCCATCCACAAATGACCGATTAATTAAATGACATAGAGGCTCACAAATAACTGAAATAGATTTTTTGATGACAGTTATTGGAATTTCATCATTCCCACAGGAGTGTTTGTTCTTCAGTGCCCTCACTGTGTTTATCAATTCTGACTCTACAATCTCAAACATGAAGAATGATTTCTCAACTCTCCCTATCTCAGCAACACCATTTTCTGACCCAGAAATTGGAAGATCTCTACTCACATTCGTTCCAACATTTGCAAAGTGTTTATTCAGCTCCTCAACAACCTGATGTGGTTCTCCATTGGGCAATATTTGATTCTTAGTTGAAATTTGTTTCCCAGTTAATGATTTGATGACCTGCCATACCTTCTTTGACTTATTTTCCGATTTCTCTATGATTCTACCATAATATTCCTGCTTAGATTTAGTTATTGCCTCATCATAGCATTTTTTCACTCGGTTATAGTCCCTTAAGTAGTCTTTTTAACTTTATTAACTTTTTATCTGGTTTGAATTTGTTTACATCGCTTTTTTTTACAATTTTAATTGGAAAATTTTTTTCAAAAATTTCTTCGAACTTATTGGAAAAGGCATTCCACTTTATATTTATATCATTTGGTAATGCACTGAATAGTAATCCCCAGTCTACTAAAGAAAGATCGTATACAAAATTATTCAATGTACTATCATTTATTGATCTAAATCTTACTTCTCGATTTTTCTGTAAATTATTCAGGCATTTAAAAGAGAATACTTGAGCAAGGTGATCAGAGAGATGTGACTGAATTACTAACCCACATCCTGATTCAATGTTAGTTAGTATATTGTCTAAGCAAGCTCTAGAATGACAAGTGAAATGTGTTGGCTCATCTATAAGTTTCCTTACATTAAAATTTTCCAGAAATGTGAGAAATTGTTGTGTAGTTTTATTCTGATGATCTAAAGTATTTATGTTGAAGTCACCTGTTATTATATAATCTGCATTTTCTCTACACAGAGCTGTCAATATAATCAAAAACTTCTGAAAGAAACAATCAATGTTTGCATAGGGTAAGGTACCTGGTCTGTAGATGGTGATTATAATTATTTTACGTTCATGTATGTAGCATTCACATGCAGAACATTCAAAGACCCTCGACTCACTGAGGTCATTGAGATCAACTCGTTCCCTGGCAGATATCTTCTCATTACAGTAAATAGCACAGTCACCATGTTGATTGGTCTCTCTACAAAAACTCGAAATCAAACAAAATCCTTGCAAATTGTACAGTGAAAGTTGGTTTTTATCCTTCCAATGTTCAGTTAATGTTACAATGTGGGCATTCTGTTCGTGTATAAAAACCTCCAGCTGATTTATTGAATTTCCTATTGACTGTATATTTTGATGTATCACATTAACAGTTTCATCAAATTTGACTTTATCTGATTGGTGCATCAAACATTTTGGATTCCCTGGTTCCCCTTTTCTTCTAGATGTTGGAATAGTTTTATTTATAGTATTTATTTCATTATTTACTTGTTTATTGGTGAGATCGAAATAAGCCTCGAAAGGAAAAATCACGTAGTATTATTCCTTCTGGCCAAGCTGTCATGTCATAAAGTTTATTATAGATGTCTTCATTTGGAACTCCAATACTGAAAGACGAATTTTGACCTTTACTTTGAAGTTTTTTCACAACAATATCCTCAGATTTATGTATTTGATCGATATATTTCTTTACTTGAGCTTCTGTTATATCTGTGCCCTTAATTCTGCCAACATAGATCCATTTCCTTTTTATGGCTCCTTGTAATTCCATATTTTGAGACTTTGAACCCGTACAAAGTATTCCCTTTGGTCTTACTGATTTCCTGCCTTTCTTTGACTTGACAGTCCAATCATCATTAATTGTATCTTGATTATGTTTCAACGGCTTAGTTTGGATCATTGACTTGGAAGATTCTAGGTCAATGGTTTGGATGTTATTTACCATGTTATCTTGTTCTGGTTTGTTGACATTGCTCGTTTTTTGGGTTATGTTATTGGCCGCAACCATAGAGCTGTAGGTGGGACGCTCAACTTGACTGACGGCAATGTTATCGGTGTATTTTTTTGTAACTTGTTTTGGTTGATTAGAATCCATTTTTTTCGCTGGTTTATTCAGATTATCTTCCATAACTTTCAATCTTTCAACCAACAATTGATTGTTTTGCATCAGAACTGAATTCTTGCTCTGCACTTCCGCTAAGAGTTTTTCCAAAAAATCATTACGCATTTTCAGAATCATAATTTCCATGTTTGGGTTGATTATCGATGGAAACTCATCCATATTCTTTTCAGCCACATGTGAACAAACAGCCGATTTCCTATTTCCTGACTGTATCAGACACGCTGGGTGAAATCTTTCTCCACACTTAACGCACTTTACATAATCGACTACTTTTCTAGTGCAATGAGCACAGGATACATCGATTTTCAACAAATTTTCATTACTTTTCACGATCCCGTCGGTCGAACCGCTTTCACTTTCCGCCATCTTTGAATATTTTGAAGGAGACAAAATAAATATTGATGATTAAATTTAAATTTATGTGTTTTTTTTACAATTCCGGGTACTTTTTATACAGAAGGTATATTAGAGTTGTTAGGAACATCAAGCAGTTCAAACCGAAATCTGTTGTGAATATATAACGAGACTCCTCCGCCCCTTGCACCAGAGTATTTCTATCTACCCTGACAAAATTAAAATTTGAAATCATTAATCCTTTCGTATCAACTGAATCATTCAACCAAGTCTCAGACAGTGCAAGTATGTCAAATTTATTCCGCTCAATAAAAAGTTTCAATTTATGAAATTTAGGAACCAAAGATTGTACATTCAAATGACCCAACAAAAGCATACTCTAACAAATTCGCCAGTGCGCAATAGAAGTGCAACAAAGATACAGCCAGCGAATCAAATGAAAATAAAACTAAATAATTACACACCCGAAATAAGTTTTTTAACACCTTCATCCGACCTGACGAAAACAGCTCCATTGAACGTCCAAACATTCCTCAACCCATATTTTTCCGATGAATCTCTGACAAGTTTCCATCTGTCGTGCGTAAGATCTTCCTTCATAACTATGTTCGAACCTTTGAGCAATTTCTTCTTCCTGAATATCATATTCTTATATTCTGAATCTCTGAAAACAATATACTGTGTCACAAAAGTTAAGAAGTTCAGAAATTTTGTGTTTCAAAATTTCATATTTTTTCCAGTCATTTATCCAAATATGAGAAATCTGAATCTAACTCAGGAGCAATGAAGAAAGAGTAGATGCATTTGCTGAGGCTGAGCATTTTGCCAAAGTTTTTTTCACCAATAATGTTATAAACATTTAAATAGAAAGAGACCGGCAAAAAATACCCCGAAATGTCGCACCAATGAAGTAATTTAATACAAGAGTGCAAGACCAAATCCACCTTCTAAATGCAAAGAAAGCTGCAGGAATGGACAATATTCCTCGAAAAATATTGAAGGAACTTCCAGAAAAATAAGTCATCCTACTTAAATACTTACATATTTAATGATCTTCTAACGTTCTCACATAACTACTGGCCAGAACAGTTGAAAAGAGCAGAAGTTATCCCAATATTGAAATCCAATGATCCTTGGCCCTTTTCAAGTAATTTACGTAACAAGACCGGAAAATAGGGTTTTTTTGGACGAATAGACAAAATTCTAGGACGAGCCGGAGGGGGAGGCGAGTCCTGGAAGTCTGTGAGTCCAAAAAAACTATTTTCGGGCGTATTGCGTACAATATTTTTTCGGCAACCGTGTAGATTTTCATATCAATGAGACGACACATTTCTTTATTATACATTTCGATTATTATTTGAATTGAACAGAACAGAACTGTCATCCGTTATTTCGTTGCTATTGTGATGATCATCACAATGACAACAACGACGTGAGTTTTTCCGGCCTAGTCCGGAAAGTACGTACTTTCCGGACTAGGCCGGGAAATGTTACTTTCTCAAAGAAAATTTTTGTTTCACACTTACTATCTAATATTCATTCTATGGTGTTAAAAATAGACAATTATTCAAAACACATAGGAACCCTGCAAAAAAATTTATTCAATTAATCCTAAATACAAAGACATTTTAATTATTTCAATAGGATAAAATGCTAGTTCAATACTAATATTGGATGTAAAAGATCAAATATCTACGTGTGCTAGGTCATTTCATTATCTCTATATCACTGTAAAAGAGGAGTTTCACTTATTTATATTTATTCAATAAAGATATACTGAATTGTCTGAATAATGTTCACCGCCTTCCGAATTACAATAAAATCGATATGATTGTATGATTCTATTCACGGTCACGGATACTCTGAGTATCAGTGGATTCAATCAACTCTATCCGATTACTTATACATTGTTGCCTAGTTGACCCCATTTGATGGCTACACATAGAGACGTCTGTGGGCTTACATGACGTGGAATCACTGGTGGCACATAATTCTATGGTCTGTGATGTATCGTATGAAAGAGGTTATCTTATCTTCATGGTCGTGAATGTTGAGCTGAACGTAGTGTATCTCCGGTGAAAACTTCATTTTCCGCAGTTTTTGTGTTTATTTACTGAAGGTAGGAATCTCAATTGTTTCTTTCAAATATGCGATTTGTCATTTTCTTATTTTCAATAGCAACATGGGTCGCGTTCGTACTAAGACTATCAAGAAAGCATCAAAAGTCATCATCGAGAAGTACTACACTCGTCTTACCCTTGATTTTCACACTAACAAGAGAGTGTGCGAAGAGGTAGCTTCGATTCCCACTAAACCACTGCGTAACAAAATTGCTGGGTTTGTTACACATCTCATGAAGCGACTCCGATACTCCCAAGTCAGAGGCATTTCGATCAAGCTCCAGGAAGAAGAGAGAGAAAGACGTGATAACTACGTACCAGCTGTCTCTGCATTGGATAGCGATATTATTGAAGTGGACAATGAAACGAAGGAGATGCTCAAGTCTTTAGATTTTACCAACCTCCCTGGTCTTCAGTTGACCACCTCAAACACAAATAATTACAACAGTAATAGAAGAGTTTAATGGAATAAACATTCAACTGTACTCATATGTGTTTTTCTGAATCAACCAGCATTTGCATATCGTAAATGACAAAAGTTACAGATGAAATATCTAATAATGATTCCTTTGTTATGTCACAATACCTACCAAATTTCAGCTATAACTTTAAGAAAGCATAGATATTTCCAATTACCATAAAAGAATGAATTCTTAGGATCTTATTAGATAGTGACCCTTCAGTTTATCGAGTGTTCCTTTTAGAATTTAAGAAAGATTGAATCGAAGCCGAATGAAAAAGCCAGGGGGTTGCAGTATATATTGCCATATTGGAATGTTTGTGAGAAGGTACTGTTATGATTCTTTTTTATGTGACTTTATATTCCGAATATAAATAAATTTGGAATCTAACAAATTTATGAGAAATTTTAAATTTTTTAATGTCCGGTCGACTCTATCCCAATTGGGGGTCCAAACCAAAATTGAAAAATTTAGATATAAATTAACATAAATATCTATTTCAAAATAACTCAATCTAATACAAAAATATAAACACTTATTCTATCCCTTAATTAAAATTTAACTCACTTATTTCTATTATAATTGTCCTTTCACTATATTTTTGGTTTATATTATCAATCTTCCTATTACTCGGTATATTTCTTTCCAATTTCCTTCTTGACTTCCTTTATTTTCCCCAATTTCTCTTCTGAGTTTTCCTTCCCATTTTTCAATTCATCTTCCTGGCTCCTCTTTCTGATTTCTCAATTTGATTTCTTGGCTTTTCTTTCTGATTTCTCAATTTTAACTTCTCGGCTTTTCTTTCTGATTTCTAAATTTTAACTTCTCGGCTTTTCTTTCTGATTTCTAAATTTAATTTCGTGACTTTCCTTTCTGATGTTTCCTCTCCAATCCATTTTTTATCTCCTTGGTTTCCATACTTCAAAACATCTTCTACTTCCTTGATTTTCTTAATCTAATCTAAACTATTCATAGAATATTCTTTATGTACAAACTTCAATACTTCAAAATAAATCTATATCTAGATCTTTCATTTTCAATTTTGCCTCATTAAATCGAAATTAATTTTGAATTTCGAAATGATATTTTGAACCATAACAGTACCTTCATTATATCCGGTTTTAATGATACAGCATGCATGGACTCCTATGCAGTATACAAAACAGTGTGGTTTGATTGTGAAAATACAGTACAATCGCGTTAATATGAACACGAAAAATTTTGGCTTGTTCATATTACAGGGACTGTTCATATTTGCATATTTTCCACATGTTTTCTAGGTTCTAGTTGTTAATGATTACATGAATATCAATGATAATGAATATAATGATAATGTTACAAAAATTTATTGAACGAAAACAAACTTCATGTATCAAAAAATAAAAGTTGATTATAATGATTAATCTTTTGTAACCATGTATAAAGCTGAATTTCCATTTCTGGCAATTCCGCCTTCTTCAGGCTGAATTTCTTTGTCTCTCGAGAATTCGGCTTTTTTTGTTTTTTATAGAACAAACCGTTGACTTAGCAATCCCATATTTCTTCGCCAGTAAGGTAACATTCAGGCCTTTATTGATGTCTTCTGACTTCTAGGACTTGAGCTTTCTCATGAAGAAATAAACATCTTGATTTTTCACTCACTTTCACCATTTTCTTCGCTTAAGTGCTCGTCGGAAAAAGAACGCGAGATAACTAGTGAATGCTCGAACCGATTACGTATAACTGACGATAAATCGTGAAAACCTATTCATCCCTTTGAATAAAACAGAACAGTTCTAACAAGTTCATATTAACAAAGTAGTCAATACAAAAAATGTTGTGTTCACATTACGCAGTGGTTCATACTAACGCATGTTCATATTAACGCGATTGTACTGTATACAATGATAATATGAAGTGTCAAAAAATGCTTGGAATAATAGAAAATATGCTCAGATAGATGGTTTCATGTCTTTATTGATAATAGTAGCTATTTCAAAACTTTGAATAATGGATCAGTTTTAGGTCCTATTTTATTCAATTCATACGTATGTTAAATATCCTCATGCTGATGATAGTGTCCTAGAATTTGTCATTCCAATTTGCAAAGAATTGACAATAACTTATCTTCATATATGGATATTATTAATGGTATATTGATATAAGCAGATACCACAAACTGTTGATCTTTAATAAACGAGAAAAAGTGGAATCTCTCCCAAAAAAATTGAAAAAAAACATATGGAAGAGTTCAGTGGCGCATGAGGGGGCTTTGGAGCTGCAGCCTATGAAATTCGAATGTGCAATGAGTGGGACAAAAAAAATTCAATTTGATCACAATGTACGATTTTTTCTGAGAATTTAGTGTAATTCCAATATTCAATTGGATCTTTCCCTGAAGCTTTCTTTGAGCAAAATGACTTGCGGGACAATGAAATCTACTGAACCTCATTGAAAATTGTCTGCCCTCTTCAAATATCCCAATCAAATCCCAAAATTTTAATAAACAGGGTGTTGAATCTCAGCTTGGAAGAAGTCCTATATTTTTCAAATACGGATCTGAAATTTTTTGGAAATTCAAAAGTAAATCGATCGATCTGTGGAAGTGGATCATACGTTCCAAATCTCAACCGACTATACTGGTTGATTAAAAGTTAAGTATAAGAAATTCAAATTTTTGGTGAATAAGAACTTGTAACTATCTTTAAAAAATGGCGTCGGGTGGTGAAGCTGAGTTTGAACCACCTCCCGATAATTCGGAAAATAATGCGAGCTATAAATGTTGCGTTAAGAAAAAAGTTGCAAATTGCGTGTGTGTGAACTGTTATTCACTATTCCATGCGAGTTGTGCTAAAAGACATCCAAATCTGAAAGTTATGGACGATTATAAAGTGCAGTGTTGTGAAAGGTCCAACGAGATCAATTCTGGGCAAAATAACGAAACACAAAACATTGAGATTAAATATCTTAAAGAATTATTGAAAGAGACAAAAACGAAGTAATGAAAATGAATAATTTATTATTGATGGAAAAAGTGAGGTTATTAGAAGAAAAAGTTAAAGACTTAACAAAAAAAGGTGAAAACAAGCCAATTTATGCAAGCGTGATAAGCAGAGCACAGGAAACAACGGCAGAAAATCAAAGAGGGACAGTAAATACTGTCGAAGGAGCGTCGTCGAGGTCAAAGACGTCAACAAATGTAAATAAACATTCAAGTCAAAGATTATAGAGTTCAAAGATAGGAAACGCCCTCATATCTCTCGTACTAAAAACCGACTACGTTTTAAGGTCCATTCATATTTACCGACACCGCACGTGGCAGACACGGACCAGCACAGACGAAGAAATATGAAGCGCGTTCGGCAATGACATCTGACTGGTCGGATTGATCTGAACCGTTCGTTTATTACATCCAGATTGAGGGGAGTACACATCTGGACCGTTCGGCAAGAAAATCTGATCAATCGGATGTAGATCTTTTTGCTCGGTGTATTTCGACGGAGGAAACGGATTTTTTTCCACAGAACAGAAACAGAAATTACTTTTCGGCCTTTGTGAATGGATTTTTTATCCCGCTTCGAATATTCTTGAACAGTCTGTTGAATTTTCGTGTCTTATGTTATTTGTTGTGTAGTAATAAATAAAAAAAATGTTGTTTGATAAAAATATAATGATTCAAAATATTGAATCATCTCAACCAAGGGGTAGAAATGTTGAGAACTATAACAAAAGAATTAAAATAGTACCCAGACTACCTCTACGGACGAATAGACCTTCAAGCTCTAATTTAATATCTGGCTCGGGTAAGGCGTTACATACGTCAAACAGAAAAATCGATCAAAATGCTCCGTAGCGTTCGTTTATTACAGAAAAATCTGACAAATCTGTACAATCTGTTATCACGTGACTAAAAAATCCGTCCGCTCTCGGATGCTATTGCCGAACGCGCTTATGATTGCATACATTTTTTATGGGCGTATTCATATTTACCGCGTATGAACGTAGCGTGGCCGGGCGGGCACGGGCCAGCAGCGAAAGACATTCTCGACGAGAATGTTTTGTCTGCGCTGGTACTTGTCGCCGATGACTCTGCGTGCCTGTGTGGTGTTAAATTCAAAATCAAAACATCGCTCAGCCTCAGCAGTCGAGTGTACATATAGGAACGGACATACTGCAAGCGTAAAGGAGGTATATTTTAGGTCGTAAGAATACTGAATAACGAGAATTTAATTGAATTAGTTCGAAATTATTCTTTTCTGTATGATATGAGCGATCGTAGGTGATAACAATAAAAATAGATGACACATGGAAGGAAATTGCAAAAGTACTATGAGTACGAGATAAGAAAGAATTCAATAAAAATAAAAAATTGATATTTATATAATTTCTATTTTTTAGAACAATAATAAATTGATATTTATATAATTTCTATTTTTTATTCCAAAAATAAAAACTATTCACCTCAAACAGACAGTTAATTTTTCTCGTAGCGATAAAGATTGTAGATATGACTGGAGTTATTTCACAAACAATAGTTTCAAATTCATATCTGCTCATTCTAAAATAATTGAAAAATCTATCTTCATCATCCACGAGTTCCTTGTGTGTAAAATTATCCCTCTTTTTTCGTGTTTATGGGATGTACAGTAAGCCTTCTTTTTCTCGGCTGTTCTTCCATGGAACTCGATTAATCTTGTGAAAGAATTGCCATTACGGCTAGTTCTTCTATCGACAAATTGTGAAATATAGCGAATACATTACAGCACCGAGCACCTGTTAAAAAGGTGTTACCATAAGCGCGGAAGACACCAATATATATTGACCTAAGGTTACGTAAGACCTTGTTGGTGTCTGCCACGCTAGGTGCTGGCAATATACCTGCTGGTAAATATGAATACTCCTGTCTGTTCACTGTCTGTGCTGGTCCGTGCCTGCCACGTGCGGTGTCGGTAAATATGAATGGACCTTTATGCATATATATATATCGGGACTTTTTACTCACGAGATGGCGTTCTCATTACAGATTACAGTGACTGTAGTTTTTTTCATTACAGATTACTGTTACTGGAAAGAGCGCGAAATTTGAATACCACCATAAGTAATAATTTTGATTTCCACCTATCGAGCCCAGACAATAATATACAGGGTGACACAACAAAAGCAGGGCTTCTGTTCTGCTCAGGATTATATTTTTGATCTACATATTAATTCAATTGATACTAATTAAACACACCAAATAGATTTGCTTACATATTTTTATTTCAAAATATACATATAATTTTAAATTGGAATACATGTCAAAAATATCTTCACATCTGAGTTACAGAATTATTAGAACATATTTTTTACAGAATATTCAAAATCACAATTTAAAAAACATCTTGTAGAGGTGTAAAACTTGTATAAGGACTAATCAGATCCCATTCAGACGCCATGCCCGCGTCGCTCAATGAATTTGATGTGGTATCTTGAGGAAACAATATTATAATCGAATAATGATTGAACAAAAAAGACATGCATCATTTCTGCATTCCCACGAAAATCCTCCAAGAAATCCATCCGAATAGCAATTCCTCCGTCCAAATTCAATCATATTTTTCCAGTTTCAAACGATCATCTCAAGAAAAAACAACCTGAAAGAAAGAAAATTCGAAATTTGTCAAAAAGTTTCACACAATCCTTTGAAAACCGGGAAATTACATTCGAAATCTTCGGAAAACATGAAATTGGGCCCCCGAACGTTTTTCATTCATGCTCACCTGAATATGTTTCAATTCTCCTCGATTTTCCCCAAAAATGATAGGAATTTGCTGAAATCATTCACACGTCGTTGAGAAATGATGTGGAAATTCATATTTCATCGTCTTCTTCTTTGCATGAGGTCTTTTTCATTCCAAAACATCCGGTATATCCATTCCCATGAAAACAGAGATTTCCACAGCCATTCTGAAAGAAAATCTAAAATTAATATCACGTTTCGCACGACATTTCCATAATTACATACCTATTCGTTCAAAAATCAAAGTTTCAGCATCGTTTTTCCTCAATATCGTCACATTTCTACAAAAACGGTCTGAAAATTCGAAATGGCGACTTTTAAATGTGCATTTTTTCTTCGTTACCTCGGATACGAAAATATCGCTTTTATTTCAGCCAAAGAATAATCTAAATTTGATTTGAATTTGTCTGTTTGAATTGTACCATATGTGGTAACCATGGTAACATAATGTCACTTCTCTTAGCCACCTATTAT
The DNA here is from genome assembly GCA_951802165.1 of Adalia decempunctata. Taxonomy (NCBI): domain Eukaryota; kingdom Metazoa; phylum Arthropoda; class Insecta; order Coleoptera; family Coccinellidae; genus Adalia; species Adalia decempunctata. The sequence continues at coordinate 28,771,165 of OX637703.1, read as the reverse complement.
CTATCTCGACTTTCTTCTCACCAGACGGCGCGGCGCTCACGTCAATGTTGTCGCTTCGTTTCCAATCTTCCTTCTCTATAATCTTTGATTCAAGTTTAATGCCAACAAATATGAATAAAAATGCAAGTGTCACAAATATTCAAAAACCAACAATAACGATCCATGGACCAAATATGAGTCAAAATGTTGGTGAACATACTGAAAATGTGCAAGATGGTATACAGAAAAGTGTTAAAGATTTTTTCAATGGACTTTCCAGTGATGAACGAACAAGTGGGGAATCAAAGTCTCACTATATGAATGAAAAAGAAGTAAAGAATTCAAAAGAAGATGAAGGCCAATGGATGACAAATAGGAAGAGAAAAAATAGAAATGTTAACAGGAATATATGTACCGGAACTAGAGCAATAGATGGAGATATAGGTTTTGAAGGAGCTCCAAAAAAACATTGGATATATGTTGGTAAAATTGCTGGAAGGGAAGTGTCAGCGGAAACGATGGTCAAATATTTGAAACAAAGTAATGATAAGAATGTTTTTGATGAGAAGAAGCTAGATACAAAGGGAAATAACTCGGCATTTAGCATTGGTGTAGCATCTGAGAAAGTTTATGCAGATGTTTGCAAACCTGAGTTTTGGCCAGCGGGTGTACTTGTTCGAAGCTTCTCATTCAAAATTTTTTTCCGGAAGGGGCAGGACAGACCCCCAAATATACTAAAAGAAGTAAGACAGAGCCAAAATTGAAAGATATCAATATATTTCATCAGAATGTTCAGTGTATTGGGACCTCATTTCTAAGGATGGAGGAAGTGCTGACCGAGCATGTGTGGACTATCTTTGTGTTTCTGAACATTGGAAATCAATGGAAGAACTGAAAGCGTATAAATTTGAAAGTTTCAGTATGGTAGCTGCTTGTTGTCGCGAAAAAGGTAGACATGGAGGAACTGCAATTTTCAGTCGATCTGAAACAAAATGTATAGAGCGAGAGGATATCAAATCAATTAGTATAATGGGAGTTTTTGAATGTTGTGCTATACAGTGTATGGAAGGAAATACTAAATATATAATAGTTTCTTTATATAGACCTTCTTCCCACCCTATGAGTGAAATAGATGTATTTTTTGAAAAGTTGGTATTAGTTCTTGACAAATGTTTACTAGAAGAATGTAAAATCATAATTGCTGGTGATTTTAATATTAACATCTTAAAGGACACTAAAGAATCTAGAAATTTTTTGATGATTTTGCGATCATTTGGGGTGAGTCTTGGTACTAGAGAACCCACTCGTGTTACTGGGACTTCTGCCACATGTATAGACAATTTTATATCTAATGTGATTAACGTAACAAGGGTAGTTGAAAGACATATATCTGATCATTCTGGTGTGAAGTTTACTTTTCAAGTTGGCCATACCTCTTTTAACTGTGGTTCAACAAGGAAAGTAAGAGTGTTCAATGACGGTGCTTATGAGAAATTTGGGAAGATGATTGATGTAGTTGATTGGTCAGATGTTTATGACTTGCCTAAAAGCGAGATTAACTTTATGTGGAATATATTCTCTGCTCGAATAAATACGATCTTTGAGGCTTGCTTCCCACTAAGGGAGGTAAAAATTGTTCGCCCATCAGGCAAAATTAAAAGTTCTCCTTTGATTATTTCTCTAAAGACAAAACTGGACTTTCTTTTTGTGGCTTCAAATCATGATAAAGCATATGCTGACGAATACAGAAAAACTAAATATGAATATGATGCAGCTATAAAGGAGGCCAAACAAAAATATTATGGTGACTATATATCAAATGCGGAAAATAAGTCAAAAGCTGTCTGGAATGTAGTTAAAGAATTGAAGGGGGCACAAAATCTTCCATCGACGGCTAATGTCAGAGCGGATGGCTGCGATATGGTTGAATTGGCAAACAAGTTCAATAGTCATTTTACCAGTGCAGTCAGTAGTAACATAATAACTCATCCAAGCACTAAAGGGGACAATTACATTGAGCGTTCGATGAAGGCATTTTATATGTTCGAGATAGAAAGAAGTGAGATAATCAATACGGTAAAGCAAATGAAAAACAAAAAGTCATGTGGGTATGACAACATCCCAATATTTGTGATAAAGCACTGCATTGAGCAAATTGCAGATCCTTTGTCATATATAATGAACTGTGCATTTACTGGGGGTGTTTTTCCTGACAGTCTAAAGATATCTGTGATTAGGCCTATCCATAAGAAGGGCAGTTTTGATGATCTGAACAATTACAGGCCGATATCTCTCATTACAGCATTTGCCAAAATCTTTGAAAAAATTCTGGCAAGTAGAACCCTAAAATTTTTACTAAAGTTTAAGATAATATCGAGATCACAACATGGATTCATTAAAGATAAAAGCACGGAAACGGCAATATTTGAGCTCACGCAGAGGGTAATACAGATGCTGGAGAGGGGAGATTTGCCAGCAGCTCTATTTGTTGACTTGTCAAAAGCTTTTGATCATGTCAATCATGAATATCTGTTATTCAAATTGGAAATGTATGGTGTGAGGGATGTTATGCTTCGGTTGTTCAGGAGTTATCTCAGTGGAAGACAGCAAAAGGTGGCGATTTCTTTGGACTCATCTGAGTATGTATCGGAGGATGTGACTGTGGATGCTGGAGTGCCGCAGGGAAGTATTTTGGGACCTTTATTGTTTACCGTGTACATCAATGATCTTCCAGTCATGCTTGCTGACAAATCTTTCGACCCATAATAATAATAATAATAATAATAAGGTTTATTGATCCATTATGACATAATATATATGTATAGGACAGGTCAATATAAATGCAAAAATAAATATAATGCAAACTTCAAAATACTAATCCAGAAAGCTGTCATCAGCCAAATATTCACTAACATTATAATAACAATTATTCAGCAATTTACATTTAATCAATTTCTTAAATTTTGCTCTATTCAACATCTTGATGGCTGGTGGTAAATGATTATATAGAATAATTGCCTGATAAACACAAGACGATTTAAACTTAGTAGTTGAATGAGATGGAATGCACAAAGTGTCGGCATTTCTAGTCGAGTAAGTATGAAAGTCTGACAACTTAACAATAGAATTTTCGTTTTCCTTAACATAAAGTAAACATCTGAATATATATAAACTAGAAAGTGTGAAAAGTTGATATTTCTTGAAAGTAGGCCTACAGGATTCGCGGGAATCCAAATTGAAAATGAGGCGTATTATTCTTTTTTGTGCTATAAACACTCTGTTAGAATCAATCGAATTACCCCATAACAAAATATTATAGTTCAGAAAGCTATATACTAAACTGAAATATACTGTAATAATGGACTGAATTGGAAGAGAGTTCTTTATTCTACTTATTGCATAATAAGACTTCCCTAACTTCTTACAAACAGCCGTAATTTGACAATCCCATCTTAAAGAGCAATCTAAATGTATGCCTAAAAATTTAACATGATCACAGGATGTCATTTGCCTGCCCAGACAATTCACAGCTAAGCGCTCTCCACTAGGGTTTCTGATGCGAAAGTACATGCATTCAGTTTTATCGATGTTCAATATGAGGGCATTGGAGTGACACCAATTTTCAAACCCATCGACCAGTTGACTACACAAAAATGAGAGTGCCCCAGGGCTGTGTGCCGAAACCGCCATTGACGTATCGTCAGCAAATATGATCAAATTTATTGAATTATTGTTGACAAAATGAAGGGGTAGATCATTAATATAAAGAAGAAACAAAAGCGGCCCCAGAACAGAGCCCTGCGGCACTCCCAGTCCCATCTTACATTTGTCCGAAGTGGAGCTACCAATTCTTACCGAGGAAGTACGATCAACAGTGAAACTAACTATCCACTGCAGAAAAATACCTCGAAATCCTAGGTTGTAAAGCTTACATTCCAAGAAATCACGGGAAAGTACATCAAAAGCACGTGATAGGTCGAAAAATAGACCAGCAACAAAATGACCATCATCCAATTTTTTATACACAAAATTTACAAATGAAAGGGCAGCTGTTTCAGTGGATCTGCCCTCTCGGAAGCCGTGTTGGCAGTCGGTAACAATTTTGAATCGAGTTAAGAACACTAACATCCGACTATATATGATTCTTTCAAAGACTTTTGAAAATATGCTCAAAATTGAAATGGGCCGGTAGTTTGCGATATTACAAGGATCGCCTTTTTTAAACACAGGAATAATCGAAGCCGATTTCAAGAATGAAGGAAATTTTCCTGTGTTTACTGATAAATTTATCACATGTGCGATATGATCTGCAACAATATCCACTATAGCTTTCAAAACCCTGACAGATATGTTATCAATACCTGTACATTTTTTATTTTTAAAGGACATTACAGTATTGATTACGTCTTCTCCCGTGACAGGAAAAAAGAAAAATGTATTGAGTGTTAATTTTGATGTAGTGCAACTTAGTGAGATCGAGCTACCATAATGTTTTTTAAGACTATCCTCTGCAACAGAGCTAAAATAATCAGCGAACATATTTGCAACCTCAATAGGTTCAGAGTACAGTGTGCCAGTCTGGTTGAGTTTGATGTTCTGACGAGAATTATCTTTTCTACCAGTCTCCCTATTGACAATGTTCCAAACAGTCCAATTTTTATTTGTAGAATATTCTAACATATTTTGGTAATAATTGAATTTAGTTTGTTTCAACATATTTCTGAAATTAATTTTTGCTTTTTTATATATTTCATTAGAGGTATGATTTGTTAAATTCTTATTTAGCCATGCTAGATTTTTCAAATCATCACTGGCAACTCTTATGTCGTTATTGACCCATCCCTTATTGTTGTCAGAATTACGTTTGGAAAATCTTAATGGACAAGATTTTTCAATAGAGTAACTTATTATATTTAAAAATTCAGAGAAACAATCGTCAATATCTGGGTGTGAATATAAATTGTCAAAACTCACATACGATAAATAATCAACCAAGTTGATTAAAGACTGAGGCGATACATTCCTGACCAACACACGTTCACAATCAGGTTTTCCAACATTGATGACCCCAGTTAGGTGCTCCAACATGAGAACTCTGTGATCACCAAAGTGGCCCTCGAACACTTTAGATTTAAAATTTATATTGGTATTAGCCAGAATGTAATCAATCTTAGAGACTGAAGTCAAATTGTTCACATTTGTCAAAACTCTGGTGGGCTCCAGAGAGGTCACCCTCAGATCAAAACAATAGAACAGATCGTCCAAAAGTTGTTTACGTGCACATGATTGGTTCAAATAATTTACATTAAGATCACCGCAAACAAATATAACATCTGCAAGCTTATTGCACTGATGTAAAACAAATGTAAACCTTTCAAGAAATTGGAAGAAATCGCCATCAGGAACCCTGTAGGCACTTATAACACAGTAGCTATATTCTCGGAGAGTCACTTTGACACCACAAAACTCGAACTGTTTTTCCACTGAAAATTTCGAAATGCCAATATCTTTCACTTGCAGGTCAGTTCTTGCATAAATAACAGCACCACCATGAATATAGGTTTCGCGACAAAAAGAGGCGGCCTGGATGTAGCCATTAATGGACATGTACTGTAGTTTATCACTGTTGCACCAGTGTTCCACAATGCTAGCAATATGGGGGCGTTCCTCCTCAAATAAGAATTCCAAATTGTTCATCTTGTTGGATAAAGATTGAACATTCACATGCAGAATTTTGAGGTTTTCTGAATCCATGTTTACCGATCGGAGGTCCTCTTTCGGCTCGGGAAAAAATAATTAATGCTTGCATTTTTAGGCCAATTAGCAGCATCTTTGACTTTATCAAGTTCCCCGTGCGTTATTAAAACCTTGAAGGAGGCATATGTATTTGGATATCGTGATTGTAGAGGTTCACATTTCACAAAAGTGAACTTACGTGAGAGAAAATCATGTAAATCTTCAACTGTAGTAGCTGGACTTAGTCTCGAAACGTGGAGGGCTTTAAGCTTTTCAACACCCTGTACTGTAGGTGACTCAGTGCAATTACCGACCACTAAAGCTGGTCTATTTTTTCTCTTAGTTTTTCGGGATTGCGCAGATTTCCAATCAGCATTGTTATTCGAGTTTTCGTTGACAACTTTATTGTTGTCTATAATAGTTTTAACATTTTTCAATGCTTCATTTACTTCACTTAATGTGATTTTATCGGTAGTTTGTTTGACTTTCGATTGGGGAACGCCCGTATTCGGCGATCCCGATGTGGAATCATCACTCTCTTTTGCAACGGGCACCGGATGACCAGTTGCAGTACTCGCAACGTTAGCGTAAGACGGAACTTTTCCAATGCCGTCGGTGTTTTGCTTACGTTTATCGGATTTGATAATTTTTTCTCTCATAGTATGATTAGTTTTGTTATCACAACGGCTGCAAACGTGATTTTCATTTTTAAAGATTTCTTTTTCCAATTTGGAAATTTTGTATTTCAATAGTTGAGAATTTTCTTCCAATAAGCGATTTTTATCCTCCAGCTCGTGTATTATCCGCAGCAGTAAGTCACGATCCGAGGAGTTGGCGGTAATATGCCTACTGGATTCGGAAATATCGCCCCTCAGGGAATCTTCATTATCGGTTTTCATATTGAGTAAAGTGGAAATCTCCACCTCACAGCATTTTTTGAGTTTCGATGCACAACTACGGTGATATATTTTAGGGCAAATATTGCATTTCAGCCCACTTTTAACTATGGAATTTTTACATTCCCCGCATATATACGGATAAACTCGTAGATCGACACTCATAACTTCCGAATTCCTCAAAAGTACAACGTTTTGAAATTGAGCCAGCAAAACAGCTCGATCAATCCGGGGTTTATACCCGGAGTCGGTGGCTGATTACTGAGAACAATATTCGAAAACTAAATAATTCAGAACACTAGACTGTATCACATCCATTAAACTATCGGAGAGACACATACATACGTCTGCACGGAATGGCATATGAACAATAACTATATATATATATATATGCTGATGATACCAATATTTTAGTGACAGCAAAAGAAAAAGGAGATCTGCTTTCAAGGCTGACTGAGGCAATGGAGACTGTAGATCAGTAGTGTCAGAATAACGGACTCTCACTCAACCCAAGTAAAACCAAGAGCATAATTTTTGAGAGCAAGCCAGGTTCACAATCTCAATCGAATTTTAGTTTCGGAGAACAACCTATTGAGGTCACTAACGTTTGCAAGGTGCTGGGCGTTATGGTGGACAACCAACTCAAATGGAAAAACCACTGCGAAGAACTGTGTGGCGGTCTCAACTCTGTGGTTTACTCTCTACTTGCAATAAGAAAGAAAGTGAATCGTGATATACTGAGAACTGTGTACTTTGCATGTTTCCAGAGTAAGATGAATTATTGTATCTCCCTGTGGGGTAACAGCACGTCAGCGGAACGAATATTCCTGGTACAGAAGCTTGCTATCAGAGCAGTATATGGGTTGGGGTATAGAGAGTCATGTCGTGGCGTTTTCAAGGAGAATAACATTCCAACATGTTTTGGACTCTTTATCTACCGAATACTGATATTTTTCATAAAGAATAATCATTACTTTGATGAATGTAGGAATAAGAATGAAACTAGGAAAAAAGTCAAGTACTTCTATCCATTGCATTCCCGAAGCCTGACAGAAAAAAATATGTTTTATATGGCGATAAGACTTTTTGAATCACTACCAAAGAGAATCAAAGAAATTAAGAACTGTGTGTCTTTCAAGAGGGAAGTTTACAAACTTATAATATGCTGGGAACCATATTCAGTGAAGGAGTTTTTGGATAAAATATGCTAAAGAAGATTTTTTTGTTGACATGCTTTCCTTTTATTGTTTTGTAAGATAGTTTTATTGTACAGGGCAATGACTGTGATGGTGAATAAATATTTTCTATTTTCTATTAACCAACTTGTATCTCGGTTATGGATTTGATTGGACCTATCATATTAGGCAATCCAAACCACGTGGCGCCCTGCCTCCAGATAACCTATAAATTTTCTGACAGGTCGCTGGCTTGCAGTTAATATGAGGAATTTTATTATCTTATATGCATTTCATGAGTGAACGAGTGAGTTTTTATGATTTCTAATATCAAAAAGTATCCTGAAGTATCACTGACGAAGAAAATTTCACTCAATCATATGATTACAACTTTTAGTATTGGGAGCACGAAGAGATTGAAGAGAAAGTATTGGAGAAGGAATATTAATCAGAGCACTGTCCCTGTAACTTCTTTATCCTTTTATATGATATAAATTTAAATATTTATCAGTTTTACATGAACTGAATACTGCTTATTTCAGTGTCTACGAAGACACATTCACTTTAGTTTCTTATCTTCGATATTCTCAAGTCTTGATGACTGCTGACCCAATTTCCTTTTGTTTCCTGATAAGTCACTCAATATGTGTATAATACACTGTCATGATAGCAACCGCCACCTAGCGTGCATGTTGTATATTAGATGTATCTCTGGTAGTATAAATCTGAATGATAGATTGTGCGCAGTCTATGGCTAGTGCTTGTCTGCTTATTCTTCTTTTTCTGCTTCGGATGCTTCGATGCTTTGATCAAGTTCACTTTGGTCTCTGCTTCCAATGTTTTGAGTTGCGTCTGTGACAGCTCGGCGGCTTTACAGATATTCATGCACTTTTCCAGGTTAAGATCGTCTTCCCTCAACAATCTTGTTTTCAAGTCCTGGTCCAGTACACCACAGATCACACTGTCTTTGATAAGACTGTCACGGAGATCACCGAAACCACACACACTGCTCAGCTTTTTCAAGTCTGTGATGAACGACGAAAAGGATTCACCAGGTTGCTGCTTTCGTGTGAAGAAGATATGACGATCTACACTTTCATTTGCTTTGGGCGTGCAAAAGTTTTCGAAAGCATCAATCACATTTTTCAGCACTTTTCTCTCGTCGTCCGTCAAGCCAAACGTGTCGAATCGGTCCAACGCCTCGTCTCCGATCACATGAAGTAAAACAGCTACTTGCCGTTGTGCGGGCTTCGTATCGAGTCCGGATGCCTTCAGGTAGAGCTCGAAACGTTGTCTCCATTTGCGCCAATTTTCTTTGAGGTTACCTTCGAACGAGAGGGCGGCTGGGGGCCGCATGGATGACTCCATTGTATCGTTTCATTCGTTTTGGTCGTCCACGTCTTATAGTTGATCCTCGTTAACTTCTTGGTCGAGTAGTTGATCTAGTAACAATGGCGACGAATTGTCGTTTTCCTCTTCGCCACTTGCCGTGAATCTTGGCATGTCAACTGCATCCACCTTTGTTTTTGTTTATTTTAACTACACAATCACATTACCGACTGCGCCATGTTATGTTTTCTTTATATCAGATAATGATAAATAGTTTTAGAAATAGTTTATTAACTCAAACTTCAGAATACACTTTTACATTATGTTAATTCGACAAGCACTAGCCATAGACTGCGCACAATCTATCATTCAGATTTATACTACCAGAGATACATCTAATATACAACATGCACGCTAGGTTTCAAATTTATCTGTTTATTTATAAGTTCAAGTTTGTATTGAATACTTAAAAATTTTGTATTGAAATGTGAACCATAGTTGACTTGTAAAGGGAGATGTCATGATAGCAACCGCCACCTAGCGTGCATGTTGTATATTAGATGTATCTCTGGTAGTATAAATCTGAATGATAGATTGTGCGCAGTCTATGGCTAGTGCTTGTCGAATTAACATAATGTAAAAGTGTATTCTGAAGTTTGAATTAATAAACTATTTCTAAAACTATTTATCATTATCTGATATAAAGAAAACATAACATACACCAAGTTACACACACTGGGTGTTCCAAAATATTCAAGAAAATCCTCATAATTTGAACGACTTGCACATCCAACTTTGGCACACATTTATGCCAATTTTTTATTGAAAATGCACTTAATTTAAATAATTTTCACTGGTCTGATATTCCTAAGAGTAAGATTGACTAGAAATATAAAAAAAATGTCCACATAAAACAATTTTTCAAGCAAATAAACGGTTTTAATGTCTTCATGAACAAAGCTTAATTTGGTTTGTTTGACCACCAACTAACCTCAAAAAAATATTTGACAGGTCGTTGGATTGCCTAATATCGGTTTTTTGGACTCGTCTGGGTAGCTCCAGCTCAGGTTTACATTTATTTAACATTGGAACTCCCTGTATATAGCATGAATAATTCTTTAGTTCAGTTCCGTTGTCCGTCACCAGATTCTGCTGTTCCCCGCCTCTACACATGTACTTTGTCTTCGCCAAATTGACCTCTAAGCCCCACTTTTCGTATTCTTCAATGAGTTTCCTGGTCATATATTCGGTATATTCCAAATCCTCGAGCTCTTGAGCCACAACTATTTGGTTATCTGCAAAGCTCAGCGTATAGAGAACACTATCATTCAAGGAGGTAGGTACCCATATTTTTGCATTTCCGTTTCCATTTTTGAAGTACTCTTTCCAGAAAGATCTTGAAAATACCTACAGAAGACATTTAAAAACCCTTTTGCACAACAAATAAATATGTAGTATGAAAATGTAGTAGAGTTCTACGAAACCTGCGTCACAGTTAAACCTTAGAAGAACAAGGCGACACTAAATTCCGGGAAAACCTCGGAGAAGTTCGGCAAGTTCCGTTGACAGTCGCAACTTTGAATTTGATGGAATGAGTAGCGCCTGACTGGTTTCGCGGTAAAAATCGTCAAATTGTCAACCTCAACCTCATAAGTTCAGTTACTGAATAATTGTGAATTGTGAGAGTTGGAAGTTTCAAGATAGATTAATTGTGTAATATGGAAAACCAAGACAAGGTTTGCTCACTTTGTGATGTGGAGTTGTCTACAATTTCATGGAGAAACAGGCATTTGCGAAGTATTCATGAACACTACTCCGACTTCGAAATCGCATATTATCTGCCCACTTTGTAAAAGAAATGAAAAGGTCTGTGGAACTTACAAGAAATTAGAAACCCATTTAGCATTAGAGCATAATATAAAATTAGAGTTTGAGACCTATCATTTCACCAATAACGAAAGTTATGAACACTGATGGTTTGAGACAGAAAAACTAGAAATGGTATATGCAATCCACAGAGTGAAAAAATATAAAGATTATACGCTGAAATCTTATATTTGTAACAGAAGTAATTCAAAAGGTAATTGAAATTGATTTTCTATAAAATATAAGTATACGTATAACTGTAAATATATTGTTGCAGGGTTTGAAAGTAAAAGTTCTCAACGAATGGAAAAGGCAGGTAGTTCTATTAATTTCAAGTGGTGGACTTTATAAGGTGATGGTACACACTATTTGTTGTTTTATATTGATATCATTTTGTACAGATGTGGATATAGCTTGTGAAATGAAATATGTAGAAGTAGATTTTGTTAAGTGTATAATGGTGAACTAAATTTTTATGTTATGTTGGTTCAATAATATCATCTATAAGTTTCTTTGAAGTTTCTTCTTATCGGTTGTAATCGAAACTTCGGATTCAAAAAAGTTTTATTAAAATTTCTAAGTAGAATTTGATTTCATTTATCATTCAGAAATTTACTGAATATTAGTACCTATTTACGTTGATTTGTTTCAATTGTGAAAACCTTTCCTCATCCAGCCTCAACGAATCTAGTTAGTTTTTTAGTTCATAATATACACAAGTAGAAGAATTTGCAGAAGTTCCTCATTGCTAGATATTGAGTGAATCAAGATTCTGTGAATGCATCCGTAAACATTGTAAAAAATTAATTTTTAAAATTTCATAATATATTATTCATAAAATAAATACTTATTATGACAAAACAAGCAATTTCATTTCCTTATTCCTCTCTACAAAGTTACAATGGAAAAATAATGTATTAATTAGTATAATATGACCCATAATAAAATAAGCATTCGCAAGTAAACAGTTTACTGTGCCTCATAAGAGCAAAATTCTAGTGAAAAATTAGATAGATCATTAATATACCAAAATGTATACCTACTCCATTATTCAAAAATCATCTTACATTATGAAGTGTCGTTAATTACAGACATTCATAAATCCAGTATATTAACACGTTCGCGACGTCGAGAAAATCATACTTTTTTTGTTGAATAACGTATATTAATTTTGAACATGATTATAATCTGTTTTTATGTTAAACTTTGATTGTTTTTCAAATTTTTGACCATCTTCCATCGTGACCCACCGGTGGGTCACGACGTCCACTAGCAATAATCAACGGCTGTGACTTCTGTTGGCCTGAGCTCTAGTGCCTCTAGTGTAAGATATCTTGGGTTGGCTGTGGATGGTGATGTACGGTGGCAAAGTCAGACGGAACTTGTCTGCAGGAAGATCAACTCTGCATATTTCGCTATTTTTAAGTTGAAAGCATGTTTGCCTTGGGGATATCTGATGCATTTATATTATTCACTGGTTTATCCTCATCTGTCATGTAACATACTTCTTTGGGGCCCATCTGTGGGTTGGCGGCGAATATTCATCAGCCAAAAGCGAATTCTCCGACTAGTGTTCAATTTGGGCCCGAGAGATACGTGTAGAAACCACTTTAAGAATAATAGAATCCTTACGATACCATCAATATATATCATGAAGGCTGCGATATACGTAAGGGACAATATTGCGAATTTAAAAAAATTGGGAGATCCTCATGGGTATGACACTCGTTGTAAACGCATGCTCTCCTTGCCCAGACATAACACGACTCTGTTTGAGAAGTCATTGTGCTATAGACCCCTATCGGTTTACAATAAGCTTCCAGCTGATATAGTATCAACACTTACTAGAGAGGAATTTAAAGCTAGCCTTAAGTCATTTTTGTATGATAAAGCGTTCTATAGTGTTGAGGAATATCTTGGCTTGTAGTTTCGCTGATTTTTTTGTTGTTGTGTTTTTTGTATTGTTCTTTGTTAATTTATTCTATCAGTGCTGTAATCGTTACATATTATTGTTTTGTGTAAATTGCTCCATTGTTATTTTAGAATGTTGTTTTTTGACATGTACACGCTGTTTGTAAATAGCCTTGTATGAATAAAGAATCTAATCTAATCTAATCTAATAACCAGTGTGCCCCACCGGTGGGCCACGATGTCCACTAGCAATAACCAGTGTGACCCACCGGTGGGTCACGAAGTAGCGAACGTTTTAAAGGGACGTGAGGTAGGTATCCTCTTTAAATAGAAACATTAACGAAAGAAAAGAATTATTATCGATTGAATAATTTAGGATGGATATTTTTGATTTCATATTATATATAATATTGAAAAAGAACGTTCCTTCCAAATTATGTAGCTACACATTTGCATCGACAAATATTTGGAGAGTCGCAAAATAATAGAACCTACGCCAACCTCTGTTATATATTAGCTTTGAGCATCAATAGTAATCAATACTATTATTAATAATATTAATACCAATCGATTTCATAGCGAGTAACCAGTAATTACGGGGGTTTTTGCTCTTTAGGAATAACCACCAATAACTCACTTGCACTTGAATACAGTTGACATTATATCCAATAATTCGAACAACGCGCGCGCCCATTTGAAAGTACCGATTATCAACGGATTTTGCCGAACGTCTCCGAGGTTTTCCCGGAATTTAGTGTCGTCTGAAGAACAAACTCCATTTACAAAAATGAAACAATTTTTCAGGAATTTGGACTTTTGTTTTTTGTTAAATTTCTTCAATTCATCACCAACGTTTCGGATCCAGTTGATCCTTTATCAAGGCTCGAATTTACTCTAATTTAACAAACATTTTGGAAGGACCGTTCGCATTTTATCGGCGTAAGCCAGTACATGACATAATCATAGAAAGAAATGTTATCTCCAAAAGGAATCGTTGTAAACACATCAAGAGTTTATCAGATACATCGCGTTCATTAATATAAATATCAACAACCGCCATGGATGCGACACGAACTTGCCAAATTCTTCATCCAGGGAACTAATGAAAAAACCTCATCGAAGTGGGTAGAAGTTGACCTAGGTTTCGATCATTATTTTGATCATCTTCAGGACAACATAACCCAACCTCGATGAATATTGGAGTGGAACGGAAGTCCTCTTAAACAAAACTAGACAATGTCTTGAGGTACAGTATACATCAAGGCGACATCTAGTTAAGAATCAGACAACCAATTCCCTCTCGAAGTCACCTGGACGAAGATAGATGGCATACCTCTCTTTTGCTCATTCGGCAGGAATCAGCTGAATGTATTCAGATTGATTCAAGCAGGAGCGTGAGAATCGTTCGCATTTTATCGGCGTAAGCCAGTACATGACATAATCATAGAAAGAAATGTTATCTCCAAAAGGAATACTGTAACAACATCAAGAGTTTATCAGATACATCGCGTTCATTGATATAAATATCAACAACCGCCATGGATCCGACACGAACTTGCCAAATTCTTCATCCAGGGAACTAATGAAAGTTCCAACCTCATCGAAGTGGGTAGAAGTCGACCTAGGTTTCGTATACTGTATACTGTACCTCAAGACATTGTCTAGTTTTGTTTAAGAGGACCTCCGTTCCACTCCAATTTTCATCGAGGTTGGGTTATGTTGTCCTGAAGATGATCAAAATAATGATCGAAACCTAGGTCGACTTCTACCCACTTCGATGAGGTTTTTTCATTAGTTCCCTGGATGAAGAATTTGGCAAGTTCGTGTCGCATCCAAGTTTCGTAGTAGTGTAGCGGACGAAATCCTCCTGAATACGTCTCTGGACTCTCTGATTCAGCGTACCGATTCTGGAAGCCTCCGGAAACTACTGAACTATTCTAGAAACAGAGCCGTATTAGGTATATAAAGACGCGCACCATGGGGACCAGTCAGTTACTATCTGAATAGAGCCGGATTGAATTGTGAATCGCGAATTCCAAGTAGTGAATATAAATCAGCATTATTAGCAAGTGTGTAAATAAATCAGTATTAGTTATTGTACATAAATTAGTGTCATCAGTTAGTGGTATTGTAAATAAATTAGACAATTTAATTCAGCAGACAATTTGTTTGAACCCCGAGAACGTTACATTGGTGTCAGGTGTGGGGTGTGAATTGAAGAATTGAACTGCTGTGCTTATTGAATTGTGGACTTCATTGTGGAATTTTTGAATGCCGATTACGAGATCACAAGCAGAGAAAATGGACCAGGCGAGTATGGAATTTTTCAAGCAAGCCTTTGAACAAATGAGCTTGAAAATGGACAAAATGGATGAGAATTCTCGAGAAATGAGTTCAAAAATGGATAAAATGGAAAATAAAGTGGAGGAAAAAAATGAACAATTGTAATGAATTGGTGAGTCAAATCGCAAGTACATTGGACGAGAAAATGGAAACCATCAAGGAAGTAATAATAGACGAAGTGAATGAAAAATTTGATAAAGTCGACGAAAAATTTGATAAGGTTGATGAAAAATTTGACGAAGTAATTGATGAGGTTAATGGAAGATTTGAAGAAATGTCAGGAATAATTGAACAACATGCCAAATTGATAGAGTCCCTGAAGAGAACATCACATGGAAAAGAAACTTTAGCTTCATCACCCAATAACTTCGTGAAATCAGAAAACAACGCAGAAAGTAGTAAAATGAAGATTAAACCTCCAACTTTTGATGGCAAAACACCTTGGTGCACGTACCAGAAGCAATTTGAAGCAGCAGCGAATGCCAATGGTTGGGGAGAGGAAGAGAAAGCGACAGCTTTGATTGTTGCACTAAGGGGAGATGCATTGAATATACTCCAGACTGTTCCTGCAAGCCTACAAGGTAATTACGAGGCTTTAACAACTAAACTCCAAATGAGATATGGTGATGCACACCTCCAACAAGTGTATCACGCGCAGATCAAGAGTCGCCAGCAGAGGAGTGCAGAAACTTTGCAGGAATTTGAAGCCGATATAGCAAGATTGGTGAGACTGGCATATCCTACAGCACCGGATAGCTTCCTGGAACAGCTCGCTATCCAGACCTTTGTTGATGGTCTGAGAGATATGGAAACCCAACAGACATTACGATTGGCCCGACCCAAGACTCTGGATGACGCCCTGGCCTTTGCATTAGAGTTTGAAGCTGCCAAACAAGCTTCGCACAGGGGACACAGCAAGGTGAGGCGCACTGTGGATGATTCCTCGGTCAGCGATGAAATCATAGAAGAGGTACTACGCCGAGTTCGTCAAGAGCGACGGAATAGAGGACTAAGACCAAGATGCTGGAATTGCGGCGGAGAAGGACATATTCGGCGCTACTGTAAAGAGCCAGCTAAACGTCAGGAACAGGAAAACTAAAACGGGTTGGTGAAAAGGGGCATAAACCGACCCGCCATGACAATGCCCCAGAAGTCATAATTCAGACCATCTCTTCAAGTATTTATGTCGACGGTAAAGTTGATGGGCGGTCGGTTAAAATTTTAGTCGACACAGGCGCAACCCGGACCATAGTAAAGCCAGGAATAGTTGAAAGGAATGGAAAAATCCGACAAACAATGGTCCGTTTACGAACAGCTACTGGAGAGGACGTATCAACACATGGAAAGAAAAGGATTGTCCTGAGCATTGGAGACATAACTCTCGAACATGAGGTGCTGGTAGCAGATATCATGGAGGAAGTCATCTTGGGAATGGATGTCATCAAAGGTTATGGTTTCCAGATGGATATGAGGAACGATGTCTTGAGAATTGGAAGTCTGGAAATCCCATTCTTGGGATGTGAAGGAGCATCAATTCGAGTCTTGCTCAGCGAAAATGTTGACCTAGGTGGCCAGGCAGAAACGATAGTGAAGGGGTACTTAGACAGAAACCTTCGGGATAGCGGTATAAGACTCATCGAACCAGCTAGCGAAAATAACTTAGGAAAAGGATTGCTACTCGAGAAAACCTTAGTGAGAGGCGGGAAGGAAGTTCCTGTAAGGATTTTGAATACCAACATGTACCCGGTGACATTAAAGAAGGACACGATTCTGGGAGAAAGCTGCTCCGTGCTTTGTGTGACAGGAGACATTCGGGATGAACAGAACAAGGGTACCAGAAGGGGGAAGTGTTCGCAAAAATTACTTGAGATACTGACTTCTTCCTACATAGACCTTGAACCAGAACACATAAGCGAGGTGAAGAAGTTGATAAGTGAATACAGCGACGTTTTTGCTACGGATGATACTCGAATGGGAAGAACAAATGTTGTGAGACATTCAATCAACACTGATAAATCCGGTCCCATTCGCCAACACCCACGAAGACTTCCGATAGCAAAGAGGGAAGAAGCAGAGAATATTATCAAGGACATGCACCAACAAGGAATAATAGAGCCATCAGATAGTCCTTGGTCATCACCTGTGGTTCTGGTGAAAAAGAAAGATGGCAGCACCAGATTTTGTGTCGATTACCGTCGTCTGAACGAAGTCACTAAGAAGGATTGTTACCCCCTTCCAAGGATTGATGACACTTTGGACACTCTTTCTGGCTCAAGATGGTTCTCCACACTGGACTTGAAGAGCGGGTATTGGCAGGTGGAACTAGATCCCAAGGACAAAGAGAAAACAGCTTTTACCATTGGGACAGGACTGTGGCAGTTCACAGTAATGCCATTTGGTCTATGTAACGCACCTGCAACCTTCGAGCGATTAATGGAAACCATTCTGCGAGGATTATCTTGGAAGACGTGCCTGGTTTATTTGGATGATGTCATTGTTTTTGGTCGGACATTCGAAGAACACCTGAGAAATTTAAGAGACGTTCTGGAGAGGCTACACACTGCAAATTTGAGACTCAGTCCGAAGAAGTGCCACATGTTCAGGAGAGAAGTGAAATACTTGGGGCATGTAGTATCTGAACATGGAATTAGTGCTGACCCAGACAAGGTCAAGGTCGTACAAGAATGGCCGATACCGCAAGACAGGCATCAAGTAAGAAGTTTCCTTGGATTGTGTACCTACTATAGGAAATTCGTTCTTGGGTTTGCCAATATTGCGAAGCCTTTGACGAGACTGACGGAAGATGGGAAGGAATTCAAATGGGATATGGAATGTGGGGATGCTTTCAATCGGCTGAAGCGAGCTCTAACAACGGCTCCTGTTCTGAGTTATCCCCAAGCCAGTGGAAAGTTCATCTTGGACACAGATGCGAGTAACATGGCCATAGGAGGCATATTGTCCCAAATTCAGAATGGCCAAGAAAAAGTAATAGGATATTTCAGCAAGGTCCTGTCAAAGCCCGAACGTAACTATTGCGTTACAAGAAGAGAGCTTCTCGCTGCAGTGAAGTCCATGGAACACTTCTATAAATATCTGTACGGCCGAGAATTCCTTCTCAGGACTGACCACGCCGCTCTAAAGTGGCTTCTACAATTCAAGAATCCAGAAGGTCAGGTTGCCAGATGGATAGAAAGATTGCAGGAATATAATTTTACTGTCGAACATCGTGCAGAAAAAACTCATGGTAACGCTGACGCATTATCGAGGAGGCCATGTCCGTCAGATTGCAAGCACTGCAATAAGGTAGAAGAGAAAGAATTCTGCTTGAGAACGACCATCGTGGATACGGACTGGATGCCAGAATCCCTGAAGCGAGATCTAGAAAGTGACCCAGAATTGAAGATGCTGTTGTATTGGAAGATAAGCGGACAGAGACCAAGATGGGAGGAAGTGAGTCATCTGAATCCTAGGGTCAAGTCCTACTGGGCACAGTGGGATTCTATCTTTTTGGAGGATGGACTGCTGAAGAGGTCCATCGAAAATGACGAAGGTACCGCATCAAGGAAACAGCTGATAATTCCCAGGAGTCGAGTGAGAGAGGTTTTAGAGAAGTTACATGACGGAACATCCGGTGGCCATTTCGGTATCAAAAAAACGCTAGAAAAGGTCAGAGAGCGTTTCTACTGGGTCAACTGCAAAGAAGATGTTAAAGACTGGTGCCGGAAATGCAGATTATGTGCCTCATCGAATGGCCCGAGGGGAAGTCGTAGAGCTCCAATGAAGCAGAATAACGTGGGGAGTCCTCTGGAACGAGTTGCCATCGATATTGCAGGTCCATTCCCCGAAACCGAAGATGGGAATAAGTACATACTGGTTGCGATGGATTATTTCACCAAATGGGTTGAAGCTTATGCTATTCCGAATCAAGAGGCCTCGACAGTGGCGGATGTCCTGATTAAGGAGATGTTTTGCCGATTTGGTGTGCCTCTCGAACTTCATTCGGATCAAGGACGAAACTTCGAGTCTAGCCTGTTCCAGAATGTATGCCAATTACTCGGAATCAAAAAGACAAGGACAACTGCGCTTCACCCACAGTCAGATGGCATGGTCGAAAGAATGAATAGAACTGTGGGAAAATATCTGGCTAAAGTAGTCTCTGATCACCAAAGAGACTGGGACAGGTATCTCCATCTGTTCACTATGGCCTACAGGTCGTCAGTGCAAGAATCGACTGGAGAGACACCAGCCTGTATTATGTTCGGCCGAGAAATAAGGTTGCCTTGTGACCTGGAGTTTGGATGCAAGCCTGGAGCGGAGATAGCTGGTGAGGACTACGCGAGCCTCTTGAAGGGTAGGCTACATTACATCCATGAGAAGGTCAGACAGAACCTCCAAATAGCGAGTGACCGAATGAAGACTCGGTATGACAGCAAAGCTGCAGAAGGTGGTTTCAATGTGGGAGACCTAGTCTGGCTGTACAACCCCCAGAGGAAGAGGGGTTTATCACCTAAGCTGCAGAAGGATTTGGAAGGGCCATACAGAGTAGTGAAACGAATCAACGATGTAGTGTACCGTATCCAGAAACTACCCAGAGGCAAGAAACGTGTGGTCCATATAAATCGTCTAGGCAAATATGAGGCAGACTACGAAGAATATGACGAAACCCATCTGAGAAGAACGACTTTTCAGAAAGCGGGACATGAGGAGATGAATTTCGACCTATTCATGGCAAACTACGGTGGAACCGGAAAGGCAAGGTTCGGAGTTACCATCGAGCAACAGCAAGATCTCTTCTCTGTATCTGAAGATTATTCACTAGCCCATTGTGTCTCGGAAGACCTGCGTATGTCGAGAGGAATAGCATTCGTCTTCCGGAAGAAATTTGGCCGTGTACCAGAACTCCTGAAACAACATCCTCGTACTGGGAAAACGCTGAGGTTGGCTGATGGCCAGCGTTACCTCTTCTACCTGGTAACCAAGAGATTCTCCGACAACAAACCCAGCTACAAAAGTATGTGGGACACCCTGTTGCAGCTGAGAGACGAGCTCACCAAGTTGAAGGTGAAAAAGCTAGCTGTGCCAAAGTTGGGTTGTGGTCTAGATCAGCTCAACTGGAGAATCGTTAGAAGTATGCTTGAGGTCATTTTCCAAAGGACGGGAATGAAGATACTGGTTTGCAGTTTCAACCCGAGCGGATATACGCCGATGAAAAAGACAGTGGAATGCTTTTTCGGACAACAGGGGTGCTGCAGAAAAGGAGACGCCTGTAGATTCAGCCACATCATCCAGGGTGTTCGGGGACCGAACGTCTTAAGGAGGGGGCAGTGTAGCGGACGAAATCCTCCTGAATACGTCTCTGGACTCTCTGATTCAGCGTACCGATTCTGGAAGCCTCCGGAAACTACTGAACTATTCTAGAAACAGAGCCGTATTAGGTATATAAAGACGCGCACCATGGGGACCAGTCAGTTACTTTCTGAATAGAGCCGGATTGAATTGTGAATCGCGAATTCCAAGTAGTGAATATAAATCAGCATTATTAGCAAGTGTGTAAATAAATCAGTATTAGTTATTGTACATAAATTAGTGTCATCAGTTAGTGGTATTGTAAATAAATTAGACAATTTAATTCAGCAGACAATTTGTTTGAACCCCGAGAACGTTACAGTATCAATACATTTTCATACTGGAGTATTTCAAGTTGCGCAAAGAGGTATTTAATTGTCCTGTGTAGGCTTATTTCTTGAGAATTTTGAAAAGTGGGGATTTCCATACGTCCGTCTGTTCTGTTCGTCTAAAAGTTTTTCTATCGGGTTAATGAACTATCACAAAGTAACGAACTATTCTGTCCATTATTTTTCAGTAAAATTTCAACACTCGGTTCTTGATTTCCGTACAAGAAAATAGCATAACTGAATCTTCCAATCATGTTTATACTCGTACACGTGAAATATTTCCTGTATTAACAGGAAAGTTTCTTCAATATTCGTCAGATCTTTGGAATCATTGAATTCACATAATATTTCCTCAAATTCATTTTTTTTCCCAAAGTAAATAAACATTTTGATAAATACGTAATTTCTACGATTTATATGTAGAAACGGCAACGTTACGTCCATATCTGACAGAAGAATGAGTATAACCTAAAATTTTCAAAATATACGTGGTGAAATGTGTCAGAATTCCAGCGCCAACCGGGCTACTTTATAAAAGTGAATGGAGTATACAGGGTGGCCATTTGAAAACGAAACAGACGAGATTACAGACGAAATAATTTTTTTCGATAGAAATGCTTGGACAGGTCGATTTCTGTTTCGAGAGGGACAACTTAAGATGTAGGTTACGGACGCATATAGCGCTTCAACCCTTGCTACTACAACCCTCACCCCCAATTTTTGAATAGGGAAGATGGGGTGAGTGATACCGCATTTGGAAGGTATTTTTATACTGATTTCAGCACAGTAATTGTTTTTTCATTTTATGCATTAGTTCTCGAAATATTCATGCGTTAGTTAATTTTATCACTTAAATTAATTTTTTGCGAATAATTGACATTTCGTGCTTCCGAAACACCAAAATTTCCGTACTTGTATTTGAAATTGCAAAACATCTACCACTGGGCAAATGAAGTCATACCGTACGTGTTAATGCTACTAGGGTCAGATGTTCGACTAGCTGTTTTATTCACTGAAATCATTCTCCAACTGTACGGTATCAGAACGATTTGAAGTATTGATCTAAGAAATAAGACTTTTCAAAGTAAAGTAAATAATTTATCAAAAACTCACATCAATTAATTAAATATTCAAATTGTTCACCATTAGCTTCCATACAATGAAATAAGTTTTGTTCGAAACGATGGCGCACATTTTGCAGCATTTCTGGAGTGATTTGACGACATTCGTTCACTATACGTCTTCTTAAATCTTCTATGGAATCGGGCTGTGTAGAGTAAGTGGCCCCAAAGAAAGAAATCTAGTGGTGACAGATCTGGCGATCTGGCTGGCCATTCAGTGGGACCCCTTCTTCCAATCCACCGATTTGGAAATCTTTGATCCAGATATTCTCGAACTGGTAAGGCGTAGTGTGGAGGAGCTCCATCCTGCTGAAACACAATCTGATCTTCCACATAATTTCCAGCATTGTTTTCAATAATTTCCGTCAAAATTGGATCAATGTGATTTTCCAATAAGTCCAAATACATATCTCCAGTAAGATTACCAGGTAAAAAGAACGGGCCGACAATGTTGTCACCAAATATTCCAGCCCAAATATTGAGTTTTTGTGGTTGTTGAGTATAAACTTCGTGGAACAATCTCGGATTAGCATCGGCCCAATAACGACAATTGTGTCGATTTACTGTGCCCTGTGCCGTTTAGAAAGAACGAACACTCATCGGAGAAACAAACATTGTACAGATAATTGGGATTAGCAGTTACTCGTTCACTCATTAAGCGCGTTCGGCAATGACATCTGACTGGTCGGATTGATCTGAACCGTTCGTTTATTACATCCAGATTGAGGGGAGTACACATCTGGACCGTTCGGCAAGAAAATCTGATCAATCGGATGTAGATCTTTTTGCTCGGTGTATTTCGACAGAGGAAACGGATTTTTTTCCACAGAACAGAAACAGAAATTACTTTTCGGCCTCTGTGAATGGATTTTTTATCCCGCTTCGAATATTCTTGAACAGTCTGTTGAATTTTCGTGTCTTATGTTATTTGTTGTGTAGTAATAAATAAAAAAATGTTGTTTGATAAAAAAATAATGATTCAAAATATTGAATCATCTCAACCAAGGGGTAGAAATGTTGAGAACTATAACAAAAGAATTAAAATAGTACCCAGACTACCTCTACGGACGAATAGACCTTTAAGCTCTAATTTAATATCTGGCTCGGGTAAGGCGTTACATACGTCAAACAGAAAAATCGATCAAAATGCTCCGTAGCGTTCGTTTATTACAGAAAAATCTGACAAATCTGTACAATCTGTTATCACGTGACTAAAAAATCCGTCCGCTCTCGGATGCTATTGCCGAACGCGCTTTGTGTATCACAAAATTCAACACGACGGTCAAAATCATCTTCGTTTAGTGCGTGTGAAAGATGGATTTTGTAAGGATGGAATTTATGATGCTTCAAAATATTTGCAATTCGAGTTCGTGTAAAACCAGATTCATGTGCTAGCTGCCTCGTACTCGTCATTGGATTCAGAGCAATCTGTCCAAGAACAGCTGCTTCATTTCTTTCCATGTTTCGTTTTTTATTAGCCACGGACCCGGTTTCTTGAAACTTTGACACTAATTCCAAAACATACTTCCTATTAACATGTTTATCTAAATGTCGTTGATCGAAGAATTCTGCGGTTCTATTCGCACATTGATTGTTTGCAAAAAAAGTGAAATAATTTCCACCCGCTCTGCAATTGAATAAACCATGTCGAACAATGAATTAGAACACATACAAGTCTCGATTCAAAACTAAGAATAATTCACATGTCAAAGAACCAGTAAGCCAACTTAATGATCTGTTCGTAATAAATAAAAAACTATCGATTCTCATTTTTTTGAAAAAGATATGAATTCAATAATCAACAAAATGAAAACATTATTGAAGCCAACTGAGAAAACACTTCATAATTAAGTCGGAAATCGTTTCACGAATTGGGACTGGAATATTTCTGTGGCATCATTAATGATTTGATTTTCTAACCTGGTGATCTGATTAGAGATATGTACGTATTTGGACTTTTTGGAGATTTCTATCGATCAAGTGTTACCGCATGTTATTGGAAATACTGCAAATTTATATCGAAGATAATTTAGATTGAGTTTCAGCAAGATTGAGCTCCTTCGCAATACGCTTTGTTTGTTCGACATCTTGATTAAAGATTTCTATGTCAGTGGATTGGAGGAAGGAAGCCACAGTCATGGTTGTTTTGAAGCTCAAAATGTCGATTTTTCACAAAAAAACACTATACAAGTGCCATGAAAACACCACTTCATTTTCAAATACTTAGTTAAGAATATTTCGAGAACTAATGCATAAAATGAAAAAACAATTAGGGGAAAGGTGCCCGAGATTATCCCCTTAAGCAAGAATTGACGTTACACCTTAGTTTTTTCGAGTTGCGTGAAAATGAAAACGAAGACTCCTCCTAGAAGTATCCATCTTTGTATTGGCCTACACGATATATTCAGTCGCAAAAGATTCTGTCAAATATTCTCGATTTTCCAAAACCGTACAAAAGGATCATCTTATACACCACGGTGTTTAAGATGATCCCTGTGGTATTGATAAGATGATCCCAGTAAGCTTCGCCGAAAATTTTCGTAATTTGAAATACAGTCACTACGCTTCCGGGGTTGTTGTTCATCCATTTGTCCAGTGATTGATTATGAAAAACACTCAGAGGATACATCACACTGACATCCAATGGTTGGAGCGTGTATGGGTGCAGTGTGGTGGCAAGCAAACAATGGTCACGTGATTTTGCCGGGCTTTCAGGATGACTTCTAAATTTCTTGTATGGTTCAGGTGAACATTTTAGATCAGCCACACTGGATCCTCCTCCGAAGGTTTTGAATGATGCAAGAAAATCCTGGGTAAATAAGTACTTCCAGTTTCGTCCATCCTGATTAATTACACGCCCAAACAGACCTTGGTGGTGCACCATCCATGAGTTAAATTTTTATACGGATTCTTCTGAAGATAAACATCGGCCCTTAAGTGGTTTGAATAGTATGTAAAAAATGAAGGCGTAAGTTGATCCCCAAGGATCATCTTGTGCACAAGTTAGGGTATCATCTCGACCCAGGTTCAAATTTTTCGTTCAATAGTCGCTATTATAACCTATACGAATGTCATGGTCTTCAACTGGAAAAATAATCAAAAACAAACATATTAGGAAGCCACAAACATAAAAATCATTGTTGTGAACCATTCACAATAACAGAAGCATAATCTTAAAGGTAACCTTATCTTAGATTAAGAGGTCACAATTTATATTTTTCACTGTGAATGTCGACTGTTCGCTTGCACCGAAGTAACAATATGAATGAGGCGGGAGGGTGTTAAGGGCTACGTAATGGCGTAGAATAAAACCTGATGGCGTTTTTCATAAGCTTGTAATCGAAAGGGATCATCTTACCCAATGGGATCAACTCGTGCACCTTTCCCCTACTGTGCTGAAATCAGTATAAAAATACCTTTCAAATGAGGTATCACTCACCCCATCTTCCCTATTCAAAAATTGGGGGTGAGGGTTGTAGTAGCAAGGGTTGAAGCGCTATGCGTCCGTAACCTACATCTTAAGTTGTCCCCCTCGAAACAAAAATCGACCTGTCCGAGCATTTCTATCGAAAAAATTCATTTCGTCTGTAATCTCGTCTGTTTCGTTTTCAAATGGCCACCCTGTATATATAATATGCAGCTCCTTATTGTTTACCGCCACATAAATATTAATATATCGAAATGAACATAGAAATTAACATTCAGTGGCGGCTTGTCCTATGAGGCAGGTGAGGCAGTGCCTCACCAATAAACGTCGAAAATTACACGTATAAATATCATATGTTTATTAATTATTTATTCAATCAATTAAAATTGTTTTCATTATCTTCTTCCATACGCATTCATATCGAAATTTCCCTTCATTATATAGCAATAATATGCGTCTCCGGTTGGGTCTAAGTTTCCGTATCTCACGATTTCTAGGTAAACGGCAGAGGCAGGCCTCACACTGCCTTTCTTTACGCGTCATTTTACATCATAGGGAACGGACGGCAGGCGAGAAAACCGTACCCCTAAACGACAAATATTACGTTTAGTCTGAGGCTAGCCTCTAACTAGTCTTGATATTCTCTCGCGAAGGGCAAACTGTAATTATTCTGCACTATTCGGGAACTAGCTCTTTAATCTATGAACTCGGGTCAGTTTTCAAATTGGGTTCGATTTGTAAAAATAGTTTTATCTGTTTTTCGTGTAGATTTAGGTTTGTCTCAGTGTTCATATGATGTCTTTCAATCTTATTACTGAATTCAATTTCCACCGTTGGGACGTCACGAATTCCCCAGTTAGATGTAAACGCTCGAAAGATTTGTGATTTTTTTGATTTTTCAGTTTTTGGCGTAATTCTAATGGGGATAAATCATATATAGTTCAAGAAGTAAAGCGATCTATTCCAGATTTGAGTGAATGTCTTGAGAATAATACGCAACTGACGAAGAAGAGAGTTCACTAGAATTAGTTATTTATAGGTATACTAGCTGGCCCGGCGAACTTTGTTTCGCCTAAATGATACTTACGGTGGATTTCACAAATCGCAATCACCGGTGATCGGAGATCAACGGCTTGGTTCTCTGATTTCTGAACTCTCAAATCGAGTTGATTATAGATCAAGCTCCGATCACCGGTGATTACGCTTTGTGAAATTTTTTCAAGCAGGAGATAAATTAGGCAAAATTAAAGTGCAAAATATATGTGCTGGGAGGGGTTTACCAATAAGGGTAAATGGAAAATTCCGGTAGATGTTATTTCATTTTATTGAAAGAATCTGAAACGCTGAAATGCTGAAAACATATATTTTTAAACATTCCATGATCTCATACAATGCTTGCCTAAAAGGTTGACCAAATTAGGTGAATTCCTTATTGTCGAGCAATACGGCAAATAACCAAAAACTTTAGGATTCAATCTCTCTTCAGTTTGTTCAATTTAGTTGATGATATCAAGCTCGTTAGAAGGCAAATCGAGATGTTCAAATGAAGTCAAAATGCAGGAAAAAAAATTATTAACACTGCCGTTGTGTTGAACTCACACACATTCAAATTTATTGATGGTCATTGGTCATTCGACCAGATCAGATTAGGCAACCCATGAAACATTTTTGTATATCATAAGTGAAAGCCCGTTGAGCAAACGTTTCAAAATTATTGACGCTTACAATAATGTCCCTGTGCAAACATAAACACAAAAATGAAATGTCAATTACTAATTATGGGCGATTTTCGATTCAGTTATTTCCACAAATATATTTATTGCCCAAACAGAAATTAAAAAAATGAAAGATGAAGATGGGCAACTCACGATTGAAATTGATTTATGATTTACTTGATATTTCGGTAAAAATTCACTGTTCGACCAACTTGAAATGTTTACCCGGTTTTTGATCTGGTAATAGCCTTCCATGTTACTATGAGTTCTAAGCGAATCACATATCGCCATCTAATAGCGGTAAAATAAACTATCTACGACTACGCATCCACGGTAGCGACACCTAGTGGCCTTATTCAAAAGAAGGAAAAGCGTTTCCTGCAAAAGTAAAATTTTCATCGATTTTTTCAAATTTCATTGTATTTTATAATAACCAGACCAGACGAATCCATAAATGAAGTTTCATAACAAACAGTCCATCCTATCCCGAGTTATAAATGGTGTAACCAACATCTTTCTTATATATATATAGATCTACATATACAGAGTGTCCCATTAGTGCAATGAAGTAGATAATCTCATTACTTACGTCAGTTACGGAATAATTTTACTGCAAAAATGGTTGCTCTAGCACTGATATATCAGCCTAAAATAATAGTACCGGCCACAGGGTGTTCGTTTGAAGCGGTATTACTGGTATCAGAATTAGGTCGGTTTGTTCTAATGGTAACCACTTCATATTATTTCATCTCTTAGTGCCAAATTAATATTTCTATTAATTGGCATCAACATTTTTCTTAATTTATTCGGCGTGGCTAACATATTACGAAAAAATTATGGGAAAGTGGAAGATTTTACTTCAATATCAGAGTAGCATAAACTTCAATATTCTCAATGTTCTAGGTAATGGGTGTTTCAAATCTGATGATATGATGAAAAGCAACTTGCTTGTAGAGGATGTTCTTAACAAGGTCCAAAATTGAAGAATTTCAATAAGGATGCTCATTTTCTTCAACTGTTTTCAAATTACTTTTCATACGCACCCTTTAAAATGTTTAGTTTTCGAGTAAGATAATTCTTCATCGCTAGAAGTAAATATTTTACGAAGCAAAATGTTTCTCGAAAAAGATGACCTTGAGTATGCTAGCGATAAAGAATTATTCTAATCGTCAGTTTTGCAATAGCCAGGGAATCTTTTTTCTCCGATGTGCCTCACTACCTTAAACTGTCACGAGCCGCCACTGTTAACATTATGTCAAAATTCTCTATTACGCAAAATACATTTTTTTTTAATCCAGAATTTATTTTCAATTCATGATGAGGTCGACGGAAAAATCTTGTAATCAACTCGTTTATTCATCATCCAGCGATTAATGGTCTCAAACATTAACGCGCTCGCTCCGCTCACGCGTTAAAATATTTCAACCATTAATCGCTGTCATTAATAAACTAGTTGATTGAATAATTAATATTTGTTCTATTAATTTATTGTTTCCCTGTTTTTTAAACCCTGATTGAATTGATTATGAGTTCAATATCAGTATCTTCTGCTGATTTCTTCATACCTATTTCCATAATGAATATTCAAATATGTACAACGATTAGGTATCAAAAAGAAAAAGAATTTGGTTTTCCCTCCTAGTAATAAAAGAGGTCTTTCATTAGTCATTACTCTAAGGTTAAAAGAGTTGGATATGTTGAAGATCATGCTGATCATGATTTATTCTCACTGAGCAGAGTAGGTGCAGTCACCATTTTAAGCTTGGGTAAGTGGATGAATTTATTTTTGTGGTAAATTGGAATATGCACATGTGGTTTTCACACCCGCACACAGTACCAACTGAATGATAACACATTAAGAAATGTGCAAAAACATTAATTATTAGTTTCTGAAAATTAATCGCCCCTTGCTAATGACTACAAAACGTTTTCATTGAAATTTAACTGATGACACAATACCGTAGAGGGAACAGCTCAAGCCACGAACAAATCAACATCCAAAATATGAAAAACCAAAAAGAATTTAGAACACATGGTACCCCAAATATCACACGCATAGGCTGCATAGACTCTAATCTATTCAGGAAAAAAGGAAGAAATAGCCAAGAAATTAAAAGGAAATATCAAATATAATCATCAGTATAGAGAATAAAACAAATTGCTTGTTGCGTGTAAATAAATTATTATCATTCACTTTGAAACTTTCCGCTCAATCGACTCGATAGACTTTTCGATCATCTTTGCCAGAAGCTAGGCACTAGAAATCTGATGTAACATGTAACTTATTCTGAAAATTTGCAGATTGATTTATTTCAAGACGAGTTTCAAGTGGATAAGTGTGTAGCAAGGACATCAATGGACGAAGATAATAGCATATATTATACAGGATGTCCGATGTCCAACTATACTGCCGCAGTGGACGAATCCATATAAGCGTAACGGTCCGAGTTTGGTAAAAAATTTTGATGCAGACTTGATATACTCCAAGAATAGCACAACCCAAAAATATTTTCGAATATATCGGGTGGCTTTCAGAAGAGGAATAGAGGGTGACTTTGTTTTTTCAAATATCTAGGAATCTCTGATTCTCTGGTTAAGTTCTTGGCATAGGTATAGGTGACTAATAAAACCCCATATATTATATCTTGAATTTTTATTCTAATAAAGCAGCGATGTTTCGGCCACTTTGAAGCCAATACAAAGATGTTTTGTTTTACACTTTTCTTTACCTACTATCTAATATTCATTGTATAACGTGTAAAAAAGGAACAAATACAAAATATAGATGCATAGGAACCCTGCAAAAAAATTTATTCAATTAATCCTAAATACAAAGATATCAAAATTATTTCAATAGGATAAAATGCTAGTTCTATACTATACCAAACTGGTTAGTTAATACTAATATTGGATGTAAAAGATCAAATATCTACTTTTGCTAGGCCATTTCGATATATCACTGTAAAAGGAGTTTCCTTATTCATATTTATTGAATAAAGATATACTGAATGTTCACCGCGTATGTTCCGAATTACAATAAAATCGATATTATGATTCTATCCGATTACTCATACAGTGTTGCCTAGTTGACCCCATATGATGGCTACATATAGAGACGTCTGTGGGCTTGATTGAGTGGAATTTCATATATATATTTTCCGTGATTTCTGGTGGCACATAATTCTATGGTCTGAGGTGTATCGTATGAAAGAGGTTATGTTCATGGTCTTTAACACGTGAGTTCTGAATGCTGAGCTGAAAACTTCATATTCCGCAGTTTTTGTGTTTATTTATTGAAGGTAGGAATCTCAATTGTTTCTTTCAAATATGCAATTTGTCATTTTCTTATTTTCAATAGCAACATGGGTCGCGTTCGTACTAAGACTATCAAGAAAGCATCAAAAGTCATCATCGAGAAGTACTACACTCGTCTTACCCTTGATTTTCACACTAACAAGAGAGTGTGCGAAGAGGTAGCTTCGATTCCCACTAAACCACTGCGTAACAAAATTGCTGGGTTTGTTACACATCTCATGAAGCGACTCCGATACTCCCAAGTCAGAGGCATTTCGATCAAGCTCCAGGAAGAAGAGAGAGAAAGACGTGATAACTACGTACCAGCTGTCTCTGCATTGGATAGCGATATTATTGAAGTGGACAATGAAACGAAGGAGATGCTCAAGTCTTTAGATTTTACCAACCTCCCTGGTCTTCAGTTGACCACCTCAAACACAAATAATTACAACAGTAATAGAAGAGTTTAATGGAATAAACATTCAACTGTACTCATATGTGTTTTTCTGAATCAACCAGCATTTGCATATCGTAAATGACAAAAGTTACAGATGAAATATCTAATAATGATTCCTTTGTTATGTCACAATACCTACCAAATTTCAGCTATAACTTTAAGCACGCATTGAATATTTTCTATTACCATAATGGCATATTAGAATGAATTCTGATCTTTTTAGATTTGTGGAGTGTTCTTTTCAGAATTCAAGAAAGATTGAATCGAAGCTGATTAAAAATAGCAGGGGGTTTCAGTATACCTATATTGGAATTGAAAGAAATGGACTAGTTGATTTTTGATATATTGGAATGTTTGTGAGAAGCTACCTTCATTGTATCCGGTTTCAATGATACAGCATGCATGGACTTTCTGCAGTATACAAAACAGTATGGTTTTATTCTCAAAGTATATAATAATATAAAGTATTGGATAGAGTAGTCTGTTACTTTGTGATAGTTCATGATGAGGAATTTCTCATAATATGAAGTGTCAAAAAATTGTTGGAATAATAGAAAATATGCTCAGATTTATGGTTTCATGTCTTTATTGTTATTAGAAATTTTATTTTATTCCATTCATACTTATGTTTAATATCCTCTGAGAAATGCATATACTCTCATGCTGATGATAGTGCCCTAGCATTCTGTCATTCCGATTGGCGATTTGAAAAGAATTGACTTGACAATAACTTATCTTCATATATGAATATTATTGAAGGTACATATATTGTTCAATGAGCGGTAATGTAAGTCATAACACACGCAGATGAATTTTACAGCACGAGCCGTTCGTTAGGCGAGTGGTGTAATTCATCAATTCGACTTCTTCAGGAAAATTCGAATTATATCTGCATTTTCAAAATTGACAACAGTTGTCAAAAGCGATCTCTGTGGTCGAAAATCGAATCGATATCAAACGTCAAAATTTCACGTTTTCCAAATGCAATTTTTGGATATTCAGACCCAAGAAAATGTAGAAATGGATGGCGAAAACGTTACCTTAATGTCCGAAATAGAGTTCCCGAACGATTCGACTTTCTTATTCATTTCATGAGTAATTATCCACTCCCATAGAATAATAATATATCCATTATTCAACTGATTTTGATCTGTAATAGTCTCTTTAACAAGTGAGTATAATCTTAGACTAAGAGTATAATAATAATTCACGCCTATAACTCACTCTAATTTCCAATACGACTTGAACTTGCATTTCCTACATTTGCTGAGCCGCAGCCTGCGTAACCCACAGTAAACCCTTTAGAAATTAGAGTTATAATTCTTTAATACTAGCTAGTTTTGTTCTTGTTGTAAATAAAACACATGTGCCGACTTTATCTACTTTAATTAGAATGATCGATAGTTATATATTTAGGATTGATATTCACTGATTGAAGAAGTACAATATGTAGATCGTTTCTATGCGTGTGCGTACTGGTGCGTACAACTGATGTTGAATTGTCGTTGGACTAAAGCCGGGTTTCACAAAAGTTGATCGGGTGATCAAATGCTTAATCGAGCGATTCTGTGATAAAAAATCCGTAAATTAGAAATTCTATTGGTCGTTTTGACAAAAACGTCAAGGTATTCTGTGAATCACTCAATCAACGATCTTTGTGTACCCTCCATTAGGACACGGATACTCAAGTTTCCTTCCTGTTTTTGATAAATATAATTCTTATACCTTCAATACTGCGTGGACATATAATTTGTGTCAAAAGTAGATTTTTACATTCTGCACTTTGTTTGAATTGTTACATACAGGATTCATGATCAGGTTTATTTTAGAAATGCATTATTCCCGATCCATCGAGATAATGATAAATATTTCTAGAATATACCTGATGTTATTTATCCTGATTGATATACTAAAACTGAAAAAAATATACAATAATAATATAGATTTTGCATTATTATTTCATCTAATCAGCATAAGTATAGAAATATTTCAGAATAATGGTATATATTCGTTTATTGCAGAAACTCCCAAAATGGTTATTTTATTTAAGTTTTTGAGTAATACTCATTCTAAAATTATCAGTTACTAATCATTACACAAAAAACCACAGAGGAAAAATATTGACATTTTTTTCTGCTTCTGATCAAAATTTAATTCCATATCATTTCTGTTGAAACAGGAATGTTGATAATATACCTGGGTATGTTATGGTATAATTCCCAAGGAAAACACGAAAAATAATTTAAAACTTATAAACAGTTACATATACAGGCTGTTTGGAGGGTGAGTAGCCATATGTAAAATGGTGGATGGTGATGCTCTTGGCTACTTGTTGCGCCTAATAAAATAACATTTTGCCCAAAATTCAAAGTGTTATAATTTTTTTGCCATTTTTCTCATTATAATCTTGAATTTTTTTAAATTTAATGCTCGAGGTGCCTATAAAATGATTCATTTTTTTAATGTAGTCTTGTCTTAATCAGATTGAATCATAATTTCATACAAACGTCTTCAAAAAACCTGACAGAGTCGTATCAAACATCAAAATGGAAAAAAATAATGTTGTGTCCACTTTACGAAGTGAAATAAAAATAAATTTACATAGTGTGGGGTTTTAAAATAGTTTTAAAAACTTCTCTAGTTGATACTCTTTGCAATGTAGTAACATTAATAATCAGATAACTCAACAAAAAAAAGTTTTGTCTTCAAGGATGCCTTGAAAGGGTGACGACAAAATTTCATTGAGCCGGTAAAAGATTTTCTCTCATTGTAACACAGCTGAAAATAGTATGCTCATTTTATAGGCACTTCGAGCATTAAATTTAAAAAAAATTCAAGATTTAAATGGGAAATTTCTAGAAAAATGGCAAAAAAATTATAACACTTTGAACTTTGGGCAAAATGTTATTTTATTAGGCGCAACAAGTAGCCATGCAAGAGCAATGAGCATCACCTATCCACCATTTACCTATGGCTACTCATCCTCCAAACACCCTCAATAATTGTCACATCAGTTGTTGATGAATTGATTCAATCGTATATTATTTTATTCAACCAACTTCTTATAAACCCAAGGTCAGTGGAAGATTGAGAAATTTTCAATATACAATGAATTATTTCAACTCAGCCAGCTCCATCATTCACAAAAATGAAAATAATTACTACTTTCAAATTATTATTATCATGAAATAGCTTCTTTTAGTTGGGGGTCATTATACCTTTTATCGTCATTATCTTCTGCATCCTAAGGATCCTGGTTAGCTATTGCAAGATAATGATCTTTGGAAGCTTCCCCAATGCATAGGAAGGATATGTACTTTCATCTTCTACTACATATGAAAAGTTGTGGTTTTAAAAGTGCAGTAGCCAGCTTTGGCTGCAACCTCAGTTCCTTGGTAAGTAGGTACACTACGCAATGTTCATATCTCTACATACCTGAGCACTACAGGGTGCTCCACCATAAACTGGATAAACGTACCCTATTTTGATGAGGCTTTTCTTTTGACCAGTGATAAAACAAATTTCTTGTATGAATGTTCAATTTAAAAAAAATTATAACAAATTTTGAGCATCAAATACTACTCTAGCCTGCATCTCTCTGTTCCAAGTTTATGAACATCCGAGAAGTTGGGTGATTTCTTAGAGGAAATCTTGTTCTGTACAGCTTATACGCTGAACTGGCATTTTGTTTTGACTCACCATAAATTAAAGTATATCGACAAATTCATGATTTGAATAAACATGACAAAAAACTTTCAGAACCTCTAAAACGAATTCAATTCAAATTCTATAAGCTTTTGCTGGTTCGATTATTCACTTAATGAAGAGATCTTGTCTTTCAAGTATAAGATCAAGTTGGAATTGCTTGTATCCTGTTCTCACTGATTGTGGTTTTCATCTATTATTTTCAGAATAAGGATAGAATTATGATGTGGGCCTATTGCTACAGAAAAGGAGCTGGAATAAACACCAATATGGCTATGGAAGCACATTCAGAGTCCCTCATGATGAAAGAAAATGTGGAGAATGTTGGTAAGGATTGTTTCAGAGTTAAATCCCAATACGAAGAGAAGTATTATAACGTTACTACAGTAACATCTTGTGATGAGGATTGCCGAATGGGATACTGTGCAGAATGCAAAATATGCTTACACCAATATAAATGTGACTGTTCTAGTAACAGTATTAAAACTATATTGTGTAAGCATATACATGCTGCATTTATGTTTGGGCGTAGAAGCGATTCTGTTGCAGATGAAGATACAAGATTATATCTGAATGAACCCTCAACCAGTCGAATGGCGTATCAAGATGATGTGAAATTTTTCATAGAAGAAGCAGCATCAAAGCCAGAAAGCTCAACATCATTAAATTGTTATGATGAAAATGTAATGTAGTTATTGCTATGTTTTGATTTTTGTCTTGAACATTTTGATGGTATTTTATAGCCTTCTGATGAGGAATTGATAAGAAAAATGAAATTGTTAAACCAGGATAAAAGGAAGGAATTAAACAGATGGCTGAATGCTTGTACAGAAAGCCAAGGACAAATTTGCAAGAAAAGGAAAATAGAAAAGCAAACCTATTATCCGAGGAAACAGTAGATTCAATTTTGAAGTGATCTATAGCAACATTTCTTTAACTGAAGTGGTAGATTATTTTCAACGTTTTTTTGAGCATATTATTTTGAATCTTCTTCTAGGAAACTCATTAATCCAGCATGTTGCAGAGAGGATTATTCTGCAAGAGACCCACAACGGAATAAAATTTTCGTGAAAGAAGAACTTTTATAAAAATAAGAGTACTAATTTGATTTTATTCTTGGCCAAATTCACTGTCTATTATTATTTTTATTAATATTTTTAATGGGTGGTCAATTTCAATTCCATTGAATTTACTGTTCATTTTTCTGCTCTTTCATTTCTCTTTTCAGATTAGAATTACTGGAACCCTGAAGAAGACGGTTCCCCTTTTGACCAAAGCAGCTGCACTTTTTGGAGACACTTACACGGAGGCAGGGTTTTTCCTGCTGAGGTTTTTCCCTGAACTCATGTATCATACACAGAATTGTATGGTACCCCATTGCACCAACCTCAGCTAACACTATCATATTATTTTATTATTGCTCTCAATCAAGAGTGAAAAATATATGTTAGTGAAAATTTTTGTTTTCTTTCATTTTGATTCTACAATGTCTCCAAACTCCAACCCAAATCTAGGGCTAAAAATGGAACAGAATCATATTGATTTCATCAATTGCAAAAGAAATAAAAAAATATGATTGGGCAGCCAATACACCTTACTTACTATTCAGATGAAAATCTAAGTTTATGCAATTACGAAACAGTAATAGAATATTTATTCATCGTTCATCATCATCATTCAACAATTAATAAATGAACATAGAAAATAAGGCAATTTGATCACAATTCATTTATATAAAATTCTATTGTCTGATTTGAAAGGAGCAAAAATAATGCTTGGAGGTATACCATTGACCATTGTAGAATGCCTGCTGACAAATGATTTTCAGTTATCGGTTCTCACATTCAGAAAAATTCGAACTATCAATAAATAATGCTCACGATTTATAACGTGACTTTCTTAATTTAATTCTTCCAAGACCTCAGTGATCAATAAACGGATTGATTCATTTCTGGTGATATTTCAGAGTTCAGAAATATTTATAATCCTTACTTTCGTTTCCCACCGCCGAAAGATAAACAAAGCGGTCGAAGGTCGAAGGTCAATGACAAAATCAGATGTTGGCGATAGGACGCGAAACCCGCCAGCGCGCAGGTCAAGTTTGGCCTTACATCGGCATTCTGTAACTCTCGTGCTTATTTTCCTTATAGGCGTAACCAAGGAAGCGGTACGCCCCCTAGCGTTAACGAATGAACTAACGCAAAGACACTACATTGTTTTGTTTACAGTTTGAATTACACGTGCTTCATTTAGATTATTGTTTCATTTTTGTTCTGAGATCATGAATAACTATTGTTGTGTACCTAATTGTTCATCTTCAACTAAAAGAAATCCTGAATATAGTTTTCATACCCTTCCAAAAGTAGGAAATAAGAAAATGACTGATTTTTCACTTGAATATCTCTTCTGTTTAACCGATTTATCATCCACAATCAAATCACATTCAGAATGTACCTCACTTGAACAACCCTTAACACAAAACAGAACAAAATCTCTTTGCCAGAACAACGTGTGAAAGCATGCTCAACGTAAAAGCATTCGCAACGTAAACAAATATATGTTTGTTTTGTAGTGTGTAGAGAGTAGTTCTGATTCTCGCCAATATGGCGCTACGATCTTAATTTCAGACGCCTATAATCAATGTATCCTGTATATATCCTGTCTTATAATATGGGACGGGGTAAATAAGTGATCGGATATTTTTTGCCGAACGCGCAATCATTCATGTTGAATCTAATTGAGACAGGAATGATAGTGATGAAGGAATGATATAATTAAATAATCGATTAATACGAGTATTTTTTCAAATTTATTGGTGAGGCACTGCCTCACCTGCCTCATAGGACAAGCCGCCACTGAATTTCACCTCAGAGGTGAAAATATTGTCATTATCAATCAGAAATATGAATTGAAAATATACATGACTGGACGTTAATTTAAGGGCATCAAATATTCCTAATTTTATCGATAGAAACACCCCCCTATAAAATTAATTTTTTTTTATTTAAGTTGACCCTTTCAAATGATATCGATTTCTTTGGACAAAAAGGTCCTACTGATGCGAAAAAAATGTTTTTTTGGAAGATAATACTACCACCTTTTATTGAAGTAGAACAATATGAGAACATTTAACTCGAAAATGTCATAAAAAAATTCTTTAAAAAAATTTCAGTCGAAAAATTTAGTCCTCAATAGTACGAAAACTAGCGCATTCATTTTTTTAAAGAATTTTTTATGAAATTTTTGAGTTGAATGTTTTCATTTTGTTCTACTTTAATGAAAGGTGGTAGTATTATCTTCCAAAAAACATTTTTTTTTCACATCTCTAGGACCTGCATGTCCAGAGAAATCGATGTCATTTGAAAGGGTCAACTGAATTAAGAAAATTAATTTAAAATGGCGGCTATTTCAAAATTAGGGGGGGGGGGGTAAACCTCCCGATGTTGGTGTTTTGTCGATACACTTAGATATATTTGATGCTCTTAAATAATCGCTAAGTCATGCCCAAACGGCCAAACACACTGTATATTTACGATTATGTATTTTATTTTGAGCAACATCTTTTCTGAGAATTGCATGCACATCAAGCAGAAAAATTCCAGAATAACAACTGGGGTACCCTGAATATGCAGAGTAACATCACCCATGAGGCTAATAAATAATTATGTATTTATTTCATAATACAATATGTATAACAAAAAAAATGGCAAAACGGGAATATTTCAATTGATTTTTCTGAACTACTGTTATTTGTTACATCTACACAAATTAGTTAACAATTGAATACTACACCCAAAACACAATAGATCGCGAATTGAATTGCATATGAAATCAAAAAACTCCACATATTCTTCGACATTTCCATTAAGGGAAACATTGTACGTGAAACGGTTTCTGACTTTGACCACCATGGCGCTGGCATTAATTTCGAATGGATCATCATAGAATTTTGTGTTTTGAAAGTTGCTTGTTTTCTGTGGTATTAACCTATCCAAACATAATAGTATTTCTCTATGACCATGATTTGTGAACAGAAGTGCCTGCACGTTTTATTCAAATTTCTTTAAACTTGAATATTTTTGAAGACTAACGTTTCTATACCAAGTTAAGGATTTTGAGAGTTTAATAGTCAATATGGAACAGAAAGTGATCAAAAAGCGCAATAGGGGTATCAACAAGAAAATTGGGTTTTCTGAAGAAAAAGTGACCAGAAATATAGCTGAAAATCTGTTGTCTCGAGAAGTCGGCAAGAATAATTCAGATGCTAACACATTCAGGGACAAACTTGAAGCTGAAGAATGTGCAAACGGTACTTCTGAAATTAAGCTCATTAAAACCAAGAAACGCAAACTTGAAAAACCGAAGGAAACTAATAGGATGAAAGATACTGAAGATGATATGAACCAAAAGACAAAAAAACGGAAACAAGAAATTGCAGGCGGAGTAACCGAGAATTCTGAAGAAGCTGAGGGGACGGAAGTGAAAAAATCAGATAAATCTCTCTCTGGGCGGTCTGTGAAGCGATTGAAGCATCAGCAACTTTTGGAAAAAAAGAAGAAAGAATCTGAAATTGATGCGCAGCAAAAGGCGCTGAACTACCTATCGAAATGGAAGCATTGTAGATCAGAATGGAAATTTGAAAAGTTACGGCAGGTTTGGCTAGTCCAAAATTTATATAGCGCAAATAAATTAGATGACAAATTTTTTGGCATTTCTGTTGAATATTTCAATAA
This sequence comes from Adalia decempunctata, assembly GCA_951802165.1. NCBI lineage: Eukaryota > Metazoa > Arthropoda > Insecta > Coleoptera > Coccinellidae > Adalia > Adalia decempunctata. Next base: position 28,731,803 of record OX637703.1, on the reverse strand, counting down.
TTCAAAAGGAAAGATTCATTCTCAAATCCAGAATGAGGCAGTGAAAATAATTGAAGATGGGAAAATTGAATTGGAGGATCCTGCAAAATTTCAACGTGCGAAGGATATTATCCAAAATATACATTAAAGTATGATGGGTGTATGATTACCGAGTTTTCCAGAAATGATATCGTTCATATGGATCAAGATGAGTATTGATGACAGAACTTGACCCAGAAGAACACCTTCGCTCAATCTGAAGTTAAATGAATTGATTCTTTTCTACACTACACGAACATATCAGATCGGCATGCTAAACCTCCTGATTAACCACAAGAAGTAAGCTTATTCAGAAGATCTGAAAATAGGTACGAGAACTGATTTTGAATTCTAATTATATTGGGCAAATAACACTATGATGGTATTGTGAATGTCCTTTGTATCTTGATCAATCATTTCCTTCTAGATATTCAACATCTTTGAATGAAAAGCTAGAGACTGGATTCATGAGTTGAGTGGAGGTTCATTATATTGAATAAAATAAAAAGTATTTAGATAGAGAGAGAGAATTCTCACAAAGAAAAGTGTTTTTTTATACTGTTATTAAATCATTTTCGTTTGGTGTTTGGGAGTCTAGAACACATCTTCTTTCAAAATTGATTTCAATGAGTAACCCACATACAAGTATTTGTGTCTGTGGAATAAAATGTTTATTGAATGAATATTCATAATAATCATTATTCTTCATCTACAGCAGTCAGAAAATTTCTCTAATATGCTCTAGAACCCTGTATTGCTACTATTATATCCATTTGACTGCTTCATATAAGCAGGTTTACAGAAATTTTCATATTTGCTGCATATCATTAATACTCCGGCTACACATGTGATGAAAATTAGATCTCAATAAACTGGTATTCTGATGGATATTTTACCATTTCAGTAACTTCAATTATATAAATCAGATAAATTGTTTGCTAAATTCAAGTTTCCTTCCTGTTTTTGATAAATATAATTCTTATACCTTCAATACTGTGTGGACATATAATTTGTGTCAAAAGTAGATTTTTACATTCTGCACTTTGTTTGAATTGCATACAGGATTCATGATCAGGTTTATTTTAGAAATGCATTATTCCCGATCCATCGAGATAATGATAAATATTTCTAGAATATACCTGATGTTATTTATCCTGATTGATATACTAAAACTGAAAAAAATATACAATAATAATATAGATTTTGCATTATTATTTCATCTAATCAGCATAAGTATAGAAATATTTCAGAATAGTGGTATATATTCGTTTATTGCAGAAACTCCCAAAATGGTTATTTTATTTAAGTTTTTGAGTAATACTCATTCTAAAATTATCAGTTACTAATCATTACACAAAAAACCACAGAGGAAAAATATTGACATTTATTTCTGTTGAAACAGGAATGTTGATAATATATCTGGGTATGTTATGGTATAATTCCCAAGGAAAACACGAAAAATAATTTAAAACTTATAAACAGTTACATATACAGGCTGTTTGGGGGGTGAGTAGCCATATGTGAAATGGTGGATGGTGATGCTCTTGGCTACTTGTTGCGCCTAATAAAATAACATTTTGCCCAAAATTCAAAGTGTTATAATTTTTTTGCCATTTTTCTCATTATAATCTTGAATTTTTTTAAATTTAATGCTCGAGGTGCCTATAAAATGATTCATTTTTTTAATGTAGCCTTGTCTTAATCAGATTGAATCATAATTTCATACAAACGTCTTCAAAAAACCTGACAGAGTCGTATCAAACATCAAAATGGAAAAAAATAATGTTGTCCACTTTACGAAGTGAAATAAAAATAAATTTACATAGTGTGGGGTTTTAAAATAGTTTTAAAAACTTCTCTAGTTGATACTCTTTGCAATGTAGTAACATTAATAATCAGATAACTCAACAAAAAACAGTTTTGTCTTCAAGGATGCCTTGAAAGGGTGACGACAAAATTTCATTGAGCCGGTAAAAGATTTTCTCTCATTGTAACACAGCTGAAAATAGTATGCTCATTTTACAGGCACTTCGAGCATTAAATTTAAAAAAAATTCAAGATTTAAATGGGAAATTTCTAGAAAAATGGCAAAAAAATTATAACACTTTGAACTTTGGGCAAAATGTTATTTTATTAGGCGCAACAAGTAGCCAAGAGCAATGAGCATCACCTATCCACCATTTACCTATGGCTACTCATCCTCCAAACACCCTCTATAATTGTCACATCAGTTGTTGATGAATTGATTCAATCGTATATTATTTTATTCAACCAACTTCTTATAAACCCAAGGTCAGTGGAAGATTGAGAAATTTTCAATATACAATGAATTATTTCAACTCAGCCAGCTCCATCATTCACAAAAATGAAAATAATTACTACTTTCAAATTATTATTATTATCATGAAATAGCTTCTTTTAGTTGGGGGTCATTATACCTTTTATCGTCATTATCTTCTGCATCCTAAGGATCCTGGTTAGCTATTGCAAGATAATTTAATGATCTTTGGAAGCTTCCCCAATGCATAGGAAGGATATGTACTTTCATCTTCTACTACAGTACTACATATGAAAAGTTGTGGTTTTAAAAGTGCAGTAGCCAGCTTTGGCTGCAACCTCAGTTCCTTGGTAAGTAGGTACACTACGCAATGTTCATATCTCTACATATATATATATATATTCTTTTGAAAGAGAGAATTACATACTGTTTTGTAATATCAAACAATATATGGCATATGGCACGTGTGAAGAAATGGCGACAAGAAACAGATTATATAAAAGAATAAAATCTGTTTCCCGCTCCAAATCTGAGTGTTAGCAGAGGGAATGTAAACGGGGTACCATACAATTCTGCGTATGATACACGAGAACAGATAAAAACCTCTGAAAAAACTCTGTCTCCCCGTGTATGTGTGGTGATACTGAATTTGTTAAAAAATATGCTGCTATCCATGTTACAGAGCTCCTTGTGCTTGAAAACATGCCTTTTCATCGAACTGGAGGCAAATATCTTGAAATTACATCTGTAACAAGAAAAAAAAGAAGAAAAACGAGAAAGAAGCAGTAGAAAAAAATACTTCACCTGCTAAAAAAACCTTTTCACAAAGCCCTAACTCTCTCATGGATCGGGAGGATCTTTCGATCAGGTCCGATCTTCCAAGTGATGATTCTTCTGTTCTTCAGGTGTTCGAGGAACGCTACAGGCCCCTTATGTTGGGGGATCATCTCCCATAGATTAGAGTGGTCGTTTTTAGCAAAAAATCAGCAAAAAAGCAAGAGCAAATTCGAAAAACGTCTGACACTTCATTGTCATTTCTGACATACCTGAGCACTACAGGGTGCTCCACCATAAACTGGATAAACGTACCCTATTTTGATGAGGCTTTTCTTTTGACCAGTGATAAGACAAATTTCTTGTATGAATGTTCAATTTAAAAAAAATTATAACAAATTTTGAGCATCAAATACTACTCTAGCCTGCATCTCTCTGTTCCAAGTTTATGAACATCCGAGAAGTTGGGTGATTTCTTAGAGGAAATCTTGTTCTGTACAGCTTATACGCTGAACTGGCATTTTGTTTTGACTCACCATAAATTAACGTATATCGACAAATTCATGATTTGAATAAACATGACAATAAACTTTCAGAACCTCTAAAACGAATTCAATTCAAATTCTATAAGCTTTTGCTGGTTCGATTATTCACTTAATGAAGAGATCTTGTCTTTCAAGTATAAGATCAAGTTGAATAACAGTTGGACTTGCTTGTATCCTGTTTTCACTGATTGTGGTTTTCATCTATTATTTTCAGAATAAGGATAGAATTATGATGTGGGCCTATTGCTACAGAAAAGGAGCTGGAATAAACACCAATATGGCTATGGAAGCACATTCAAAGTCCCTCATGATGAAAGAAAATGTGGAGAATGTTGGTAAGGATTGTTTCAGAGTTAAATCCCAATACGAAGAGAAGTATTATAACGTTACTATAGTAACATCTTGTGATGAGGATTGCCGAATGGGATACTGTGCAGAATGCAAAATATGCTTACACCAATATAAATGTGACTGTTCTAGTAACAGTATTAAAACTATATTGTGTAAGCATATACATGCTGCATTTATGTTTGGGCGTAGAAGCGATTCTGTTGCAGATGAAGATACAAGATTATATCTGAATGAACCCTCAACCAGTCGAATGGCGTATCAAGATGATGTGAAATTTTTCATAGAAGAAGCAGCATCAAAGCCAGAAAGCTCAACATCATTAAATTGTTATGATGAAAATGTAATGTAGTTATTGCTATGTTTTGATTTTTGTCTTGAACATTTTGATGGTATTTTATAGCCTTCTGATGAGGAATTGATAAGAAAAATGAAATTGTTAAACCAGGATAAAAGGAAGGAATTAAACAGATGGCTGAATGCTTGTACAGAAAGCCAAGGACAAATTTGCAAGAAAAGGAAAATAGAAAAGCAAACCTATTATCCGAGGAAACAGTAGATTCAATTTTGAAGTGATCTATAGCAACGTTTCTTTAACTGAAGTGGTAGATTATTTTCAACGTTTTTTTGAGCATATTATTTTGAATCTTCTTCTAGGAAACTCATTAATCCAGCATGTTGCAGAGAGGATTATTCTGCAAGAGACCCACAACGGAATAAAATTTTCGTGAAAGAAGAACTTTTAAAAATAAGAGTACTAATTTGATTTTATTCTTGGCCAAATTCACTGTCTATTATTATTTTTATTAATATTTTTAATGGGTGGTCAATTTCAATTCCATTGAATTTACTGTTCATTTTTCTGCTCTTTCATTTCTCTTTTCAGATTAGAATTACTGGAACCCTGAAGAAGACGGTTCCCCTTTTGACCAAAGCAGCTGCACTTTTTGGAGACACTTACACGGAGGCAGGGTTTTTCCTGCTGAGGTTTTTCCCTGAACTCTTGTATCATACACAGAATTGTATGGTACCCCATTGCACCAACCTCAGCTAACACTATCATATTATTTTATTATTGCTCTCAATCAAGAGTGAAAAATATATGTTAGTGAAAATTTTTGTTTTCTTTCATTTTGATTCTACAATGTCTCCAAACTCCAACCCAAATCTAGGGCTAAAAATGGAACAGAATCATATTGATTTCATCAATTGCAAAAGAAATAAAAAAATATGATTGGGCAGCCAATACACCTTACTTACTATTCAGATGAAAATCTAAGTTTATGCAATTACGAAACAGTAATAGAATATTTATTCATCGTTCATCATCATCATTCAACAATTAATAAATGAACATAGAAAATAAGGCAATTTGATCACAATTCATTTACATATATAAAATTCTATTGTCTGATTTGAAAGGAGCAAAAATAATGCTTGGAGGTATACCATTGTAGAATGCCTGCTGACAAATGATTTTCAGTTATCGGTTCTCACATTCAGAAAAATTCGAACTATCAATAAATAATGCTCACGATTTATAACGTGACTTTCTTAATTTAATTCTTCCAAGACCTCAGTGATCAATAAACGGATTGATTCATTTCTGGTGATATTTCAGAGTTCAGAAATATTTATAATCCTTACTTTCGTTTCCCACCGCCGAAAGATAAACAAAGCGGTCGAAGGTCAATGTCAAAATCAGATGTTGGCGATGCGACGAGAAACCCGCCAGCGCGCAGGTCAAGTTTGGCCTTACATCGGCATTCTGTAACTCTTGTGCTTATTTTCCTTATAGGCGTAACCAAGGAAGCGGTACGCCCCCTAGCGTTAACGAATGAACTAACGCAAAGACACTACATTGTTTTGTTTACAGTTTGAATTACACGTGCTTCATTTAGATTATTGTTTCATTTTTGTTCTGAGATCATGAATAACTATTGTTGTGTACCTAATTGTTCATCTTCAACTAAAAGAAATCCTGAATATAGTTTTCATACCCTTCCAAAAGTAGGAAATAAGAAAATGACTGATTTTTCACTTGAATATCTCTTCTGTTTAACCGATTTATCATCCACAATCAAATCACATTCAGAATGTACCTCACTTGAACAACCCTTAACACAAAACAGAACAAAATCTCTTTGCCAGAACAACGTGTGAAAGCATGCTCAACGTAAAAGCATTCGCAACGTAAACAAATATATGTATGTTTTGTAGTGTGTAGAGAGTAGTTCTGATTCTCGCCAATATGGCGCTACGATCTTAATTTCAGACGCCTATAATCAATGTATCCTGTATATATCCTGTCTTATAATATGGGACGGGGTAAATAAGTGATCGGATATTTTTTGCCGAACGCGCAATCATTCATGTTGAATCTAATTGAGACAGGAATGATAGTGATGAAGGAATGATATAATTAAATAATCGATTAATACGAGTATTTTTTCAAATTTATTGGTGAGGCACTGCCTCACCTGCCTCATAGGACAAGCCGCCACTGAATTTCACCTCAGAGGTGAAAATATTGTCATTATCAATCAGAAATATGAATTGAAAATATACATGACTTGACGTTAATTTAAGGGCATCAAATATTCCTAATTTTATCGATAGAAACACCCACATTGCGGGGTTTACCCCCCTATTGTTGGAGTGTGTGGTTGGGTGTTTTAAAGGTGCGATTAAACACTATACACAAAACGAAACTTTATTCAACAAAGGGAACAAAAGGAATCCAATATGGCTGACGCAACTCTAAATATGAACACGTAGTGGTTCCAACTGTTGATAACAAGCGACCTTGCGTACTACTGGCACTTCATTGTGCCCTTGGCCCTTGGGGATGCGCGGTCACGGGGTGGTTCTCAAGCTATCAGCTGGCTCCACCTAGCGGTAAGGGGGAGAGGACACGAAGACAGTGGCGGCTCGTAAACTTTTATCTTGGGTCGGCAGATATACAGGGTGCCCCACTAGTGCCGCAGCGGACGATATACGCGTAACGGACTGAGTTTGTCAAAATTTTTTGATGTAGACTTGATATACTCCAAGAAGAGCACATCCTAAAAATATTTTCGAATATATCGGGTGGCCCACAAAAGAGGAATAGCGGGTGACTTTGGTTTTTCAAATGGGACACCCTATATTCAATAGTGTTTCTCAATTCTCTGAAACTTCTTGCATGCTTTCGTATACTTTTCACATATTTTTATTCGACAGTTTTCGAAATATTGGTCATTTTGACAAAAAATGATACTTGTAGAGGCTATGTTATCCAATTATATTTCACGAACCCTTGCACATACCAATAACAGTTTTATATGGATTGAAAGACAAGACTTCAAAGTATCCTACCCAGCTATAATAAAGCATCTCCAGCATATAGAGTCCACAAAAAGACTATCAACATGACGAATTTCAAATAGATTTTTCTTCATTTGCATATTATTTTTTTTCTGCATTATAAACACCATTCATTTTACTCCATTTTTTGTCAAATACATGATTTATGCACATCTCTAACAGAAAAGGAATTTTTTGAGTTCGCGTTAAATAATTAATTTCCTGGAAAAAACGATCCAACCACTCACCCAAACTGTTTGGGCCAAACATACGAACACTGAAGGCTCCTGTTCCTGTCTGTAGCCGCATCCCGAACGAAAACAATCGAGGCACCCCGATCGGCCCGATCCGATCGTTCCTCGTGTATAATACGAGTCGAGGCATTTCAGGTACGGCATAATCCCATTTGCCGACCCTGCGATGTGTTGAGCCTGCTATAAGACCTATAAGAGTTTAGCGGCTACTGTTCAGCATTTTTTTTCTCGGCTAAAAATTTCGGGAAATAGTGGAATTGGGCGGAAATTCATAAAAGTAGGTACTATCATATTCAAAATCCTCGTCTATAAAAGTACGAAATACGACAAAAATTCGTTCAAAGCAACATTTATCTCTTAAAATTTGTGAGGTGGAACGAACAACGAAAACATCGCATTTTCGATTTTGAAAAAGCATTAACTAGGAGGCGACTATAATATTTATAATTATCTGAATAAAATTTCAACAGAAAACAGTCGAGTTAAAATTGTATCGCCTCATTCGTATTCGCATTTTATTGAAACGTCGAATCAGGTGCAGCGTGCCGTACTTGGTCCCTAGAAAGCGTTCGATGCTTGGCGCTCTCGTCTTCCCGTACACGTGTACACTCGGACTGATTTGAGTAGACGAAACGGCGCGGCGTTGAGATTGAAAGAGCGTATTTCCAAGAAGTTGAAATATATCAGTGATATACAAATATGATTTATAGAATTTTATTTACACAGGTCTTGGAAAAACAATAATTATAATAAATTTAGTAATTCAACAGAAGAAAGAGTAATTTACATTTTGGCTGGACATAAAATATATAGGGTCGGCACTGCCGACCCTGCCGTCCCTGACGAGCCGCCACTGCACGAAGATATTCCACACTCCCTCCCTTCGTGTCGTTTCGACTGTAACCGCGTCACTGCGCCTCTGATCTTCCATCTGAATTTCTCTCTTCATCTGAAATATTTTTGCCTCCATTGGCGAGGTGATGTTTCGACCTATCTGAAAAGGACATATACATACATATATAGGTACACATTTTACTCTGAGAAACCTTTATTTCCTCAAACAACGAAACACATATGGATGAACAGAAAAAAGAAAAAACAATAGAGTCAACCGGGGATCCACTGGATACGCCTGTGTCCTTGGTTCCTATGGAGACGGACGAGACTCAGGCTGTCGAAGGCCAAAGTCTCGAAACAACTGAGGTTCAGACTGCTACCGGTCAAACCTCAATCACAACCACTTCTGTAACGGAAGTGGATGAAGAACGGCTTCTCGCAAGCTCTTCGGGAGAGGAGTCTGTGCGGACTCAGCTTGAAAAGCAGTCCAACAGGCGACCTCGACTGTCGAAATCTGGAAGGAAGCGGTATAAATGGTTGGTGAGCCATGGTCATACGCCGGAAGAGGCGTACAAACTAGGCAAGCTGACCATAGCCGAGAGGAATGCTCAAAAACCTGCTCCTGCTACAAAGCGGGTCAGGTCGGAGGATTCCACTCCAGACAAAACTGCCTTTAAAAAGATTAAAGGAGACAAACCTAGCGGAAAGGTCCAGAGTTCATCGAACGAGCGAGCTGGTTCAGGAAATGGACCTCAGCGAACGTCGAAAACTCTAACGCGACCGCACAAATCCACCTACAGCGACATTGTTGGGGGAGTGAAGGTTGGACTAGTACCGACCGGACACCCCAAAATTAGCCTAGAGGTAGAACAACTCACGGAGCTGGAGAAAAAACTGGCCCGATTAATTCTGAAGTGTGAGGACAACATAGTTCCCACCTTTAGAAACGTCGTATTTCGCCCAGGCTTCATGGTCATTAACTGTGATAACCAGGCAACAGCCGACTGGGTGAAATCGAAGGAAGGGGAGCTGCAGCTTCCTAACATCGAGGTCCGGGTCAAAGATGAGAAAGATATTCCAGGAATGACGGTAGCTACGGCCTACTTTCCAAACAGCCTGGAATACACCGTCGATGAGATCCGGACCTTCTTAGAAAAACAAAACCCCAGTATCAGGACCGCACAGTGGAGGGTGCTGAAGGTGGGCGATACTGGGAAGAACTGTAAAGAAGTTATCTTCTTCCTGGACTGTGGAAGCCTGGAAGCCTTGCAGGCACTAGATTTCACGGTCAACTATAGACTGGGCAAGGTGAGGTTTTGGGTCAAAAAGCCCACCAACAGTCAGGTCCCTACGGCTGCTGGCGAGACGGGTGCTGGCAGACCTGAGGCTGCGGCTCCGGCTCCTACGACAGTGGGAACTGAATGCCTGGCATCTGTGTCTGGGAGCTCCACGCTGGCTCCGGCGGGGGTGGCTGGCCCTTCTAAAAAGGAAGAAGGTACTTCTACAAAATCTATGCAAAGGCCAGACAAGGTACCACCACTCCCACGAGAGGAGCGAGAGCGGAGGCCGCTTTCCCGAAACAAGGGGAAGCCATGGAAGCACCGCGATGACGACCGCAGGAAACGTCATTAGGTGTCTCCAAATCAACCTCCATCATGCCAAGGCCGCCACTGATGCGGCCCTCTGGAGGTTGATCAAACAAAACCTAGACATCATGGTGGTCCAGGAGCCTTGGGTCGTTGGAGCCAAGATCAGGGGGCTACCGGAGAGTTCAGGTAAACTGATATACCACAAAGGAGAGGCTGCCCCAAGAGCAGCACTGTATATCAAGAAAAACATTAAATACATGCCTCTTTCTAGGTTCATACAACGCGATGTCGCTGCAGTAGTACTAGATGCAAGCCTTCCCGGTGGTAGTGTCAAAGTTGTCATAGCTTCAACATACCACCATGAGGATGAGCCATCTCCACCGGAAGAAGTGACAAGCCTGGTGGGCTACTGCAAAAAGATGAACATGCAGTACATCATTGGATGTGACAGCAACGCCCACCATACTGTCTGGGCGAGCTCTGACATCAACAAAAGAGGTGAGTCTCTATTTGAATTTCTTGTAACTGAAGGGGTGGGCTTAGCAAATCGGGGTAGCGAGCCTACATTCCGCAATGCGATAAGGGAGGAGGTGTTAGACCTAACACTTATCAGCCCAGCTCTACAACACAAAATTTCAAACTGGCATGTCTCAGCAGAGGCCTCCTTCTCTGATCATAGACTAATCCGGTTCGACATAGGGTTACAGCCAATGCTACAAGAGCCCAGAAGAAATCCCAAACGGACTAACTGGGACCGTTATCTTGGTCTTCTAGAGACCAATAACGAGCTCTCGGGGGTCCGGGGAATTGATTCTGTGGAAGGCATAGATTTGATGGCGAAAAATCTCCAAAGCAGGATTCTTACCGCTTACGAAAGTAGCTGCCAACTCAGGAAAACGGTTTCCAACAAAAACGTACCCTGGTGGAATTCAAATCTATCGAAGTTACGAAAACATGCCCGCAAACTGTACAACAAGTGGTCTACGACTAGAACACTAGAAGACAAGACTGCGTACAGAGCGGCAACGACTAAATACAATAAAGAACTTAGGGAGTCTAAGCGAAAGACTTGGCGTGCCTTCTGCGAAAGCATTGAGGAAACGCCGACGGCTGCTAGACTTCAGAAGGCTTTATCGAAAGAACACAACAACGGTCTGGGACAGCTTAAAAGAAGGGATGGTGACATGACTGGCACAGATGATGAAACGTTGTCTCTCATGCTAGAATCTCATTTCCCTGGCTCCCAAATATTTCGTGGCAACAATCCTAGCCAGGACTTTTCTGCGCCCAGAAGAGGAGCTAGGAAAATAGCTGCCAAACTTTTCACAGGGAATAGGATTCGATGGGCTATTGAATCCTTCAAACCTTACAAATCCCCAGGGGGAGATGGCATGTACCCAGTGCTGCTTCAGAAGGGGCTGTCGGCTCTATTGCCAGAGCTTATAGTCTTATTTCGTAAGAGCTTCACATGGAGATACGTGCCTGAATGCTGGCGGGACGTGAGAGTGAGCTTCATTCCGAAGGTCGGCAAACGGCCGGGAACAGAAGCAAAATCATTTCGCCCAATAAGCCTCTCATCCTTTCTACTGAAAGCGATGGAAAAAATAGTCGATCAAGATATCAGAGCCGGACTTCTGTCGAGAATCCCTCTGCATAAGGATCAATTTGCGTACCAAGCAGGTAAATCCACAATCTCTGCTCTTCATAGCCTCACCAGCAAGCTGGAAAAAGCCATAGAGCATAAAGAAATAGCATTATGTACTTTCATTGATATTGAAGGCGCGTTCTCAAACACACCTCGACAGTCCATCCATCGCACGCTGGTCAGGAGGGGCGTTGAGCCGGCGACGGTGGCTTGGATTATGGCAACACTGAACAGCCGGATAATCAATTTAAACTTAGCATCAACATGCCTAACTGCGACACCAGGAGATGGGTGTCCGCAAGGAGGCTGCTTATCGCCACTTTTGTGGTCATTAGTGGTCGACGACCTCCTTAAAACGCTTTCAGAAGCGGGTTTTGAGATCTGCGGATATGCCGATGACCTTGTGATAATGGTTCGGGGCAAGCATGACGATACAGTATGTGATCGCATGCAAAATGCTCTGACCCTAACGCACGAGTGGTGTGTCCAAGAAAAACTCAGCGTGAACCCTAAAAAAACGATTCTTGTACCATTTACTAAGAGAAGGAAACTATCTCTTAAAGTAATTACGATGGAAGGAATTGCTTTAGTCCCCACTGATCATACTAAATATCTTGGTGTTATTTTCGACCAAAAGCTCTCTTGGAGCCTGCACCTCAAGGCAGTGATCAGTAAGGGCCAGAGAGCTCTCTTCGCATGCCAGAGGATGGTCGGAAGTACGTGGGGACTCAAACCTGAAATTACCAATTGGATTTATAAATCCATTGTGCGACCAATCGTTAGCTACGCAGCTTTCATCTGGTGGCCGAAGGCGAAAACACTTACGGGGCAAAAGGCCCTAGACAAATTGCAAAGAACAGCATGTTTGTCCATAACGGGAGCATCTCGCTCTTGTCCGACCGCTGCTATGCAGGTCATCCTGGACCTGCCTCCACTAGGACTATTCTTAGAAAGTGAGGCAGCCAGGTGGGCTCTTAGGGTAGCGAGGGAGCGGAAACTCAAAACTGGCGACTACACAGGCCATCTTCGCATTCTGAATGAGTGTAAGCAGCTTTTAGACGTGGTCACAGACAACCTCACCCTTAAGCATGAGTTTCAGAAAAACTTCAGCGTGACAACGCCAAGTCGCGAACAATGGATTAACGACGAAATGTTTTTCCCTGCAGGGTCTCTCGTGTTTTACACCGATGGCTCGAAGACCGAAGACGGTCGAGTCGGAGCCGGAGTATACGGTTCCTCAATACAACTAGCCTTATCAATGGGCTTTTGTCCATCGGTGTTTCAAGCGGAAACCTTTGCCATAAGGGAGTGCATTGCACACTGCATGGAATGTAACTACCGGAAAAAAAGGATTTATATACTATCTGACAGCAGAGCAGCCCTACTAGCGCTTGACTCACCACTAGTTCGGTCAAAGTTAGTTTGGGAATGCAAAATGTCACTCAACGCACTCGGGCTTAACAATCAGGTCAACCTCGTTTGGGTACCTGGCCACTCGGGAGTGCATGGGAATGAAATGGCTGATCAGCTAGCAAGGAAGGGTGGACTTGTCCCCTTCGTTGGACCGGAGCCTTTCTGCGGCTTCCCAGCAAGCCATCAAGCGATGGCTGTTAGAAAATGGGAACAGGAAAGGAAGAGTAGGTCCTGGCGACTGGTCCAGGGACAGAGACAGGCTAAGTCTTTCCTCTCGTACTCAACGAGCTGGACCAAAAAAGTTCTGGCACTTAGCAAATCAGAACTGAGGAAAATGACGGGCATACTCACGGGACACTGTCCTGTAAATTATCATCTTCGGAACATGGGAAAGGTTCCTGATGATACCTGTCGCTTCTGTCAAGAAGCCACCGAAACAGCTGAACACCTGCTTTGCAATTGTGGAGCTGTCTTCAGGAAAAGGCTACAACATCTTGACTTCTGTTTCTTAAAACCGGAACAAGTAATGGGCGTGGCACCGAGAAGAGTAGTGAAGTTCATAGAGGCTTTGCTACCTGATTGGTAAACAGCGCGGGGTAGCACAATAGATCTTCAGGTCAAGGTGTTTGCGAGGCTAAGCAAAGTCTAAACGCCCCTCCTTAAATCTAATCTAAAAATCTAATCTACTCTGAGAAACATAATATGACATTAGACTACTCATCTGCTGTGTTCGTAATTTTATTCCTGGGGTGTTGAAACGCATTCAAGGCTAGAGCTTTCGTCATGATATCAGCTCTTGACATACGTCTGTCATTTGCCAAGGTTTCAGCTTGACATGTGGAGTGAGTTGGTCGTCTTTTGCTTGTGAGTCTTGTGACTCCTCCAGTACACGATGAGTCACTACAGTCACCAAAGCTGGCGTCTGTCATAGCTTGTAGGTCATCTCTTTCAGCTCTGAAGATTGAACCTAATTCTGAGGTAGCGAAACTCCCTTTTAACGTTTGGTGAATTCTGAAACATTGAAAGGTAATTCACCGCGTATGCGATATCTGGTCTACTAGCTCCTGCATGGTACAGAAGACTACCAATAGCTTCACGTTAAGGTGCTTCTGTGTTACTAGAGAGTTGAAGTGCGCACGATACGTAAGGCTTTACGTACACGATAACGTAGGAAATATAACGTTTACGTCTGGTTTACGGATTGAGTGAAATTTGAGTTGAAGTGTATGCGTGGTTGATGAACGTTAACGTTATGTCAACCACAGAACACAAATATTGTCAACCGTTCACAACCCTAACCTATATTTATATATATATTTATTTATAATTTGAGTGTATTTACTGTATTTTGTTTTGTGTCAACGAAATAATAAAATTTTAGAATTGAATTTGTTGAAATTCTACTGAAAATAGAAGCTACATTTTATGGTAAGCACGTCGTTATACATGTTCAATTAGGCTCTATTTCAGAAAATTTAATTCCAGATGGAAGGTATTCTTGATGCAGCGCAACTTGGGGATTCAGATTTCAGATTTCGAGGATGACATGGATGAGGCAATCCTGTTACATATATTCAACAATGATCCTGTTGGGAAAGGAGCAGTGCTTTATGGACGATTCACTCTGGACAATGTATCCAATACCGAGGCAAAAAATTGGTTTCGCTTTGAAAAATACCATATTCCTCGCCTTGCAATTGCATTAGGCCTTCCGGAAACTATAACGACGGAAAACAACATTACATTGAATAGTATGTTCTTTTTATAGGTTCAATAACAATGTTTTAACATCCTTATTATTTTCTAGATGTGGATGGTTTATGCATACTCTTAAGAAGGTTTGCATATCATATCCTAATCGCCTCATAGATTTGGAATGCATATTTGGTTACAGTTATACTAGAGTATCTCCAGCATTATTAACACTGTCATGATGGTCATATGCAATAACAAAAGCCATTTATTGGAAAACCTTGGAAATGTGCCATGGTTGAATGAAGCCAAGTTGAGAGCATATTCAGAGGTATGTGATATTCTTATAAAAATGATATTGTCATGTGTAGGTCCTTTAGATCATTTACAGGTGCTTGTGAATTCACATTCTAAAAATACATTAATTTTAAACGAAACGATGTATAAAAAACATTAAATAAAACAAACAGAAAACCTGAATGTGTTATGAACCGAAAAATAGCCATATAGCCAACACCCATTTTATTTCTATGAATTATTTTAGGAAATTATAAATTATTAAATTATACAAAAAATTTCAGTTTATAAATTTATATAATTTGATACTCTCATCACTTTCAGGCAATAATGGAAAAAGGTGCTCCCATGAACAATTGTTGGGGCTTCATAGATGGCACTATCAGACCGATTTGTAGGCCAACAGATAATCAAGAGGAGTATTACTCCGGATACAAAAAAGTTCATTGTGTGAAATACCAATCATTTTTATGCCCTAATGGAATTATCATTAGTCTGAAAGGTGCTTATCCTGGTCGCCGACATGATGCAGGAATGCTAAGGGAGTCAAGACTTTATGAAGAACTTCTCCAGTATACAATATTTGGCAACCAGAAGTATGTCATTTATGGAGACAAAGACTATGGCTTGAGGGAATTACTATTGAGGCCATATACAGAACTAGAAATAGTAGGACACCCAGACCGTCAAATTTTTAATACAACTATGAGTAGTTTGAGAATTGCTGTAGAATGGGGATTCCAAAAAATAGTTCAGGAATTTGCTTTTGTGGATTTTAAAAAAAATCAGAAGCTTTTACTGCAGGAAATTGGCACCATGTACAAAACATGCATGATTTTGACGAATTGCCATACCTGTTTATATGGAAGCCAGACCGGTACATACTTCAACATGGAACCTCCACAGCTCGAACATTATTTAGGGAATTGAATGTTCTGATGATACTTATATACCTAATAAAAAAAGTTTAAACTACTAAAAGAGTTTTTTTTTGTCTTTACATAATATATAAATAAAATAAATAAATAAAACTGATCTGGAATAAAACAAAAACAAATATTTAGTAACTTCTTTATTAATTTTCCAACTGAATGTATTCTAATAACAAATATATATTAAAAAAAAGTGAAAGTCCTAGTTCACATCACTACCACAATCAAAGTAATATTACCACAAACATAATCACAGTTAGTAGCGTTTCAGTCATTTCTCAAATATAAAATAAATAAAAAAACTAATCTGAAATAAAACGAAAACAAATATTTAGTAACTTCTTCATGCATTTTCCAACTGAATATAATCTAATAACAAATATAATACAGGGTGTTTGGAGGGTGAGTAGCCATAGGTAAATGGTGGATAGGTGATGCTCTTGGCTACTTGTTGCGCCTAATAAAATATCATTTTGCCCAAAGTTCAAGGTGTTATAATTTTTTTACCATTTTTCTAGAAATTTCCCATTTTTCTCATTAAAACCTTGAATTTTTTCAAATTTAATGCTCGAGGTGCCTATAAAATGATTTATTTCCTTAGTCTAGTCTTGTCTTATTCAGATCGAATCATAATTTCATACAAACGTCTTCAAAAAACCTGACAGCATCGTATCAAACATCAAAATGAAAAAAAAACATAATGTTGTGTCCACTTTAAGAAGTGAAATAAAAAAAAATTTACATGGTGTTGGGTTTTAAAATGGCTTTAAAAACTTCTCTAGTTAATACTTTTTGCAATGGTATGTAACATGTACCATTAATAATCAGATAACTCAACAAAAAACCGTTTTGTCTTCAAGGATGCCTTGAAAGGATGACGACAAAACTATTCCATTGAGCAGGCAAAATCTTTTCTCTCATTCTACCACAGCTGAAAATAGCGTGCCCTCTCTATCATCGGCTAACAATACTCCCAAGGGCGTCGCCAGGGAGGGGGCAGCTGCCCCCCGTGCCCCCCCCAAGCAGAATAGAAAAAATGAACTGATTTTCGTATATTGTGCTATTATTTCATGAGTTTTTAAGGGATTTTTGAGCTCTAGGGGGGGAAGAACTGCCCCCCGTGCCCCCCCCCCCCAGCTCAAAAGCTGGGGGGTAATTACTACATTTGCAAGTCATTTCATAGGCCTGCAGTAAAGGTGCAGTAATGCAGTTTTGAGTTCACTCAACATTTCGGTGGTTCATCAACATATTCTGTAGCATATTTTGAGCTGGGGGGGAGGACACGGGGGGCAGCTGCCTCCCCCCTAGAGCTCAAAAATCCCTTAAAAACTTTTGAAATAATAGCATAATATACGAAAATCAATCAGTTCATTTTTTCTATTCTGCTTGGGGGGGGGGGCACAGGGGGCAGCTGCCCCCTCCCTGGCGACGCCCTTGGGAGTATTGTTAGCCGATGATAGAGAGGGCACGCTATTTTTAGCTGTGGTAGAATGAGAGAAAAGATTTTGCCTGCTCAATGGAATAGTTTTGTCGCCATCCTTTCAAGGCATCCTTGAAGACAAAACGGTTTTTTGTTGAGTTATCTGATTATTAATGGTACATGTTACATACCATTGCAAAAAGTATTAACTAGAGAAGTTTTTAAAGCCATTTTAAAACCCAACACCATGTAAATTTTTTCTTATTTCACTTTGTAAAGTGGACACAACATTATTTTTTTTTCATTTTGATGTTTGGTACGACGCTGTCAGGTTTTTTGAAGACGTTTGTATGAAATTATGATTCGATCTGAATAAGACAAGACTAGACTAAGGAAATAAATCATTTTATAGGCACCTCGAGCATTAAATTTGAAAAAATTCAAGGTTTTAATGAGAAAAATGGGAAATTTCTAGAAAAATGGTAAAAAAATTATAACACATTGAACTTTGGGCAAAATGATATTTTATTAGGCGCAACAAGTAGCCAAGAGCATCACCTATCCACCATTTACCTATGGCTACTCACCCTCCAAACACCCTGTATATTACAAAAAAAAGTGAAAGTCCTAGTATCACTACCTTTCATATGAGATCAATTATAATCACAGTAGTATTACCACAAACATTATAATCACAGAAACGTTTCAGTCATTTCTTAAATATAAAATAAATAAAAAAACTAATCTGAAATGAAACAACTTCTTCATGAATTTTCCAGGTTATGGATATCTACTTCGAATTCAAAATTCGGCCATTCGGAACTTATCGGTATCATTCGTATATTCTTCGGTTTACGTACGTTCCTTTTTAACGTATCCGTGAGAGAACGTTTGGTTACGTAGACCCGTAAACTCATTTTCTACGTTAACGTAAAAACCTGACGAATGCGCGTGCGTAGATGTCAATTCTTGCGTTAACGTTTACGTTCATGGCAGCACTTCAACTCTCTACTATCTGATACATTTTCTTCAAGGTCTCTGAGTTCTCGTACTTTGACTTGTTTGTTTACCATGGGAGTCTTCTGAGGTTTACACTCTTTCATGTTAAATCGTTCCAAACATTTTTCTGTGTACTCTGATTAGGGTAGCGTAATACTTTTATTACGTTTGTCTCTGAATATTTTTATACCTCTCTGATTTTGTTGCTGTTGTTGCCTGCCAGGATCATGTCGTCAACATAAATTACCAATATAACCATCTGATTATCTTTTCTCCAGGTAAACAAACACGGTTGATGGTTGATGTCTTTTTCAAAACCCAATTATACCATCCCCTCTGAAAATCTTTCGTCCCACTTCTTTGGACTTACTCTGAGAGCCTTTTTCAGCAAGCAAACTTTTTCCTGCTTCAATTTCGGACTCACCTTCAGACCATCTGGTATTTACATCTTAGCTTTAGTACATACTTCGCAATTTGATATGTCGTCGTTGAATTTTACCTTCTTTAGTGGTTGCTCTGACTTCTGAAGTATTCTGAGATAGCTCAGTGATATGTGACTTAATATACCAGATCATTCCCTTACTGGTTGGGGGTTTTGCCCTCACTTCTGATATTTGTTTTGGTTCTTCGGAAACTTGTACGGGCATGCTATTCTCCCTCCCAATCTCAGCCGGATACTCTGAATTTCCGTCACTGATTGTGTTAGAAACCTCAATCTATTCGTCAAGTTCCATTATATCCGTCTGAGATTGTTCTAGCAGCTCGTCCACAGTACCGATACGAGCTTTGCAGGAAAACTGGTTAGAAAAATTCATCTGATCTAGTTCAGACTACTGCCTACTCTCTGAAGGTGTCCTATCAAACATAATAGGGGAAATATTTCTGGTGCGTCTAGGTGGTGTGTAGCTCTTTTCTGAGTTCTCTGAAATTGTGAACATTAATTCTGATATTCTTGCATTATAAAAATCCTCTGATTCTATTTTTGCTCTCTCTCTGGAGAAAACAGAAAATAGCCAGATCTGGTTTCTCTGATATAATGTTCACATTCTAAATAAATAGAGAACACTTCATCTCTGACTTTGATAGTCTGACATCTGCAAGGTTATCAAACATACATGTTTAAAAAACATAAAAAATTCCTTGGCTTCTCTCATATATTAACTGCATAGCTAGTTAAAATGAGGAGCGAACAGAAAAAACTTACGCATTCTTTCGGTATACATATCCCCTCCCTCTCTGAGTAGATGCACTGCTACCTACTCATTACGTGGGAAAAAGGCGATCGCACACATGTATACTGTTAAGATGGCGCAAGGTAGACTGTCGTTTAAAAAGACAAAAGGAAAAAAAAAATCCAAAGCACTGCTTTTGAACTTTATCTTTTGTTTAGTGCTTCTATTTAATTCTGATTTATGAAAAAGACATGAGAATATAAATATTCATACACACGTACATGCACTCAGTACTTAGATGTACAGATTTTGAGAAAATCAAAAATGGGCACTGCCTCAAATTTGATTAACTTGTGAATTAAGTACGGTGTATACATACTCTGTCTTTTTTTTCACATCCACTATACGACCTGTATTTCAGCATTTTCATTAGAAAAGTAAAAATTTATGTCCCTTCTTTTATATAAAAAATTTAACTTCTGATAAATTTTTCAATAAACTTCTGATAAATTTTCAATAAGCCTCTGATTAATATTCAATAAATTCCTGAAAAAGAATCCAATCTGATAAATTTTCAATAAGCCTCTGATTAGTATTCAATAAATTTCTGAAAAAGAATCCAATCTGATAAATATTCAATAAGCCTCTGAATTTTTCAATAAATTTTTTAAGAAAATTCCAATCTGATGAATTTTCAATAAGCCTCTGAATTTTTCAATAACTTTTTCAAGAAAATTCCAATCTGTGAATTTTCAATAAGCCTCTGAATTTTTCAATAAATTTCTTAAGAAAATTCCAATCTGATGAATTTTCAATAAGCATCTGATTAATTTTTCAGTAAATTTTTTTAAGAAAATTCCCATCTGATGAATTTTCAATAAGCCTCTGAATTTTTCAATATATTTCTAAAGAAAATTCCAATCTGATGAATTTTCAATAAGCCTCTGATTAATTTTTCAATAAATTTCTTAAGAAAATTCCAATCTGATGATTTTCAATAAGCCTCTGAATTTTTCAATGAATTTCTCAAAAAAATTCAAATCTGATGAATTTTCAATAAACCTCTGAATTTTTCAATAAATTTTTCTAAGAAAATTCCAATCTGATGAATTTTCAATAAGCCTCTGAATTTTTCAATAAATTCTTCAAGAAAATTCCAATCTGTGAATTTTCAATAAGCCTCTGAATTTTTCAATAAATTTCTTAAGAAAATTCCAATCTGATGAATTTTCAATAAGCATCTGATTAATTTTTCAGTAAATTTTTTAAGAAAATTCCAATCTGATGAATTTTTAATATGCCTCTGAATTTTTCAATAAATTTCTTAAGAAAATTTCAATCTGATGAATTTTCAATAAGCCTCTGAATTTTTCAATAAATTTCCTAAGAAAATTCCAATCTGATGAATTTTCAATGAGCCTCTGAGTTTTTCAATAAATTTCTTAAGAAAATTCCAATCTGATGAATTTTCAATAAGCCTCTGATTAATTTTTCAATCAATTTCTTAAGAAAATTCCAATCTGATGAATTTTCAATAAGCCTCTGAATAATTTTTCAATAAATTCCTTAAGAAAATTCCAATCTGATGAATTTTCAATAAGCCTCTGAATTTTTCAATAAATTTCTTAGGAAAATTCCAATCTGAAGAATTTTCAATAAGCCTCTGAATTTTTCAATACATTTCTTAAGAAAATTCCAATCTGATGAATTTTCAATGAGCATCTCATTAATTTTTCAGTAAATTTTTTAAGAAAATTCCAATCTGATGAATTTTCAATAAGCCTCTGATTAATTTTTCAATCAATTTCTTAAGAAAATTCCAATCTGATGAATTTTCAATAAGCCTCTGAATAATTTTTCAATAAATTCCTTAAGAAAATTCCAATCTGATGAATTTTCAATAAGCCTCTGAATTTTTCAATGAATTTCTTAGGAAAATTCCAATCTGAAGAATTTTCAATAAGCCTCTGAATTTTTCAATACATTTCTTAAGAAAATTCCAATCTGATGAATTTTCAATAAGCATCTCATTAATTTTTCAGTAAATTTTTTAAGAAAATTCCAATCTGATGAATTTTCAATAAGCCTCTGATTAATTTTTCAATCAATTTCTTAAGAAAATTCCAATCTGATGAATTTTCAATAAGCCTCTGAATAATTTTTCAATAAATTCCTTAAGAAAATTCCAATCTGATGAATTTTCAATAAGCCTCTGAATTTTTCAATGAATTTCTTAGGAAAATTCCAATCTGAAGAATTTTCAATAATTGCCTCTGAATTTTTCAATACATTTCTTAAGAAAATTCCCACCCTAGATACAACCGAACTCTGTCTCCGGCTAAGCAGCTATCCTGGCAGGTTTGCTATTCTACCTTATAAGCAAAAAGAATAGCTGGCGCTCGAGGTAAGGTTTCATAAAGGGGAAAAAAACCCTATTACAAAATGAATCTGATGATGAATTTTCAATAAGCATCTGATTAATTTTTCAGTAAATTTTTTAAGAAAATTCCAATCTGATGAATTTTTAATATGCCTCTGAATAATTTTTCGATAAATTCCTTAAGAAAATTCCAATCTGATGAATTTTCAATAAGCCTCTGAATTTTTCAATAAATTTCTTAGGAAAATTCCAATCTGAAGAATTTTCAATAAGCCTCTGAATTTTTCAATACATTTCTTAAGAAAATTCCAATCTGATGAATTTTCAATAAGCATCTGATTAATTTTTCAGTAAATTTTTTAAGAAAATTCCAATCTGATGAATTTTCAATAAGCCTCTGATTAATTTTTCAATCAATTTCTTAAGAAAATTCCAATCTGATGAATTTTCAATAAGCCTCTGAATAATTTTTCAATAAATTCCTTAAGAAAATTCCAATCTGATGAATTTTCAATAAGCCTCTGAATTTTTCAATAAATTTCTTAGGAAAATTCCAATCTGAAGAATTTTCAATAAGCCTCTGAATTTTTCAATATATTTCTTAAGAAAATTCCAATCTGATGAATTTTCAATAAGCATCTGATTAATTTTTCAGTAAATTTTTTAAGAAAATTCCAATCTGATGAATTTTTAATATGCCTCTGAATTTTTCAATAAATTTCTTAAGAAAATTTCAATCTGATGAATTTTCAATAAGCCTCTGAATTTTTCAATAAATTTCCTAAGAAAATTCCAATCTGATGAATTTTCAATGAGCCTCTGAGTTTTTCAATAAATTTCTTAAGAAAATTCCAATCTGATGAATTTTCAATAAGTCTCTGATTAATTTTTCAATCAATTTCTTAAGAAAATTCCAATCTGATGAATTTTCAATAAGCCTCTGAATAATTTTTCAATAAATTCCTTAAGAAAATCCCAATCTGATGAATTTTCAATAAGCCTCTGAATTTTTCAATAAATTTTTTAAGAAAATTCCAATCTGATGAATTTTCAATAAGCCTCTGAATTTTTCAATAAATTTCTTAAGAAAATTCCAATCTGATGAATTTTCAATAAGCCTCTGAATTTTTCAATAAAATTTCATTAAGTACTTGATGCATACTCATCATATCTTTCTGTACTATTTTATAAAAATCAAAAATGCTCAACGTCTATTTCGTCTGATATGCTTCGATATTACTAATATATTCATCTACATCTGACTGAATTATTAATAAATAATCATTTTGTGTAATAATATTTCGAGCATTTGTACATAGACAAGATATTAATTTTGTTGGAAACCACTTACTTTGTTCTTTGTTGTTTGGGAGCACAGTACACGTCTGACGTGACGTCCTTACACGTCACGTCAGAATAATCTGTATTCAGCTTAAGTTTATGCAATTACGAAACAGTAATAGAATATTTATTCATCGTTCATCATCATCATTCAACAATTAATAAATGAACATAGAAAATAAGGCAATTTGATCACAATTCATTTATATAAAATTCTATTGTCTGATTTGAAAGGAGCAAAAATAATGCTTGGAGGTATACCATTGTCAGTGGCGGCTCGTGACAGTTTAAGGTGGTGAGGCACATCGGAGAAAAAAGATTCCCTGCCGTGGCGTTGCCGTGAAAAAGACTATTGCAAAACTGATGATTAGAATAATTCTTTATCGCTAGCATAATCAAGGTCATCTTTTTCGAGAAACATTTTGCTTCGTAAAATATTCACTTCTAACGATGAAGAATTATCTTACTCGAAAACTAAACATTTTAAAGGGTGCGTATGAAAAGTAATTTGAAGCCAGTTGAAGAAAATGAGCATCCTTATTGAAATTCTTCAATTTTGGACCTTGTTAAGAACATCCTCTACAAGCAAGTTGCTTTTCATCATATCATCAGATTTGAAACACCCATTAACTAGAACATTGAGAAAATTGAAGTTTATGCCACTCTGATAATGAAGTTAAATCTTCCACTTTCCCATAATTTTTTCGTTATATGTTAGCCACGCCGAATAAATTAAGAAAAATGTTGATGCCAATGAATAGAAATACTAATTTGGCACTAAGAGATGAAATAATATGAAGTGGTTACCATTAGAACAAACCGACCTAATTCTGATACCAGTAATACCGCTTCAAACGAACACCCTGTGGCCGGTACTATTATTTTAGGCTGATATATCAGTGCTAGAGCAACCATTTTTGCAGTAAAATTATTCCGTAAAGGCCTCTTGCAACGACAGAGAATTCTCGCGAGAATTTTCTGTCAAATTCACTGACCGAAAATTCTCGCGAGAATTCTCTGTCGTCTCTGTGTAATTCCACAGAGAATTCTACCGAAAGTAGTATGCAACGGCAGAGAATTTTCGGTCAGTGAATTTGACAGAAAATTCTCGCGAGAATTCTCTGTCGTTGCAAGAGGCCTTAATAAGGGAAAGATTTTGCGGCATGCAGACAAATTTTGTGAAATTCCGGAAAAAGTCACACACCGAGCAGGAATCGAACCTGCGTCTTCCACTTGCACTTGCAAGTGGAAGACGCAGGTTCGATTCCTGCTCGGTGTGTGACTTTTTCCGGAATTTCACAAAATTTGTCTGCATGCCGCAAAATCTTTCCCTAATTATTCACACAGACGATAAAATCCATTTATATATTATTCCGTAACTGACGTAAGTAATGAGATTATCTACTTCATTGCACTAATGGGACACTCTGTATATGTACATATACCTATAAACAACTAATTCTAGTGAACTCTCTTCTTCGTCAGTTGCGTAATATTCTCAAGACATTCACTCAAATCTGGAATAGATCGCTTTACTTCTTGAACTATATATGATTTATCCCCATAAGAATTACGCCAAAAACTTTGCTGATTAGCTGAAAAATCAAAAAAATCACAAATCTTTCGAGCGTTTACATCTAACTGGGGAATTCGTGACGTCCCATCGGTCCCGTTAAATACATTTCGCCTTCGGGTCTCCGATGGAAATTGAATTCAGTAATAAGATTGAAAGACATCATATTATGAACACTGAGACAAACCTAAATCTACACGAAAAACAGATAAAACTATTTTTACAAATCGAACTCAATTTGAAAACTGACCCTAGTTCATAGATTAAAGAACTAGTTCCCGAATAGTGCAGAATAATTACAGTTTGCCCTTCGCGAGAGAATATCAAGACTAGTTAGAGGCTAGCCTCAGACTAAACGTAATATTTGTCGTTTAGGGGTACGGTTTTCTCGCCTGCCGTCCGTTCCCTATGATGTAAAATGACGCGTAAAGAAAGGCAGTGTGAGGCGTGCCTCTGCCGTTTACCTAGAAATCGTGAGATACGGAAACTTAGACCCAACCGGAGACGCATTTTATTGCTAAATAATGAAGGGAAATTTCGATATAAATGCGTATGGAAGAATATAATGAAAACAATTTTAATTGATTGAATAAATAATTAATAAATATATGATATTTATACGTGTAATTTTCGACGTTTATTGGTGAGGCACTGCCTCACCTGCCTCATAGGACAAGCCGCCACTGACCATTGTAGAATGCCTGCTGACAAATGATTTTCAGTTATCGGTTCTCACATTCAGAAAAATTCGAACTATCAATAAATAATGCTCACGATTTATAACGTGACTTTCTTAATTTAATTCTTCCAAGACCTCAGTGATCAATAAACGGATTGATTCATTTCTGGTGATATTTCAGAGTTCAGAAATATTTATGATCCTTACTTTCGTTTCCCACCGCCGAAAGATAAACAAAGCGGTCGAAGGTCGAAGGTCAATGACAAAATCAGATGTTGGCGATAGGACGAGAAACCCGCCAGCGCGCAGGTCAAGTTTGGCCTTACATCGGCATTTTGTAACTCTCATGCTTATTTTCCTTATAGGCGTAACCAAGGAAGCGGTACGCCCCCTAGCGTTAACGAATGAACTAACGCAAAGACACTACATTGTTTTGTTTACAGTTTGAATTACACGTGCTTCATTTAGATTATTGTTTCATTTTTGTTCTGAGATCATGAATAACTATTGTTGTGTACCTAATTGTTCATCTTCAACTAAAAGAAATCCTGAATATAGTTTTCATACCCTTCCAAAAGTAGGAAATAAGAAAATGACTGATTTTTCACTTGAATATCTCTTCTGTTTAACCGATTTATCATCCACAATCAAATCACATTCAGAATGTACCTCACTTGAACAACCCTTAACACAAAACAGAACAAAATCTCTTTGCCAGAACAACGTGTGAAAGCATGCTCAACGTAAAAGCATTCGCAACGTAAACAAATATATGTTTGTTTTGTAGTGTGTAGAGAGTAGTTCTGATTCTCGCCAATATGGCGCTACGATCTTAATTTCAGAC
The DNA here is from genome assembly GCA_951802165.1 of Adalia decempunctata. NCBI lineage: Eukaryota > Metazoa > Arthropoda > Insecta > Coleoptera > Coccinellidae > Adalia > Adalia decempunctata. The sequence continues at coordinate 28,705,428 of OX637703.1, read as the reverse complement.
GCCTATAATCAATGTATCCTGTATATATCCTGTCTTATAATATGGGACGGGGTAAATAAGTGATCGGATATTTTTTGCCGAACGCGCAATCATTCATGTTGAATCTAATTGAGACAGGAATGATAGTGATGAAGGAATGATATAATTAAATAATCGATTAATACGAGTATTTTTTCAAATTTATTGGTGAGGCACTGCCTCGCCTGCCTCATAGGACAAGCCGCCACTGAATTTCACCTCAGAGGTGAAAATATTGTCATTATCAATCAGAAATATGAATTGAAAATATACATGACTTGACGTTAATTTAAGGGCATCAAATATTCCTAATTTTATCGATAGAAACACCCCCCTATAAAATTAATTTTTTTTTATTTAAGTTGACCCTTTCAAATGATATCGATTTCTTTGGACATAAAGGTCCTACTGATGCGAAAAAAATGTTTTTTTGGAAGATAATACTACCACCTTTTATTGAAGTAGAACAATATGAGAACATTTAACTCGAAAATGTCATAAAAAAATTCTTTAAAAAAATTTCAGTCGAAAAATTTAGTCCTCAATAGTACGAAAACTAGCGCATTCATTTTTTTAAAGAATTTTTTATGAAATTTTTGAGTTGAATGTTTTCATATTGTTCTACTTTAATGAAAGGTGGTAGTATTATCTTCCAAAAAACATTTTTTTTCACATCTCTAGGACCTGCATGTCCAGAGAAATCGATGTCATTTGAAAGGGTCAACTGAATTAAGAAAATTAATTTAAAATGGCGGCTATTTCAAAATTAGGGGGGGGGTAAACCTCCCGATGTTGGTGTTTTGTCGATACACTTAGATATATTTGATGCTCTTAAATAATCGCTAAGTCATGCCCAAACGGCCAAACACACTGTATATTTACGATTATGTATTTTATTTTGAGCAACATCTTTTCTGAGAATTGCATGCACATCAAGCAGAAAAATTCCAGAATAACAACTGGGGTACCCTGAATATGCAGAGTAACATCACCCATGAGGCTAATAAATAATTATGTATTTATTTCATAATACAATATGTATAACAAAAAAAATGGCAAAACGGGAATATTTCAATTGATTTTTCTGAACTACTGTTATTTGTTACATCTACACAAATTAGTTAACAATTGAATACTACACCCAAAACACAATAGATCGCGAATTGAATTGCATATGAAATCAAAAAACTCCACATATTCTTCGACATTTCCATTAAGGGAAACATTGTACGTGAAACGGTTTCTGACTTTGACCACCATGGCGCTGGCATTAATTTCGAATGGATCATACAGGGTAAGAACACCATAGAATTTTGTGTTTTGAAAGTTGCTTGTTTTCTGTGGTATTAACCTATCCAAACATAATAGTATTTCTCTATGACCATAATTTGTGAACAGAAGTGCCTGCACGTTTTATTCAAATTTCTTTAAACTTGAATATTTTTGAAGACTAACGTTTCTATACCAAGTTAAGGATTTTGAGAGTTTAATAGTAATATGGAACAGAAAGTGATCAAAAAGCGCAATAGGGGTATCAACAAGAAAATTGGGTTTTCTGAAGAAAAAGTGACCAGAAATATAGCTGAAAATCTGTTGTCTCGAGAAGTCGGCAAGAATAATTCAGATGCTAACACATTCAGGGACAAACTTGAAGCTGAAGAATGTGCAAACGGTACTTCTGAAATTAAGCTCATTAAAACCAAGAAACGCAAACTTGAAAAACCGAAGGAAACTAATAGGATGAAAGATACTGAAGATGATATGAACCAAAAGACAAAAAAACGGAAACAAGAAATTGCAGGCGGAGTAACCGAGAATTCTGAAGAAGCTGAGGGGACGGAAGTGAAAAAATCAGATAAATCTCTCTCTGGGCGGGCTGTGAAGCGATTGAAGCATCAGCAACTTTTGGAAAAAAAGAAGAAAGAATCTGAAATTGATGCGCAGCAAAAGGCGCTGAACTACCTATCGAAATGGAAGCATTGTAGATCAGAATGGAAATTTGAAAAGTTACGGCAGGTTTGGCTAGTCCAAAATTTATATAGCGCAAATAAATTAGATGACAAATTTTTTGGCATTTCTGTTGAATATTTCAATAATTCAAAAGGAAAGATTCATTCTCAAATCCAGAATGAGGCAGTGAAAATAATTGAAGATGGGAAAATTGAATTGGAGGATCCTGCAAAATTTCAACGTGCGAAGGATATTATCCAAAATATACATTAAAGTATGATGGGTGTATGATTACCGAGTTTTCCAGAAATGATATTGTTCATATGGATCAAGATGAGTATTGATGACAGAACTTAACCCCGAAGAACACCTTCGCTCAATCTGAAGTTAAATGAATTGATTCTTTTCTACACTACACGAACATATCAGATCGGCATGCTAAACCTCCTGATTAACCACAAGAAGTAAGCTTATTCAGAAGATCTGAAAATAGGTACGAGAACTGATTTTGAATTCTAATTATATTGGGCAAATAACACTATGATGGTATTGTGAATGTTCTTTGTATCTTGATCAATCATTTCCTTCTAGATATTCAACATCTTTGAATGAAAAGCTAGAGACTGGATTCATGAGTTGAGCGGCAGGGTCTTTAAAATGCAGAAGAGGATTATTCGAACAATGTTCAGGATTGGTGGTCGGGAATCGTGCAAGCCATACTTTAAAAATAATTTCTTGACTCTTCCATCGATTTTTATATACCATAGTGTCATTTTCATCAGGCGGAATATATCGGCTTTCCCTAAACGAGAACAGCTCACCGTCTACAAGACCCGTTCGGGTGATAACCTTCATGTGCCTTTCTCTAGGCTTACTCAGTCCCAGAATGCTCCAGGGTTGTTAGGTCTCAGGCTTTACAATAGGCTTCCTAGAGAACTGCGGAATATATCACCAGAGAAAATATTCAGTTTTAAACTAAAAAAATTTTTGTTATCGGAAGCTTACTATTCTATAGATCAGGGGTGGCCAAACTTTTGAACTCTGAGGTCTACTTCTGTTCAAAAATATTTCTTGCGGTCGACTGTAAGGTATGGAATTTACAAGAGAGAAATAAAACATTATAGCAATAACTGAATAAGTGTTTCTTATTTAAACGTTTGATATTAAATACATAATCTTCATTCTGAATTATGTTTTTGGGTACATATTTTGCACTGCTTATTCTCAACAAGTTTGTCATAGTGGAGCGTGTAAGAAGTAACTGAGATGCGCAAACAAGAATCTAAATGGGCATCAAACAGGAACGATGTTTTGTTTTAATTACATTCTTATTTGAAAATGTCGATTCGCAAAGATAGGTGGAACCAAAAAATGAAGTTGAAACTTTCAAAAATATGTCACATATCATTTTAATTACCTCTATTTCGATCACAACAGATTCGGAATCAATAAACTTGCCTATGTTAACAGTTAAGCTGTCAAGGTCAATGCTTTCACCAAAAGGGAATGTCATGAACTCATTAAACTTAGCACTTCCTCGAGAGCGGCGAAACCCTCAAATCTTCTTTCGAACTCCAGGTGCAAATCATCCAGTTGTCTAGCGAAAGTTTCAAAGTCCTTATTTGAATTGTGCATACGTTCTTCTTCCATGATTTTATAGTTTCTCAATTCACCTCGTCTTAATTGAGATGCATGTAACTGAATCTGACTTTTAAATGTTTTAATCGAAGTCATATCAATCACATTCTTGTTTTTCCCTTGAAGATTTAGGTTCAATGCATTGGGGTTTTCCGTTAAGTCACAAAGAAATGCCAACCTCATGAGCCATTCATCATCTTCAAGCTCAGGTACCTCTTCTCCTTTTGATCGGATAAAAATTTTGATTTCTGGCAATAGTTGGCGAAACCTCCTTAAAAAAGCACCACGGCTAAGCCATCTGTATGTAGCAAAAGATCAGAGTGTTCGGCCTCAGTCTTTTCAAGTAGAGCTCTAAATTGGCGCCTTTGCAAACTTCTGGCTCGAAAAGAATTAACTATTCTAAAGGAAATTTTCATAATTATATCCGAGTCAAGAATTTTAAAACACAAAACTGGTGTATGATGCAGTGATATAGTTGGTGAAACTTGGAATGTCGACAATGTCGTCATCATTTTTGCATAATGAAATATAACCAGCTCTTTTTCCAAGCATATCAGGTGCTCCATCTGTCGTAATAGCAACTAGTTTGTGAATCGGAAACTCAGTTTTTTCTATAAAATCTTTGAAACCTCTGGTCTGCCCCTTCAATGGAATCATCGTCAATAATTCTTCTCTTGCCGTCGAAACTAAACGCACGAAAATGCAGATTTCAGCAATGTCAGTCACATCAGCTGTAGACTCATCAGATGGTAGTGATAAGAAACTACATTTTTTCAAGTCTTCCTTTAGCAATTGTTCCAAATTTCCATATAAGGCTTCACTTCGTCGCATCACAGTGTTTCGTGACAGAGAAATGTCATTTATGGCTTATTTTTAAAGTGACTAAGAAACTAATAGAGCGTAATGCACTCGAAAAGATTTCATTTTCAGTTTATTCATCTCTTGGGGGCTACCAAAATCGCCTCCGCGGTCGACCGGTAGATCGCGGTCGACCTCTTGGCCATGCATGCTATAGATGAATATTTGGAAAAAAACAATGTTTAAATATTGTGAAAGTTATAATTTTTTTAACATGTCGTGATATTGTATTATATTTTCAAGAGTGTACTTACAATGTTTTTGTTATGTATTTAGGATTTAACGATTTTTACTGAATTTTATGTGTGTTTGAACTTATTTGCTGACAATATTCCTACACTGTATTGAAGGTCTAAAGGAATAAATAAAATTATTATATTGAATAAAATAAAAAGTATTTAGATAGAGAGAATTCTCACAAAGAAAAGTGTTTTTTTATACTGTTATTAAATCATTTTCGTTTGGTGTTTGGGAGTCTAGAACACATCTTCTTTCAAAATTGATTTCAATGAGTAACCCACATACAAGTATTTGTGTCTGTGGAATAAAATGTTTATTGAATGAATATTCATAATAATCATTATTCTTCATCTACAGCAGTCAGAAAATTTCTCTAATATGCTCTAGAACCCTGTATTGCTACTATTATATCCATTTGACTGCTTCATATAAGCAGGTTTACAGAAATTTTCATATTTGCTGCATATCATTACTACTCCGGCTACACATGTAATGAAAATTAGATCTCAATAAACTGGTATTCTGATGGATATTTTACCATTTCAGTAACTTCAATTATATAAATCAGATAAATTGTTTGCTAAATTCAAGTTTCCTTCCTGTTTTTGATAAATATAATTCTTATACCTTCAATACTGTGTGGACATATAATTTGTGTCAAAAGTAGATTTTTACATTCTGCACTTTGTTTGAATTGATACATACAGGATTCATGATCAGGTTTATTTTAGAAATGCATTATTCCCGATCCATCGAGATAATGATAAATATTTCTAGAATATACCTGATGTTATTTATCCTGATTGATATACTAAAACTGAAAAAAATATACAATAATAATATAGATTTTGCATTATTATTTCATCTAATCAGCATAAGTATAGAAATATTTCAGAATAGTGTTATATATTCGTTTATTGCAGAAACTCCCAAAATGGTTATTTTATTTAAGTTTTTGAGTAATACTCATTCTAAAATTATCAGTTACTAATCATTACACAAAAAACCACAGAGGAAAAATATTGACATTTTTTTCTGCTTCTGATCAAAATTTAATTCCATATCATTTCTGTTGAAACAGGAATGTTGATAATATACCTGGGTATGTTATGGTATAATTCCCAAGGAAAACACGAAAAATAATTTAAAACTTATAAACAGTTACATATACAGGCTGTTTGGAGGGTGAGTAGCCATATGTAAAATGGTGGATGGTGATGCTCTTGGCTACTTGTTGCGCCTAATAAAATAACATTTTGCCCAAAATTCAAAGTGTTATAATTTTTTTGCCATTTTTCTCATTATAATCTTGAATTTTTTTAAATTTAATGCTCGAGGTGCCTATAAAATGATTCATTTTTTTAATGTAGTCTTGTCTTAATCAGATTGAATCATAATTTCATACAAACGTCTTCAAAAAACCTGACAGAGTCGTATCAAACATCAAAATGGAAAAAAATAATGTTGTGTCCACTTTACGAAGTGAAATAAAAATAAATTTACATAGTGTGGGGTTTTAAAATAGTTTTAAAAACTTCTCTAGTTGATACTCTTTGCAATGTAGTAACATTAATAATCAGATAACTCAACAAAAAACAGTTTTGTCTTCAAGGATGCCTTGAAAGGGTGACGACAAAATTTCATTGAGCCGGTAAAAGATTTTCTCTCATTGTAACACAGCTGAAAATAGTATGCTCATTTTATAGGCACTTCGAGCATTAAATTTAAAAAAAATTCAAGATTTAAATGGGAAATTTCTAGAAAAATGGCAAAAAAATTATAACACTTTGAACTTTGGGCAAAATGTTATTTTATTAGGCGCAACAAGTAGCCAAAAGCAATGAGCATCACCTATCCACCATTTACCTATGGCTACTCATCCTCCAAACACCCTCTATAATTGTCACATCAGTTGTTGATGAATTGATTCAATCGTATATTATTTTATTCAACCAACTTCTTATAAACCCAAGGTCAGTGGAAGATTGAGAAATTTTCAATATACAATGAATTATTTCAACTCAGCCAGCTCCATCATTCACAAAAATGAAAATAATTACTACTTTCAAATTATTATTATTATCATGAAATAGCTTCTTTTAGTTGGAGGTCATTATACCTTTTATCGTCATTATCTTCTGCATCCTAAGGATCCTGGTTAGCTATTGCAAGATAATTTAATGATCTTTGGAAGCTTCCCCATAATGCATAGGAAGGATATGTAGTTTCATCTTCTACTACATATGAAAAGTTGTTGTAAGCTGTTGGACGACTGAAAACTCCTGAAGACCCTGTATATTAAATTTTATAATTTATGATAATTGTTTCTATGTTGGTTGTTGTCAGAATAAATTTGTCAAGAAAGGACGTCAGTGTATCTTTTAGACTAAAATAAAGATATTTATTGGACAAAGGCAATTTGTTCGACCAAGGCGACAACATTTGGTGACCCCGACGTGATCACGACTATGGAGAAAGATCAGAAACCCCGACGAGAAGGTGCTGGTTTGAATCGTCATCTTTCGGCAGACTACGTCTGGCCGAGTAAATTTGGAGCTAACAATATCAGAAATGCTGAATCTGAAAAAAGATCGCTGCCTGATAATCTGGTTGCTCCATCGACTTCGTCGAAGAAAACCTCAAGTTCGAAACATTATCATGTTAGCTTAGAGAAGAAAAAGTTAGCGATAATTACTGAGAAAAAGAAACAGGAATTAGAACGAAAAAAGAGACAAATTCAACAAGAAATGGAACAGAAGCGAAATGAAATTGAAGATAGCATCCGTCTTCTAGAAATGGAACATGATCTACAAAATGCCATAATAGAAGAGCAAGAAGACGAAAGAAGTGAGAATTCAAGAATATTAGATATAATTGATAGTCCTATCGAAGAAAATGAGAAGCGCAGAACAGTAACAGACTGGATCAACCAAACACCTGAAGAAACTCATGAACAGATTGAAAATAAACCAGAAAATAATGACATTAAATTACTTTGTGAGACTATCGAACGTTCTGAAATCGGTTGCACCTTCAAACGATAAAAAATCAACAAAATTCTTGGCTCGACACACAGTGGATAAAGACTTTCCATATTTCGATGGTAACCCGATAGAATGGCCTCTCTTCCACAAGCAATTCAAGAATATATGCAGTCTGTGTGAATACAGTAGTGAAGAAATCATACTCAAATTGCAGAAAAGTTTGAAAGGTGAAGCAAAAGCTGCGGTTGCAGGAATGATGTTGACTTCCGAAAACACGGATTTGGTTATGCAAACTTTAGAAATGCGCTTTGGACGACCGGAATATATTTATTTATTTAGATAATTAGGAATACAAACAGGTGACAACCACCCAACACAGTATCCACTATTTTGAAATACAAAGTATGTCAAAGTGAACAGTAAATTTTCTTACGTGTAGAAATAGGTACACAGTTAACTAATCTAATAGAACAATTTTATAGTATAACAAGAACATTTCGAAATAAAGTCATCAAAGTAAGCATAAGTTTTGGTAGAAAATGAACAACAAAAAAAGAGAAGAACACCCTATTGACATAAGTATATTTTTTTGAGTTTTTGTTTTATTGAATTTTGACTAAGATAAAAGAGGTCAATATTACCCAAAGAGTTACAACATCTCATCATCCTGCGGAGAGGAGAATTCATAGCGCTATTAGTATTACGAAAAGGAATATGAAACAAATCAGTACTTCTGAGGGAACGACAAGGAACATGGAAGGTTATGGAGGAAAGAAGGTCAGGAGAATTATAGGTATTGTTTAGGAGCTTATATATGAAAAGGACATCACTGATCCTTCTTCTATTTTCAAGAGAAATAAAACCAAATTGAGTCAAACGAAGAATATAGTTTTCGGGATTTCTAGGTGGTAGACGAAAATTGAACTTGAAAGAAATGAACTTTAAGAATCTATTCTGAATTCTCTCGAGCCTGGCGATATACACTGAGTATTTAGGATTCCAAACTACAGATGCGAAATTGAGTTTACTATAAACATAGGAATTATACAAAATGGTGAAGGTTTTCAAATTGATGAAATGTCTACTTTTTCTTGCAACGAAACCCAAGATTTTATTACAGGAATTAGCTAGTTGATCTATATGACGGTCAAAAAGGAGCTTAGAGTCAAAAATCACCCCCAAATCTTTTATGTTATCTACCCTAGACAAAACAGTATCTTCAAGATTATAAGGATAGATAATCTTATTAATATTACGCGTGAATGTGATTACCCGGCATTTATCCAAATTCAAATATAATTGGTTGTCGTCACAATAAGTACAAAGGGCATTCAATCCAGACTGCAAATCCAAGCAATCTTGTTCAGAGCTGATTTGCACTGTGTAAAGCATTCAGCAATCTTGTTTATATAGATCAGAAACAATAAAGGTCCCAAGTGGGAACCCTGGGGCACACCGGAATGCGCCTCAAAAAGATTCGAATGGTAGCCCTCCACCGAGACGAATTGGAACCTATCCGACAAGTACGACTCGAACCATCCAAGCATACTGCCACCCACACCAACCCCAGCAAGGCTCGAAATATGAATATTGATGTCTGTTTTATCAAAAGCCTTGCTGAAATCAGTGCAAACGACATCAACCTGAACACGTCGGTCAAGTGCGGACTGCAGGAACTCCACAAATGTTATCAGATTAGTCTCGACCGAACGCCCCCTGATGAAACCATGCTGTTCCGCTACAATTTTCGATGTTACCAGACTTGAAAAACATGGATAAACCAACGACTCAAACACCCTCTCGAAAATGGATAATTTACTTATTGGTCTATAATTAGTAATTAAACTCCTATCTCCCGCCTTGAAAATTGGGGTAATGGATGCAGTCTTCCATTTTGTCGGAAAGTGTGCCGACCTCAGAGACTTGTTATAAATAATCATTAATGGTTTCACAAGAGAAGAACTACAATTTTTAATGAAAGTTGACGGAATTCCATCAGGTCCGGCACCCTTCTTTTCATCGAGGCCCTCCAGTGCCTTCCGTATTTCATGAGATGAAAACTGAATATAATTAAGTTGATTTGGAAGATTAACTAGAAGGAAATTAGAATTTTGGCGGGTTGATGTGAGAGGTCGGTTTCTCTTAATATACACGCTCTTGAAATATTCAGCAAACAAATCAGACACCTCCATACCGGACGACGCTGATCTGCCCCCATAAGACATTAACTCTGGAAGACCCTGATCGCGACCCTTTCTCGATGCAAACTTGAAAAAACTCTTTGGATCATATGTAACCTGTTGTTCAATCTTTGAGATATATTTTCTATAATCAGATTCAATAGCTTTTTTAGATGCAGTACGCAAGTTTCTGAATTCAACCAAATCTTTCATATTTTTATAGATTTTCCATTTGGTATGCAATGTGTTTTTACGCTTTACTAGTTTTACTGTAGTTTTGCTGAAATAAACAGGAAAACGTTTACGAATTTTTTGTTCTGGTACATAAGATTTAATAATCGCGAAAAGCTTATCATAAAGAATATTCAAGTCGCAGTCGACGTTATCATTAGTTAATAAATTTTCCCAACCAATATCTGATATGGACTGATTAATAATATTGTAATCAGCTCTTTTGAAGTTAAAAAACGAAGAGATACTGGATGGAAGATGTCTGCATGTTTCAATTCCAAACAAGAACTCCAAAGCAGGATGATGACGACTTTCATAAACCAATGGAGATGAACAATGTTCCAAATTTCTAACTCTGTGAGAATTGCTTAATACAAGATCCAAACTTCTATTATTACAGTTTTTTACATGATTATATTGCATAAGTTCCAAATATGTACAAGCGTCAACAATATGTTCAAATTTATTTTCAACATTGAAGGCATTCAAATAGTTCTCATCATCATCAAAAATCCATGAAATCGATGGACAATTAAAATCGCCAAGGATAATGACGGGACATTCCTCAAATTTTGCCTTGTTAGAGTAAAGTTTAGAAATGAAGCTGGCGCTAGCAATCTGCTCGCCAGGTGGAAGATACACACAACAAATAAAGAGCTTAATACTACCTAGGTTAAGTACTATCCAAATGTCCTCTGCATCACTTTGAAGTTCAGCAGCTGTAGTTGGTTTAAAATTGTTTTTAACCGCAATGAAGACACCACCTCCATCGCTTTTTACAATACATGAACTCGCCCGATCTCGCCTGAAGATAGTGTAGCAGTTCAAATCAATCAATTCCGAGTCCATTATTCCATCGTTCAACCAAGATTCGGTAATACAAATTATATCGTGGTCATTGACAGTGGCGTTCACCTTGAATTCCTCCAGTTTTGTTCTAAGTCCAGTGACATTCTGGTAAAATATTGAAAGAGCCATGGGAATCAGAAAATATGTTTCATGTATACTGAACGTAATCTATATGGGTTTATAGTTTTCTTAGCTCATCGCTTGACCGAATGTGAAGAATCTTAGAAGCGTCGTTTTTGCGTAGAAGAATATTACCAGATTGGGTCCATACATACTTATACTCCCTATCCCTTGCGATCTCTCGTGCTTCCTTGAATAGAATTTTGTTGTAAATTGACAAGTGCTCATTTATGTACAGCTTCTCAGATACATTCTCAACCTTAATTCCCGATCTATCGGATCCCGAGTTCGACATTCGTTTAACCTTATAGGCAGCAAGAAAATCGTCTCTCTTGATTTTAGATATGAATCTTACGACAATATTCTCAGGTCTCCCCTGGATGCCCGTAGGAACCCGGCTGCAAAAATCCAAACAGGAGGAGTCTACCGGTAGATCAATAGCCCTCCCAATAGATGAGACAATCTCTATGATATTCTCATTTGGTTTTTCAGGTATATTCTGAATTTCGATGTTGTTTGATCTGGAGAACTGCTCCAGGTTATTCATTCTAGAGCTGAGTTCCGTGACCTGCTTTTTTAACATTTCATTTTCCCTCTCCAGTTTACCCATCTTAGTGATTAGCTCGTTGAATCTACCCAGCTTGATCTCGAAATCGCTTACTTTCCCTGAACAAAAATTTACTGACTCTCGCAGATTCCTTATCTCCAGAGTGAGTGATTGAATGGGTTCAGAAACATTATCACTGCGTCCCTCAGCGTCCGATTCATCATCTGAGACGATGGGTTTCTCAACTCGTTGAGACTGATTATCAAGGGATGGACGGCCAGCAGAAGTCGATTGCCTTTTCCGATCTCCGCCACTGGATACTTGTGCACTTTCTTGGCGGCATGTGTTACATTTCCAATCAGTACCAGGCATGTTCTTGATTGCCGATAACTGATTCTTAGTCACATCGGAGCAGGTGCCATTAGCGTGATAATGATTTCGACAAAAACTGCAAACAATACTCGGCGATCTCTTTGAGCTAACTACGTTGCAACGAAAACAATGAGACATTTTATAGTTTTAAGAACAAAATGCTTCTCGTTTAGATTTTTCGAAATATACCCGTGGTAAGATCGATAAGCACTGATTTCAGTGTGCAGTTAGCAGATTTATTGACACTATATTAACACACTTAATTTAGATTAACTATGGAGCGAACGGAACACTACCTTCACGTTCGATACACATTCGACTTTTTTTGTTGATTTTGTTGATGTAATGATATCCAACATTAAAAGTTTGCCGTACATTAGAGACATGCACCTAGAGAGACTCATTCAATTTTCAACCGAAGTCAGTAATGTAGTATCGACAATGAAGACGCTGAATACAATGGGACATCTCCAAAACCCTCAATTATTGAAAGATTTGCTGTACAAACTCCCAGACGCACTCAAATTTAAATGGGGAGAAGTTATAGTTAGTAGAAAGGGCCAAGTCAATCTTGAAGATTTCTCAAACTGGTTGAGAGAAATAGCAAATGCAGCATGCTATGTAAGCACACCTCGTATAGCAACACTTTTGAGAAATTCCCCCAGAGCAAATCATCGTTTCATGGTAAAAAGACGGAAAGAGTATTCAGTACAAAGGAATTGAAGGATGATAAATGTCATTATTGTGGGAAGAAGCACCAGGAAGAATTATGCCCACAGATGAAAATTGATAATATTGACAAAAGGTGGAGTACAGTCACTGAAAAAAAGTTATGTTTCTCTTGCCTGAGGAAAAATCATCAAAAGTTCAAATGCCGAAAGAGGAAGAAATGCCAAACGAATGGATGTGAAATGTACCATCATTATCTGCTACATAAAGAACTTAATAAACACAATTCAGAAATCTTCGAAGAGTCATCAGAAGAAAAGGTTGAAATGGTTTGTGCCATGCGTCATGATTCGAAAAAATCCTTTTGCGAATGATTCCAGTGAGGCTCTACGGTCCCGCAGGAAATATTTCCGTACTTGCCTTATATGTGACGAAGCCTCAACCGTTACCTTATTGGATTCAAAAATAGCGAAAAAACTTGGTTTGACTGGATCCAAAGAGACTCTTTGCTTACAATGGACTAATGATGAGGTTTCAACACAAGAAAATTCACTTCGTATGGATGTCCATGTTTCCAAAAAGAATGAAGACGATAAATGCTTTATCATGAAAGGAGTCCGCACGATTGAAAACTTCCAGAACAAACTGTCATCATGAATAAATGGAAAAAATATAAATACTTGGAAGGACTGCCAATTGCTGATATTAGGATTGAGAAACCCGTACTGCTGATTGGTCAGGATAATGTGAATCTGATCGTAGCCCGACAAATACGGAGTGGTCCAGAAAATATGCCTGTTGCTAGTAGATGCAAATTGGGATGGGCTATACATGGTCCTTGTAATTCGAATACGGACCATGAAACGATATTCAGAGCACACACTTTGCACATATGTGAACGAAGCAATGACGAATTGTTAGAATTGGTGAAAAGTTCATTTTCTACTGAATCTTTCGGCGTTTTGGTTACACCAAATCCCGAAACTAGAGAAAATCAAAGAGCCTTGATGATAATGAACAACACGATTCGAAAAGTTGGCGAAACATATGAAATAGGTCTTCTATGGAGGAGTGACGACGTTCAACTACCTGAAAGCAGATATAGAGCTTTGCAAAGATTGCGTTGTGTGGAAAAGAAATGTGAGAAAAATGACAAACTTGCAAAAGATTATTGTGAGAAGATAAGAGACTATGAGAAAAAGGGCTACATTCGGAAGTTGACTCCGGAGGAAGCGGAAATAGAAAGTCCACGCACCTGGTACCTTCCACATTTTCCAGTACATAATCCAAACAAACCTAATAAAATCAGACTGGTGTTCGATGCAGCCGCGAAATCCCATGGCGTTAGCTTGAATGATAACCTTATAGCTGGGCCCGATCTACTCCAATCATTAGTTGCGATATTGTGGAAGTTTCGTCAACGCCGTTATGGATTTTGTGGCGACATCAGAGAGATGTTCCATAGGGTTGGTATCAGGAGTGAAGACAGGTGTGCCCAACGATTTCTTTGGAGAAATTTGGAAAATCACCGTATTCCAGATACTTACGAAATGCTTGCATGGGCGCCCATAGTAGGGGGCAAGGGGGGGCCCGGGCCCCCCCTAGCATTGAAGGAAAGATACAAATTTATCATATGTGGATGTGGATGTCAAAGTTCCAAGATTGGCCGAAAAGCAAAAACATAGATTCAATGTCCAAAGCTCGTCACCCGAAGACTACTTCAGGGTTTCAATTTACAACCCCTACATGGACTCCATAATAACGTCTATAATGACACGGTTTGACAAAGGTAATGCTATACCATTCAAAGGTGGAATTCTTCACCCACATCTTATGAAGAAAGAGAAAAAAGATGATTTCATGAGAGAAGTGAAAAGTTTAGAAAACTTCTATAGAATACCTAATTTAGAAGCAGAAGCCAGGTTATGGTATGACGTTTGGGCAGATAAGGATTGCTCGGGAAAAACAAGTCTACACGATATATTGAAAGAAACAACTTTTTACCCAGCTGTAAAAAAAATTATCATTTTCTATATCACATTACCTCCCACAACTTGTACCGTGGGGCGTTCTTTCAGCACTCTACGTAGAGTGAAAACTTGGCTGAGGAGTACCACTGGCGAGGAACGTCTTTCAAGCTTGTGCCTGCTAAGTGTCCACAGGAAAAGAGCAAGAAGACCTGACTTTGAGGACAAAGTTATTGACTTGTTCGGCAGGAAGAAAAGAAACTTAAAATTTGCTTTTTCTGATAAATACTGAACACTATGTAGTTCTATCAATTGCGCTAAAACTATGAATTATCTTCAGTTTTTTCTTCGTTAGAATTTGTTTCAATAAAAATTTATTATAGAGCAATGTGCTTTTTCTTGACCTTGAATGCTGTGGCCTAGTATTTTAATGTAGGGAAGTTTTTCGAACATAGTTCAAACTAGAGTTTTCAAGGTGCTTAAGGTGGGCGTTCAATGTAGTGTGTTTTTATTTCAAGTTGATTTCGAAAACGGTTTCACTTTGAGAACTGAAATTTTGTGGGTGAACTCAGAAAGGATTAGGGTTCTTGTTGAAATAATTTTGATCGATTTCATTCCGACAGTTAATTTTTTTTCTTTCAAAAATAGAAGAAAATGAGCCAACCCATGCTTCTGTTTTATTTCAACAGAAAGACCCATGAAAATAGTTCAACTTCCGATTGAAAGTGAATCTACTGATAATTTCGTTCAGAAGATCAACTTGAAATACGGAATTGGCAGAAAATGGCCAAATTCAAATTTTGGCGGGAAAAAATTCCTGCTTTACCCACAAATTCAAGTATTTCATAGTTCGGCGATTTTCGGATAGAGAGCGCCATTGTACATTTCATTCATGATTAGAGAGATACTCATAGAACTTATTGTGATAATGAAAGTTCTATGGAGATATTCCTTAAAATGGACGGTGGCGCCTCTATCGGCTGATCTTTCCTACTCGGTTTAAACGTCGACCTTAAAGCCAAGTATACAAAATGTAATATGCAATATCATTACGTCTGGGCCCCCCCTTGAAAAATTTCATATGGGCGCCCATGAATGCTTGTCATGACTTTCGGCGCAACATGTTCCCCTGTGTGTGCGCAATTTGTTAAAAATTGGAATGCTGAAAGAATTGCAACGGATCCTGAAATGAAAACAGCACTAATGCATAAATTCTATGTTGACGACTACCTCGATTCGAAAGATACCGAGGAAGAAGCCCTGAACACCATTCAAGAAATCTGTAGGATACAAAAAATAGCCAATTTTGAAGTTGTGAATTGGATGACAAATTCGCCATTAATCCGCGAAAAATTATCACACGAAATGTTACTGGCAAGTTCCAAGAATATCGATGGAACTTTCCTGCACAGAGTGCTAGGCCTTTGGTGGAATCCTGACAGTGATCAATTTTCATTCAAATTGGATACACACAATTTCACATTGGATGACCAACCAACCAAAAGAAAGGTTTTAAAGGCGCTGATGTCTCTGTTCGACCCCTTAGGACTTATTGCTTGTTTCACAATCAAAGGAAAGATATTAATGCAGGACATATGGAGATCCGGAATTGGATGGGATGATTTCCTACCTGAAAAGTTATCAACTATTTGGAAGAAATGGATAGGAGACTTTGAAAAAATTACGAAAATCGAAATTCCACGGTGCTACAGCTTGATGATTCCGAAAGCAACAATCATCGAAATCCATGGCCTTTGCGACAGCAGTGAGAAAGCCTTTGCTGCAGTGGTTTATATCCGAACACTCTGTGAAGAAAAAGTGGACATCTCCCTCGTAGCGTCAAAAACACGAGTGGCTCCCTTGAAACCGTTGTCGATTCCAAGGCTAGAGTTACAAGCGGCTGTTATGTTGAGTCGATTAGTCCAGTCAATAAAACGCGAATTGGAAATATGTATTAACAGGACTTATTTCTGGTCTGATTCTAGATGCGTTCTGAATTGGATTCGTGGACAAGGAAGAAACTATAAACAATTCGTTGCCCATAGAATCGGAGAAATCTAAGAGCGGACAAAAGTGGACGAGTGGAGATGGGTTCCAACTGAACTCAACACAGCAGATGAAGCGACAAGAGATTCATTCAGAAACAAAGAAGTTATCTCTGAAAATTGGTTTTGTGGACCTGAATTCTTGAGACTACCTGAAGATTTGTGGCCCAGAGAGAAGAAAAACACCGAACCAATAGAAGAAGATCTCAAAGAATTGAAAACCACTGGAGTCTGTTTGGTAACGAAGGAGTATGAAAATGTACTTCCAGAGGTGAAAAGGTTCTCGAAGTGGCTGAGGTTGATAAGATCAACTGCCTGGATTATCAGATTCACAAAAGTTATGACGAACAAAATACGAGGAATCAATTTGATATTTCCATCAGAACTGACTGTGGCCGAAATTCAAGAGGCTGAGGTACACTGGATTCGACAGACACAACGAGAATGTTTTCTAGAAGATATTCACTGCCTAAAAAATGGAAAGCCGCTGAGTCCTCAGAGTAAACTGCATTCATTGTGTCCAGAATTCCAACATGGATTGCTAGTTCTTGGAGGAAGGACCAGTTTAGCCACCGAATTGTCAGAGAGGACGAAAAATCCCATAATCTTATCACCGAAACATGATTATGTCAAACTTCTGATCCACCACTACCATGAAAAATTTCGTCACAGAGGAGTGGAACTCGTCTTGAACGATATAAGACAAAAATTCTGGGTTATTGATGGACGAGCAGCGGTTAAATCAGTTGTTATGGAATGTCAGACTTGTAAGAATGAACGAGCTAAGCCATCACCACCTATTATGGGACAACTCCCTGCAGCCAGACTGAATCGAGAGTTGAGACCGTTCACGAATGTTGGAATGGACCATGATATAAGAATACATGTTCTTATATCATGGAATGGACTATTTTGGGCCAATTTATGTAACGGTAGGAAGGAGAAAGGAAAAGAGGTGGGGAGTGATATTTACATGCTTAGCTGTAATATACATCTCGAAATATCGCATTCTCTGAATAGCGATTCGGCAGTGATGGCCATAATGAGGATGGCAGGAAGAAGCAGGGGGAAACCTAAAACAATATTTTGCGACAACGGCACAAATTTCGTTGAAGCAGCCAAAGAACTCAAGGAGTCCCTGAAAAACTTGTAGTGGAGTGCCTGGAGCATTCAAAACCGTAAAACCTCGGATTAGAGTTATAGTGAATGAATTAATATGATCGATGTGGGATATTGTTTTTCAAACAATAAATTGCAATGTTTACCCAAAAATTTTTTGTGCACTCCATGTTTTCATTGTTTAAACCAATTATTATAAAAAATTAATGTTTGACCATATATTTTCACTTTAAACAGTAATTTTTTTTTATTTATATGTTAAATCTTACCTGAGTAGACATATAGAAACATTTTTCAAAGATACCTGTGTATAACAATAGCAGTACCTAGGGATCTCCAACAGGTAGGAAAACGTGGAGGGGAGAGCGGAGCGACAGCTGCTATGTACAATGGAATTTCCCGGCCAGATTAATTATAAATGAAACGTACTCTCTTGTGTACATTTAAAAAATAAGGTAATTAATTACGACTAATGAAAAGAAAAAAAAATTATTAGTACAAAATCTGTTTATTTAAATAAGTTACATTGTTGTCTACATCAAATATTTTCTTCTACTTCATCTATCTGTATAATAGGTGAAGCATTGGATTAGGACCCTTCAAGTCCGAAGTTCAATCCCGAGCTAGGAAAGAAATTCTCTAGTCTCGGTAGGGGCCACCATTCTCTCTGTTGGGTCAAAAATTAACAGTGCTGTGCCTAAGGTGGCGTAAGGAGACAGTAACAAAGCCTACACAAAACACAACTGCTTACTCCGAACTCGGCACAAGTTACAAGCTTCGAAGCTTGTAGTTTCTGAGGGGTTTCTCAGGAGACCTAGGAGTAATCAGGATAAACAATATATCATATCATATCAACTACAGGGTGGGGCAGAAAAACCTATCCGATTTCAAAACGTTATAAAATTAAAACCACTCAGCTTGTCAAAAAATTTTTTTTATTAACATATCGCAAATTTTATGCCATTTTTAAATTCAAGTTTTGAAAAGCACATCACTCAAATGTCGTCCTTGGGAGCGGATACACTTATTTAGGCGCTCGCGGTAGCTTTCCATGACTTTCATCGTCGTTTGGCAGTTCTCGGAGATCGCGACACAGGTTCGTACGGGTTTCAAAATCCCTTTCACTTAATTTCTGTGCAACAACCATTTTGTAGGGATGCATTTTGAGGTCCCGGTGCAAAATTCGCCGAATACTGCGGTTGGAAATCCCCAAAGCGAGCGAATGTTTTCGCGCCGAACGACGCGGGGAACGTTCAATCGCGGCTCTCACATTGGCCACGTTTTCAGGTCCTGTTGCTGTCCTGGGACGTCCAGGCGACTTCTTTTTCAATGCTGAACTCGTCTGTCTAAAATTTGACACCCACACTCTAATCGTAGCGTGATGTGGAACAGGATCATGACGCCCGAGTCCGAAATGAATTCGAAAAGCACGTTGTGTAGCAATTATCGAACCGCCGCATTCGATAAACCGCTCAATAACAAAAGCACGATGTTCACCAGACCAAGGCATGTTGACTACTGACAAATGGCATAAAACCAGCTTTCTAACGGTTTTTACCCCACTACTCTACCTGCTCTCTCTTCTGAGAAAAAGGGATTTGAAATCGGATAGGTTCTTCTGCCCCACCCTGTATTTCCGCTGCACTGTAAACATGCTACACTGCAGTATAAACCACTTTTTCTGCATCCACACGCAGCTCCACAGTACACATCCTTTTTTGCAATTACAAAATAACATTTGCTATAAATTATCCGGAGCAGGTAATTGATTCATTGTTATTGGGATGAACATGTTATTGGAATAAATCCATCCCCAATTTTCAATAATTACGTCATTTCCTAGCCATATCTGAATTTGTAGGTACACTCTTTTAAGGTGCTCAAACGCTGCATCAGTTGTTCTCAAAATTTCTGGCAAAATCAATTTTTCCTTTATTGAAAAACGCAGAAGTAGTGTCACAACCCGTAAAGGCATGTGAAAAAATAATATTTTCTTTACAATTTGGTAATGATTTTTCTGAACATTTCGATGAAAATATCTTCTGGGATATGGTTTTAGAAAATATATTTCACGATCTTTATCTACCAATGCCTTTAGTATCACTAAGACATCGATATCTTCTGAAACTATAATAACATATTTTGATTCCAAATTCATTGCCATCTCAACAATTAATTTGTCGGCATCGCTTTCCGCTTGGCATGTAAAAATATTGTTGTTAGCTAATTTAACTCTCAACATTTCTATCAAGCGAATTTCATTTTTACTATGTGTCAAAAATTTATCTTGAGCAATTTTTAAAGGCATATGTTCATCAAATTCAATATCTGCACATTTATTTTTTAATGCGCGACGATTTCGTTCGGCTGATTTAATACTATCTTTTCTATACCCATCAAATACCACGTATGTGTTACTATTATAATTATTTTTTTCAATATCTTACATTAAGGTCACATATCATTGCAAACGTTTCATTCAAATAGCGGAAGATAGATAGATGAGGTAGAAGAAAATATTTGATGTAGACATTAATGTAATTTATTTAAATAAACAGATTTTGTACTAATAATTTTTTTTCTTTTCATTAGTCGTAATTAATTACCTAATTTTTCAAATGTTCACAATAGAGTACGTTTCATTTATAATTAAACTGGCCGAGAATTTCCATTGTACATAGCAACTGTCGCTCCGCTCTCCCCTCCACGTTTTTCTACCTGTTCGAGATCCCTACTGCTATTTTTATACACAGGTATCTTTGAAAAATGTTCCTATATGTCTACTCAGGTAAGATTTAACATACCTATAAATAGAAGAAATTACTGTTTAAAGTGAAAATAAATGGTCAAACATTAATTTTTTATAATAATTTGTTTAAACAATGAAAAAATGGAATGCACAAAAAAATTTTGGGTGAACATTGCAATTTATAGTTCAAAAAACAATATCCCACATCGATCGTATTAATTCATTCACTATAACTCTAATCCGTGCTTGAATGCTCCAGGCACTCCACAATTGGACAAATCTGTAGTTATGAATTCTATGACATCAAGAGGGATCGACTTCCGATTCAACCCACCTACTGCTGCACATATGGGGGGAGTTTGGGAGAGGTTAATTGGCTCTGTAAAACGTACCATTGGGAAAGTGTTGAACAGTCAATCCCTAAGAGATGAAACTCTGCAAACATTTTTTGTGGATGCTGAAAATATGGTGAATTCTCGACCACTGACGAAGGTGTCAACAGATCCTAATGATTATGAGGCTATAACACCCAACCACTTTTTATTAGGTTCGTCTAATGGGGATGGTCCTGTTCCACCCATAAATCCAAATTCAAGTTTCTTAAGACGAGAATGGAGAAAATCAACAATGTTAGCTGATTCATACTGGGCGCGATGGGTCCGTGATTACTTACCAACATTGACCAAAAGAAGTAAATGGACAAATGATAGCAAACCAGTCAAAGTGAATGATATAGTTGTACTCGTCAACGAATTGAAACAACAATGAAAGAATAGTTACATGCTTGATAATGTGAAACATGATCAAAGTAATCGTTGGGTAAGTAATTTTTCAATATTTTCATTTTCCAGGTAGAGATGATCAATTTTCTTGTCTCGAAGGAACATTTTTTTCATTCAATTTCGAAAAATATTTTCTCCTCCAGACATATATATTCCGAAGATTCCCCCCATTTTCTTCATCAAAAATCATTTTGGATCTACTATAATAGAGTAAATTTAATAAAAAATATATATTTATCTATATGAATATTTCATTTCCAATAATCTGACTTCTTTCGATCGAGAAAAAATATTTTCAATTGAACTAATGATACATCTTGTATTCACACATAAAGCCCACACTTTTCTTGTATGTAGAGTGGCGGACAACGCACCCAGATACGAATGGAAAATGGGCCGAATAACTGCCATTCATCCAGGACCTGATGGTAGGATTCGTGTGGTTGATGTAAAGACAGCCTCATCTGAATATAGAAGACCAGTCACTAAGATTTGCAGATTGGAGCTACAGGAAAACTAGTTCCTATAGCAGGGGGGAGAATGTAAGCTGTTGGACGACTGAAAACTCCTGAAGACCCTGTATATTAAATTTTATAATTTATGATAATTGTTTCTATGTTGGTTGTTGTCAGAATAAATTTGTCAAGAAAGGACGTCAGTGTATCTTTTAGACTAAAATAAAGATATTTATTGGACAAAGGCAATTTGTTCGATCAAGGCGACAACAGTTGTGGTTTTAAAAGTGCAGTAGCCAGCTTTGGCTGCAACCTCAGTTCCTTGGTAAGTAGGTACACTACGCAATGTTCATATCTCTACATACCTGAGCACTACAGGGTGCTCCACCATAAACTGGATAAACGTACCCTATTTTGATGAGGCTTTTCTTTTGACCAGTGATAAAACAAATTTCTTGTATGAATGTTCAATTTAAAAAAAATTATAACAAATTTTGAGCATCAAATACTACTCTAGCCTGCATCTCTCTGTTCCAAGTTTATGAACATCCGAGAAGTTGGGTGATTTCTTAGAGGAAATCTTGTTCTGTACAGCTTATACGCTGAACTGGCATTTTGTTTTGACTCACCATAAATTAAAGTATATCAACAAATTCATGATTTGAATAAACGTAAAGACTTGTACAATCCACACCGCACCCTCGCCGTAACACGATCGAAGATTACTGATCATAATCGATATTCTGAGTCATGTATCATAGGAGGCAAAAAACAAGAGATGTTGATATCTACGGCGAAGCTGGCAAGGGAGCAGGTTCGGACTAGAAAATATTCTAGTTTCATTTTCTCGAAACAGGGGCATATAATTCATATAAAAACTTGTTGGTAAAATGACTTATTTTGACGAGTTCTACCGTCTTTCAAAAGAAAAACCTCACCTTCAAATACACCCTGTATAGCCGTGCAGATGACAACGAGAAAGTCATTTTTGTCCGTTTTCGAAGCATGAGCGAGTTGGAGCAAAATAACGATATCGCTCATCTTTGAAAAATTTTTCTAGGAAAACTGGACGTGTGCCAAAAAAATAAAAACGCTCCATTAATGCAAATTTATGGTAGAATCTGAAGCAGGTGCTAATTTTTGAAACGAGGAATGTTTTTTGAACCTGCAAATTTAATCTGAACTTATATCATAATTCCCAGTATTCCCACCCTGTATTTTTGAAATAGTGTTGGAATAATTGAAAGTTGACAATCATATTGTTCTACTCTGAAAATGTCATCAATATTGATCACGCCATACCAAAGTTATGAATAGAAGAAAAATCGGTCGAATCGGACAAAACACCCTGAAGACAGGGTCGGATTAAACATATGGGGGGCCCCTACGCAGTGGCAATCTTCCCCGTCTAAAACATTCAATTTTTGTCGTGCACGGAGGACCCCTAGCTGATGCGGGGCCTCTTAGCTGAAATGGGGCCCCTAGGCAGTCGCCTACACTGCCTAATGGTTAATCCGGCTCTGCCTGTAGACTCTCAATAAAGGCCTCCAACCATAAACCAAACATTGTTTCGAAACTGCCTTGACAAGTGTAAACTTCTCCTAATATCTGACGGTCTCCTCCGGAATCACCTTGTATATAAAGGTGACATATATGTATTGACGTTTGACGCTCTGACGAATGGGCTGGCAGAACTGAATTTGACCACGAATTCTTCATCAGAGAGCTCAGCTAATCGATTAAAAGACCATTTTTTGTTGGTCAAAATTAGAAAATTACAAACATTTCGGCAGAATGATCACGCTATGGTCCGAGGAAGAAGAGCGCAAAAAAAAAATACTCGAGGATTACCTCCAACTTTTGGATTAATTTAACATAGATTCAGGCCCGGATCTACGATTTTTTCTGACCGGGGCAAATATTCATGATAGCGCCCCCCCCCCCATTTGTGTAATATATGAATTCATAAAAAAAAAGAAAAATAAAATTACAAATGAATAATAAAAATGAATACTAATAATAAGGAAAATATCACAAGGAAAGAAATAAGATTTTTTTCTTCACAGCTTTACGCGGCGCGATTTTCTTTCCGCGAACGCATCTATCAGCTCCTCGAAATCTATTTCGGAAGCAGTTGGTTTTCTATTGCTAAGATCGAGAGACCATAGAGACGTTCCTGACTCATTGAAAAACGCAAATGATTTGTTATTATTTTCAATTTGCTGAAACTGTGTTCACATCTAGCAGAGTGCAGACGTGGTAGGTAATGTGAAGTATATATTCTTAAACCTATACTGACATTAGGGAAAGCTTCTTGCAGATCTTGCATGTGAAGAATTTGTAGCAGGTCTAATGAATTCGATCTTTCGTTAATTTTAGGAACCAACAGTTCTTTGAAAACCGCTGGTTCCTAACAAAAATCAACTGCATTCAATTGTCTCTCCAATATTTTTGCGCTAAAAAGGTGCCATTTTTCTGCAGATCCTCTTTTTGCATGTTTAAAAGGGCATGACCGTTGAAGAATGTGAAATTCGTATGCAGACTCTGTGCTTTTTCTGATTTCTGACAATAATCTGTCGAAAACAACCTTAATTTCCTTCGAGAATGAACCAACTAGATCTAGCGTTCTTGACTCATCCTCGCACATTTCGTAGACCTGCTTTTTCTTCTTGGAAATACGTTAATTTCTGAGAATTGGCTGCACATCCAATTTTTCTGAAGGAAGTGTAGCTACCGAGATCCTGTTTTCAATATGTTTTCTCGCATTCCTTGCAAGATCTTCACAAGACCTTGCATCAACGATAATGAACGTGGAATCATTATATCCCCTTTCTGAATTTTCACGTTGACCCTATTGATCTCTCGCAGAATATTATCCCAAATTGTTAGGTTCAGGATGAATCTAAAATCCATCACAGCATGAAGCAAATGACCAGCTTCATACTTGGATTCTGCGACTAATGAGGATTCTTTGATTTCTTCCACAGCCTTCACAACTCCCCGTAAATTATTGAGCAAGGCATTAACAGCCTGATGTTTAGCCCATCTTGTTTGGCTACTTCCTTTCGAATTTGTTTTTGTGCACTTTTTCATAATTGTCCATCGTGTGGTTGAACTAACAAAAAAGAATACAGTTTTTGTACAACACCAAATAAATTAACTGCTTCTGAACATGATGAAGCCGAATGGACACCCACTAGATTCAGAGAATGTGCTAGGCATGGAACTGATACCTACTGCCTGCAGCTAGCTCGTTCATCTGTAGAAATCTGGAATCTGGATTGGACTCGATTTTTATTGAACAACATGGGTTTCTGTGAAGATGTACAAACAACTTATGGAACAGAGATTGCAGAACAATTCAGAGATTGGGCCAAAGAAAACAAACAATTGGTTAACACTACCAATCATATTAAGTTTCTAACAAAATGCCCAGCCCTGAAGATGGCACAATATATTCCGAAACGTCGGCCATAGAGTAATTGGTTTTTCTCTCTTTAATGAACCTATTCCCAACAATCATCATATTTAAACTAGTATAAGGTCAAGAAAAAACTCTATCAATCTATAATTATTCCTGGGATAAGGACTTCGATTTTTATTGAACAACATGGGTTTCTTTGAAGATGTACAAACAACTTATGGAACAGAGATTGCAGAACAATTCAGAGATTGGGCCAAAGAAAACAAACAATTGGTTAACACTACCAGTCATATTAAGTTTCTTATAAAATGCCCAGCCCTGAAGATGGCATAATATATGCCGAAACGTCGGCCATAGAGTAATTGGTTTTTCTCTCTATAATTGACCTATTCCCAACAATCATCATATTTAAAATAGTGAAATATGGTTGGCCTCCTTGATCTCTTTAATAATGTTATTCCGAACTTTGGTGGCCATTAAATCGATAATTTCATTTTGTATAGTTTTGAACAGATAGGATGTTTATCCTTTTTTTGAGTGGTCAAGATGGCACTTCAGAGTCGGGTCAGATTTAATAATAATACTTTTTCCGATAAAATCAAAAATTAAAAAAATTTAACTTCTGGTTGTTTTTGGCGCCCCCTTGAGCTGGCGCCCAGGGCAAGCGCCCCGCTTGCCACACCCTAGATCCGGGCCTGCATAGATTCGGTGTATGTAACTACCCTACCCTGTGAATGCTGAAGTATTGAAGTAATAATAATTGCGTTTTATATTTTTTTGCCCTCGCGATAAAAGATTGTGCGCTACATATGTTAGCTGAAAAACATGTTGATTCCTGCCTTCCGACAGTAAGCCGAGAGCAATGAGCGACTGAAGTGCAAATGAGAGTTTTTTCCTGAGCCAAAACGGACTTTCGAAGTTTCCTAGTTCTGCAGTTTCGACTGAGGAATAGTGTTGAAAGGTTGAGTTATTTTGCTACTCGATTCTGTCGTTTTCACCTGTTTTTTTTGGATATAGTCAAGGTTGATTTAAGAAATTTCAGAGTTTCATTTTGTTAATACATGTATTTGTTTTTCAACGCTATATTTCAATGTAGAGGTAGACCAATTCAGAATTCAACATTTGATCCTTTGTCGTAGTCTTCATTACATTCTCAAACATATATTTTTTCCTTTAAAGATTTCATTGAAATAAGATATCATTATTTTATTAGGTCCAGTCATCTGGTGAACTTCCAAGACAACGTCGCATGTGTGTGCGCCATCGCATTGTTTTCGATTGTTTTCATTTCAGTTTTTCTTAGAAAATATCTACATTTTCGTTATTTCTCAATGCATCAAATTTCAAATAAATTTCCATACCTCTTTAATCTATAATTATTGTAAATAATACTAATTGTATTTATTTTGTTACTCAAATTTTTCTTAACGATTTCGATTTTTTGTTTTCGATTTCACTTCCTTTGAATTTCATTTTGCCCCAAATATATTGTGTTTTAATTTTTTATTGAGATAATGTGATTGAGAAATTCTATTCACACTCAAAGTCGAAAGATAGAGCTTATTACCAAATTTGAAACCGATCGAAACCATTAATGAACTTGAACCAGTCATTTGGACTGACTCGAGAGAATTTTCGACTAATTTCACAGTTGGGACCAAAATAATAAAGATCTTCTTCCAAGAAACTAGCACTGACATATCGGTGCATGTTTTGGTTAATCTCAATTTCTATCTATCTTGTGATTCCTTGCTTTAGTTTCATTTGTTTCTTTTAGGAAGGATCCAGATTTTTGTTCAAGATGACAAAAACGGTTCTGGGTAGTGGACTTGTATCAGATAATCGACAAGGTGACTTTTCCAAATTTGTTAGATTAATGTATTGAACCTCAAAAACTTCAAACTCAATTCTTTTTCTGAAATCCACATTTTTTTTTTCATTATAACTAACACATTGCCTTGAAAACCTTGATATTGATGAAATAAAATTCCCTATTTACATAAAAAATGAAGTGAGATGCCTACTTTTGTGAGTGTAACTTCATAAAGAATCGAAAGTACAGTAGGATATTTTTTTCTAGATGAGGTAGGAGATAGTGTTATACCTGCTGTTGTACCTTTTGGACATTTGTACCCAAATTGACATGATATTGGCACGATATCACAGTTGAAACAACAATGAAAGAATAGTTACATGCTTGATAATGTGAAACATGATCAAAGTAATCGTTGGGTAAGTAATTTTTCAATATTTTCATTTTCCAGGTAGAGATGATCAATTTTCTTGTCTCGAAGGAACATTTTTTTCATTCAATTTCGAAAAATATTTTCTCCTCCAGACATATATATTCCGAAGATTCCCCCCATTTTCTTCATCAAAAATCATTTTGGATCTACTATAATAGAGTAAATTTAATAAAAAAAATATATTTATCTATATGAATATTTCATTTCCAATAATCTGACTTCTTTCGATCGAGAAAAAATATTTTCAATTGAACTAATGATACATCTTGTATTCACACATAAAGCCCACACTTTTCTTGTATGTAGAGTGGCGGTCGGTAAAATTTTCTGGAAGTTTGGTACCTATATACCTACTGAATGTGGTTAACGGGTATATAGAGGACAAATAACAAACAGACTTACTTGAACAAAGCCGACGTTTCGTTCATATATTTGAACATTCTCAAGGCTACAAAATAATAAATACTCAGTCAACAACAACATATAGAAACACAAGTATATAATATTTCAAGTAATAACATAAATCTTACCAAGTTCATCAAGTCAACAACAAGAATTGAATGAAAGGAATTAGGTCGAAAATGTGCTCGTAGATCAACAGCAACAACGTCATGTAATAAAATTGGTACCTTGTTGTTGTACCCGACTCAGTGTCAATGGGGCAAACCCAATTCTATGGCTAGTTCTCTTTGGAGTTGAAAATCGCCCAGATTTTCGGATTTCTTTTTTATTTATTAAAAGTTAGATTGAATTTCTGTTGCATGCGTTTACCTACTACCGGTCATAGTAATGAAATAAGTGGATACAGGTATGATTCAAAATATTTATATTTAACCATTTGAATGCTCTCGACTATTTTTTGACGGGCCATTTGAAGAGTACCAAAATCGACCATAATTTGCATAATTTGAAGATCTGCGACTCAAAATTCAGAGGGAAGTCGGAAGAATTCCTGCTCTGAATAATTCATTTAGGAGTTTCGAAGAACGGCTTGTATAGGTACTCCATTCACAATTATAAAATCACAACTCTGGCCTTGGAAGTTTGACACATTCCACTCTGTATCGAAGTTATGACGTTTTTCAAAATATTTTTATGTTCCAAGTCAACACTATGTTGCCCTTTCTACATTCTTAGCGTATTTCTCAGAATGTGAATTTATTCGGAAAATGAATGAATTGGAAAAGATGTGACGGACGAAAATAATTAACGTTTTTATGAATTTATAGAAAGGATTCCTTTTCTAGTTATTTGCATGAAAAATACAAGAGATCACTGTTGAAATATATTATTTTTCGCCATGGAAGAAAATTGCATTGCTTTCACATGATTTTCATATGCATGCCTGTGAAGATTTAATGTTTATTATCCTCTTGAACTGAAAGTTCAAGACTTGACGACATCAATTGTTGAATCAAGAATAATGGAACATTATATCCCTCTACTGGAATCCAAATAGTTGAAGGGAGTTCTGATGCAACAGGAACTTTTTCTTGGAACATAACCTTAATAGCTAACTCAATAAAAATAAGAGTAGAAGATATACATTTCATTTATTTGATCTTATGAAAAAGGAGTAAAATATTCTGACTGTATAGTAATTCATTAGTTTAAAAAATATTCATACATTACAACCACAGTAGGTTTGTACAAATAAGATGGAACGGGTCAAACATATGCTTCACATTTATCATTCACCTGTTCTAAAATAAGACACAAACTCCTCCACATTATAGGGCCCCTACAGCATTGAAAGCTTGTGTCTCTTTTGAAAGAAGTAGCACTAGATATAATATATTCTTTCGATTAAGAGCAAATATCTACCGTTGAATGTTACATAGGTACACAAATTTCTTCAAAATGGGCTTATACGAAGTGGTTCTTTTTCTGAAACGTGAAAACGATATACAATAATCATTTTGAGACCGATGATGGCCATCCAAAACCCGTTTACTTACGAAAATCGTGCAATTTCCTTCAGCAAGTTCTTTCCTCATAATTCCTCTAAAATCCTACCTGAACCATATTTTCCAGTCGCTTTCGTGAAAAGATCGTATAAGGAAGCCTTTTTTGTCCATTTACACATTCCAAATAAATTTTGAGCACCAAAAACGATACCGAAACTAGCCAAACTTCTGGGGGACCGGAATTTCGTTTGAAATCTTTCCAAACGGCCAGATACCTAAAAAAAACTTCGTTATCAAGTGTAAAAAAGGCGATTAGTACTTACTTTTGCTTGATTCATGCTTATAAATCGATTTTTGGTCCAATTCAAATTTGCCGTTTGTACCCATCCATGTCAAAATATCTTTGATAATTTTACTTTGATGTAAACAAAGAAACTGGCAACGCCGTTTTGTCATTAAAGCTATTCTCTAATACTCGTTGCAGAATGCAATTCCAATACTCATGCGTTCGAAAACTCGCTCCTTCGTCGCTCGTTTGCGAATTTCGCATTCGTATTGGAATACTGGAATAGGAGCCCATTCTGCAACTAGTTTTAGAATATACTATTTCCATCCTTGAAAAGGAAACTCATCGATTTAAAAAAGCGAGTAACCATACCCAATTGATTTTCTACGACACAACCAATTTTCCTTTAATTCGCACCGTTGAGTCTGGTATGTAATTAAACTCGAAAAATCTTTTTTAGGTTTCCGGACCGCCGATAAAGAGATACTCGGGGGTGTGTCCCCGAATCTCGCAGTCAATTTCTATTCAATCTATATTCCACAAAAACAATTGGAACTTGGAACAAGCAGGTAGGTGACCCCATTCACACCTTATAAGAAGGAATTCTTATTTTTGAGTGGGATTTCGAAATGAAGTTAGAACTATTTTGTACGCCAAATACTCACACTCATTTATCTCCCTCAAAACTATACATGGTGAGTCAATAAGACTAACAAATATACAACTAGGAATATTTGAACGCGTGTATACGAACACTATTGATACAACATACACAAAATCGAATAAATTAATAAAATGATACAAAGCAAATGACTAAAGTGACTTGAACCGGTAATTCATGAATTCTAAACGCCCTCATCGCGAGGATTATAATAGCTATTTATGTAACAAGACACCAATTTATTGGACT
Organism: Adalia decempunctata; assembly: GCA_951802165.1. Lineage (NCBI taxonomy): Eukaryota > Metazoa > Arthropoda > Insecta > Coleoptera > Coccinellidae > Adalia > Adalia decempunctata. Next base: position 28,674,882 of record OX637703.1, on the reverse strand, counting down.
CGACTGTCACAGTCTTCTCTCGATTTTGCAATTTTCTTCGTTTCACACCACTTGCTATAGACCGCATACAAATTTTCATAAGCACTTTTAGTGGGTAGGAGAGATTCTTTGGCACTTGCGGCTAAATTACAAGCTTTCCTCTTCCGGACTCATTTTTGGGATTATCATGACGTTTGTCACAGAATTAACGGAGCTAACAACTTTGTTCAGTGAGGTTGATAAGGTCGCTGATGGTTACTAAGGTAAGATAAGCAAAAGCACACTCAATGTATTTCTTGAAATAAAACGACGAATATATTTATTGCCATTTCAGAAAATAAAATGTCTGCATTGCAGTCAAACATAAAGCTTTGTATGCAACTCGTACATAATTAGGACTTGCCCAAATTATTGGCCTCGCTCGCTTTGAGAGCTCTACCATAAACTTTGGACCATAAAGACCTAATTTATGTACTTGTTACATGAATAGCTATTTTGAACGTAGGTTTCGGATATAGGCAAAAAAATATACTTAAAACAACTTTATTTCGCTACAGTTTCGGATCAAATTCGATAATTCTTCAGGCTGCAATGAAATTCATACATGAGGAAAGTTCGAAGGCAGGTACACACAGAGACAAATCAATTAAACATTTTCCTACATTCAACATAAAGGACACCGCACTTTTCTTATTTAAAGTGTGCGACCACTTGAATTTTCTAGAAGTTTGGTATGTGTACCCGACTCAGTAACCAAAAATGTCAATGGGTTAGTTTTCTAAATACGGGGTGTTAAATTCGAAAATTGCCCAGATTTTCGGATTTATTTTTTATCCATTAAAAGTTACATTCGATTTCTGTTGCATGCAGACGTTTACTACATGTTCTAGTAATGAAATTAGTGGATATGTATTTATAATTACAAGGTGATTCCCGATTGTATGACAGTATTTTTTGCCAAAATTCACTTTTTCTACTATGACGTCAGGGAGGCATATTTTTGAAACGTTCTCTTCGATATAGTATTTTGACGAGACAATATTGCACAGTATACATTTTTATACAGGGTGTTTCACAGAGAGAACCACTACGATGTGTCATCGGCAAACAAGGAGGTTAAGACTGAATATTCCTGATGTGATTTATTAATGTTCATGTCGTTCATATAGATAATGAAGAGCACAGGGCCCAATATGGATCCCTGTGGTACACCCCAGTGAACCATCCGTGATCCCGACATGACATTATTCCACTCAACCTGTTGCGTTCGTCCTTCCAGGTATGATCTCATTAGATGGAGTGCCTGAGTGCCGAGTCCATAATACTCCAGTTTATTTATCAGAGTCTCATGGTGGATGCAGTCGAACGCCTTTGAGAGGTCCCTGGAGAGTATTTCAGCTACGTGCCCTTCATCGTCGGATTTTATAATTTCATTTATTATTTCTGTTAGGGCCGTTACGGTAGACTTTTTCCGTCGGAAGCCGTGTTGGTGGTTGCCCAGGATCATATTCTCCTCAAAGTAATCATTCAGTCTGCTTTTCATTATTTCCTCCAAAATCTTCGATAGTGTAGGAAGTATCGATATTGGTCGAAAGTTCACAGGATCAGTCGAGTCTCCTTTTTTATAAATGGGTATGACTCTAGCTGTTTTCAACTGACTAGGGAAAACTCCCTCCTGTAAACATTTATCCATGATTATACTTAACGGGGCGATGATAACCTCTTGAATTGATTTAAGGAATTTTGTTGATATTCCATAAATATCTCTTGTATTCTTGCTCTTCATGTTCGATATTATATTTATTATTTCAAATTCTGAGGTTGGACTGAATACAAGGTTAGATCTTGTTTGAGGTAGATTCTGCTGCAGAAATTGCATGGCTCTGTTACCCACGATTGGTTGGACTAAGTCACTGTTGATGGTCTGCCCAATGGTTGAAAAATAATCATTGAAGGTATCAGCACTTATTATAGATTTAGACATTTGTTTTGTATTTTTAGTCTCTTTATTGATTATTGACCACACTTGTTTAGTTTTATTTTCTGATTTCTGTATTTTTTCTTCATTAATTCTTTTCTTTTCTGCATCGATAGTTTTTCCGAGTTTTTCTTTGTATTTTTTATAACAATTGAAGACTTCTGTGTTATGTGTGACACTGAAGATAATGCTAAGTATCTCCAGTGTGTTCTTTAGTTCATTTATTGGTCTGCTGTTTTTTAGTTCACTCTTCACATTCGAGTGCGTTATTTTTTTTTTTCTTTTTCAGGGAAAAGCAAGTTGAAGAGACAAAGAAATTTGTCAAAAAATAACGTGAAAGACTGGTTGGCTGATTTGGTGGCCAACATACTCCTCCAGTTTATGAGGCTGAGTTCGGATTTCATTTTATGGATGGCCTTACTAGTTATGGGTCTGTATTTAATTTTCTGATTATTGTGAACATTTTGTTTTGTTACAGATGGAAATTCTATTATTTGCCCATAATGATCAGCAAGGTGTAGATTTATAGTTCGGGAGCTCGTCACTTCGAAGTTACAGAAGAAGTTGTCTATACAAGTTGCAGTGAGTGGAGTTACCCTAGAAGGCTCATTCATGATTTGTTTTAAGTTATATGTTTCAAAGAAACTCTGTATCATACTTTTCTCTTTGGTAGCTGCCAGTATATTGACATTAAAATCACCTGCAACTATTATTTTGTGGTTTCTGTATTTTTTTAAGTTTGAAATTATGTCCAACAATTCTTCAAGTTTTTGAGTGAAAGTAAGTAGTTCAGCCTTTTGTGATCTATATGTACATATAACTATAAGTTTTTCACTCTGTATGTAGATTCCTGACATTTCTGCAGTGATATCTTCTTGTAGTTGTTCAAGTGAGGCGATTTCCTGGAAGCTTATATGTCGATTAACTAATATTAATGATCCACCGTGTTTCTGCTTGGAACGACAAAAGCTATGGGCCAAAATGTAGTTATCCAATCTCAGTTTTGTCAGAAGTTCTTTTTCCTTGCTGGTAATCCAGTGTTCGGTGAGACATATTACACTTGGATTCAATTCATTCAAGCACATGTTCAATCTCTCGACTTTATTTTTTATTGATTGGATATTGATGTTTAATATCGTCAGTTTTTTTTCAATTGAGTGTGATGTTATTTTTTTGCATGTAATGTTGGTGAGGCTATGAGCTGAAAATTTTGTTTAGCTTTTTCTTCCCTCATTTTGTCCAATGTAAAATTGTACCTCGCGAATGCCACTCCACTGGGCCAAAACTTGCTGTCGTATACTTTTTCCTTGAAGTTCATTGGCAATCCTAGTTGGAAACATTTGTTGTCTTGTATTGTATGGTACGTATCTATTTTTTTAATAATGATTTCTTCATTAGTGTTCATGTCTAGTTTTTTTGCAATATACTTTTGTATAATTTCCTCGGTCACTATATCCTTCACTCGAGATATGAACATCCAAATTTTCCCATCTTTTTTTTCTCTCCCTTGAAAACCACCATTACTATCGTTTTCCTCCATAGACGTTCCAATGGAGGTTTGTTTCTTGGGAACAATTTTTTTATGTCTTTTTGGTACAACTAAGCTATATTCAGTTTCTGCTTCATCTTTCCCGCTATGCTGGTGATGGACTTCTTTCCTGGTATTTGTGGGCAGCGTGTTTGGTCCTTTAGGTGACTTTATATCTTGGAGGGATATAATTCTATCCATGATATTGTGTTGATGTTCTTTCATTGATTTCAGCATTTTTGTTCCTGTTTTGGAAGCGTCTTTTTTTTCTTCTTCTTTTGAATGCTGGGTGTCATTCTCTTGCTGGTTCGATTTAGGTTGGTCTTGGTTTCCTGGATATGTTCTTGTCACAACACTAGAGTATGAAGGTGTAACAGCCAGCTTGGTTACTTCCTTTCCCTTGTCATGAACCAAGCTACCTATCATAGCTCTGATACTCTCAATTTCTTTCGCAACGTTATTGAAGCTCTTTTCCCCATCTTTTGCTTTAGCATACTTGTTAAATTTCTCTGCTTCACCTTGTTTTAGTTGTTTAATTTCCTCTGATAATAATTTTACTTCGCATTTAAGTGCGATGTTCTCACTTGTAAGTGTGCCCATATTGTTTTTGTCCACTTCCAGTTTTTTTTGAAGAATCGAATTTGTTTGACTTAGGTTTGTATTATTTGTCATCAATTTTTTGTTTTCTTTTTGTAGTTTATCTATCATTGTCTTTGATTTTTCTTCAATTTCTAGTTTTTCCTGTTTATAGGTCTCCTTTTCTCTTTTGACTAAGTTAATCCTTTCTTGCAGTTTTGAATTCTCTATTTGTAATTGCTGTATTATATCATCTTCATCTTTATCCTCAGATTTATTAGTAGTGTACACTGCTATTTGTTCTTGCAGGATATAGTTCTCCTGTTTTAACTTCCTCATATTGTCCATTGTCTTGGAGTGGTCTTTTATGCAGTCATTGCACATAATTTTTAGTTTGCGTTCTTTTAGGGGTAAGCATCTCTCCTCAGTCGCTGTGAACGTTGTACATCCAGTACAATTTATCACTCCGCAGTTATCACACGTGAAGTGAGTTTTATTGTCGCCTTTTGATTTGCAAGCGACACAATTCATTTTCATCTCGACACAATACGAGGTTCTATCCACGGATGTTCCCGCGCCGATACGCCACTGGCCCGTGTTGATCAAGATCACACGGCCGGCTTATCGCGGCACACGTGTTTTAGTTTCCGAATTTCCTTGCGTAATTTGGTAGTTTATTCCATGGGCGCCCATATGAAATTTTTCAAGGGGGGGCCCAGACGTAATGATATTGCATATTACATTTTGTATACTTGGCTTTAAGGTCGACGTTTAAACCGAGTAGGAAAGATCAGCCGATAGAGGCGCCACCGTCCATTTTAAGGAATATCTCCATAGAACTTTCATTATCACAATAAGTTCTATGAGTATCTCTCTAATCATGAATGAAATGTACAATGGCGCTCTCTATCCGAAAATCGCCGAACTATGAAATACTTGAATTTGTGGGTAAAGCAGGAATTTTTTCCCGCCAAAATTTGAATTTGGCCATTTTCTGCCAATTCCGTATTTCAAGTTGATCTTCTGAACGAAATTATCAGTAGATTCACTTTCAATCGGAAGTTGAACTATTTTCATGGGTCTTTCTGTTGAAATAAAACAGAAGCATGGGTTGGCTCATTTTCTTCTATTTTTGAAAGAAAAAAAATTAACTGTCGGAATGAAATCGATCAAAATTATTTCAACAAGAACCCTAATCCTTTCTGAGTTCACCCACAAAATTTCAGTTCTCAAAGTGAAACCGTTTTCGAAATCAACTTGAAATAAAAACACACTACATTGAACGCCCACCTTAAGCACCTTGAAAACTCTAGTTTGAACTATGTTCGAAAAACTTCCCTACATTAAAATACTAGGCCACAGCATTCAAGGTCAAGAAAAAGCACATTGCTCTATAATAAATTTTTATTGAAACAAATTCTAACGAAGAAAAAACTGAAGATAATTCATAGTTTTAGCGCAATTGATAGAACTACATAGTGTTCAGTATTTATCAGAAAAAGCAAATTTTAAGTTTCTTTTCTTCCTGCCGAACAAGTCAATAACTTTGTCCTCAAAGTCAGGTCTTCTTGCTCTTTTCCTGTGGACACTTAGCAGGCACAAGCTTGAAAGACGTTCCTCGCCAGTGGTACTCCTCAGCCAAGTTTTCACTCTACGTAGAGTGCTGAAAGAACGCCCCACGGTACAAGTTGTGGGAGGTAATGTGATATAGAAAATGATAATTTTTTTTACAGCTGGGTAAAAAGTTGTTTCTTTCAATATATCGTGTAGACTTGTTTTTCCCGAGCAATCCTTATCTGCCCAAACGTCATACCATAACCTGGCTTCTGCTTCTAAATTAGGTATTCTATAGAAGTTTTCTAAACTTTTCACTTCTCTCATGAAATCATCTTTTTTCTCTTTCTTCATAAGATGTGGGTGAAGAATTCCACCTTTGAATGGTATAGCATTACCTTTGTCAAACCGTGTCATTATAGACGTTATTATGGAGTCCATGTAGGGGTTGTAAATTGAAACCCTGAAGTAGTCTTCGGGTGACGAGCTTTGGACATTGAATCTATGTTTTTGCTTTTCGGCCAATCTTGGAACTTTGACATCCACATCCACATATGATAAATTTGTATCTTTCCTTCAATGCTAGGGGGGGCCCGGGCCCCCCCTTGCCCCCTACTATGGGCGCCCATGGTTTATTCACTAATTTATGTTTATTTATTAGTTTAATGTTCGAACAAAATAATGTTCACAAACTAGAGGTATTGAACTCTCTGCTGGTATAAATTTCGTTTTTTAAATTTCACCAGTTTCACTGTAATCTCGGTTTTAATTCCGCACACCATTTCACACTTGTATGCATACTTCTTCATATTATTCATTCACACATATCTACTATGAGCTCAATGCCAATAGTTTCATCAAAAGTTAACCAAAATATCACTGTCAAAAATTATCTGGTTTTCACTGAATTCAGAGTAATTATCTTCAATTCAATTTAAAATGATATACATACAGGGTGTCCCACTAGTGCTGCAGCGGACGATATACGCGTAACGGTCTGAGTTTGGCAAAATTTTTTGATGCAGACTTGATACACTCCAAGAAGAGCACAACCTAAAAATATTTTCCTATACCCGATGTTTTCATGAACCGAATCAACCGGAGGTGATCGTGGGCTGCTTCGTAGGCTTTCGGGTTTCTTCGAATTTACGGCGGATGTTTCCTGATGACAGCGGTAGATTTTTGACCAAGAATTTTCGTCGGTTCCTTGGGTTCCTCTTGCTCACAGATCAAGCGAAAGTTAAAAGAGATGAACTTTTTGGGTTCTCGCGACGGACTTTGAATCAAAGACTCCTCGTTTGTGTATTTTGTCCAATAGGCGAAACCAAAGAAGCAGTACGCCCCCTATCGTTAATGACGTTAACGTTTTCTATTACATATTTCGGATTATTTGAGAATTCATTATCAAGTTTTCTGATATGATATTTCGATACGTTTTTACTAACACCTGTACAAAAGCTCTGGGGTGTATATTTTTTTGTGCATCATTATATGAAATTTATTCGAGAGAATATTTAAAATCTTTACTTTTTGAAATAAAGAACTATATTTGAAGTTGTATTTTTCATTCATTATCAAGGAAATACGAGTCCATTCAAAGCACATTTCATTCCAAATTTGAGGAACAAAAGAGAATATGACAGTGATGAAATCATCTAGCTATTCACCAGTAAATTTATTGGAATATAAAGAAATTTAAATAGCGTAACAAATATGTAATCATATAAATCAATCCACTTTTGTATTGAAATACTTAGTACAATTTTATGTATTTTATATCTAAATTCAGTATAGAAGCAGAAATATATCAAATAAGCTGAACACATCTCTGAGTACCGACAAAAGCTGTGGACTGTTCGCCAAACTATTGCAAAGATGGGAATACCACAAGAAAAACTACTTGGTCCAATTGTATTTATTTTATATCTAAATTCAGACAGAGAAATTCAACTAATTTCAGACAAAGAAATTCAACATATGACCATATGACCATATTCATCAGCTATCGGTTGCAGCTTTTTGAGCATCTTTGGGTTGGTACCAATGTGTTATCAATGTCATTGTTTAATGTCAAACGTCATTACTCATTATTTATATTTACAATTTTTGAAGTTTTGAACGTGCTATTTATTTTGAATTTTTGGTAAAAATGAATTTTAAAAAGGTGTAGGTATATTTTGAGTACATCCAGCATGTCAAGGAGTACAGTAATCCTCAATTGGGTTCATGATTTGTATTTCAGCAACCCCAATATTGTTGGAAGTGGCTGGAAATGTTGTGTGGAGCACTGACAAAGCCGTAGCTCGGCCAAAGATTCCAAATTAAAATTCCATAGGTTTCCAAAGGATAAAGCACTTGCTACAAAATGGTTACATTCTCTATCCGAGTACACGAATTATATTAGATGCCACAGAAGTAAGAATCCAAACACCATCTGATTACAATAATCAAAGCCAGACATATTCGCATTATAAATCCACAAATACTGGAAAAGGATTAATTGCCATATGTCCCAATGGTTTTGTGTCATTTGTGTCTGAAATATATCCAGGTAGAATCAGTGACAAGGACTCAGTTTATTCAAAAACTGGAACCTGGTGATTCTGTGATGGCAAACAGAGGTTTCACCATTGTTGATGAACTTCGGCAGGTGGACTGTGATCTCAATATACCACCATTTGTTCTCAAAAATAATAATCAAATGAGTTGGAAGAACAAGTCACCAAAGACATTGCTAGTGAGTATATGCCCAACTAGAAAAATAGTATATACATTTTAATACGTTCCTGCTACTCAACTTTTTTATATCTTAATTTTTGTAGGTCTCAGAATTCATGTCGAGAGGAAAATTGGTGAAGTGAAAATTTTCAATATGCTGAAATCTACGATTCCCATCAGTACCATGGACCAACTGAATAAGATATGGACAGTTGGTAGTTTGATTCCCAATTTCTCTAAAGCACCCCTTCTAGATCGAAGAAGTATATAAGTAATATAAAAGTATTTAATTTCAATAATTGTTTTCATTTCTAAATGTCCCTTCCCTATGAATGTGCAGATAATGTTGATATACAGTCCACTTATAATGAACTCGCATATAATGGAAACTCCCATGTAATGAACCAATTTCCAAGTCCCGAATTAAAACAATGTAAAATCCTCGGACAAGATGGACTCGTTTTTGATGAAATCTCGCCTGTAGTAGACTGAAAAAGTCTATCACGAGCAAGTTTTTGTGGAGATCCACTGTCACGAAGGTTTGTGATGCTGCAGCAGCAAACAACACTATTTTGATGATTTCAAGTGTCGATAACAACATTGCGGCAAGGAAAGAATTATCTGACAGAAGTCATATAAAAAACCTCTGTCCAAAGTAAACTAACAGACTTCCTTCCAAAACACTAGTTCAGTATTGAGTATGTATAAAAAACCACAGATACTTCCATCATACATATATATTAACAGGTACATATATAATCAAAAGGTAGTACCGATTCAAATCCCAAAAATAACATTATTTTTTCAGATCCTTGGAGCTTTCCACCCACGGATACCTGAAAATAATGGGAATGTGTTTTTTTGAGATGAATTTCTCCATGTCTTTTCTCTTCCAAAAATTCAAAATAAATAGCACGTTCAAAAATTGTAAATATAAATAATGAGTAATGACGTTTGACATTAAACAATGACATTGATAACACATTGTTACCAACCCAAAGATGCTCAAAAAGCTGCAACCGATAGCTGATGAATATGGTCAATTGACAGAGTGCCAAGTCTTGTTGGTCTGTGCTCGAACCGTGCTCTGCAGCACGGTTCGATCTCTGGTTCATGGTTCTATCTCTTTTTATTCTACAATCTCCCGCCATCGGCCTTAAATAAATTTGTTTTGTAACTTCAAAAATTTTTGTGTTTATTATTTGTTTAAGATTAAAATAAATTAGAGTTTTTGAAATTGTTGAGTGTTCGCCTTCTATTAAATTAATTAAGTGATTATGTCGGAATCTCTGAATTAACTTCCTTTAATAATAAATGGAATGTTTCTCTGGTCATTCGAAAATGTAGGAAAAAATCATGGTCCAAATATCTATCAATCCAATTTTCAAAATAATCGGTAATCCTCGTGTGCTTCTCTTTAAATAAGGTTTTTACGGCCATATAAGAGATATTCGCACTTGTAATATCTGTCAATAATAACATTTTTTTAATATTCGATGAATCGGCATCATCCAATTCATCTAATAATAGGAGTGCTGCAACTGCCTTGCGTTTAAGCATATTTCAATTATTTAATTAACAATAATATAACGAGACTGTATCGAATTCGAATAGTGTTATGAGCAAATTGTCAATTTGAATAGACGAGTCCCTTCATGCTGGCCAACTGTTTAAAATTGCCTGAAAATCACTTCCCTTTTTTTCGCAATGATTCAACTCTTACCTGAAAGCTTTAATCCTAATGAGTGTATCCTGAAAATATTAGATGTCACGAAGGTCTTCATCAAAAGCTATAAATTTTTGTTTTCTTAGGGTTTCATCAATGGAAAATAAATATCCCCAACAAAATGTTTGAATGGAGAATTTAAATTTTTCGAATCAAATTAGGATTTCGCTTGAGTTTGTTTTTTATAATAACTTTTCTGATGAGAGATGTTTCTATTAACAGTGTAAAAATGATTCAAGATACTGCAGAAATATCAAATCCAAATTTCATTAATTTCCGAAGAAGGAGCACTCGTATAAAGACCTGTTGCAAGATGTAAAACTGATTATTATAGGTGTTTTCTTTGGATTCGTAGAGATCATAGGAAGACTTTCAGTGAATTAATGTATTATTAACCCTGTATTGTGGAGTTTATTAAATATAGGTGCATAATTGGGTTTTCGCTTTTAATTGGATAGAAATTCTACAAGGAATTAGGGAAATAAATGATTGTTTTTAATGTTCTTTATTTGCATGGAAACTTACTACAGAATAACAACCCAATAGTATTTACAACTGCCATAGACTATGATCTGGATGTGAATAAGTTCTGATGCCGCATGAGAAATTAGGATCATTGTACTGGAAAATCATTATAATGAAGTATCACTTTGAAATCATAGTATATTCTAAATATGTAAAGTGGTAAATTCATCAATTCAACATCAGAACATGGCCAGTGTATACCACATCTCAAAATAATGAATACAGACAATATATTTACTAAAAATATTGTTCGCAGTTGATTGAGAAACTCCCTTAAAAATGGCTACTTCACAAACAGTTTCAGTTTTATTAATACTAGAACTAATCTCTCTGGAGCAATTTATTTATGGATTTTTCAATCTGGATATAAATCTGAAATTAACTCGACATAATCATCCATGTGAAGGGAACAAACACATATATTCTTTGCAGCAAGGTTCCCATCCATAGTTTGTCTATCCATGCTTTTCTCCAGTCCAATTTATGCAATATGCCAAAGGCATTAGTGATATTCGGTGTTGAGGCATCTTTCTCAGGAAATTTATCAAAATGAACAGCCGTGTTTTTACTTTTCCTTGAAGAGCAATTGAGAACAGTTTTTTCCAGTACTAGTACTTTGCTTACATTGTTATATAATCATCTACTGGCCCAAAATTCAAATATATCATGAGGATTGAAACATAAAAATCTTTTCGTGCAGATACCTACTTCACCTTTTCTGATTTCCATCTTACAGAAAGATGAAGTCACAGCTCAGTACCTCGAATTACGAGGATCATATCCCTCAAGAATACCTGAAACAGCCATTGATTTAGAATAGATATTCTAATTTCTAAGTCAATGAAAACAGCTTAGGAGCAAGTAAAAATATAAACAAGTCGTTTTCTAGGTTGGAAAGTCATAGATTGCCATTAATGAAAACATAAGACAACAAAAATTTATAGCTTTTGATGAAGACCTTCGTGACATCTAATATTTTCAGGATACACTCATTGGGATTAAAGCTTTCAGGTAAGAGTTGAATCATTGCGAAAAAAAGGGAAGTGATTTTCAGGTATTTTTAAACAGTTGGCCAGCATGAAGGGACTCGTCTGTTGAACTTGAAACTTGACAGCTCGCCGATCAACCAACCGTTTCGTTAAGGAAGAATTCGAATGGGTCGGAACCAACCGGAGGTCCGACGTCATCGTCTATGAACCGACCGGTCAACCATGAACCAACCGCAAAAGCCATTCGAAATCGCTTTAATTGACGTAACCGCTGTGAAAACGTTGGTTTGTTAGTTTGTTTGTTTGGTACCTTGGTTGATTTACGGACCACACCACAGAACATCTCTTGGTAGGGTTTTGGTAGATTTCTATGTCAAGTCTGGTAGATTCACCTTACGTCAACCTGGTCACGCTGCCACGAGATTTCATTTCGTTTCTGTCCCGCTCTCCGGTGTTCGTGAAGTTTTTTAAATATTATTTGAATTTTGAGTATTCAGTAGGTATCATCTATTTCTATATAATTTTTATTGGTAAGTGTTTTTTTACAATTATATTTAATATTTATACATATACTAGCTGGCCCGGCGAACTCTGTTCCGCCTAAATGATACTTACGGTGGATTTCACAAATCGTAATCACCGGTAATCGGAGATCAACAGCTAGGTTCTCTGATTTTTGAACTGTCAAATGTTTCGATGGATATGAGCTGTCACAGAGAACAGATACATAAAAATAATATGTCAATTACAAATTATAGCAATTTTGGATTTAGTGATTTCCGCAAATATATTTATTACTCAAACAGAAATTCAAAAACATTTCAAAAATTATGAGAAAAGATGAAAATGGATACATCACGATTGAAACTGATCGCCAAAATCGTATATACTTGACATTTCGATAAAAATTCACTGTGATATTCACGCGCTTCTGGATCTGTTAATAGCCCTTCATGGTACTATAAGTAGAATGTCAGGAATATAAACACACATTATTGCTTGACAAAATTATCTACCATTAACACGCCACGTTCCCCAGAATAAATTCAAATATTTGAAAAAACTGATAAAAATCAGTCATAATTTGTGAATAGCGCCACCTGAAGTGGAAAGAACGAAACATTGCTAATATAATTAAGGAAAGAAATAACGGCATGCAGACAATTGAATATTTTTTGAAATTCCGGAAAAAGTCACACACCGTGCAGGAATCGAACCTACGTCTCCCTACTTTCCGGGCATGGGGCCTTGACCACTGGGCTAACGATGCATATGATACTTTTCCCGGAATTCAATATCCTGAGGTTCACCTCATATGTTGGTGAGAGGGGGGGTCCTAGTTGGGGAGCAATGATTCACCATCATTGGTCAGGGGATTCCACTTATCCTTCACTCCACGTCATCGAATTTTTCGATTTCAGTTTTAAGATCGGATTTCGGATTCCGACCAATGATGTTATTTTAATAAGCCGAGAATAATACATGAGAATAGTTTAACGTCTGTAAATATAATTAAGGAAAGAAATAACGGCATGCAGACAATTGAATATTTTTTGAACTTTTTCCGGAATTTCAAAAAATATTCAATTGTCTGCATGCCGTTATTTCTTTCCTTAATTATATTTACAGACGTTAAACTATTCTCATTGCTAATATAATTAATTTGGTCACAACAAAATCTAATCAGTGCCTACACCATTATTCTAGACATCCTACTCCACGATTACGTTATTTTGAATAAATAAAACTATAAAAATAACTAATAATCAGTCATAATGTGTGAACAGCGCCATCTGAAGTGGTACGAAATCTAATCATTGTAGACATCTGTACTACTGTACTCCTACGCTAAGCCTTTTTGGTGTTGGCCAACAGCGCAGAGTTGTAGGCAACTCAAATTACACACGATTACAGTGACTATAGTGGTAATATAGTCACTGTACACGCCATCTAACGGAGAGAATATTAAATCAAGTACCTAGGAATAAGTGGTAGCGTAACTGTAACTGTAGCGACACCTAGTGGTCTCGCTCAAAAGGAGGAAAATCATTTCCTGTATAAGTGAAATTTTATCGATTTTTTCGAAGTTTTATTGTATTTTATAATAACCAGACCGTAGACGAATCCATATATGAAGTTTCATAACAAACACCTTATCCGATGTCTAGTTATAAATGGTGTAACCAACATCTTTCTTTTATATATCTTTTATATATATATATATATAATTTTGAATATACATAGTCGCTAAATCTTGAATTATATATATAATATATATAAATATATAATATATATACATATATAGATATCATGTTGTTTATCCTTCAACGAAACCTTATGGCCAGTGAGTTTTGAGTTTTGACTAGGGCCATTTGGTTTTGAGAACACGCTCATCTCTTGACAGTACTTGATTTTTATTTTGTGGTTGGTCAGATGTCTAGACATTTCAAAAATCAGAATTCAGATGTTCTGTGGAATTCAGATTTAGAATTTTAGATGTGAATTCATGATTCATTATTTTGTGTAGCAAGACTAGAAAGGACAATGGACGAAGATAATAGCTTATACATTTATAATTTGCCATACCTGGAGCTGAAAGCTTGTTGCAATGTTTTGGACGAAAACAACTTGTGGGAAGAATTATGTTTACATATGGGTTATGATAGGAACACAATTCAGGTAATTCTATATAAATAAGTGGTGAAATAAATAAATAGAAGCAATTCATTTTAGGAAGTCAAAAGAGAGATAAATTGTGGAAAATCGCCATCCGAAAAACTTCTTGCTCTCTGGGGAAATCTGAATCACACTGTTCTAGAGCTTTTTGTCTTATTAGACCGCATGAAAAACCATAAGGCTATGCATATTTTGAAGAAATTCATCAGTGCAAATTATCTAATTCACTTTCAATTGAAAGATTCTGAGCACCAAGAAGAAAAACATTCTGAGGATGATGGAAGTGAGAAAATATTAAATGTTCCCAAACCGTGTGGTATTCTTGCTAGTAAAGAAGATAACGAGAGCAGTCCTCAAGTTGATGCCATGCCCAATCCCGCCAATTTGATTCCCCAGGTAAGTTGTTAACTGTAAGATAGTATTTTCCGTTATCCATGCTTCAAGCTCCTTCATACATTTCTCAAAACCTTCATTATACCTTATAGATTTGATACTGAAGTAAAATACCTTAAACAAATTCAAAAACGAATAACAAAATAGTTGAGTTCATTTCCTGAAAGGTACAGGGTGGCCAGATTTCGATGTTATAGTACTACAACTCCTATACTATAAGAGATAGAGTGAAAGTAATATACATGTCATGTCCTCTTTTTTCGAGAAACATAAATTGCAATACGAGGCAAAATTATTGAATTTTCGAAAAATCCTTCATTTGTTTTTTTATTATGGATAGCATAATATGATACGTTTCGCGGACCTCTGAAACTGGCCATTTTCTCATAGAAGTCCTTATATCTTCGTAACCATGACAACTACGTAAAAATGTTTCAGATAAAAAAATGTGTAAAATTCAAGAAGGAATCCATTTCTGGTTAGAAAAATAGGTGGTTCCATTTGAAATACCAAAGCTGATGGTCACTTCCGGTATAACCGGAAGTGCAATTTCGATGAAAATATTTTCGCATGATTTCCCCCTTCGAAAAATGGCCGTGTGCCAAATTTCAGAAATCTTTTCTCATAGAACCCGAGAAACGTCTAATGCACGGATTATTATGATAACCCTGTATCTATACTAGTATTATAAAGAGCAAACATTTGTAAATTTTTGTGTGTTTGATACGAATAGGCTCAAAAACTACTGGACCGATTTCAGAAATTCTTTCACCCTTAGAAAGCTACATTATCCCTGAGTGACATAGGCTATACTTTTCACTCGACAAAATTAAGGATACCTACTATAACTTCAATAATCACGAAAAAATCAGCCATAATCAGCTATTTTCACGTGCGCTGCAAAAACCGTAAGACTTACGTGGATACAATGTATGACGGAAATGTTCCTCTTGAATAGTTCTACAAAAAAAGGCCGCGATAGCATTTACATATCTATCTCTCAAGATTGACTTGCTATTACCTGTTTATGGCAATCAGATGTTTTCCAAAATTATGCACTATTTGGGAGTGTGTTTTTATGAATTGGGTATTGATCCTCATCCAACCTAATTCGTTATTTATCCCCAGTATTTAATTTAGAACGAAATTGCCCTTCACATCATACAATTACAACGAGTGCATCAAAAGATATGGCAGGTTGAAGTGTTGAAGATGAAACCACCGCGTGAAACAAATTTCTACCCGGGCGAAGCTGGGAGTGCTGGGACTGCCTGCTTGTTCTTAATATTTCTGAAAATGTGTAGAATCTTCTAATCCAAAGACAGCTCAAATTTTCATTGGCTTATTATCCATATTGGGATTATTATCGATGTAAAAATAATGTTTCTTGGGGTCATTTTGATAATACTTTCTTATTTTTTTTCAAGGCTAGAAATTCAAGTTTGCCAATAGCTTCCAAAAAATCTTGGGTGGACGTGAAATTACCAATACCTCTTATTCCCTACGAAGATCTTCAACTAGCGACCAATAACTGGGATGAAAAAACAGTCCTAGGGAAAGGTGGCTTTGGCACGGTGTTCAGAGGTAAGTAGATTTGCTGATTGAAATTTAATTTATTTTCTTCAAATTACAAAATTAGAAAATTAATAATAATAACCTTTATTTCAAAACTCACATCTATACATTTTCATACATGTAGTCAGGATGAAATACATATTCGTCAAAAAGAAAAAACAAAGCACAGTCATGAACTGAAAAACTCACCCATAGTATATGGTTCAGAAATTTATGCAATTCTGCAATTTTGAAGATCTTGGAATTATTTATGGATCTCATTCTCAACGGCAGCTGATTAAAACATTTCATGGCTGTGTTTTTTGTTACTATCTTAGTAATACTTAGCCCATGGACAGGATATACATAATAGAAATTTCTACTATTATATGTGTGAGTTGGCAAACTATCTCTAAAGTATTCTCTATTTTTCGAAAGAAACATCACATATTCTTCAATGTAGAGTGCTGTAATTGTCAAGATATTACTTTGTCTGGGGTTTGGTAAAAGACAGTGAAAATATTTGTGTGAAAATTTTATCGAAAAAATAGCATTTGCAGATAAAAAGCAATGTTATTTATTTCAATCTAGAAAGAAATTATTTAATATACTGTTGCCAAGAATTGGTTATAAACAAAAAAATAAAAATTAGTATGGAGGACGAACATTGAATCAAAGGGGTTTTAGTATTTAATCATTTATCAAAACATGTTATTCAACAAAAGGTCACTATAAGTATCGCAAGGTACAAGAATTCAATAGTTGAGATCATAGTTGCGCGATTTGATATAATTCGAAAATAAAACAAACAGCCAAAGTGAATAATCAAAAATAGAGAAAAAATTTTCCTAAATGTATTGCCTTATGGAATACCGAGACAATGGCTTAACGACTACCACTCTACATTAATCTCTCATTAACTAGCCCTGAAGAAGAAGTCGATAGACTTTAAAACGTTGGCTTTGTTTTGAGATTTTAATAAAGTTCTGTCCAAATACCCGATATTTGAATTCCTGTTTTATACCATGGACGATACTGAATCTCAATCAATTGAGATCATATGCATGGGAAACATTGGTGTAGCTAGATAGTCAGGGGCCCTGGTGCAAAAATTGAAGAGAGGCCCCTTAGTGAATTGTTTAGTTTTTATCAAGTGACCATTTCTCACATTTATTTAGTTTGTCCCAACTTAGGGACATTATTCTTCTTTTTCATTTTTAATATTTGGCTACGAAACCGTATGAACCGGGCGTATTCGACTTCCCTCGGTACACTTCATACAACTCCAAAGTGAGTTGTTGCGAGATTCCGTTTGGGAAAAATGAATGTACGTAGAAATCTAGTTTTTGAAGGAACCTCCGGGATGAAACGTTAGACATTTGCCCCCTGGGTGGAACATTGTACAAAACTGTACTCAATAGTTCCTGCTGGGGAGTAAAATAAGTTTTGCCGTTGCAGTTGGTTCCCATCGCAGGATAGGGCTATATGGCTCTGATGACGGCTAATAAGCCAGAAACCGGTAAGTCATCGTCTTCCTGTGGTGGTGCCACCTGGTGGTGTACTTCTGAAACTAGATCTCTACTAGTCCATAGATCGCTTCACTTCTTGAACTATACAGGGTGTTTCATTGGTAAATGAACATACGGTAACCTGAGCTAGAGCTACCCTAGGCGAGTCCAAAAAACCGATATATGATAAGTCTAATCAATTCTATAACCGAGATACAGGCTGGTTTATGTATTAACCAAAAATTTCAATTCCTCCTAACTTCTGAACCAACCAGTATAGTCGGTTAATATTTGGAACGTATGATTGACTTATACAGGTCGATCGATTTACTTTTGAATTTCCAAAAAATTCCAGGTCCGTATTTGAAAAATATGGGACATCTTTCAAGCTGAGATTCAACACCCTCTATATTGAACATTTGAATTTTATAATATTCTGAGGAATCTTTTGGAGCTATTTACGGAAAAACATTATTCATCGAGAAAAATTTATTTGGAGTCGACAAAGATGAATAAATAACTGAAGAAACGTAGAAACTTAACGTGAATCACAGAGGGTGCTCGAAAGTACCATCATTTTGTTCAATACACATTCCTGCCCTCTTCAAAATATGTCTGATACTTTTTTCGATCATGTCTGGATTATTACGTATTTCATTGCAGGCGACTTCGATACGTTGCATGAGGATATCCTCACTTCATATTTCAGATTAATATACTGAACATTTCAAATAACCCCAAATGAAATTATCAACAGGATTGAAATCTGGTGATCAAGCGGGCCAGGCATGCGGTCCACCTCTGCCTATCCGCATATTTTGAAAGTTCTGATCTAAAAATTGTCTTACCATTACTCTAGAATGAAGTGAAGCTTCATCATGCTGAAAATGCATTCCTGCAATGTCCTGCCTCATAGGACAAGCCGCCACTGATATAACACTAAAATCTAAAACTTTGAATGAGTAACAACTGCGCTAGTTCATTTTTCCGGATTTATTAAAAAATCCAAATTTCAATGGAGCATCGGACATAATTACCATCATCCCATGTTTCACTTTCGTGGTGTATCTTTCTACCAGTAGCAGTACTGACGTGATCTTGAATGAAAGAGGCTGCGATGACTGAACAAAACCATGCCAAATACATAATTCCAGAACGGAGTTACAGTAAGTATTGTTTATTTATTCTATTAAATTTTCAGGAACATGGAAATGTACACAGGTTGCCGTAAAACGCATCGAAAGAAAAGAAGATGACCCTAATTCCTACATTGAGCAGATGAAGCAATCGATGACAGAACTCTACTGTTTGAATGCCTACAGACATGACAACATTCTTCCGTTGTATGGGTATGTAACTGATACTGCTTCTTTCTGTGACCGCCTCCATTTGCTTGAACAAACAGGTATACCATATTTCGATACGCATGAATGGTAGCTCCAAATCTTTAAAAACAAAAAACTTTCGATCTTTTTTTTTTTAAATAAGATAGACAAAAACTTGGAAGGATTTTTTTGGGGAGAGAACAAATAGGTTTTTCTTGGACCTGTTAACTTTGATAATACAAACCAATAAATCTGTGGGCACGGTTGTGTCCCCGCAGAAACTATCTTTCCTTTCTCGAAACGTTTGGTCGTATTTTCGTATCGAACTGAAGGATACTTCATAGCTCAATTTCTCAGGATGGAATTAGGTCAGTAGTCTCATGAAATATATGAAGTTTTATTTGTGTAGCTCATTTACACACACACAAAACAAAATCCATCCACTGTGGTAAACATATACAGGTTGTTTCACCATAAACGGGACAAACATACAGGGTGAGTCTTTGACTTGTACATATATTTTAACTGTAGATTCCTCTCATCAAACGAAACACTTTTTCCCTATACCATTTTTCAAAATTCGGTTTGGTTTGGGAGATACATGGTTTCGAAAATCCATGAAAAAAACACTTTTCTGTTTATATCTTCGGAACCGTTTTTACTCTATTCATGGTGCATATTCCTCAATCGAAACCTATTCAATATCTCTACTAGTATAAAAGTTACAGGGTAGTCGACTCATCAATACACACTAAAACACCATAAAACCACAAAAAGATAAGCGGTTCATATTTTCGAAAGAATCAATCATTTAAAAAACTAAAAGTATTCTTATTTTTTTTTCAATAAAACGCGTCGTTTTCGAGTTATTTCCAATTTTACCCGGAGAAATTTGACGAAAAAATCATTAATTTCAAGAATAATCTGAATGCGTCTCTGAATTGAATATCATCGAATATTATTCCTTCTCTGGCTTTTAAACGAGTTCACAATGTTGTCACAATATTTATCAACTTTGTCGAGATATTTTAATAATAAAATCCCACAAATGTGGGAGATAAAATTGAACATCAAGGAGGATTTAAAACGCACAGTTTCTATCAAAAATTCATAGTTACCGGTCCATATTGAAGTTAAATGTCGATGAAATACAAAATTCGGATATGAATGATGAATCTCGATACAAACTACTTATTAAATTGAAATTAATGAAAAATAATACGATACCTGATAATCTGTGGCGATGTTTCTATCTAAACAACATCCTCTTGGAATTTTATAAACTCGATACGGTTGAAATTATATTAATTCACTTCACATAATGATCACATTAGAACAATAAGTCACTGAATGTATTCAGAACTTCACATAATGTTTACAGTTTGCTCAGAGACTCTGGTTTGTTATTGTTTAACGTTGGCCTCCAGAGCTTCAGATAACCATAATTCGGTTTTCGCTCTACGCATGCGTGGTAAAATTTGGCGGCAGAGTGGATTTATGATGGAAACGGCAGAATTCCTAGATATTTATACCACGGTACACAAATGTATCGTGATTTATACTATGTTTCGTAAAAATCCTTAACCTCAATGAAAATATCAGCAAGCTGACAACATCTTCTTGAAATTTCTGTGCAAAAATTCACAGAATCGATACAAATTAGATAAGGTTAGGTTGTTGAATTATAATTCTGAATGAAAAGCCTTTCTTCATGATATTGTTTGGTAATTTCGAGGAAAATATGAACAAGTTATTAGTGTTTACAAACTAATCTGCAGAAAAATCGAAGAAGGAACTTATTTTTGTGGAATAAATGTGGCTTTTTAGTTGCAGATATAATCCGATGAAACTAACTGTTTTTGTTGAAATTATCGTGTTTGCAACATTTTTATTATATCGGGAAATATGAACTTTGAATCAATTCCACAGTATCATATCAGGGACGTATTTAGCCCAATGTTTTTTTTCAAATTGCTATATCTTTTTAACAGAGCCGAATTCGGAAAAATGGAAAATGAAAAAAAGGTTTCTTTTGGCCTCAAGAATCTTCAGTTAAAATCTATGTACATATATTTTAACTGTAGATTCTTGATGCTAAAGGAAACCTTTTTTCATTTTCCATTTTCTCGAATTCGGCTCTGTTAAAGAGATATAGCCATTTGAAAAAAATAGTGCTGAATACGTGCCTGATATTATTCTTCGCAAACACCTCAAAGTTCATATTTTTCGATTGAAATTGATGTGATTATTAGATATTCTGGGTGATACATTAAAAAAATATTCAAGCACTAACCTTATTTGAATAAGAATGTTACAAACACGATATTTCCTAACAAAACACTTAGTTCTGTCCGATGATTTCGACAATTGGAAAGCTATATTTCGCACACCAAAATATCCTTCTTCGATCGTCCTAAAGATTAGTTTATAGACACTAATAATTTGTTCATATTTTCCTCGATATTCTAAAACGATCTCATAAAAATTGGTTTCTCACTAACCTATCTTAACTCCATTAACCAAAGTCATATGATTCGGGTCAATGACCTAACCTCTGTGTTCACCCACAGAACTCTAGAGAAGACGATGCCAGATTGCCGATTTCCTCTCAACAATGCGAACTCAAGAAAGCAGTACGTTCCCTATCGTTAGCGGATGAACTATCACAATCGCTGAAGGCGTCTAGGCGTTGCGCTTTGAAAATGCCAAAAGAGTAGTTCTGATTCTCGCCAATATAGCGCTACGTTCTTAATTTCAGTCGCCACGGCTGACTCTTCCCAGCTTCCCTTCAGAAGACCGTGGATCCGTGAATGTAGCCGAGACGCAAGCCCGTTGTTCTGTGTCTCCAACCAATTTACCAGTCCAACCTATAACGTTAGTCAGTGATCCCATACACGGCATAAACGATTTATTTATTTACAAAGCAAACAGGTGATGATTATGTAAATGAGTTTCAGTGAATTGATGTAATAGTAGTGTCGTTCTGGTGTCGAGTTATATTGTTTCGATAGATATTTTGCTGAAGGTCCGGTAACAATGAATTTTAAATAGAAACTGCCTATAAAATGTATAATTTCAGGCTTCTTAGAATTCAATTTTATGTCCCACGAATGTGGAATTTTATTATTACATATCTCTACATCAAACTTTTTTCATCATAGAGATTTTAGTATTGACAAAGTTGATAAACATTCAACGTTGGTAACTTGTTGAGAGACCAGAGAAGAAATAATTTTCGATGAGATTTAACTCAGGACAGCATTCAGATTATTCTTGAATTTCATGATTTTTTCTTCTAATTCAATCTTATACAATTAGGAATAACTTGAGAACGACGCGTTTTATTGAAAAAATATAGGAATACTTTTATATTTTCTAAAATGGTTGATTCTTTCGAAAATATGAACCGTTTATCTTTTTCGAGTGATTTAATAGTTCAATACTATACTGGTATTTCTCTATTTCAGTATCGTAATGAGTTCATTATAGTACAAAAACAGTGCTGTAATGAATTCATTACAGCATCGTTTTCAGTAACATTTTTCATTTTGTGGTTGTCAGCAATGACTTCCGATCCTTTTAAATTTCAGCAGAAGTCAATTTGAAAATGTCAATTTTCGTATTTCCTAACATTCACACCAACTGCCAAGATACAATGTTAAAATCACTAGGACCTATAATTTGAATTTTTTCATTGAATTTCACAAAATTTTAGTGAAATAGAGAAAATATCGTCTAATACTCGTTGCAGAATGCAATTCCAATACTCATGCGTTCGAATTTCGCATTCGTATTGGAATAGGAGCCCATTCTGCAACTAGTTTTAGAATATACTATTTTGCGTGAATTTATAAGTCGACTATACTGTAACTTTTTTACCAGGAGAAATATGAAATAAGTTTCAATTGAGGAATATGCACCATGAATAGAGTAAACATCAACCAAAATTCAGTTCATTCGAAATATCGGTTCCGAATATATGGAAAGAATAGTGTTAGTTTCATTGATTTTCGACACCCTGTATCTTTCAAACGAAACCGAATTTTGAAAAATGGCATGGGAAAAAGTGTTTCTTTTGATGGGAGGAATCTACAGTTAAAATATATGTACAAGTCAAAGACTCACCCTGTATAGTCGTGTAGCTGACACCGAGAATGTTATTTTTGCCTTATGACATATACCTCGTTTTCTAAGCATAAGCGAGATACAGGGTGTTTAATGTCAACTTTGAACAATGTTCTGATAAACGTGGTGACTGCGTGACATTTGAAATGACCGTTCCTGGTCACATTCTAGTATTTTTCAGTGCTCAATTCAATAAATTGTGGTGTAGAATTCTGAAAAAAAAATTCAGAATGGTGGAAAAGTTGATTTTTTTTAGGTTGCCTATTTGGAAAGCATTATTTCAATTTATTCTATTTTTCTAGAAGCGAAAAACAATTGACTTTCCGCCCTTGATAGGAAAATAACTATTTCGAAAAAAAATTTCGGTTTATAAATTCATATGTCTACCCGGGTCATCCTAGCAGCCTATCAGAACAATTGTGGCCTTCGTACGGCCTCCAGTTTTTTAAATAAATATTATGAAAGTACTCCGAGCGTAATCTTGGGAAGGCTACAAAAAGGAAACCAATGGAAATTTTTTTAATTATGGGTACACCTAGAAAATCTAGTTTCATTTTCTCGAAACAGGGGAATAATTCATAAAAAAAATTTTTGGTAAAATGACTTATTTTGATGAGTTCAACCAACTGTCAAAAGAAAAGCCTCACCTGTAGAATACCTAGTGTTCGCACTGATTAGATTTTCTTGTGGATCGAAAATCTGAGTATTCGTCCTGCTTTTCATTTCACCCGAAATGGGTCGCGCTGTTTCCATTGTCGCAATAGCGCCACGACCGATAATTATTGCGGATTATTCCGAAATAAGCACCAGTACTGAAATCTAGGGTGCCGTTTTGATCTACAAATTTTGGTCACGATTTTTATTAAGGAGGACTCCGCTCTGCGTCGTTAGGGCAAGCAATCGAGTGCGGGAAAGATACTTTCCGCTCAAGATGAGAATAATATTTTTTCTAAAACCGTGTTATGAAATAAAAAAAAAACTTCTACACAAAATCATGGAAAATCATAGAACATGACATAGATGCATAGAATACCTGGTGTAATGGATCCTTACTAAAAATCGTGACCAAAAGTTGTAGATCAAAACGGCGCCCTAGATTTCAGTACTAAATAACTATTTATGGTGACCCAGCTTTGTTTATTTCGAAACTAACATTTGTGGAGATACTGCCTTCTTTCTTGAAACAGAATAGGCATCAGTAGATATGGAACATTAGATATTAGAAACTTCTATAATATCGCAACCTCTACATACGAAAATGATAAGCAATCGCAAACTTCAATTGAAACAACAATTCATAAATTAGGGTGATATGTCTTAGGTACCTTCCAAAATTAAAATGACAACATCCTCGTAGTTTCTCATTTGTTTTTCGGCAAGTAATGAGTTCTTTTGTTTGTAATGGTATCAAGGAGTATTATAGGTCAACCAGCCGATTGCAAACGGCAATTGTAATATTTCATATAGCTAATATTCGCGATTTTTTCATAAATTATAAAAAGCTAACGATTTTATTGAAAATATTCGAATGCAATTATCAAAAGGAATACTTCACAATGTTCTATCATTCACAGATTCAGTATGGGAGGCCCAAAACCATGCCTTGTGTATCAATATATGCGAGGAGGAAGCTTAGAAGGAAGACTTGAAAATTCCAAGGCGAGATTGAAATGGTCCACGAGGCTCAGTATCGCTACAGGAACAGCAAGGTATGAATAATGACCAGACTACACAGGCTGTGACAGACTTAAACCGGGTTTCATAAACGTTGATCGGGTGATCAAATGCTTGATCGAGCGATTCTTTGATAAAAAATCCGTAAATTTGAAATTCTATTGGTCGATTTGACAAAAACGTCAAGGTATTCTGTGAATCACTCAATCAACGATCTTTATGAAACCCACCATATGTTTAGAATATGAAGGAGTATAGTACAGATCAAGACCAACAAAATATACTGCTCCACAAGAGTTAGGGATATCGTATTCAATCGTTTTTAAAAGTATGTTTTCTTCAAGAAAATCGCTGTAAAATCAGTTAAAACTCAATAACAACTTGAATCGATCTAATAAAAATCAGTATGAGACATTTCGTCAATCTGGTTGCCTTTTTTCTGAAGTTTGGTTCTTTGCATATGCTTCATGAATGTTCTTATTTTGAAATGGAGTCAGTTTATCAACGGCTTCGATTTGAAACGAGTTTTCTGGAAATGCCAAGACGTAAATTAACAAACGCTGAGGCTAATAGGGCTATCGGAATGCTACTGGGTGGCCTAACTCAGGTTGTTGTAGCGGAAAGGCTCCAAGTCAGCCAAAGTGTGTTATCTCGATTTTGGAATAGGTTCAGGGAGACAGGTTCCGTGTTGGAAAGACCAAGACGAAAAACAACACCTGCTCAGGATCGTTTCATCACCGTTTCGGCGAGAAGAAACCCTACATCTACGTGTAGAATGCTACGGAAACTCTTCAAAATGCAGATGGGGTCCAAGTTTCCATCGAAACCATGAGACGACGTTTGAGAGAGAGGTGAATCTAGGTTCTAGACGTCCATTAAGAGGAGTTCCATTAACACGTGACCATAAGCGTCAAAGACTGGAATGGGCAAGGCAACAGGTCAATTGGAACGATCAATGGCGTAGTGTCCTTTTCACTGATGAATCCAGATATGGACGATTTTCAGATTCTCGAAGAATAAGGGTATGGACAATCCCACGCATACCCCGCAATCGTCGCTATGTCCAAGAAGTCCATCCATTCCAAGGGGGTAGTGTTATGGTATGGGCCGGGATATGTTTCAACGGGCGCACAGATCTACACATTTTTCCTGGGAATATGACCGCCTTACACTATAGGAAGCATGTCATTGACAATGTTGTTCCAAATTTTCACGCTGCTATTGGTGAAACTTTTTAATTTCTAGACGATAATGCTAGACCGCAACGTGCAGCCACAGTTGAGAATGCGCGCGAGCAGCTTGGTATTCCACATTTACCAATACCCCAGATTTGAATTGCATAGAACATGCATGGGATATGCTCCAAAGAAGATTAGATAATCATCAACCCAGAATCCTTAAATGATCTGAGAGAGCTTCTTCCCCGTTTATGGAACCAAATTCCTCAAGAAATGTTCAACAACCTCGTGTGTAGTATGCAAAGAAGATGTCAAGCTGTTATTGATGCCCGTGGAGGCCATACATTGTATTGATAGTCTTAAAATGCTTGAATTCTCTGGGAATGAAATTTCGTTATTTTACTCGATTTTTCTTAACCACCCTGTATACGCTGCAGACCTACAGGCTGAAATTAATTTGCAACTTGAAATCATATTAACATGAATTTTCATCACAAAAATCTTATTTTAACTATATTTTTTTGCAGTTTAAGTCAATATCCCTAACTCATGTGGAGCAGTTTATATTCCTCTAGTATTTTCTCGGACCTCATTAGTTTCGTTGTTTGTTTGGGCCTATCCCCAATGATGCTTTCGAAAAAATCGCATGTTTCCGTAACGACGGTTGGTTGAATTGCTAATACAAATTTAAAAATCATCCTCTACTACTGAGAGATGAAAAGACGTTAACAAACCGCATTCCTGTAAGTAGCGCTATGTGACAGTGTACAGGTAGATTAATTTACTGGCCTTAAGTACAGGGATTTTGAAATAGTTTTTCATTTGCTTCTCATTGGAGTAAGTTTCCTTTTTCTGATTTCTCTATAAGCCATCGTCAAGTCAAGATTTCAGATTCTTAGGTTTATCGACGATTTGCTACAAAATATTGTTTTAAGATCAATTAGTGTCTACATATTAATTTTTTCGCAGAGGCCTTCAATTCCTTCACACCATAGGAGAGAATCCCCTTGTTCATGGAGACATAAAGCCAGCCAATATCCTCTTGGACGAGAATGATTTGGCAAGAATAGGCGATTTCGGGTTAGCTCGTGAAGGACCCCACGAAGAATACTTAAAAATAAGTAAAGTGTTTGGAACAAGGCCATATCTGCCTCATGAATTTCTCAGAGGGAGGAAGTTTTCCATAAAAGTGGATACCTTCAGTTTTGGCATTGTTCTCTTCCAAATCGCAACAGGCCTCACTGCTCACTCCAACGAAAGACCGAATAAATTTCTAAGGGATCACGTCGTGGACTATGAAGGTGACATTTTAGAGCTGAAAGATCCAAGGGAAGGTGGCGGTGACAACTGTTTTAAGGGACTGATAAATATCGGGAAGATCTGCGTCAGTTTTAGAGCCAAGGATAGACCTGAAATGGTTGAGGTGTTGAAGCAACTCGAACATTTGGATGTGCCGGATGATGTGGTTTAGGGTGATCTTTCTATTCCCTCAGTGAGGTCCGATGTGAACGTAAGGTAAAATCAGTTAGGCAATCCAACTACCTGTCAAATATTTATTTGAGGTTAGTTGGTGATCAAATAATGGAGAAAAACTAAAGACTATTACCTCAACAGATTCAACAGAATAAATTCGAATATTTGAAATTAACTAATAAGAATGTTATTAAAAACGAAACTTATTCCATATTCTCAAATCTAACTCCTCGCATGAGTTGATAAATGCTTCAGTACAATAATTTTTTTTTTTTGCAGTGACCCTCAATTCTTTCGAGATTAGCCTAGTGTAATGAATTACCACTGTGAACTTACGGTAAGAAATTCACATAATTTATATGGAAATAGAAGTGAAACAGGACAATGGGATTGCCTGTAAAGACAAATTGAATCGTCTTTATTCGTGTAACTGCTTACAATCGTTGAAACGGAATTATAAATTTTAAAATTATATAAACATAACAGTACACTTACACGTCATAACTACGATTTGAAGGTTTTTATGCAAAATGATGAGAAAAAATCATATCTCGACGAAATGAGAGTGTTCTACGATCATATTCGAATATGCATTTACCTTTAATGTCGAAAGAATGAAATACAAAAGACTCCATAGTTTGTTAGCCCCCAGGTTTAGAGATTTGGGGGTTGTTTATTAAAATGAGAAGTGTTCCATGAAGAAAAGAAATGTGTCATTTAATAAACCAAAACAAGCACAACCTTCGCATTAACATGATTTCATTTTTTGTCAATTTTTTTGTATTAACATACAAATGTTTATGAGAATATACTTTTGTTGAAGTTCTTTCGACCTAAGGCGATCCCCCTACAGAAGCTTCGCGACCCCCCAGAGGGTCGAGACCCACAGGTTGAAAAACACTGCTGTAGAATAACGCGATAGACAAGGAAGTGAATCTGCCGTTTACTGGGAGGTGAGATGGATACACAGAAATCGTGGGATATGAAAACGTAGACCCTGAGACGTATTTTATTGCTATATAATGAAGGGAAATCACGATATAAATGCGTATGGATGCAGATAATTGAAAAAAATTGAAATGATTAAATAAAATATAATATTCATACGTGTATTTTGCGACGTTCATTGATGAGCTACTGCCTCACCTGCCTCTTAAGAAAAGCCGCCACTGTTCTTTACTGGAGAGTTTGCAGACTTGCAAAAGATCAAATTATTTTCTTTGGCACTTTTATATACGTAATTATTGGGTAATTCACGCATTTCTGGTATGTTACATGCAAAGCTGAAACAGAAAATGCCGACGTGTCAGGAAGACAACTGACGCCTCATCTGAATATGAAAATGAAAATTGCTATGCCACACTTACTCCAGTAAACAGCTAACGTATCAGGCGGACTCAGGCGGACGCATCTGCTAAATATTAACATTCTTCGGGAATGCCGAAATTTACCGAAGGGATAACGCGTCTCCTGTTTACAAATATGCTACCGGGCCATTTTATTATTTTTTTATATGTTGTGTGTTGAGTACGTATTTACCCATGAAAAATTTATAAAAAATTCTAGCTCCAATTTTTTTGCGAAAACTGTTGATTTTATGACATGTGCCAAATATGGCACAATTCTCGTTATAGGAAAGTGAAACATGTGACTTATTCAAAACAATTTATTAGGAACAGGTTGAAACACAGGACATAACAGCTTCTCATTCGAGGTGGAAACGTCTGAAACAATTTCGGTCCTTGTTGAGACATAAAACCACGTTGCATTTGTCACAGGAAATCGAAAATTTTCATTTCTGCCGATCTTCGTGCCATTCTGGCAAATGCCCTACGTTATCGCAAAGTATTTCTTGGCCAGGCATCTGCGAATAGGGATACTTCCTTTTTTTATAAGTCTAATTCAGACTGCAATGAGCAACTTGGTCTGCCTCGCTTTTTAGGTGTTACGTAGGAGCTTGTTAAAATTTCTGCCAGACCAAGTTTGAACTCTGCCAGTGGTAAATAATCATAAGAATTTTTGGCTGATAATGTTCTTCTCCACAATATCCAACTATTACAGCACATCATATCCAGGAAATGGAAAAATATTCTCAAGGAAAATATCGAAACAGTCGCTTTCGATATCTTCTCCCTCGACATCTTCATATTGGTCAATATCTTCTACACTGCTTTCTTCAACAAATTTTCGAGGTAAAAATGTTTTCTTCCGGTAATCTTCATCGTCCGATAAATTTTCATCCTCACTCTCGCATGAATCAGGTATCTGAACAGTTTTGACACCGTAAAAACCTCTTGGATCCATCTAAACAAGAAATGAGAGCACTTAGCCTCTACTGCGAATTGTTCCAAATATGGCACAAGTAAAGAAATCAATGAAAAAAGATGAAAGGTGAGAGGTATTTCTTTGCAGGATTCGAAATAAGGAACACTTACCGTGTAATAAGTATTTTTAGTATCACTAAAATCCAATATTCAAGGTTTTTCTGGCCACCAAAACTTCGCGAATAATCGTCGTAACAGGTACAAGCCGGTAGGAAAACTAAAGTCGACCTAGCTCACAAAATACGCTTCAGATGGCGGCAATAGTTCTCGAACGCCTAGAAGCGAACGTGCCGAATATGGAACAGTGTGCGTTTACGGTTTAAACCAATTCATCTGATTGAAAATAAATTGTAAAGTACATGTTCCAAATTTGGCACGGTACGCGGTAAGGGGTTAAGGCATCGTATTGTTCGAGCACCCTGTTCACAACTTGTTCCAATGAGAGCCATCTTGTTTCTGATAATCTAAGAATCTTATGGGGTTTCAAATCACAAAATTCTTGAAATTCTCTAAGGACATTTATTTTTTTGAACTATGCGCAAAATGAGAATAAATGTCTCTAACTAAATCTTCCACTTCCACAAGTTTTTGACATGCATAAGAGGAGCATAAATTAAATGAATGTGATGAGCATCCAATTACTATACTATATGGGGATATTTTCGTTTCAATAAACTGTGACCGCCATTCAATTGCCCCATCATAGTGGCACAATTAGCTGCAGCAAATCCTGCAATAAAATTCAAGTCGACTCCCATGGACAGCAAATATTTGATTAATGAGTCGTGAATACTTGAAGCTGTACTGTCATTTTCTAATTCAACCAATCCTAAAAATGAGTCGTTCACTTTTTTATTTTCTTCAGAGTAATATCTGAGTAAAATCGCCAAACACTTTTTCGTCGGGATGTCCGTCGTTTCATCAATAATGATGGAAAAAAATTTACCCTGAATATTAGATACAATCTGTTTTACCACAAATGGTCCAATCGTTTCATTTATGATTTGTGTAGTTTTCGTTCGACTACATTTTATATTGGCGGCTATTTCTGAATCTACACATATGGATTTCATTAAATGAGGCAAGTGTTTTAAAAGATAAATCGTGTTCAGCAATGAAAACTGCCAATTTGAGATCTGCAGATTTCATTGCATCACTAGATTTATTCGAACTTTTTCTCAAAGCTGTATCAGTGTGAATTAAATCCTTTTTAATTAGTAAATTTTTATTGACCTGACTTATCTTCTTTGGTCCATAAGCAAGGTTCAATATTTACATTCAGAGTCGAGACATATCTCGTTGGACTTAACTCCTTTTTCCCCGGCACCACGGAACTATTGATCATAAAATACAATTAGTTTGGACAATTTTTTCCTTTTTCATTCCACCCTAATTAGATCAGTTTGTCGTTTGGCAATCTTGTAAATCTTATTTTAGAATAAATTCTTACAATTAGCTTTATTATCTTCATAGTGTGATTTAGCTCGTATGGAGAAGTGTCAAAAATATGATCTTCCAAATTTTGAAATAAACTTTTTTGCTGGAACAAGAACATTGATGCTTGCATTATAAATGTAGGATTGTTCTTGTTGTCTAGGGTAAATGAAACGGGCCATAGATGCAAAAGAATAATAATTGTATATTGATTAACACTGGTACAGAAAAAATCACAAGGCACAGTCAGTTTATAATATAATGGCGTCCACCACTGAACAAATACGTATAACAATGCTACGACTCGGCTGTCGAATATTGATTCTCATTAACGTCTTTACGTCTTTGCTCGGTAAGCTCTTGCAACCAACTGTTGCGTAAAAATCGCGGGCTAACATAGTCACATATGACCTCCCGTAATCAAGATCGTCCGCCGCCCTATGTGATAGATGACAGGTGATTCTTAGGGCGTTGATGCCGAGTGTATTTTATTTCCCTAAAAATAATAAATTGACCAAACTGACCTGAATCCGCCTCGGATTATGATTCGTTATCAATCCTCGGCTTCATATACTCATTAAAAGTAGAGGTCCTCATGGGGTCATCATGAATTCCAACCCTTACAACATCATACCGCTCATTTGGCTCCACCTTGACGATCTCATATGGACCCAAAAACTTCTTGTGAACTTTTAATCCACTTCCAAACTGAGTTCGTTTTATGGCGACCAAGTCACACTCGGTTTCCTCCTTCTCAGATTGTATCGTTTCCCATTCTCCTCGTGTACCTTCAAAATTTGAGCTTTGCCTCGGCATCTTATCTCTTCCCTGTTTCCTATTTATTCCTCATCTTCACTCCCATCAAAATTTCAAACGGTGAAGTTCCAATACTTCGCTGAAATGTGGAGTTAAGTGCCCGTTGCACCCTTTCTAAATATTTGAACCACTTTGCAGGATCTTCTAAGCTCAGTTTAGTAAGTACAGGCTTGATGATCCGATTAATCCTCTCCACTTGTCCGTTACTACGAGGTACTCCAGTTATCGATACGTGCGATATTCCTTCGGTTTTGCAATATTCCTGGAACTCATTCGAAGTAAAGGCTGTGCCCCTATCCGTAATAATCCGAACTGGATTTCCAAAAATCTGTTTTCGTTTTTCAAAACAAGCTATGGTCTCTTTTGAAGTAATCGACTTTGTAGCATAGAGCCACGTAAATTCGTCGATTATTACCAGAATGTGGTTATAATTCTTATGGGTAGAGGGTATTGGGCCTAAATGATCAGCGCGGTAGGTATGCAATACTCCATCCTGTTTCGTAATATGAGGCAGGAGACCCTCATGTTTCCCCTCCTTTCTGTTTCCAAATACGCATTCTACACAGTTACCTATGAAAAACTCTTTCTCCATGATGTCTTCTGTTTTCTTAACCGAAAAGTGCCCTATATCGTGCGCTCTTCTTATAATTTCCGTTTCCATGCCCTTGGGAACGACCAATAATTCTCTTCCATCTTTGTACAACATCTCCTTCTTCATAAAATAATCTTCGTATTCTTCTTTCTCTAATATCTTCCTTATGCCATTTAAATATTCGTCACCTTCTTGTGATTTCCTAATTCTTACCGTCATACCTTCTTTTTCTTCGCTCATCATCATGGTTATCGGATATCTGCTTAAAGCGTCGACGTGCAACATCTGATTACCTTTCCGATGTTCCAACTTGTATCTGTTCTCTTCCAGCAATAATGCCCATCTTGCTACTCTGGTTGTTAAATCTTTTTTGTCCATAGTTTTTTGGAACGCAGAACAACCGGTAATAATTTTAAATACATTTCCTATCAAGTAAATGCGAAATTTCTTAACGCTTGTATTATGGCCAGAGCTTCCAGCTCATAACTCGTGTACTTTTCTTCAGCAGGCGTCGTTTTTTTTTGCTCATATAGTATATCGGGTGAAGTTTACCGTCAGTTACGGATTTTTCCATCAGGCAAGCACCATACCATAATAACCGTCGGTTATTCATCATTTTTTGGAAAAAATCGCAACTATTTGCCCTCGGCAATTTAATCTTCTATAAACTACAAAAATTTTCATGATGATTATTTCAAAAATATAGCTTGTACTCATGAAAAATCGAAAAAAATATTCAATGACCTCAGATCTAACCATTACCCTGTTTTTTTTAATTGAAAAACGAATTAAATCGAAAAAAAGAAAACTATTTGCCCTCGGGACGTTCTTCAACTTCAATTAAAAAAAAATCAAGTCTCTACGTCGTAAATTAGGACACTTACTCGTGAAATAAAGAGACCACTTTTGAATGGAGATTTACCACGATTCAAAAGGTGATACTGCCCCTTAATGAAGAAAACGACCTACTAGAATTTGATCCCACATAAATGTTTTTTTCTGCTGGTTGAAGTTTTGCCTTTTCAAACATCTTTGGTGAAATGAATTCCTCAATAACTTTTCCTCTGTGTTGACTTTTGAATCTAAAATCCCTGCATTTTTTCCTAGTATTATCATTATCATACTCATTCTGTAGATTCACGAAGTTTTGCATTTGAACTTACCCACTTGAACAAATTGATTTTTTCATCAGAATTTCAATCATAACAAAAAATCCATACGTTTTTTTATAATTTATTTCAACATAGAACATAAGAGAAAAAAATAAAACAAAAGTATTCTAACTACTGGTTCTTCGTCTTCGCTCATGTATTCCTCTTCTGAAGTTGTTTCTCTATTTTCTGTTGCTGTAGTATTCCTGTCAATTATCTTGTAAAATTCCAATTCGGGTAAATTTCACCACTCATTTCCATAATGTTTAGTCATATGTAATACCACTAGAGATGGAATTTTGCCGGCAAAGTGTCTCGATTCTAATATGAAAGTTTGTTGCTCGGAAATTTCGCGAATTACATGAGCGAAATTCCCGAAAAGCAACAAACATGAATATTACAAGAGAGAAATTTTACCTGCTTAAATTTCATCTCGAGTGGTATTCGGCATGACTATTCCACGAGAAAATACGGTAATATGTTCACATTTGACGCGTATTGCGCTATTTGGCAAATTAGATTTCATCAATGATTGACTAAACCACTGAACGTTGTTTGTTTTCTCTATGATATTTATTTCCGAAGCTATCTATGAATTCGAGAAACGTCAAAAATTTTATCGCTGAAAAACCTGTTAGTTTTGCCGGGTTGAAAATTTTGTCGAGATGAAACGATCGTTGCTACGGAAACTTCCTCACTACAAATGGAATAGTCAGTACAATATCAATGGAAGAATTATCCCCTTTCAAAGAATTACCTATTCTCATTTGCCTGGGTTTCGTGTCGGCTTTTCTTTTTTTTTTGTTACAGTACGAGGAGCCCCTAGTTCTGATTTATAACGAACTTCACCCTGGATGGTAACATTATTGGTCTGAGATTTGGCAAAAATGAATCTTTTGGATTTATTGATCTTGAAATGCATTGCCCCGGTTTTTAAGCACTTTATTAGCTTCAGTTTACCAGTCGTAAATTTTCCACTGATTACTACAATTTTTTGTTAATCTCACAACGGTAGAATATTTCCCTAGAATATCTTCATACTCCTTCCGATCGATAACTACATTTAGTTTTTTTATCTGGTTTTCTACCAAACCAAAAACACGGTCGGGGGGCAAAAAGGAATGTCCTTCTATAGGAAATATTATTTCCAATTTTTTTATAAGAGCGGGTGCTTCCCTCACAAGCCAATAGGCCAACATGGACATTAAGGCGGTGTTTTTATTCTGCCCACCACAACCATCCGCGAAGAGCTGAACCTTTCCAATATTTTGTTGGAACTGGCGAGAGACCAAAACATGATGGACTGTTGATGCGATAGAATCAGAATTTTTTGGAAATTCTGTTTATAACCACACGAAAGATCTTGAATTCTCAGGCAATAATTTGCATTTCGAATTTCCACCAACGACTGTGAAGTTATACATATTTATTTGTTGACAAAAATATGCTGATTGGTCTGAAAGTTTCGGCAATGCCAAATTTTTCTGGCAGTCGAATGCAAAGATTTTCACATCTTCTTCATATATCTTAAGTAAACCGTCAAATGCTTTTGCTTTCAATACATGAATCATGGTCAATTATCAATTTGAGCCCCTTATAGCACAAGTGGAGTAACTCCAATTCTTCTTGTTTTGAGATATTGAAGGGTTTGCTACAAGTTGTATATAAAAATCATTATTGTACGTTTGGACTATTTTTTCAATAAAATTCCGTAAAAAGGTCATCTTCAACTTAAATTCACATTTTTAAAACTTTTCAGTTATTAATTTTTTTTCTAAAGGAACTTAAAAGCACTTACATCATTTGTGCTGTAAATGGTTTAAAGGTGTTATTGTAAACAAAAACAAAATCATCATCAATAAAACTCTGTTTTATTAAAATAATAAGTGAAATAATATTTTTTTACTCATTGTCACTTTCTTCATTTTCTTCCTGAAGTGGGCCAACATCTTTAGCATTCTCGCTAGTGACAAGCCTCTGGAAATAATAGTGGTGTATTGGAGGGATGTATGGCAGCAGGTCCATCATGTCTTTCTTTTTTTTTTTTCGTGACAGGCCGAGCGCTTGCGTATAGCTTACCCTGATCAATGTTGCAAACGTCAACCGGTCCTCCTTTTTACCTGTTGGCATGAAGTTCAATGTTGAGAACGGCATCTCTTCAGATATGGTTTCCTTGAAAAGGATCTTAAATGGCTCAGTGTTTTGGTAGCGTATCCATTGCATTTTTAGCCACGATACAGGATGACCTTCACTGTCTTTCTTTCTCTTACTGATTTTTTTCAGGATGCTTTCGACAGACAAGAAATCATCGATCGTCATAACTGTCACGTTAAAGGCGTTCTCTTTCCTCGACATAGCAATTGTTGTGTACCAGTCGTCTGGTGTGTAAATTTGTTGCGACTTACTGAAGTTTTCAATAGATGCAAAGTCGCTGTCATTGGGGAGGAATGAATGTCCACTTTGGACATATTACATTAATGTCATGGCAATTTTTCAATTCCGGTTTTGCCCTGTACATGTATCACTGTACACAACCACATGTTTGGCTGCTGGGGCTCTAGATTTTATGTGTTTATTCAAACAGGATGAAATTTCTTGTGAACCTTTTGAACCATTAACTTCGTCCCAACAGAACATGAATCCCATTTTGGTCGAAAGTTCATGGCATTTGGGCAGCAGCTTCATTGTTGTCATCTATGGAATCGGGATCATCATTTAGTGTTTTAAAACTACTGAAGAAAAATGTAGATGTGTAGTTTTTTATGACAATAAGATTTGTACAATATCAAATATGCTATAAAAATGTTTTGATGACATTCGAGTTGGTCTGCCGTCTTAGGCCCAAATGTTGACGGCAAAAATGGTGTAACTCCATTTTTACGTTAGACGCATAACCTTGCTCTATTGTAATTGAAAAAATAAGATGATATAATCAAATCATTGCAGTAAATTATGATAAACAATCAAAATAAATAAAACTCTTACCTTCTTCAATGGATATGTCTGAGAATGATGGCAAATATTCATCCTCTGATCCATTGTCAGCGAAAATACTTGGTGTTCCACAACTTTCATCTTCACTTGAGTCCATTTTAACAAAAAGAATACTATAATAGCCTTGAATAAGTTATGTTTTGTCACTGAATGAAGAACACTAGAGAGTAAGTCCTTCCTTTACGAAAGCACAAATGGTGTATCTCCACAATCCGCCGGTTGTGCTGTCAGCTGATAGGGGGGAGCATTGACTGCACAAGTAAGTGCTGCCATCTATGCGGTTGCTATGGGAACTAGGAGTTACACCGTTAGTGCATTAAACAGAACAGTTTTTCTTACTCAGTACCATGCCTAATTACAAAAAAAAAGAAAAATTGAGTTACACCACTTGTCCTTTAAGGGGCTCATTTTGAGTATTATTACTTCCGCAAAAGTGATCATAGAGTTTTTTGAAATTTAGGTGACATGGAAGAATCTAGTTGTATGGTTACGTCTATAATGTGATTCAGAGCATGTTAAGCTTTCTATGAAAAATTTTATAGACTTTTTGATTTGGTCATTTTTGTCATTGACTCTGTCTACCCCTCTTTTTTCTCTTGGTATTTCTCCGTTCGAAACATTATTGCGTGCCAGCCTTTCTATTCTGAATGGGCTCAACAAAGTAATTCCAAGAAATGCGCATTCGCAAACCCTTACTTTAGTTCCATCCTTTTTGGAAACATAGTAGCGAATTGAAATGGATTTTCTCTTTTTAAAATTTCTTCTGGGCTGAACTCCCTCACAATATTTCAATATGAGGATATCTTGTTCAATTTTACTACTGCATGAGTAAATTAGTTCGTGAAATTGCTGGATATCCATCATTGTTTTACATGCAGAGGTTTTATTGTCATGGCTGCATGTCGGGTAAACAGGTAAACCTTTTGGTTGCCGCCTTTAAACAGTAATAATTTGATCATAAATTCTTTCAAGAAACTAAACCTAACTTACCTCTGGGCTTGCAATCTAAGCCTTTTCCAATTATGTTTTTGAACTGGTCGTTTTCGGCCTTTTCCACTTTCACAAGGTACAATTGGACAATTACTTTCCATTGTTGAAATGATGAGCAATCTGATTTTGAACCGGTATTAATCGAAACAATCATGATTGATTAACGACATTTATGTCATGTCGTTATCGACACGCGGCATCAGGAGTTGTCACGTGTTGACAATTGCACCCTGGGATTGATTAGTTGTTTAAGTACGAAGTTTTGCATTTGACACATAGATATTTTTACAGAGTTTTGCATCTGACGTTAACATTTACTGACTTGTAACATGTAAAATATGAAGTTGTGAATCTAACAATCTGTACAGTGCTTTTTGTCCATTACTGAATCTATCTAACCCACGATTTATTTACAATTTATAGTGATGTTATAAATTGATAGTTAAACATAAGAATATCAAAAACTAGAATATTTCGAGGTGAATATATACAAACAAAGCACAAAGCCAAAAGAAGGGCTGCTTGCACTTAAGAAGGGAGGACAAATACAGGATTACGTGTCCGGGATAGGGTTACACTTTCTCCGTAGAACTGGCGCATTGTATAATACAAGTACACTTTGCGACGCTGGGTAGCGGCTTTCTCAACGTATCTATAGGATGACCAAAGATAGGTTGCGTTCTGGGGTATAGGTGGAAGCTAGCTTGATTGCCAGGCTGCGTAGGTAAATTAAACTTCATTATCGTTACAATTGTTGTGGATAGTTACTCCAAACAGGCGATGCATGTTGGCGTGGACGCCTTCTGCTGCGAAGCGAGTTATGAGGTTAACTGAACAGTCACGAAGAGCTACACCAACAGGCTGTTCATCTGAACTATGGATAGTTCGGCGAGGAACTCTGAGGCGGTAGTTATCAGCTAAGTAGCGAGATATAGCACTTAGGGGGAGTGATCCCTGAATATAGAGAGAGTTATTTTCTGTCAAACTCATTCGTATATTTGGAAGGGGGATTGAAACTCAGTCAATGTCACCATTTTCAATTAACAGACCTAAAGTTAGGGCATAGTTAATGGCACTTGGGTTCTTGACATATGGTTGAAACCATAGGACGTCAGGATATGTGTGAAGCGATTTATCGAATGTCTCATATTCAAAGGTCGGTTGATCTTTATTATACGGGTCTTTTCCTACTAGGTAGAAAACAGAATCGATAGTATCGGGTGGTGGAACAAGGCTGGATTTAAAGGAGAGACCGGGAACGAGAAACTTAACATGACTAGCGTAAGCTGTGTCATTTATGAGGTTTGTATCATGTTGACTTTCAACAGTGGGAGGAGGAAGTAAGTGGGCAGTTGGAAGACTGACACTCCAAATTGAATGGTATAGGATGGCTATACCTGTTGAATTGTCTAGGGCTTGTCCTAGCTTCTTAGAACTGGGGTTCTCGTTTTTCATTTTTTTGCAAAAAAAAACTGTTTATATTCTTTGTGACATGAAGACGGTATAATGCGATAGATGACAAAATTCCCAACATTGATACTACAATTAAGACTATTTCATCGACATTGTTCCCATTTACGCTTATGAGCAGAGAATTCTTTTTTGTTTGCAAATACAGAGTTTTGCATTTAGCGGGCTCATATGGTTGATATCATTTTATCTAAGTGCTCATTTTGTATCTTCAAGTGTCGATCACCATAGGCACTCTTGGTAGGCACTTTACCATCTTCTAATGTAACTGTTGAAGATATCGAACCATTAATCTACGTCTACAATAAATTCACCCAAATCTTCAGAATTTTTAGGATCATTACCTGGTTTGTATCTTGCGAGAGCTGTAGATACAGAATTTGACAAAAGTTGTGCTGCCAATCTAACATTTTGTCTATGGCTTTTTTCAACATTTAAATGGATTTGGGAAAGTTTCCAACAGGGATTAACTTCTTTATTAGTTAGATCCTCCAATGCTTGAAGGGGTTCTTTCGTTATTTTCCTTTCTCCATCCAATATAAATCCCGTATCAAGCAACCAATTCCGGACAACTTTCAACAAATGAGGTGCGTCAGCGAACATATATATGTTAGCTTCTGTATTTGGGTGCTTGAAAAATGTTTTAGTCATATTAACTGTTGGATTTATATGGTTATGTTCATAGTTCATATTTAATCTAGTTATACAGGGTCTTTCACGAGGAACCTCACCCATATTTATACAGGAAACTACTGAACGTATTTTCATGAAATTCAGCACTTATAAGTATTTCACGATGCTGATGAAATCTAAAATATTTTCAAGGTATGAGCACCTCCGGTTTTTCCGGAAATGACGTCAACTTCCGTTTTTCAAATTAGAACACCATTTTTTTATTGCGGAAATAGATTCCTTAGAAAATTTCAAGTTATTTTGATGTAACATTTTTCAGTTTCGGTTGGAAAATTCTCTCTGAGCGGGAAAATTCGAAAAAAAAATCGAAAATAGAGCTCCGCTGAAACAAGAATAACTTCGAGGTTTTTGGATGGAAAATTTTCATTTTTGGGATTTTTCAAGATGTAAGATTGATGTATCCACTTTAAA
This sequence comes from Adalia decempunctata, assembly GCA_951802165.1. Taxonomy (NCBI): domain Eukaryota; kingdom Metazoa; phylum Arthropoda; class Insecta; order Coleoptera; family Coccinellidae; genus Adalia; species Adalia decempunctata. The sequence goes on along the minus strand of OX637703.1, from coordinate 28,634,528 downwards.
AATCGAAATCGCGACTTACGATACAGGGGGTGAAAAAATCGCTTTCAAAGTTAGGGGTGACAAAATCGTGAAAAATCAATTTTTTCAAATTAGAACCCCATTTTTTTATGGCAGATATTGAATCTACGTTAAAAAATAATGTGAGTGTATGCATCACACCCTTGCCCTAAAGTGGATATTTTCTGAGTTATTCACAAAAAACTGTTTTTCGTCTTGAATTTTCAGCTATTTCTTTTCCCTTCACGCCAAAAAGATGAAATTTTCAGGAACTGTTACTTAAACCATGTTTTAGATTTTACTACCCTAATATGCAAGAGAAAAAAGTTACAGGTTGTTCCTAAATAGATGGCGAATTTGGATTCGAATTTGTATCGGAAACCTCTTTATTTCAACTAATCGGCCATCGGTTTTCTCTCCAGTGATAAATAAATAATTCCTTATGAACCATATGCAAGAACTTACCATGTTTCACATTCTTTTTTTTTAATGATAGATATCATTAATAAAAAAGAATCTAAAACATGGTAAGTTTCTGCATATTGTTCATATGGAATTATTTATTTATCACTGGAGAGAAAACCGATGGCCGATTAGTTGAAATAAAGAGGTTTTCGATACAAATTCGAATCCAAATTCGCCATCTATTTAGGAACAACCTGTAACTTTTTTCTCTTTGCATATTAGGGTAGTAAAATCTAAAACATGGTTTAAGTAACAGTTCCTGAAAATTTCATCTTTTTGGCGTGAAGGGAAAAGAAATAGCTGAAAATTCAAGACGAAAAACAGTTTTTTGTGAATAACTCAAAAAATATCCACTTTAGGGCAAGGGTGTGATGCATACACGCACATTATTTTTTAACGTAGATTCAATATCTGCCATAAAAAAATGGGGTTCTAATTTGAAAAAATTGATTTTTCACGATTTTGTCATCCCTAACTTTGAAAGCGATTTTTTCACCCCCTGTATCATAAATCGCGATTTCGATTTTTAAAGTGGATACATCAATCTTACATCTTGAAAAATCCCAAAAATGAAAATTTTCCATCCAAAAACCTCGAAGTTATTCTTGTTTCAGCGGAGCTCTTTTTTCGATTTTTTTTTCGAATTTTCCCGCTCAGAGACAATTTTCCAACCAAAACTGAAAAATGTTACATCAAAATAACTTGAAATTTTCTAAGGAATCTATTTCTGCAATAAAAAAATGGTGTTCTAATTTGAAAAACGGAAGTTGACGTCATTTCCGGAAAAACCGGAGGTGCTCATGCCTTGAAAATATTTTAGATTTCATCAGCATCGTGAAATACTTATGAGTGCTGAATTTCATGGAAATACGTTCAGTAGTTTCCCGTATAAATATGGGTGAGGTTCCTCGTGAAAGACCCTGTATAAAACAATAGTGAGGTAAGTGAATACAATATGCCCACCCTAAGCAATTTTTTTTGTGAAGAAGTTATTTCTACCTACAAGTAACGGAAATTTTTTCAAGATAATGTTCAGCACATTTAGAGTTTAGAAAAAAAATAGTAGCCATGAAAAATTGGTTTAAAACATTTTTGGTGAGTTCAAAAAAAAGTGCAAACGGCCATATTGACAACACGGTACTGGCAATATGTCCAAGGCATGGCCATATTGCCAACACGGTGTTGGAGATATGATCATATAAGTATAATAAACTCGAAATATTTTTTTATATTGTTTTACTTGACAAATAGGTACTTTATTATTATAATAATTCTAGTACAAAATGTAAGACAACAAATTGAACTAATAATTATTGCGACGGTATTATTCGCATAATGGACAAACAAAAATGTCTTTCATTTCTTTGGTTAAGCCCACGCAGTCCTCATAAACATATTTTTGGCAGACAACGCACAGTCGCATATCAGAAATTTTAGGCACTTGGCACACTGCACAATACCAGTCTTGTTCATCTACCTTGTTATTTTTTTTTCGCTGCTTTAGATGTTGAATTAACTTTTGGCATTGATGGAACTTTAGATGTGGCGTTCTCATTGCTAAAAACTGCTTTTTTGACAAGAGCCCGACTGTTTATGGCCTTCTGCCTTACATTTTTTGCTGATTTGACAATTTTATCCGGGGTCTCCAACATTTCTGTTATTGACTTATTCAGAAGTTCTTTCAGAGGAATATCATTTTCTGAATCACGAGGTTTCCAGAAATGCAGGCGTATTTTGTTCTTCTGCGTTGTCATCATTAGAAGAGCTACTTGGAGTTCTCGGTCTTTTTCGGTTATTGGATGTTCCAGCTTTTGGGGATGCCGATCTGGAAGGTTCAACGATGGTTTCTTTTGGTTCATCTTGTATGTGGGTAACGTCACTAGGAGCATATGCCAGTTCTGATATTGCCTCGGGATTAAAAGGAAAAATACCGGTTGCGGCGAAACCTGCTTTTATATTTGTTGGTGTTACGCTTTTATCCCACACAACACTAAATATTTCACCGAATCGCATCTTTGTGTTTTCGTTTTTGTCCACATACCTGCTCAGGGTTCTTCTTGGTATTGAAAATGTTTTTGAAGCACCCTGATGTGACATTCGACCTTCCTTCACAGCTGCGACTGCATTTTGAAGGTCTTCTTTAGTCCACTTGCTCCGAATGCCCCGATTTCTAGCTTTACCAATCATACCTGTAAAAATTCACACTATAAATGAATTTTATGCAAAGAGCTAGCAATATGCCCATGTGCATATTGCCGACCGTTCGTGGTGGGCGTATTGCTAGACATGAAGTTAAATTAGGTTAGGTTGTGTTTTTGTCTATGGTCTCACCTTAAATCGATTACTTTTCACCTGAATCTAAGCTTTAGTATCTATGTATTGAACAGAAGATATTGCAGGTCATTGAATGTTTCTTTCACAACTTTTTAATATAAATATGAAGCCGTAAATATTATAAAAGCGTCTCGCAAACACGATTTTTCACAACACTAGTCGAATGGCGGTTGCTACCGGCGATATCACCGACTGAAATATTACAGTAGGCTATCAGGAAACTACGGTTATGCGGTGTGCTGCCATCTTTCATAAAACCATCAAACTACGGCCCGTGCTCATATTGCAAACATGGGCATATTGTATTCACCTACCTTAGTTGTCAGTAGTTGTCAAATAGATTCATAAAGTGGAAATAGTCATTCCTTTCCTTGGTCTATAAAACAAGCCCCAAACCCAACTGGACATTCCTGGACTCATAGATTTTACATTTGGCGATCCTGCCAGGATTCGAACCTGGAATCTTCGGACCCGTCACGTAATATCGTCATCGCCATACACGTATTTATTCAAGGGATAAATACCTGTACTTTTTAAGCTGGATATGCAATTTTTCTAAGAGAAAGCAAGGGGAAAAGCAATTCCCAGTAGTTCGGCGGTTTCGTATATTGTAATTTAGACTATTAATATATTTTATAAAATAACGCGAAAAACTTTCACAAACAAAGTTTTTTTGGTGAGCGGTGGCAACTGTGCCCAACTGTTTGGTGTGCAGCGGCCACTGTGTACAAATCGTACCCTGAACCCCAAAAAAGTGTTGCAAATTTTTCCTATCGTATTTCTTGATTCTTGCTTACAGCGTCTATTAGCACTATTATAGGGAACAATTATCACAAATTAGAATATATTAGAATATCTAATCCTGTGACCTGTTTGATGAACATGTGTTACTTCTTCTGATGCGTACCAAGTCAACAGTTGGTGTGGAATTTTCACATAAATACTGAAGCATGATCTGCCAAGGCCACCCGAGGTTCACTGCTTCCAAAGTCCACAATTCCTTCCAAAAAATCACCTGAAAAATTGGAAGAAATGCCAGGACCCAAGGAAACCTCATCAAACATGAGGACACAATATTTATCTAATAATTCCAATTTCTCATTAGTATTTTGCAAAGTGTTAGAAATTTGAGCAGTTGTTCCACATTTCAGTGGGACATTAATAATTTGAACGCTCTGCTTGTAAAGAGAAAAATGTTAACATTAATCGTAATACCCATTGTTTTGAATTTTTGATTCCTTATCTGGGACATAAAGAAGTTAAAAGAGTTGTTTTGTCAATATTGTAACGTTATCGGGGTTAATCAAATTGTCCGCGTCGTTTAAATGTCTATAAATTAATTATTTAAATGTCTAATTTATTTACAATTCCACTAACTTATTACACTTATTTATAGACAATAGCTAATACTGATTTATATACACAATTTACAATTTATATTCACTACTTGGAATTCGCTATTCACAATTCGATTCGGCTTTATCCAGGAAAGTGACTGACTCCTCCCAACGTCCGAGTCTTTTCTTTCCATATAGCCCTGCTCGAGAACATAAAAGAAAACCGTTGCAGAATGGCGAATGCGCCGGTACATATATACAGTATATTGTCGAAACCATTAACATTATGTATTCATGATGTATATTCAAGAATATAAGCCATTCAGATTGGGTACTGGCTTGTGACAGCTTCCAGAAGAGACTCGATCAAATCTATGGCGTTTTTTTGCAGTAACGCCGCCATAAAAACTCACAGTCTCTCAGGGCAATTGCTGTCCCCAAACCTGCTGCGCCCTCGGAAGAAATCCTTACAAGAGCGCCATGTAGGCTCAATCTGCTGCGTATGCGTTCCATCTTCAGCTGTAATCAAACAAATTATTACACTCGGGCTGAAGGACCTTAGGTCGATGGCCTTTTGCTTCTGCAATAAATTCCTTCTATTATTATTATTATACTCTCTTGAACTACCCAACATAACCTAACCTTTTTTTTTGTGCCCAATGAGGCGGGGGAAAGCATCATGACCATCTCCGGAGCGGGCGTGTGCAATGCTCCTAGATTTGTGTGGGACTTCAACCCACTAAAACCACCCTCCCCAGCGCGATAGCAGAGCCGGAGGACACCGACTACCATTATCACACCTTGTTTCGTGGGCACTGCTGGGTCTCCAATGCGATTGGAAATCAACAGTACGCGCACTCGGGCCGACCGGTATCTCCTTCCCATGGAGTTGTTGGGTGATAGGAGGAACGTCCCGCGCCCACTAAGGTCCCACCGCTGTCTCACATTGTGAGGACCTGCGAGACTGCAGCTGACCATCGTTCCGAAGTTTCACCTGGCTTATTTCACGGAACTATTAACAACAGGTATAGATCCCCGGGGGGTCTTGATACACTGATGGTAACTCCTCGTCCAAGCAGTCACCGTGTACCCGGTCAATTAAGACCTTTACTGTGTGAGAGAATTTTTGGGAGTCCGATGGGGTTACATGGGGTACAAACGTTACTCACTGGGTCTACCTCGATCCGTCGTCAGGTTCGAGGGGCCAGTTAAGCCATAGTTGCCATGTATATTGAGCGCACATATAACCTAACCTAACCTACCCTATGTTTTGAGCGTGCGATTACCTTTTGCGTGGTTCTGGTTGCACAAGGTACTTACATTGCTCTCCGGGTCTACCCCGGTCCCGCTTTCGGGTTCGAGGGGCCGGTAGAGCCATAGTTACCCTGCGTCTCTTTTCCTTGTGGTAGTCTTGGTGTCTTCTTTTCCCTTTTTGTGCCTGGGTTGTGGATTGGGGGTCCTCTGGGTCGGTTCCTGTAACACACTTAGCCTATTTTGTCACCTTAGTCTAGTCATACCTGCCGTTCGCTTCTTTTTCTCTCTCTTCCTCCGCCTTGGCCATCATCACGTACCGAACACATTCGGCGATGAGGTTCCATTTCTCTTCGCTTTCGAGCATCTTCTCCACCAGGTTGTGCCTGCCCAGAGTGAAGTCCGGGTCTCCTTCGATCTTCTCCATGAGCTTCTTCCTTGACTCCTCCCATTTCCTGCAGGTTAGGATGTGGTCCGGCTTGTCGAGTCCGTCGCAGTCCCAGCATTTCGCGGTGTTGCTCTTCCCGATCTTCTTTCTGAAGGTCCCGAAGCATCCGTTACCGCTCAGGAGTTGGACCATCTCATAGTCCAGGTCTCCGTGCTTGCGGTCCATCCACTTCAGGGGGTCCTTTATCATCGTCTTCGTCCATTTTGCGCCTCTGTGGTCTCGTACTTCTCTGGCCCATTTTGTTCTCGTCGATTCCCTGGCTTCTTTCTTCTCCGCCTGGTTCTGGTATATCTCCATCCTCTTCTCGGCCAACAGGTCGGCCGGGAGCATACCAGCGATGATGAGTGCTGCAATACCTGAAACACATTTGTATGCTCTGATTGAACTTACCACTACTCCTCGTTGTGCCCTCCGGATCTTCTCTCTGGCCGTATTGAATTTCTGTAGACACTCCGCCCATACTTCTGCGCCGTATAGTAGTCTGGACATCGCTGCGGCTGCTAGAACTCTTCTCTTCCTCGTTGCTGGTTCGTCTGTCCTCGGCATGATCTTTCTGAGCGCGTTCGCTGTCTTCCTCGTCCTCTCCACGGCGTACTCTACGTGCCTCAGGAATCCCAGGTCCTTGTCGATTATCACTCCTAGGTACTTCAGCTGCTTCTTGGCTTCTATCTCGACTCCTTCGATTCTTCCCCTGGTTCTTTGAAGTGGTCTCCTCCCGGTGATGGTCAGCACTTCAGTCTTGGCAGGTGCGAGCTCCAGTCCTCTGCTTCTTAGCCACGTCGCTATTTTGGCCGCCATTCTTTCGGTCTTCTCCCATGCATCTTCTTCTGTTCTCCCTGTTGTCACCATTGCTAGGTCGTCCGCGTACGCCACCAGTTTCGTTCCCAGGTCGTCTTCCGCTAGTTCTAGCACTCCGTTGTACAGGATATTCCACAGGGTCGGACCTAAAACAGAGCCTTGCGGTACACCGCACGTTAGTCTTACCTTCTTGTATGTTGTCCTCAGGGTCCTGTCCTTGAAGTAGTTCTTGATGACGTTTCGCACGTGCTCTGAAATTCCCTTCTTCTTCATCTCTTCCAGGATCTCTTTCCATCCAGGGCTGTTGAAGGCGTTCTTCACGTCGAAGGTCGTGAGTAGTGTTATCTGCTGCGTCCTGTGCGTTCCTCCTTTGGTCTATTTTGCGAACTTGGTGACCTCTTCGATGGGCGTTATGGTGGATCTTGCTTCTCTGAAACCGTGTTGATTATCTGCGAGTGTGGACTTACCTGCCATCTCCTTGTGTAGTCTTCCTCTGATCAGCTGCTCGTAGATCTTCCCGGCGACGCTCAGCAGGCAGATCGGTCTGAAGCTCCCCGACTCGTTGGTTGTTTTTCCTGGTTTTCTCGCCAGCACCAGCTCTGCTTCCTTCCAGATTTCCGGGAAGTCGGCTCCTTTCCATACTTCGTTGTACATCTCGAGGATATTCTCGCTGTTGTTTTCCAGTAGCATCTTCATCATCTCTGCGGTGATCCCGTCTGGTCCTGGTGCCCTCTTCTTCTTCATCTTGGCTGCGGCTTCTTGCAGTTCTTCCATGGTGAACGAAACTACAAACCTTTAGGAGAATTCTCTAAAATGTGTTAACTTACCAACAAACCTATGGTCCGGATCGCTGTGGTTCACCTTCTTGTGGTCGTACCCCTGGGGCAATGAGGACAACCCGTCGTATGCTCTCCAGGAATCTGTGTGAATCTCAGATCCTGGCAGAACATGCTTGGTGATTTCCCCTAACAGAGTCTCCAAATCTCTCCGTTCGACCACTACCATTCTGACTTCGTCAGAATGGGAGTCTATCATGCACAGGACCCAATGCCCATCAAGAACTCTGCCCCGATTATACTTGCGATGTCCAAAGAGACTCTCATCTATTTGGACAATCACTCCGGGACCCCCAATTAGAGGCAAGCCTTGCTGGACATTGTACGACCATTTCTCTACAATAGCGGTACCACGCCGCTATTGTTCCTGAGCACAATTCGGTTCGAGCTTCCTCCTCTGTTAAGAGATCACAAAGCTCGAGACGAGCATCCTCATACGACCAGTCCCTCGTGAAGGCGTACATCAAACTGAAAAAATATCGAAAATGGACACATATTCATATCCGAAATACTGATAATTACCCAATGGAAGTATGCATCTGCAAACGGGTGTTAGCGAAAAACGACCCCTCTACACCAGAAGCTCCTCTGCTGCACTTCCTCTTGGTGCAGCGAAAACGTCTATGGCCACGATCTTCAAACAACTTCATGCCTCTCCTATGAACCCGGCATGTTATAGAAGAAGGCAGAAGTCCACCACGACGAGCCATGGAAGTAGCATCCTGGGCCGTTTTGGGCAACGCATTAAAATACCAACGTGCAGGTATAGCTATGTTAAATGAAAAAACCGATAAAACCCATAAATCTGACCACATTAAATAATGAAATTACAGCAGAAATGAAAAATCACCTTACCATTCTTAAATATGCCGGCCTTATAATTCACGCAAACTTTCTTCAAAGAAACTTTGCTTGGAGCTGTTTGAAGCGACTGATTAGCGCGCCAGTTTTTTATATTCGATTAATCCGTTATATCCCACAGAATATATGATAAATGTCATTTAATATCATACTGATCTATGGTTCATCCTGAACGACAACGTTCTTATATCAAATAACTGACAAGAATGTCAAATTTTAAAGGTAACAATGCAATTTTCAAAAATTCATATCTCCTAAACTACACTGCGCAAAAAAATTAACGCACATTCTGAAAATCTCAATTTTAATGAAAGTTAACTCAACATTGACTTAATAACTTATTTTTCATGTTCTCTCGGGAAGGTTTTGAACGAAACAAGACACATTAAATGGAAGAAAAATTCAGGATTTCACCGAATCTTATGTGAAAGACGAGAAATGAAAAAATTTCAAGATACTGAAATGCTGATAAGTGATTTAATACTTGGTATTTCCACCCCTTGCGTTAATTACAGCTCGGCAACGACGGTTCATGCTCAAAATGAGTGATCTTAAAATGTTCTGATCTAATCCTTCCCAGATTTCTCCGAGTTGGATTCCTAAGTCATTAAGAGTAGCTGGATGATTTTCTGAACTTCTCAGCCTTCTATTGAGGTTGTCCCAAACCTGCTCAATCGGATTGAGATCTGGACTTCTTGCTGGCCATTCCATTCGAGAGACTGCAACCTCTTCAAGGTACTCCTGAACGATGCGCGCACGATGGGGTCTGGCATTACTGTCCATAAAAATGAAATTTTCACCAATGTATGGGGCAAATGGCACTACATGCTCTTCAAGAATAATGTTCCTTATATACTTATCAGCATTCATAGCTCCATTATCAACGACCACTAGGTCTGTGCGAGCAGTCAAAGATATTCCACCTCATGCCATAATCGATCCTCCCCCGAAACCAGTAGTATTCATGAAATGGCACTGATCATATATTTCATGTGGACGTCTATATACAAGGGAACCTCGATCACAATGGTAGAGGCAGAATCTAGACTCATCTGTGAAGAGAACTCTTTCCCAATCGGCCTGTTCCCAATGGATATGCTCTCTCGCAAAATCCAAACGCGCCCTTCGATGGGCTGGGGTAAGAGCTGGGCCTCTTGTCACGACACGAGGCCTTAAATCATATTATCTGAGGCGATTTCTTATTGTCTGAGTGCTAATTTGCACCTCATGAGTTTGCTCAAGCTGATTTTGAAGGAGGCGAGCGGTTGCAAACCGTTGTCTCAACGAGAAACTCTCAAGTAACGTTCTTGAATGGCAGTTGTTACCCGTGGTCTACCCTGTCCTGGTCTTCGGACATTCATACCTGTCTCTCTGAATCGCTGCAACATTCTGGACACACTTGTATGGGAAACTCCAAACCTTTCTGCAATTCTTGTGTATGTCCACCCTTCTTCTCGCAAAACTACCGCTTAAACCCGTTAAACGAATAAAGTGTAGATTGAATATTATTATCGTTATAACGATTATAGATGTGATAGGTGAAATAGTTGTTCTCGTTGCATTACCAGATCGCTGAACCTGTTTGATGAAATAAAACTAGAGGAGTCAATGAAAGAACCAATAGGAGATATAAAAGTATGTTATTCATAATTTTAAAATATAATTTATTTAATGAAATGATACAAATTATGCCAAGAGGTGGTACATAATCCTGAAAAATATGAAGCAAATTTGTTTTTCAAGAATCTACTATCTGCTAAAATTGGAGCAGATAAGTTTGTTACTGCACTTATAATAACAACTTCGGAACCAGATTCCAGTTCAATTTTCCAGAAAGTACATTAAATATTTTCAGTCTTCAATTTGGCCTTTCAATATGTACCCTAGCAGAAGCAATTTTGGCATTCAAAATAGCCTCTTCTGCAGGAACTTGTTTCTGATTCACATGTTGAAATTCTTCGAAACACGCATATTTCGAATTATTTCAGTTTTGCTGGGGAAACGTATGACTGGTTTCAGAACCGAAGATAAAATTGATATAATTTCAGTGATGTACAATTTACACATTTCAGGAGAAATATTGTAAAAAGCAGCTATGGTAACATAAGTGGGGCTCATCTTGAGTTTCGTGAACTCGTTTATCCACACCTTCCTTCTGTCCACCAATTCTTTGATTCCCAACTCCGATTCGATTATAACTCTAGATTTTTCTGCCTTTGGAAAGGTATTCAGGATTTCTTCTAGCCGCAGATGAACAATTAGGTACATAACAATAGTGATTCATGATCTTAGAACAAAAATGAAACGATAACCTAACATGAAACACGTGTAAATCAAACTGTAAACAAAACTTGTGCCCATGCGTTAGTTCATTCCTTAAAGATAGGGGACGAACTGCTTCCTTGGCTACAAGCCAGGGGAGTCACTCTCTCTATTACACCCATTCACCTGTCAATCTCTTTCAGGACCAGTGACTGCATTTCTTTGGCAAGAGAATCTTTGAGCTTAATAGGTTTAATGTTCAAAAGAAGGCAATGGATTAGTGGTATTACTTTACTGCTAGTGCAATACTCATCACCTGACACCTCCTTGGTTGCAGCTTCAATTGGTCGTAGAACATGTGAAACTGAAGAAATAATTGATAGTTCTGATGTTAGTTCTTATGGCGAAAGATTATGTCGTTTACAATGGTACGAAGTTCCAAAAATCTTTCGATCATATAATAAGTACTGTTCCATCTGGTCTGGACGTCTTGTATCAATTTTGTTTCTTTCTGGGTTGCTTTCCTTAACTCGCTACTAGCTACATTGCTCTGTTTGAACCATGTAACGATATCTTTGACTTTAGATATCAAGTTTCGCAGCTCTGTGCACTGCTGCAAATAATTTTGTGCAACCAAATTCAAAGTATGTGCAAAATATGGGATATGTTTTTTTCCGAAAGCTGAATCCACAGCTGCATGGCTGTCACTGCTACTGAAACTTTATCTCTGTAGATACCCCAGTCACTACAAGTTTTCAACAGCATTTCAGCTATGTGTTCTGAAGTATGTCGTTCAGTTGACTGGTAAACTCCAAGGGTAATTGGAAATAGTTCAATACCACTACCAAAGTGAGCTGTTACTCCCAAAAAACTTCTCATTCTCATTGTTTCGGACCACATGCAGTTGTAAGTGTAACGTTATCAATATTAGACAACTTTTCCTTGAAAACTATTGATAATGCTGCGTATTTATCATGAACCCATCGAGTCAACGTCGTCTTACTTGGAAGTTTATAATGTGGAGCTATAACTTTAGTCAAATTGCGAAAACCCTCATTTTCAACAATTGTGAATGGTCTTTACATATCATATAAATTAAAGCATTATTTATTTTCAAAGCTTTATCACCACTCGCTGAAAAAGAGTAAATTTCTCCAAAACATGACGTAATAGATTTTTGAGTCTTTTGACATTTTGAATCTGAAGGAGCATATTCGCTGTCTCTTGAACAATCAGATTTTTCAACTGCTTCTTTAGTCAATTCTACACCAGCAGAGCTCGTTGACGGTAGCGAATCAGCAACTTCAGGGAATAATTGTGAAGTTTTTTTGTTTTATCGTTGTCCACATTTGATTTTTGATTACTAATTTGACAGATCCAGCATCATGGACGATTTATTTGACAGCTGCTGTCAAAACTTTGTTTGGATACATTCTCGAATGAGAATCTACCTACAAGGCAGATATTTAATAATTCCATAACGAAAATATCTTTCCAATTTGGATGCCTTTCCACACAATTATCATGTTTAAAATGAAGTTGTGGTGGTGTACAATAAGTTGAACGAACTCATATTTATCCTATAAAACGGTAAATACCATGTTCATTTTTTCTAGTTTTTTACTAACTCACGAAAAGCAGCCTTATGAACATTTTTTATGTGACCCATTAAGTTGCTTGTATTGCCACAAGATTTTATCCAATCAATTTGCAGAAATAAACAGCTAAATTTAAAAAAAAATTACTGTAACTCTTGTTCACAAGAGAAATGAGTTAACATTACCTACTCTATTTAACTCTCTTCAAGTTCCAGCCCTGTCCAATCAAACATGAAACTGATAATTTACTCTGATGAGTAAGTACAATCTCAATATATCCACCACAGAACACGAATAATATCCACTCAAAATGTACAAATTTTTCGTTATGTAAAGTGTTATTCAAAATTTTACGTATTTCGGTTTTTGTTCCAAATCAAACATAACCAATCAAGCTCACGCTCACGGGATCACAGTCATACTGTGTACACCATAGAATATAAAATTCTTCTTTATTCTGAGGTGTACACTGTACAGAAACAGATAACCTGATAACAGATTACACAACCATTGCGTCTGTGGTTCGTTCGTTGTTCGTCTTAAGACAGCTGTGGGAATTAGGGCCACCTACCACAGAGTGTATCAACCCATTTGGTAACGTAAATTCGTAGATTCTTCTATCTACGCTCCCAAGAGCAGGGAACTGAATCAAGTCGATATTTTTTTAGAAACATCGATGCATCGAGTAAATTTATGGTTTTCCAAAACATCGGATAGATTCGATGCATCGTTTTGTAAACATCGAGTGAGTTCGATGCATCGATGTATATCGAATATCCCGAAATGGCGATAAAGTTGTGTTTAGAAATAAAACAAACGAATGGCAGCCTGCATCTATAATAGCCAGTCATGAGTCACCACACTCATATTTAATGTATACGGGAACAAATGTGTTGAGGAGAAATATTTTTCATTTGAGAAAATCTCTGGCAAATCATCAAATGGATCACACGGAGTATGATCCAGGAAATCTAAATACAGGGCGTAGGAATAGCTCTAAAGATGTTGGGGCGTATACTTCCTTGATTGATTCTAGTTCAGAAAATCCCACGAGTCCTATGTTAACAAACAATAATAAAAAACCAACTAGTCAGGGAAGTGCTCGACCTAGTAGAATAATAAGGCAGCCCTCTAGACTGAGCATGTTGTATATTAGAAAGGGAAACTTGATTTGTCTCTCATTATTCCTTCCTCTCTGCTTATCCTCTCTTTTTGCCTGGTTCTCTTCTCTGGGATATTTTTATTCTTCTCAATAGCATCTATACTTGTTTCACCCTTATGCCTTACATATTCTATATGTCTTCTTGTTGCTTCTGAATTTCTACACATGTCTATTGCTACATCTAATGCCAAGTTTTGAATATTAAGTAATTTCTCTTAATTTCTAGGATCGTTTGTACCCAGGATGATCCTATCCACAAGAATTGACTCTTATTGGGTGTCATATTCACATGACTGTATGAGTTTTTTTAGTTCACAAAAAAAAATTACCCAATGGCTCATCTGGTGCTTGAATACGATTGTTGGAAACAAATCTCTCATTATGTTCTATTTTTCCGCGGTGCACAGTATTTATTAAACTCCTTCACAACCTTGTCGTACTTTTTGTTATCCTCTGGGGATTCAAATTTTAAGGTATTCCATATTTCGACACCTTCACTGCCAATTGTGTTCAATAACAGAGCAATCTTTATTTTGTCCAGTTTTTCATCTTTTCAGTTGAAATCTCGTTGAGATTTCTTTCAAATTTCATGGGCTCTGGAAGCCTTCCCTCCATTTCTTTGATTTTGTTTTCAACCTTATTTAGGGTAACTAAGGTCTTGATGGGGGGGCAAAGGAACTTCTCTAGGCCCCATTTAACCGAATTATGCGACGCTTATGGAATTTGAAGGAGGCATAAATGGGCATTATTTACATTTATTTATTCACGTAGAAAAACACGAAATCATAGCAACACGACCGGGAGTTCGAGTTTTTATGAACTTTTTATGAGTTTTTATGCGGTGGAGATCGATAAAATCGGTCATGTGTGTATTCCAGATTCCGGCTATATAGCAATAAATGGGATTTTAATAAAGAGAAATTTCATCATAACTTTTGGAAATCTCAACAGATATTCACCATTTTTGCACAGGATGTTCACTAGAACTTTATCTCCATATAGACACCAAAATCACATAGACACGACGCGCGGAATGAGAATGAAACTAAGCGGACATCTGAGCCCGGCTCTGACGGCTGACACGTCCGTCTCCTACGACGCACCACTTGGGGCAGAAACCTTCTAAATGTGATATCAAAAATATCATTCAAATCAAAGTGCCGGAATGCATTGAATTAATGATGAAACGATGGATTGAACATTATGGAACAAAATTTTTGCAACTTTTATGGAATAGAAGGGAAAATTTGGTTTTTATAGGATTTTATTACCATATTTAAAAAAAAAAACACCAGTCAGTTTAATGGGGAGGGCGTTGAAGTAGACCACCCCTTTCATTTTTGTTAACTAAATTTTAATTTTTTAAACATGCATTTAACGAACTACCCTTTATTTTGGACAAGAAACACCCCCTTTAATTTTTCGGACTTGTTTTGGAACACCCTGTAAAAATCTTCCAAAGAAGATTACTTTTCATTGAAACTTCATAAAAACACTTTTCAAGAGCTATTCCTATAGCTTACTTGGATAAGACTTGAATCCTGTTTTCACAGCTTCCAACTCTTCCTCTGTTGTAGGCCATGTTATATATATGTGTTTCAATTGCAACACTAAATATAAAAATCCATTAATGATTTTCAATACAGTTGATGGGACCACACCAAAACGCTCTGCAATTTCTAGCAAAGTCTCTTTGGATGTCATGTACAGCAAAAACATTAGTAGGCTTTTTTTTGAATCGATTGGATATCTACCACACCTCTGAAACTTTTTGAAATCAGACTCCTTTTGTCTTTTTCGATAAGAATTTTATGCAAGTTGTGAAATGTTGCCTTTTTGAACTTGAAACATTCGTAAAATTGCACTTCTTCATAGTGATCCAACCACATTTTATGGTCTATTATCAAATGATGAAGAGGTTTATTTTGCAATTTGAAGAAGAGATATTTGTTGACTTCATCTTCATCATTTAACCCAGTGGTTCTGAACCTTTTAGTGGTGCGGGACCATTTGACAGAATCTTTTATTACCGTGGACCACCAACTAGGGACTTACCGAAGATAATATTGTGAATGTAAACGAAAAAGATTTTTTGGAGCTATCGGTTTCACATGAAATACATATAAATATGCGATCGTTTTTAGCAAATACTGTTTTATTTTCACATTAGGTACTACCAATGAAATAATAAATGTATAAAACATACTTATATAGTAACTTAATGCGATTTTCGGCACATCATACTTTTTATCAACTTTTGAATCCTCGGTTCAGTGGTCCTTAAAGACAAACGCATGTCGGCACTGGCATCCAACCGATTTCGTTGCTTGTTCTTGATTAGCAGTAGCGCCGAGAACCCCTGCTCGCATAAATATGTCGATGAAAACAATGTTTAGTGACGTATTGCAATATCCCGAATCTTTGGATAAGCAATTGCCTTTTGGGTCCGGAAATCTTCCAAAGGACCCCGCACTTTTTGTATGTAAAGTGGCGGCGGTCAAACTTTTTGAAAGTTTGGTATGTTGTTGTACCCGACTCAGTGACCCGAAGTGACAATGGGCCCAACCCATTCCTATGACCAGTTTTCGAAATACGTGGTGTTGAAGTTGGAAATTGCCTAGATTTTCGGATTTATTTTTCATTTATTGAAAGTTAGATTGGATTCCTGTTGCATGCAGACGTTTACTGCATGTTCTAGTAATGAAATTAGTGGATACGTATGATTAAAAATATTTTTTTTACAAGGTGAGTCACGAATTTACGGGAGTAGTTCTTTGCCAAAATTCACTTTTTCTACTGTGGCGTCAGGAAGGCATTTTTTTGAAACGTTCTCTTCGATATAGTATTTGGACGAGAAAATATTGCACAGTACACATTTTTTATACAGATTTTTTCACAGAGAGAACCACTAGACATAATTATTTATTATCTATTCGAAACCCTGTATTTATGGATTGATTTTTTGGAAAAGTTTTACCACAAATATATGTGTGTCAGTGATCTCCAAAATATTCATGATGGTTTATTCATAGGAAGGTATTCTATTTTGGGAAAAGTACGAAAATCATGAACACCCTGTATTCAAGAATTTCCTTGGTCGAATGCAACTATTTTCTCACTATATATTGATTTTCATAACATCTTCAGAGATATGAATTCTTAATCCCATACTATGACCAGTTTTCGAGATACAGGGCGTTAAAGTGGAAAATTATAGTTTTTTTATTAAATTGAAATGTCGGATTGATTTTATGTTGCACCTATGAGTTTAATATGAGTTTCGGTCAGATGTACATGGAAAGGTTCAGCTCAAAATATTATGTATTTACAGGGTTATCCACGCATAAATAACCATAGCTTTCGCAAACACTCAATAATTCTACAGTCTCGTCACAGAGAAATTATTTCATTAATTTGATACCTAGTCGTCCAATTTTAGGTCTGAAATACTTCATTATGATTACTTTTCGTACAGGGTGAGCCATACCAAAAATAATTATGCTTTGAAATAATTGAAACTGATAGAATCAGTAATTTTCCACTTTAACGCGTGTTTCCGTTCCCGTGTACAGCGGGAATTTCAGAACCTTATTTAAGGCGATCGGGGCCCTTGGATGACTACGCGGGACCACTTCAGGTGCTTCAAGGGACCACCAGTGGTCCGCGGACCACCGGTTAAGAACCACTGATTTAACCAGTGTAAAATTTCAGTATCACTAGGGTATACGAAATAATTAAACATTCCATTCAGAGGAAAAAAAATATCTGTCGTTTCCATTTCTTACAAGTGTAGTATAATTGTACTCTGAAAATGTAAAAATAATTCAAAAATAGAAAATAAATAACTAAGCAAAGACTCACCTATCCTATAAAAACCCTTGAGACATAAATACGCTGGCAACTGAGTGCAGGTGCAGAATGTGGCGATCAAAGATTATAGAGTACAAAGATGGGAAACGCCCTCATATCTCTCGTACTAAAAACCGACTACGTTTTATGCATATATATATCGGGACTTTTTACTCACGAGATGGCGTTTTCATTACAGATTACAGTGACTGTAGTTTTTTTCATTACAGATTACTGGAAAGAGCGCGAAATTTGAATACCACCATAAGTAATAATTTTGATTTCCACCTATCGAGCCCAGACAATAATATACAGGGTGACACAACAAAAGCAGGGCTTCTGTTCTGCTCAGGATTATATTTTTGATCTACATATTAATTCAATTGATACTAATTAAACACACCAAATAGATTTGCTTACATATTTTTATTTCAAAATATACATACAATTTTAAATTGGAATACATGTCAAAAATATCTTTACATCTGAGTTACAGAATTATTAGAACATATTTTTTACAGAATATTCAAAATCACAATTTAAAAAACATCTTGTAGAGGTGTAAAACTTGTATAAGGACTAATCAGATCCCATTCAGACGCCATGCCCGCGTCGCTCAATGAATTTGATGTGGTATCTTGAGGAAACAATATTATAATCGAATAATGATTGAACAAAAAAGACATGCAGAAATAATTTGCGAGTACGAAACTTGCCCTGACATGAAGTGTGCAGTTTTTTATGCCTGGTGATCTTGTGAAGAAATTAATCAAAATTGATCCTTGCAGATTAGTCTTGACCCAAACATGCTCATGACAAGACAACATCAAATCTTTATATAGCGGGAATCATTTGCTCAAAATTTACTACATGATGCTCCTGAAGAGTTTATCAATAATATTGGAAAACTTAAATTATTGCTTGTAAGCTAATTCAATGAGTTAGCAAACAAATTGTGTTCAAATAAAAAAAATTGAATTTTGTTCTCCAGAAAAACTACATTTATTTTTGGCCAAATGCTTTTGGGCATTTGGATTCCTAGACCAATGTAAGAAGAAGAAAATAAAAAAAAGCTGTTTATTCGTGACAAATATTTTTCAATTTTTGATTTTTTGTTGCTACTCTCTTCTTCTTACCTTGATTTATGAACCGAACAGCCCAATGGCACCTGATGGTCATGAATAAATGTAAAAATGTATCCGAATATTGAGGGGAACAAAGGCCGAATTCAATTTTATACCTCAACTTCACGAGGTCCATTAAATCCTTCACTATTTGTTTGTTATACATTAGTTCATCGAAATACTTATTGTGGATTATTTCAAGGTTTTCAATATAATCAAAAAGCTCTGGAGAAGCATAAAGTAAACCTTTCTCACTATCAATTGATTCCCCCTGTTTGAAATAAGTGAATAATTGATGTTGTCCTGTCAGAAGCTTTTCTTTGTCAAGAAGAATGTTTCTGCAGATCTCACAAGGATGAAGTTTGAGAAATTTTTTCGCCATATAACCACTGACATAAAAAACTGCATTTTTTCTTCAAGGTCAATTTCAACTTGTTCAATATCCTTCAGTTCCGAAATTCTTGTCTCTTCTAAGTTTTCGTTTCTTGTTACATTAGACAATACTTTCAATTTCTCTAAAGAGAATGTGAAGTCCTCCTCACAATTGGAGTTGGAACATAACTTCGATATCGAAGTTATATAGGTATGACGAAGGCCATTTTCAAACTGTTGATTTGCCTTCTTACGAGCTTGATACCTATCGTCAACTAAATTGAACAAATTCAAGAGAGATTGAACCCTAAAATGTTTGTTTATTTGTCGTACCTATTGTTCGAAAATAAGGAATTCACCTAATTTGGTCAACTTTTTAGGTAAGCATTGTATGTGATGATGGAAAGCTTAAAAATACATGTTTCAACATTTTAGATTTTTTCAATAAAATAAAATAACATCTACCGGAATTTTCCATTTAGAGGAAGTACGTAAAAAACGACATAGGGTTTTGTTTCAGAGGCATAACTTTTCAGTGGTAAATCACAGTAATGTCCTATTCTACCACAATGATCTTCGACCCTTTCTTCACAAAATTTCACCAACATTCATAAAATAAAAGTAACAAAAAATAAGATATTCTCAAATGAATTGAGATCAACGAAAATTCATTTTGTCCGTATGCTATGGACAAAATGACACATTCATATCGGACAAAATGACATACAGGCAACAGTTCTACTAGTTCTACTAGGAAGATTAGCACAAGACGCGTGAGCCCAATTCAAGCAATTTATGCATCGTAACCATTCTTCTCCAGGCTTTGATCGGGAAAAAAGGTCAATGTAATATATACATGGACAGTCATCATCTCGAAAGTTGATTCGAACATTTTCTTCCTCGCTGTCCTCTTCAAATGCCTTAATGACTTTATGTCTCCTTTTATTTGGAGCAGGTATTGGTCTATTTTTTGATGTGATGGCGATCATATTCGGCGAGAAAGTTGAAACTAAGGACGATTGTATAGTTTTCGGCTTAAGTTTGCCTTGTCCACTTATATGTATATCGTCCTTTAGGGACTGGAGAAATATCCTCGACTGGAACAGCAAGGGAAAAATATTCGTGCTGTTGTCCAGAAGAAACTGTTAATTCTGCTGAAATATTATCATTAGATAATTAGATTAAAAGCCTGAGCATGAGCTGCTGAAGTAGCTTCTGGCTTGCGTAAAGAAATCTCTTTATTCCGTTTTAAAAAACCAGCTATCCATTCTTGTCCCACATTTCTTTTTTGTGGGTTGCATCTGTGGGAGAAACCATTTCTTTCATCAATCTCGAAAGCTAATTCTTCAACCGATGTTCGTATCAATCCAAATAACCGAGATTCTAGTAATTCTAAATGTTGCACTAATTGTCTTTCAACATCCGAATGAACAGTAGTTTTCCAACAACCAATACCCTTCGAATTGGACTCCAAATTTTTATTACTACCCGAAGCATTTCTTCGAAGCGTTGCTTGAGGAATAGCAAATATTTTTGGTGCCAATAACCAACCCATTTCATTATTTTTCACCACTTCCATAGCTTTTTGCATTGACTCTGCATTCAAGGATTGACGATCAGTCGTGCGCTGATAGTTACGCGGCTTACTGATATATCTGTATAGAAAATCAACGGCTAATTAAATTAAGTTTCTTGCCCGAGATCTTATGGACAAAATGACATACCTATGTCATTTTGTCCGTTGACTGTATATGTCATTTGGTCCATATAGCGATATTACAAAAGAAACATATCAAATGAATGCAAAAAGGATATCTAACATAAAAAAAGCTTTGTGAATTCAATGATGAATAAGTAAGGTTTGAAATGAATGCAACAGAAATGAAAAAAATTGTAGAAACCTACCAATTATTGTAAAAATTTGGTGTGATGAAAAAAAAAACTCGTAACCTATCCAAACTTGTTATTACTCACAACGACCGAATGAACTAGTTGAGCGCTTGTGCGTTTTCGGAGGTTGGAAGGAGCCACTCGGGTCACGTAATACAGAAGACAGTTTCGCATTTGATAGCTCCAAACTCAAGTTATGATGCCTATGTCATTTTGTCCATATATGTCATTTTGTACGTATTTCCCCTACCCTTATTGGTAAACCCCGTCCCAGCCTCCCAGCACATTTTCTGTGTGACAGTGACAGCTCATATCCATGGAAAAATGAAAATCTCGCTGCTCCACCAACTGAGACGTTTACCCACTATTTTGAGCTTAGCAGCATAGCTAAATGTCTTAAATCATGATGTGAGCACTGATAAGATTTTGAGAATTTATCATGACTGATTTTCAAAACATTGAAAACAAAAGGTCATATGTTCAACAATTAGGTACCGCTTGAATAAAGAGAATTATCTTCATGTAAATTACAATAATATCAAAATTTTCTATATTTCGAACTTTATTCTTCCTAATTTATCTCCTGCTTGAAAAACAGCAATGGTGAGTTTATACAACTTCAACGGTAGGTTTCACAACGCGTAATCACCGGTGATCGGAGTTTGATCTAGAATCAACCCGATTTGACAGTTCAAAAATCAGAGAACCAAGCCGTTAATCTCCGATCACCGGTGATTACGCTTTGTGAAATCCACCGTAAGTATAAGTTGGGCGAAACAAAGTTCGCCGGACCAGCTAGTTCTCTAATAAAGCATTGAAAATATCATTCGCGGTTCGACCTTCACTGCACTGTCAATTTCGTTACGAATATATTCTCTCAAAATTTTTGTCACGGAATCAATCAAATCGTTCTCTATGGTTTTGGATAAACCACAAAATACGGAGTACACGGAAGGATCAATCAGGTGGGTTTCTGGTGGAAAACACATCTTCATTTATATCGTTAATTGGAAAATAAGGTACCGGAAAAACCTTTAATGTCACTTCGGACACAACTTACTAACAAAGGCGCAACATGGCCGATCTATTTCAAGTCTATAAATAATGAATAAAGAAATCAATTTCCCTATCAACTTTAAAAAAGAAGAGGGTACATGGCGCCACAAGGCTGAACTGAAGGTAATAACAAAGAATGTTTAGTTAAACTTTAACAGTTTATTTTCATATGGGATAACCTACAGGCTCAAATTGAAAAATGTCTTTACCAGAGGTAGGGGCTGGAAAATGTTACCTAAATGGTTTTAATTATTCCCATTTATAGTTACTGTTATGGAAAACAATTCATTATCGAATTTGTATAGATCGAAACCTCTCATAAACATATTAGCGAATCCACTTTAAAATTATACAAGATCCACTAACGAAATACAAATGTATTTCCCATGTCGGTTGAAGCCGATTCAGGAAATAAAATCATCCAAATATATCTCCGTTATACTCTATAGTTATCAACTCAAGAGGGTTCTCATGATCAGGAATAAACAAAAATTTGTATCTCAGAAAACAATTTAAAGTACTTTGAAATCAATTGATTGTATTGAACTCTGATGAATTATAAATTATATTATGATAGATGAACAACAATTTCAAAGTGAAAATAAAAAGTATTGAAGAAAATGTAAAATGAGAATTGGAATTATTGAATTTGGAAATGTATGTATGATTAATTCAAAGTTTTGTTTTATATAATTACAGCAAATTTCAGTCGATTCAATTAGAAATAAGAGAATGTATCAAAGAATGTGAAAATTTTCCACATTTAAGTATTAAGAGTAAGAAATTGTCAAATTTGCGACTAAGGATTATAAAAAGTAGTCTAAGTCGGTATCAACAAGTAGACAAAAACGTGGCGGAATGGTTAGAATGAAGGACACATCCATAGACAAAATTGTAAACGCATCATTTTACTAAGAAATTCGACAGCCAGGGCAATATGAACTTTCAAAAAGGTGTAAATATGGGTGATCAAGGGACAATCAATCGACAGTGAGCCATTGGAGAGGTTTTTAGTGTTTTCTTTGAGGATATCCACAAAAACATCGGATGACCTTCAAAGCATCGTCAAGCATAACTTCCTCATAACCTACAAGGATAGAAATTCCACTGAAAACCTGAAGTATATGGAATATTGAAATACCAACTCCGAGTTCTGAAAGATAACAAGAAGCCACCTTTAATCGTTCAAGATTCCTCTTCGATCTTTTAAAAACAATGAACCTGAATTCTGAGACTCTGCTGTATTGGGATTTGGCCTTTTCCGGTTCTAGAAATTTCAAAGGTTACCAGAAGTCGAGGATCAACCCTAAAGAAACACATACTCAGTTCCATACCATAACATTATTGGAGTGATGAAGAAGACTCTGTTACAACTGTGGGTGCGTTATTGATTTATTTTCGAGTGAAAAGACTTTAGATATTTAATTAGAATAGTCATTCGTTGTAAGTTTCTTTCATGGCTTATGTTCTTGTTCAAAATCGATTGATTAATCACAACAAATTGTTTAAATTGAAAAAAAAATTATGTTTTCATAGAACCCAACTTGAGATTACATTTTTCGGACGGAACAATTTAATTCGAGTTAATTGATTTTTTTACTTGTTATTGGATCTCGTTTGAAATTCTTTACAATCATTGAATGAAGAAACAAGAGTTATGTATCCATAACAGTGTCTACAAATATGAGTAGATTTTATTTTTAAACAGATATATATCTTCCTAGAATTTCCATCCAAGAAAAGTTTGTTTTCTGAACCCCTCGTATATCAAGCCTGTAATAACTTCAATACATTCTGTTCATTACTTTCTTTTCAAATCGTTTCGAATATTTGATTCTTCTGATGCTTTAGCCAGATTTATATCCATGAGTTTGTGTTCTATTTTGAGCCCATGCTCCTTTGTGATCTTTTCTTTCTGCAAGCTCACAAATGATGATTTTTCCTCGATGGGAAGATGATTTGTATTATTCATTGTTTACGTGATATTATTTTTGCCTTATTGAAATAGACAAAGTTTTAATACATATTTATTGACAACACAGAACATTGACGAACATGTTCAACAAGAAATAAAAAAGCATAACATTATTCCTAATTAAAACAAAATCATTTGTGAAACAAAAAAGGTGAAATAAACAAACTCAGTAAGTTATACATTAGATGCAGTAGATAAGCTATCAGCGATTTTTTCTATTGCATAGGCAATCCTCTCCTGAGCGTCCGCTTTGGACTCCATTGCTCTGGGAATCCTCTCCTGAGCTTTTTTTTGCACTAGCAATTCGTCCCATTTATAATAATTTTTCTGCATAGTATTTTTTTTTAATTTCTATCTTTGTATCTATTCCACTTTTGAAGTCCTTCACTGCATCTAAGGTTTGCCTGAAATGATTTTTCTTTTTGAAATGGAGTTTCTGGTTGCTTTATGATTGGGACTCCTGTGGGATTCTGCAACTGTCTGCTCATTTATTTCTTCCTCCACTTCAATATTATTTCCTTCTTGGTTTTCAAAGTCAAAATCGACTGCTGATTCAGCAGTCATTTTGTGCCCCTCAGTGGACACAACTTTCACTAGTATAGGATAAACCCCTACTCTTTTCGTTAATAATTAAATTAATACCTAGAATACAACTGCATATCCTGGTGCTCCGAAACACTTTTTTACTCTTATGTCCCTGCAAGCTGTACTGGGAAGCAAGAGAATCGTCTATGATTTTTCTGACGAACCTTCGGGTACAATTTTTAAAATCCTTGCCTCCCAACATGCAGAGCGATTTAACCTGTTGAAAACATATAAGTAGAAACAAAGTAACATCTCGGAGAAAAATTGGATGAGTAATAGTATGAAACTTTATTTCTCACAGAATCTATAGTGCTCAGAGAAGAATTAGAAATTTCTCATTATTAATTTCAAGGTAACTTACTCAGATTTTATTTGAGAAATATAAATCAATAGAATTATTCATCCACAAAATTGGAAAAGAACTTTTTCACATACTAGATGAGAACTGAATCAGATGTGTGGATTGACCTATTATTTTGGGGTATATTCAAATACTAGCTGGCCCGGCGAACTTTGTACCGCCTGAATTATACTTAAAAGTTGCATAAACTTACCATTGCTTTTTTTTAAGCAAGAAAAAAATTAGGCAAAATTAAAGTTCAAAATATACAAAATTTTAATAATTTTGTAATTCACATGGAAAGAATTCTCTTTATTTAAGCGGTAACTAATTGTTGAACTTGAACATATAACTTTTTGTTTTTAATTGTTGTGCAGTTCTCTTTTTGCAGTACCTCATGTGACTGTGAATAGCAGGAGTATAATCCATATTATAGGTACCTTTCCTCTTATATGAATCAAAATGTCAAGAATATGAACAAAAATGATTCCTTTAATGAACTATCGACCATTAACACAGCCCGTCGACCAGAATTAAAAAATCAGTCATTTGTTAATAGCCCAACCTGAAGTGGCAAAAACAAAACTTTTCTTATATTCTCAAAATCTAATCAGTGGTCACACCATTATTTTAGACATCTTAGCTATGCTGCTAAGCTCAAAATAATGGGTAAACATCTCAGTTGTTAGAGCAGCGCGATTCTCATAATTCCATGATATGAGCTGTCAATCTCTCTTCAATTTGTTCTATTTAGTTGACGATATCAAGCTCGTTAGAAGACAAATCGAGATGTTAAAATGTCGATAGTACGACCGACACGGCAAAATTATCAACACTGTGAATTATGTTGAACTCATATTCAAATTTATTGATGGTCATTCGACCAGATCAGATTAGGCAACCCATGAAACATTATTGTATATCATAAGTGAGAGCCCGATGAGCAAACGTTTCAAAATTATTGACGCTTACAATACTGTCTCTGTGCGAACAGAAACACGAATATAATATGTCAATTACTAATTATGGGCAATCTTGGATTCAGTTATTTCAGCAAATATATCTATTACCCAAACAGAAATTCGAAAGCATTTCAAAAATAAAGAAAAAAGATGGTGAGCAAAGAATATTCAACTACCGTCTATCAAAAATAAAGAAAAAAGATGAAGATGGCCAACTCACGTTTGAAACTGATCGTCAAAATAAGATACTTGATCTTTCGGTAAAAATTCACTGTTCCACCAACTTGAGATAAGTTTACCCGCTTTTTGATCTGGCAATAGACTTCCATGATACCATGAGTTCTATGCGAATCACATATACATATCGCCATCTAACAGCGGTAATATCAACCTACGACTACGTACAGTGACTTGTCTATTCACTGTACGACTACGCATCAACGGTAGCGACACCTAGTGGCCTTATTCAAAAGAAGGAAAAGCATTTCCTGCATAAGTAAAACTTTCATCAATTTTTTCGAAGTTTTATTGTATTTTATAATAACCAGACCGAAGACGATTCCATAAATGAAGTTTCATAACAAACAGTCCATCCGATCTCTAGTTATAAATGGTGTAACCAACATCTTTCTTTTATATATATAGATGTACCTTGAAAGACATAGAACATATTGATTGTTCAAATAAGTTTATGGTCTTGTGTGTCGTCATTTCATTGCACTCAACATTTTTGTACACAAAATTTCAACTTGGTAGAATACTACAGCACCCTAGACCATGAATTTATTTCACCTCTTGTTTCAATGGAGAACATAATTTCAGTCCTTTGTAAAGACTCATTGGTGGGAGTCGAATTATTGGATTTATTTGAACAGAACTTACGAAGTAATTGTGAATATCTTTATCCTGCAGCCTATTCTCAACTTTCTCTAATTCTTCCAAGTTTTTCACAGGAAGTCTGTGAAAAGGTCGAGGCACTGTGCAACCTCCTGTGGCTCATTTTGAGCTAAACCCCCTTATTGTAAAGGTACGAATCCACAATGAGTTAAAAAACTCATGATATTTTTGCCTCACGAGAATTTTGCCTCAGATGTGTTTCCACAAGCATGATAAATTCATTTGAAACATTTGATTCGGGATATTTTGATATCATGAGTCAAATGATTCTGAATGAGCTGTTTCCACACAATACGTATTTTCTCGTTTGAAAAGAAACATATAGTTTGTGTAGCTCAACGACTTTCATTAGAAGATGTCGACGAAAAAAGATAGAAGAAAGGCTGCAGCTTGTTACCTTGTTTTAAATTCAGGTTACAAAACAAAAAGGTCTCACAAAATTTGGGTGAGAGATTGGATAAAAAGGCGAAATAAAAATAATATAATGAGAACATTAATTGAACAATTAGAGCGAGAAGATCCGGAATGCTACATAAACTTTCTTCGAATGTCTGCCGCTGATTTTCGTTTTCTGCTCGAAAAAATAGAAAGTGATATAAAAAAACAAAACACACATATGCGTGACGCAATTCCACCAGCTGAGAGACTAGCCGTTACTCTTCGCTTTTTAGCTACCGGTATGTACATAAAAGCCTTCTGTTGATTTCAATAATATGCAAGCATAATTATTTTTTAGGAGACAGCTTTCATTTCTCTTATGTATTTGTTTCGCATACCCGTTTGTACTATTTCAAGAACTGTACCTGAAGTGTGTTCTGCAATTTATAATAATCTGAAAGAAGAATATCTACATGTGAGTATATGAAACATATTTTTATTGAAAAAATACAAATAAATTTACATATTCGTATAAGTAGGTGAAAATGTTTCATAATACTGTGAAAGGGCGGCTTCGGCACTGACAGTATTCGTGAGTTCTATGTTATTATTTGAATTATTTTCTTTATTTTTGAGCTCATAGGTGTCATTCATTTTTAATATAATCCGCTGAATTTCCCTCCTCGCCCAGGAGTGCAGCTCTGGATCTTTTGAGTTCATGTTTCGGAGCTCGTCAGCCACATAATCCCAAAATATTTCGAAAGTATCCGAAGGTTTCGATATAACACCAAGGCATTGATCAACAATGGCTTGTTCTTTTTCTCTTTTCTTTTTTAAAGTCATTTTAACTGATGAAGTTCCGGACGTACTAGGTGTAGATGTTGAAAACGGTGTAGAATTCGAATTGTCATAGTCTGAATTTCTATCCTGTAGGGGAGAATCTTGACGTTCAAAATTATCGGTCGAGTGTTCGGTTATGGGTTCTGATTCATAAGTCTGAAAACAAAACGACATAAATTTGAACAAAATCAGAAAGTTATTTTTTGTTTTCATTTCGTTTTTACAGTTGCCTAGCACCGAACAGGAATGGCTACAGGTTTCTCAACAATTCTCAGACAAATGGAACTTCCCAAATTGTATAGGATCATTGGACGGAAAACACGTTGTCATTAAAGCACCTAAACATAGTGGAAGTCTGTATTTTGTCTTTTACTTCTGGAGCCGCTATTCCCAATTTGTCGGCAATTTCGTCTATCGACTTCTGCCTCAAATTCCTATTTTTGTAATTAATGGACGTGCAATCCCACAAATGCGTATACAATTCGTAAAGTTCAATCAACTTTATCGTATCATTCCTTGTCCATCTGAAAGAATTTCTTTTCTTTTCACTCGAGGAATTCATCACGAAACGAAATCAGAGACTCGCAATATGCAACTGGACTCACGTGCAGCGCGTGAAGCAAATGATGCATGCGAGATCCGCGATACCTCGTGTTGACACGGTGAGTCCAGTTCATGCGTCAAAACACTCATGATACTTCATGAAATAATCTCAAGACTCATGCCTATTTCCACAATGAAATTCTTGGCTTCGTGAGATTGAGTCAATAAACTCATGATATAATATCATTGTGGATTCGCACCATAAGAGAGTCCACTTTATTCAACAATTCTTCTATACGAGACTCACAGTCTCTTAATAATTTGGTATTCTTCACCAGCATGCTTATTACTGTTGTTTTAAACTTCTGGTCGTCTAGAAGAAAATATATACAAATTAAAAAATACATTAAAAGGGGATTTGACAAACCTGTTGTTGGGAAGCTGCAGGAGTCTTCTCTGCGATCATCAGTTATGGCTGGAACGAAATAATTGATATTTTGCAACACATGGTAACGCTGGTCATAGAAGGAAATTGATAAGGACTTACCTTATATCCAATTCGCTCATCACACTTCTTTCTTGTACTTCATTTATAGGACCTAGAAACATACGTACATATTTATGATTTAGTGAAATTATCATTTATTCAAATGATTTAATCTACTTTTGAATTCTTCAAATGAAATTCACAAAACATTATTATTAAAAAAAAAATTGATGAGATCAAAATTAATTCAACAATCATGGAGAAAAATGTAAACATTCAATCGAACATAAGGATTGAAGAACTAGGACTATAAACTTGAAGAATACTCACTCTGAACTTGTACATTTTCATGAGAACTATTGGTATTTCCTGAAAATAACAAAAAGAATTCATTAAAAAAAAAAAAACTTTTGAATGTTTGTTCAGTTAATTTTTTGCAAATCAGAAAATGAAAATAACCGATCACCCACTTTTCATCGTATTCAGTCTAGGAACATATAGATCTGAATCGCTTGATTCCTCATCAGAACTATAATACGTTTTTTTTGGTTTTCTCTTTTCAGGGAGGCAATCCAACGTTAGACAGCATTTAGTTGCTTTGACACAAGCAACCTTGAAACTGTCATATCTGACATTCCTCATCAGGCAGACTTTATATTCCCTCCAGCCCTCTGCTGGCTCACACCGACTCTTGATTGCCTTCACAATTCTATTTTTTGGAAATGGGGGCTAATATACAGTCTGCCTGCTTCCATTGAACCAATTAGATGGAACGGTTTCAACCTCCTCACCCTCAATAAATTTAACCACAATCCAAGTCATCTACAGAAAATTAATATCATTAAGCAAAAACCATTATAGTATGGATGAACAAAAAAAGTAGAAAGCAGTGCCTCAAGCATCAAGCAAATATTTTTAAAATTACAACAAGTAAACATGCACACACACACACACAATCAAGTTTCGAAGAATTATTATTTCTGGGTATGAACTAAAGGTAGAGCTATGAATGTACTATCAAAGGGAATTCTAACAAATTTATATGTGATATCTTTCACTCTCCAACATTTCATTTCGCCCAAAGTATTGACAGAAAAAATATCTAAGAATGATGATGGTAAAGATAAATCGAAAAACTCCATCTTATCCAGGTAATTTTTTCCTATAACAACATAGTCATTGAGTGCTTTAGAAAATGTAAAATTTTTTATCTCAACTACTGAGCCATCCCTCATGGCACAGCATGAATCTCTCAAAGCAGAGGATAGTTTGAAATCTGCAGAAGCAATTGATTTAAACTCTGGGTCCTTCACGATGGGGTGACTTGAGTTCGAAAGAAGACTTTTCAATAACAAGCTTCCTGTCATTCATACACTCATAGTAACGTCGAACTACTTGCTGCAATGGTTTGTCATGCTTTCTGATCAACGATCCCAAATATTGCAAAAAATTCTCACTATCAAAATTACTGAAATTGTCAAGTATACCAAATTTTTTACATCCTCTACTAAATGCAATAAATTGTGAAAATTATGAGTTAATAAATGAGGTCCATAAATTTCTCTTACTGTTTTAACAAAACAAACAAGCAACTGTTCGGCATGATTAATATAAGTAAAACAGTATTTTTCACTGGACAGAATTCTGATAGAGATTGATAATATCAAAAAATTTTGATAATATCGTTTCGGAAGCAAGTTTTTCAAAACAATGGGTCCAGCATATTCTTCTAGGAATATGTCTGGAATATTCGTATGGGAATATTCTTGGGATATGCTACATGGGATGTTGAAAACTTCTTCTTAGTTATTATAGTTTCAACAAGTTTTTTATTCAAAATTAAAATACAAAATATTCCATTGAAATCTATCTCAAAAAATTATTCTTATCAATCAATCCATCTGACAGTTTTCAAAACATTTTCTAGGGAACCTCGATATATTCATAACGAAAACTAAATTGGTCTCAAAATTATTCTTAACATTCTCCAACCTCCAGTTTCACTAAATTTTGTACAGGATGAACTAACACTCCATTTGTTGTCTTCAGTTTCACAGTTCTCACTTGATCATCTCTACATTGTTTTTTTCCACATAAACACTTTTTAAGCGAACAATCAGAGAGTCTTCATCCTCCATTAGGCCGGCATCGTCCTCACCATATGTGTATTTGGAGCATTCCAAAAGATCTTTATTTCCAGTCTCAAGAACCTCAAGCGCATGTCTCACCAGTTGTGCTTCTTCTTCATCAAGCTCAATCCCCTGCATTTCAATGTTCAAGATACTGCTGAGATGAGAAGATATATTTGCACTTGTGGAAGTGTAAGAGATGAGCGTTGTTGGGTCAATAAGGTTAACAAGTTTTGAGGCCTCGTGATGATCTTTTTCAGACTCTGCCTCCTCTCTCTTTTCTGTTCTGTCAAGGGTCCTGTTGCTCTTCTTGAGGTAATTGAAACAGGTCCTTGGTGTTTCAATGGTATCCATGATTAGAGTGCCGTGTTCCTTTGAGAACGTCATCTCTTCTGTAGGTTCTGGAGCGAATGGGTTGAGTGGATTTTGTATTCTCAAAAAATAATTTTTCTCATACTCATTAGAAACATGTTTTTCTCGTAGGCTTACTTCCTCTAAATGGCTGTTGCAGCAATGCCATGGTTGCATTCCTCCGTCAGCTAGCAGTTGCACTTTTTCAGATATGTTGTCTCGCCTCCCTATCTCTCGTTTTATCCTCCACAGCCTCCTAGTGCCGTCTATTCCCAACCTCAATCTGACTGAAGCCCCCAAGGGATTGGTGGTTAATGTTGTCAGGGATGTTGCTGTCTCCTTTGCCATTGCAATGACCATATTCGATACAACAATTGAAAATTGAACAAAAGTATCCATTGAATCTTCTCTAGGATTGGAGCAGCATTTTGATTTTTCTATCAAATTCATTAATATCCATTCCGTTCCCCCGAAATTAAGTTTAAGCGTCTCAGTGATCCCATCTACATTTTCTGGACTACAGTAAAGATCTTTTACTGCCTCCCTAGCTCGACCTTTCAATGATTTTTGTAATCTCGTAAGATTTTCCGCTTTGGATATTTGATATTCTTCAGTGGAACGGTTGAACTCGTTTATCCAAAAAGGAAAATCACCTATGTCACCATAAAATTCTGACAATGGTGAGATTTGTTGTTTTCTAGCTAGTTTTTCAATGTTGTGGCTCAATTTTTCCATACAATCAGTAAGCAAGGTAGAAAAATCACCAATCATTGCCTGATTTTTAATATGCTCATTAGATATAGAAGCATCATTGTCGAAGTCATGGACGCGAGAGCCAACAATACTGTCTACATCAAAAGTTTCATGGTAAAAAGGAACTTTCTTACTTCGGTTTATCCAATATTCGGTATTTTTGTATTTATCATCGTTTTTCACTTCCATCGATTCGATTTTGCTGTGACAACATGATTTTGAGGACTTTAGTGATTTTTCCTCATCTTCCATCTCCTCTAACTCTAATTGCGCCATTTGTAGCTGTAGCTTCTGTTTCTCTACTTCTCTAATTTAAAATGAACTTAACACTAACTTATATCTTAGTAATGAAAACTTAATCTACAATCTAAAACACATGACACAACAATACAAATCTCCAATCAACTTAAATAAAACAATGTCAGCCAACTAGAACTTGTAAAGCATTTGGAATTCCTGCATCGGCAACTTCCAGTCGCTAATTGCAATTGATGACATTTTTACTGATTTTGCTGTGCAGTATAACATTCCATAGTGGAATTTAGTGTCAGGTTCAATGTCTAATGTCTTTAGCTCATTTGTGGCTAAAATATTGTCTAAAACTTCTAATAGCATTGGAGCAGTTAAGTCTGTTATATGTAGGGCGAGGGCATCAGCAAATCTAGCATATTGGGTTTGCTCGGTCTCAGCTCCCTGACAGGCCAGCTTGCTATATTTGCAAGCATTCTCAAAATGACGAGCTAGACTGTGGGGAACAAAAGATGTTTTTGCTCTTGCAGATTTGGGAGGAACCTCAGTTTTCTTGCCTAGATATGCTTGGTAAACTATGTGAATCGAATAGGCTATGCCCTCCTGACCATTTGTTAATTTAGCATAGGGTATTAGAGATGGCACATAGTTTGGAGCCAAAAATTGAGTTCCCAACAAGCCAATTTCTTTATCCCTAACCGGATCATTGGTAGTTTTGTCGGCTTTTAAGGAAACCCACACCTTCCAGCTAATAAATGGAAAGGTTGCTGAAATTCTGGGGAGAGTAATAAGTGTGGTATCTTTCATAGCTTTTGACTTCACATCGTACTTAGTGATTATTTTGCTAAGTCTCTCCTTACAGGTTTTTCACCACCTCTGGTGTTCTTCAGTGTTATATTGGCAATATTAGGTCCTCTTATGTGGAAAATTGCACACAGCTCAACCATTTCATTTAAGAAATCAGCAGAATCAGTTTTTACTTCATACTTTAAAGCCTGCTTGATCAAAAGTTTAAATAGGGCATCTGGACTGAACCCTGCATATGCATAATCTCCAAAAGTAGAGGTCAATGCCTTTATAGCCTCATCTACTTTGGCTGAGGTTGAGGTTGATAGGAATTCTTTGTAAGATAATTTCTCTAATGAGCTAGCCATCTTTACAATCAATGTTTGCTTCAATTCTCTTCCAGACTTTGTGTCACATTTGAACCTTGATTCTGTTAAAGTTAAGTGCATAAATTTCTTTAATACCAGTTTTAGATAAATCGTCCAACTTGACATCACTGTCGTAATTTTCGTCATTCCTTAATAGTCCATCACATATTTTATTACTTGACTGACAGGCCGTTCTATGCATTCTGCAGAATCTACAGAAATAGTTGGAATTAAAGCTTGAAGAAAACCCTAAGATATTGTTTATACCTAGATTGTCCCCCAAAATGAGACCCAAAACAAAATGTACTCTGACACTTCCTGATCTAGAATTCATTATAACACCTTCATTAAACAAAGAATTAATTTCAGTGATGAGAACTTCGAGGCATTTCTTTATGTCAGAAGCTTTAAAAATTCCAGCCAGAAAAATATCTTTCAGTTTGGAGTTACTCCTTTGAAACAACGGAAAAGAATAGTAGAATGGGGTCAGCGCTTGGCAAGATGAATGACTTCCAAGAGGATTATTTATTTCAAAATCATCTGAATATAAGAAATATGGGATTACAATTGCATCATTGAAAAATTTCAATTTTTCCTGCCATAGTCTGCTTTGTGAGAAGCAATTTATGGAATCATTGTTTTCCGTTTTTCTTAGAAATTTTACACATTCATCTAAGTCGTATATTTTTTGGAAAATTTTTTGGAAGTGAAATTTTAATGGTAAAATAATGCCTAATTTTTTTTTTCATCGTATATAAAATCCCCTCTTATGTTTACAGGAACAATTTCAGTGTTTATAACCACTTTCTCAGTGTTTTCCAATAGATTACAATATTTTAATGATGAATTGAGCTTAAAATCAGATTTACATAATTTAAAAGGATCTTTCAAGACATTTAATACTTCATTCAAATCCAAATAGTCTCTTTTGAAGTTTGGAACACGGTTTACAAGTAAAAGTTGAATAAAATCAATAATGGAATCTGTCAAAAAGTCTGTTATGTTTTGTTGTATCGTCAGAACATCTTTTTTACTAAAATTATTTATACTGTGAAGTTTTAAAGAGAAGATGAAAAAGGAGGATAATGTCCCTAAGTTGGAACAAACTAGAATAAATATCAGAATTGGACTAGTAGAGATCTAGTTTCCGAAGCACATGTAAAGCCTAAACAACCTGTATATTCGATTTCCCAATTGAAATTGGAATAGAATTGTATAATTAGTCAAGTTAGCAATCAGTCAACAATATATGACAATCTTGCATTTTACTAATGTAGAACACCAATTCGGGTTCATCGAATTATAGGTAGAATAAGATTCATTCGAATAAAGATTCTCTAAGTAAGAAGTAGTCTCAATCCATTACATGGCGATCCTGCCCAAAAATGTTGAAAAGTTAACCACTACATAATTATATTGAGATCCTGCCAAAAATGTTAAAAAGTTAACAACTACATATTATATTGAGATCCTGCCCAAAAATGTTAAGAAGTTAACAACTACATATATTGAGATCGTTTGATTTTCTGAATTTGAAATGGGATCTTCCACCTCGAAGGATACGAAACAAGAAGTTTCCGAAAATGGTGCCATAAACTCAAACTTCATCGTACAGGAGAGTGAATATAACATCACCAAAGATGTCAAGGTTGTCCTTTTCTTGATACTGGCTATATTGGTATTGGATGTTGTTTTCAAATTATATAAAGCCCATAAGAAGAATATAGAGAGACGAGTTAGAAGAAACCTCAACGCATCCCTGGGTTCTGTTGCTGCAATATAGACAAGAGTGGTAGATGTGAGTGAACTATTTAAGAACAACAAGGTTGTGAGTAAACTCAACATTATGTTCCATCTGAAGTGATTTTTCAGTGACTTTGATTATAAATATTTTAATTATGTTATAGTTAGTTAACTACTTTATGTGTTTAAGGTCTAAGGATGGCAAAACCATCATAACTATTTTATTATATTGGTCATAGGTGAGTAAGCTTGTAAGTAATCTGCCTACCATTGTCAAAGACTCATGAAAACTAAAGATGAAGAGCTAAATTCAAGGATAGAGCAGGTAACATTTGCATTAAAAAATACCGCCAAGAGAGTTTTGAAGAAGGAAGTCCCTAAAACAGAGGTAACGAGAAATGATATTAAAGACAATCTGGTAAGTTTATTCAATGAGTTCACGCAGATTTTGATAAATACCTGGGATACATTAGACAACGTAGATAAGCATAATTGCAAAACTTCTTTTCTTTATATTAGAGATAAAGTAGAACGCTCATTTCAAGTGCTGGGAGTGAAAATAAAAGTTCCAACTTCATGCCTAGTACAAATTGACCCATTAATTTTCGACGAGGAAATAGAAGAAAAAAAACTCATCAGACATTATGACCACCACAACAAGCGATTTTTTCAGTTTAGCAAGTAGGTTACTTCCCACTCAATTCGATGGCAAAATTGAAAATTTACGATCATTTCTAGATTCATTAGAGCTTTTAAAAAATATTAGTGTAAACAATCAAAATAACGCAGTTTCATTTATAAAGACAAGGTTAACAGGCAAAGCTCGCGATTTGATCACCGAAGAAGATAATATTGATGCTATAATTTCCAAGTTGAGGAACGGAATTAAAGGGGAAAGTTCTCGTTTATTATCAGCTAAACTTTCAAATTGTAGACAAAATCATAAAGACCCTGCTTCTTATGCCTCCGAAATAGAAATTTTATCTGAAAAACTACAAAACGCGTATATCAGCGAAGGAGTGCCCAGAGAAGTTGCGGAAAATTACTCTGTGGAAGCCACGGTACGCTCACTTTCTCAGAATTCTAATAACGAAAGAGCAAAATTAGTCACTGAAGCTGGTTCATTCAAGTCGGTGCAAGAAGTCCTTGCAAAATTTGTCAGTTCTGCGAACAATCAGCCCTCCAATAATGTACTCTATTTTGGACAGTATCGGCGTAGGCGAGGTTTTCCCAATAGACATAATTTTGGAAACAGATATAATCAAAATAACCGTCAAAATACTAACAATTTCTCGGAACAAAACATTCGTAATCAAAATCAACGTAGAGGCTCGAGAGGAAATAGGCGTTATGGAAACGCACCTAGAGAAGTTAGATTCCTTGAAAATATTGACAATAATTCGGAAAACCAATCGGTCCCCCAACGGGTCCGATTGGGGGAAAATCAGAGCAACTAAATAAACTAGATAATGTTTTCTCTATCAATTTGTCCCTTTCAAACATCGTTATTCTTGAAACCGAAATGACAGGAGTGGAAAATATGTATTTTGTCGATACAGGTGCTGATATTTCAATTTTCAAAAAAGGTAGAATACGGCCAAACATAGTCGTAGATAATTCAAAAGCGAGTAACATTCGAGGAATTACTGATGAGCTCACCGAATCATTGGGTGTTGTTGAAACATTCATTTCAGTCGAAGAATACGATTTAAAACAAACTTTTCACGTAGTCAATGACGACTTTCCGATACCAGGGGATGGAATTTTAGGTAGAGATTTTCTCACAAAATATAACGCTACTATCGATTACGGCAATTGGACTATGAGTCTCAGAATGGATGGATACCAAATAACTATACCAATTTTGAATGGTCCCACCAAGAATCAAGTTTTCATTCCAGCTCGATGCGAAGTTGTCAGAAACATAAACTGCTTGAGCAATATATCCGAAGATATGTTAGTCTTGAATAAGGAACTTGCATCCGGAATTTTTGTAGCAAGAACCATAATAACTCCATCCAATACACTTGTCCGCATAGTAAACACAACATTAAATGATGCACTAGTCGATACTTCTAAAATTGAAACAAGAAACTTAAATGAATTTTATATTTACAATGTAGAAATTGAGAAAAATGACCGAGAATCACAATTAATCAGTGAACTTAATACAAACATACCAGATTATGCTAAGGAAGATGTACTTGCACTTTGTTCGGAATTTTCAGATATTTTTGGTTTGAAAACGGATATACTATCGACAAATAATTTTTATACTCAAAAGCTCCAAATGACAGATAATACACCAGTTTATATAAAAAACTATAGGCTGCCTATCTCCCAAAAAGATGAAATCAATCGTCAGGTCAAAAATCTCTTAGATAACAAAATTATCGAACCATCTTTTTCAGTTTACAACAGCCCGTTACTGCTTGTCGATAAAAAGTCAAATTCTGGTAAGAAATATCGGTTAGTGGTAGATTTTAGAGGTATAAATAAGAAACTAGTGGCATGGAAATTTCCCTTGCCACGAATTTCGGACGTACTTGACAGTCTTGGTCGCTCCAAGGTTTTTTCAGTTATTGACCTTTTGAGTAGTTTTCATCAAATTCCCTTAGACGAGGAATCAAGAGACATCACGTCATTCAATGTGGATTCTCAATCATACCGCTTTACAAGACTTCCTTTTGGCCTATCAGTCAGTCCAACTAGTTTCCAAAGAATGATGTCTATTGCATTTGCCGGATTGAGTCCTGAGAAAGCATTTCTTTATATGGATGATTTGATAGTGATCGGATGCTCCATTCAACATCATCTGAGTAATTTGCGAAAAGTATTCGAAACATGTAGAAAATTCAATCTCAAGCTAAACCCTTCAAAGTGTAATTTTATCCAAAATGAAGTAACATTCTTAGGTCATAAAATAACAGATAAAGGAATTCTTCCGGACGAATCAAAATTCGAAGTTATAAACAGATACCCTATACCAAAAAGTAGCGACGAGGTCAAAAGATTTGTTGCTTTTTGCAATTACTACCGTAGATTCATCCCAAATTTTGCCGAAATATGTTATCCTCTGAATATGCTCACCAGAAAACGAATTCAATTCATTTGGACTAAAGAATGTCAAAATTCTTTCGAAAAATTGAAAAAAGCAT
The DNA here is from genome assembly GCA_951802165.1 of Adalia decempunctata. Lineage (NCBI taxonomy): Eukaryota > Metazoa > Arthropoda > Insecta > Coleoptera > Coccinellidae > Adalia > Adalia decempunctata. The sequence goes on along the minus strand of OX637703.1, from coordinate 28,596,344 downwards.
TGATTTGTCTAAAACTTTTGCAGTATCCGGATTTCTCCAAGCAATTTATATTAATCACAGATGCTTCCGACACTGCGTGCGGAGCAGTGTTATGTCAAAATTTCAATGGTAATGAACTTCCGATAGCATACGCCTCGAAGACATTCACTAAGGGAGAAAGTCATAAGCCCACAATCCTCAAGGAATTAACAGCAGTTCATTTTGGAATAAAGCATTTTAGATGTTACCTATACGGAACAAAAAAATTTTTAGTAAAAACTGATCATCGTCCACTAGTTCATCTCTTTTCAATGAAAGACCCCTCTTCAAAATTAACAAGAATTAGATTGGATTTGGAAGAATATGATTTCGAGATTGAATATGTTAAAGGTGAAAACAACGTGATCGCAGATGCATTATCACGCATATCTATAGATGATCTGAAAAAATTGAACACTGATAACTCACAGATACTAGCAATAACTAGGTCAATGTCAAGGTCGAATCATAATGAAAAGCAGACTAAAGCTTCATCATCAATTTCAAATACTTCGAATACTTTACCCGAGTGTAGAGTTCAGGAGGCATTGAATAACTTCGATGTTTTGAGATTACCACAAGCACAATTTATAATGTCGCGAGATCATATTACAGTAACAATTATTCATAACAGAAAGAAGAGCGCTCTCGCCTCGTTTTCAATCACTAACGGCAAAATTCCTGTGTTAGCACAAATTTTGTCTGAGTTGAATCGTTCTGCCGGTGATAGAAAATTGAGTCAATTAAGAATGAATTTGAATGATGTTCTATTTACACAGTACTCTGTGAATGAATTTAAGCAAGTAGGACAAAATATTTTGAAAAATGTTACAATTGTACTATGTAGCCCGCGAAGAGTAATTAAAGATAAGGGAGAAAGGTATCAACTGATGACAAAATTTCACGACAATCCTGTTTACGGTGGTCATAGTGGACAGAAAAGACTACTCAAAAAATTGAAATCTCACTATTTCTGGAAAGGCATGTCGCGTGATGTAGCTAAATACACAAGAGAGTGTCATAAGTGTCAAATCAATAAGAAGGGTAAAGGTCATGTAGAATCACTTGTCTTGACTCCCACACCTCAAAAAGCTTTCGATATTGTATCCATCGATACAATAGGTCCTTTTCAAAAATCAGATATTGGAAATTCTTATGCAGTAACTATTCAATGCGAATTGACGAAATATGTAATCATCATACCAATTGCGAACAAAGAGGCAAAAACTGTTGCGAGGGCAATAGTAGAAAACTTTGTTCTCATATACGGTCCCATGAAGGAAGTTAGAACAGATCTGGGTACCGAATATAAGAACGAAGTATTCACAAATATTATTAAATTGATGAATTCGAGTCATAAAACCTCAACAGCATACCACAGCCAAACTATAGGTGGTTGTGAAAGAAATCATCGTGTCCTAAATGAGTTTATCCGGATGTATGCTAACGAAACATTTTCAGACTGGGATATCTGGACCAAACATTTTGCATTCTGCTATAATACTACCCCAAGTACTTATCATAATTATACTCCTTTTGAACTAGTCTTCGGAAGAAAAGCAAATTTAGATGCCGAATTGTTCACTGAAGTTCGTATAGATCCAGTATACAATATTGATGCTTTTGACCAAGAAACTCGTTACAGACTTCAATTTGCTTTGAATAGAACAAAAGTTTTCCTAGATAGAGTGAAGAAAGAGCGAAAAGTAAAACTAGACCAAAAGTCAAACAATTTAAGTTTACTACCCGGTGATCTCGTGCTGACGTCAAACGAAGATAGGAAGAAATTAAATTCATGGTTTGACGGTCCCTTTAGAGTAGTAGGAACACAAGGTGTTAACTGCACAATTGAAGATGACAAGGGTAGGCATATTACCATGCATAAAAATAGAATGAAGAAATATTTTCCTGCGCAGTAAAGAGGTATACCTGTTAACTATTTTATTATTCACCCAACGGTTGCAACCACCCTATTATTTACGATAAACATTTATATTCATTGTTTTTCTTATTGTATATTGTTTTCAGTTCTAATGTACCAGTACTCTGTAATCTTGTTTAATAATAATAATAATTATTTTAACGATTTTAATTAAGTGTTCACAAAAGTTTTAGATTTAAGGTGGTTATTATAAATAAATTAATTAATTTGGTAAATAGTAGATAATGGTTCTAGATTGAGCAGAGTTGTATGTGTTATATTTTATTTCTTGTTCGATTGCTGTATTTCACAACTTATAGTTCTCAGGATGTCGTTGCAAACGGCCGTTGCAACAGACATCTTCAGGAAGGGAAGGTGTAAAGCCTAAACAACCTGTATATTCGATTTCCCAATTGAAATTGGAATAGAATTGTATAATTAGTCAAGTTAGCAATCAGTCAACAATATATGACAATCTTGCATTTTACTAATGTAGAACACCAATTCGGGTTCATCGAATTATAGGTAGAATAAGATTCATTCGAATAAAGATACTCTAAGTAAGAAGTAGTCTCAATCCATTACACACACCACCAGGTGGCACCACCACAGGAAGACAATGCATTACCGGTTTCTGGCTTATTGGCCGTCATCAGATGCATGTAGCCTTATCCTGAGATGGTGGTGTGCTTCGGAAACTAGATCTCTACTAGTCCAATTCTGATATTTAAAGAGAAGTTCATAGCAGCAATTTGGATATTTTTGAGACATTCATTAACATCAACAATCCCAATATCCTCAGAAACGGGGGTTGATATTTCACTTGAATCATTGGTACATTCAGAATGATCATGAATCAATCGTCTGAAGATTCTGGGAATTATTAATATTTTTGGATGTACTATTATATGTGCTAGTATGTAATACGAAATCTGAATTATTTTGGGGAGAAGTTGTATGTTTTTTCTGTACAGGCCTCTTGAAACTGCTCAGATTGGGAAATGATTGCGAGCATTCATCTTCTAAACAAGTTAATTTATCATTCGTATTCAAGCCATGGAATAGTTTGAGATGCCTTATCAATAGATAGAGGTCGTGAATAGTATATTTCATTACTAGTCCAGAAAGTAAGCTTTTTCCGTGCGCGTGCGATGAGTTCCCGTGTGAGGCGGAGCCGAACACGGGAATTCGTGCAAGCACGGAAAAAGCCTTTCTGGAAGTGTAATGAACGAGATTTTTCATTTCACCTCTCTGAAAACAATAACACGGGAAGAAATTTAATATATACTGAAAACTTTTATTTTCCAATACAAACGAACATGTTCTATACAATTTTTAATCTTTATTGAGGGAAATATTTATACTACAATTTGAGTTGTTATGAATATGGATTCCTTTGGTAATCACTTCATGTTGTGAAACTGTTGATGTAGATGGTCCATCATATTCATGAACATTGTGTTCTGGTGTTGAGATTGAGCTGTCTGCAATTGTGCGATCAAATAATTTACGAGAAATTTCAAGTTTTCCGTTTACCGAGTCTTCGATGTAGCCTTCAGCTACAGTCGAGGAACGCCAACCACCATGTCGCTTCAGAGTCAATAAATCCCCACGTCCCTCAACTAACATTGATGCTGAAGACCTTCTCAAACCGTGTCCAGTATACTTTTCTGGACTTTTTAAATTGAGATATTCTGCAATTTGTCTCGTTGTACCACTTATAGTATGGCAACCTGCATGCTGAGCATAACATCTGCCATTGCGATATGTAATGAATAGTCTTCTACTATTCATATTTTTAGGCCTTAAACTGATATATTTACGATATAAGGTGCATGGGTCGAATTGACATCCTTCCTTTATAATAGTGAAGCTTCTTGATCGGTGAGTTTTGCCGTCTCTAATAAAAACCACTAAGAAACGGCCATTATCTTCCACGTCTTCCAAAGTTAAATGAATTAGGTCATCTCTACGGCATGCCCCAAATATACCAAATATTAAAATTATTTTAGTTAACAACCACTTCTCATCAGGAGCGTCAAGAATGAATTTGGTAACCTGGTCTGCACTCAATACTTTAGATTTTTTTGGTTTGTAACCAACACTTTGTCGTTTAAGAAATGCAATACTTTTTGGAAATTTACTGACGTCCACATTCTCTTTTACTGCCAGACAACTTTTTATCATCGAGAATTTGCTCCATAAAGTTGAAGAACTGATGGATTTAGCTTTATCCGATAAATAAACCAGAAGAATATCGTCACTCACTGTGCTAACATTTTTTTGCCGCCGCCAATTGCAAAATTGTTCAAACTCTTTCTCGTATCTGTCACATGACTTAGTGGGCAGTAATTGTGCACTTATTTTTGTCGCTTCTAGCGATATTTGTTCTTCACCAGAAAGCATTTCGATATTGTTAAACAATAATTATTCGAAACACTGACGTCTACTGTCATCACGCAATCGTTGCTTTGTGTCTCTGCATAGATGCATCTATGTCTCACTGCACGGAAAAGGGCCACTTTCGGTGCGGCCGCACGGAAAAGGGTCACTTTCGGTGCCCTGAATCGACATGTTTTGATAGGGTTTTCAGAGCGGTGTAATGAAAAAGTTTTTCTGCATCGAAAACAAATCATTTCAGTGTTCTAATGTACCTCAATTTCGCCAAGTGCTGCGTGATTCGGACAAGCTCTTCGAAAATAATTCTATCCCTCCAACAAATTCGTGGCTCCTCAGAACTAAATTCCCTGATATGTCGGCCAGTGATCAATATGAATGTTTCAAAAGTGAATCTATTATCTGAAAAAATAAAAAAAATCACAATATGTTAAAATAAATAGAAAGATTTATTTCGAAAAAAGTGACAGACAGGCGAATTCACCGAGGGGTAAACCGCTGGGGATGTCCGGTGTACAAGCTCGGGGATGTCCAGGGGATGTCCCAGGGATGTCCGGGGATGTCCAGGGATGTCCGTAGATTTCCCAGGGATGTCCGGTGTACAGATTTTGGTCAGCGGTTTACCCCTCGGAATTCACTATTTAACAAGATTTCTGCGACATTGACAAACAATATCTATCAATGATGGTTTTTCTCGTCAATTTTGTTATGTAGTTCACTGAATCTCAATTCAGCATTTGCTATTTCGACATCTTGTATTTTTATATTGGATTGAATACCTATTTCAACAGAGAGGAAGAAATTTCAGTACTTACCAATACACTTTTGGGCAAGCTTTTCAGCTTCAAAAATTCCAGCCTTGCTGAATATAACTTTCAGTTTCCTCTGCAAACTATTTCTTCCACTATTTTTCCTCTTTAATATTACCATAACTCACGATAAAGCGCGGGACTCTACTAGTCGTGACTCGTGCGTACGAAATCTGCAGCGCTGCGAATATGAGGTTGCTGGTACGCTGTGCGCGTATATCCGTAGCAGTTCGTGGTATTCGCTTACAGAAGGACTGTTAAATCAACAGCGGATTGTGTAATATTATCAGTTATATTGTTGACCAATGTTTTCTGGTAACGTTTAACTGTTAACATAACGAATATTTTATCCCTGTAATAGTATATGATTTCCATTTCAACGAAGAATATTGTTGGGGTAGTATAACTTTGGATAACAATAGGATTGTAAAAATAATAATAAAGGTTGTGAATATAATAGTGTATTAGATATTCTATACAAATAATTTGTGTTATTTGTACAAATAAAGTGACATTGGGGTAATAGAAATTCAGGCTTCTTTTTAGAGAATTCTTCAATTCCATTGAACAGAAATACATACAATATTAGTGTATGATGTCGCCTTTATGAAAATAATATTGTTATCGCAATAGTTCTTGTTTTATAGTATTAACAAACCTTATTCAGGTTAACATAAATGCACTATTGTAGGTACAGCAATTTTTTGTGATCGAAATAGTTTTTTGTTGCATTTACAATTCCAATACATTAGACTTCCAACAGTAGTGCTTCTGTTAATATTACTTAGAAAATTTTCTGAGTGTGGGTTCTAATCTTCATTCTAGGTAATAGCATCCTTTCCCCTCTCCTTCGTCCACTCAAAATTTCACACTCAATGATGTAATCTCCTAACCTGCTAACCCTCATCGTTGATCCATTGACCATTACATTCACCTTCGTCGACGTCGAGATTACGCAATAGCATCAAAATAGCTCCACGCTTCAGAACTAACTCCTGCGGAGGGAGTGAAGGAATATTAATTGAATTGAGTAAGTCTAGTGGTACGGCAAATTCCTCATTTTTTTCGCTCAGGTACTTGTCTTCGCTCAGGTAAGTTCTCGAGTTTTCCTCTACTATCCGTTCTAATATTTTCCCGTTGATTTCGTTCACTGCGGCGTTAGTCTGACACAGTATTGCTCGGTTTCCATTATCTATCGACGTGTAATTTCCTTCGCAAACAAAGTCTATCAGTTCCTCTATTGTGCGTACATGAAATCTTGCCGGTATCTCGATCAGATCATCTCGTGCTGAAGGTGCAGCTTTTTTATTTAGGCTCACGAACGGCAGAGTTCCTTCTCCTAGATTCAATAGCCATTGGGCGAACGTAACACTGCCCAAATCGATGTGCGGGACTGCCATATCTGGATTTCGCGATACTCTCATATTAGTAATAATAATAATAATAAATGAATGAATAATAAATGATAATGAATTGAAATGAATATTGAAGTAATGCGAGCTGTTCATTACGTGAACGATTGCGAGGACAAACCACTTCCTGGATGGGGAAGAGAAATCTTCAAGGGATCGAATTATCCCAGAAGATCGCGGGATGTGCACAGCAGGCTGTGGATTTGCAAACCTATCACATCGTGCGGAAAATTCTGAACTAGTGGGAGGAACTGAAATGTTTTTTCACTGGTTCATAGAAGAATTACCAGCTCAAGCTGAGAACGGGAGACCGATGAAGAATAATAATCACTTTATTTCTATTGAATGTTGGGATACACTGTGGAAAAGGTCAGATTAACAGCAAAAAACAAAAAAAAATTATAAAAAACAGGTGAACAATCAAATCACATATAAGCTAAACTATATTTAACATTCAAAGAAAAAATTCTTCGATGCTATAGACGCATTTATCAACTAAAAAAGATCTTTTTTCTAAATAAGAATTTATTTTGCGAGTTCTTTATTTCCTCACTCAAATTGTTATACACCTTAATTCCCGAATACATTGGTGATTGACGTCCTATCCTATACTTGAATGCCGGAATAATGAAATCATTACGATTGCGAGTGAAATACTGGTGGTAATGTCTGTTTTTGTTGAATGTTGAATATTATATTCATATACCAATGTAGCCAATTCCAAAATGAAAATTGACGGCAAAGTACGGATATTCAGAGATTTGAAAAATGGTCTACAAGAATCTCTCTCTGTTTAATGCCCGCTATACATCTTATCACTCTCTTCTAACCTATAAACACAGCGTCAACACCAGAAGAGGCACCTCAAGAGGCCACTCCATACCTTAACCGTGATGAAACCTGAGCATGATACAATTGAACTAACTGCAAAGGAAGAATTATCCTGATGGTTTTGTTTAAAATTAAGTAGCTTAGCTATGAGCGATTGTGAGTTTTCACCTTTAATGCAACTCTTGAGTTTCAAAATTATGGCATCTATTGTATTTTCAATGGTTATTATATCACGAGCTCGAAAAGTTAAACGTGTCTTGATAAAAGCTACAGCGTTGTCCTGATTATCGTTCGATAATGAGTCTAAAAATGTTTTTAAATTTTCATATCATATCAAATTGATTAGAAATAATTTTACTCGCTAAGTTAAAGAATTATGTTGCACTCAAAGCCATTTCTGAATCACTTCCTTGTTCGTCTTGGTTGAAATCTTCTTCGATGATTGTTTTATCGCAAGAAATTGGTATCTTATATGATACGCCTAATGTTCTAAATGTTCTCACTACTTCATCTCTACACTTATGAAAATTGACCTTACAACTTTGTCTTTGGTCAGTATTTAATTCAACCCAATAGTTGCTTAATATAGACGTAAATTGATTGAATAAAACTACTAAATTGTCGCGAATTTCGTCCTTAATAATTTCACTTTTCGGAACTTCTTTTTTTAGCGCCCTTTTCGACTGTTTAAATATATTTTCTTTTATTTCCGTTAATCTTGTTGCAATATCGTCGAATGTAACAGACATGAGTTAGACCAAAATGTTAACAATCAATGAGAAAGAGAAAAAAATGTGTGTACACAAATATAAAATCAATATAATTCTTACTATTAGTCCCTTAACTTAGTTTGCCTGAAAAAAAAACTTTCACATGTCACTTTACTTCGTCCACACTTGTCACTTCCCTGTTCTTCCTTTCCATGTCCATAAATCACTTCCAGTCCAAATTCAATCTAAATAATGGTTTCTCTGCTGCGTACGGTTTTAGTATTTTCTTTTCCAAATTCCTACTCCATTTGCGGTACAAACAAAGAAGCAAGATCATCAGGACTATCACAGATATGATGACACCTCCAACTTCTACGTGTGTGAATGTAGCGGTAGAGCCTCCACTGTTACCATTTTGAGCAATAATAACTTCTTCTTTTTTACATACGTGCTATTGCACTATTGAGAAATTACAAATATTGAGCATCAGCAATCTGCCCTATAGGAACCATTGGACATAATCCTTGATAACAGGCGTCTTTTTGAGTATAACCGGAAACTCTTCACTTCTGGAGTTCACTGAAGGTGGACTGCTGTTCATAGTGGAAAGTGTTCCATATTGGTCATCGAACTCGAAGACGATGAGTTTATCCTCAATATGAAAAGTCTGAACCGATTCAGTTAGATCATCGTTTGTTACATTGATTGTGGAATTTACGCTTTGTTAGTCAAGATGGTTGGCAATAGTATTGTTTTTTTTGTCGATTAGAATCTATATTTGTCCCACAGTGAAGTAAAGTATGGGCTGTATCCTGATTCTCTCTTCCCTCAATTATATCAATTCATTTGAAGTATTAAACCTTGTTTGGTCAATCTGTTCAATGATTTCACCGGTACTCTTTTCGTTTCTTTTTTTTTTGCCATTAGTTGGTTCTTTTTCGTTGCTTCTTGTTTGTTTTCTGCTTCATTTGTACATAGTTCACCGTTGGATTCTTTAAATTTTTTGTACATTCTGTAAATAATTGCCAAATCCCCACTTCCATCCAGATTTTCCTTCAACTCAAACTTTTGTAGTCGTTCTTCGCTTATTATGTTTTTAAAATCGCCAAAAGATAAGGTTTTCCTCTCTGAAGGACTCTTGCTCGTTTCAGTGGCTTCATTTTTCGACGAATTATTCTTCCCTAAACATTTCGTGTAGTCTAAAGCATTTGGATTCCAGGGATAAAGTCCACAGGCTCGAAATCCACTTATAACATTGTTTTTCTCAAAGTAGGTGAGAGCTTGTTCTGAGATTGGAGCAACTCTTTCGTTAGGGCAAGAGATGGGCTTTCTCTTCTTCACTTTAAGACCCCCTTCTTCCAAAGGTTTTTCATGGGTTTGGAACAAGAAACATCAGCTGGCTGTAATATTCTCGTCGAATTGGGATATAATGCAATTAATTGTATTTGAAGTCTACTCTGCACAATTGGCTAACTTTATAAGTTACATGGGATGAATGACCATCCACGAGAAAATACTTCTGTTTTCCTCCATCCATTAGAAGATATGCACATCCCCCATTTTTTGGACACTGAAGCCACTATCTCTTTAGGGAGTCTTTAATACGAGTAAACGATCAGCGGAGGAGTTTTCTCACCAGCAGCGGAAAAAGTGAATAGGGGAGGGTGGGGTAATTGTGCGCAGTTTTCATTAACTGGGCTATATTTCACTTAGAGATTGAAAGACTATCCTGATTTTGTTTATATAAACACAATGTAACTTTACCAACAACATTCATCAGTACAAAAGCCATAACAGTTCAAAGTTTCGAGAGAAAAAATAAAATGTATGAAGGCAAACTGCGCCCACTTCCCCCATACCCTTGGGGGTAATTGTGCGCAGCAGTGGGGTAATTGTGCGCAATAGAAAAAATTCTGGAATATAAGAAAAGGAACACTGAGTAATGAACAAATAAACTAAAGCTATAAAAAAGAATTAGACCTAAGCTATTTATCACAAAAATCACAGACGTAATTCTCTGGGCCATCCACTCCAGAACACAAGGCATGGGACCAACCGGAACACATCGTACATCGATACCATACTTCATTTTTTCTGGACCAGTCACCACATATTATACACACGTCTTCTCCTTCGATGGGGTCCAAGTCATCCATTTCGTCATCATCGCAGATGTTATTTGGATCAATATCTAGGTCATCAGCTGATTCACTATCAGTCTCTACAATTTTCCGCTTAGGCGCTTTACTTTTCCCCTTGGTTGTCGAGGATTGTGATTTTGCCTCGACTCTAAGTTTTCTCTGTTCTCGTTTAGCATCAGCTTCCAAAAGCTCTTCTTTATTCGGTGTCGCAGTCAGAATCTTAGATCTTTGTTTCTGCTTCCGCTTAACTGGTGCCGTAGGAGGTGATGGAATTGGTGACGGAGAAGCTAATTTTACGACGGGCTCACATTTTCTTTGAAGATGAGAGGACATAGCAGTGGAAGGTGATGCCAAAGGTGGAGGAGTGCATTGTCGACTGCAACCAGGTAAGTCATGATAGCGCGAGTTACTGATTTGCTGGGAATGTTCCTGATGTTCTGGTGAGTTAGGTATTGCTGTGGCATTTCCGTTGACTTGGTGAAGTGCATCGTTTTCTAGAGTAACTGGAAGGAAGTGAGATGCTGCCACAAAATCTTCAGGTGAAAATTTATCAGGCTGGAATGGATAAATTCCAGCAGCATTAAAACCTGATATTCCCTTTTCCATCAGATACGCCTTGTTGAAAATTTCGGCTAAATCATATGTGGTGATTCTCTCTGATGTTCTTAACTGTAAGTCACACTCTCGATTATAAGCCGACTTTAATGGTCCAAAAAAATGTGAGATCCAACGGCTGCATTTTATGAGATGTATGAGGAGGTAGAGTCAAGAGAACAATGCCCTTAGTCTTACAAAAATCATAAATATCCAAAGAAATATGGCTACTGTGGTTGTCCATTATTATCAAGACAGGTTCCTCAACTGATGGCTTTTCTGGCCTATAAAAATGTTTGAGCCAATCAAGAAACAATTGTTCGTTGTTCCAGCCAGTTGGTGAACAAGAATATATGGCTCCTACTGGTCCATTTTTTTTCTAAAGTATCAGTCATTCGCTTTCTGGGGAAAATAAACATGGGAGCAACATACTTTCCAGCGGCACTGACGCAACAAATAACTGTGACGTTTTTGCCTCTTTCTCCTGAAGTTTTGTAGCCAAGCTGCTTAATACCTTTGGGACCCAAACATTTGGCAGGCTTCTGAACAGTGGTAATGCCACTTTCGTCCACATTGTATATTTTTTCAGGATTGAATTTATATTTTTGGTACAAATTGTCCAAGTTCTTGAAGAATAGTTTAACTTCTTCTTCATTAAATGCTTTTATTCTATTTATGCTGGTGGCCTCTGGTTTCCTCAAACTAATTCGCGGATGTCTTTTCATGAATTGGTAGTACCAATCTTTACCTGCCATCTTTCGATCCTTGTTAAAATTATGTGTTATGCCATTTGCCTCTGCATAATCAAATGCCAATTTTCTCAACTTCTGCGGTGTCATTCCGTAGAAAACTTTTGCTAGTTGGAGGACATGTTCAGCCAGTTCGATTTCTTGATCTGGCGAAAATACTGTATGTTTCCCTAAATGGGGCTTTTGCGTCAAGTCAATATTGTTACCTTGTTTAATTTTTTTTCCTTATTGTTGATTCGGCGATGTTAAATTCCCTACTCGCTTCTCTTATAGCCATACCATTTTGAACGGCAGCAATAGCATTCTGTATTTGCAACGTGGACCAATTCCCTTTATTAGTTTTTCTAACGTATGTACGTGGCATCTGAAAAGAAAACAAGATATGTAATTATAACATATTCGTACGGTATAACAATATACGAGTGGTCATCCGAATGCATTCGGGTAACTGTGCGCGCGCACAATTACCTCAACGTGAATGCGCACAGTTACCCCAACAGGACAACCTCACTTTTGAGAAACTCTATGTGTCAAAAAACATTTGCAAATCAACAATAAAACCACATCATTAGAAAGCTAAAAGAATACCCTAAGTAGGAGTAGTCATATTATGGCGAAAAATCATCAAACGTTTCACTTACGGCTTAATGTTCAGGAGCAAAATATTAGACACCATTCACTAGAACTAGTGAAGCTACTACGTCAGCCCTCACTGAAATTGCGTGGGAACAAACCTGGGAAATAAGACTCAGTGCATTATCTTAGGACATCTGAAACTAGAGGGCGCCGTGGGTATTGAATCTGAATTTCATTCCTAGCTCCGAATACTAGCATGCGCACAATTACCCCACTCTTCTCTAATACAGTTATTGAAAGTTTTGCCTGTCCCCTGTCGATTTCATACACATTTCGGGAACCTTTTTGTGCTATCACATTTTTTGTTTTTGGGCAAACTTGGAAACAACCCAAACAACACACATAAATCTTTTGAACATTTTATAGACTATATGAAATAGATTATTAGATGATCTATAAAACATCAAATTAGCAAGGCACACACGAAAGGGAAATCTGTAAGATCTGATCGGCAGTCCAGATCTGTAACAGATCTGGACGGCGGATAGGATCGCTCCCGCCGATCTGGTCCGTCGCGGATCAATAGCTAGGCACACACGAAAGGGAAATCTGTAAGATCCGATCCGCAGTCCAGATCTGTTACAGATCTGGACCGCGGATCGGATCGCTCGGCCGATCTGGTCTGTCGCGGATCATATTTCTCATTCCGCATTAACGTACATATCTCGTCTTTTATAATATCAACGGATCTGATATGTGACAGACCGGATGTGTCAATTAGTACTGAATTCTCTCAAAGTTCGTGGGGATTGGACGGAGGGATAGATATTTTATACGTGTATAAAATCCTGGCGAGAGGTTTTGTGTAATACCGTTTTCAAAATGCCGAAAAAGAGAGATTTGGCCCTAATGGGTTTATGTATGTTAGGAATAGTCAAGAGGAATAAAAAAAAAATTCGTAGAACTAAATGGGTGAAGCAATGGGTTCAAGATAAAAATAAATACGGGCACATGTCGTTACTTAAAGAACTTCGACAAAATGACAAGGAGGATTTCAAGAATTACTTGCGAATGAGTACTTCACACTTTGATGAATTACTAGGTAGGTATATACAATTGTTTTGAATTATTTAAATGAAATATTTTTGTATTCTTTAGGATTAATATCTCCGTTTATAACAAAACAAGACACTGTCATGCGAAATGCTATTCCAGCCGAAGAAAGACTTTCTGCAACCTTGAGGTATTTAGCTACAGGTCGTTCGTATGCAGATTTGAAGTTTTCTACGGGAATAGCTGCTCAAACATTAGGATATATCATTCCAGAGACCTGTGTTGCAATATGTAGAGCATTAGAAAAATATCTAAAAGTAAGTGGATACATACATATTTCAAGAATTTATTGAATACAAACGAAGGTAACTATACAAAGGTATTTTGCAAAAATACAAAACTTTTTTTTAATAATAAACATGTTAGAAATTTAAATTTTAATTATAATTGGATTGTATATTGTAATCTGTGAGCAGGGAAGATTTAGATGATGATGCGGTATCACTGCTCGGGGATGGCAAAGGTGTTGAAACTACTGAAGACATTTCGTTGATCTATAATATCGAAATGTTCGTGTAATTCACCTAATAAACCTTTCGTGATGACTTTGTGCATTAGTGATTCAGCTAAAATTTGTTGCCTTTGGTCCATTTTTCTCATTTTAGCTGCAAAAGACACGCAAATACTATCAAATTCATCCTGTGTATCAGGTGTATTTAGTGTTTTAGTACATGCTTTCATAAATTCCGTAACTTCTGCATCATGCTCATGTTTTCTTTTATTTATTTTCAATGATGGTTGCTTGAATACCTGTAACAATATAATTTGATAGTTACTTTATTTGCAGATGCCAGAGACGAAAGCAGAATGGAAAAAAATTGCATTGGGTTTCAAAAACCGTTGGCAAGTAATAAATTGTGGTGGAGCAATTGATGGAAAGCACATACGTATAAAACCGCCGGCTGGGTCTGCTGCTCTATATTATAATTACAAAAAATTTCACAGTGTTGTATTATTAGCTGTTGTCAATCATAACTATGAATTTTTATTCGTGGATGTAGGGAAGCAGGGTAGATTATCTGACGGAGGTATAATTGATGCAACGCTTTTTGGTCGGCGATTAAAAGGAAATACCCTAAATTTACCAGAAACTGATGAAACTGAAGAAAACCTTAATTTCGTTTTCATAGGTGACGCAGCATTTCCATTAGGGCCTCACCTTTTAACACCATATTCACAAACGCAGTTGACCCACGATACACGCATTTATAATTACAGAATATCACGAGCAAGGAATGTTGTAGAAAATACATTCGGGCTCATAACTTCAGTGTTCAGAATCTTGCATACTTCTATTAACATTGAACCTCATAAAATTAATTATGTTGTGTTAGCTATTTGTTATTTACACAATTTTTTAAGAAAAAAGAGTCCATCGTATGCCAGTTCCTTACAATTCAATCAGGAGTCAAATATACAGTCGGGAAGTTCTTGCAGTAACAACACTCCTGATGTTATGCCGGCATTGCAAACCAGTAGTGTCAAAAATGCTACCCTGCAGGCTAAAACTAATCGCATAAAATATAAAGAGTTTTTCAACGGTGTAGGTCAAGTTATCTGGCAAGAAGATATGTTGAGTATTGGAAAAAGTTAAACCTCATAAGACAATGTATCAAGGTATATTATTTGTTGAAATAAAAATAATCTCACCAATTTCTTTATTTCTTTCACACCTGACTCGATTTTTTTTGCTTCCAAATTGGAATCAGTCGGAGTGTTTGGTGAAATATTCTCAACATTCTCGTATATGATACTATTATATTCGGTTTCTTCGTCTTCCACACTTTCCAACGATTCTGCTTCTTGGGAATGCACATTATCTATCGACTCTACAGGAGTATCCTGGTCCTTGGTAAATATAAGCAAGTGATAATACCTACAAAAAGACTTATTTAAATATGCTTATACTGTAATAACGCTCAATCCTTCCTTTTTGAAATATAGAAATATAACTCAACAAAATGAAGATAACAAAACTTTTGTTCAACTTACCACAGAGTAGGTGTATATATTTCATCCGTACCTGCCCCACTTCTATTGCTTTCTTCGATTTTTCTTGTTTCTTTCCTAAATGCGTTCCTTAAATTCTGCAATTTTCCTTTCATCTCTTTCATGGTTGTATCTAAATTTCTGCTTTTCAAATAATTCAATATTTCGTTGTACGCTTGTATCTTTAGATTTTTGTTTAAATATGTTTGATCCCTAATTTTCCATAAACATGGCCTTTTCCTATACATTTCGATCATCTCAGTTAAGATTTCTTTTGACCACATTTTTTCTTTTACAGAATACACTTTATAAATTCAAATCAATACCCAAAAACACGTGGTCACCCACTAATTGGAAGATATCACGAAAGGACAGATCTGCGAAGGGAGAAAACCTTCAAAGTCCGTATCTTTCAACGATCGGGACTGTCATCGCGCATTAATTGTCAGATAATAAGAGCGACTAGATCGGCGGCAGATCAAATCTTACAGATTTCCCTTTCGTGTGTGCCTTGCTAATGTATTGAATTTCTAACCTAGATTCGACGTAAAAATGTCCGCGAGATTTACGTTGATAAATATTACTTTTTTAGACGTCTATTTTACGTAAAAAGAAGTCTTTCTATAGCAAGTGAAATTTCTGTCTTTTTTTAGTTTATCCTAACCTAGTATCACGTTTGACATGTAATAGACGTTTGAGGATTTATGTTATTGTTATGACTCGCTTATGTCTATATTTCATCAGATTTTTGTCGTTTTTTTTCGATCAACAATCTGATAATATATAGATGATCCAAAAAACATCCACACTCATGACCTCTAAAATATATAACATATATATACGAGTATATATATTGGACGTCTATTAGACGGAATATTAGTTTTGAAAATAGTTGGTGATATTGTACACGTTCATTAGATGACATAAGATGAACGTATGTTCAATGTCCCTAAAAAGTCTTTGTATAGTTTTTGACATCTAATTATTGTCAATTCCAAAACAATATTGATGTAATGATTTGAAAAATGTCATATTAATGACCTGTTACTGATTTATTCCATCAGATTTTTCGAAGAAGGGTTATATGGTCAAAAAATTCAAAGAAAATTGACATTTGATAGTTTCAAGATCATTATCCTAAGCAGATTTGGTGAGAGACTTCAAAAGTATGCAGATATAAATTTACATTTTGTAACTTCTGAATATTTTTGAATATTATTGCATCCATTAGATCAGATTGTGAGTATGAAGAATACATACAAATTTATTTTATCAATGAAAACTGTTTCATGTTTTTTGTTTCTCGTTTCATGTTTCTGTGGCGTGCGGCCCGGCTAATTATCAGATATAATATATTATTATCTACACATATCTCTCATAGCAGTTAGGAAAGCAGAAACAACTCCCGATATGAAAAAATAAAAAGGTATATTCATAATAATAAAAAAATTAATAATTCATAATTCAAATGTATCAAAAATATAAATTGTGTCAATGACCAATGTAGTCGGGACAATGTGTTTAAATAAAAAAATATATAACTGTGTCGTAGGCACTGGCACTTTGTGAGGATTTGCTCTTCGTTGTCTCATATTCGTATCGTTGGTTTGCAAGGCGTAACCAGTCTTGAATTGTTTTTTTTATGGTCGTGTCGTTGAGATCTGCCGTGTTTCACTCTCGAACAGATTATAAACAGCCTCTGGAACCAAGACACAAATCAAAATAAGTGATTTTTTTATTTCATTGAGATTAAGTAGGGTAGACCGGGGTCGAAAGTAACAAGTTGAGTTCTAATTGGAGTTACTAGAAGACTAAAGCAATAAATGAAAAACGCTTTCTAGAAAAATATCGTATATATATTTGGCTTAATAAAAATGTAACATTTTTTCCTAATTCCATTATAGAACTGAAAATATTAATGAAAAACTAAATGTGTTTAATGTGTTACAACCGCCCCCAGACCCGCAACGATTGTAACACTAGGTGGGGTCGATTGTAACAGTGTACAGCGTGGTAATATGTTAGCTTGAATCAGTCTGATCCATCACAATGGTGGCAAATATACATGGCATCTTGATTTGTGCATTCTTCATGTGACCATTTTTTACAATCCATGCATTGAACCCATTTTTCGCCAGGTTTGCTTTCACGAAAAGGCTCTACGCAGACTAGACAAAAATGATCATCGTCATCGTCGCTGTCCGATTTCTGCATTTTCTTTTTCCTTATTTACTTTTCGCTGTTTCATTGTATTCTTTTTTGGTTCAGAGTTGGAAAAATTTCTCTTCACTTCCCCCTTCTTCTTCTCTTCATATTCTTTTCTAATTGTCTCCTTTTCTGGTGTATCTGTGTATATGGCAGATTTCCTTTTCTTTTTTCCTCTATTGTCCTGTTTTCTAGGTGGAGCTTTCGGAAAAGGCCTAACCTTTTCTGGAGCGAACTCTTCCAGAGCATAGTTGGAAGAAGTTGAAGGTACGGGTTCATTTTCCGCTTGATTGCTTGTTTTATCTGATGCAGAACAATATGTTGAGTTGGTAGTTTCAGATGAGGTCAGTGTAGCAAATGATAATGATTCATTTGCTCCTTCAGTTGATACGGCTGATACAACATCATTTTCATTGATAATTTCTGTTGAGGGTGCAGGTCGGTCTGAAACATAAGACGGAGCAAAGTCTAGTTCTGTGAATATACTTCTATTATAGGGATAGATTCCTGTGCATCGAAATCCTGCTTGAATGTTACTCGGTGTTAACGCCATCGGAAGCGCTGTCGCTACTATGGAAGGAATGTTATAAATGCTCATTGTCTTTCCAGGATTACTGCGCATCCATGCGTCACAGCTGGTATTAACTGCCTTCTTTAAGAGTCTTTCGCCTTCAAAATAAGAAACGTTTACCGCCAGATGGCAGTGCGAGTTCCCCGATCCTAACTCCGCCCGTTTTATAGCTTGACGATCACATTGCTGTCAGCCCACTGTACTGGACCGAATCGGTGCTTGTTCTCCCAAATTACAAACGTATTCGTTTATATTCATGCAAAACACTTCAGTCAGATACCTACGGTTTATGTAGATCACGTAACATACTTTGCACCGCTAACGATCGTCGAGTTCGTTTATGTCGTCTAGTTGAAGGTATTCTTAACTTGGGCATCGCGATTCGAAAAAAAATTTCTTTGTAAAAAAAAAACAAACTAAACTGAATACTGTAGAAAGCAAAATAAATGACACAACAATTTCCAGATGAAAACACTAACTATGTATTAAGTGTTGAAAATAAAATCGGAATAGCACCTAAGTAAAAAACTGAACAATACACATTTCACGAAGAATACAATGTGATAAACTTGCGGACAGTGGACACACATGTCCACTGCAAGTGTATTTCCTGATAAATATACCTAACTAGATAAATTTTATAAGACCAGATTTTGTTCAACAAATTAGTTTTTTTTTAGATCATTCATGAACTATGTCTTTTTGTGATCGAGATATTCTTGAAAATGGAATATTTAATGAATTTGTTGAGGCTTTCGTGGCCATCGTTTGATGACATCTGATCTTGTTTCGAGCATTTCGGCCGAGAGAGAAATAATTCCTGAAGATGCCAGACACTCGATCTGGCGAAACGTCGAAATCTAATAAACCACGCCGGCCTAAATGCTCGAAACAAGATCAGATGTAATCAATGGAATATCTGTTGAAAGATTATTTGGGCTGTTTCCATTATCTGTAGATAATGTGAACTATGTCATCCTGTATTGTTGAGATTTTCTTGTACACTGTTGAGATATTCCCGTTGTTCCCGTGATTTCTATAATTCCTGTTATTCCCATTGTTCTCGTTATTTCCGATAATCCGATGTTCCTATTTGTTCCCGTTATTCCTGTTACTCCCGTTGTTCCCGTTATCAAAAAACCTTATTCCGTCATCTTAGTGATGATAATGAGGATGATGAAGATGAAAATACAAAGAAATAGAAACAAGCATTAATATACATTAATTTTTATACATATATTGGATTATTCAGCTTCATAGAACAAATGTTGGGGCGCAGGGAATATAACAAGAAATGAAGAAATCCGACCCTGAACTATAGATCTCACACCAGCTGTATAAATGCTCTCTCTTTCATTCACCAGTCAACTGGGAGGAGCTACCTGCGGGGCGTGTCATTTAAAAGAAATTCAATTCCATCTTAAAATCCATAATTGTTATTAACAATTGATTTTCACTAATCGACGGCTAAAACAAACCTTAATTACTTGTCTTTGAGAAAAATGGATATTTATCATTCCGAAGAGAAAAATTCAAGGAAATAAATTTCGCGAAAACAACACATTTTTGTAATATCATTTACAAAAAAACGGCTAATTATAAAAGAAAAATGAGATAGACATGTCATTAACTAAATGATAGACTTCAATACTGAAATGAAAAAACACAAAAATATTAGTTCGTTTTGATGGTGGAAATGTTGAAAAATAACCAAAAATGATGTTGAATATCCTTTTTATTCATTCAATACTCATAAAATATTTTTTTTATTATTTTTACCTTTATACACACCTACATCCCTTGATCAGTCAGAAAAATAAATCGTTTCTGACTCCCTTTTTTTCAGGGATGTAGACCCTTAATGGTCCATAAACGGAACGATCTAGAGGTTGTAGCTTATGGGAACAGTGCGGTGGAAAGGAAAGCATCACTATACCATTTTCAGAACAAAAGTCGAGGGATTGAATGGAAATATGAGATGAGTGATTGTCCAATAATAAGAGAATTTTTTGTGAAGTTGATGCGCAAGTATACTTCTGAAAGTGTTTCAAAAATATGACGAAGTCTTTTTCTTGCATCCAACCGCTTGCGTTTCCACTACCAATACTTCCAATTGGGCCATCTCGGACAAAATGTTCTTGGTAGCGAAGCCTTGGAAACACAAACATTGGTGGAACAAAATTACCAACAGCATTCACTGCACAAGAAACAGTGACCAAGCTACCCCTTTCAGCCGAAGTCAAAGCTCCAACTTGTCTTGTTCCCCGTTTGGTTACAATTCTATTAGGCTTTTGCACCGTTGTAATGCCTGTCTCATCAATATTGTAGATGTCCTTGGCTTCAAATTTATGTCGATCCATTACTTCCTGCAGATTATCGAAGAATAAATTCACGTTGGTTTTGTTGAAACTTGTGGCACGAGATAGACTAGTCGGTTGTGCACTTCTTAGGGATAGCCTTGGGTGCCTCTTCATAAATCGGCTAAACCAGTCTTCAGTAGCCATCTGGATATCTTCCCACTGAGGTGGAATTGACAGTTGATATTTTTTTGCCAATTCATATGAGAACCTCCTCATTTCCTTCGGTGAAAAGCCGTAGTAGATATTTGCCGCCTCAATTATATAGTCTTCGATTATTTGCTCTTGATCTTCTGTAAAAACCTTGTTCCAGGCTCTATATCCGATATTTACCGAAGAATTTGTTCCTCCTGTTATTATTTCCTTTTTCTTCTTATTGAATCTGAACAAGGATACATGGCATAAACCATATTTTTTCGAAGCAGCACGTATTGATAAATTTCCATTATTAACTTCCTCGTATGCCTGCTCATATATAGATATATCTTTGGTGCCTCTCTCTGTTTTTCTAGTTTTCGTACGAGGCATTCTGGAATAAGAAAACGTGTTCAAAAATAAGAATATAGTGAATTTCATTGACCGGGGTCGGTTGTAACATGTTACAATCGACCCCGAGCAGTGATGTTACAAACGACCCCGACCAGGCTTTCGAATATTTTACAACATTTTCATGTCGATAACATGGAAATATTACCTTATGTCAATACGTAAGATAATCAAAAATAAATAAATTATATAGAATAGATGAAAAAAAGTGCTTACCTTGAGTATAAAAATATTTATTTGCGTCCAAACACAGATTGAAATAGTTAGATAGCGATGCCGAAACCAAACTTTTGCGCCTAGTCAGTACATTCTCATATGGCTGTCGAAAACGAACTGACTCATTAAGCCCGATATTATTCTCTTTCAAAACAGCCAAAGTATGCGTGCCTCCATCTAACGTGTTAGAACAAAATCGTTGTGTTACTTTCGCCCCCTGTTACTTTCGACCCCGGTGTCCCCGGTCTACCCTACAGTCAAACGCCCATCCTTGGGACAATTTTCAACTTCTCGTGTCCATAACTTCCTTAAATGCTAACATTATGGAATGAAATTTAGTCAAGAAGTTGAGTTAAAGTGTCAGGTATGGGTACGAGAAAATATCCTTCAATTAGTTACATGTATCATAGAAAAGTTAGGACCACTCCCCTTAACTTGGGACATTGAGATAATTCGGCTGTAAGTCCTATTTAAGGACGAAATAACGTATCTTGGGACGACAGTATGCACCTATTTTCTTGCATGTTTCGTTTTATTTTGAAAGTTTTAGGTTGAAAAAAAAAATAATTCTGATAGAAAAGACATTTATTATTTCAAAACAAAACTCAATACGTAAACTATATCTAAAATACACATATTTATCTTTGATAAAACTTAGTTTTCACCAAAAAAATAAACATTCTAGAAAACAAGGAACAAAAAATTAGCTCTATAAAAATCTCTTAAATAACACACTTAAATCTGAGAGGAATCCTTGAATTTGTAAATGCCTCTTTTGTCAGATATTAGCTGCACTTTCTTCAGTATTAGAGGTCTGTTAATTAACATCCTGTCTTCAATATCTGGAAATACAAAAACGTTCTTATGGTCTTTATAAGGCCTCAAAAAATCTATTAAAAATGTGTCTTTATCATACTCTTTGACAATTCTACCTACTAATTCTTTTCTATTTTCTTTTTTGGTGCCTTTGTCGTGAAGGAGGGTCACTAGTACAAAGTGGTCTTTGGCCAATTTTTCAAAGGTTTGGCTATTTTCTTTGGATTTAATTTCTTCGGTGAACTTGCTATTAATCGGACGGGTCAAGGTTGAGAATATGAGAATTATACAATTCTTGCAGACAAGAGCAGAAATTTTCTTTTTTCGAATATGACCGATGACGGAGGTGAAAAGTATCTTGAATTTTATTTTGATGAATTTGCTTCCGCAAACGGAACACAATATGAATAATCAAGTTATTGGATATGCTGGGAAATCAATTGAAATATTAGATATTATCCTATAGCATTCAATGGATTCATTATTTTATTCGAATATAGGTACACATGGAGCGAATTCAAAAGAAATTTCAATGTTGAAGAAATATTTTGTTTTATTTACATGTATGAATAAACGATATACAGGGTGAGTCTTTGACTTGTACATATATTTTAACTGTAGATTCTTGAGGCCAAAGGAAACCTTTTTTTCATTTTCCATTTTTCCGAATTCGGCTCTGTTAAAGAGATATAGCCATTTGAAAAAAAAAGTTGAGCTTAATGCGTGCCTGGATCAATTCTCTGCAAACACTTCAAAGTTCATATTTTTTGATTGAAATTGATGTGATTATTAGATATTCTGGGTGATACATATGAAAAATACTCAAGCACCAACCTTATTTGAATAAGAATGTTATAAACACGATATTTCCTAACAAAACACTTAGTTCTGTCCGATCATTTCGGCTGTATGAAAAGCTATATTCCTCACACCAAAATAAGTTCCTTCTTCGATTGTCCTGAAGATTAGTTTATAGACACTAATAATTTGTTCATATTTCCTCGATATTCTAAAACGATCTCATAAAAATTGGTTTCTCACTAACCTATCCCAACTCCATTAACCAAAGTCATATGTTTCGGTGTCAATGACCTAACTATACCCATCCTCTGTGATATTCAACACAGAACATATTCAATTCACCCAGAGAACTCTAGAGAAGACGATGCCAGATTGCCGATTTTCTCTTCAAACAATGCGAACTCAAGAAAGCGCTACGTTCCCTTCAGATGGCCGTGGAATCCACGGCGTGGATGAAGCCATTGTAGCCGTGACGCAAGACCGTTGTTCTGTGCTCCAACCAGTCCAACCTAAAACTTTAGTCAGTGATCCCATAGACGAAGTTCACTCTTTATTTATTTACAGAGAATGAAGCAAACAGGCTTAGAATATAAAACAAATATTCTAAGCAAACAGGTGATGATTATGTAAATGACTTTCAGTGAATTGATGTGATAGTGTCGTTCTGGTGTCGAGTTATATTGTTTCGATAGATATTTTGCTGAAGGACCGGTAACAATGAATTTTAAATAGAAACTGCCTATTAGTGCCTATAAAATAATTTCATGCTTCTTAGAATTCAATTTTATGTCCCACGAATGTAGAATTTTATTATTACATATCTCTACATCAAACGTTTTTTCATCATAGAGATTTTAGTCTTGACAAAGTTGATAAACATCCTGACAACGTTGGTAACTTGTTGAGAGACCAGAGAAAAAAATTATTTTCGATGAGATTTAACCCAGGACTGCACTCAGAGAATTCTTGAAATTCATGATTTTTTCCTCTAATTCAATCTTATACAATTAGGAATAACTTGAGAACGACGCGTTTTATTGAAAAAATATAAGAATACTTTTGTTTTCTAAAATAATCAATTCTTTCGAAAACGTGAACCGTTCATCTTTTTTAAGTGGTTTCATAGTATTTTTGCGTGAATTTATAAGTCGACTATACTGTAACTTTTTTACCAGGAGAAATATGAAATAAGTTCCAATTGAGGAATATGCACCATGAATAGAGTAGACTATTAACCAAAATTCAGTTCATTCGAAATATCGGTTCCGCATATATGGAAAGAATAGTGTTAATTTCATGGATTTTTGACACCCTGTATCTTCCAAACGGAACCGAATTTTGAAAAATGGTATGGGAAAAAAGTGTTTCTTTTGATGGGAGGAATCTATAGTTAAAATATATGTACAAGTCAAAGACTCACCCTGTATAGGTGAGATAATAGGTACATTTTTCATTCTTAAAATTTAATTAATTTTAATCATCATCAAGGGTTTCATCACTGTCATAACCACTCTCAACGATTTCTATATCTATACATTGTTCTAATTAAACTTCTCACATGAGCTGGAAGCGGTGTTTTTTCCAGAATTCTATTAACATCATTGACACTTAATATCCGTGGATTATTGCAAACCTTTCACATCATGAGAAAGCTCCTTCTGATAACTGGTCTTTTTTTGAAATAGGTAAAAAATTTTTTCATCCTCTGTTCCCAAGAATCTTCAATCAACTTTACCATTCTGATGAAGATGCAGACGAGTTTAGAGGTAATTGAAGCTCTTGGGTGTTGATAGATTCTTCACAAAAACAAAAGATTATCATGCAATTGTTACACCACTGAGATCCGATTGTAGGATTTTGTTCGTTGTTTGGGTTATTGTTTTCTAGACTGCGAGGGGTAATGTACCTTTTTTCTCCTCCTCTTTTTCCTTCTCCACTGAAATTCCTAAATCTTTTTCTATCGATAAATATCTTTTAACAAAAAATAAAAGAGGAAATCAATCTAAAAAGCCCCATGGTAGGGTATCAGTTTTTGTTGGAATGGGCATTCTCTTGTCATCATAAGGATTGAGAGCAACTTTTTCTTGACTTATTGTATAAACCTCATGTTTTTTCGAAATTATGCTACGTTGTTGAACGGCGAGTTGGTTGTTCATTCCATAAACTATTTAAATAATCATCGAACGTAATATGTTTCATAGCAGCCTTTCTAATACCTTTCGCTTTTTTGAAAATACCCATATTAGAAATGAAGTTTCTAATATCTTCCTCATCAATTCGTTTAGATTTCAAAATTTCTTCTTCTTTATTTTTTCTGAATCATCAACTTGAACTCTAATGGTATATAATTTAGATCTTAGACCAATGAAGTCGGTCATGATTTTCCCATTATTTTCATCCTTCATAAGACCTAACACCTTCTTGTTTCTAAGAGGAATTTCAAAGATATTATCGGGTGCCTAATCAGAAGTATCGAAATAATCAATATCATTTTTTATATGGGTATAAATATCATCCACATGAAAATGATAGATGAGGCTATTAGTGTTTGAGTTTGAACCAAACTTTTTAGAAATATAGTCATAATGAAAATTATAAAGATAAATTGTGGATAAATCCAATATACTCGTCCCTAGGTATATCGGTTTGTTGAATTTCACTATCAACCTCTTCATCTCTATAATAACCATGTTTTCCGAAAATATAACGCAACGAGGAAAATTAGGTTGAGAATTGTAATAGTTTGCGCCATATCTACCTGACCATCTCGTCACCAATTTGATGTCTCTATAATTTCTAACATTTTCAATTGTTTTACCAAATGTAGAATTATTCATTAATTTATAAAATTGTAAATTATGGATCAGAACATCTAAATTGATCTGATCGTCAAATTTATTATACAGAAAATTCTTCAATGTTTCCCAATTGTCAGGAATATCAGAAGTTGAAACTTCAGCTAGGGCTCTGTCAACTAATTTGGATTTGACAACAGCATAGCAATAATTTCTTACCATTTGTTGTTCATTTGCGAACATAAGAAGGTATTTTTCAGCACTCTTAATAAATGAATGTAATTCATTTTCTATGCCTGAAAACCGGGGTAAAAGCATCCCAAATTTTTCAGCAATGGATGAATCAACTCTTTCGTTTGCCATTATTGTTTCTGATTGACTGGGCCTTTTGCCTCTTTTATTACGAAAGTGTTTAATCGAAGTAATCTTAATAAATGAGTTTACAATATAAGTAAATACTCTTAAATTCGGTTTTTTAACTAAGGGAAACCTAGAAAAAACTTTATGTCGGTTTTTAAGGAAGAAAAACCTAGAGAAAACTTTGAAATCGGTTTTATGAAGAAACCTAGGAAAAACTTATACAGGTTCACACAATTTTTTTAACAGGAATAAAAGAAACTGGGAACAACTAGGAAATGCTCACCGAAAGTGTATTCACTGAAGTCGTCACGGGGCGCTACTCAGGTGATCGGGCTTCTCGTCTTGGTCTCGTATTTCGATTGCGCTCAACAGTTGAAACTAAAAGTGGCTGGACTCTTTGGATGGACCTTTTCTTTTCTTCAGGGGCTCACACGCAGATTTCTAGCACTTGCACAATCCCATCCTCGTCGCCAATTACAGATTTTAAGTTGAAAACGATGTTTTTAAAAAACAATTCATTTACAGAATACAACTATCGTGAAAGACTAGGTACTTTATTACATTTATGAATAAGACTATATCTTACAAGAGCAAAGCTAATACTTTGAGAGCAATTCTAATTCTTAATGAATAACAAGGATGAAGCCGTTCATAAAGGAACGGCTTATCTTCAATGAGACTCAGCACCGCAGGTATTCGATGCTGACTTAGCAAGCTGCAACATGGTCATATGTGGAGCTTATGAAGAAGATAAGGAGGTTCATCCTATTAATATGGGGTGCGGCTGCGTTAATTATATATATACTTAACAAAATACATAGCATGAAAAATATTTATTGTACCAACAAATTAATCATTAATTCATAGAAGAAAATGTGATTATCTGGATGAAGAGAATAAATGAGAATTAAAAGTTTATTTTGATTTTACTTTTATCATTCGTTTTAAATTCTCACACACCTATTTTCTTGATCCAGATAATCACATTCAATATCTTCCTCACGATCCTCAAGAACTGTTGGAGTATTGAAGAGAAGTTCTTTGTACCAATTGAAACGATTGTCGTCTAGCTCTTTCCAGTTGTTTCCAAACATAGCCTGCAGCAAGTTATCAACGTCCTTCTTCTTTTCATCTGATAGGGATCTGGTCAGAGGCAATGTTTGGGGTTGCATTCTGCATAACATATTATTCGTGAAAGACCTTTTGTTTAAATGTTGATAGGGATCCTCTCTCTCATAAATAAAAGTGTCCATGGCTTTCACTCTAATTGAACGGTTTTTACCATCCATCTCGCTGATTTTGAAATAAATTCTTTTCATATTGCTTAATTTTTTAGGTCTTGTGACGGGCTTTCTTTACCTATTGGCTATTGTCGGCGGAAATATATTCGCTCGGGCGCCAGCCACAATGGGTTTTTAAAGGTTGTGACTCCTTTATGAAAAGTTTCACTTCTAGCCCCTGCCTGGGTTCAATCTATATATTCGGCCATAGCCGACTTCAACTCAAGCCGTGCACAGAGAAATGCATCCTTAGTTTATAATTGTTGCATAATTCACGGAATAATTGGAAAAGAACTATTGTTGGGGAGAAAATTCAGTTTATTTTTTGTTTTAAATTATTAGAAAAGGTAGTTTTCACAACACCCAGGAGGTACTACCGTGAAGCGTTACTTTTTAATGGGTAGTTCGCCAGTAGCCCTATTTTCCCAAAAACAATTGGTTTTCAACCAAAAATGAAAAATATGAAAACATAAACTCTGTAGTTGATAATAGATAAAAAAACGAAACATAACTCTTACCTAGTTGATAAATAAATGAAATAATATATATACCCCACTATAAAATAATATAGAAACTTACCTATTCTGTATGAATTTATACATGCCTACAAAAATGAAAATACCTCTGTTCATACTATCTGGAGAGTTTGTAATTTTCTTTTTTTGGGGAGGTGTTTAGATGAATCCGAGGGTGAATCGGTCTTTTTAGATTCAATGTTTGAGTTGGTCTTCTCTTTTCTATAATCATTTAATATAATATTCGCAAATACTGAAAGCAAATGAAACAAAATTTTTTTGTAGTCCTTTCCACATAAACAAGTTTGTTGAAATTCCTCAAAAGCGTATTCTGTCTGAATACTCAAAAACGTTAATTTTGAAAGAATATATTTTTCATCAATCGCTCGTAGAAAGTTCGATTCTAAGGAACTATCATTTAAAATAACCTCGAAAATAGCACACATATGAAGAAAAATTATTCTAACATGAATAGTTGGAATTGATAGACCCCCTCTCTGCAAACTATCAAAATATTCATTATCTACGGAAATTCCTTTCTCTTCTACAACCAGGGACAAGCAAATACTACAATCTAATTTTTTGGAAGCACTATGGGATCCATATCCTGAAATATAAATTGCTGCCGATTCATCTACAGAACAATCGATTGAATAATTATACTTAAATATTTCACTGAATTTATCGATATTCAAGGTGTCCTCATCAAAAGTAAAACAACACGAATCATTCATTTGTAAAGAAAAATTTTTTTTTATATCGTCAAGGGAAAATGTTGATCTATTGCATTCTAATATTCGCTTTACTCTAATTTTCTTTTCCGCATTCAAAACTGCATCCAATGATACATTATAATTACAACCATTTAAAAGTCTATAATTGCCAAAACGCTTTTCAAGTTTTTCGGTGGTGAATTTACCCGGTAAAAAATATTCAATGATATAATTTGTAAAACTAAACCTTATTACATCCAAAAGTGTAGAAGTACTCTGAACAATAGTTATTTTCCTAACAAGTGCGGAAAGTGATATTTTCCCGCACGAAACTGCCGTTACCCGAACGACGCGAAGCGGAGTTCGGGTAAGCAGTTGAGTGCGGGAAAAACACTTTCCGCACGAGTTAGGAACAATATTTTTTCTACAAGCGCTTATACGAGATCGATTTCAACACACAGATCAAATGTGAATTGATCATTCTAAATACACATGAATGACAAAAGTCTCTGACAAGTCGTTACCATTGTACTCTCATCGTTGACCTTCGGTCCATAGAGACTACAAGCCTATGAAATAAATTTAAACTGTAATAATATTCATAAATTCTTTATTAATTGAAAAGAAAACTAGACTAACAGCACATAAAAATGAATTTTGATAAGGAATCTATGTACATTCTGTTTCTTCCCATTATTATCAATATATTCATTAGAAATATTCAGTTATTAGTTATATTTATTGTAAACGTGCAGTTGGTCGCGTTATGCGAATTTATAGCAGAAGCCATCATATTGGTCGAAGTCAGCTGCTCCTTGGAAGATAATGATTCTGTATTACAGTTTGAAGAGGAAGAAGCAAAACGTTGAATATTTGCCATCATATTGTTCGAAGGCTCTTTGGAAGGTAATGATTCTGTATTACAGTTTGAAGAGGAAGAACCATTCAAATTAAGAATTTTAGTGGACATTTTTTTTTCTGGTTAATAGATTCTTCCAAGTATCCCTCAGCAACAGCAGTTGACTTCCATCCTCCTAAACGTTTAATATTTGTGATACCCTTCTCCACAATTGGCTAGGAAAGTAGCCGAGGAGCGCCTAAAACTGTGTCCTGTGTATAATTCCGGATTTTGTAGGCGTAAGTAAGCTGCAATTTCGGACGGTATTTTTCCTATTGTATTGATTCCGACAGGTTGAATCTTACATTTTCCCCGATTATACTTTATGAAAATTCGGCGATGAGGTATTTCCTTTGGACGTAAATTCATATATTTTCTGTATATGTTCAGAAAATATCCATTATTGGTGTCTTGGGATATAACAAACGATCTTGGTGAATGATTTTTGGAGTCCTTAATATTGACGATGATCAAGTCTCCTTTATCATCTATATCGTCGATGGTGAGTTTTGTAAGTTCCTCTCGTCTGCAGGCACCAGCTAATCCAAAAATTGTTACCAACTTCATCATCAAGTAAATTTCATCAGATGCCTCACTCATGAATTTGGTATTTCCTCTTCATTAAAAGTTTTGGCCTTTTTTGGACGAAATCCTATATTCTGTCGTTTAATGAAGGCAGTTAATTCATGGAATTTTCCAATATCCAAATCCTGTTTCAGTTCACAAACACTCTTTATCATTGAATATCGGGACCATAATGTGTTTGGTCTCCAAATTTTGGACATTTCCAAAAAATACGCCGAAAACACTTCCTCCTTCCTCGGTTGAACCTTTTTGGAATTACACCAATCAATGAATTCTGAATATTGCTTCTCATATTTTATCTTCGACTTGGCCGGTAACAAATTTAAACTCGCTTCATAAGAAGCTGCTAATATTTCTTCGGGCAGGCCATCATCAGATCCCGAAGTATCCATTTTACCGGAGCGTACTGATTGAATTCGAGTTGATATTATTTATATTTAAACACAATTTCATAATATAATGACAATGTATTAATTCTTATTCACATGCCGTTTCCATAGTAACGTCGTCGGTGGCATAGAGATATATCATTATTCAGTTTATTCTTTAGAAAAAGCGTGCGAGAAAAGCCCTTGCTAATCCATTACCACACGCATTTGCGTGCGGTAATGGAATAGCAGGGGTTTTTCCCACACTGTTTGGCAATGTGACTCTTTACGAATTGAAATACGTGCGGGAAAGAGAATGAAAGTGCACGCTTGTAGAAAAAAGCCTTATAAGTATCATTTGTGAGATGACCGTTTGAATCTAAATCATGCCATTTATTTACCCACACAACATTTTTTTCCAAAAACGGAACTCTATAATCATCATCTTCATTTGAAATCGGTTTAGAAAATTCATTTCTCCTAACGATGCCCTTTATGACACTAGTATTATTAACAATATCCCACCAATTTCTTATCAACTGCAGGAAGTCTGCAGTGTCGTTGAACCCAAAATCTTTCAAAGCAGCTATTGTGGTATCCTGAAATAAATTGTCAACTAGTGAAACTTTTTGCCTTTCGAAACTATTTGGGAATAAAGTTTCGAAATTCAATTTGAATGCTTTCTTAATTATTGAATTTTTTTCAGCTTCGTAAACTTTTCTGACATCACTTAATTTTGCATATTTGATAAGGCCTGTTTCGAAATCAGGATAAACAAATGTTTTATCTAAATTTTTTAAATTGAACCAGTTGTTTCGAATATTTTTCATAACATGAACAATATCATAGGACAAGAATATAGTTTTGCCAGTTTTTGAAGGATTGGGAATAAAATTTGAGTTGGACAATTTTTTAAACATTGTTTGGTTTATTCTACAATTATCTGTTGAAGATATCATAAATGCTAAAACAGTTTTTACCAAACTATCTCTGTTGGCAGCGTAACCAATCAAATTTTTGGAGCGGTAGTCCAATCTTGGTGTAATATAAATTTCGTCTATCAAAAGAACAACAACTTTTTCCCTAGGTGTTAAATTTGAGGATATATTTGATATATAATTATTGTTATGCATATCATTATTTGGAGAAACATTTAGGCCAGAAGATATTCGCTGTAAATATCTTTTATTAGGTAAAATGAAAAAACCTCTCAGAAGTTCATAGGTGGCATGGGAAGTTGTATGAATCAGAAAAGCCATAATAATGGTTGATGAAGAATATCTATTTTTCTTTAAGGTGATCTGTCCGAACTGATCGATTAAAATTTCGAGATTTTTTGAATGCGGTAAATTCTTTTCACACGATACAGTTAATGCTAGGTCCAAATATTTTAAACTTTCATCCATGAGATAATTAAATGATTCAGAAAATATTTCGGTTTCACTTCTAAAGTTTTCTTTGTATCTTGCCAAAATGTTCTCTAGTTGTGACCATCTGCTCAATTTCAAATCGAAAGGAAGAATCCACTTCCAATCATTGAAATTCAACTTGTTTTTACCCAGAAAAACTTGAACAACCATATTGTCATTAATTGAAATTTGAGTTTCAAGTAGAAGTGAGTCCTGGTTTTCCTGAACTTTCAACTGATAGAAATAAATTTTATTTTCCGCTTTGTGAACTATCCAATTAATAAGTTCTAATTTATTAGAATATTCATTTAAAAGTTGATCGAAATTTTGAATAATGTCTAAAGTCTCGAATTGGTGAACAATTTCATTATGTAAATCAATATAATTTTGACGCTTTTCATCGGGAGTTTTTCTTGCAGAAACAGAAGGTTTAGAAAGATATCCAGGCAAATTTGGAAAAATTGATGGAACTGCATTTTTATTTAATTTTGGATATCTGAAGAGGTTCTTTCCAATCGTGCCATCTTTACGTTTGAATACATCGTATCTGATGATTTCATTTTCTTGGAAATGAACTGAACAAACAGCTGAATTTTGGGAAGGTGACCAATTTTTACGAGGTATAGCAGAGATCCATTTCATTCTTGAATCAGGTTCTTCAGGAAATTTAAAAATAGATACATACCTATTTTGTGAGTCGTAATTAGACTTACAACCTGTAACACAACAGCGACGAGGCATTTTCAATGTTTTTCTGGAGAGACAGGAAGAGTCAGAAACTTTGTACCAGATCACTACGTAAATTCACGCACTAATTCTCAGAATTGACACTGAGTCACACTTAAAAGTGATCAATTTCACAATATTTCAAAAACTCAGATGAACTTTATATACACTAAACACTACACACACAGTACACAAAACCGGTAACAGGTGCAACTTAACCTAGAATCTTAAATTCCGACTTTCCCGGTCTTAGAATATAAAAACCCAGGAAGGAGCATCGGCTCAAATAAGTGTGACAAGAATGGAGGTCCAATATGGCCGATTTCTAGCAGTGGCGGAGGGCATAAAATCTTAGAATGCCGAGAAATATGAAATATAGTGATGGAACTTCATTGTTATTTCGTTGATTCGAAAATGTTGATGAATGAGAAATACTCACATTGTCTGAAATCGTTTCGCAAAATAGTTCCATATTCCTCAATAAAATTGAAAAACTGAATTACTTCATTCTAAAGAATTTTTCAATGGAAATTAGAAATATTTGATTCTCAATAGAAAGAGAAAAATTATTAAAAAAAATACACAACTTTTTATTGAAAACATATTTATTGACGTTTAAATAAAATAAGTTTAGTGTACATTGTTCTAATTCTTTCATCACTGACAAAATTTTTACATTTATAATTGATTCTTGTCGTGAGATAGCAATTAGAAATACATTTTTTCATTAAGAGAATTTTATGGTTTTCTAAAGGTGACATATCATAGGCAGTCATATTTTCGAAAATCTCCTTGCCAATAAAATATTTCATCACTTTCAGAGCTATCTCCTCTTTAATAAGTCTTTTTCTGCAGCCTTCTTTGTTTTTCAGAAACTTTTCTTTCTGTTTACAAATTTGTATTACATCCTCACTAGGGTAAGTCAAACCGCCCCTAGACTTATAATTAATTAATGAAGTCAAGAAATCCTCTTTATCTCCAAATAATTGCGAAACACAGTGCTCACATTTCAGTTTTTTTCCTAATTTGAAAGAAACAAAACCTGAAATGTAAGTCACTACTGCTGAACTATAAGGTGATAAAGAGTCATAACTGTCGTTTTATTTTATTGATTTTGGTTTTATTAACGATATATCGATATATTTTATAACTTGATGATTAACAATGCGTCTTTACTTTTTAGGTTATTTATTCTCACTCCTATTCTATGATACAATTTTAAACACAGAATATATTTCATTGACATAATTACAGTGACCTATGAAATATGACATAACAGAGTTAACCTCTAATCCCTATCCTGTAAACAAACAAAACTGTTCAAGTTTATCCATTTACCAACACTTCCCCATAAACGAGGGGCGGTTTTGTTTGAATAAAATATATGCATTCTAATTTGAATATAAAGGAAACATCATTTTCATTTAACTTTACAACAAAAGTAATTTAATTCTGTATCTGAAATATTAGCAAAGCAACATATTAAATCAGTAATTTGTTAATAAATTTCTCAAATTAACAGTTCGGTAACGGTTTAGTGAATATGTCACTTACATTTTCATCAGATGGTACATATATCATTTTAAAGAGATTTTTGTAATATTCATCTTTAATAAAGAAATATTTAACTTCTATGTGTCTACTTCTCTTCATTCTTCCTGCCTTGATCAAATTGATAGTGCTCTGGTTATCGATGTGTAGAGTAGCCTTGACTTCTTCTCCAGTCAGTTCTCTTAACAATTCAACGAGATATTTCAATTCCTTGGTACACTCACAAGTAGCGATAAGCTCTGCTTCCATAGTTGACTGTGCCACAATTGTTTGTCTTCTTGACGACCATGATATTGGACTTCCAAATAGAAATATAACATATCCTGAAGTACTTTTTCTTCTTATTTCTTTAACATCTTCTCTATCCCTTGTATCAATGTCTCCAGCAAAATCTGAATCACAATATGCAACTAGATGAAGAGTTTCCTCATCTTCATTCTTATCATGGATATTTCTGTAGAGAATTCCTGTCGAAACTGTTCCTTTTAAATATCGTAGAGTTCTTTTCAGATTTACATAATCTTTCTTCTTTGGATTCTCTGTTGAGCGGCTCTCATAGTTAACTGCGAAACTTAAATCAGGGCGTGTCTTACAGGACAAATACAATAGGCTTCCAATTCCTTCCCTGTAGTTTAAAATCACATCAGTTTCGTTTTGTTCATCTGCGTCATCAATTTTGTAAATATCTTGTGTAATCGGTGTCTTCATTGGTTTTGAATCTTGCATGTTGAATCTTTTCAGAACTTTATTGGCATAATTTTCTTGATTTATTATCAATCCTTCTCTTACTCTTTTTATATCCATGCCAAGATATGATTTTGGATTTTCATTTATTGTTGTATCAAATTCTTTCTTCAATTTTTCTTGTAACCGTTTAATCTTGGTTTCATTCTGTCCTACTATAATCCCATCATCTACATGTACAGCCAAATACATATCACCTTCTTCAGATTTGAACATACATTGATCTGATTTCAACTGAATCATTTTGAGTTGTTTGAGAACAGAAGTAAATTTTTTATTCCATTGACAAGGTGCTTGTCTCAAACCATATAAAGATTTCATCAAAAGGCATACCATTCCTTGTTGATCAAATCCTTCTGGTACTCTCATATAAACTGGTTCTTCCAATTCTCCATACAAGAATACAAGAATGCAGCTTTAACATCAAAGGTGTGTATACTCCAGTTATTTTTGGCAGCAATTGCAAATAGTAGTCTCAGAGATGTAGCATATACTACTGGACTGTATATGTCTTCTAGATCCATGGAATTTCTGTCTTGTGCACATCCTTTAGCCACTAACCTTGCTTTATATCTTCCATTGTCCTTTACTTTGAAAATCCATCTGCATTTCAGGATCTCCCTTCCTTTTGCTTGATTTTCATCAACATAAATCCAAGTTTTGTTCTTCAATAATGAATCTTTTTCTTCTTGAATTGCATTTTTCCATTCATTTCTCTTTACAGCTTCCTCAAATGTAAGAAGTGCTTCTCCTTCAATTTCATCATGATTTGTGATAAAGTCCTTATATTTTGATGGTAATTTTATTTCTCTTCTAGGTCTTCTAATTTCATTCTGTAAACTATCTTCTTGGATTTCTTGGTTCTGATCATGTTCTTCTCCCCTATTTTCCTGGTTTTGTGTATTTTCCTCTTCTGGATCTCCTAAATCTTCCTCTTCATAGAAACTTAGGTCAATTAGTTCATCCATTTTTGGTTCAGTATTCCTGTAGTATTCATTTGTGAAAATAACATCTCTACTAACAAATGTTTTTTGTTTTTCTTGATCCCATAGTCGATAGCCATTAGGGGCATATCCTACAAACATTGCCTTTTGACTTCGACTATCAAGTTTCTTCAGAGGTTTCAGAATTTTGGCATAAACTTTCCGTCCAAATGTTTTCAAATTTTTTAGATTTGGTTTTCTTTTGAACCATTTTTCATATGGTGTAGATTCTACTCCTTTGATAGGACATCTATTTGTTAGGTATGCAGCAGTGAGTACTGCTTCTCCCCACATGTCTTTGTCACAATTAGATTCAAATATTAGTGCTCTTGCTTTGTTTAGTAGAGTCAACATCATCCTTTCACTCTTACCATTGAGCTGTGGTGTATGTGGTATTGTGAAATCTTGTACAATGCCTCTGTTTTGGCACCATTCAGAGAGAAGATTATTTTGATATTCACCTCCATTGTCCATTCTTAGTTTGCTTACTTTCATGTTGAAATATGCTTCACCCTCATGAATAAATCTCTGTATATTTAGAAAAACTTCATTAGCTGTTTTTGTTTCCAAGAGATATACTTTACAAAAATGAGTATAGTCATCTATAAATACTAAAAGGTAATGTTTATTATCAAATGTTGGTGGATCTATAGGTCCACCTATGTCAGTATGTATTATCTGCATAGGACGATCTGCTCTTTCTCTAATAGTTTTAAAGGGTAGTCTCACCTGTTTTGCTTGGGCACATATGATGCAATCCATTTTTGTGTTTCTATCTATTTTAAATGAAGCTCCATCACATAGTTCTGGAATTTTTTCCATTTGTCCATAACTGAGGTGTCCTAGTTTTCTATGCCAGTCTTTAATTTGTGTCTCGTTCTCGGTGATAAGTGCAGTGTTGTCTGTTTTTTCTCATTTTCACCACATAAAGACCATTTTCAGTCTTCCTTCCTTCTATTGCAATGTGATCTTTTGGGATTTCAATATTTGTTTTTAGGATGTATACTTTTTCATTATCAAAATATGCTGCTCCTTGAGCTTGAGTGACAACATTAACTGATAACAGATTTCTTGAGAGTTGTGGTACATAATAGACTTCATTTAGTGTGCAAGTATCAAAATCAATTTTTCCATATCCTTCTATTGGTATTGTATCACCTTTCTTAGCTATCATGACATTATCTGAACATTTCTTCATATTTGGAATCATGCTTTCTTCCTTAATCATCATTTTGTTACATCCACTATCTACAATCATTTCTATATATTGTTTTTCACTATTTAAGGATTCGTTTGTGCAAGTTAGGAATGAAATCTTTTTGTCTTGATTTGCATTGTCATTTTTACGGTTTTTGGCTTTATTTTTCTCATCAAAGAAGCAGTCTTCTGATTTATGGTTAGTCTTTTTACAGATTTTACATGCTTTATCCCTGTTGAAACAGGTATGTTCAGTATGATTTGTTCTTATGTGTCCCATTAGCTTACAGATCGTACAGGGTTTTGTCAAATTATCTTGTCTCTTATTTTTAACTGGGCATTGTGGTTTAATGTGACCCTTTTTACCACATGCATAACATATTTCATATTTTCCTTGTTTCACTGTTTTAAAAGATACCGGTGTTTCCAATTGTTTCGTTTTATTTTTGTCTTCTTCTGCTGACAATCTGGCTATCAAATTTTCTAGGGTTTTCTCTTTTGTGGGGGTTGAGTCCCATGCACAGCTGAAATATTGATGTTTTTCTGGTAGAATGGTGAGTATTTTAGACATTATCATACTTTCGGAAATTTCTTCTTGTAATATTTTGAGTTTGAAAACCAAATTTTGAATTTCACTTATGTTGTGATGTATATCTTTAGTATTATCATACTTGAAATTATAAAATTCCTGTAGGAGGGTACATTTTTCCTGATTGGTGTCTCTTTTATATATGCGAAGAAGTGCATCGTACATTTCTTTAGCCGATCCATAGTTCATCAAATGTATTTTTACGGTTTTATCAATAGTTCTCAATATGGCGTGTTGAGCCATGGCGTCCTTGGCTTTCCATTTGGTTATTTTTGACTCATCGTTGCCGCAGGTACTAATTGGGGAACTTCCATCGACGACATCCATAAGTTGTTTGGCATTAAATAGGATTTTAATTTCAAAATTCCACATTGAAAATGTAGAAGTGTCTTTGATTTTAGTTATGCTCGAGATATCTTCGCTGTCTAACACCATTGTGACCACGTGGATTATTGTTTTTACTTGTTTTTCTTGATATTCTTTGTGTTGTTTTGTTTTATTTGCAATTTCTAGATGCAGCGTGTTTTGGGCACCATAACCTGTCGTTTTATTTTATTGATTTTGGTTTTATTAACGATATATCGATATATTTTATAACTTGATGATTAACAATGCGTCTTTACTTTTTAGGTTATTTATTCTCACTCCTATTCTATGATACAATTTTAAACACAGAATATATTTAATTGTCATAATTACAGTGACCTATGAAATATGACATAACAGAGTTAACCTCTAATCCCTATCATGTAAACAAACAAAACTGTTCAAGTTTATCCATTTACCAACAATAACTCAAGGCATAGTTGTGATCACTCATAAACTCATTGATGATATGATCATCCTGAGGATCATTCTTTTCCAAACCATCCAATACTGATTCATTTATAATTTGCTCGGGGGTTTTTTAGTTCTCGAGCTGACATTCAGGATATTGATATCCTCAAGGGGTATGCAATTCCCAGCTCCACCCTCTCTCACCTCTGAGTGAATTAAAATTTTTTTATAAGCAGCAGTAAATTGTCTGCAAGTGGGGTTGTTGTTGTATCCCCCCTGGGATCGGATTGTTCCAAAAAACAGTTTGATGTGGTCTTGATTTAATTTATATGTAGGAATGAATTTTAAATCTCCTTTGGCGATATATTCATCATACATTCCTAATACCGCTTTAAAACCAACTAACAAACCAAGAAAACCAGTCTTTCTTTGCGAATTTAGGACAAATGTTCCATCTGTAAATTTTGAATTATTAAAATATTCATGGATTTCTTCATAAAAAAGCCGAATATTTTCGATATTTTTTTCACATGCTGCCCGTTTGAAATTGAAATCCGAAATTCTATGAGAATTTAAGATATCGAAAGTATTATTGATGGCTATTATAAATTTTGCAGTTGCACTACAATTAACGAATTCTTTCAAATGCAGTTCATTTTTACAATACATTAAGGCGTCTGACACTGAGCGGCTCAATAATTGGGTAGCAAGTTTAACTTTCATTTTTTGTTTGAAAAAATGAATATGTTGCTTTCTTAATTTAGTACCGATATGAAGTCCCTCCCTTTCTTGCAAAATATTCAATTTTTCAACAAAATCAAAATCTATTACTTCACCGTCAATATTCAAAAACCTTATTTTTTCACCAAAACAATTTCTAACCAGCTTTATCATATGAACTGGATCTGGTAGTAAAAAATATTTACGATTTTCATATGTGAAATCTGCTGTGTTATTCTGACTAAAATAGCAGTTCAAGATATTGCACATACTAAAATTCGCAATACATCCATCAAAAGTGATATTACTTACAGTAACTCCCACATCCTGTAATAAACTGAGGGCCTGCTTTGTGAGGGATGCTTTTTGTTGGCTCTTAATACCTGCTATGAAAAAGTATCCTATTGGTAGTTTCCATGGTTCGTTGATGCATACTAACATGAACACTAAAGCCTCATTCGCTAGATCCATGGAATCCCCATATAAATCACACCCATAATTAACATACCCATAAAACTCATTCCCTGCGTATTCTAAATGTTTCCTAATTGCCATCTCATCAAAAACCAAAGGACAAATAATTTTCTTCTTTGAATTTTGGACCTTCAGTCTTAAAAAATTAAAAGCCTCCGAAGTGAATCCAGGCTTTGCATTTATAGATGAATATGCTTTCGGTGAAAAAAAATGTAAAGTGACTGCAAAAGATCGTAGAGACTGTTCAAAGGATTTTCTCCCTTTTTTATTTCGGGATTTGTTCAAGAGCCTTCGAATAAATAATAATAATAATAATAATAA
Source organism: Adalia decempunctata (assembly GCA_951802165.1). NCBI lineage: Eukaryota > Metazoa > Arthropoda > Insecta > Coleoptera > Coccinellidae > Adalia > Adalia decempunctata. The sequence continues at coordinate 28,556,567 of OX637703.1, read as the reverse complement.
TAATAGTTTTATTCATCCTGAAAGACATTTTACAATGTATAGGACATGTCAGAAAAAAAAAATCTTAAACTAAAGAATGTCATTTAGATATTCCTCTACACTATAATAGCATTTCTGCAACAATAGATTTTTTACTGCTTTGCGAAAGTTTAATATGTTTAAAGATTTTATATCATTCGGCAATTTATTGAACAATTTTATACATTGGTACCTGGGTGACTTCTCAAATTTGCTTGTGTTATGGTTAGGAACCGATAAAATATGCAGATTTCTTGTACCATAACTATGGAAACAGGACAATCCGGCAAAACTCTGTTCATTTTCCTTGGCATAAAGAAGGATTTTATAAATATAGATACATGGAAGTGATAATATTTGATGCTTCAAAAACAACGGTCTACAGGAAGATCTGTTATTTAACACAAATATCATTCGCAAAATGCGTTTTTGAGCCACAAATAATCTGTGCAGATCGATAGAAGCCCCCCAGATCTCAATATTGTATGTCAAATGACTATAAACCATACTATAGTAGACTGATAATAAAGCATCGAGTGGAAGCGAACTCCTAAGTCTATTGATAGCGTAGTAGGAAGCAGAGATTTTTTTACTAAGATATTCAATATGGTCAGTCCATCGCAATCTGCTGTCAACCACCAAGCCTAAAAATTTAGTTGACTCTTTAGAGACAAGAATGTCCGAACCACATTTAAGGGTAAGAGGGGGATTTTGCCTCAATTCAAATTTAATTAACTCTGTTTTTTCAACGTTTAGGATAAGTCTGTTCGCGTGACACCAAGTTTTGAAGTTCTCGACAAGAATCCCACAGAGACTAACGAGCTCGCCCACACTCTTTGCTTTCACAACAAAAGATGTGTCATCAACAAATATAATAATTAATGCTGCTATAATAAAATGAGGTAGATCATTTATAAACAATAAAAAAATTAAAGGTCCCAGGACAGACCCTTGTGGGACTCCAAGCTCCAGTTCGAATTGAGAAGAGTGAGCATTGTGAACTTTAACCGTAATTTTTCTACCAGTAATATAGCTAATCAGCCACTTCAGAAATACTCCCCGGAAGCCTAGGTTGTATAGTTTACTTTCAATAAAACTTGGTGAAATAGTGTCAAACGCTCGCGACAAATCAAAGAATAAACCAGCAACGACATAATCCTCGTCCAGTGAGGTATATATAGATTGGATAAAATCTATGGTTGCCGTCTTAGTTGAACGTCCGCGTCTGAAACCATGTTGACTTTCGGAAATTATATTGAATTTATCTAGAAACTCGACCATTCTATCAAGAACTACTCTTTCTAAAACTTTTGAAAAAATGTTCAGAATTGAAATTGGACGGTAATTTGAGATTTCCTCAATTTCGTTTTTTTTATGAATAGGTATTATCTCAGCAAGTTTAAGAATATGTGGAAAAATTCCTGAAGAGATTGATTCATTAGTAAGATGTGCTAGGTGTTCAGCTAAATATTCAGATATAAATTTAAAAACTTTTACCGGAACATAATGGAACCCAGAACTGTTTTTATTCTTCAATTTATCAAAAGAGGAAAGTATTTCGCTTCGAATCACGGGATGAAAATAAAAACTTCTGTGGTGAATAGGGGAAGTTGTGCAGGATATACTCAATGAGTTAAAGTATCTTCGTTCAAGTTCTAGTTTAGCAATATTTGAGAAAAAACCTCCAAAGGTATCTGCCACTAATGATGGATCCGAACACATAGTGCCGTTAACGGACAGACACAATTTATTAGTGTTTCTACTTTTCCGACCTGTTTCCTGGTTCACAATATTCCACACAGTTTTGTTTTTATTGTTAGAATTCATAATGATGTTCTCATAAAAGCGCAGTTTACAGTTTCTCACCAAATTGTTGTAATTCGATTTAGCATTTCTATAAAGTAATGAATGATGCTTCAGCAGTTTTCAAATTTGCCTGGAGCCAGTATATGTTTTTTAGGTCATTACTTGCAGTCCTTATTATCGGTGATATCCAACTTTTTGAAGGTACACTATTTGTAGTCTTATGAATCAATGGACAGCAAGAGTCAATACAATTCGTGATGATATCAACGAAATTTTGCCAGAGGGTACTTATATCAGATATCTGATAGATTTCAACAAATGAAGTATTGGCAATCTTATAGGCTAATTTGAGGAGATTTTCATGTGAAATATTTCTGTACGTTATATTCTTAGGTACATCATTATCCAAAATATCTAGATCGTTCGTAAAATAATCTAATTGAAAGGCACTATGGTCCCCAAAAGAAGGTGGAAAGATTTTAGTTCTACACTTGGTCAGATCTACATTTGTAACAATATTGTCAACTTTTGTACAATAAGTATGACCTACACTATTCGTAAAGATGCGGGTTGGAGAATCTGAAGTGTTCTTCAAAAGAAAACCATTGAATAGATCATCGAGCAACAGTTTTTGTCGAGATTTCACCTGTAAATAGTCCACATGGAGGTCGCCACACAGAAAAATAGCTTCTTGTCGCCTGGAACACCGCTGAATAATAGGTGACAGCTTTGCCAGGAATTCATAAAAATCACCTGAAGGTGATCTATAAAAGCTCATCACACAAACACTATTCCGTCCAGTGGTTAACTTCACTGCACAGCACTCACATACCAGTTCCTCAGACATAATGGACACCTTCAAATCTTTTGCGTCAATTCCAATCCTAGAAAATATTGCCGTACCTCCGTGCTCTCGTGATGGACGACAGAAACTTGCGACACGTTGATAACCAGGAAATTTCACAACTCTAAAGCCGGTCCCAGACAATGCGTGTATTTGACGAATGTTTGGCATTCGCGGTGCTCCGCGTACTGTGTGGGAGCCCAACTGCGGGTATCGTTCGGTATTCGCCTGCTATCCGAAGTCTTGTCGGTAAAACGGCACGAATCAAAGGAAGACGAAGTACATTCGCACTCATTCGCGTTAGCTCCCAGACAGTGTGCTTAACTACGCGTAGTAGATTGCCTATTCTGTCTTCAGTCAGCTCCTCTACTGTTCTATACTTAGGCCGTGCGGCGAACGTTTGTGAACAGAGAAACGAATGTCGAACATTTCGCGTTTGCCGCAGTGTGTGGGAGGGTACCCGAAGGCGAACTACGAAGGCACATTCGTCAAATACACGCATTGTCTGGGACCGGCTTAATAGAATCTTCATTGCACCAATGTTCCACTATGCAAACAATATCCGGTCTATTTTCCAGTAATAAAATGGAAATTCTGTCAATCTTATTCATAATAGACTGTACATTGAGATGTAGTATTCTCAATCTTAGAACACTTTCATCTAGGAGCTCAGATCTTTTGGTCTGCGCTGATAAAAATTATGGACACTAGACCTATTTGGCCAGTATTCTTGAACCTTTATTTTATCGATTTCATCCATAGGAATGAGTACTTTAAATGATGAATAACTCTCGGGAAAACGTGATTTCAGAGATTCACATTTAACATCCGAAAATGATTTTAATAGAAAAGTGGTGAGGTCTTCTGTTTTAGTATCCGGCTTCAAATTCGAAACATGCAAAGCTTTGTATTTCGGTATACCTTCTACATTTGCAGGACCTGAGAAGTTTTTTTCCTTTAGTATTTTTGCGTGAAACCTTCTTCCAATCGAATTCATTACCACTTACTGTTGGATTATTTTGTTTAGTGTTTCTTTATTTTTCCCAAAGTGGTCCATTAATAAATTTTCATGTTCTTCAAACAATAGATTCTTCTTTTTCAACTCAATTGTCATTACTTTCAGTGAAGATATTCGCCTTTTTTGTTGCCAGATAATTTTCTGTAGTTAATGTATTTTTTTATTTTTCAAACTGTTAGTTCTTTCCAATTCGTGGATTTTTCTTTTCAAGTTTCTTTCTTGAGGTGTTTCTTCTAATTCTACAAAAGCTGTTTCTAGAGGAGGTGAAAAGAAATCCTGTTGAGAAGAAGCTGAAGGCAGTATATCGGGGCTTTGCAATTAATTGTCCACATTTAACACAGATCTTTTAACCATTGGATTAAATGTCTTCACCTAAAATGAATTAAGCTTAAATTACAACCTTCACCAAAATCTACTCCTTCCTTAAATATAGTGTTTAGGGCTGAAGAACCTCTTATTATAATGTTAAGTAACTCACATATTTTAAACGGTCCACTTCAATTGTCGGAATAGCATTTGGAAATAATCTCACTATCGCCTAGATGTTCGATCGAAATAATTCTCAGCAAAATGATGGGAGCATAAAACACTACTCTTTTTGATTATAAATTCACGCTCTTTCAGAAAAGCAATCCATTTTGCTTTCTGCTCTTCATTTTTAGGAAAACTAAAACAAAAATTAAGTTGGATTGTTAATATTCGTTGCCCAGTTGAGCATGAAATATAATGTCCAATTATAGAGTAATCGCTATAAAAAAACATTACCTCACCCATGCCATGGCCCTGCTACGCCTATGGACCATGTTATGATGAGTTAACCTACAAATTGAATGAATAAATAAATAAATAAATAAATTAATTTATACACAAACTTACTAACCTGTGAAATGTTACACCCAAATCTTTATTTTTTGTTCGACAGTTCAATAATAACTCAATACACAACATCCGAAACGTCCGAAACCAACCAAAACAATGAGTCACACATAGAGGACCAAGATGGCCGATTTTGTCCATTCTATGTTCTCGATGCATTACGGGCAAAGATATTCTACATTGTAGAATATCTTTGATTACGGGTCACGAGATCACGATCGCCAATAGAAATAGGTCTCTCAGATAGCGTTGCCGCTTATGCTGTTCATGGCTTGAGTTGAAGTCGGCAATGATTCGGCTAACAATCTTTTCGCGAAGTTCAATTATCTCCTTAATTTCTCAATAATCTCTTAACTTCTCAATACTTTATCAATTTTTCCACCTTCCGGATCCCGAAATCTGAATGAAATTCCTCTTCGTCGCGTGCATCCCCTCCTCAAAGGCCCCCCCATCATCGGGACTCGCGCGCGAGAAAAAAATTCTCAAATTCTCAAGAGAAAATTGATCATGAAGGGCACTGATTGGTTACCTGAGTTCCCACTTTTCGTGAACATTCTAGAACTTTCTAGAGGCACCTACGACGCACAAATCGCCGTCACATTAAAACTCAGAATAATGGAAAAACACACGACCAACAAAAAATGACGAAGAGAGATAACAACACCCGGTCGCCAACAATCGGCGCTTGATCTTGAATGGAACCCGAAAAACATGAATAAGATTTACGGGTTGCCTATCGGAAAATGATTTTATCTGATGGCGTGTCATAATGACAACGTTATGTCACTCAATTTTGATGACATAAGGAAGCTCATTATGGTACTAAGTACCATAATGAAATCCAATATTTGAAACTACACAATATTTACTCCTTTAAAAATACAGTAGAATCCGCTTATAATGACATTGAAGGGAAGTGACGAATAGGTCATACTAACCGGACGTCATATAAAGCATAATCTTCGAAAAATTGAGGCACTTCAAATTTTTGTTATGGATTCAGTTTGACGGAAAAAAACAGTATTTGAAAATATATAATTAAAAAATAGAAAAAACAGGTCACACTGAAAACATACATAATGTACTAAATATGTACAACTTAAAAAAACCATTTTTGATGTTTATTTTTTATATAGGAAATCTGTTATTTTTGATTGTCTTTGAGTTTTTATTGAATTATAATAATATTTTCTAACGCCATTGTGCAAAGTAGACATTGCCATATTCAAATTATCATTTTCAATATTGCTATGCACGAATCTTGATAATAGGTCTGCAGCTTTCAGAGCCTCTTCTGCGGTAGGTGACGAGTCTTCTTCAATTTCCTCTTCTTCATCACTATCGTTTTGCTGAATAGCTTTTATGTTATGCACGATATCTTCATCTGTCATTTCCTCGCATGTGACGAGGTTCCTATCGATGTTGACATAATCGTTCCATTTTTCCGGCGCAGCTAAGTTGTCTGAATTTGAAGTTCTCACCCACAAAGATAATGGAATGTCATCTTCATCATCGAATTCATCTTCTACTGTTTCTTGAATAGATGAATCGTGAAGGTTTTGAACGAATCCTGCATGTTTAAAACAGTTGCGAATGGTACTTTGTGAGATATTATTCCAGGCATCATAAATCATAAGAATTGCATCTAAAATTGTCACTTTTACGGAGGAACTGTTTTGGTCAGAATCAAGACAATTAATCATTTTGACAACAAGATTTCTTCGGAAGTTGCTTTTGAGTGACCGTATTATTCCTTGATCCATGGGCTGTAAGATTGATGTTGTATTGGGTGGAAGGAAAGCAAGTGTTATAGACTTTAAATCAGAAACATTTGGATGCGCTGGGCAATTATCAACAAGCAATAAAATCTTCTTCTTGTGCTTTATCAAGTCGCGATCCCAATCTCGAAGCCATTTCTCGAAAAGTTCAGACGTCATCCAGGCCTTACGGTTGTTTGCATAATCAACCGGTAACGACTTAACACAGCTGAAACATCTAGGTTTCTTAGATTTGCCAATAACCAACAGTTTTTTTTTCTCTGTGCCGCTCAGATTTGCTGCTACCATGACGGTTACTCTATCCTTCGACAACTTGCCCCCACTGCAATTCTCACTTTTGAATTTTAAAGTCCTGTCCGGCATTAACCTATAAAACAAACCAGCTTCATCTGCATTGAAAATCTGATCATCAGAAAACTCTCTTCTTAAATTTGGCCACACAGTCAACAGCCAGTTTGTTGTTGAGCTCTGGTCAACAGACGAAGATTCACCGACAATTTTTCCTGACACAATGTTATGTCTAACTTTGAACCGACTTATCCAGCTTGCGGAACAATTGAAGTTGCTGATTCCCAAATTGGAGGCAAAAACATTTGCTTTTTCCTGTAACATAGGGCCGCTGACAGGTATTCCTCTGTTTCGTTGGATTTTAAACCACTGAATCAACGCTTCGTCAACATTCTCTTGTCGAGACTTCCGAAGCCTCTTCGGTTTCAAAACATTAGAATTGAACGATTCCTTAATCTGGTTCTTTTTTCTTAATATCATGGAAATGGTCGAATGACCGACCCCAAATTCTTTTGCGAGAGATGAGTTTGATTCTCCATTCTCTAATCTGGCTATAATTGCACCTTTCTCCTCAATAGTAAATGCTTTACGACGTTGCGATGTCATTTTCAATATAAATTACAGGACAACTCCCCGCGACTGTATTATTTCGACTGGGAAACAAAAGGGAAGTCAAGTAGTTACGCGTCTAAAACACATAAAATATAGGAAAGGGGTAGGGAGGTTCGCGAAAACGATCGAGATGTCACTATAATCGGACATAAGTTCTTCAAATTGAGTCATAATAAACGACATGTCATTATAAGCGAAGTCATTATATCCGAACACTGTTATATGGATCTTTATATGGAAACCAAACTTCACACTGCAATAACGTCATATTAAGCGGTTGGTCAGTATAGCCGGCGTCATATTAAACGGATTCTACTGTAGTTGTCATTGTGACATGTCGAAAATGCAGTTTTTAATTTTTCGAAAATGTATTGATATAAATGCCATCAGATAAAGTTTTGTATGTACTACGAATCATAAACAATCATCATGGCACACGCCGTGTTATCGGACTCGGCTACGCCTCGCCCGATAACATTCACGACTAGTACCATAATGATCGTCTTTATGATCCTTATTACATAAATAACTATTACCGAGATTCTTAAAATGAAGGGCGCTTCATTATATTCTTTGTAGAATTTCTTCAGATCTTTGGTATCCTTGAGTTCCCAGTCTTGTCCTAGTACTAGTACGTAAAGGTTTCCCAGTTCCCTGTAGATTTCCATGTATTCTTTTTTTTTCAATAATACTTGACTTATTTCGCAACACTTCTTCAGCCCGGCCAAAGACTCTATCTGCTGGAAGAAATGAATATCCACGGGTGGAAAAGTGCATATGAATTTCTTGAATAGTTGATGTAGTTTGAGTCTGCATAAAATACATAATTGTACGTACTACAATATTATTTTTATTTTGCGAAACACATCCATCACAAAACAGTCTCAAAATTTTGCATGATTGAAAATCGGTATTGTGAAGGAAATGTAGCAAGTCAGATGACATTTCCGTACTTCCTTTTCCAGCTTGATCCTCTCACCAGAGGCGACTTCAGCTGCAGTAGTAAAGGGAGTGGGTTGATTAATTAACAACAATTTTGCCGGCGCCAGATGGTTTTTCTTTTAAATACTCAAACTCTTGAAAATAACAGATAAGGGGAAAACCATCAAACAATAATACTTCGAGAAACTATTTAGAATGATTTTAATGATATTAAATGGGATATTCGTATAAGAAACAGCTATGCCATACGTTATATACGGTTTCAAAGTATATAAATAGGGTCAAAAGGTTTTTATGATTGCTGGCATTCATTCACAAATAATATATACATATTGTAACGTTTTCTGCGTTATTAAAACGTCCGGGATAATTAAACTATTTATTTACACTACTTATAACACTAATAATTAATAACTAATGAACTTATTCTAACAAAAGTCTGTACAATTTATTCCAACTGATTTATTTGCACTAGTATTTATTTTCACTTGTCGCTTGTCTCTAACTGAATGAATGCCTCATCCGTCGATGGGCCCCTTATATGTATCACGCCGATTGTTTCTAGTCAAGTCCGGACCATCTGGAACCTTCCCGAATCATTCGCGCCCGTTATGTCCGATGGAACACTCCACGCGTTTCCAGAAACCTCTCGATCGGGCCGTAGCGCGGACTGCACAGGGCCGTACTTGTCACAATATGTAAATTGAAATGGTCATTGAATTCAGAATGGACTCCGTGGGGGCCCAAATCTGAGCGTAACCACTCCAAAAGTCCTAACCTCAAGGTTGGTACTCGAAAAAAGGTCCGTGGATTAATCCGTGACCTAAAAGCCTTTGAAGGGGAAATTTCAGATATAATCTGCGTAAAAGCGAAAGAGTCCTTCATTTACCTGTGTGATACACGGATGTTAAATGGCTTTGTGTGACGTGCGTTTGAATCCCGTCAGCGACGGTTATTTTACCACCAAAATTCCAAAAAGGTCCGTGACCTATCCAAAAAGTAAGTCTGTGACTTATCCAAAATGCTAAAAAACGTTAATTACTCCAAAAGGAATAATCCAACCACGCTGATTGATAACAATAATTCATTAACTTCAATTTCTATCCCCTTCAAGTTGACACACGTATCTCAATTGATTAATTTCTTTCACCCCGCTATCCACGCAGACTCCAAAATCCCCAGTAAGTATGTAACCCGCATAACAAAGTGTCATGTTTTACGGGTGAGCTACCAAAATATTGCTTCCGCCAAATTTATGGATCGAAAAACGGTTTCGAACCTGTAACAACGCTATTTTTAAATTCGAAACCATTATCACATGTTATTTTATTCGGTATACCATAATGAAATGAATTAATAATTTGTCTATGATTTCTGTGCGCGTTCTAGAAATCTAGAAAAATAATCAACTATACTGATACAATACGATTGATTGAAACTAATTATGTCGCAATAAATATGAGCGAATGGTTTAGATCCCAAAGGGTTAGGTGTAAATTGTAATTGAATGTTCTCTCATGTATGATTTTAGTTTCATGATGCTGTCGAATCCTAAGAAGTTGTTCTTCTTCATCTTCCACATGTTCTAGATATGTTTTCGTGATTAAAAGACATAGTCGAATTCATTTTGCAGAATGCGTTCAAGAGGTTTTTCAAGTTCTTGAGAGGCAAAATTAAGACATATGACTTTTGTGTTTGCACGTTTTCCTTGATGAAATTAAATATATCAGCATCAATGGAATTTACTACTCTAATGTTCCTATTCTGTAAAATCAGCATACATCGATGTATTTTTACATCGGTGTAAGGATAAGCAAATGACCAGCTTTATACTTGGATTTGGCGACTAGTGATGATTCTTTGATTTCTTCCACAGCCTTCACAACTCCCGGCAAATTATTGAGCAAGGCATTAACATCTTGATGTCTAGCCAATCTTGTTTTGCTACTTCCTCTCAAATTTGTTTTTGTGCACTTTTTCATAATTGTCCATCGTGTGGTTGAACTAACGAAAAACGAATACAGTTTTTGCACAACACCAAATAAATTTACTGGTTCTGAACACGATGAAGCCAAATGGACACCCACAAGATTCAGGGAGTGTGCTAGGCATGAAACTAATACCACCAGCTAGTTGAGGTGTAAAATTCTGGATTGGACTCCTTTATATATGCCAGCCATATTAGATCCGTTGTCATAGGATTGCCCACGACATTTTTTGACATCTAAATCTATAGCTTGCAGTTTATCTAGAATTCGCTATGATATTATTCTCCAGTTTTTCCGTCAACTTCTAAGAAGTCAATAAAACTTTCTTTTTATCTCATATCCAGACTCCGTTCTCTTTAAATATCGTCTAACCTGGTTCATTTGTTCTGTGTGAGATACATCTGGGGTGCAGTCGAACATAATAGTGGAATAGTTGGCCTCCTTGATCTCATTAATAATGTTATTCCGAACTTTGGTGGCCATTAAATGATTAAATCGATAATTTCATTTTGTATAGTTTTGGACAGATATTATGTTTGTCCTTTTTTAAGTGGTCAATATGGTACTTCAGAGTCGGGTCATATTCAATAATCATACTTTTTTCCGAGAAAATTGTTATATTTGTGTTATATTCGTAATAATGATCCGGGTCTGTGAGTATCGATACAACAGATTTCTAAAACTCAACTGAAACTTTATTCGTTCCAATCATGTACAATTGACATCCCCACTTACAGGATCGGAAATATAAGTTGGAAACATAGCCAAGTCAGCGGCGAGTGGATGTCTAGCTCTAGTGGACAAGTAAAATAATCAAAACCCTCGACCCGATACGATAACTAATAAATGACTGACCTCATGCAATGGCATAGGAACTGCATTGTGACTCGAGAGAGCTCGAAGTCTCCCCTCTCCAGCCTCCTATGCCATTTAGTGAAATCAGTCATTTATTCGTTGTTGCATCGCGCCGAGGGTTCGGATTATTTTACTGGACCACTAGACAATATTCATCCACTTGTTCAACGCTCAATTGGCTATGTTTCCAAGTCATATTTCCGAACCTGTATATGACATCTCCCATTTTACAAACTATAAAAAAATACAAAATTTCATTGAAGGTGATTCAATTCCAATTACAAATTTATTACATTATTGATATGACATAGTTCAGGTTTTCTGATCTTCCTTCCATATGGAGCATAGATTGAGGAGGAGTAGATTGGCAACTCTCGCAATTTTATCGAACATTGTTTACCACGACATCTATTGGCTTGGGTGGAAGGTTTAGTGGGTCTGTATTTCAGAAAAACAGGATTCTGTCGTATTCATGTATTTTTTATTCATTCTGTTCTCAATAGGGTGTGTCGGGCGCGCGAAAATTTGAATTGTTCATTGGAGGCGAGAATACAGCTCTGGTATTCGTATCGCTGTTCTGGGCAATGTTTCGAAATTTTTTTTCCATATGAAATTGTTCAACTCGATACTCGATGTAATCTAATCACATTCTCAGAGTATTTGAAAGTTGAGTGTAATTTCGTTACATCGAGCTGAAACTCGAGAAAAAATTTCATGATACTGTCCTGAAAATTTGGTTTTTTCGCTGTATTCTTGCCTCCCATGAACAATTCAAACGTTTCCGCGCCCGACTCACCCTATTGAGTACAGAATAAAAATTTGCGATTTTCAGAAGTGTCGTTTTAGTTTTGAACTAACGATTAATTATTTATGCAAGGGAAAAAATATCAAAGATGATTAATTAAAAAATGTATTCTACTAAATGAAAAATGATCAAAGTTTTAAATTATATTTAGGGAACTAACAAAATTTACTTTTTATTTTTGTATTTACAGTTTTTTTGATAGACAGTTTTCGCAGCCTTGAAATGTTTGGAAGCATTTCTAGGTACATACCTACTATGACCTCTCATAACATCATTCAGATTTTTAACATGATGAAAGATATTTATATTAATGAAATAGCTGAATACAGCTGTTGATATGACATCATTGTGTTGTAGTTAATTTAATTCGATTCTTCAGCACATGCAGCAAATGCTTCATCACTTGTTTTTTATGTAGATCCACACTGAAAGTGTATTTTATTACAGCATGAGCTCTACACATTTTGTCTAAGAACTCTTTGTTAACATAATACAATCCAGGTTTGCTTTTATCATATTCCTTAGCCTTAGGGAATTCATCATCTGCCAAATCACCTTGCCTAAGGAGGAATATTTTGTTGCAGTAGCAATTCTGGATTGCATTAGCTTCGTTTTTTCTAATTAAATATCCAGATATATATTTTAATATTTTTCTTTCCAATGGGATTTGCCTACTAGGAAGGTCCTCTGGCACAGGTGAGTATTCATCTTCATCAGGCGCGTGGTGTATTTCCTGAAATTTGTATTGTTTCAATAATTGATGTGCTAGGTACTATTGCGCATGTAATTTTTTTATTTTCATTTGTTTTGATTGAATATGAACAATATTGAAACAAATATTAAAATACTTGAAAAAAAACTTTAAATATCGTACTTACATTTCAATTTGTTGAATGTGAATTCAATAGTTAACATCGAACAGTAAACTAAAAATTCTCACTATGATTTGGAGAAAATACAAAATATATAGAAAACATAAAAAATTTGTGTAACATACCTGGAAAACTAATCTTTGAAGAGAGGGGAAAATTTCAGAATTATCATCTTCACAATTCGCTGAAAATGAATGAGTGGACGTCAGATTTTTAACCACAACTAACTTATTTTATATTTATAGGTAGAAATGAATGTTTCAGCAGATGGGTTAACAATCCTGTGGCCTCGAAGCCTTATCTGTCCAAAAAAAATTTCCAGCGAATCTTGGTTAAATGTCCTGGGCATCATGAACTGAAAGTTATTTGATAGTTTCTCAAATAAGACCTTGAAATTAATTATTCTCATGTTTAAATTTTTGAATGACGGAGGTGTGAATAGGCTCCCATTTTTTCTACACTTGAAACTTTTCAAAATAACAACAGCTTCATTCCAAACTTGTAACTGAGTTCCTTTTCACAGCCACTCTCAAAACCTTTCGATAAAAAGGTACTGTCATTCAAGGAGTCGAACAGATTATCCATGAATTTGACAAAACTGGCAGTGTCAGTAGCTTCTGGTTCCCACTTCAAAGTCTTATTTCCATTCTGAATCATCATCCCTGGAAAACAAAATTATCTTTCTTTACTTACTCTAATATGCGAAATAGTTATGGAAATAGTTATATTCTTATCAGACTGTGCCATCATCACATTAAGTGCCACTGCAACAGAGTGGCTCAACACTTGGGTGCATATGGAAACCTTCATTTTATTTATCGATGTCGGATAAATATGCAATTTTGGGCAGAGTCTCAGGCCACCAAAAAACGAATCCATTTCGTACATTTTCTTAATATGTTCCCATTTTCAATTTTTTTCTGACCTTCCTCCTCAAATTCAACATTATATTTCAGAAAGTTATTTCTTACACCTTTGAAAAGATGAGGTATGTCATATAATGGAACTTCCTCTTTCCCATTAATCTCGAGAATTCTCTCATCAGGCACAGAAACTCCCTGTTTAAAATAATTTTCTTTTGTATCCTTAATAAGAGAATTAATTGCAGCTACATTGTTTGTGCCCTGGTCACACACTGTAGCAACAACTTCTAGGCCAATCTCACTGCATCTCCCTATTACGTCCTTTATAATTTTTATTTTTCGCTTGTACATTATATGTTTATTTTACCTTAGAAACGGTTGCTATAAATACACTCATTATGCCCGTGGGCATTTTAGCGGGCATTATGGATCATAACGCCCGCTCGTTGTGCGAGAAGCAAAATAAGCTAGAAAGAAATTATTTATTTCGCAGAATTTTAATACTAAAACAACGACAACTCAACAAACAAAAACAAAGTCTTTCTTAATTAAAATTAAAAGTGCAGTTTTCGAATTTCCCGGAAGAATTCTTCAATCGTGAATCTTGGGATGTTTTCGAAACCTGAGGAGCGAAAACTTGACCACAAGTACTTGGAAGTTCGTTCACAAGAGAACCACTAGAGAATTCATGAGAATCTGTTACCGAATTCACAATCATCGTCGATACTTTGTTTTTGGAAAAAATGCTCTGCTATATGTAACCTTTCGCCACAGATGCACTCTTCCATCTTCCGTGCATTTTTAACGTTTCATATGATGCACCAGCCTCAGTTAAAAGAGTTGCTGAAGTCCGTCTCAAACAATGTCCTGTATATTCATTTGCATAATCCAATTTTAAGTATTTGGCAATCATCGAAGGCACACTTCCTATGGTATTTTTGCCAACAGGTTGGATGGTGCACCGACCATTTCGGAACGTGAGGAAACATCTAGGATTCTTCACTCCACTGGGTCTCAAGGATATATATTTTCCTAGCAGCCCCAAAGCTCCTATTTTTTCTTCCTCTACAATGCTAAATCCTTTTGACATACCGGTTTTAGTTTCGGGTATTTTAACAAGTAAACAGCTACCCTTATCTTTTAATAGGTAATTATTGCTTTATTCTTGTAATGAGGAAAGAAGTACCTCTAGGTGTCCCTTCTTCCAAAAAATTTGTCGTTTCACCACGTACATGCAATCCCATCCTACTAGAACATGTTGCTGGCGAATTAATTTCAGGTCTTGCAAATAAAAGATTATTCATGGGTTCAAAATACTTCCAGTCCTTTCTGTGGTTTCCAGATTGGTCATTATGCTTTTTCATTAATTTGTAAGTATTTTTGAGACCCTTAAATTTTGTGTCACACTGCTGTATTTCAAAGTTTTTGTTAAAATGTTGTGACAGTTCCTTTGCAATCTTCTACCAAACATATTTCTTCACACTTGTTTCGAATTCATTCTCATACTTTTCACACAGCTGTATCAATAATAATAATAATAATAAAAATAATAAATCCGCACGGGTGTGGTGTAGTTTCGGCCATGCCACATGGGGAGTGACGTCCCCACGGCCCGAGTCACCTGGGCCACCAAGGGTAAATGGTGGCAAACCCATGAAAATGGAGAATGAATCAAGCCTCGGAATAGAGTCGCTGCCTGGGGAGCGCCAGGGCATGTCCGGAGCCGACGCTGGGCATGACAGCATGCGAGCCGTCGGTGGCAGGGTGCTGAGGAAGCGGGCTCCTGTCATACAACAAAATACAGCTCCACCAGAACATCGGGTAGTGGAATCTCAAAACACGGCAGAAGATCAAAATGCCACTCCACCTGCTGGCTCGTCCACCGTGAGGAGGACTGCCCGCAGGGGAGCTCGCAATGCACGTATAAAGTGGAGCCGCGAAATGAATATTGAAGTAATGCGAGCTTTTTATTACGTGAACAATTGCGATGACAAACCACTTCCTGGATTGAGATACTCCCTCTATACCGAGTTCACCAGGAGGCATCCTGAACTTCAACTAACGGAAGGAAACATTGCTGATCGGAAAAACGTTATAATGAGGAAAAGCTACTTGACAAGACAGGAACTAGATGAGATCAAGAGAGAAATGGGCTATACAATCAATCAAGAAGAGATTGTTGGAAATCAGAATGAAGAGCCTAGCGAACCGTTAGTAGAATCATCGGAAACGGCACAGGAACTGTCTGTCTCGCAAGCTGCCAATCAAAATTGCCCACAATATCAACAGCTTCACGACATCTTTTACAGCAAGCTGGTTCATTACGAATCTAGTGATCCACTCAACCGCCCCATCCTGCCAAAATTGAATTTCAACTCAAAGGCTAAACATCACATCCAGTTAGTCAACGAAATATTGGCAGAACACCTGAACACGCGAAGGACGTTGGAAGAAGTTCATTTTTCTTTGTACTGCGCTGCTATCACAGTCATTGAACGAAATGGTCAGAAGAGCTACATGCCTAGAACCAGTGAATCAAACGTCAAAAGTGAAATTCCGGCTTGGAAAAGACGATTAATGCAGGACGTCGATAAACTTCGAGGACAGGTGGATGTCTTGAATGAGTTCCTGAAGAATAATAGGTCCCGCAAAGTTCTGCGCAAGGTGCGAACAATAACAACACTCGCAGGGGTAAATCTGGAATCTCCACGACACGAAGAGCTGATTGTTGAACTGAAGGATCGCTTGAGACAGAAAGCTAAAGCAAAAGGTGCTCGTTTACGAAGATACAATGAGCTTTCGAAGCGGAAACTACAGAACGCTGAATATGTGAGAGACAGGAGAAAATTCTTTAGGGGTCTAGAAAAACCATCCGAAACATCCGCCAATCTGCATACAGACATCAGCAGAGACGACTTTCGGAAATATTGGAGTTCCTTATGGTCAGAACGTAAACAATTTCAGAAAAATTCTGGCTGGCTAAGAGACATTGAACACCACACATCAGAACTCGTTGAAATGAGAACTGATCTCTTTACAACCGAGCAAATCTCCAACATCATCAGATCCACTAGCAACTGGAAATCGCCAGGACCTGACCGACTTCACAACTTCTGGATTAAACAGTTCACAGCATGTTTCCCCAGCCTGGCCAGATGTTTCTCGGAGGCACTAGAAGATCCCTTGAAGATTCCCACTTTCCTCACTCAGGGCAATACCTTCATGCTTTACAAAAAAGGGGACCGCAGCAAGCCGGATAACTACAGACCCATAACGTGTTTGTCAGTGGTGTACAAGCTGTTCACCTCGCTCCTAAATAATGCGATATATCGACATTGTGCAGCCAATAATATTCTGGAAGAGGAACAAAAGGGATGCTCTCGAGGATCTGCAGGATGCAAGCATCAGCTTACCATAGACGCTGTAGTTTTAAAACAAGCCCAGTCACGAAGGAGGAATTTGAGTGTATGTTACATCGATTATCAGAAGGCCTTCGATACAGTGCCCCACGATTGGCTTATGAAAGTCCTGGAGATCTATAAAGTTTGTCCGAGAGTAAGAGCCGTACTACAACATCTAATGAGTAACTGGAGAACAAATATCCTCATTAATAACATCAACGCTGGAACTATAAAAATATCGAGGGGAATATTCCAAGGAGATGCACTGTCGCCGATGTGGTTCTGTGTGGCACTGAATCCTCTGTCTACACTTCTGAATAGCACAAATAAGGGTTACAGGCTTTCAATGGGGAACCCGAGAAAATTATCGCATCTGTTATATATGGACGATCTCAAACTCTTCAGCGAGAACCAAAGCCAGCTTCACTCGCTCATAGATACAGTACGCACCTTCAGCGGTGACATTGGCATGTCCTTCGGCCTCGACAAATGCGCCATTATCAACATTAAGAAGGGTAAAGTGGAGACCTCTCACGAGCAATTTCAGGACATTTTCAATATGTCACCAGAAGACACCTACAAATATCTAGGCACACCTCAAAATCAACGAATTGATCACACCCGTTTGAAAACTGAGTTCATGGCGAAATATAGGAGCAGGGTTACAAAAGTACTGAACACAAAGCTGTCTGCAAAACACCAGATCGATGCATTGAACTCTTGGGCTACGCCAGTTCTGACCCACACTTTCGGAGTTTTGAAGTGGTCAGAGGCTGATCTGAATGAGTTGGACCGACTCACCCGTCGCCTTATGACAAAATTTCGATGTTTACACACCAATGCATCGGTCAAAAGACTCTATCTTCCTAGGCGTGATGGCGGAAGAGGTCTGTTGAACATCTATAGACTCTGCAGAACCCAGGAGAAAAATCTAAGGCAGCGATTGCTCGAGTCACAGGATAGCCTGATGAAATTGGTGACAACAGAAGATAAGGGATATACACCTCTCAACCTGCAACACACCGACACATGGCGTTTGAGATCACTACCAGAAGCGAGGACAGAAGTGCATGGCGAGAACAAGCTTTGCACGGCAGATTTCCCAAACACCTTGAAGGGGAAAATGTCGATAAATTAGCATCTTTGTCGTGGTTGAATGCGGGACACTTGTATCCTGAAACTGAGGGATTTCTGACGGCTATCCAAGATCGAGTTATAAGAACTCGCAACTACGAGAAACACTGTTTGAAGCTTAACGTGGAGGACAAATGCAGGAAGTGTGGCGCAGTTGGCGAATCTATTGAACATGTAATCGCCGGTTGTCGAGTTCTAGCCGATAACGCATATCTGGGCCGACACAACCAAGTGGCGAAAATTGTGCACCAGCAGTTAGCTCTTAGACATGGTTTTTTGGATACTTGTCCACCATATTATAGGTATCAACCTGCAGCAGTGTTGGAAACGGACGCAGCGGTTCTCTATTGGGACAGACCCATAACAACGGATAGAACAGTGGACTACAATAGACCGGACCTTGTGTTCATTGAGAAGGATCAGAAGTATGCGGTGATAATTGATGTGGCAGTACCATTGACTCATAACATCGGAAAAACGGAGTCCGAAAAAATAACGAAGTACGAGAACTTGGCAATAGAACTGAAGAACATGTGGCAATTGTCGAAAGTCACTATTATTCCATTGGTGATCTCGGCTGAGGGAGTCATGTCCAAATCATTTAAGAAAAATCTTCAAAAGATCGAGATATCCCAGAGGATCGCGGGATATGCACAGCAGGCTGTAGCTTTGCAAACCTGTCACATCGTGCGGAAATTCCTGAACTAGTGGGAGGAACTGAAATGTTTTTTCACTGGTTCATAGAAGAAATACCAGCTCAAGCTGAGACCGGGAGACCGATGATGAAAGATAATAATAATGTTTATTCATTCCATAAAATTACACATAAAAATGAAGTAAAGATGGAATAAGTCTAAATACAAAAAACGTAACTATCAATCAACTATTTTTACAAAACTGTTTGAATTCATCGATATTGTATGGCTCACAACTTAAAATTAAGACATATAAAGCTTTCCTGAATTTGATGTGACAAGATAGATTTCTTATTAGTGAGGGCAATATGTTGAATAAGTTTACTGCCATACATTCAACACTTTTTTCCCTTAGCGTGGTCTTATGCGCTGGTACAGAGAAAGGGAACATTCTTCTCGTATTATTCAAATTTTTAAACGACTCGAAATAATGATTCTGTTTACTGAAGAAAATCAACAATCTATAAATATATAAACCAAAGATGGTAAGTATATTATTGCTTCTGAAAAAACCCCTGCAAGACTGTCTATAGCCTAAATGTAATATAGTTCTCAATGCCCGTTTTTGAATCACAAACAAATCACACACATGAGAAGCATTACCCCAAATAATTATCCCATAGGATAGAACTGACTGGAAATTAGAAAAGTACACAAGTTTCAACAAATCAAAATCAACCTGATTTCTCAACATAAAAAGCATGTAACATATAGAATTTAGTCTTCCTCTAAGTTGTTCAATGTGAGGTCCCCACTTCAAGTGTTTATCTATTACAATTCCCAAAAAAACAATGCTATCCCTGACCATGAGATCATTACCTGAAATATTTATAGAAAATGGATAGTGCAGCTTAGATCTATCATTATAAAAAAACATACATTGTGTCTTGTCTATGTTCAAGATGAGATTGTGGTTACGAAACCAGTCTCCTACCGACTTTAGTACATTATTGGAGGCTTCAATAGCTGTTGAAATATTAGAGGATTTTAGCATATAGTTAGTATCATCTGCAAACATCCTCATTGAGTGCCCTGCTGAAACTTTTGCCTTTGGTAGCCGATTGATGTAGACAATAAAAAAGATTGGTACTTCCCTGCGGCACGCCCATAGTAATCTCTCTCTCCTCCGACGTCAATACTTCACCATCCACCTCCACAGCAACTATTTGCTTTCTGGATGACAAGTAGCTCTTCATTAGTTTTAATTGATTATCTCTTATTCCACAATCTTCCAGAATTTCCAGCAATCTACTGTGGTCCACACAATCGAATGCCTTGGAGAGATCTAAAAATAATCCCATAGGTACCTCACCTTGCTCGATGGTAACTAAAACTTCATTAATTAGTTCATATATGGCAGTTTCAATATTTCTGTTTTTCATGAAACCATGCTGATGAATCGAAATGACATTAAACTTGTGGAAAAAATTCAGCAACCTGTTAGACAAAATACTGATAGGTCTATAGCTGTTTGGATGCTCAACAGGACCTTTCTTATATAAGGGTTTCACAATGGCAATTTTCAGTTGGTCAGGAAAAATGCCCTCTCTGAAAGAACGGTTGATAATAAAACATAGAGGGGGAAGAATAACTTCTATTGACAGTTTGAGAACCTTCATTGGTATCTCATCATAACCACATGACTGTTTACTTTTTAAAGATTTTGCGGTTTTCAGAACTTCGTCGTGTGAAATGTCAAACATGTAGAAAGATTTACCAAGCCTATCCCGCTCCTCATTGGGAGATTTACTCAAACCTTCGGTGAGTATAGATGGATAATCAATGAAGAAATTATTGAAATCATCTGGCATCAAAGAAGAACTGTTACGACCACCAGAAGCTGCCGAAGACATCTTGCCTGTTGTGAGACTATTTATGACCCTCCAGGAAGCCTTTGACTTATTATCCGAGTTCCTTATGAAGCTGTTGAAGTGATCTTTCTTAGTTTTGGATAATAGAAGATCATATTTTTTCTTGGTGGATTTATATGTGGCATTGAATTCAGGTCTAGAAAAAGAAATTATGTATAGCAAATCCAGCTGTTTCTTAACATTAATCAATTCGGGAGTTAGTTTGAAGTTTTTCTTTGCTGATGATACCTTGATATTTACTTTAGGAAAACATTGTTCGAATGTCCGAGAGAATCTTTCATGAAATATATTCCAAAGTTGACTGGGATCTACCTGATTAGTGAAAATGTCATCCCACTTCAACAAAGACAATTCTTGCAGAAAAAGCTTGGTGGACTCATCGTTAATAATTCTTCTCTTGACTGTTTTGTCTTTTTGTTTATGATTGAAAGTAGTAGTGAACTTCAGTGCTGAGTGATCAGAAATATGGTACTCGATCACACTTGTTTGTCCTGCAAGAGGAGTGATAACATTGTCCAAACAAGTGTCTGAAACAGGGCGTGTCGGCTGAAAGTTTTCAAATTTCAGGTTGAAACTTTCCAGGAGAGATATAAATTCTCGGACGTCGGGGGAGTTTGAGAGGATGTCTAAATTAAAATCTCCCACTAAAATTAGTTCAGCCCTTTCCAGAGTACATCTCTCTAAAATTGTTCTCAGTTTTTCCAAAAATTGATCCACATCAGCTAAGGGCTGAGAATTAGGCCTATAAATACACACCATCAATAGTTTGTGATTTTCCAGGGAAATTTGAGCAGCAGAACACATTTGATATACTAAGCAAATTATAGTCCAACCTTTCAGTACAGCTTAGCTCTTCTCTACTGTAGATTGCAGACCCTCCATGACTCCCTTTCGAGCGGCAATAACTTGAAACCAGTTTATAGCCGGCAATTTTACACACCTGAAGTTCATCTTTACACTTCCAGTGTTCTGTGATAGCAATTATATCAGCATTTTCTTCTTGAGCCATCAACTGTAGTGAATTCAAAGCTGTACCTAGGGACCGGACATTCTGGAGGATAAGGTGAAAGTTTTTTGTTGACTCAGGTTTCTTGAATTTGCGGATATGAATTACGTTTTCTGGATTACTCTGTTCTTCTGGAAAAAATTTCTATCGAAAGAAAACTCTCTCAAAATTACACCTCGAGGCCAAATTGACTCGCAGAATACTCTTTTATATGCCTCATCACTGGGTAAACCAATACTGAACGCAGAGTTTTGTCCAAGAGTATTAAGTTTTTTCACTGTAATAAGTTCATTATCTTCGATGTCTTTCAAGAAAGAATGTACATCCTGTTCAGAAATGTCTTTACCTGCGATTTTTCCAACATACATCCATCGTCTACGAATTGCTCCTTTTATTGCATTATTTGTGCTATCCATATTCGTTCCATAACAAACTTTCTTATTAGTTCTTGATTGGCGATTTCCTTTTTTCCTTTCAACCGTAGTCCATTCTCCCTTGTCATCTAATTCCTTTATACTAGAGCTTGATGTAGACTGATTTATATTAGAAACGTTTTTTTGGATATTTATTCCATATTTGACATTTTCGGGATTGTTTACAATTATTTCCGGACCTTCAGATGACATTTGTGGTCGGAGAGCATGCGCCTTAATGGAATTTTCCTTCACCACAGAACTGTATGCGTTCGCGAACGATGCGCCGACAGTGGCGGGTGCAGTTATCTTATCTTGAGATCTGTTATTCTGTGCTTGAGATGTTGTGTTTACAGATTTTTTTGCTGAAGTTTTACCTGTTTTTATTTGAATTTCAAGGCTGGATATTTTGTCTTTCAAAAGATTGTTATTTTCAATCAAAATTATGTTCTTTTCAATCAAAATTATGTTCTTACTTTTGGTTTCTTCTAATAGGGACTTCAAATAACTAATTTCGATACGCAATATCTTATTCTCCGTCCTAGCAGAGATTTCCTCATTACTTTCTTCACTTGCTACATGCTGACATGTGGTGGTTTTCCTGCTTGCTGCTTTAATTAAGCAAGAGGGGTGAAAAATATCATCGCACTTTATACATTTCACAAATTCACCCACTTTGCGATTGCAGTAATTGCAAATTTTATCTGAATTTTCCGTTGGAATACTTGGACTCGCTGCGCGAGCATCTGGCACGTCTTCACACATTGACATTCTGAATTCGAATGAATTATTGAATAGTAGCTTCGGTTCGTATTTGATCTTCCTCCATTTCAAATATCACTTTTATTACAGATCACTCTCCGTTAAAATCTCGATTACTTGTGCAAATTGAAAAATTGTTAGAAAAGTCGGGACGAAACTGCATGCATATTCAGTTTAGATTCAACTGAGGGTAGATTCAACTGAGGGTGATATGAGGGTAGCCTCATGACGCCAAATCTTAGTGTTCTCTAGAAAAGGGACAAAGTAATTTAAATGAAAGAGGTGTCATGTAAAGTGGATGTTGTTAAATGTTTCAACCGTCGGTGTCCGATAAACCCATTCTCAACAGATGCTTCTTTAGGAGACAATGTCCTGTGAGAAAGCCAGTGAGTAGGTGTAGTTGGTTCTTACTGAGATCCAGATATTTTTTGGATCCAGCAGTTTCAGAGTTCAGGAGGAACTTTTTGGAGTGATCCATTCCTGCCAGAGTTTTTTCCTTTTCGGTTTTCTCCTTCACCATAAAGTCCTCCTCGTAGAAGTATATTGTATATTTGAAACTATTTTTAAATTATTACCTTGAATTGAGGTAGGCTGAGGTATTGGCACTCTGGCAGGGCTTGGGCATTCTATCATAGACAGTTCACTGCCAACATATGGTGTTTCAAACACATCTAGAATCAAATAAATGTATTATGAAGCTATTGACATAAGGTTGGTTTGAATGAAAAATTGAGTACTTGAATGCCCAAAAATAACAATCTCTTCTCAGCAATCTTTAAGAATGAGTGAGAGATGATGAACCTATTAACTAAATATAAATTGAAAAGAAGGACTACTCTGTTGTTGGCTGATAGCCGAAAGCATATTTTCCCTTTTTTTTAATTTATTAAATTGAGAATAAAAGGCTAGTGGCAATAAGCGAGGACGACTATTTTTTGTTTCTGTCTACCCTCAAAAGCTGCAACTTCACTATATTTGGATTAGTAATAGGGGGCTCTTAAGTCTACAACTGGGTCCTTCAATTGCATCGTAAGAAATTACTCACCTGGAGTTATGGGCGTAGATACGTATACATTCTCATCATGATATACTTGTAACGACTCCAACAAATTTTGAAAGTTTTCCTTCTCCTTTTGCCTTAGCATTAATTGTTTGGCGAGTGCTATGTCTGAAAAATAATACATAGGAACATAGGTATGCGAAAAATCATATTCCAAAAAAAGCTCTTGAAAAATAACATCACTGCTTCAAAATCATCATCTATTTCCCAAATACTTACTTCCTTTTTCGACTATTTGCGAATATTCTTCTTCATTTACGCAGATTCTGTAGATTTTCTGCTGCTCTTCATCCCGCAGTACAATTTGAAAAGACATCTCGATATCTATTCTTAAAATACGCAGCAAACAAATAACAAATAAAAACCTAACCTGACACCTGACATTAACCGATTAATCTGTTCGATCCGTCTTTCGAGGCCGAGCAAAAAGATCCATATAACGCACTTGGTACATAAATAACTATTTTATATCAAAGAACTTAGTTGCGCCTGCACAGAAGTTATAATAGACTGGCTGCTTCCATTTTTTTCTGACTCCTCTCAGCATGTACACCTTAAAAAAGATAAATTATGCATTCCACTAATTCAATTTCAGAAAAAAATTTCTAATGCTTAAAAAGAGAATTGTAACTTTTCAGATGATCATACTTTTAACTATTACCAAGCAATAATTTTTACATACCTGAGCATGATTGGCTATCTGATCACTTGACTTATACCCATAGTTTTCAAATCCAACAATACTGCCTTCTGACTTGCTGACAGCTAAACCTGGCTGAATTCTCATCTCATCAAACATCAGAAGGCAAATTTTATCCTGGGGGTTGGACAAATTTTTAACTTCAGCCTTCAACAATGAAAAGATCTCCTCATTAAAACCTGGCTTGGTAGGTATTTTATGTAACAAATTTGTTTTCGTCTTTCTGGAGGTCAAAGTGAACATTTTCGACATAAATCTGTACGCTGCTCCACTATGTTTATAGAGAGCTAACGCAAGCACTTTGTCTTCCAATGTGAATCGCCTTCCCTTAGGCTTTCTATTAAAATTTTCAATTTGGGAATCAAAAAATCTTTTCTAATTCTGTCCAAACTGGACATAGATTTTTTGGAATCTATCTTGTGTTTTTCGGCAAATAACCTTTTTCTCAAAGAATTCCTGGATGATTCTAACACATGAATACGCCTCTTCAAATTACAATCATACATCTGGAAGTCTGGCAGCATTCTTTGAAGACGCATTGGACAGACGACTATTCTGTTCAGTATTGGAATTGGAAATCAAAGAAGTATCTAAGGATAGCACCCCTGAAGAAAAATTGTTCAAGGAAAATAAATGTGGTGAAAATATAAAAACTTATATCAATTTGATATTGAAGAATATCGAGAATATAGACTACATTATTTCAATATTGTCACTTTTGGAAGGTCATAATTATATAAATCCAGCGCAGCAGTTAATTTTTGGAATATTTATTTCAGAATCATTCCAAAGAAGATATTGTTTGGCACATGTTAGCAAAAAAGGAAAAGAAAGGTATGCATTTTATCACTGACTCCAATGAACCACCAAGATCTGATAGTTTTACCAAGTCTTGCATCATGTATTATATTGATAAGTATGAACAGGGTTTATTATTAGTGTCAGAAGAAAACAAAAAAAAATTGTGGTCCAATTACTTGGAAACTCTGATCAGAATGAGAGATGAAAAGGTCCAAACACAAATTATTGATAGATAGGCATTGCTGAAAAGGGCTTTAGAGAAAGCCCATAAGGAAAGATACTTGGGAGAACGTCACTATAACGTATTTTTGAAAATCGAGGATCGGGTGGAATCAGACAACTGTTCGAATTGCTATCTCGCTAAAGACTAAGCCCTTCAATCAAGTTGAAGCATGGACAACTAACTAACAATGACAAGTGAAGTTTCACATATTATCTCACAGATGGCGTTACATTACAAATCAAATTAATTTTTGATAATATTTCAACGCCCGCACTTATCGAAAATTAACAAATAAACTAAACTAAGCGTTTTGATCTTTTAAACCTAAGTCCTTAACAAACTTAGTATGCTTAATACTACTTAATCCTTTTGTAAGAATATCTGCTGTCATATCAGATGTTTGCAAATAATCAATTTCTATAATGTTCTTAGATACAATTTCTCTTACAAAGTGAAATCTGACATCTATATGCTTTGTCCTTTCGTGAAATACAGGGTTTGCACACAATTTTTGAGCTGACTGATTGTCATTCTGCCTGTGAGCTCTCCAAGTAGGTTTCGTAGGTAAACAGCCTCTTTAGTAGCCTCGCTCAATGCCATATACTCTGCCTCGGTACTTGAGAGTGCTACCGTACTTTGTTTCTTACACTTCCAGGAAATCGACCCTTCGGACAGCTTGAACACATAACCAGTGTAGGATTTCCTGTCAGTCCTATCCGATGCCCAATCAGCGTCCACAAATCCAATCAGAGGCTTGTCATCTCTGGAAAATACTAAACAAAGATTTTTAGTCCCTTGCAAGTATCTCAGGACACGTTTAGCAGAATTCCAATGGTGTTGATTGTAACAATTATTAAATTGAGACAAATAGCTAACAGTATATGCCAAATCAGGCCTTGTTAATACAACCAAATACATAAGACTACCTATAAGTCTTTGATAAGGTACATCCTTGCTACATTTTGTGGTATCCTGAACTTTTGTACAATTATTGTCAATAGGAATACTAACACTTTTACAATTTGTCATATTAAACCGCTTTAAAATCAGATCTATGTATTGTCCCTGATCCAAACCGATTTTATTCTTAGCATACCTAATTCTAGCTCCTAAACACTCTTTAGCCCTACCTAAGTCTTTTATTTTAAATTCTGATTTCAATTTTCCTTTTAATGAACACAAGCTTTCAGTATCATTGCTGAATACAAAAAAATCATCAACGTACAAAGCAATTATTGTGATTAAACCATTTCTTTGTTTAATATAAATACAAGGTTCATATTTAGATTTTACATAACCAAAATTTTGTAGAAAACTGTCTATTCGATTATTCTGTTTTAGCCCGTAAACAGCCCTTTTGAGTTTATACACTTTGCTCTCTGATCCTTTAACTAAAAACCCTTCTGGTTGGCGCATATAAACGTTCTCTTTCAGTAAACCATTTAAGAACGCGGTTTTCACGTCAAGATGAGTGATTTCTAAGTCTAAATTTACAGATAACGCCAACAGAAGTCTAAGTGTACTGAAACGAACAACAGGAGCAAATGTCTCTTCATAATCTATGTCTTTTTTCTGTGCAAAGCCTTTTGCCACTAGTCTTGCACGATACGTCTTGTTATTTTCACTGTCGCACTTTATTTTATATACCCACTTGCACTCCACTATTGTCCCCTAGGGGCTCTGGAGCGTCCACAAGTTCCCAAGTATCGTTTTCTTCAAATGATCTCAACTCCTCCATCATCGCCCCCTTCCACTGTTTACCATCCGGTCTTGACAAAGCGTCCGATGCCTTCAATGGTGTATCTTCAACAACACGGTCATCGGAGCTGATATTAGAGCACATGTAGGTAACATAATTCTTTGATATTCTTTCACGATTAGACCTTCTGATGGGTTCATCCCTAACATGACTCAAGTCAGGTTTTCGTTCGTAGAAAATTTCATATGATGTTTTAGGCATATTTGCCACAGCTGACCTGTTTCTTAGATAGCAAGCTGTGTTTATCGCTTCTGCCCAGAAGCTTTTATCCAAACCTGCTTCATACAATAAACACCTGGCTTGCTCTACTAAGGAACGATTCATTCTTTCAGCACAACCATTTTGTTCTGGGGTATAAGCATTAGAGGTTTGATGGACTATCCCCTGATTTTTTAAGTATGGGAGAACCGGCCGTGATGGACCCCTTTTTGAAAACTGTCATTTTTTCTTGAAAAATGACGAGTTATTTTTCTTTTGAAAACTTATGAGGCTAGAAAATAGCTCTATTTATCATAGGAAATACTGAAAACTAGTTTATTATGACGTTCTTTTATTTTATCAATAATAATAGGAATAGTAGTAAGGGTGCCATCATAACATGACATCAGTCAATGTTGGCACCCGTAAATAATTCCCAACAAAAGAAAGAAAATTATGTGCATAAATCACAAATATACATTTTTCTTCTCCTATCAACACCTTCACACTCCGTGTGACACCAGCTGGAGCACTGCTGACATTGAATCCACTTGTTATTTTTTCTGGAAGTCGAATATAGTTCGTTGCAAAAAATGCATGCCACATCGCTACCGTTGTCTTCTTCAAATGGTTCCTGTTCTCGATCTAAAATTAGCAAATTTTTCTTTGCTTCTTTAGCCTAATCACGTTCTTTGTTTTCTCTGTCTTTGGTAGCGTTAATTTTGATGGCACCCTGTTCCAACATAACCGGATCATCAGGGTTCCATCAAACCCGAACGTTAACCATTTCAAATTTCCCGCTGTAAAATCAATCATGGAGCCTGCCACTTGTGGCAATGAAATAGCTTAGAATCAAACTTCAATCGAAAATATTCACAATAGAAGTCGTAGTTTTATTGATGTCGCTAGAAGAATTTGAAATATAGTATATAAAAATTTGTAGACCTACCTTTTAAAGTTAATCCAAATATTTTCTCGACAAATATCAGAAAACACATGAACTTAAGAACAACACTTGTACTCGCATCAACGGACGTCCCGCCAATCTGAAATCAGTCTTACCAACCCAGGAAATTAATGAAGTAACAAGGGTACCATCATAGACGGGGGTCCATCACGGACGGTTCTCCTCTATTGCTTGAATTCAGTACTTTCATATTCACCGCCATTGTCTGTGCGCAGGATTTTGATCTTCTTATTCAGTTGGTTCTCAACTAAGCATTGAAACTCCTTGAACTTCCTGAAGGTTTCATTCTTCGTCTTCATAAAGTAGACAAAACACATTCTACTGAAATCATCCTGAAATTGAACGTAATATTTGGATCCGCCAATGGAAGCAGTCTCCATGGGTCCTGCAACATCACTGTGAACCAACTCTAACAATTCTGTTGCCCTATTACCATTAATTCTGAAAGGCTGACGTGTTTGCTTACCTTCACAGCAAACTTCGCAGTTTTCAATCTGCGTGTTCCCATTATAAGTAATACTCTGGACCAATCCGTCTTTCATCTCACTCAGGTAATTGTAGTTTATGTGTCCTAACCTTTTGTGCCAAGTTTCACAAGTTTCCACTGCATGACTTGCAAACACATATTTATTTGATACATCTAGCTTATACAGGGTGACTGGTGACGTAAGGGACAACGGCTAAGTGGAGATAGAGGACCTCAAACTGAATGAGAATTTGGGTTTCAAATGTCCCATAAGGGTATTCGTTTCGGAGATATAGGGTGATTTATGAAAAAATGCTAAATCTATGAACCCCCATATCTTCGTTAATATGATATGTTTTTCGCTGATATTTCACATGTTTGTTCATAAAGGCATTCTCTGTCAGCATAAGAAAAAAAAACTGAAAAAATTGCTGGCCTGTACTCAAAAATTTCAATTTACATGTCAAGTGAGAAATATCACACGGTATATGAGATAAAATAAAATCAAATAGAAATTTGGAAAGAGGGAAAAAAACTGATGAAATATCTGTTTTTTGTTTGAATGGTACAAATTTTCTTTCGTTCCTATGATATGTTGAAGTAAGAATATTACAATATTTTTATATTCAAATCATGAAAATTAGTACTACTGATAGAAAAAACCTTGAATTCGAGGCGCTAGAATGAGCCTGGCATCAAAATATTCCTTCAAATCTTGAAATCTATTTTTATCAATTAATATTTCGATGCCATATAAAATTTCAAAATAAAATTTGTTGTAGATGGGGTGATAAAAGAGTTGGATACTCGAACACAAACATAGAAAAAGTCGCAAATATAATTCATAAAAAAATCAAGTAAGCAAATGTTCGAAATGAGAGCCGTTCGCCTCCATACATTTATAGGCTCTCTTGAACAAATGAAGCACAGCTTTTCTAATCAGAGGAATATTTGTTTTAATTTCTTCGCATGCTTCAGTTATTCTGCTCTTCAAATGTTCACGGCTTGTTATTGTTTCTTTATACACCGTATCCTTAAGATGACCCCATAGGAAATAATCCAGAGGAGTTAGATCGGGTGATCTAGCAGGCCAATTCCTAGAACCTCCCGACCAATCCACCTGTCAGGAAACTCCCTATTCAGAAAATTCTTTACTTCATTTGCAAAATGAGGAGGTGCACCATCATGTTGAAAAATAATTTTGATGCCAGGCTCATTTTAGCGCCTCGAATCCAAGGTTTTTTCTATCAGTAGTACTAATTTTCATGATTTGAATATAAAAATATTGTAATATTCTTACTTCAACATATCATAGAAACGAAAGAAAATTTGTGCCATTCAAACAAAAAACAGATATTTCATCAGTTTTTTTCCCTCTTTCCAAATTTCTATTTGATTTTATTTTATCTCATATACCGTGTGATATTTCTCACTTGACATGTAAATTGAAATTTTTGAGTACGGGCCAGCAATTTTTTCAATTTTTTTTCTTATGCTGACAGAGAATTCCTGTATGAACAAACATGTAAAATATCAGCGAAAAACATATCATATTAACGAAGATATGGGAGTTCATAGATTTAGCATTTTTTTATAAATCACCCTATATCTCCGAAACGAATACCCTTATGGGACATTTGAAACCCAAATTCTCATTCAGTTTGAGGTCCTCTATCTCCACTTAGCCGTTGTCCCTTACGTCACCAGTCACCCTGTATATCCCATCATTTAAGAAAGCCACAGCCACTAGAACCTTCTTCGCATTGTATATTTTGCAATAGTCCATGTCAAATTTAACAAAGTTTCCATTTTTTTATAAGTTCACTAACACTTAACAAATTCGTAGTTAGTTGAGGAACATAATGCACTCTCTGTACATCCACTTTGAATTCATCATTTCCAACCTTGGTAGTGAGTTCAACTATTCCACAATTTTCAACTGGAATTTTTGTATTATCTGCTACTGTAATTTCTCGTATCAGTGGTTCCATTTTTTTAGTTAGCCAATCCTGCCTGCATGTCAAGTGCACACTGGCGCCAGAATCGAGGTACCAATCCTTATTATTAAAATCCTTACTAAGAAAAACTGCTGTAAAAGCACTTTTGGATGTATCTTCGCCTCTATTCTGATTCTGATTGTTCCTAGGGCATTTTGACATGTAATGACCCGGTTGTTTACATCTGTAGCATATAATTTCACTTTTGTCCTTGTGATTGACGTTTTTGTTGCCAAAATAACGGCGACCTTTCGGTTGTCTTTGACATTTCGATGGTTGATTTGATCTACTCGCAAAAGCGCCACCTGTCGAGTTGGTTTGTGTGCTGCCATCTTCCTGCATATCAAGAAGTTTAGTCTTGATTGCTTCAGTGGTAATGTCGATTCCGCCATGTTCCAAGGCCATCACCATATAGGGGCGAAGCGTTCTGGCAATCCCGCCAAAAGCAAACTGCCAACCAAAGTCGAATCGAGTTTAAGACCCGTCCTGGCAAGCTTCTGCGATGTTTCAATTACACTATTCACATATTCTTGCATATGTGACGTACCCAGCTAGGGTAGGTTCGGCCAATCGTTATGCAGTTAAGGATGGTGAAGAATAATACCAGGCAGACTCATCAAAGGGGTTTATTTCTTAACCATACTGGCACAGATGATAATTCACATTCAATGTAACTGTTTACTACCGACAATAACTGTTGACTAACAAACATTCAATACGAACACGCTTCTGAATGAATCACTGAATGAATCTCCCTAGCCAATTGTTATATATATTTTACAAATGTTTACTTGTTTTTATAACATTATATTTGATAAACATAACTGGCAATGATGAGACCTAGAGCTCTGGCTTTACGTGCCGCTGTAGGTCTAAAGGGAGGTCGCACTAATCTTATTATATCACGTACGAAATATACAGGGTGTTCAACATACTACAGATAGATGAACAGTTTTCAAGTCTCAGATTAATCAATGCCCTGAGTAAACCAATTTTTCTTGTAACTCCTTTGTTTTCGTAGAGCTCTTTCAGTGTATCCCAAACTTCCTTCGCAGTTGTAAGATCCCTCACATGAACGTACAACGAAGGATCCAGAGATAGCACAATTTTGGCTTTTGTCTTAGCTATTGACGCCGCTTCGGTTTCTGTAGATTCAATGTATTTACTTAATCCTTCCAGCACTAGAACGTTCTCCATGGCATAGGACCATTCTTCATAATTATCGCGACCGATCAACTTCGGGACACCCGCAAGATAATTGACGGCCATATTGGTTTTCACTCCCGCACAACTTTACTGTTCAATCAAAAATAATTACTAATTAGTAATAAGGTTAACTAACACTTTCAGTCTATATCTGCGTAGCAACACGGAACTATCTTTCTATTTCCACTTTTCTCGTTCTGAGGCCCATAACCTTTTGAAAATCGAGGATCGGGTGGATTCAGACAACTGTTCGAATTGCTATCTCGCTAAAGACTGAGCCCTTTAATCAAGTTGAAGCATGGACAACTAACTAACAATGACAAGTGAAGTTTCACATATCATCTCACAGATGGCGTTACATTACAAATCAAATTAATTTTTGATAATATTTCAACACGTATGGGTGGAAATAATGCCTGGTGAAGAAGAAGAAAAACGCTTGAGGAAGCAACCACTGAGTTTCCCCAATCTGAAGAATTGTGGAAAATGCAGTTGAGATACACCATCAAGACTGATAGTATCAATGATGTCAACGTTACATTCAAGCTAGGTGTGCTAGCTTTGAAAGAAAAGGCGCTCAGTCTGTGGTTGATGCTGTTAAGGTTTCATTTATTTATTTCCGAGAACGATATAATGAGAGTGATATTTGAGGATGCTGTGAGACAGCCTGCTGAAATTTATAATGTTTTGAAACCAAAATATATTATTGAATGGATTGCATTCCATGAAGGAACTGATGCAGCTAGAGCTAGATATAGAACACTTGCTGTAGAGTAACTATACTGCAAAGCTGAGACGTCTGACCAATATACACCTCATTACATGTTGAACAAGGAACAGAATCCACCACACAACTCATATTATTAATAGTCATTTTATCTTTCATCCGACTCTATAACCTGTCAATCTTAAAATAGGACCTAGGAATCAATCTCATTTGGTTGGTCTTTAGTAGGTTAATTAATGCATTGGTCATGCCATTTATTAGGCGAATAGAAGAGTAATGAAACCTACTTGTGTTCTCAATGTCTATAGTGGTGGATGCACCCCTCACTCCATTCGTTGGCTGTCTCGAAGGAGTGGTATTATAGAGCAATCCGGACAACAACCTCTTCGGGTATCCATTCTCCAGCATCAACTGTAACAACAATTTCAAATTCTGCTGCCTTAGACTTGGATGGGCAACCTTCTCTATCCGATTCTTAAATCCTAAAAACATGTTGACCTTTTGTCCATGTGGATGATTGGAGAAATAATGCAAGTATCTCTCTGAGCTTGTTGGCTTTCGGTACCAATCCAGGAATAGCCTATTCTCCAGTGTACGAATTACTCTTGTATCAAGGAATGGGACACCATTTTCTGTTTCCTCCTCCAACGTAAACTGTGTGCTAATGTTCACCGTTAAACTTGTCCATGATGAAAGCAACCTGATCTTTAGGTACAGCACATATTTTAGATCATCAACATATTTCTTGATGGAAGGAATGTAAAAAGGGACATTGGCAAGAATGCAGTCCAGAAGGAAATCCATTACCACTTCAGCAATGGACGGACTAAAGTTGGAACCCATAGGGGAACCAAGTACTTGTTTGAAGAACTTTCCATCGAAAAGAAAATAGTTTGATGAAAACAGGAACTTGATGGCATGAATATATATATACATGGTGTCCCAGATGTTCCGCACTTCCTTGAGGGGATCGAAAGTGTAAAATATTCTAAGCCCAAATATCCATGTTTGAAATTTTTTGATAAAAAAGTTAATCAGTAATTAATTAATGAAAGTGACCAATCAGGAGCACGCTACAGAAGAATGAGTAAGAGTTGGGGAAGCGAGAGTGAGACGCCAGAGCTGCTGCCGGCTTTTCACGCAGTAAACCGAGACTGGCGTCTCACTTTCGCATGCCCACTGCTTACTCATACTTCTGTAGCGCGCTCCTGATTGGTCACTTTCATTAATTAATAACTAATGAACTACATTATCAAAAAATTTCAAACATGGATAATGTTATTATCAGTTCTCACCACAAGTGTATCAAGAAAAGGAACAGACCTATTTGTTTCCTCCTCCAATGTAAACTTTATATGTTCATTATAATTATTAAACTTATCTAATACAAACTGAGTCTTGTCATGGGGTACTGCACAAATTATATCATCCACATATTTTTCAATTATAGGAATACCAAAAGGAATATCTTTCAATACTCTATCAAGAACAAAGTCCATAACAATCCTGACTAATATGGGACTGAAGGTAGAGCCCATGGGGGAACCAAAAACCTGACTATAGATTCTACTGTCAAAAAAGAAATAGTTTGAATTGAAAAGAAACCTGACAATGATGATGAATTCATCCCTTGGAATTTCTGTATGTAAGGCAATATCTTCCCATCTACTTTCTATTGCTGTAATTGCCAATTCTACAGGGATATTGCTGAACAGCGAAACAACATCCAAACTTAGCATATAACTTCTTTGCCAGTTGTGGTGTAATGTAATTATGGTTAGCTAGGTTCTTTATTGATGCATTGCCTTTATTTTGTATTGTCAAAGTTGGATCACGCTGTAAAACTTTATAGTAACGTTCATCATTAAGTATATCATAGGATAACTGGCTATATTGCTGTTTATCTATTGCAACAGTGACATTACCCTTATCAGATCGTAAAATAAGGACATCCGGATGTTCCTTCAAATAGCTCTTACAGTGATAGTACTCCCTGTAGTCCCTGTGAAAGGCGCTCTCAGTGATAGGTGACCCCCTAATGTAGTTAGTTATTGTGTTTGTTGTTAAAGATCTAATCACTTTTTTTTGTACCTCATTCACATGTTTTTTACATTGTATAATGAACTCAATATCAGCCAGAAACTTCTGGAAGGACAACTCTGCCTTTGGAACAGTCATGCAAAATTTTGGATCCAGTGAGAGGAACTTACAAACCCTGTCAGGAATTTGTGCAGAACTTCATTCCTAAACCAGCTTGACTGGTAATTGGCCTTATCTAAAAACTTTACACGCAATTTATTGATTTTATTTAAGTTTCTATTCTTAACTCTATTAAAAACCTTGTTATAACTAATATTCTGTCATCTTCTGAATTCTACCAAGATGTACCCTGGGAGAGAACCCTCAAGTCCTTGCCATAGACCTGATAACTCTCTCTCCATTTTTGCTATCGACCTGTTGGTCAACCTAATTTATAAAGTTAACGTTTGGTGAATCACCTTACACTTCACACTCTCCGCAATTCTTGCAGTTTTTTCATCAGTCACTGAGGAGAACAAGTACCGCAGATTATTTACAATGTGGTCAGGTTTAAGACCTTGTCTCTTACTTTCCAGTAAAAAAATCCTCCTATTAATGGATGAAGCCAGCTTGGTGTTCAAGGATGCCCATCGTTTGAGACACTCTAGTGATCTCTTCTCCATATTGATGTTTGATATCTGCATAAAACCCCATGCTGAACTAGAACAGGAACACTACTAACTCCACTTGTGAAAATTGATAGACAGGATTCTTAAGGGTCTTGTGGATTAAATAAAGGGCCAAATTTACACTTATTCTTAGTCGACGTTTCGGCTCAATTTTGAGCCTTCTTCAGGACTCTAAAACATTGTTACATTGCAATGATTCCAGTAACAATTTTTATTAAAAAGAGCTCAGGGCTGATTTTTGTCGATTTTGAATACTTTAGTTGCGGCAGTTGTAGACTACAGGCCCGTGTCGAAAATTGATGGGTCATTTGAACCAGAAGATGACCTATCTAGAACGATAGAAGGACATAAAATAATAAGATTCAGCACTATGCCGTCACTTGTAAGCTGTCCAACTGAGTACAGGTGGCAATTCAAAAGGACAGGTAGACTGGGTACATTTGGGTCATATGACTTTTGACGGCATTCTTACCATCGATAGCTCCATGGAAAATAATAGGAAAACGGCCAGTGCCGTACAAAAATGATGTGCCATATATTCGGAAAATTTTTTTGATTTTCCGAAAATTTCCATGGTAAAATAGGTCATTTGACTTTGTACGGCATCAGTTTTATACGGTTGCCATACATCTTCTAATCCATTATTCAGCAACGCCGTACAAAAATCATGCGACAAAGGAAAAAAATCGAGGGTTGCAACCCCCTCTCTTGCCGTGCTCCAGGGGGTCATTTGAAAAAGTTCGGCTTCGGTTCCAAAACATTATCCAGTACTCAAAATTACTATTAAAAATAAGGCCGTCAAAAAAAACTTGTTCATTTTGATGTTATATCAATAATTATCTTAATTTCATCTTATGCTTGACCCATAAAGCTCTAAAGTCATTTGACCCAGTACGGCAACTTCTTTTTTTACATGATACTTCAAGATACAATTCTTATATTATATTGCCGTTCAAAAGAAACTGTTCTAAAAAAAATATAGAGAAATACAAAAAGTGAAATTTTTCATATTATTGTAAAAGTTTAGAACTCATAGATTAATGATATATAACAATTTTCTACATTTAATCCCTTGTTTTGAATAGTATTAAGGTAAATAAATTAGGAACAAATGATGCCGTACATTTTTATCCAGACCATATCATTTAGGATGATGAAAATTGCGCTACCATTTTAAGGATACTCTATGGTCATTTGATACTGTACGGCATCAACATATTTTAGAACAGTTTCTTTTGAACGGCAATATAATATAAGAATTGTATCTTAAAGTATCATGTAAAAAAAGAAGTTGCCGTACTGGGTCAAATGACTTTAGAGCTTTATGGGTCAAGCATAAGATGAAATTAAGATAATTATTGATATAACATCAAAATGAACAATTTTTTTTTGACGGCCTTATTTTTAATAGTAATTTTGAGTGCTGGATAATGTTTTGGAACCGAAGCCGTACTTTTTCAAATGACCCCCTGGAGCACGGCAAGAGGTTGCAACCCTCGATTTTTTTCCTTTGT
Source organism: Adalia decempunctata (assembly GCA_951802165.1). Taxonomy (NCBI): domain Eukaryota; kingdom Metazoa; phylum Arthropoda; class Insecta; order Coleoptera; family Coccinellidae; genus Adalia; species Adalia decempunctata. The sequence continues at coordinate 28,519,394 of OX637703.1, read as the reverse complement.
CGCATGATTTTTGTACGGCGTTGCTCAATAATGGATTAGAAGATGTATGGCAACCGTATAAAACTGATGCCGTACAAAGTCAAATGACCTATTTTACCATGGAAATTTTCGGAAAATCAAAAAAATTTTCCGAATATATGGCGCATCATTTTTGTACGGCACTGGCCGTTTTCCTATTATTTTCCATGGAGCTATCGATGGTAAGAATGCCGTCAAAAGTCATATGACCCAAATGTACCCAGTCTACCTGTCCTTTTGAATTGCCACCTGTACTGAGTTGGACAGCTTACAAGTGACGGCATAGTGCTGAATCTTATTATTTTATGTCCTTCTATCGTTCTAGATAGGTCACCTTCTGGTTCAAATGACCCATCAATTTTCGACACGGGCCTGTAGTCTATTGTTGCGCCGAACCTCGAGGGCGCTTTCACGCGTATATTGAGCTGTATACTTTTGGACGTTTCAAAGAGGATCGGTCCTCCCTGAAAGTACTCCACTGAAGTCATCAAAATTTTTAACGGATATAACAAATCCAATATAATTTTCACAGAATAGAGTTTCGGAGTAAATGAATGATGATTCTCAGAATGCATATGATTTTGCTTTTTCGCACCATTTTGTCCTGTTTTGACAGAATACAAGATGCGCTCGTAAAAATTTCAAAAATTATAAACAGTTAACTAAAAGAGGGTGATTTAGTTTTTTCTTGAATATCCAAATGTTCTTGAGATATTTTTTAGTTTGATGAAGACTTATACATTTTATGGTAGGCTCAAAATCCTCACGCAAACAACAGGTATTCAAACTTATTACACATTGAATATGAATTTTGAGAAATTTCATGCACTAGCCGGATTGATGATGGAATAAAAATCCGTTAATGAGCAAGCAATAGTTTGTTGTTCTTGTTTTATTATATTATAGAGTTAGAAATGAATTTATAGTGCGAACATTTAATTGTTGATAAAAAATTGTTTATTTGATGAAAATAAAAAAAAAGTTGTGATTTAAAAAAAAATGGTTTCTAATATAAAATTTAAGTCAAAAAAATTGTTAATTAACAAAACCCTTTTTAACCAAAAAAAGTTTTTATCTTGAATCATAATTTACATCAAAGATTATAAATGCATAGAAAAATGTCAAATTTTTAATGAAAAACTTCTTTTTTTCATACAATTCTTCAAACGATAAATTAGAAAAAATAATCTTAGGCACACTTTTTTGATAAGAAGTCGAATGAATATGATTTAAAAAAAATGTATTTTCCGGATCTATTCAAATTTTTCACCGAGGTGAATTGTTAATAATAATGTCGGGATCAATTATTTTTCAATTCTGCCGACAGAAATCTTTTCTGTAGCCTTCGAAATATAGTTTCACGAAAGGAAATAAAATGAGATTTGAAGTGAAAACTTATACTTATTTTAAGCCCTCCGTGAAAATTATGAATATTCATCTTACAATTCTGGCAGTCAATTTTTTTTTAGGAAAGCACTTCTTTTTTGCCACCCTTGTTCACCTGAACAGAGCTCATTAATTAGCCCAAATGTCTAAAATTTTAGAATAAGGTATTGATCTCTTCTGGGAAAACGGAAAGCACGGCAATTTCAGTTACTGAAAAGGCCTCTGTTCATGACATAACTCAAAGATATTAGCATAGGCTAGGAAAGTATTTTAACCTATTTGAAATCCTGTATAGCTTTTCGTCTGGCAGAATCACTATGCAGAGTTTCGAAATCAGTGTGAAATGAACTAATATTTTCAGTTTCCATTCGCCCATGCTATTCTTTTATTATTTTTGTGTTGTGAAAAATATTTTCAATACTTAATTTCAGTTTTAGATTTATGATAAGAACAAATTGAAGCTAAAGTTAACATTTTAATCACTTTTTAGCGCTATTTTTCCCCTGAACAGAGTACTTATCAATTTGCCCAAATATCTGTAATTTTCCAAATTTTGGGCGAAAATGGTATCAATCGTCACTTATGGAGAATCAGTGGTCAAAATTGATTCTATCCAAACGTCTGTAAGCGCGATAAGATCCGAACGGAAAAAGCTAGAGAGCTGAAATTTTCATTATGGGTTGAAAATCTCGGCTAAGTTCGTTATTCGGTCAAATCGACCCAGTGATTTCGGAGTAACGAGAAAATTTTTCTTTTTCAGATTACACGTTAGAAATGACTTTTTATGATTCAGTTTTACAATACAAATACATTGACACCATTTTCAACTACAATAAACTGATAATTTCGGAGTTATGATCTTTAAAAGTTTTTCAATCTAAAAACTGTTTCTGCTTTTTAACGCACCTATAAAAGTTCATAGATGGTTTTGCAAGACTTTTTTTGGCCTATTCAAGATACACATTTTTACTACATATTATGCAGGGTGTTTCAAGTTCGAATGTCTATTAGTCGATTTCGGAGAAGTGAATCTATGTGAAATCTGAAAATTGGGATTAGGATATTGTTCGCTATACTCTACAGAGCTGAAATACTCTCGAAGCATGGACACCTTACATTATACTGGATGCAAAATCAATATATGTCGAAAAAAATTTTGGCGGTTGAATGATTACCCGCAAAATATTTTACAAGAGTGTCATGCATTTTTAGATTACGAATTTTGGAAAGTAAGTAAAAATATGAATAATCGGTTATATTTCAGAAACTAAAAGACTTCATGGTATTCTATCTCTGGTTCAAAATTTTCAGAAGTGCCCCCCTAATTATCTCCCTAAGTGCCTAGATCTCCCTTTCAAGCATCCTGTATAAATGACGTAAGTAATCTCGTTTCAAAAGAATTTATTTTAAATGATAACTATAGAATTCATGAATTGTAGCTGCGCATGGTGGAAAGTCGATGAATATACATGGTGAAGCAAAAACTGATTTATTGCACAACAGAAAAATATTTCTATTCATAATAATGGCATATAACATAAGAGATAACAAAATTATATTCTGAAAAAACAAACAAAAGAGTTCAAATCATAAGAGAAATAACAAAAGCTTGACGATAAAATTAACAAACAATAGAGAACAAATCATAAGAAAAATAATAAAAACTTTTATCACTTCTTTGTATACTGATTTCGCACGAAAACCTTGATTTTCAGCCAATTTCTATTTTTCAATACATCCTTGTGTTTTGAAATGACTTCCTCACACTCCCCTCTCTTTGGAGGTCTTCCATTCCTGATGTGGTTTTTAAAATATTCAAGAACAACTTTCTTCTCTGTTGTAGTCCAAGGAATGAGAACTCTTCTTCCTCTTTTTTTCAAAGAGTTTTCAACGGGTTCCTGATTACTCGATATTTCGGATATATCTTCGACAGTGTCATCGATCTCATTCTCCTCACATAACTCTGTCTGCCTTGCTTCTATGTTATTATCTGGTTCTACTAAATCTCCTTCCAAATTCAGGTTAATATCATCTAATGAAGAGGTAAAGAAAACACACTAATTTAGTTTTATAAAAATCTCTTGGCGATCGATTTCGGCTTACATGCCATCATCAGGCCAGCTGAAACACACATAAAATTACAAATTAGTCATATTCTTGCATGGGGAATCTGAATTTTTAAGGATCTCATATTGTTCTAGGAGAACCATATGAGATCCTTAAAAATAGGGATAATATTCACCTTCTGAATGACATGTCAGAATTTACTGGAAGGCACATGTTTAAATGCCTATAAGAAAAATATTCAACGTAAGAAAACATTTTATATGATAATGACATGACCATACTCTATGATGATATGACACTGACAGCGACTTGATGAACCGTTCATTTAACCTCACATTGCCGATCACACGATTTTTCTGTTGAATGGAGAAGTTTTTAATCGGATACTTCTTAGAGAATAAATTAACATCCGACAGTAGATATTGATGAGGATTTTATTGGATGATACATATATGACTCTTATATCAATATTTCTTCATAATTGACGGTGAGTCCATGTTTGAGGTCATTCACGTTATCCCTTGTTGTTTTTGTATCTCGTTAGGTCATGTAGAACAGATTCCCCATGCAAGAATATGACTAATTTGTAATTTTATGTGTGTTTCAGCTGGCCTGATGATGGCATGTAAGCCGAAATCGATCGCCAAGAGATTTTTATAAAACTAAATTAGTGTGTTTTCTTTACCTCTTCAAATTACCTTTGCACTAATGGAGGAATTCATTAATAAAATCATCTAATGACTTCCCTTTAAATTGACCAGCTTCCCCTTTCTCCATTAGGATGAGCAGCTTCGATATTCTTGCGGTTTGATACACGTCATCAGGTAGCCTATACGATGACCGATGAATACCTAACGAATGACCCATAAAAGTAGCTAGTTGTTCCATGTCGTTTTCGTTCATGTTGAACAACTGTGTCAATGTGGCCAAATGCTTTCTCAATCTAGTACAAGTTAAGGCATCAGGATTTTTCGCCTTACTCAGAACGGCATACTTTCTGAGAACCTTGTACTATTATAGGTGTACCAGTGAATGGATTTGCGAAAAGATAGTCATTAAAGCTTTTCATAAATTTATCCCCATGTGATAAAATTATCTCTAAATGCTGCTGAACATCCGAACTTATAAGGACTGGTAACACCTCTTCCTCTTTTTCCTCTCAAGACAATTCTTTTGGATTTGTTCATTAAGAGTTTTTCACTTTCTGATTTTGCTTCGGAAAACTCTTCATAATGCTGACTGTTCGTATTTAGCATGGCAGATTTGAAAGTTTCCAAAAGATTTGAAAGTTTCCAAAAGATTTGAAAGTTTCCAAAGAAAGCCTTGAAAGTTCTCCAGGTCTTCGTCTGTTCAGTAAAACTAACTGGCAATAAATTGTTTCCAATAAATTAAGGTCTGACTTCGCATCCATATTTTCATTTTTGTTCAAAATGGCTTCTTCGGCCTTCCTGAGAAGACAATCTTTTAGAAGTTTCAGGTCTCCAGCCAGAGGTACTAAAGTAACCTTGTTCCACTGTTTAACTTTCAAATCGTTTGCTGCTTGGCTTGAGACGTCGAATTTCCAATTCCCTTCAATAAGTTGGTATTAAATAATACAAATACTTTGAAGTTGTATTTTTATTCTCCTGTATTCTACATAACAGTTCTTCAATTTCAATTATCCATTTACGTGAGCGTCTTACATGACATAGAATAATTAATAATTGACTTACCAACATAACCTGTATTTAATCATAGAACTTCATTGTAAACTAAATAAACTCTTATTCTTAACATTAAAGTACATTATTCCAACATCCTCCCTTACTTTAATGTTACATCATTTAGGTATCATAAACTAAACTAACTTAAAATTAAGTCTATGCTCTTCATGTTTTAACCGAGGTAATGCTTTAGTAAGTAAATCGGCTTTATTATATTTTCCAAGAATTTTTTCCACAGATATAATTTTCTTTTCTACAAGATCGTGAACAACGTGGAGTGATACTAAAATATGTCTTGAATTCTTAGAAAAATTCCCGAACTTTGCTGATGCTAAAGCACCTGCATTGTCTTCAAAGATAGGAATTGGACACAACAAATCTTCAGTAAAGCCCATGTCTACCAAAAGATTTTTCAAACATAGGACCTCTTCCACACACTCAGCCAGCGCATAGTATTCTGCGTGTGTAGAAGCTCTAGAGACGGTTTTCTGTTTCTGAGTCTTCCACATAACTGGACAACTGAAAACCTCAACGACATACCCTGTTGTTGATTTACAATCTGTAAGATCCGCTGCCCAATCAGAATCTACAAATGCCTGTATATGTTTACAATCTATCCTCCCTTCGAAATGTAGTTTGATATTTCTTGAATGGTAAACATATATCAAAATTCGAAGTGCATACTTGAAGTGTGACTCGTTATAACAACTTTGAAATCTACTCAGAAAATTTACAGGATAGGCGATATCAGGCCTTGTACCATTCGCAATATATAAAAGAGCTCCCAATAAATTTCTATACTTCAAAGATGATTCCGACAACTGATTTGATTCGATTTTAAGGCCAGCCTCCATAGGTGTATATTTACAGTGAGAATCCAACACCTGGTATCTTTGAGCCAACATCTCAATGTAACCAGTTTGATTAAGAGACATCATTCCTCTCCTTTCATCATAATCCACTTCAATACCCAAGTATTTGGATATTTTCCCCAAATCCTTTATAGGAAACCTTTCAGCCAATTTAAATTTAACTTTCTTGATCCCCATCTCATTAGGACCAGAAATCAAAATATCATCGACAAAAATAATCAAATAGATATCCTCTTCATAATTGATATATAGACACTGATCACCTCTTGATTTTCGGAAACCTAACTCCTTAATATATTCATCAAAGCAAGTATACCAGCATCTTGGAGATTCTCTCAAACCATACAAAGCCTTCTTAAGAAGAAATACCCCGTCACCTACCACAAAACCATCCGGTTGCTGCACAAAAACTTCAGATTTCAAAGTACCATTTAGAAAGGCTGCTTCAACATCTAATTGATCTAAGATAAACCCCCTTCTGCAAACTGCAGCAAGCAATGTTTTTATTGTACTCATACAGGCTACTGGTGAATAGACATCTTCTCTCACTTCCTCCTGTTGAAAACCTCTAACTACAATTCTAGCCTTATACATCCCATTACCTTTAACTGTAAAAACCCATTTCAAATCTAATACCCTTTTATCTACTGGACAACTCATTAACTCCCAAGTATCTGCCTTCTCCAAATTTTGCATCTCCTTTTGATGAGGTGAAGTGGATAATACTAAATAACCAGAAGAAGCTCTTAATATAAAATGTATATTTGACGTTTAGTGAATACTGTAAAAATAGAGAGAACACTCGTTAATACAAATATCGAGAGCTTAACCTAAACTGATTCTACGCATAGAAATATATTAAGCAGGAATAACAACTGTCATTCACAGAACATATAAATCTTTATCTTTAACACTCCCATGAAAGATTTACTTGTGAATTTAGTTTGTATATTTAAAGTTCATCATATCAGTTATATTTTTGAAAATACAAAAAGGCAAAGCCTTTGTGCAAATGTCTGCTAACTGATTTTTACTTTGAACATATTCAATGTTAATTAGTCCATTTTCATATTTTTCACGTACAAAGTGATATCTTAAATCTACATGTTTTGTACGATGATGAAACACAGGATTTTTGATAAGTTTTATAGCACTCTGATTGTCCACGCACAAACTTATCATACCGACACTTTCATTTAGTTCAGTCAATAACTGTTTTAGCCACACTGCTTCTTTACACGCTTCCGAGGCTGCTACATACTCAGCTTCTGTTGTCGATGTGGTTACATGTTTTTGTCGTTGTGACTTCCAAGTAATAACACTTCCATTCAGGGTGAAGATATAACCTGTTATGGATCTTCGAGTGTCTAGGTCACTGGCAAAGTCTGAATCTGAATAGCCAGAAATGACTATTGTTTCGGTTGGCTTGTATACAATACTGATGTTAGCTGTCTCTTTGAGATATCTTACTACTCTTTTCGCTGCGTTCCAATGGATTTTTCCATAATTATTCATGTATCTACTCAATACATTGGTAATGTACGAGATGTCTGGTCGACTGGTGGTAGCAATGAAAATCAACGATCCAACCAGCTCTCTGTAGGGAACTATTTCCTTCATGAGTTGATGTTGTGGATCCGTTAGACACACATTTGGGTCAGCTGGGATCTTCAGTCCACATGCATCTGTAAGACCAAACCGTTTTACTACATTGTTTATGAATTTACTCACATTTATTGAAATGCTTGAATCTGTGTTTTTCTTGATTTCCAGTCCAACAAATATATCTGGTTTCTGATGAGTAATTTTGAATCTCATCTCCAATAATTTCAGTGTTTTAGTCAGTGCTGATTTACTTCTTGAAAGTATTAGACCATCGTCCACATAAAGTACAAGAATAATTCTTTCGTTGTCCATTTCTCCTACATAAATGCATTTGTCTGATTTGCATTGTTCAAGACCAATTTCTACCAAATAATTGTTGAATTTTGAATTCCAGCAGCGTGGAGACTGCTTTAGTCCATATAGTGATTTTTTCAATTTACACACTACACCCTCTTCAACTTTTATTCCAGTTGGTGGATCCATATATATTTCCTCTTCCAATTCGCCATAGAGAAAGGCAGTCTTTACATCAAATTGTGATATTTTCATTTTATGACTAGCTGCAAGGGCCAATAGGAGTCTTATACTGTCGTACCTTGTCGTTGGAGAGAAGGTTTCCTTGTAGTCAATTCCTTCTAATTGAGAAAAACCTTTTGCACATAACCTTGCTTTGAATATCATTGGCTTCTCATTTGATGGAGGCTTAAGTTTGAAAACCCATTTGGAACCTACAGTTCTTCTATTGTTTGGTAAGCGTACATACTCCCATGTTTTGTTCGATTCCAAACTCTCTAGTTCCTCTTGAATTGCTGCTTTCCATTGTTCCTTTTCCTTACTTTCCATCGCTTCTTCATATGAGTTAGGTATGTTTACTTCTGTGTAGTTAACTTCGTTTACTATGAATTCATCCAGCATAGCAGGCATTTTGATTGTCTCTCTTTTTCGTAGGTTATACCTGGTTTCATAAGGCATCTCATCATGATTAGAATTAGTGTCATCATCTAGATTTGTTTCATTGTTAATGTTTTCCACGAAGTGCTCCTGATCTAGAACTTCTTGGTTGGAAACATCTCTGGTTACCTCATTCTCACATTCTATATCCTGCAGGACGAAGTTTTGTCTAAATTCAATGGATTTAGTTTCATTAAAAATTACATGTCGTGATACTTTTATTTTCTTGGTATCGGGATTGTAAAGTCTGTAATTTGTAGATATTCCATCGTAACCAACAAGAATAAGTTTCTCACTCTTTTCATCTAGCTTTCTTCTTGAATTTTTATCGATCAACAGATAGGCTTACGAGCCAAAAACTCTCAAGTGATTAAGTACTGGCTTCTTACCTGTCCACAATTCAAATGGAGTTTTACCATCATTGTTTGGTGTTCTATTTCTCAAATAAACTGCCGTGTTGACAGCTTCTGCCCATAATTGTTTAGGTAAGTCTTTTGTGAATAAAAGAGCCCTGGCACTTTCAACAATGGTTCGGTTTTGTCTCTCGCATTTACCGTTCTGTTGGGGCGTGTATATCCCTGTATGCTCAATTACGATTCCTTTGGAATGAAAATATTCTGTCAATCTTTTATTGATAAATTCGGTTCCATTATCTGTTCGAACAGTCTTTATTTTGTGATCAAATTTCTTTTCACACATTTCGATGTATTCCCGAAAACGATCGTAAACGTCAGATTTATGTTTAATGAATCTAACCTCACAATATCCTGTTCTGTGATCTTTGAATAAAACGAAGTACAATGCGCCGCCTATCGATTCTGTGCTCATAGGACCGCAAACGTCACTGTAGATCAAATCACCGGGTTCAATGTCACGAGTGACAGTTGGCGCGAATTTCAATTTATGCTGTTTAGCATAGACGCACGCTTCGCAGAAAAAGTCTTCACTTTGCGTTAGTTTCACACTGTCGAATGCATTATTTGAAAGTAACTGTTTTAATGATTTCACATTTAAATGTCCAAGTCTTTCGTGCCACTGCTTCAATGTCCCGGTAGTCACTGAATTCACTTCGTTAGCCGATGTTACACGAATCAATAACTTATATAGATTATTTTCGTCGCGAATGGCAAGTCCCACTGTTTGTTCATTTTTCATTATACTTGCTCTAGTGTCACATTTATTTATTGAAAAACCCTTCCTGGTGACAGCACCTTCAGAGAATAGGTTTCTCCTTAAGCCTGGGATGTACCACACTTCTTCTAACGATCCACTGTACCACTTTCCGTTGACCCACTTGTCAATATTAATAGTTCCAATTCCTTTAACTTGAAGACTTTCGTTGTTTCCAAGTTTAACAGTTGTTCCATTAGTTTCTTTAATTGTAGCAAATATCTCTCTATTGGGAGTCATGTGACGTGAAGCACCACTATCTAAGATCCATGTTGAATCGCTGTTCATGATCAGGGCTTCCACTTCTTCATTGTTTTCTGTAATGAAGGCACTTCCGTGAGGACTTTCTTTGTGTTGTTCTGTTCTTGGTTTTGCTTTCTTCGGAGCACGACATTCTTTAGCAAAATGTCCTTTTTTGTTGCAGTTGAAGCATCTGACTGCAGAATTTTTCTTCGATTCATTCTTCTTACTTTTTGCAAAGAATGCGTTTTCTTCAGTTTCTCTGCAAGTTAAACTTGATTCTTCATCAATAAGTCTTGCTGTAAGATTAGATAATGTTTGTTTAGATGCTTCCATCGACAGCCAAGCTTGTCGAAAAGTGCTGAACTTAGAGGGTAATGAGGACAGTATCTTTGTCACCACAGCTGTCTCACTTACTGAATCTCCAGAATTCTTGATTTGCTGAGCCATACTTTCAACTTTTGAGATGAATTGAGCTATTGAGTCTGTTGGTTCCATTTTATAGGTATCAAATTTCTCGTGAACCATTATTTTGTTCGTTTCAGACTTTTGCTCATAAATGGCATCTAGTTTGTCAAATACCTCCTTGGATGTTTGGCAGTTTTCGATTAGACATATCTGCTTAAGGTCCAGAGCAGATGTAATCACGCACATGGCTGTTGCGTCGTCCCTGTTCCATTTTTCAACTTTTTCCGCATCAGTTGTTGGTTTCGGTATTACTTGGGTTGCTATACTGAGTAAACCTTTAGCTCTAAGGGCACACTTCAACTGAAACTTCCACTGGCTGTAGTTATCGCCAGTAAATTTGTTTATTAGAATGCCGCTTCCCACGCTGATGTCGGCCATTTTATCTTTCACTCGTCTGGAACTGCACTGTACAATCTATATTCAACTGAGAACTCTTCCAGATTATTCAACGTCGACCTGGGCCCATAACCTGATGAGGTGAAGTGGATAATACTAAATAACCAGAAGAAGCTCTTAATATAAAATGTATATTTGACGTTTAGTGAATACTGTAAAAATAGAGAGAACACTCGTTAATACAAATATCGAGAGCTTAACCTAAACTGATTCTACGCATAGAAATATATTAAGCAGGAATAACAACTGTCATTCACAGAACATATAAATCTTTATCTTTAACACCTTTTCCATTGCCTGCAACCACATCTTTGAGTCTGGCCGTATCATTGCCTCCTCATATGACTTAGGAACATCAACATCACAAATACCTGCATACATCTCATACTCATTATACTTATTCGGGACCTTCCTTGGTCTATTTGATCTCCTCAAATTTGGCTCCTCATTTTCTCCCCTATCACCTTCTTCCCTTGTACTATCTTCATCACCTAAATTAATACAAAATTTGTCCTTATCCACGAACTGAACATTTCTGGCAACAAACATCCTACCATTACTCAAAATCCGATGACCAACATCTGAAAAACCAACTAACACACCTTCCTTAGATTTATCATCTTGAGTTTTTCTAAGCTCATCCGGAATTTTAACGAAAACCTTACTCCCATACAAATTCAAATTTTCAATCGAAGGTTTTTTTCCAAAAAAAATTTCAAATGGTGACAAAGGAATACGAGTTGATGAAGAAATCAATCTGTTCCCTATGTAAGCTGCAGCCTGCACTATTTCTGGCCAATATTTCTTTTCCAACCCTGACTCCTTCCTCAAACACCTTACTCTATCCATCAAAGTCCTGTTATAGCGCTCTGCTGTACCGTTTAACTCATGATCATAAGGTGGTGATGGACGTAACCTAAAACCAAGTTGTTGGGCCAAGTTATAAAATTTCTGATTCAGATATTCGGTGCCATTATCACACCTAACTTCACAAATTTTCTTTTTCGTTAGATTCATGACATATTTGCAGTATTTCTCAAAACAATCAAATACTTGAGATTTAGTTTTAATACAATACACTAGAGCAATATGACTATAGTCGTCTATAAATGATACGTAGTATTTAGAACCATCAAAACCTTCTACATCAAACGGTCCTTTAACGTCTGTATGAATAATTTGAAGTATTGAATCAGCTCTAGTTCTACCATTGTTGAAAGCTTTCTTTGTCATTTTACATTTAAGGCAAATTTCACAATTTATACAAGAAGAATTTAAATGTTTTGGTAAGCCATCCAAAATCTGTTTTTCACACATTATAGCCAAATCTTTAAAATTTACGTGACCGAGTATTCTATGCAATTTTTCTTTATTGGACCATATACTATGAGAATTAAGGTTAATTTCTTTTTCTACATTGCAAGTGATTGCAAACAAACCATTTTCCATTTTGGCAGTTGCTAATAATTCATCTTTAGTATTGTAAATTTCTGCATTCTTATTTCTAAATAAAATAGTGTTCCCATTTTTCATAATACATGAAGCACTAAGCAAATTTTTATCTATTCTATCCGAATAATAAACATCATTTATGAAAACAACTTTTCCACCAAAATTACACTTTATATTTCCTATCTTAGTAGCTATTTCCTTCTGACCATTTCCTACTTTAATAAATACTTTATTTTCTAAATCTACAGATTCAAAGAAGTAAGAATCATCACTTACTAAATGACTTGTACAGCCACTATCTAAAATCCATTTTAAATAATGATTTTGACTTACAGTTTTCTGCTGATATATATTGTTATGTAGTATAGGCTTAAGCATTCCTTAGAATAAGGTGAACATCCTCGAGTGTCGTCGAGGAATCGTCACGTAGTTTGTGTCAGCAGTTTTCACTTTCCGTTGTTAAAGGAATAGTTTTACGATTCATTATTATTCAGACCTGCTTCAAATAAACTTGTTTCCAGAAATAAATTGTTTTTTTTAAAAAAGTGATTTTGAGAGGAAAAATCATAATTGGCGACGAGGATGGGATGTTGCTAGTGTGTTAGGCAATATCAGAAGACGTTAAATTCTCAAGGAGAAAAACACCGATTCAGATACAAGGCACACGTGGAATTCATTCCTTTAAGCAACAATAACCGAAGAAGAGAATCAAGGTACGACGTGAAAACAAAGGAAACACCGAGCACCAGATTCAGACGAGTGATCGACCAGCCAAGAAGAGTTGCTGAATCCCGGACCGAAGAGGTAGAGGACCAACCCCGACTGGAGCGACACGAGCACCCCCCTCAAGAATCACCCTGTGGAGTTTGGAAGTAGCACCCCAAGCACCAGGTTAAAAAACAAAAGGTCAAACAACAAGTAAGTTGGGCTGTCATAATAATCCCAGTTTTTTCCTATCCCTGGACCAAAAGATAAGGTAACAATTTATTTATTTTTAACATTTTTTTTGATTTCATAAAATCAATTTCTCCTACATCATTGAATTGTCTTACTTTCTTGCATCATTACATGTCAAGAGTAGACTATCAAAAAAATAATCTATAATCATTGATTCATTAATCGAACAATTCAACTCACTTAAAGTCAATAGTAAGAAACAATCGAAAATGACTACTCCAAATGAAAATCGTGTTGTGATAGATCTTAACACTGTCAAACATTTTGGTGAATTATTACCTAGATTCAACGGAAACCCTAATGAGTTACAAACGTTCCTTATAGAAGCACAAAATTTCATGAGTCAATTCGGAACCACAAATAATGAATTAATCAACAGATATTGTTTTGCAACGATCAAATCAAAATTAATTGATCAAGCTAAAACTATAGTTTATTCCGGACCATCATGTAATACATGGGCAGAATTAAAGCACATTTTAAATAGTAAATTCGGTTTTAAGATCAATTTTGATGTACTTCAAAGTGAGTACCAATACATGAAAAGAAAGCCGAAAGAATCTTTAGCAGATTTTATTGAAAGAGTGAAGGCCATAAAACTACAATATGACTATCAAATTCAATTACAAGGATTATCTCCCACAGAAATTAATGTTTACCGAAACTTATCAGATAAAATTGGAAATACTGTTTTATACAATAACGTAGATGAAAATTCCAGAAACCTTTTAGACCTGCAACCAAAGCCTTTCGATGATACATGTAAGTTATTAGAGAATAGAGAAATCAAAAGGCAACAACTTTATTTAACAACGATTCCAAAAACCACAATTTTTCATCCAAATGCTTTATCAAGCGAACGGCAGAATAGTAGTCAAATTTATAATCAACGTCCTTCGACTAGTAGAGAATGGCCGTCCCAACCAATATCATTAAAATTTAATAGAATACCGGAGCCTAAATTTGCAACTAATAGTCAAGTATTCGGAAAACCGCGAGATGTGTTCAAACCAAACCCAAATCAACAATTAAATCTACCAAAACCGGAACCAATGTCAATCAGAACAAGAAATTATCCTATTAAAAGACCAGCTAGCAGTCAAATTCGCCAAGAGCCTCCGAATAACCGGCATTTCTTCAGAAAAACCGGACCATCTGATTTCATATCGGAAGAGCTTACTAATACAGAAAATTTCGAAATCGAAGAATTTGAAGTAGAGCCAGAAATTGATTGTAATGACGACATAGATGATCAGAACGAAGTGGAAAATATCGAACAAGAAGATCAAAATTTTCAAACATTAGCCTACAAGCATCACAAGACCTGAATTTTACGAAAGAACATTTGGCAACTTTACCATTCATCAAATTAGAAAACCCAGCCTGTAAACTATTGATTGATAGTGGTAGTTCTATGTGTATAATTGATCCAGCTGTAGCTTACAGTTTATTCCCTGAAAATATCTATGAAGAACACTCATATTTTAGAACAGCCGTGGGTAAAGACCATAGTAAATACAAAGTTGCTTTTCCTCTTGATTCATTTGGCCTAGATAACACATATCCGTTCGTAATTTATAAATTCCATACTCAATATGATGGTGTTATAGGTGCTAATCTATTGAAAGATTTAAAATTGAAATTTGATTGGAAGAACCATGAATTAGGAAATGATTTAAAAACTCAAAAATTTTATCTTCAACAAACTAGCCCAAATGAAACTCTTCCCATTAAATTAGACCATTTAGATAATAATATTCGAAATCAATTAACAAAAATATTACAAAGTCACAAGCAAGCTTTTCAATTACCAAACCAGCCATTAAATTTCACAAATAGTGTTAAACACCATATTAGGACTATTGATGAAAATCCAGTGTACGTAAGAAGGTATAAATACCCGGAGGTACATAAACAAGAAGTAAAAAATCAAATTCAAGATTTGTTAACTAAAAATATCATTAGACCAAGCATCTCCCCGTGGTCGTTCCCTATCGTAATTGTTCCCAAGAAAACTGACCAATCAGGTAATCGAAAATGGCGAATGGCAATAGACTACAGAAAATTAAATGAAAAAACGATCGACGACAAATTTCCTATCCCAAACATTGAGGAATTATTAGACCAACTCAAAAATGCCAAATATTTCAGCGCCCTAGATTTAGCTAGTGGCTTTCATCAAATAGAATTAGACAAAGAATCGATCGAGAAAACAGCATTTGCTACAGATGAAGGGCATTACGAATTTCTGAGAATGCCCTTTGGCCTCAAAAATGCACCGTCAACTTTTCAACGTGCCATGAATAAAATCTTGAAACCAGTAATCAATAAAATATGTGTAGTATACATTGATGATATACTAATTTTCTCAGAAACTCCAGAAAAACATCTAGCCGACATTCAAACAGTTCTACAACTTTTAGAGAAAGAGAATCTCAAAATTCAACTAGATAAATCTTATTTCTTTCAGAGAGAAATTATATTTTTAGGATACAAAATTTCAGAAGAAGGTGTAGAGCCAAATCCCGAAAAAATTGAAATTATCAAAAATTTTCCCATGCCAAAATCAGTTAAAGAAATAAAGTCCTACCTTGGAATGATAGGTTACTATCGGAAATTCATTCCAAATTTCTCTAAATTAACTAAACCTATGACAAAATATATGAAAAAGGATAATAAACTTGATATTCATGATCAGGAATATATCGATGCATTTTATTCAAGTCGAAATCTCCTCATGAATTATCCAATTCTGCAACACCCAGATTTTAGCAAACCTTTTGTGCTTACAACTGACGCATCCCAATATGCTATAGGAGCTATCTTATCACAGGGAACACCCCCAAATGATCTTCCTATCGCGTATGCAAGTAGAACTCTTAATGAAGCGGAAATCAAATATTCGACAATAGAAAAAGAACTTTTAGCGGTAGTATGGGCAACAAAATATTTTAGATCCTATTTATTCGGTCGGAAATTTACTATCTACACAGATCATAGACCCTTGACATGGTTATTTTCCCTCAAAGATGCATCTTCACGATTAATGAGGTGGAGAATAAAATTAGAAGAGTTCAACTTCGAGATCAAATATCGAAAAGGAGTCAACAATAATGCAGATGCAATCTCTCGCATAAAAATTAACGAATTAAACATAAACGATCTCTCGGATGATGATCTAGACGCAGAATCAATTATTCCTCAGATAACACATGAAGACCTAGAATTGTCCCAGAAAGAATTAGACGAAATTATTACGAAAACATGTTCAGAAGATGTCCAAGATGAACAATCTTCCGCTCAAACAATTCATAGTAATGCAGAAAATCCCATATTAGAAATACCATATACCGAACGTTCCCTAAATTCATCAATGAATCAAATAATATTTCAGAAGATTAACGTTTTCAAAATCGAAAAATTAAAATTGCATAAGAACACTCGGATTAGACTCATTGTATCAATACAGTCATCAGACGATTTCACCAAATTCTTAAAAGAATATGTCAGTCCGAATAAACAGTATGGTATATATTTCAGATCGAAAGAATTAGAAAAAGAATTTTTGACAATGACACAAAATATATTCAAAGCTAATGCTTTTTCTTTTAAAATTTCTAATTTACTTTTAGAAGACATAGAAACGGAAGAAGAACAACAAGAGAAAATCAAATTATTTCATGAAACCAAAACCAAACATAGAGGTTTTCAAGAAAATTTAGAGAGCATTAAGAGACGTTTTTATTGGCCCAAAATGGACAAAGATATCAGATCGTATATTAACTCTTGCGAAATTTGTCAAAGTCAAAAATACGAGCGACAACCGACCAAACTGATTTTTAAAAGTAATCCAGTTGGAGAAAAACCATTCTCTCATTTATACATGGATACCATCGTTATGAATAGAACTCCATGTTTGACTATAATAGATTCATTTTCGCGACATGGTCAATGCTATATTTTAAATAGCAAGACTGCGACTGAAATTGCCAATCAACTTACTAGTTATTTTTCCAATCACGGTATCCCAGAAAAGATAACCTTAGATAATGGAACAGAATTTAAAAACCAAATCATACAAGATCTAGCAGAAACTCATAAAATATCACTTCATTTTATAACAAATTATAATCCTACCTCCAACGCCATAGTTGAACGGTTTCATTCCACTCTGATTGAACAGATTAGAGTATTAGACGAAAAAAATATTTCGTTAACAGAAAAAATGAATAGAGCGCTTTTAAGTTACAATAATTCAATACACTCTGCGACATGTTACACACCCCTACAAATCATTAAATCAGATTTGAACTATAACACACCAGTGGAAAAATCTACTCATGAAAAAATTTCAGAATACATCCATCAATATCGTGAAAACATGAAAGAAATTGCAGATCATTTAAACTCTCGTAAAGAAAAACAAAAAACGAAACTAGACCAAACCAATCAGAACAGGCAACAGGTGAAAGAGCTAGATGAGACGAAACCAGCTTATTTAGTCATACCGAAAAAGGCAAAATTAGATCCAAAATTCAAAAGAACTAATATAAAGATTCTAGATGATATTCTTATCAAGAATCCTGATTCTCAGAAAATATATCACAAGAACAAAATCAAACAGAGAAAGTAATAATTGTTTTTCTCTCTTTCAGAGCAAAAAAAAATGAGAACCATTTCTCTTCTCTTCACTCTTCTATTCTTCCCGACTTATAAATCGTTGAAATTTCAAGAAATAAAGCACAATGTTATTCCCTTTTTCGTAGACAAAACGTATATCAGTGAGTCAAAACACATATTGATGTACCATTATAATTTAAGTGATATTACCAAAATATTAAATGATCATTATATCTTAGTAGATCAGTTAGACTCAGTCAGTTCCACTATGATGGTTTCAAACTATGTGGAATCGATTAAAACCCAATTAAAGCAAAATGAGATCCTACTCAAAAATTTGTATTCTTCTAAACATAAACGAGGTTTAGTAAATGTCGGTGGACATATAGCCAAAATATTATTCGGTACACTTGACAGTGATGATGAATCCTTATACTTGAATTATTTTCACTCTTTTGAAAATAAAATTCAGTCATTGAAAACAGAACAAAATCAAATTATAAGTGTTGTGAGATCTATGACAGCAAAATATTCCAATATTACCAGTCAAATCATACGAAATTATAATCATTATCGATTGGTTCAGAACGATATTAATCGACTCATTCTTACACAATTCGAAGAATTAACTATAAATAGAATTCTGACCGAAATCAACACAGCCATCAGCTTTGCGAGACTTCATCTCCTACATGAAAGTATTTTGCCTTTAGATTCATTCCATGATTTTGTAAATTCAACAGATTTCATGAAACATCTGTACTATTTAAAAGATTTTTACTCTGTTTGCTATACTTCGGTACAGTTAAGAAATAATCATGTAATCTTTATAATCGAAGTACCATTAACTTCTCCAAATTCTTTGGATACCTATCATCTTCAATATGTCCCATACCGAAATGTAACCCTCATCGAACAGCCCAAATACTTATTGGCCAAGGGAGAACAAATCTTATGGTCTGTCAACGAAGAATGCCCCAAGGTGGAAAATTGGTGGATATGCCCACAGAATTTACTACGACCAGTGCCCAGATGTATGAAAGACTTAATTTTCCAGAAGAAAGAAAATTGTGAAAGACATCGTGTTCAGTGCAGAGACGATTTAGTGAAGTTATCACCGAGAAAGTTTCTATCGACCGGTAATGTGCAAATCGGCGAAGTTTGTAAAGACCATACAGAATATTATAAACTTAGTGGAATTTATTTGATAGAAACCGCATGTAATATCACGAATAATTTTAAGTTCTTTTATAAGGAAGAAATTTCCAACATTTTTTATAATGTGCCCCTCATTAATATGAAAACAGAAACAATTGAAAATCTTACTATACCAGATTTATTATTTGACAATTCGACTTTCCAGGAAACTATTTTTAATTGGAAAATCCACCCTAACCATGTATCTTCTATTTATTTCATTTTCAACCTAATTATTATCATGGTGATAGCATATTGCCTGTATAAGATTTTTATTGATAAATTCACAAATATTGTTAAAACTCATAAAAATAATTCAACCATTGATGCTGAAGTTATTTCTTAAAAAAGGGGGACGTGTTATGTAGTATAGGCTTAAGCATTCCTTAGAATAAGGTGAACATCCTCGAGTGTCGTCGAGGAATCGTCACGTAGTTTGTGTCAGCAGTTTTCACTTTCCGTTGTTAAAGGAATAGTTTTACGATTCATTATTATT
The DNA here is from genome assembly GCA_951802165.1 of Adalia decempunctata. NCBI lineage: Eukaryota > Metazoa > Arthropoda > Insecta > Coleoptera > Coccinellidae > Adalia > Adalia decempunctata. Next base: position 28,499,796 of record OX637703.1, on the reverse strand, counting down.
CAGACCTGCTTCAAATAAACTTGTTTCCAGAAATAAATTGTTTTTTTTAAAAAAGTGATTTTGAGAGGAAAAATCATAATTATATATATATATTCTTTTGAAAGAGAGAATTACATACTGTTTTGTAATATCAAACAATATATGGCATATGGCACGTGTGAAGAAATGGCGACAAGGAACAGATTGTATTAAAGAATAAAATCTGTTTCCCGCTCCAAATCTGAGTATTAGCAGAGGGAATGTAAACGGGGTACCATACAATTCTGCGTATGATACACGAGAACAGATAAAAACCTCTGAAAAAACTCTGTCTCCCCGTGTTTGTGTGGTGAAACTGAATTTGTTCAAAAAAATATGCTGCTATCCATGTTACAGAGCTCCTTGTGCTTGAAAACATGCCTTTTCATCGAACTGGAGGCAAATATCTTGAAATTATATCTGTAACAAGACAAAAAAGAAGAAAAACGAGAAAGAAGCAGTGGAAAAAAATACTTCACCTGCTAAATAAACCTTTTCACAAAGTCCTAAACTCTCTCATAGTCTCATGGATCGGGAGGATCTTCCGATCAGGTCCGATCTTCCAAGTGATGATATTTCTGTTCTTCAGGTGTTCGAGGAACGCTACAGGCCCCTTATGTTGGGGGATCATCTCCCATAGATTAGAGTGGTTGTTTTTAGCGAAAAATCAGCAAAAAAGCTAGAGCAAATTCGAAAAACGTCTGACACTTCATTGTCATTTCTGACAATGAACCATGAAATTGTTGACATTGACTTCGCTGTTATCGTCTAACTCTGAATTATAGTTCCTTGAATACACATGTCTTCTGTTTTCTTGATGTCCTCTGTAACTTTGTCTGCCTCCTCTGTAACTACCTTGATGATTACCTCCATTTCCAAAATTTCTATCTCCATTCCTTCTGTAGTTGTCCCTCGTTTTATTCCTATTCAGATCTTCCTTATTTCTACAATCCCTAGCTATGTGCCCCTTTTGATGACATCGATAACAAGTTTTGTCTACAGTGGCTTGCAAAACCTGACTTTCATGCTTCTGCTCTGTTCCTGATTTATTTTCTTCCTTCTTGACTTCTCTTCTTAAAAGCAATTTTTCCCTTACATAGTCAACGTTTCGATTCTCTTCGGGTAGAAGATCTAATGTTTCGGTTATATGATCTAAGCTCTCAGGCAAAGCCATCACTAGATATCCCAGTTTCCTTTTTCGATCTACAGTTGCTCCTGCGTTTTTTAGGTCTTTGATATTAATCTTTCAAATGTTTCAAAGAAACTTTCAGGATTTTCTTCATTTTCATTGAAACGTAATCTGCTCAATTTTCTTTCGACCAGGGCCTGTCTAGTTTCACTCTGTTTGAGATATAGATTGTCCAACTTTCTCATCATGTCATTCATATGCAGTTCCACATTCCATTATTAATTCTACATCTACTGCGGACGCCAGCAACATTTTTGTCTTTACCTCCATTCTCAACCAGTCTTCAGCTGTGATTGTCTCCGGTTTAGTTCTACATTCAACGCATCTTTTACAATTCTTCATCTCCAGCAGCAACATAAATTTATATTTCCATGAATCATACGGCTCACCTCCATGTGGCTTGAACATCGGAATTGGAATTTGTGTATCCATGGCTATCCAGCTCCAAATTTTTAATCCCTTTTCACGTAACCACGCTCTGCTACCATATTAAATAATACAAATAATTTGAAGTTGTATTTTTATTCTCCTGTATTCTACATAACAGTTCTTCAATTTCAATTATCCATTTACGTGAGCGTCTTACATGACATCGAAGAATTAATAATTGACTTACCAACATAACCTGTATTTAATCATAGAACTTCATTGTAAACTAAATAAACTCTTATTCTTAACATTAAAGTACATTATTCCAACACATTCCAGGAAGCCTTGGACTTATTATCAGAATTTCTAATGAAGTTGTTGAAATGTTCCTTTTTTGCCCGGGATAGTAGGTAGTCATAATGTTTCTTAGTGGATTTATACATGGATTTAAATTCAGGTTCAGTGAATGAAGTAGTATATAGTATATCAAGCTGTTTTTTGATAGTCATTAATTCAGGAGTAAGTTTGAAGTTCTTTTTTGATGGTGAGTGCTTAATGTTAACTCTTGGGAAACACTGTATGAACAAGTTGGAAAAACGTTGATGAAATACATTCCAAAGTTGATTGGGATCAACAGAGTTGGTATAGATGTCATCCCAACTCAGTAAAGAAAGTTCTTGAAGAAAAAATTCAGTAGATTCAGAGCTGAAAATTCTTGTTTTGGCAGTTATGTTTCTTTGTTTAGGATTGAAATTCAGGTTGGTAGTGAATTTCAATGCAGAATGATCAGAAATATGATACTCTATTACCTGGGTCAATCCTTCAAGGGCAGTAATCACATTATCTAAACAGGTGCCTAAAGAAGGACGGGTTGGTTGTCGATTTAATGGTTTCACATTATACAGTGTATTTGTTGGAATGTGAATTTCTAAGTACGATTTCTTCATAGTTAACTTCTTCCACCTGTATATCAAAATCAGAATCTTTCATTTTCAAGGTGATATTGCTTTGAGAAAAGCAGAGACAGTTTGAAACATTTTCCAATCTTTATTATATTTGTGGAGGCCAAGTGTTCGATCTAACTTGGAGAGATCTTCATATCACAGTGAAAAACTTTAGTTAATGTCATCAGTTCTATGAATCATGACATTCAAAGAAGATTGAAAAAATGTCCAAACTCTTTCTGCCTTTTTCAAAGCAATTTTACCTTGCAAACCATAGCAAATATCTATCTAATACTCTTTCAAAAGAAAATTTGTGTAACGGGTTCTTCACTATAATTTGATAATTTAATCTTCATAAGAAATTTTCCTGTGCCCGAGAATAAAAAAAATGTTCGACAATTTTTAGGAAAAATCAATTTTTATAATGAATATGTACCGAAGATTTCACTAATTTTGGACCCACTGCATAACTTATTGAGGAAAGAACAAGAATTTGTTTGGTCGGAAGACTGTCAAAAAGCCTTTGAATACATGAAAAATTTCCTCTGCACTCAACCAGTTTTAGCTATCTTTGATCCAGACTTACCAATACACATATACACAGACGCAAGTTTAAAAGGTATAGGTGCAGTATTAAAACAGCCACAACTAAACGAAAATCCGAAAATTGAAAAACCAGTGGCATCTTTTTCAAGGAAGTTAAATGAATCACAAAAAAGAAAAAAAGCAATTTACTTAGAATGTATAGCAATAAAGGAATCTGTAAAGTATTGGCAACACTGGCTTATGGGTAAACATTTTAAAGTATTTTCAGATCACAAACCGCTCGAAAAAATTAATAAAAAAGCAAGAACGGATGAAGAATTAGGTGATCTCACCTACTATTTATCACAGTTTGATTTTGAAATAATATACCGTCCAGGTAAAGATAATTTGGAGGCAGACTGCTTAAGCAGAAATCCTGAATTAAGGATTGTAAACTTAATTAGTTTAGAAGATATTTCAGAGGATCAAAGGAAAAATAAAGAAATAGAACCAAACAAAAACAGTCTAAATTATAAGAATAATTTGTGTTATAAAAAAGCAAGAAATAAAGATAAAATTTTCTTATCAGAAGAATTTAGTAAAAAAATTTATAGAAGACGCACATAAGAAGTATTATACAGGAGAAAACATATCAGAAAATATAAAGAAAACCTGTAGATGTTGTGTAGTATGTATACAAAATAAATCAAGAAGGCAAGACAAAATTGGTTTAATGTCACATCTGGGTCCCGCAAGGAAACCTTTTGAAATAGTCTCCATAGACACAATAGGTGGATTCGGTGGCTCAAGATCCACAAAAAAATATTTACATCTCCTAGTTGATCACTTCACTAGATATGCTTACATACTAACATCAAAAACACAAAATGCAAATGATTTCATTAAATTGACAGATCACTAAAAGATCACGATATTTAAATACCAAAATTACCAAATGAACTGAAAAAGGATAAAAATTATAATCAACTGGAAAACGATAGAAGTGAATAGGCAATAAGAGATTATATGACAAAAATAGAAAAGGATATGACTTCAAAGTAGGAGATTTGGTATACGTTGAAAATGAATAGAAAAAATTGGACATGATTAGAATCGGACCGTACAAGATTTTAAAAAAGATATCAAACTCAATGTACGAAGTAGACATAGGCCACAAAAAGTTAGAATCAAATTTATTCCATATTTCAAAATTAACTCCATCTCCTAATATATCAGAGATGGAAACCGAAGTGTAATATTATGTATATAATGTATAATTTATATAACTTTGTAGGTAATATATTGTAATTTCACAACAAAATTTTTGGGGAAAATTTTTTTTCCGAAGGGGGGAGATGTAACGAATACCTACCTGTATATCTCCGGTTCAATTCAATGGCTTTGCGCGATTAATTAGGTCAATCAGTTCAATGACTGTATGAATGTGAAAATCGACAGAGTCGACATAATTCATTCTTGATTCCATTAATTGTATGCTGTAAGACCTACTGAGAACATTGTAATCCAAATTTTAACATTGTGAATAATAACATTGAATGTTGTTTCTTTGATTTACAGGTAAGATCAACATTCTTGTATGTAATTGTGTTTTTGTATAAAATAATAAATTCTTTGATTCACAGAGAAACAATTCTTGTATTATTCGGACCAACAAAAAGGAACTTAAAAATAATCAAACACGGTACTTCAGTGTGGGTATTTATTTAAGTAGAAACCGAGCGCTTTCGACAAATTGTCATCATCAGGGTTTCCTGGAAGGGTAGCTATGGTTATTACAAAGCAAGTAAAGAAAATCAGATAATTACCTGTCCAGGAGTAACACCACAGGCGGCATGCGAAAAGGTCGAGTGTACAACAAATATGTATGGTGTTAAATAACAGATCAGATCAAATAAAATCTACAAATCCAGTTTACGCCAAAAGGAACATATGATACGAATATATCTGTCATCCACTGTCACGACATCGAGATGTCAACATGAAGTATGACAGACGAGTGACAGGTAAATATGGTGGAGCCGCCCTACAAAGGCAGAGGCGTAACGTGGATGCGGACATCACAAAATGAATAAAATTAAACAGAACGCGAAAAGAACGAAACACAACGCTGACAGAACGTCACAATTGCACATGCCGAAATAAAAGGACACCGTCTTTATCGTTAAAGAATTTTCTTCGTCCGAAAGTAGACTAACGTGGGAGAAGCCTCTTGAACAGTGGGGTGAACACTTTAGTAGTACTACTGTGTGATGAGATCCACTTGGGACCTTACTGCACTATAGAAAGAGGACATTTAGCGATGATAATATGGGGGTGAGGAGAGCTGATCTTAAGGCTACGCGGCTTCCAAGTAGGTCAGCCAGGATATTTGCCTCGTACTGATATTCAGGAGGCACACCTATGGGTTGCCTTCCAGCCTTGGCAAACATGGCCCCGAGTCTGTTTTTGCACCACTCGTTCAGGTGCTGAGGGAGAGCTCCCTGTTTGGTGAAGCTTGTTGCCGCCATGAGTGCACAGAACATCACCCTGTCGGACGAAACCTTTATATCTCTATATAGTTTGTATTCATCTGGGGACATCCTGTATAGGTGAATAGCTCCCGCCCTTGCGAAGGGCTTTAGATTTTTAATAATCTGAACGTGTACCTCTGAAGGGACAAGAGCCATCAGAGAGTTGATATAATGACTAACTATGTGATATTTTTCCAGAGACGTGGCTGTTGTCGTTACGCTTGCCTCTTCTACTTAAATAAATACCCACACTGAAGTACCGTGTTTGATTATTTTTAAAATATCTAGTGTGCACAACCATCTTCTGATTACAAAGGAACTTCCAAATTAAACATTATATATGTTAGAAAATAAATATTTGTTGAGGGTACAAAGTTTATTTTCAACTTCTTAACTCCAAATTCGTGAAAACAATAATTATGACATTCAATTATTCCTTGACATCAGGCCTCTATCCAAAATCATGTAAAAATGATAATTCCATAGAATCATAGAATCTCAAGTGTGCGGTAAAATTCGAATGATATTTCTTTACATAATATGAAAATTGCTAACACGGCCATACTGACTATTGAAACGACCTCGTTCAATATGTGAAATGGGTGGCAGCACTGTTTGATAAACAATGTGAGGATAGAATGAAGATAGTGCAAGCAATTGGTTCTCTGTGAAGCAAGGCTATGTTCAAGGCGCTGGCTCTTCGCTGCGGTATATTATTATAATGATGGAAAAAAAGAGCCAGATAAAAAAAAACCATCACCGCTTCATGCTCACAGATCGTGACAACAAGACACTTGAAATTCAAACTATTGATGTAATTGTCATTTAGAAAATATGAACTGTTAAATTAAGACTGTGAAATTGCTCATAGGTAAGCCTCAACTAGGGACTTCCCGTCCGGGTCTTACATGTCGATGATACTACAGAACTCATCAGTGTTAACAAAGCTCAGAGGTAAGCCCTAGGGACCTCCCGTCCGGGTCTTACATGTCGATGATACTACAGAACTCATCAGTGTTAACAAAGCTCAGAGGTAAGCCACAACTAGGGACCTCCCGTCCGGGTCTTACATGTCGATGATACTACAACCCTCATCAGTGTTAACAAAGCTCAGAGGTAAGCCACAACTAGGGACCTCCCGTCCGGGTCTTACATGTCGATGATACTACAGAACTCATCAGTGTTAACAAAGCTCAGAGGTAAGCCACAACTAGGGACCTCCCGTCCGGGTCTTACATGTCGATGATACTACAGAACTCATCAGTGTTAACAAAGCTCAGAGGTAAGCCACAACTAGGGACCTCCCGTCCGGGTCTTACATGTCGATGATACTACAACCCTCATCAGTGTTAACAAAGCTCAGAGGTAAGCCACAACTAGGGACCTCCCGTCCGGGTCTTACATGTCTATGATACTACATAGTTACACATCGTGAAAACTTATAAAGGAGTTTCAAGTGCCTTGGACAAAATATTCAAAAAAATATAAGAAAGTAACATAATACTGAATCATAACATAACGATAAAGATTCCATAAGGAACAGTACAGAATATAAAATCTAATAGACATGGGAATATTTCTCTTCATCATGGGACGTCATTGAAACTAGCAATCACTATTTGCTTTTTCAGGCCAAGGTCTCAGTTGTTCTTGGCCGGCTATAGTTGTTCTATTCTGGCCTCCCACTCTTCTCAGGGCATATCGGTCATTTGGTAGGACTGCTTGCACTTCGAAAGGTCCAATATATTTTGGTTTTAATTTGCCACCGTTCGACAGTTGCGTGACTTCCATGACTACTTGTTGACTGACTTTGAATGGATAGCCTTTTTTTCTTGATGAATCAAATTTGCTTCTTGTTTTGTTGGCCAAAGAATCCAGCTTTTCCGCTAGAGCATCTCGGTTCACATCAGTTTGTCTTACTGGTATGTCATTCAGCAAGTCAATGGTTGAAGTAAGTCTATTGTTTGAATCTTTCATAAAGACACATGGGGCATATCCAGTTGTTTTATTGATTGTAGAGTTCAAATCTTTTTCAATTTTTGGAAGTATAAGTTTATATATATTATAGTTTCTCCTCCCTCTCATTGAGAATAGATCTCATGGCGTTGAATACGGTTCTCATGACTCTTTCCACTTTTCCATTTCCTCGTGGAATTCCAGTTGCAATCAGATGTAGCCCCACATCTCCTGATTCGAGGAACTGTTTGAATTTAGTAGATATAAACGCAGTGCCTCTATCTGCTATTATCCTCTTTGGCTTTCCCAATTCACAAAATACCTTTTTTATAGCTTGTATGGTGTGTTCCGTCGTTTTCTGTTTCAGCGGACAGAGTTTGATGTATCTCGTAAAACTGTCTACTACAACTAGTATTTGGGTGCAGCCGAAGGACTTCACTAACGGACCTGCATGGTCATTATGCCATGTATCTAGCTTTTCAGTCGGAACAAGGTTGAGTTGACAGAAGCCAGATCTCTTTCCCGTATGTGATTTACCAATAGTGCAGGATCTACAATTATTAACATATTTGCGGACGGATTTATTCATCCCGGGCCAGATAACATCTTCTTTCATTTTGGAGATCATTTTGTCGAATCCTATATGAGAGGCTTCATCATGGTATAGTTTCATGATATTCAGTCTTGCATTTGCTGGTACGAAACACCTTACTGGATCAGTTCTTCTAGCCTGCCAGTAGACGACATTATCCTGAACTGAATACCCTTCCTCCTGAAGTTGTCCATTCAAGATCTCTGCACAGAGGGGGTCGCTTTTCTGCCAATCTTTTATTGATTGTGGAGTACCTGTAACATTACACAGAGCCAGTATTTTGTTCTCACAAGGTGAATTTCTACTCAGATAATCTACATGTTTCATTTTTTCACCAGGACGATATTCTATTTCAAATTCAAATTCTTGTAGGCGAATCCACCAACGTGCTACTCTAGGAAGCAATTCTTTTTTTAAAGCTGTAGCTCTCACAGAATTACAATCAGTGTAAATTTTGAATTTGATACCGTACAGATAATTTCTGAAGTAGCTGGTTGCCTCAACAATAGCTAGTGTCTCTAGGTCATAAGAATGATATTTTGATTCCGCTGCTGTTGTTTTCCTACTGAAGTAAGCTACAGGATGTGTTTCATTGTTGAAGTTTATTTGCATCAACATACCGCCTATACCAACAGAGCTTGCATCTGTATGTAATTCCGTGTTCCATTCAGGATTGAAAATTTTTAGTATTGGTTCTTCCGTGAGTTTTTTTATTATTTCAAGACGAGTAGCTTCGCATTGCTCGGTCCATTTGAAATCGCTATTTTTTTGTAAAAGGGTAGAAATTGGGGCCGCTAAAGTCGCAAAATTTTTGATAAATCTCCTAAAATAGCTAGCTAGACCTAGAAGTTGTCTCACTCCTTTAACATCCTTTGGAGAACATGTATTTTTTAAAGCTTCTATTTTACTTGGACTAGGCTTCACCGTACCACACTCTATTATTACGCCTAAAAACTCAATAGATGTTTTGAAGAATTCACATTTCGAATAATTTAGGGAAAAACCGCACCCAGATAGCCTGTCAATGATTTTCTTCAGATTAACAATTCCCTCTTCGATGTTTTCACTGGGACAAAGTACATCGTCTACATATACTAGGGCAATCTTTTCCTTGAAATTTCCAAGCGCCTTATCAATTGCAGACTGAAAACGCGAAGGTGAATTGATGAAGCCAAAAGGCATTCGGTTATATTCATATAGACCATCAGGAGTGATGAATGCAGTGATATGTTTCGAAGATTCCTCTACCTCAATCTGATGGAAACCTGATTTCATATCGAGCTTTGAATAGTACTTAGCGTTTGCTAATAAATCTATTTGATTCTGAATTCGAGGTAATGGATAGATATTTCTGACTACTTTTTTATTCAGTTCTCGATAATCTACGCAAAGTCTAATTTCACCATTATGTTTTCTGACCAAGACAATCGGGCTAGCGTAATTCGATTCACTACGTCTGATTATTCCTGCTTCAAGCTGATCGTCTATTATTTCCCTAACTTTTACTCTCTCCTGATATGCCAGATTTCTAGCACGAAAAACGACAGGAGTTTCATCTTTCAGTTGAATTTTCAATTTACCAGTTGTGACTGCATCAGGTTTGAATTTAACCGCATTTTTTATTATTTCCAAAATGTTGACTTTCAATTGCTCGTCCAATCCTGACAAATCTATTTCGGAATCAGTTTTGCACGTGAACGAAAAGTTTTTCGAAGGATTTATCCATGATGTTTGAAAATCAACGCAACCATCCGTGATTTTAATTTGTATATCCTCCCCTTTGAATATGTCTAAACCTATCAATGCATCAATATCTTTATGAGGAATAACATGATCTGCAACTACATTGAATTGAATTTCTATAGCTAATCCCTGCTTATGAAATAAGAAACTGGCTTGTCCTTTTGTTTTCAATTCAAAGTTTCCTATTCCCATTATAGATTTTGTTTTAGGTATTATGTCACAATGAAGTTTTTTTGCTATACTTTCCTTAATTAAAGAAATATCTGAACCTGTGTCAATCAAATAAGCAATTTGAATAATTTTTTCTTTATGTTCAAGTTTTCCATTTGGATATTGGCTTATTTTTGAAGAGCTCTTAGCTATCATAGTGATATTTCGAGAGGTTTTTTCTTTTTTTTTTGAAAAACAATTCTCTGTGGTGTGCCCCTTTTTTTTGCACAAATTACAAAACACTTTGGATTTTTCAGCGTATTGGTTAAATGCACGTTTCTTCGATGATTTGCAATCAAATGCTTTGTGACCATATTTACCGCAATTTCTACAATTTCCATTGAATGTTTCATTTTTGGAACTATGTGGTCTTTTCCAATTTGCAACTGAGGTTGTTGGCGAAATAATTGTATCACCATCAAAGGAGGAAAGCAATTTTAGTAATTCCGTTTCGTTCTCCGGTGATTGGAGCGCAACTCGATTTTTTACTTCAACATTCTCTATATCATAAGTTACTAGACTTAAAATTATTTCCCATGGAAAGTTTGCATAAAATCTTTTAATTGAGTTTAGTTTAGCGTGTCCATATTCTACGAACGAATTATATGTTGAACTATTAATGGTCATACAAGCTCTCAGTCTAGTGGCTGGTGTTCCTTTTTCCGGAAAGGCGATCTCTAAATCTCTAGAAAATGTAAACCAATTTCTTGTTGAAGGTTTCCAATTCAAATAAAATTTAGCTGCACGTCCTTTCCATGCATGACCGGCTTTTAAAACAACAACTGTGTCGGACATACCTGTTTCAATAATGATTCGATTAATTTCATCGATCCATTCTCTTGTTGAAAATGGAGTTTCATCAGGATCGAACTGAGCAAAGGATAATTGACTGTTGATCATTCCATCGTTCGTCCTGTTACTCCATCATCTTGAGTTGCAGTTGAGCCTGGTTCTCCATCATTCGCATCATGGCGTATTCAGTTGGTTGAACAGCGTCGCTTTCCAAATTATCCATTTTGTATTCACTTTCACCACACTACAAGCTTTAATGCAGGTTCTCGATTTCCTCGGTATGAACGAAGAAATTTTATCCCACTTCTGATGTTAGAAAATAAATATTTGTTGAGGGTACAAAGTTTATTTTCAACTTCTTAACTCCAAATTCGTGAAAACAATAATTATGACATTCAATTATTCCTTGACATCAGGCCTCTATCCAAAATCATGTAAAAATGATAATTCCATAGAATCATAGAATCTCAAGTGTGCGGTAAAATTCGAATGATATTTCTTTACATAATATGAAAATTGCTAACATATATTTTATTCAGTATCCTGAAGATTGTGTGGACTGACCTTATCTTTCCTGTCCAAGATAATGTGCATCTCAAAAAAATAAACTGGCTCATTTTTATGGCTTTCCCCGGTTTTTTTTAACGTGATTCATGTGATTCAAGTATTGCTTTTGGAGATTGGCGAATTTCATCCTACATTTTTCGATGGCATCTCTTCCTTCTCCAACATAAAACCCATTTTCATTCATTTTTTTGGCTATTGACGACCAAATCTGCCCTTCAATAGTTTTCCTGTCGTTAAACTTCGAAGATTCCTCTCTTATTTGAAGGAAAAATTTTGTAGCATCATGGTCCCACTTAGATGGTTTTTTACTTGACCAAACTAGTAACTTGGATAGCACTGCTGTACTATTCTCATCCTCATTCGGAAGTTCTGAGCAATACATATTATTATTATTCGATTCAATTGTATCGATGAAAACCCTAGCAGCATCAGGATCTAGAAAAACTTTTATAATCACCCATCGTATAAAAAAAAAAGTTAACTCACCATTCAATAACACTTGTGCCGTTTCATATGGTACTACTACAATCAGATCTTCTCCCTTATTATTTAGGGTTATTTCCACAAATTCTTCCATAATATTTTTCCGAGGGGTAAACCGCTGGGGATGTCCGGTGTACAAGCTGTCCAGGGAATTTTCCGGGGATGTCCAGGGATGTCCGGGGATGTCCAGGGATGTCCGTAGATTTCACGGGGATGTACGGTGTACAGATTTTGGTCAGCGGTTTACCCCTCGTATTTTTCTATTTTATTTATTGTAGTTTGTATCAAATGCAAAACCGAAAAGTATCAATGGTATCAATTTGTTTAAGGTTAGAGGTTAGACTCAAATTCCCGCCTGTTACACAGCATCCGACTGCGGTTACAGTTGCAGTTACCGTATGAAGAATCAATGACGTCACCTGCTTACGTCATATAAACTTCCCCTATAACCACAAGTAACCGTTTCTTCGCGAAAACATAGCGGTTATTACTTTACAGTTACCGTTTATAGTAAGTAAGTAAGTAAATATTTATTTCACAAATTATAGCATACAACTATAAAGATGAAACAAGTCAACCTCATTCTAACCACAAACTACAAAAGTACAGGTATTCACTAAAATTATAAGGTTCACAATCAATCATAAATATAAAACGATATCTCACTAAAAAATCCCTTTAATAAATGAGTTTACAATATAAGTAAATAATACATATTATATCGTAATCCTCAATGAAAAAAAAGACTAAAAATGTTTAATTCTCATTTATTCTTCTTCACTCTCTTCTGTATCACACCTATCAATATAATATTTTCATTTGATTTCTGAGAATTATTACTCATAGACATATCAATATTATTATTATTATCATCCTCTGTGCAAATTGTAGACTTCTTAGAGTGGTTATAATACTGTGTGAACTGTCTCTTCTCATGTGAGGTAGCATCAATCTCGTCTCATATGTCAAACAAGCACATTTGAACAAAATTACAAAAAGTATTTATATTGCTGTCGGCGAAACTGCTGATGTGTTGAGACACCTGTCTCATAGTGGCTGCAGCTTCTTTAATTAAATCATCCTCATCAACATCAGCAGATTTCTTCTTCTTCTTCCTCACATTGTGTGGATGATTTATCTGAAATTAATGAAACAATATATTACTATTTTTGGAGGTACCAAATACTGAGACTGAGTGGAACAAGGTATCAAAAGATTTTAAGAATAAATGGCATGTATTCAATTGCATCGGAGCTTTAGACGGAAAACATGTTCGAATTAAATGCCTTCCATAAGTGGATCACATTTCTATAACTATAAACTCTACAACAGTATTGTTTTTATCTAATTCAGTGAAGCAACTTATATATCGCCATCTTTTTTTAATGCTCTGGACAACCAACGATTTTGGGATGTTTGTAAACAAGGACACAACGTCGAGAGATACCATCTTGTAATTATCTGGAACATGGATGTTTTTCAGTTATTCAACAAAGCAGAACGAGTTCTTTACCTTAAATTTCGAAGACGAAAGGACGTTGCTTAAAATTCTGTGTAAAAATGAGCCTACATTATAATTCGGCGAACCTATTCAACTTACAATAGGTCTGAAACTGATAACTGGTTTGTGAGTTTTTCTCAAGCAGTATAATTTTGGAGGTGTACTGTTGTGTCTGATTAGTTCTTCATATTGTATCACTGTTATCATTTGTTCATCTTTGAGTGTTTTCAGAAATTTGTTGATGTTGTCTTGTTTACGATACTGTATGTATGGTTGTCACTTAGTAGTTCACTTCTCGAGTATATTCTTCCCTGGACATAACTGTTGTTGTATTACCTTTATCTGATTTACTCACCAAAATGTCAGGGTTGTCTCTGATAAATTTTGATGTTATATGGTAATACTGTAATAGGGTTTTTTTTCCTTTTTGAAACCTTACCTCGAGCGCCAGCTATTCTTTTTGCTTATAAGGTAGAATAGCAAACCTGCCAGGATAGCTGCTTAGTCGGAGACAGAGTTCGGTTGTATCTAGGGTGGTAGCGATAACTGAGAAATCGAAAATAGAGCAATTCACACAATTTATTCAATAGATTGAAATAGTGATACAAATGCAATAATGTCAAGAAAATATCAAATATGCAATAATAAGAAAATATCAAATATTCACCAATAGCAATAAAACATTAAATATACGTTAATCCCAAGATATATCAAATATGCAGTAATCAGAAAATATCAAATATACACAGTTAAAGAAAAGTGATTCAGTTTTGCCTGACTGCGAGCATTTATTCAACAGAAATATTTTACGGTACGAGTCAGCCAGAATAGAAGGGGGGGGGGAAAATTGAATTAAACGGAGAATTTAAGTCTACAGTTGAAAAAAATGTGGGACGGATATGAAAATGTATAGTGCTTACTTTCTGTCCGATATTCTTTCAGTCCGGAAACTCAAAAGGGTTATATTGTCTACTTAGCTTGTTTCACGTCTAGAAAGGTCGGGTTTGGCCAGGTTAAATATAAATGGTCAAACAGGACGCACCGAACAAGGGGCGCGAAAGATCGGTACCGAAACGGAATTAGACTCCACGTTCTATAGCATAGGTTTGCAGGAACCCTCCAGTCTGATAGTGAGATTACTCGCCACTAAGAGCAGACGTTATCGGGTACTGACTAACTCAGATAAACGTGCTATAGACTCAGGAAATCTTGTACGAGTAAAGGAAGATTTAATACGGATCTCGACGTAACAGCTATTTTGATAGACTCAACGAAGATACAGGAAAATGAGACTGAAATGAATTGGATCGGTACTTACGGTTTCAGTGCACTACTTTTCACTCGGTAAAGAAAAGAGAAAATCAGGAATTACGTTCGTTAAACTTTCGACTCAAAAAAAGAAAGGAAATTTCGGAAACGCAAGAAAATACTATTCGATTCAGGCCGGAGCAAAAATGAATAATGGGGTCCCAGATGAGGGGAAAATCGCCTTTTATAATCTCCCTGAGTGGGGCAGAAACGACAGGCGCAGAAATGTTATTTTTCTAGAAAAGTACTCCGGTAAAACATCTTCGAATCTGGCTTATCGTACGTATAAACTAGAAAAACGGCGTTATCTACATTCTACGTGGTTCTTATGACTCTTTTTACTAGATTCTCTGCATGCAAAACAATATCGAACGAACCATATTCGATCTTCTCGGTTTAATTCTGAACGGAAATGAAATGCAGGAATTCGAAATAAAAATCCGGAAAAATTAATTTAAGATGAAGACCGATTTCATGATCGGAAAATCGAGCTTCATCACAATACATTTTGAGGGGGTCTGGAGCTTTTGGTTTATCAATAAAGTTTTGAATTATTCTGGCACATCTTGGTCTGGCTACATTCTTCTCATTTTCTTCTAGTGATATTGTCTGTATAAAACATTCAACATCCTTGTTTAGTTCCGATATCGGAACATTTTGTTGGGACTATGCCATGTTTTGGTCCCATGTCTAATATGATGCGAGCTTCTTCAGGGATCTCTACTCCAGTGTAATTAACGAGGAACTTTTCACATTCTTTAATTGTAATGGGGTTCTGCATGTGTTGTAGTCTTGTTAGTTTTTGCCTATTGGTGTTTCTCATTCTTTGGAAAGAAAACTCGAATTTCTGTTCTGTGAATTGTCTTGAGAAAGGAACAAAATAGTTCCGAAACGTCGGCAAAATCATAACTGATTAGTCTTTCATTCTGTCCACATTCCTGCGATTCAACATTTATTTCAAACATGGACATGAATATTACAGAATACTGCAAAGAGTTACATCTGCTCATGTCAAAGCTAGAATTTTCACAGATGAATATCGATCATGACAGCTGGCAAAAGGTGCATGAATTAGGATGTGCCCAATTCGGGGGAGAAGATGTGATGTTTGGGTGAACTTCGTTAAATTTGTTCTATTCAGAAAGCCAGATGATTTACAAATTCAGATCAGCAGAATTTATAATGAGTCTAAGAATAAGTTAGGAGGCAATAAAAGCAGTGCTGGGGATTTGCTTTAGTAACGATTTAAGGTGGGCGTTCAATGTAGTGTGTTTTTATTTCAAGTTGATTTCGAAAACGGTTTCACTTTGAGAACTTAAATTTTGTGGGTGAACTCAGAAAGGATTAGGGTTCTTGTTGAAATAATTTTAATCGATTTCATTTCGACAGTCAATTTTTTTTCTTTCAAAAATACAAGAAAATGAGCCAACCCATGCTTCTGTTTTATTTCAACAGAAAGACCCATGAAAATAGTTCAACTTCTGATTAAAAGTGAATCTACTAATAATTTCGTTCAGAAGATCAACTTGAAATACGGAATTGGCCGAAAATGGCCAAATTCAAATTTTCGCGGGAAAAAATTCCTGCTTTACCCACAAATTAGCTTATTTCATAGTTCGGCGATTTTCGGATAGAGAGCGCCATTGTACATTTCATTCATGATTAGAGAGATACTCATAGAACTTATTGTGATAATGTAATTTCTATGGAAATATTTCTTAAAATGGACGGTGGCGCCTCTATCGGCTGATCTTTCCTTCTCGCTCTAAACGCCGACCTTAAATTATCTTCACAAACAATTGTTGGCAGAACAATGATTATCAAATTGTGTTACCCAAAGAAACTGAGATCCCAGATATTCGTCTGTTTCAAATATTTTGTATATCGATGGCCTAGAATGAAAATCACGTAACTCAAAAAAGTACAAACTTCACAGGAGAAGCGAAAATTTCGCTTCTCAAAAGTAATGTTACTCACTCATAATTCAGTACCTGAATTTATTACATTTCAGAACAGGTGTGCATAATCCCTTAACATGTTAGAAAATTTATATTTTGGTTTTCAATTGTGACATACAAGGTTTTCCAACCTATAGGCGAAGAGAGTTGCTGTAATTTTTAGTTACGAGTATTTATCACTATAACATGTTTAGAGATGAGAGGTTTTCTTAATAAAGAACAGCCTTTTTAAGGGTACAAGATTGCTGTCAATCAATAAAAAAAGGTACAAAAAAACAGTATCAATTTCTTCTTATAATGAAACAAGATCTTCGTCTCGTCATAAGTACAGTACTTATTACAAGCAGAGAGCTAAGGATTGTGTGGTAAATTGTCGTAAAATGTATGAACGTCTTTTGGTATCACCTGTTTGAGCTCCTGAAGGTGACGAAATTTTATAACTGATATGGTATTTTGAATGTGAATTTCAATACAAAGAAAAAATAAAAAAAACTTTCATTTCAAATGCTAATACATTTCAGACAAACTTATTGTCATCTCCTTGTGGTTCACAGAGAAGCTCCTCAGGTTCCACCTCAGATTCTTCTTGGGGTTGACCCCTATTCATAACAGACCTATAATATTCCAAACCCAGCTCAGTGGCGTTTTCCTGCCAGTCTGCTCCAAAATGTCCCTTGAGCAAATCATTCACATTGGCTATTTTCTCCGGTTTTATTGGATTTTTAAATAGCTCTAATTCATTCGGAATGATGTTGACCAGAGTCATTCCCTTCTTGGCAATTCCCTTTGGAATGTTCAAATCATGTTTATAATTGGGTTCACCCTGGACCAAGATTTCATTTTTTAATGTTTCTGTGATAATATTTCTGTTATAATTGATGACCTGATTAACACTCTTTTTTCTCCTAAATCTATTTATTAACTCATAAAATCTAAATCATATTCATTCACGTGCTACATCAAAATTTTATTCTAGAATATTCTGACATTTGTCACAGATAATAGTTGACATGACATCTGCAACCATAGATAATTAATCAATTCATAGACAAAATCATAATTCGTTCACACCTCCTTGATTTTATTCATTAAGGTCGGCGTTTAAAGCGAGTAGGAAAGCTCAGCCGATAGAGGCGCCACCGTCCATTTTATGTAATATATCCATAGAACTTACATTATCACAATAAGTTCTATGAGTATCTCTCTAATCATGAATGAAATGTACAATGGCGCTCTCTATCCGAAAATCGCCGAACTATGAAATAAGTCAATTTGTGGGTAAAGCAGGAACTCTTTCCCGCCAAAATTTGAATTCGGCCATTATTTGCCAATTCCGTATTTCAAGTTGATCTTCTGAACGAAATTATCAGTAGATTCACTTTTAATCGGAAGTTGAACTATTTTCATGGGTCTTTCTGTTGAAATAAAACAGAAGCATGGGTTGGCTCATTTTCTTCTATTTTTGAAAGAAAAAAAATTAACTGTCGGAATGAAATCGATTAAAATTATTTCAACAAGAACCCTAATCCTTTCCGAGTTCACCCACAAAATTTCAGTTCTCAAAGTGAAACCGTTTTCGAAATCAACTTGAAATAAAAACACACTACATTGAACGCCCACCTTAAATGATATTCACAGTGGTATTACCACAAACACTATAATCACAGTAACGTTTCAGTCATTTCTTAAATATAAAATAAATAAAAAAACTAATCTGGAATGAAACAAAAACAAATATTTAGTAATTTCTTCATGAATTTTCCAACTGAATGTAATCTAATAACAAATATATATTAAAAAAGAGTGAAAGTCCGGGTACACATCACTACCATTAATATGAGATCAATTATAATCACAGTAGTATTACCACAAACATAATAATCACAGTTAGTAGCGTTTCAGTCATTTCTTAAATATAAAATAAATAAAAAAACTACATATTCTGAAATGAAACAAAAACAAATATTCAGTAACTTCTTCATGAATTTTCCAGGTTATGGATATCTACTTCGAATTCAAAATTCGGCCATTCGGAGCTTATCGGTATCATTCGTATATTCTTCGGTTTAGGTACGTTCATTTATAAGCGAGGGGGAAATCAGTGTAGAATTTTGGTGTACACTCTACTAGAATTTAGTAGAATTTGATAGAATTTGATAGAATTTAGTAGAATTTGATAGAATTTGATAGAATTTACTAGAATTTGGTAGAATTTAGTAGAATTTAATAGAATTTAGTAGAATTTATTAGATTTTGGTAGAATTTAGTAGAATTTAATGAACCAAAACATTTATGCGCATGCGTTATTCAATCGTTTACTTCAAACTCAGCGTCGATTCTCGATTTTACCCGATAAAATGAACACCACAATCACTCCCCCCCTCCACCAACACCACTCTTTACCACTACAGAACCACACTCACATACACACAAATGCACATGCACACGCATGCATGCCGTCGCCCAAAGTAATAGATGGAAATTCATTTTTGATTGCGTGCACTAGTTGCAACTTTCGACCTGCGATACCGAAAAAACTGTCCATTTTTAGGTCTCGGGCCCATGGAGACTATTGATCAGAAAGACATAAACTGCAACAAATCCAAATTTCAGCCAATTCGACTGGGATCCATTTCCCATTCAATTTGTGCGGGGTCCTTCGAAGAGAATAAAGTATTTTTACAAGCTTTTATTTAGTTTCACCTGTCCCGGTGTCTGTCTGTCTGTCTGTAATCAAATCTTGCAAGTTAAATATGAGACACTTCTGATCGTCCGATTGATTTGAAATTTGGCAGGTGTACATAGTTCTGGTGACAATGCATTATGAAATATTTGTTATAGAAAAAACCAGAATGGCGGTTCAAAAATGGCGGAAGACTTTTGTAATTATGATCCGATTCCATTCAAAATTAGTATCTGGGGGTTTTTGTGTTCGAGAATGCCGAATACCACTCGAGATGAAATTTAAGCAGGTAAAATTTCTCTATTGTAATACTCATGTTTGTTGCTTTTCGGAAATTTCGCTCATACAGATGTCATTCGCGAAATTTCCGAGCAACAAACTTTCATATTACAATCGAGAAATTTTGACGGCAAAATTCCATCTCTAGTGGTATTTACATATGAAAAAATTTTACCAATCTTCGAAAACTGTAAAATCGTTGAAATTTAGGTGAATTAAGTCATTAAATTTGAGAATATTTAGTAGAATTTTTTAGAATTTGTTAGAATTTATTAGAATTTGATAGAATTTAGTAGAATTTCATAGAATTTAGTAGAATTTAGTAGAATTTGATAGAATTTAGTAGAATTTGATAGAGTTTTATAGAATTTGGTAGAATTTATTAAAATTTTTTTAGAATTTATAGAAATATTGCCCAAAAGTAGAATTTGGTGTACAAATTTTCAGTAATGATTTCCCCCTCGTTTATAAGGTATCCGTGAGAGAGCGTTACGTTACGTACGCCCGTAAACTCATTTTCAACGTTAACGTTAATACCTGACGAATGCGCGTGCGTAGATGTCAATTCTCGCGTTAACGTTTACGTTCATGGCAGCACTTCAACTCTCTATTTATACGTCATCTTTTAACTAAAACCTACCATTCGCAACGTCTATCTTGACAGCGTCCATGCAGTGTTGCCAATGTCATGCGTATCAATCAATGTTACCAATCTTATATTACGACATCTCCCTTTCTTAGTTTAAATTAATACACTTTAAAATCTTTAAATCTAGTTGGCAACCTATGGACTCGACTAGGTCTTTGTTCCACATTGTTGCTTTGGTCTACGTCAGGAGGCTTGACATAAGTACTCGCATCCACGTCATCTCTTTTTATTTTGAAATGACTTTGTGACTTTCTTAAAAAGGAACTATTTCGCCTATACTCATGTCCCTGAGTATCACTAACTTTATATGATCGTGGTTGCGAACACTTATCCATAATTTTGCCACCTACCCACCTGTTTACCCTAATAACAATGTTTTGGTCATTTTCGAAATCAGGTCGTTCTTTACTATTCCTATCATAAAACTTTTATCTTTCTTTCTTTTTTCCTCAATCAATTGTTTAACAATTTCTGTATTTGTTTTGATGGGTTCAGGTTATTCTCAGTTATTGGCAATTTAGTTTTAAGTTGCCCATTCATCAATAATTGTGAGGGACTTAAACCTATACCTATAACTGGAGTTGTTCTATATTCCTAGAGTCCTAAATCTGAATCCTTACATTTTTTCATTATGGATTTTGCAATCCCAACGCCTTTTTCAGCTAAACCGTTAGATTTAGGATACCTTGGGCTACTAGTCACTGTTTTGAAATTCCAGTCATCAGAAAATCTATGGCATTCATATGAGTTATATGGTACGTTATCAGCTATTTATTCATCTGGAACACCATGACATGAGAATATCCCTTTGAGTACTCTGATAACTTCACTTGACGTTTTATTTCTCAATTTTTTGACTTCCAACCATTTTGAAAAATAGTCGAAAACTATTAAAAACGAGCATCCTTCAAATTCACAGATGTCGCTTGCAAGTTTCTGAAACGGCCTATTCGGGATATCGTGACTATCATGGGTTCTTTACAATTATTGGGTCTATACATTTCACATATTTTACATTTTGCAATATAATCATTAATATCTTGAGCCATATTAGGCCAATACATATTATTTTTAGCTTTTAATAATGTCTTAGTAATCCCAAAGTGAGCTTTATGTAAACATCTCAACATGTCCCGAATTAAAGTCTTCGGAACAACTATTCTCTCATCCAGGAACAATAATTCATCGATTACCTGTATGTTAGCTATGGCCAATAAGCTCTTAGATTTGATGGTACATTTTTTATAGAAGTTGGCCACCCATTCTTAACATAACTAGTTAACATACTCAACGATTCATCATTTTTTGTCTCACTTGAAATTCCTTTCGTTTCTCATCCGATATATTGAAATATTTGTTTATTAAATGAACTACTTCAGTCAATTCGTCATCATCCTTCACAGTGTCCCTACAGAAAGTTCTGGAATACAAATCGGCTATATACATTTTAGGACCTGGTAAGTATACTAACTCTTTATCATATTTTAATAGTTTAATTCCCATCCTTTGTATCCTGGCTGAAGCAATCTGAGATATGTCCTTTTTGATGATACTCACTAAAGATTTGTGATCCGTAAATATGGTCACTTTTCTTCCATATATAAAATTATGGAATTTTTGGACACAATACACAACAGCTAACATTTCTTTTTCAATTTGACTGAATCTTTTTTCTGACTCTGTTATGGAACTGGAAGTATTATAGACTGGCTTTCCATTCTGTAATAAACAGCTACCAATACCATTTTGAGAAGCATCTGTTTGTTTCTATTTTACTTTTATCATCAAAATTACTTAATGCTACATCACAAGCTAAAATAGTTTTTATTTTGTTCAATGCTTCTGTGTGATATGGTAACCATTTAAATTTAAAGTTTTTCTTAACAAACTACACAGAGGCGAAATTATCTCTGAATACTTAGGAATGAAACGTCTCAAATAATCCAACATTCCCATTAACCTTTGTAACTCTTTAACATTTCTAGGATTTTCTATAAAATTAATTGCTTTTATTCTGTCCTCATCTGGTTTCATATCTTCTTGCAAAAATTTTACATGATCTGTTTTAAATTGAAATTTTTCTGAATTGAATTTTACATTCAATTCCCGGGCTCTCATGTAATACTTTATTAATAATTGAGTCATGTTCTTTTTTATTATCTGCTGCAATTAATAGATCATCAAAATAAATTATGACACCTGGTATATCACCGAAACTATCATCTAATTGTTTCTGAAAAATCTCTGGTGAGATTTTCAAACCAAATGGAGCTCTATTAAATTTGCAGCAACCATTGAAAGTACTGAAGGCACATTATTCACTTGACTTATTATCCAGTTCTAATTGATAGTAACCATCCTTTAAATCTAATAAAGAAAATATGACTTTTCCACTGAGCTTACTCGTGATTTCATCAACAGTAGGTATTTGGTAATAATCTCTAATTAAAACTTTATTGAGATCAGCTGGGTCAATACATATTCTCAAACTACCATTGGGCTTTTCTATGATCACTAAATTACTAACCTAATTATTCCCAATTTTTGCATCTCGTTGAGTTTACTTATTACTTTATCTCTCAGTTTAAACGGAATTCTACGTGGGGGTTTCGTTATGGGTTCACTTCCATCTCTTACTTTTAAATTTAATTTCTGCTTAAACTTGCCTAACCCTGAAAAAATATATCCTTATATTCCCCAACTAACATTTTTTTCTCTTGACCTTCATCTTTTACTCCTTCAATTTGATTCACTTGCACATACCCTAACTCTACAGAAGTTTTAAACCCGAGTATTGGTACCGATTCTACATCAGCTACTATGAAATCTACATTTTTTTCTGTCCTTTCATCTGACAATTTAAACTAGTTATACCCTCAGGTTTGATCGTGAAACCACCATAAGTATGACTTTCGTGTGTTTCAAGTCATATTTTCTTATTAATTTGTTATATATTTTCAACGGTATTATATTAACATCCGATCCTGTGTCTATTTTAAACTCTACCTTCTTATCTTTAATTCTAACTTCTTTCATTAATTTCGACTTATTAATATTAAAAACATTTTTATAAGACCAACCTTTACATCCTTTACATTCGGTTGCCACCGAATGGATTCCAAATTCGTCTAGGTCCTCTTGCTGTTCTTCAATGTTCTTTATGTTTTTTGTTTTGACTTTGCACGCCACTGCATCCCACATTTCCTACACTTATGGCCGTAGGCTTTGCACTGCCTTGCCGCATGCACAACACAACACCGTTAGCACTTGAAAACTCTTTCTTGGTTGTTTCCTTCTTCAGACTTCTTCGATTTACCAGTTTTCTGGAACTTCTTCTTCAGTACATTTACCTCCGCTTTGCAGTCTTGAATTTCTCCAATTTGCTCCTAATGTTATCTCCTCCATTGCTAGCAGTTTTTCTTGCAATATTTCATCTGCTGTTTTCAATACAATGGCATCCCTTATTAATTTTTCCTTCCGCTCACCAAATCCACAAGTTGATGGTAAGGTTAGGAGATCCATGTAAAATTGATTGAACGGTTCATTTTCTTCCTGTTTTCTTTTGAAAAACAAGAATCTTTCGTACACTTCGTCCTTTTTGGGGTTTGCATACTCTTCAAATTTAGCCAAGACATTTTCATAATTTTTCTTTTCCTGGCTTGTCAGGGTAAAGTTGTTATGGAATTCGACACCTGCCTCACCTATTATATTTAACAGGAGGGCCGCTTTCTGTTCGCTAGTCTTGTCGTCCTTCTCACTGGCACCTAAATAAATTTCAAAATTTTGTTTGAACTTTTTAAAATTCTCTGAAACATTTCCGTTCAGGGGCCCGATTCTCAAATGTCTATTGGGTCAATGTCGCATGCGACATCGCCATATTGTCGAATGAAATCAAAAATTGGTATTCTCAAATGTCGCATTAGACAAATATCGATAGACATGAAGACGAGTGGGTGGGAGCCACTCGACATTGCTTTTATCATCCTAATGTCATTAATTAAATAAATGCCATTGTCATTTTCGAATGAAATAAACTTGTGTTTATTGTACTTTTTGCGAATCTTTTTGAAAATGATGGACGAAGAAGTAGAAATTCTTCAAGCAATTCAAAACCTGGAGGATAATGAAGAAGCTGTAGAATATGTTAGGCATACCCATCGATATCATGACTGTTTTCGGACATTGAATGATAAAATGTTTGTGAAGAGATTCAGATTATCTAAGGATTTAGTTAGGAGTTTAATAGATACCCTGTCTCCCTATGTGGAACCTAGGACTCATGAATCTGCACTAACTCTAGAAGAAATGGTAACATTGAAACATGTATCTTTTTCACATTTAATTCTTTTACATTTCTAGGTACTGCTGACTCTGAGTTTTTATGCAACTGGAAGTTATCAGTCCACTGTTGGTGATAGCAGGTTTTTGGCAGTTTCGCAAGCATCTGTCAGTAGAAGTATAGAAAAAATAACGGAACTGCTAAACAGGCCCGAAATATTCCAAAAATATGTATCATTTCCTAATAATATGGTTGAACTCAATGATCTGAGGAAAAAGTACTTATGATTTTATTATCAATTGAAGACTAAGGAATGAATAAGTGTTATTCAATTCTGCCGATCCCTTTTTTACATTAGTTTACATCATAGCACTTCACTATCTCATCTTTCTTCTGTAGCTTTTGTTTCATTTGAATGGGAATATTTTTTAGATTCTACGAAAAATTCAGAATACCTGGAATAATAGGTTGCATTGACTGTACCCATGTAGCTATCTTCCCCCCTAAGATGAACAATGTGACGGCACCAGAATATATTTACGTTAAGGTGGGCGTTCAATGTAGTGTGTTTTTATTTCAAGTTGATTTCGAAAACGGTTTCACTTTGAGAACTGAAATTTTGTGGGTGAACTCAGAAAGGATTAGGGTTCTTGTTGAAATAATTTTGATCGATTTCATTCCGACAGTTAATTTTTTTTCTCTCAAAAATGGAAGACAATGAGCCAACCCATGCTTCTGTTTTATTTCAACAGAAAGACCCATGAAAATAGTTCAACTTCCGATTAAAATAGAATCTACTGATAATTTCGTTCAGAAGATCAACTCGAAATACGGAATTGGCAGAAAATGGCCAAATTCAAATTTTGGCGGGAAAAAGTTCCTGCTTTACCCACAAATCCACGTATTTCATAGTTCGGCGATTTTCGGATAGAGAGCGCCATTGTACATTTCATTCATGATTAGAGAGATACTCATAGAACTTATTGTGATAATGAAAGTTCTATGGAGATATTCCTTATAATGGATGGTGGCGCCTCTATCGGCTGATCTTTCCTACTCGGTTTAAACGCCGACCTTAATAGAAAGAATTACCATTCAATAAATGTGCAGTTGGTAAGGTGGTAAAAACATTTCATTATATTTTTTAATCAATCATTTGTTCAAGGTTTGTGATGCATCAATGAAAATATTACATGTGAACGCACGTTATCCAGGAAGCTCACATGACAATTATATTTTCAATAACTGCAACTTGGAACCATTCCTTAGAGATTTACATGAGAGAGGTCACGATGATTTTTTTTTTATTGGTGAGGTTTATATCATCTTTTTTTTATTTGATTAATAGTACTGCAGAAGAGTGGTTTCAATAATAGGATTATACCATATTTTTTCTTTCTTCATGACAATAATGTTATTAATTCTCTTTCAGGTGATTCAGGATATGCACTACGTTCATGGATGATGACTCCCCTACGAAATACTGAAACCGAAGCAGAAGAGTTGTATAATTCTAGGATAAAATCAGCTCGATCCACTATTGAAAGATGCAATGGACTTCTTAAAATGCGTTTTCGATGCTTATTAAAACATATAGTTTTACATTACTCGCCAGAGAAATGTAGTAAAATCATTTGTGCCTGTGTGGTTCTACACAATATTTGTGTTGAAAATAATATAGAGTTGCTACAAGATGAGAATGAAAGGAACGAAGTTGTAGATTTGGGATATATTCCTGCTGAATATATAGATGACCAGGAGGAAGTTAATATGAGAAGGCAAAATCCTTTGTTGGTTCGTGGAGAAAGAAACCAAAGGAGAATCATACAGTCCATGAGACCCTAGATTGCTAACTTTCTATGAATACACCCTTGTATCTTGTATAATGAGTGCCCTTGGCTCAGTGGTAGAGCATTGAAATTAGGACCCAAAGATCCGAAGTTAAAAATTAACAGTGCTGCACCTAAGGTGGCGTAAGGACACAGTAACAAAGCCTACACAGAACACAACTGCTTCTCCGAAATCGGCACAAGTTACAAGCTTCGAAGCTTGTAGAGAGGGGCCTCCTCAGGAGACCTAGGAGTAATCAGGATAAACAATATCATAACATATCATCTGTGAAATACATTTTCTACTCTCCACACTATGTAAATAAAAAAATAAGAAAACTTAATATTTTTTTTCATTGAAACAATTGAAAAGGTTTTTGAAGGAATCAGCGAGTATTTTGTTTAGTTTATTTCATAAGTAATAAAAATTTATAAACAAATAACATACTCTATCAATAGATACTTTTTTTTAATAGATAAAGTGATTCAAGAGGAAGGTTTATATGTATGATTCATGCATAATATTGTAGAGAAACACCCATGAATTTACAGGTTTCTAATGTGATGTCGTAAATAAACACATTTTTTTTGCGCTGACATTGCAAACGCTCGGTATTGTACACCTAACGGACGTGAATTTCCTATTTTTTGATTATTACATTTGCGCGATTCAAACCTTACGAACGGGCGTATTCAACTACCCACTGTAGACTTCATGAGACTTCAAAGTAAGTACTTGCGAGATACCGTAGGGTGAAGTGAATGTACGTAGAGATCTAATTTTTGAAGGAACGTCGGGATGAAACTTCGACTTTTACCCGCTAGGTGGGACACTGTACAGTTACATTCTAGTCATTGTACCCAAGTGTTCCTGCTAGAGAGTAATATAAGCTATGCTGTTTCCTGTTTCATTTGGTTGCTATCATTGGTGGAAATATGCGGCACTGATGACGGCTAACAAGCCAGAAACCGGGACGGGTCGCTAGTCAAATTATAAACTGAAATAAATACTCATATGAAATAAATAACTCAACATTTTACTAAAACAAAAAACTAGTAATAACTCATATTGTTTCAGAGATATTTGGATTTGAGAACATTAACCAAATTCTCCATTGCTACAGTTTGCCTTTCTAATAGCAATAGCTTCTGGGAGTATTAGGCTTGTTTCATTTCCAGCTTTTTACTAGAATTTTCAACAAGCTTCCTGCTGGCTTCCGCACTTTCTTTCAGTCGACTACTTGGAGTCGTTCTTCTTCTCGCATATATTTTTTGGCTGTCATTTTTTACTTCTTTCAAAGGAGTTTCTACCGTTAATCCAAACGGGGATTCTACCCTTAATCCCAACGGGGATTCTACCCTGATTTCTTCCAACGGGTCTTCTACCTTTCTGTTCATTTCCATATAATCATAACCGTCGTCATAGTTGAAACTGATGGGGGTTTCCTCTATATTGATATTACCATGAATTGCCTCGTCACTAATCATTGACAGGACTTGCTCATCAACTGGAGTCAAGTCTGGTTTGCTGGGTCCTCCTCCAGTACCTTTCCAATACTTCAGCTGTTCACTTTTTCTTTTTTTCGTTTTTGATCGGATATCTTGCCAAGTCTATAATCCAATGATTTGAAGTGCTATTGATATCTACCACGCATGGATATTTACCTTTCTCCACTGCTTCCAGTCTTTCTGCGTTCCTGGAATTGCATTAAGTGTTCTAGCTATTTCCATCCATTTTTTTCTGCATCTTTAAGGCTGAAATTCTGGGAAAATTTACCGGCAATGAGATCTTTTTCATTTATCAGTATCTGGATTAATTTAGATTTTGGTTTTGCCGAGCAATATGTTTTCTTCGCAGTTTCCATCTCGAACTTCGATTGCAAATTGATTGAACCGCGATTGAAATTTTCTTTAAATGATTTAAACTTCAACCATTGAGTTTAAATATTCAAATATTCAAAATCAATGCTTCAACGAACTTTATCTTCTTCTGTGATTCCCAATGCAGAGTTATCAGATATACTTACTCGACATAATATGTCGAGTGACTTCCCAATGTCGAGTAGTTCCCGAGAATAGCTAATTCGAAAGTCAGTAGACATTTGCACTCGACATATTGTCGCGTTCTACATTTCTGATAGACATTTGAGAATTGGGCCCATTTTGCAGGCACTCGACAGTCGGACATTTTGTTTTACCGGCATTATGGAACTGCACTAATAATCTCGGGCACTTCTCGATATATTTTTTACACTTCAGCCCCCTTGATATTTAGCACGACTGCGCCATGTTTTAATATCGTTGATACGTTGGATTTGGATATTAGTAATGCACGTTTTAATATAAAACTTAACTTTTATTGGAGCTACCTTGCGTTACATTTATACGTCATCTATTAACTAAAACCCGCCATTCGCAACGTCTATCTTGACAGCGTCCATGCAGTGTTGCCAATGTCATGCGTATCAATGTTACCAATCTTATATTACGACAATACTCCTAATAAATGTCTAAATTTTTCAAATTTTGCTTTACATAAGGACTTTGTTAATATATCAGCAATTTGATCTTCAGTATGAATTTTACAGACATTTATCAAACTCTTCTTCTCAAAATCGTACACAAAATGATAGCTATCGTCAATATGTTTAGAATTCTTAAAAAATTTACCATTTTTGGACAAATCAATGGCTCCTGTATTTTCCTCATAGATTCTGATGCAGTTAGTCTCTACACCAATATCACCTAACACTCCTTTTATTGGTAACACCTCCTCAACACAATCAGCTAAGGAATAGTATTCAGCATGAGTTGATGCCCTAGAAAGTAGAAACAATTTTTTGTTTTTGTGATTTCCAAAGTATGGTGTTTCCATAAACTTTAATTAATATGCCAGTTGTGGACTTCCGGCCAACAGTGTCTGATGCCCAGTCTGCATCAACATAAGCTTCCATGACATCTTCATAATCTGGACCATAAGTTAGTTTCAATGTTTTAGTTGTGTATAGATACTTCAAGATACGTAAGGCATATTTATAGTTAGTGCTGTCATAACTATTTTGAAAACGCGATAAATAATTTACAGAAAAGGATATATCTGGGCGTGTTCCATGAGATATGTACATTAAAGCCCGCTGCGGACTACGAGCTATAATATAATATATATTATATCTTACATATTACATGACAATCGCTCTAATCGAAATAACATGTAACACCGCGCACTCATGCTATAATATATATCTATATCCAGGCGATATATTACGTATCTGCAGAGATATGCTTTTCGAGCGATATTTTAGAGTATATCCCACCTCCCACCTTACGTCTAAACCCCCGCGCCACGAATATGCAACTCAGTTTCACGCAGTTCGGACAGTAGGCAGGGTGCAATTTTTTTAACCTTATAAAATGTTTAATTGAAAGCGTAAGGGAATATCCATGTTTATGGAAAGTGGATGAGGAAGATTATAAAAATAATGAAATGAAGGAAGCAGCATGGAGAAAGGTTATAGTGGATTGCGATATATTAGATGGTACGTCCTAATTTATTAATTTTTTTTAAATAATAAGAAAAAGTCATGACAAATTTGCATAAATACATATTATATAATAAGTATGTACAAGCGAATACATTATTTATAAACATTTATGTTTTTAATAACAGGAAAAGTTTAATATTTTCTATTACCTAGTCTAAATTTAGGTACAATAATTATTGAATTATTTCAATAGCCGCGTTTTTTGCCAAGGAACAATCCCAATATTATTAAAATATCTACAGAATTCTTCTCGTATGAAAAAACAATCATTTGAGTATCTACAACCAGAATGAGCAATTGGCATTAGTTGACTATCATCTAAATTCTCAATTTCATTATCATTTATGTTGTAATAATTGTATTTGATTAAATAATTATGTAAGACACACGTTGCTTAGTTGCTTTCACTATTTTGTCGACGAGTTCAATACGGCATTCAAAGGGTCGTCTAAATATTCTAAATCGAGCTGCTAATATACCGAATGCATTTTCCACTACTCTACGTGCTCTGCATAAACGATAATTATACACTCTTCTAGATTCCGACAATTTTGATTTCGGATAAGCACGCATTAAATTAGTCATTTAAGGAAATGCTTCGTCCCCAACAAAAACGTAAGGCATTTCAATTCCCCCAGGATAGAGGGTTTCTTCAGGAGGTAAATTCAGTTCTCCATTTTTTAGTTTGATTCCAAATATACTATCTTTTAAAATTCCACTGTCACTAAATCTACCCATAGATCCTACATCTATATATACGAATTTCCGGTTTGAATCAACAACAGCTAGTAGACCAATCGAAAATGTTTTTTTGTAATTAAAAAAACTGGACCCAGATATAGGAGGTGCTTTTATAGATACATGCTTGCCGTCGATTGCACCTACGCAATGATCAAATTGACAGTTGTCCTTAAAATCATTTGCAATTTTTATCCAATCGCTTGTAGTAGGCTCCGCTAGTACTTGTGATCGAAGGTGGTTTCACAACGCATCACAAACCTCTTCTACAATTTCTGAAACAGTTCTTTCGCCCATTCTATAACTATATGCCATTGCTCTGAATGAGTCACCCGAAGCCAGATATCTACAAAAAATTTAACATTTATTTAATTTACCCTAGTGAAAGAAGCCAAAAGTATGTGGAAGAAACTGCGAGATGGCCACAGACAGGCTTTAAGTAAGAAGAAAACAACCACAGGCCAAGCAGCAGGGAGTGATAAACTTTGGAAATACGAAAAACAGAGTTTTCTTATTCCACATTTAGCAAACAGACAAAGAAGCACCAACGCTTCATCTATTCAAGCTTCACAATGGGCAGAGACTGATGAATCACTACAAAATACACGCGATGTCGAAGACGATTCCCAATCGACCACAACAAATAAGGAAATAGAGCAAACAAACTATAATTACAATAGTCCGCTAAATAAAAGAAAAAATGATAAACTGATTGAATATCTGGAACACGAGCAAAAAAGAAGGGATCAAAAGTCGGTAGCAAGAGACCAGTTGAGGCAAGAGCTATTAAGTATGAAGCGCAAGGAAGATACAGCACTTAAAAAATTCTTTGATAGCATGTACGAACAAACTTATTCTCTACCTGATCATCTACAAATAAAGGTCCAGCGGAAAATTTTTAATACTGTGATGGAGGCCCGAGAGGAACACATACAGCATCAGACACATCACACAAATAGTTCTAGTGCTACATGTGAAGAATATTTTGAAATCCCTGTTTTCTCTCCAACGGATACCTCTTGTTCTTCTGGAAATTTGACTTACACGCAGTTGTAATTTTTCTTGATCAAATTTTTTTGTTTGATGTTTGATGTTTTTTTTGATGTTTAGTTTGATGTTTTGTTCTATGTTTTGATTAAACATAACTTTATTGAATACGTTAGTTTTTTTTAATGCCACTTATAAAATTGATACTCACCTTAAAGTAACTGCTAGTCGCTCTAGCGAACTAATGCTTTCTCGTAGCTTTGTATTTTTCTTTTTTATGTCATCTTTTATTAAATCATGTAGTTCAAAAAATTTCATTCGGTCCATGCGAAAATAATTCGTAAAATTTTCATCACTTAGATCATCAAAGAGTCTAAATTCACCCCTTTCTTTACGAAATTTGATATGATTGGATATCCAGAATCTAGGCGTTTTCTTCTTATTAGCAATAATTAACGCCAAATCATTGTCACATTTTGCGTCTTCATCTTCTGAAGAGCTATCAAGGGTATCAAGTACTATTTCGACGAAATTTTCCATTTTTAAACGGCACAAACTAACACAACCTATCGCTATGCCTACTGAAATAGCACTAAATATGAATTTTTTACATCCCAATCTGCTGCACGTTTAATATATATTATATTATAGCTCGTAGTCCGCAGCGGGCTTAATATAATATGATATTATATCTCATCATAGAGCTATAATATATATTATATTATAGCTCGTAGTCCGCAGCCCGCTTAATGCACCAATCAGATTTCCATATTTCAAGTTTTCGGTTATCTTTTTGGATGGTTCCAGTTTTAAATTGATTTCCATGGGGGTTTGTATTCTTTCGAATTTATCACCTGATATCTGAAGGATAGATTTTCGATATAATCTTCCTGGCTTAGGTACATTTTTCTTTCTTCCTTTCTATATTCCACGTTGATTCCTAAGTATTGTTTAATACCTCCCAGGTCTTTCATTCGGAATATCCTGTTCAACATGTTCTTTAATAATTTCAATGTTTTGTCCCATCAGAAGTAAATCATCAACATACAGTATTATTATATACATCTTTTCACCTTTGATACATCCTATATATAGACAATAATCATAATCAGATCTCTTGAATTCAATGTCTTCCATATAGTCATGAAAGCATTCATACCAATCACGTGGACTCTCTCGTAAGCCATACAATGACTTGCTCAGTAGATAAACTTTACCTTGCTCTATTTCATAACCATCAGGTGGACAAATGTATACTTCTGATTTTATATTCCCATTCAAGATATCTGTTTCCACGTCCATCTGCTCAATTTCCCATCCATTTCTTCTTCGATTTCTTAGAAATGTCTGCGAACAAGAAGGTGGGTGCGAGCAATGCTCTTCAAACTGAATCGCTAAAGTGTGGTTCTTGTAAGCAATCGTTAATGAAAGTTGGTTTTAAATGCAATCTTTGTCCTACAGGGCCGATCCTAGCAGGTGTGCAGCACGTGCCCCGCACGCGGGCGGCCAAACTCAAAGGGCGGCCGCAGGCCGCCATATTTTTATGCCAGTTTGTAAAAATATGAGATTTTTTTTTCATATTTACTATTACTTTCCAACTCTAATTATCCAAATTTTGAATGAGACGAGAAAAAAATCAAATGAAACTGAATTTTTCAATCTTATCAAATTAAATATTCCTTGTTCCCCTTTACCGACAAAAAGAAACCAATGAATGCTTGCTACAGAAGAACGTGATACAAAGATCGAAAAAACTACCATCTGAGAGCAATTGACCATATTCACCGTCGCCATACTGTTGTGCGACAATACCAACTACCCAGGGTTCTAACATCGAATAACGAAAGTCACTAATTTCTTAGGACCGCGAAAGTTTAAATGGAAATATTTTGATGTCAGTTTTTTATTTTTAGATCTATTTCTTGCCGAATAAGATGTCTTATTGCCGATTGATTACTGACCCAACAACCATGACCTTCCCTATACTGATATCTACCCATATTTCCTGGATTTTATCACAAAATACTTAACCAAAGTTTAGCACCAATTTTATATAAACTCTCATACCACATACGATACTAAAAATCTGATAGTATTTTTGATAAACTCAATATTTCTCCGTTGGAAACACTGGGTAGTTGGTATTGTCGCACAACAATATGGCGACGGTGAATATGGTCAATTATCGGTATCGATAGGGTCTCGAAATATGAATGTCTAGGATTGGTAAAAATTACCAGATCTTGGATAGAATCTTTCGTGTTTTCGTAAAAACATGTAAATTAATAAAAATCCTCCTGTTACATACTAACGAAAAATTTGAGTGTGGAAAGTGTTTTTTAATGTGAAAAAGTTTATATAGCCCAAAGTAAGTGTCAATGAAGTTTTTAGATTAACTCAAAATACAATATTATTATACTGTTTTTCAAATTTGAGACGGTCGTGGGTCTCCGCAGTAGGAATGTTATTGTGTTGTTATTCAGTCAGTTCAATGGAGATGGGATTGTGTGAAATCTTCCACACAGATATCAAACTATTAACAAATAATTATTTTGTTGCTAGTTGCTATATTCTCTTATTTTGATTTTTTCAGGGAATTTCTCCGAAAATTTAATTTATGTATTATCATGAAATATCAGAAACTAGCTGGCCCGGCGAACTTTGTTTCGCCCTAATGATACTTACGGTGGATTTCACAAATCCACTCTGATTTGTGAACTGCCAAATGTTTCCAAGGATATGAGCCATCACACAGAACAGATACACAAAAATAATATGATCCACAGCTCTAAATTGCCCAAGAATATCATACGAAGAACAAAAACGGTTTTATAGGCAAGAGGATTTAATAACAACTACAATTTACGCTACAAGTTTCGAGATTTTACATTATCTCTTCTTCAGGCTAAGAAAAAACAGAGAAAACAAAATTAATATGGGAAAAGAAACGCCACAAGGAACTTTGCTCACCAGAATAAATTGAAAAATTGATCGAAAAATTTCTCCTTCAAATTAACATAAAACATATTGCGAACGAAATTCCACCTCAACCAATATAACAATCATCTTAAGGAATCTGCTATATTATCGATTTAAAACATCTATTAATGATACAAAAATTATCAAAAAACAGCCAAATCACCTAACAGCTAAAATCGAACTGACATTTACAAAAATCGAAAATTTTCTAATATTTTTAGTTATAGGTTATATTATCAGTTTTAACAACAATACAAAATGAATCAACAGGTGTAACAATCAAAGAACTGACGTAACCAAAATACTCAAAAAAGCCATAATAGGCAGAATTTCAACACAAATTTAAAAATCAACACAAAGCAACAACATAAATCACACAATGACCATACTCTGCATATAACACCTTCACAGCCTTATTTTTTTAATCAAATTACAATAAGTTCTACTCAAACCATCAGTGTCCGATTTAAAATTTACCGAGTCTAATGTTTTAATGAAAATCATCTCTGAAAATAGTCTCTTTTGGTAGTTATTCTCAATATGGAGAACTTTTACGTTATCCAAATCCAAATCAAAAAAATGTCCAGTTTCTAAATGGTGTTCTACCATTGTTATTAGACAATCTTCTCACTGACGACCTATGGTTTGAGATTCTGTTACATAAATGTTGTCTGGTAGTACCGACATAACAACGTTGACAATGTGTACAATCAATCCTATAAATTAAGTTGGACAAATACTTTTTCTGGGTTTTGTCTTTCAGTTTACTGAATATCAAATTGGATAACTGTCTCCTAGAATATGTGACAAACCTAATGTTATCCGATTTTAAAATTTCCATCAATCTACTAGTTAGGCCCGGTATCAGAGGCAACTTAACAAATTTGCAATTGTTTGCTGGGACCGAGTCTATTGCCAAGTTGGAAGCTCTAGGCAAGTAATTCATTGCTTTATTAATAAAACTTCTGGGGTAACCGTTATTTGACAACTCCTCTCTCAACTTCTTTATATTATCCTCAACGAAGACTGGGCTGCTCAATCTCATAATTCTTTCACGAGCATGTCTCACAATATTAACTTTCTGGTGTGAAGGATGAAGAGAGCGAAAGTTTACAGTTCTATCAGTGCTTGTAGGCTTGCGAAAAATATTCGTGAGCAAGGAGCCATCTAACGGATTCCTAATTATCAGGACATCCAAGAACGGTAAGGAATGGTCTGGGTGTTCCACCTCATATGTGAACTTCAAATTGGGATGAATTGAATTGAATACATCAAGCACATCGTTCACTGAATTCTCAGGGATCATCGTGAAAATATTGATATTCAGTAAACTGAAAGACAAAACCCAGAAAAAGTATTTGTCCAACTTAATTTATAGGATTGATTGTACACATTGTCAACGTTGTTATGTCGGTACTACCAGACAACATTTATGTAACAGAATCTCAAACCATAGGTCGTCAGTGAGAAGATTGTCTAATAACAAGACAGCCTTGGTAGAACACCATTTAGAAACTGGACATTTTTTTGATTTGGATTTGGATAACGTAAAAGTTCTCCATATTGAGAATAACTACCAAAAGAGACTATTTTCAGAGATGATTTTCATTAAAACATTAGACTCGGTAAATTTTAAATCGGACACTGATGGTTTGAGTAGAACTTATTGTAATTTGATTAAAAAAATAAGGCTGTGAAGGTGTTATATGCAGAGTATGGTCATTGTGTGATTTATGTTGTTGCTTTGTGTTGATTTTTAAATTTGTGTTGAAATTCCGCCTATTATGGCTTTTTTGAGTATTTTGGTTACGTCAGTTCTTTGATTGTTACACCTGTTGATTCATTTTGTATTGTTGTTAAAACTGATAATATAACCTATAACTAAAAATATTAGAAAATTTTCGATTTTTGTAAATGTCAGTTCGATTTTAGCTGTTAGGTGATTTGGCTGTTTTTTGATAATTTTTGTATCATTAATAGATGTTTTAAATCGATAATATAGCAGATTCCTTAAGATGATTGTTATATTGGTTGAGGTGGAATTTCGTTCGCAATATGTTTTATGTTAATTTGAAGGAGAAATTTTTCGATCAATTTTTCAATTTATTCTGGTGAGCAAAGTTCCTTGTGGCGTTTCTTTTTCCATATTAATTTTGTTTTCTCTGTTTTTTCTTAGCCTGAAGAAGAGATAATGTAAAATCTCGAAACTTGTAGCGTAAATTGTAGTTGTTATTAAATCCTCTTGCCTATAAAACCGTTTTTGTTCTTCGTATAAAAATAATATGTCATAATATGTCAATCACTAATAATGGCAATTTTGGATTCAGTTATTTCCGCAAATATATTTATTACCCAAACAGAAATTCAAAAACGTTTCAAAAATTATGAGGAAAGATGAGAACGGACAATTCACGATTGAAACTGATCGCCAAAATCCGATTTACTTGAAATTTCGATAAAAATTCACTGTGATATTCAACCGCTTTATGATCTATTGATAGCCTTTCATGGTACTATAAGCCCTATGTAAATTACACGGTTATTGATGTCATATGTTCTTTTTTCGACCATTTCAAACCACGACGACCGAAATGCTCGAAAAAAGAACAGATGACATCAATCGATGGCCGCGAAAGCCTCAACAAATTCATCGTCATTTAATTGTGATAATGTCAAATATAGTACCTTCACGATAACGTTATTTGGAATAAATAAAACTATAAAAATAACTAATAATCATCAGTCATAATGTGTGAATAGCGCCATCTGAAGTGGTAAGAACGAAACTTTTCTCATATCTCAACGAAATCTAATCATTTTAGACATCTGTACTTCTACGCTAAGACATTTTGGTTTTGCCCAACAGAGCAAAAATGAAGGCAACTCAAATTACACACTATTACAGTGACTATAGAGGGAATACAGTCACTGTACACACTATTTGTTCATATCGCCATCTAACGCGGAGAATATCAAATGAAGTACCAACGAATAAGCGGTAGCGTAACTGTAACTGTAGCGACATCTAGTGGCCTTACTCAAAAGGAGGGAAAGCATTTCCTGTATAAGTAAAATTTCCATCGATTTTTTCAAAGTTTCATTGTGTTTTATAATAACCAGACCGTAGACGAATCCATATATGAAGTTTCATAACAAACAGTCCATCCGATCTCGAGTTATAATTATAAATGGTGTAACCAACATCTTTCTTGTATATATATAGATGATTATCGTTAAAAATGATTTATTTTCTATTTTTTCCAATTTCACATTAGCCATAAGAATTTTATTAACATTGATGCCTGTCTCTGTGGCTTCAGGAGTTTCAGTAAATTGAAAATAATATTATAGATTACTTGAGAAGCAATATGTCACAGGAGAGACTCTCGAATTTGGCCATTATCTATCTCTATTGAATCTGAAATATCGGAAAGAATTGATATAAGTGACATTATTGATTTATTTGCTTTTCAAAAAGCTAGGAAAGTTATTCTATATGCAGGCACGTAACCAGGGAGCCCGAAATTTTTTTATCGGTTTGACAACACTCGTCGACTACGCTATAGGGTTATGACGCAAAACAAAAAGGAGCCCTATATTTGGGGGGGGGGGCATTGAATTTTTTTTTATATACTTATAGGTATGTCAAAAAAAGATATTTTTTTGTCTTTGGGGCGGCACATAAGGATTCTGCACTTGGGCGGCAAACACCCTAGGATCGGCCCTGTTGTCCTAATGTCTATCATACAAGATGTGGTTCAAAGTTGAAAATATGTTGTGGAGAGAATTTAATGGCCCCATTCACGATCCAAAACAATGCCGCGGGTGTAACTGGTGAATCGGGGACAGAAAATATTTTAATCAGGTGAGTCTACCCACCAGGATCTCTTCCTGAAAATCATAGAAGAATTGGAGTCCAAAAACTCGATTCTGATTGAAAATTCGTCATTATTGAAAGATAAAGTTATTTCTTCAGAAAATGAGTTATCTGAATTGAAAAAAAAAGTACAATTACTAGAGGATACAATAAATACAATAAATAATGCTGATGAGACGGAACACATGCAGAGTAGGATTAACACTGCTACTCCCACGTATGAGAATGTCAGTGAACCTAAAAATGTGGTGCCAACTGAACGCAAGCAGAAAATCTCCAGTAAACCGAAAGTCACAAAACCGACTATCACTTTATCTGACGTAAATAATGCTCTGAATACAATAAAAAATCCAAATGGTAACAAGGAGGACATTCCCAAACGTCATCAGGAAGTGAATGAGCCCTTATCGGGTCCAAATTGGCAGACTGTGACACATAAAAGGAACAAAAGAGTTTCTCGACGAGCTTTAGTGGTAGGGAACTTTTCGGGAACATCCACTATCGAAGGGATTGAAAAATATAAACCCCTTCACGTAACGAACCTGAAGCCGGAGACTAAACCAGAGGAACTGTTGGCCTTTCTGAAACCAAACTTCACTGATGTGAAATGTGAAGCTCTAAAATCTAGATATCCAGAGAGTTACGCATCATTCAAGGTGTTGATACCTAAAAGCCAATTGACCATATTCACCGTCGCCATATTGTTGTGCGACAATACCAACTACGCAGTCGAGCACATGCGTGCGCAGTGCTTCAAAATTAACATGCGTTTGAAGCACTGCGCACGCATGTGCTCGACTGCGTAGTTGGTATTGTCGCACAACAATATGGCGACGGTGAATATGGTCAATTGGATAAAGCTTTAGATGCATCTTGCTGGCCAAAAAATGTGAGCGTTCATCACTTTTCTCAACGTCGAGGTCCACATCCGACACAATTATAAAACCAATCCAATCTAATAAAGTTTGCCAAAGATTACAGTTGAAAATTGTGCAAGTAAACGTTCGGTGTATTATAAACAAATTGAACAATCTCGAAGTGTTTTTGTCGGAGGAAGCTGCGGATATCATAAGCGTAGCTGAGCACTGGTGCAGCGACGACAACATTGGGCTGATGGTGGTTCCAGGATATCGGCAGGCTGATTTCTTCTGTCGTCCCAACAGGAGGCACGGTGGTACAGTGTTGTGATATTTTAAATCAATTAAAATACTTTGTGGTTTTTAATATATATCTTTATTGTCAGCTCTCAACTCGTACACTGTCGGATTCATTAGTTCGTGCGTGCATGTGTGGATTGCAGACATGCGCACAAGAACCATTGACATAGAACATTCATCACATCTTTCCCTATTACAAAAATAAAATAAAGTTCTAAACAATCTAAACCTCTTTCTTCCAACTATCATTTCTGTTGTGGTAGCATATCATTCTACCACAACAAGTCATCAACTGCTATGCCTTATATTTGTCTGGTAGCCTTATCTTTCTACCAGAACGAGTCTCATAAATAGTTCTATCAGTATGTGACATTTCTTTAACATTTTCATGATCATATACACTAGAAGAATTCTCGGAATCATTCAATGAATTCTGAGACCTCTGATCGAAGTTAATATTTTCATCAACTGAAAAATCAGATTCAGAAGATTCTTCTTGCTTAACAATTTCAGGATCAAGTTCATCATCAGATACATCTAGAAAATTACAATGTTCAATCGGTTTCAAAAATATTCTGTTTCGTCTAAGTACATTATCATGATCTTTTTTTTTACTAAATAAGATTGTTCATTAAATTTCTTCAATATGATTCCTGGTGTCCATATTTTACCATCTTGAATAAAGATTCTGTCATTGATTGAAAGTGGTTTCAAATTATTAGTTTTTTGATCATAAATTTTTTTTTGAGTTTTTTGTCTTTCAATCAAATGTTTCCTTTGCAATTCATAATTTATATATTTTGATTTCAAATCAGAAGTCTTAGTTGGTAATATGGATCTTAATTTCCTTCCAAAAAATAATTCAGCAGGTGATAAAACATTTTGATCTATAGGACAATTTCTTAGTTCAAGTAAAGCAAAATTAACATTATCATTGTTATACAAACATTTCTTTATGGTATTTTCAACTGTCTGAATCATACGTTCTACCATCCCATTAGATTGAGGATAAGTGGGACTAGATGTTTTATGTAAAAATCCGTAAGATCTAGCGAAATTCTGAAATAGCTCACTTGTGTACTGAACTCCATTATCACTGAAAACAATCTTTGGAATACCATATTTAGAAAATACATTTTTCATAATTTTTACTACATTATCAGATTTAGAAGAAGACAATTCAAAAAGTTCAAAAAATTTGGAAAAATAATCAATGATAATTAAAAAATTTTTACCCTCAAATTGATACAAATCAGTACCAATTTTTTCCCAAGGATATTCTGGAACCTGGTGTGGAGAGAGCGGGTGTTTAGGATTACTTCTCGAGTATCTTATGCATGCTTCACATGATGATACCAAATTCTCGATGTCCTTATTAATATTTGCCCAAAAAACAGTACCTCTTGCTCTTAATTTAGTCTTTGTTATGCCTAAATGACTAGCATGTAGCTTCTGTAGTACTAGGTATCTTAAAGCTTTTGGTACGATTACCGCATTTCCTTTGAATACCAAATTATCACTTATAATACCACAAGAGCTTCAAAATTATCGGGTATTTCCCGATAGGTTCGTTGCAAACAAATGAAGGAGTCAAGTTTTTCAGGTTAAAAAATCACGAGCGCGAAGCGCGAGTGATTTTTCCTGAAAAACTTGACGACTTTATTTGTTTGCAGGGAACCTTGAGGGAAATGCTAGATAATTTTGAAGCTCGTGTGGTATTCGGGGGATTATTTTTCCGTCCCAAATGTCGGCCAATAGAATTGCACCATGAGACGAAATGTACAGTTAACAAATAAGAATTTCATAATGAATAAAACAACATTTAATTAAGATAAAGACTAGTGCAATTAAAAATACAATTGTTGTAAACATTGGTGCATGTTTTCTTCAAGTCAGAGTTATCGGTAATGGTCCCAGAAGAGGTAGATGGCATGAGGTTTATGCTGTTGATGGCATTTTCTGCAGTAGGCTCACTCTTTCGCAGTTTCTTGACAATTAATTCGTGGTGTTCCTGGTCGAGTTGGAGATACGGCTTGATGGAGTTACTGTTGGCATGTCCAGTTATTTTGATTATCTGCTGCTCTCCCAGGCCCGATTTCGCTAGATTGGAGACGGCTGTTGCACGACTGGAGTGGTTGGTGATTTTTTTGTTACCAAGGTCAAGCCCAGCTTTTTGTGCTGACTCCTTAACCCACTTTGAAATCGTGTTTTGGCCTACTGGGGAATCCTTGTACCACCTAGCGCCTGGAACTTTATTCCAGAATGGATTTTGGGTCAGGAATAGTCTGTCGCTCTTGATATTGGCATCTCTCTTCTCTCTCAATTTCTGGAACAGTCTCACTGGGCACTTGTCAGGGATTTCCCGATTCTCCACCAGCCACTTGCTGTCTGATAATTTTTTATCACCACCTTGTGTGGTCTTGCTGAAAATTGGATTGTATTCAATTCTCCCAGTTGTTTCCCCGTCATTTCGCTGTTCTGCCTTGAAGTGATGTATTGACGCCATGCTGCCCTCACCACCTCTCCAAGCCAATTCCACTGATATTATCATGAATAATTTTTTCTGGAGGCCATCAGGAGTTTCCCCGTCCCAAACAGTGGTCATTGCATCCCAATCTTTTTCCTCCAACGCTGCTGCACTTGCCCTCCGTTTTTCCGGAATAGATTGTAAAGCCTTACGCTTGGCATCACGAGCTCCTCGAGCGGTCTTGAATGCAGCATCCGAAAATGGGTTGATTTTGATGTCGAAATCGTTCAAATACTTTTCTTGAAGTAATTTTGCAGTCTGATTCCACATTGTTTTTATTGTACCTTCCTTATAGTCTTCTCCATCCATTTTCTTCATTTTGTAAGCGTAATCTTTCATAATGTTTGCCAATTGCGCTTCACTCGTTTCAGCACTCAATGTGTATTCCCTCTCAGTACAAAAAGTAGTAAATTG
Source organism: Adalia decempunctata (assembly GCA_951802165.1). Lineage (NCBI taxonomy): Eukaryota > Metazoa > Arthropoda > Insecta > Coleoptera > Coccinellidae > Adalia > Adalia decempunctata. The sequence goes on along the minus strand of OX637703.1, from coordinate 28,457,170 downwards.
GTTCCAAACTGTTTTTTTTGACTTCTCCGTATTAATGGGAACATTTCCTTTGGCTTTTTTATCGATGGTGGACAGAGAACAAACTCCAAATCGACTCATTTTCATGCAAAATCTCCAATTTTCACAATTGAATTCAACCTGTCAGTTTGACGTGTGATTAATTTGACTGGATCATGTTTTGTTTTTCATATATAGCAACTACCAGAGAAAATTTTCAAAAAATTATCAGTATAATACCATGTAGGTTGTACCATGTGACGTCGAATGGTGCAATTCTATTGGTCGATATTTGGGTCGCAAAAATAATCAATTAATACCAATTCATTTTGATAAATCCAATAAGGCTTTGCCATGTTACTACAATTATTTTTCTTTGATGGCCAACCATACTTGACAAAATTAATTAGTGTTTTCATCTGTTCATCTTTTAATGTCCCTACTTTAAAAATACTGTTCATTTCATTTGATAAAGGCAAATGTTTATGAAGAAAATCTACTTGAAATTCATATTCTTAATTCACTTCACTTTCACATGATTTTGGAATTTTTATTCTTGATAAAGCATCTGCCAAATACATTTCTCGACCTGGCTTAAAATTTATTTTTAGATCATATAATTGAAGATCAAGTAACATTCTTTGCATACGCATAGGACATTCATTCAAAGGTTTTCTAAAAATCCCCAATAAAGGTTTATGATCTGTTTCTACAGAAATTTCTCTCCCATAAATATATTGATGAAAAGTTTTACAGCCGTGAACTGTTGCTAACAGTTCTTTTTCAATTTGTGCATATCGTTGCTGTGATTGATTTAATGATTTTGACGCATAAGCGATTGGTTTCCCATTTTGAATGATAGCTGCACCGCAACCATATCTAGAAGCATCCACAGTCAGCATTAATTCTTCTGTTGGATTGTAAAAATTTAAAACAGGTGGAACACTCAAAATTTCTTTCAATTTATCAAAAGCTTCTTTTTGTTTACAGTCCCATTTGAAAATAACACCTTTTTTTAACAAAAGTCTAAGTGGAGCAGTAATTTCAGCAATATTTGGTATGTATTTATGTAAAAAATTAACAATTCCCAAAAAACTTTGCAATTCTTTACTATTTTGTGGAACTGGATATTCTTTTATACAATTTATTTTTGTAGGATCTGGTTCAATCCCATTTGCGCCTATCACGTGACCCATGTAATTTATTTTGTTGAGACCAAATTTACATTTACTTTTATTGAATTTCAAATTTACTTCTCTTGCTTTTTTGAGCACCATTTCTAATCTACTATCATGTTCTTTCTTGTCTTTACCAAAAATTAACAAATCATCTACATATATTTGAACTCCATCTACCCCTTCAAAAATTTCATTCATTTTTCTTTGATATATTTCTGTCGCACTTTTAATACCAAAAGGTAATCTTAAATATCTATACCTCCCATATGGAGTGTTGAATGTACATAACTTTGAACTGAAATCATCCAACTCGATACTCCAAAAACCATTCGCTACGTCTAAAACCGAGAAATATTTAGAGTCTTTAAGTTTGGTTATAATGTCATCAAACGTCGGAATATGATAATGTTCTCTAAGAATGGCTTTATTCAGCTCTGAGGGATCCATGCAAATTCGAAAATCATCACCCCCTTTTTTAGCAACAATTACTAATGAGTTGACCCAATCTGTTGGCCCCGTTTCTCTCTTTATAATATTCTCACTCTCTAAATAATAATAATAATAATAAACGTCTTTATTTGATAGATAGTAAGTACATATCTACTCAGGGGCGAAGTCTAGCAGAGCTATTCAACTTAATCCCCCGAGCAGAAGCAGAAAAATAAAATAACATATTCACTATGAAAACAAAATATTCAATATTCCAAATCTGAAAAAAAAAAGAAACAAAAAATCTTTGATTGAAAAACGAGAACAAATAGGAATTATATATAAAAAAAATAAAAATAATTGAACATAAGAACTGAAATGAACTAAGGGAGACGGCCTCTCGGAACACTGAACTTACATCTCAATCACGACGATATACGGGCATGGCTTATTGAGACGATATAAACAGACTCTTGATGGCAAGTTTAAATTTAGCGGAGGAAAGGGATTTAAGGGAAGGAGGTTATTTATTATATTCCATAACCGCGTTGTAATGGAAAGATTTTTGGAAACCAGATGTAAAGTGTCGGGGGATGTGCAAAGTTGTTGTATGTCTGATAGAGCGATTAGATAAGTCACCTCTGAAATTCAGGAGAAGGCGGAGGTAACTTGGCAATCCAGTACCAAGCACCTTATGTATCAAGTTCAGTAAGTGAACCTTTACCCTGTTCTCCATTCTTAGCCAACCAAGCTCGTTTATTCTTCGAGATATGTTGAGAGAGTACTTCGGTAGGTCAAAAATGAATCTGCAACAATAGTTTTGCACCCTTTGAATCCGTCCTCTGTCCCAGGCGTCAAGACAGAAACCATACACATAGTCACCATAGTTAAAGTGGGACAATACAAGTGACTCAACCAATCTTACTCGAAGACTTCGACCAAGAAATTCGCGATTCAGATAGAGAAGTCTCAAAGCAGCAAATGACCTCTTCAGCAGGGAGTTGACGTGATCCGTGAACTTGAGCTTGTTATCAACAAATAGACCTAAATTTTTTGATCCCTCCACAAAGGAATAGGAGTTCCATTTATTGATACTGTGAAATTTGTTTTGAGGAAGTTGATGCGATCCTTTGGACCAAATAAGAGGAGTTTAGATTTATCCGAATTTAATCTCATGTTATGAGCAGTGCACCATGAATATATTCGCCCAAGATCACTCGTGATCCTATCAGATGCATCCAAATAATTATCAGGTGGAAAAGTATTATAATATCGATTACGAAACTCAAATTGATGTTTTAGGTATCGGGTGCAGTAATCACATATAATTCAGATCAATCTCTTTATTGTATCGATCCTAGCTTTCGGTCATCATTGTGACCATCTTCAGGGAGCTGAAACATCAAATATAAAACACTACAACAACACATTTCAAGACACTTACAACAATTCGAGATGTTAAAAAGTATTTAACATTCAGTATTCCTGGGAATGGATCGGCAATATCAAACATATATATTAGATTCCAAAGCACGCTAGCAGAATTGAGAGAAAGGACGCTTGTCAGAATTAAAATTGACATAATGTTTTCGGATAACCTCAACCTTACGTGGGATCGTCATCGAAAGATGACATTTCATTCTTTTTCTTTATGGTGTGAATTAGATATGTGTAGATTGGGTTTAGTCTATATGAATCCGTCATAATATTGAGGTTACCTTCACAACAATGGATTTCGACTGTCTCGAGAAATGATCTTTTATATCTGTTCTTTTCTTTATTGGCTACAAGGGGTTCTTCAAAATTCATTACATGTCCCGTGTCGTGTACATGTTTAGACAGGCCACATGTCTGTTTTCCGTGTCTACAGTCTTTCTGGTGTTCGCCAATGCGCGTCTCCAAACTTCTGCCTGTCTGGCCTACATAAAAACGATCACAGTCACTACACTTTATCTTGTATACTATATTAGTCCTCTTCTTAGTCTCCACATCATCTTTCGTCCTCGTAAACACTGTGTTACCAACAGTGAACGGCGTCTTCTTAGCTATCTTTAGTTCGAAGTTGCTCTGGTATCTCTTGAATAGATTGCAGATCTTTTGTGTCAGGCAGCTGTACAATGGTAAAGAGCAATACAATACACTATTAGGGTCGTCTCTTCCATGGCTAGTGGCTGTCCTAACCATGGGTTCATCTCGGTGGGGTGTACTATAAAGAAGCCGGTTTATGAGCCTCTTCGGGTATGAATTGGAGATCAGTAGACCCCTTAACAGGTCTAAATTCGGAGCGATCAGATGAGGGCTGACCAACCTTTCTATTCGGTTTTTTAACCCTAGTACTAGGTTTACCTTATGTTTCAATTCATGTGCTGACATGTAGTTCAAGTATCGGCCAGATGAAATGCTCTTTCTGTACCAGTCAACCTCAATATTACTGTCCTGTCTTATCAGTAGCAGGTCCAAGTAGGGAAGCTTAGATTCTTGTTCGGTCTCGCATGTAAAATTTATATTTTCATTAATTTCATTTAGGGTATGGGAAATTAATTCTAATTTGTCTGCAGGTAAGATGAAGAAAAGGTCATCCACAAACTTCTTAATGACAGGGATTGTTATGTCAGGCAGTCTCAACACTAGTTCATCCAGCAGGTCGTCGATCACCATCTGTGCCAAAATTGGTGGAATATCTGCACCCATTGGTGTTCCTTTTATTTGCTTGTAGTAATCGCCTTGGAATCGACAGTATGTTGTGTCAAAAATCATCTTTATGCATTCTATGAGCACTTCTTGTGAAAAAGGGCAATTGATTTCTATTTGGTTCCATCTAATGCCAACAGACTGAACGACCATCTCGAATGTAACATTCGTAAACAATGACTTTATGTCAAAACTCACCATGATGTGGTTATCTGGGACAACAACATCTCTAATAAAACTAGCAAAGCCAAATGAATCACCCACGTAGTAAGGGTTATTTCTGTTGTATGATTGGTTCAATATGTTTTTTATGAACTTTGATAGTCCTGAATTTGGTGAATCTATGCAGGAGATTATGGGTCTGACGGCTAGTGTGGGTTTGTGTATTTTTGGTAGCGCATAAAACCGCGGAGATACAGAGTTGTATGTCCTCATGGTTTTTGCTGTTTGCTCATCAATGTTGCCGTTTGTTCTTAGCTTAGAGATAAACCTGTTAAGCCTACCTTGATAAAGGTTCGTGGGGTCAGTGTGCAGTTTCAGGTAGTGTTGCTCGTCGTTTAATAGTTCAAGGGATTTCTCTGTATAGTTTTCCTTGTACATCATCACGCTTACACTGGCTTTGTCCGATCTAGTGACTACAATGTTAGGGTTGGACTTCAAAAACCATTTTGTCTGCTTAACGTCAGCAAGTAAGCAGCTGTTTGAGGGAGTATGTTTACTCTGTATGTAGTTGGTAATAATATTAGTCGTTTGAGCTGTCATCAGATCCCACATATCAGTGTCGAATCTGTGAATAATGTAGTCAACATCAGCCAGTAAGGACTTAAAGTCAACCCTCACAGGGTCATCGAAAGAGAACCCAGGCCCCAGTGACAGTACTCTCAAAACATTTGGGGGTACAGTAATGTTGGTCAGGTTCTTGAACCAACCATCTTCGATATGTATTTCGAACTTTTTTCTGTGGGAGCTCATCATACGGTTGAACTTGTTCAGCTGTCTGTCTCTGATGTTCCTGAAACGCTTCTTGTAACTCTGATTCAGCCTGTGTTTGAAGCTGCTGAGAATCTCCAGTGGGATCATTGTAACGATCCTGGACTCAGTCGCCTCCATCTGTCGCTCCAAGAATGCAATATTATCGTTGCTAATCCCGATCTCTATATTCAAAAGTCTAAAGTCTAGCCTTCTCTCCAACTGTGTCATCTCATGGTAATGTTTTCCAGTACTGAAAGAGTTCTGTGGTTTCAATATCGGTCTTCTCCTTCCCAGGTGTGGTGGCAAAATCTGGTGGGTTCTGCACTTGAGTAAGAAAACCCTCTGATTTCGTGAAGCAGCAAGCTTAAATTGAATGCTGGACAGGGACTTGAGGCCAGCCACTGTGTTCCTGCCATACTGTTGTCTCATGTCGTCGAAGAAACCCATCTAAGTAGATCAAGTATTATAATATCGATTACGAAACTCAAATTGATGTTTTAGGTATCGGGTGCAGTAATCACATATAATTCAGATCAATCTCTTTATTGTATCGATCCTAGCTTTCGGTCATCATTGTGACCATCTTCAGGGAGCTGAAACATCAAATATAAAACACTACAACAACACATTTCAAGACACTTACAACAATTCGAGAAGTTAAAAAGTATTTAACATTCAGTATTCCTGGGAATGGATCGGCAATATCAAACATATATATTAGATTCCAAAGCACGCTAGCAGAATTGAGAGAAAGGAGAATGCATAAAGATGATTTTTGACACAACATACTGTCGATTCCAAGGCGATTACTACAAGCAAATAAAAGGAACACCAATGGGTGCAGATATTCCACCAATTTTGGCACAGATGGTGATCGACGACCTGCTGGATGAACTAGTGTTGAGACTGCCTGACATAACAATCCCTGTCATTAAGAAGTTTGTGGATGACCTTTTCTTCATCTTACCTGCAGACAAATTAGAATTAATTTCCCATACCCTAAATGAAATTAATGAAAATATAAATTTTACATGCGAGACCGAACAAGAATCTAAGCTTCCCTACTTGGACCTGCTACTGATAAGACAGGACAGTAATATTGAGGTTGACTGGTACAGAAAGAGCATTTCATCTGGCCGATACTTGAACTACATGTCAGCACATGAATTGAAACATAAGGTAAACCTAGTACTAGGGTTAAAAAACCGAATAGAAAGGTTGGTCAGCCCTCATCTGATCGCTCCGAATTTAGACCTGTTAAGGGGTCTACTGATCTCCAATTCATACCCGAAGAGGCTCATAAACCGGCTTCTTTATAGTACACCCCACCGAGATGAACCCATGGTTAGGACAGCCACTAGCCATGGAAGAGACGACCCTAATAGTGTATTGTATTGCTCTTTACCATTGTACAGCTGCCTGACACAAAAGATCTGCAATCTATTCAAGAGATACCAGAGCAACTTCGAACTAAAGATAGCTAAGAAGACGCCGTTCACTGTTGGTAACACAGTGTTTACGAGGACGAAAGATGATGTGGAGACTAAGAAGAGGACTAATATAGTATACAAGATAAAGTGTAGTGACTGTGATCGTTTTTATGTAGGCCAGACAGGCAGAAGTTTGGAGACGCGCATTGGCGAACACCAGAAAGACTGTAGACACGGAAAACAGACATGTGGCCTGTCTAAACATGTACACGACACGGGACATGTAATGAATTTTGAAGAACCCCTTGTAGCCAATAAAGAAAAGAACAGATATAAAAGATCATTTCTCGAGACAGTCGAAATCCATTGTTGTGAAGGTAACCTCAATATTATGACGGATTCATATAGACTAAACCCAATCTACACATATCTAATTCACACCATAAAGAAAAAGAATGAAATGTCATCTTTCGATGACGATCCCACGTAAGGTTGAGGTTATCCGAAAACATTATGTCAATTTTAATTCTGACAAGCGTCCTTTCTCTCAATTCTGCTAGCGTGCTTTGGAATCTAATATATATGTTTGATATTGCCGATCCATTCCCAGGAATACTGAATGTTAAATACTTTTTAACATCTCGAATTGTTGTAAGTGTCTTGAAATGTGTTGTTGTAGTGTTTTATATTTGATGTTTCAGCTCCCTGAAGATGGTCACAATGATGACCGAAAGCTAGGATCGATACAATAAAGAGATTGATCTGAATTATATGTGATTACTGCACCCGATACCTAAAACATCAATCAGGTGGAAAACCCTGGTATAACTGTGTGTCATCCGCATAGCAGTGCATCTTGCAGAATGAGCAATTCATGAACACGTCGGATGTATATATTATGAATAAGAGAGGTCCAAGGATGGACCCTTGAGGTACACCAGCAGAAAGATCATGTGGTTCAGAGAGCCTGTCATCCAACCGCACTCGTTGAGAACGATTGGACCTAAGTTTCAAACAACCTAAGAGCACCCTGATCGAAGCCGTAGTATTCCAATTTAGACAGAAGTAGCTCATGATCTAACGTATCAAAGGCTTTGCTGAAGTCTAAAAGCATCAAAGCAACCAAGTTACCCTTATCTTTGAGAGCAAAAATATCTGAAATCACATCAGACAAAGCAGATACTGAGCTGTGACCTCCACGAAAGCCAGACTGCCTCATCGGAAGAATGCCCTGAGATTCCACAAACTCCGACACCTGCTGGAGAATAACCTTCTCAAATATTTTCGAAATGGTGGACAGAATACTGATAGGTCGCAGATCACTATAGGACTCAGGTGACGCAATCTTCGGCAAAGGGGCAGTTTTCCATAAACTAGGAAAAAAGGATTGCTCGAAACAAGAATTTATCATGTGGAGAATATATTTATCGATAAAAGGCGAACAGTATTTCAACATTTTTGCATTGATTCCATCCGAACCTGTTGCATTACTGCGGAGAGAATTGATCAATCTGGAAATATTCTCAGTATCTGTTAATTTGAATTCGAACGATATATTTAGCTTGAAGCGTCTTCGTTTGTAATAATTTACCAAATTACCATCATTAATTTTCGCGTTACCAATACTTGAAAAATAATCACAAATTTTATCAACATCAGACAGTTTAGGAGGAATATTATAATTGCGTGATCGCTTAGCATTGAGAGATTCTAAACATTTCCACAGTTTACTTGAATTCTGATTTTGATCCGCGATTGTCTGAATATAACATTTCTTCTCATTCCTTATCGTTTGAAGTGTAGTATTACGCAACCCTTTGTAATAATTCCAATCTGCATCAGCCCGCGATCGTTTAAATTTACGTAGAGCAACATCTCGCTCCTTCATTAGAAGTTTCGTGTTGGAAGTTAACCAAGGAGCAGAAGGCTCTGTGATTTTCAATGTACGGTAAGGTGCATGCTTATCAAAGCAATCATTTATGTAAGATGTGAGAAGTTCAACCTTCTGATCGATATCCTGCTCACGAAGAAACCTATTCCAATTCATGTTCTGCAGGTTATCCGCAAATCGCTCATATACAAAATACCTGAAGTCCCGTACCTGAATAGTTTTATTAATTTTAGTTTTTATTTTGGTTCTGAGTTGACAAAACGTTATGCGGTGATCACTGACAACCACCTCAACTACCCCACTCTCAAGAACATTATCAACATTACTGACAAAAATTGGATCAATCAGAGTAGCACTCCTGCTTGTTACTCTAGTGGGAGATTCAATAATCTGAGTCAGTCCAAAAGAATCCGCACAAGAAGAGACAGGATTATTTAAATTGAGAAAATTCACATTGAAATCACCAAAGCAGAGGACTTCATCAAACAAGGGAAAACATTAATAAGCACATCATTCAGCTCCTCAGTGAAACTGTGTATGCTGCAACTGACAGGACGGTAACCCAATAAACACAGTAACCATTAAGAAAAGTTGTATTTTTTAGGTAACGTCACTATATTTCATCGTTGAAAAAACGGTAAAATGTCGTTATGAAATACGTTTCTTTTTGGTTTCATCGTAACGTTTTCCCTGCACGTTGATTCAACGTTGCAAACCTCCTATTGTCATAAGTAAAATACCGTGATATAACGTTATTATTAAGTTTCAACGTAACGATGTATTTTCGTTTCGGAAATAACGTTGATGGTATACGAATTCTCAACGTTGATGTTTATGCCTAAATACCGCAAATATATAACGTTCATTTCAAGTGTCAAGGTAACGTTGATTTTAGGGAATGAAAATACCTTGATATAACGTTATTTTTAAGTTTCAACGTAACGACGTATTTTCGTTTCGGAAATAACGTTGATGGTATACGAATTCTCAACGTTGATGTTAATACCAAAATACCACAAATATTCGACGTTCATTGCAAGTGTCAAGGTAACGTTGATTTTAGAGAATGAATTAATCTTGAGTAAAAATATTTTTGAATTGTTATTATTTGAATTTCAGCATAATTTGTCCTAAACTAAGGAAACTTATAAACCTTTGTCATCTACATCTTGAAAAATATTCTAAAAACTTTCAAGATATTCAAATGTTTTTTTCATGAATATGAAAATAAAGAACAGGAAATGAATTTTGGTCCAAAATTTAAATGAAGTATTATCACAAGAAATGTTACTCATTGGAGATATAATTTTGGTCAGATATATAGGTGTAGTTATCGTTAGTAGTACAACATTATTTTTGTGGACTCTTGTTATTTATAATGGGTGAAAATTTTGGGAAATATTCAAGTACTTATCTATTCAAGTGGACAACAATTTCAAAATGCTGACAATTAAACACAGATTCATCAATATTTTGTAATAATAAAAAAATAAACAGAATAAGTAAAATATGAAAGAAAAAACAACACTATACATATAAAGAGAACAAACAAAAAAATTTATAGATTTTCAAATGTACCTACATATTAAAAAAAATGTTTAAATTTCATTTTTTTTTCTTTACTTAATGCAGCGTCCTTGAGTCTTCTTTCGCAAATTCCAGCCAATCTTTTGTTGCGTCTGCAATTTTTAGGTCTGTGACTGCCGCAAATTCTTTCTTGACAGCCACTGAAAAAACCCATAATGCTCATTAGATATTTTGAAACTATAGGTCTACAAAATGAAGCCTTACCATAAATGAGTTCCGTCGACTTCTTATCTCTAAAAGGTTTTTTCTCCCTGCCCTTCCAATTGTATTGGCAAGCTAAATCATTACTCAATATGAATCTGAGAATTCTTCTGGTATGGTCCTCGGGACCATTACCTCCCATTGACTTTATATCGGTTAACCTTAAAAAAAACGAGAATAATTATTTTTACAGGGAACTGGGGTAATAATTTTAGCATTGCTATATCAATTTATGCCTTCGTAAAAAAACAAACTAACATCATTTATGTAACAAATTTCACAATTAACTATGTTAGGAATGACAAAGCTTTCATATTATGTAGATATGTCCAAAAATTAACATTTACTCACAAATTATTTCGGTATCCTCTGCTGATGAAACAGGAACTGATTCATCCAAAAAAATCGGTGGTGTCAAATGTTCCATATTCGAGTTCTCCGATTCTTCAGAAGAGCTCTGGAAGCTTTCCAATCTTCTTTCACCAATCAATAATCAATATGAAACTTTAGGGTACTGATAGGTACTTACCAAAATCTTTGTTGTCGCACTTCTAAACAAATCAGATAATTTTCCTAGCAAACTCGATTTACCACGTCGAAAATAGCGAAGGGAACTATCGGGTGACTGCGGCACTAGCTCTTCAATATGTGGAATGCACGAATGCAGGATTCAACTCAACTCGATCACAGCAGGATCGCCGGCGCCGGCCTATATGGCGCCGGCACTATCACGTATCACGTCATCACAACCCCTGCCGACTCTAGTGCACCGTTGCCTAGGTTGATTAATTATTATCTTTCAAGAAACTTCATACTCGTAATTCTCTATTAATTGATTTTAGCAAAGACGATGTATGTTACGAATATAAGGTTATTACTAATAATGGGTTTCATATTTTGAACGAATAAAAAATTCAAAGTAAAGAATGCAGGAAATAAGTTCGGACATTTCGGTAGGTATGAAATCACTATATCACTTCACATAAAATGATAATATTTCTCCATCCTTTCGAAATGAAAGATTTTATAAAAGAAACATTAAAAGCGTTTCAAAAAGGTATATTTAGGTACCTACCTTCATTATTATATGCTGTTAAATATTCCTTCGAATTAATCAGAAGCTGGTATAATACAATACATGTAATAAATAAAAAATGTAATAAATATACGTTTCATAATGGTGGATGAATCAACCAGTTGAATTGGGTAAGTATATTATATGTATAATCAACGTTCCGTTGAATTTGTGTTTCGGATGTAATAAGTAGAATTGAAGTGGGTTAACGTCTGAGTTGATAAAAAGTAACTCATTTAACGTTTTTTCAATGTTACTGAGCTCACGTTGAAAAAACAATTAAAAAACTGTAATGAATATACGTTTCATAATGGTTGATGAATCAACCAGTTGAATTGGGTACGTATATTATATGTATAATCAACGTTTCGTTGAATTTGTGTTTCGGTCGTAACAAGTAGAATCAAAGTAGGTTGACGTCTGAGTTTATAAAGAGTGACTAATTAAACGTTTCTTCAATGTTAAAGTCTCACGTTGAAAAATCGTTTGGAAAAATACAATAAATATACGTTTTATAACGGTTCATCAACCAGTTGAATTGGGTACGTATATTATATGTATATTCAACGTTTCGTTGAATTTGTGTTTCGGATGTAATTAGTAGAATTAAAGTTGGTTTACGTCAGAGTTGATGAAGAGTGACTCATTTAACGTTTATTCAATGTTACTGAGCTCACGTTGAAAGAACGTTTGAAAAAATGTAATAAATATACGTTTCATAATGGTGGATGAGTGAAACAGTTGAATTGGTTACGTATATTATGTGTATAATCAACGTTTCGTGGAATTTTCGTTTCGGATGTAACGTAGAAAATTCAACGTGTAACGTTAAATCAACTTCAGCCACTAGAAATAAACGTTTATCATACGTTTGTGTGTTTATTGGGAAGTAACTCCAATTCCAATCTTCCGACCACCTATGGAGATACACAACCAAAGACTTTCTATGAAATCATTCGCCATAGAAGCAGTGTCAACCATAGTGACATTTAAAGAGGTACTTACAAAAGCACCAACACCACCCCCCCTACCATGCCCCCTCGCTCTATCAACCCTAAAAAAATTAAAACCCGGCACATCAGGAACAACAAAGTCTTCACGAAGCCACGTCTCTGTAATCCCGAAAAAATTGAAGTTATTACTATACATCAAATCAATAATTGAATTAAAATTACCCATCAATGATCTTACATTCAGGTGACCCAAGGAGAAGGCGCCTCCCGCATTCATCCTACAAACTAAAGTTACAAGTCTAAACCAAACAAAAATAAACAAAGCAAGTGAACCGAGTCAATAAACTCAAATAATCTTCACTCAACCTGGTCAGGCAAATCACAAATAATCAAAACATATCAGGAAATACAACAGCTGGTAATGAAAAGGAACATGTGTGCATGTAAATATGATCTGACATCAGATCTCTATAATGTTATGAAATATAATGATTTATTGAAAATTTTAGTATGATATTAGGTTTTCAAAATCAAGATTGGATCGTACAACAAGTCTCTCATTATTAATGACAACAAATATGACACCTCCAGATGTCCAGCAATTTTTATCGAATTTAGTTTTACAAAGTTTGAAAAGGCCTAATACATTAGGAGTAAGAACCCCAGAAATCAAAATTTTAGATCCTTTGAATTTTTTCTTATTCTTGAAAACTTCGTCGCGTTTCCACTGATGGACAAATTCAACACAAACTGGTGCAGGTTTGGACGTATGAGATTTACTAATTCTATAACATGCATTTATATTATCCGGTGTAATGTTGATGGACAATTGAGATGATAATAACCGAATTACCTCAGGAATCAAACAATCATTGCCTACCTCGAGACCATGGATTAGAAGTTTGTTGCGATTTTGTTTCCTTTGCACACTTTCTAGGAACTTTTGATTATCACAGACTTGAGAAGATAACCTAACTATTTCCTCTCTCAGATCATTCAGTTGTGGACAAACAGTTTTCTCAAATTCACTGAATTTCACCAATAACTTGTTGGAGTTTTCTTCTTGGGAAGTGGAACTGGAACCCGGAGGTGAAACACTGATGCTATTTTTGAAGGTTAACATTTGTTTTGAGAAATTGTCGGCCATTGTTTCGACTTTCTCGTTCAATTTGGCAAGGTTTTTGTCCGCTCTTGTTTTAGGGCCCATAGCTATGCCAATATATAAAAGGGATTCTTATTTAGCACAATATCACTCGAAAATAATATTTAATACTTGAAAACCAGCTGAATTTACAACTAATTGAAGCCCTGACCAGAACGCGTGTTTACAACATGCACGCCATCTATCTATGTTTGTTTTTCAATTTATCCAGTATACCATGAGGAAATTTTCTTGCTGGATGAATTGTGGGTTGTACCGAATTATCAATTTTTATTGAGTATTTACCTGGCATTTTACCTATTCCATTAAATACATCTTGATATTGTTCCATGATATCCTCTTTCTCCACACCAGCTACCATTTTGACAATCTTCATCATCTTTATCGAGTCAAGTCCTAATATAGGTGGTCCTTCACAGTTAGTTACATAAAAATATAATTTATAAAATAAACCTTTATATAAACAATTCAAATTAACTCCTCCAACAAATTTTAAGTTCTCCCCTGAATAGGTGAGCAATTTGCAATTGTAAATTTTGTGTCACGAGTGGGCTCAAGACCTCAAAAAATACCTGGACTCTTGTATGGAAATGTTTGTACTCAATTGGAGCAAAATAGTTATTGAATTAGGAGTAAGCGACCAGTATATAAGTGAATGGCTTGATATTTTTAAAGAACAAATCGAAGAACGCTATATAGATTTAGTTATGGATGTAGTTATGGATGTAGTCGATATGGAAGGAAAACTTCTTGATGAAATCAGTGAATTACTGGCAAAAGCACAGAAATATGCTGATGATTTAGGCCTTGAAGAGTACTTAGATGAAATAAATCCTAATGAAAAATATTTTCAAGTGAAAAAGGACCTGTTGGCCAGGATAGGAAGATTGAAAGTATTGATGGATGAAAGGCAGAGAGAAGTTGAAAAACTCATGGAGAAACCAAAGAAATTGTGCAATATTTTAGAAAAAGCTCCATATGAGTTGTCAACTTATCCATTACCTCGAAAAGAAGAAATGGAAATTGTCCAGCAGTATGTAGAATCTCTTGAACAAGAAAAGTTCAATAGGGAAGAACGCTACCTAAATTTGAAATAAGGAATAAGAAGATTAGAATATTATAAATATTTGATTAACAATATCCAGAAGTTGAAATATCTTGATGCTCTGATGATTCCTGATGTAGAAAACTTCATTAATGGTTCCATTTCTCGAGGGATATTTTTCTGTACAGAGATGTTCCAATTGTTGTTGAGTAATTTTTGCAGCTTTACATATTTCCAATGCTTTATTCAACGTAAGATCTCTTGTTCGAAGTAACCTGTCTTTTACAGATCTGTCTTTTATGCCTTGTATTAATCGGTCTTTGATCATACTATCATTTAAATTACCAAATTCACAGGTGACAGACAATTCTCTGAGAGAGGTTACATATTCATCGATGGTTTCAGTTGTTTTTTTATCTCGTGTATAGAACATATGGCGTTCAAATGTAACGTTTTTTGCAGGAAGAAAATTTTTCGAGAATCTTCGAATAATTATTTTTATCGTTACTATTTTGAAATTGTAGGGTATTGAATATTCTCAAACCTTTGTCTCCTATGCAATTCAGGAACAATGCAGACTTGAAGTCATCGTTCTCATCGCCATTTTTGGACGCCTTCAGATACAAATCAAATTTTTGCTTGAAGAATTTCCATGCTTCTGCTTGATTACCATTCAAGTCCAATTCAGACGGCATTCTCACATTATTGATGCTCATCTTCTCAACTTTTTCCAGTTTTTCCGACTGCGCCATGTGATATTTTAAATCAATTAAAATACTTTGTGGTTTTTAATATATATCTTTATTGTCAGCTCTCAACTCGTACACTGTCGGATTCATTAGTTCGTGCATGCATGTGTGGATTGCAGACATGCGCACAAGAACCATTGACATAGAACATTCATCACAAGTGTTGTATGTGAGGTGCGACCTTCAAGTGAAAAAATTGCAGGTCTCCGGGTATTCGGAAGAGTTACTTTTCGAAGTATGTGGTGCGAAAGTGCTGTGTCGCGGTGTGAAAATAGGGATCATCAGTATTTATAGGCCACCTTCAGGAAATTTTGAAAAATTCCTCGAAAAATTAACTGCCGTTCTGCAGTTTTGTAGTGGGTTAGTTGACAACTTAATTGTATGTGGTGACATTAATGTCGACTTTCTTAAACCTGAATGTACTATGTGGAAGTTGCTTTTCGATGTACTCATCAGCTTCGATTTGCATGTATCATCTCAAGAGGCGACAAGAGTGTTCACCGATATTTCAGGTAGAACGTCGTCCTCAAAAATTGATTACATTTTAAGTAATATTGCACTGGAATATTTTGAATCAAAGGTAATGGAAGCAAACCTCAGTGACCATAAAGTTATTTCAGTTGAGTTCAAAATTCCAGTACAACAAACAAACATCGAATTAACGAATAGAAAACATGTCAGATCTCTGAACATAAATATGTGACCAATTTGTCTGTAGTTTGCTTTGATGAAATTTATAGGAGCATTGACGTTGATTCATGTTTTAAAGCATTCGTGGGTACTATTACCCTTTTGATTCACGAGAATTTTCCTGTCAGGTCCGTAACCTCCCGGAGTAAAAACTGGATAACACCAGAAGTAAAGCAGGCCAGTCTTCATTTGAAGAATTTACATTGGTTGCGTTCTGAATTGAAGTCTCAACAATCTTTTGAGATTTATAGAAACTTCAAGAAGTATTATAATAATTTATTAAAAGTAACGAAATCCAATTTTTATGCAAATGTAATAGTAAATTCGGTCAATAGAAACAAAAGTGTCTGGAGTATTGTTAACCAGGAAACAGGCAGGGGAAATGTCAATAAGAATGTCATGTCTCTTAATTTAGATGGAATTCTCTGTACTGAGCCTACGAAAATAGCTGCAGCCTTTGCTGAATATTTTTCTAAGATCACAACTGATAGCCTCCAGCAGCACTATGGAAATAGTATATCTCTCGTCTGCACAACATCTAAGATGATGTCTCATAGCTTTTACTTCTATCCAGTTGTAATGGACGAAATCATAACTGTCATTAATTCGTTTAAAAACAAAAAAAGCACTGGTACTGACTGTATTTCTTCACGAATATCGAAAGTCTCTGCGGTATACGTTGCAGGTCATCTTGCTCACCTGATAAATCTGTCAATATCAACTGGCATCTTTCCATCTTCACTCAAGATGAGCACCGTTATTCCTGTACATAAACGTAATGACGTAAATGAAATAGTTAACTACAGGCCAATTTCAATTCTTAGTTCTATTTCTAAAATTTTCGAAAAAGTGGTGTTGAAGCGTATGACGGATTATTTGGATAAATTTAATGCCATCACGAGGTGTCAACATGGATTCAGAACCGGTTGCTGAACTGAGACGGCTGCTCTTTCATTTGTTGAAAGTACTTATGGATGGTTGGATGAGGGTCTTTGTGTCGCTGGTCTGTTTTTCGACCTATCGCGTGCATTTGATTGCTTGTCTACACCATTTATAATCAATAAGTTATATAACTTAGGATTCAGGGGAATCTTCTCAGAATGGTTGAATAGCTTCCTGGTGGAAAGAACAATGGTCGTCAAGGTTGGCGACTCATGCTCGAGCAAATGCAATATTGATATCGGTGTCCCTCAAGGATCGGTGCTGGGTCCTCTTCTCTTCATATTGTTCATCAATGATTTACCTGAAAGTCTTGTTGACTGTGAATTGATGAGGTTAATCCTGTTTGCCGATGACACTTCTATTGCCGTGGCATCTGGAAATATTGGTGAACTTCTTTCTTGCTGTAGCAGAATAATAAGGACTTTCATGGATTGGTGTAGTTCAAATGCGCTAATCGTCAACATAGAGAAAACTCATTTTATTTCTTTTGGAATTAGGGACACTGTTCCATTGACCCTCCAGGTGGGAGATGTGAAAATTGCTTCCTCGGATAATGTAAAGTTTTTGGGGGTTTATCTCGACAGTACATTGAGATGGTGTGAACATATAGATGTATAGAGTAAAAAATTGAATACATCCTATTATGCCATAAATAAGTTAAAAACATGCTTACCATTGAAGTCAATCCTTGATGTGTACTACAGTTTAGTTTACAGTCATTTGCAATTTAACATCTTGCTATGGGGTGCCTCTATTGACGTAAACAGGATATTTTTGGCACAAAAAAGGATAATGCGTCTGATTTTCAATATCAACCCACTTTCCTCATGTAGACCGCTCTTCATCAAACATCACATTTTGACGGTCCCTTGTATTTATATATATTTATTTATTTATTAAATCGAAAATACACAAATATAAACAAGTGCATCTCACTGAGGCAATCAAGTTGCCTGTTTGTGAGCTCGATTGGAATCTACCTCATCTGCACAATTTATGACCAACAACAAAGAGAAACAAAATATAATCAAGTAGAGAAGGAAGAATAAAAAAAACAACCATCAAAACCAACCTGTGAAACACAATCAACCCGCGAAATAACAAAAATAAACACAAACTTAACAGTATTTAGCTGCAATCCACCGCTTTAGTTTATTCTCCCTGGAACAACCATCATTCAAAACTTTGAGTTCATTTGGAAGAGAGTTAAAAACACTTATTGCTCTAATAAAACTACTTTTGGAACTTATAGTCCTGAATCTCATTGGCAATTGAACGCTCCTGTTCCTAGTGATACTCCGTGACCGTAAAAATTCACTCTTAAGGGTGTCATAATGGTACCTCAGTGATTCCAGCAAAAACAAACCATCAATATTCAGGGGGATGCCATGAACAATTTTATTCTTATTAACAATTTTCAAGATTCTTTTTTGTTGATTCTTAAGAAGGTTTAGGCAGTTTGAATAAGCACCACCCCAAGCAATTATACCGTAATTTATAACACTGTGAAACAACGCATAATATATCATAAGAAGAATCTCACTGGACATTATCTTACAAAGTTTGTGAAAAATGAACACCAAGTACCTTGTTTTATTGATCAAATATTCAACATGCTTGTCCCACCTCATTCTGTAATCCAATATTAGTCCCAAGTATTTAACCGAATCAACCCTATTTATTAATTTCCTGTTTATACATATATTAAGAGACTGTGGAACACTATTACAGTAGCTACCGAAAGTTATGTAGACCGTCTTTTCTACATTCAGAGAGAGCATGTTTGAAGTCAACCAGCCACTTATGTTTTCCAAATAATGGTTCAGATTATCTTGAACTTCTCTCCAGCTTTCACCAGTCGACACCACTGCGGTATCATCAGCGAAAGAGATCAGAACATCGTTAGGCACAGCGTCAAAAATATCATTAACATATAAAATGAAAAACAATGGTCCCAAAACAGTACCCTGAGGAACACCAGTACTCACCTCACAATAATCACTCAAGACACCATTAATCTTCACTCTATGACACCTTCTTTCCAGATATGATGTTAGTAGTTGTAGAGCCTTACCTCTAACCCCATAGTTGTTCAATTTATCCAACAGAATATTATGATTAACGGTATCGAAGGCTTTTTTATATATATATATATATATATATATATATATATATATATATATATATATTTTTTTTTTTTTTTTAATTCACACTTTCGTGGGTTTTTAGAACCACTCGGGAGCGAAAGCTCCAAAAATGATCCGATTCAGTGCGGATAGATCACACCTCGAATGATGCTGACCGTTCCCAGAAGCACAGCCTTCTGCATCCACATGAGGGTATTTGGTGGTAGATTCATTTCTTTCAGATGTTCTACAGTCTTTCGGTGTACTAGTCCGTTACAGCTTATAATAAGCGGTCTTATGTCGACTCGTTTCAGTTTCCACATGTCTCTCAACTGCCTGGCGAGTGGCTGATATTTAGCGATCTTAACCCCGTATATTTTTGTCAGATTCTGATCCATCGGCACTGCAAAATCGACAAGAACAGCTGTTTTTTCTACCTTGTTCCACACAACCATGTCGGGTCTATTGTGTTCTGCCCCCTGGTCTGTCACCACCGTGAGATCCCAATACACTTTCGTGTTTTCATTCTCCAACAGCGTTTGTGGTGTATAGGCATGGTGTGGTGTAAAATGATGGATGAGCTGCTCCCTCAAACACAACAACTGGTGCACCACCTTACCCATATTATTATGTCGGGTCAGATATTTTGTGCCCGCAATTGCTGAACACCCGGAGGAGAGATGCTGCACTGTTTCCTCTGCGCCGTTACACAATCTGCATTTGGTGTTGTCTAATTGTTGATGCATTATGAATTTGCAGTAATTTCGTGTCGGTACAACCTGGTCCTGAACAGCCAACAAAGTCCCCTCCATCTGTGGGAAGAGATATCCCTGTACCAGATAGGTATTTGTGCTTGGAAGATCCACATCAACCTGATGTAAGCTGCCATAGAATCTTCCGTGTAAGGGTTTAGCTTGCCAACTTCTTCTGAGCTTTCCAAAAAGGTCTTCATTTTCTTCTTCTTCTGTGGGCTCTTGGCGAGTTGAGGCAGCCTCCTCCTGGTCAACTATCCATCTGTGGACAGGTAAACAACTTTTTCGGAAGTAATTCGTGATGTTATTACCCTCTTTCCGACATGCCTCTTCAATGCTGATCAGACCTCGTCCCCCTTCCCTACGTGGTAAGTAAACATATATATATATATATATATATATATATATATATATATATATATATATATATATATATATATATATATATATATGTCTGTTGTTCATGAGACGAAATCTAGGAAGTTTTGCAGGACTGTCGAGCCATCACAATTATTGTACGAGAAATCTTGGAACATTATGTTTGCCTCGACATAGGACAACAAAATTTGAACGTTCCCCATTTTATGAGGGCATTAAAATTTTCAATCATCTGCCAGATAAAATTAAAAAATTGAATGAGGTTAAATTTAAGAATACCATAAAGCACGTATTGATAAAAAAATCTTATTATACCATAGAGGAATATTTGGTTGATGGTCATTTGGCATAAATTTGTTGAATTATTTCGTATTATTAGGTTATCATATTTATTGTTGGGTTAATTCTTCTTTACTAGGAATATATCTTATATGACTTGTCCTATACATTCTTTTTTTTTTGCTTGTAATGTCGAAGGGATTAATAAAGAATATTATTATTATTATATTATTATTATTTAAACATGCTGTAAACAATAAAACCTTTAAAGTGGTCATACTGGCAACAGGTGAGTATATTTCATCATTTTCATTATGTTTTTGTTGAAAGCCTTTCGCTACGACACGGGCTTTATATTTTCCATTTGATTTGATTCTGTAGATCCACTTTACTTCAAGTATTTTCTTATCTGAGGGCTCACTATCTGAGGGCTCACAAACTACTTTCCATGTTTTGTTTTCTTCTAAATTCCGTATTTCATCATACATCGCTTTCCTCCATTTCCTTGATTCTGAACTCTTTATAGCTTCTTAATAGCTTTCAGGTATATTAGCACCGCACAGTAATTTGCATTCACAATAAAGGCATTGTTCCGATCAGGAACCTTTCTATCTCTTCTTGGTCAGCTTTCAGTCACCTCCTTGATATCTTCTTTCTCCTGTTCTTCCTCTGCACTGTCCTCTATATCTTTCTCTTCATCATATCTTGGTTTTTCATTATCTGTTTCTTCTTCAGTGTTATCATATTCAGTCTGTCTTAATTGATCATGGTTCAAGTTTACATATTGTGGTCTTTTCTCAATGAATGTCACATGGCGACTTATTATAACTTTATTTTCCACTAAAACTCTGTATCCCATATCTGAATATCCTACCAAAATACCTTTTTCTGTTTTTGGATTTGATTTTGATGTTCTTCTCTGTTCTGGTATTCTAACAAAAGCTTCACTTCCATATATCTTCAAATTTGTTACATCTGGCCTTCTCCCATAGAATATTTCATATGGAGTCTTCTTAATTGATGTATTTGTTAATGACCTATTGCCTAAATATGCTGCAGTTTTGATGCACTCAGGCCAATAACGTTTATTCATCTTTGCTTCAGCTAATAAACATCTGGCTCTATCCATAATTGTTCTATTGTATCTCTCGGCTACACCATTCAATTCATGGGTGTATGCAGGACAAAGTTTTATGTATATACCATTTTGCTTCGCGAGCTCAAAGAAATTTCTATTCAAATACTCAGTTCCATTGTCGCAACGAATTCCTTTAATTCTTTTCCCTGTTTGATTTTGCATTGAATTAATATAATCTACAAAACACTCATACACATCACTTTTTTGTTTAATGCAGTACACTTTAGCTAACTTGCTGAAATCATCAATAAAACTAACAAAATATTTTTCTCCACCAAAACCTATGGGATTCAAGGGGCCATTTACATCACTAGGTATGTATTACCTGTAATAAATCAGTTGTTTTATTTTTATTAACTGAATTAAAAGGCAAATTACTCATTTCGTTTTGAATACAGATCTCCCATTGAAAGTAGTCGTTTTCTATTTGTCTGGGCAAACCAATGCATAAATTGTTTTCACATAATTTCCTGACATAGTAAAAATTTTGATGACCAAGTATTCTGTGTCACTTTTCTTTTTCTGTCATTGTTACTGTAAACGTAGGAAAAATGCTGGTTTAAAAAAGTAATTAAAAGAAAAAATAATGATCGAGCAAGCACACCTCAGAAAAAATAATGTTCCAATGGCAACCGCTTACCTCGTCAGTGTATTCCGAAATCTTGGCTCCTGGACTTCTGTGGAGGTTGAATTGTTGGATCACAGCACTGGATCGAATTTTCAGAGTTCGCAGTAATTATTAAAAATCAATTTTGATGATAGCACTCGCGAGCGACTTAGACATTCGGCAGTAAGAATATTAATGGTAACATGTGTCCGAAAAACCAGCAGTTGCCGATATTTTCAGACGTGTGGCTTGCAATGCCGCGAAATTTGAATATTAAACAAAAAAGGAAAACAATTTAATCTGGCCAACAAAACTTTTGAAAAATAAAACAAATATTTAAAATTGACAAACATTGCAGGGAAGTTGAGATTCCCTAACAGTTACACTTTTACACGATTTCAAGTACACATTTTCAAAATCAACTTTACCCTTCAATATACAGGGTGTCCCGAAAACAATGGATAAGCCTGCAACTATAAATAGACACTGTCGTGGTCTAACTTATTCCAAATTTTGACCTTAATGAAAATTCCACGGTTTCGGAGATATTCATAGTTTTCGTATTTTTAGAAAATTTTCAAGTGCGATTAGTTTTTCTAGTGCCATTTCTACAAATGGAGAGGTATTTCGATATGGTTTTTTTAATTTCACATGAGATAGTTCAGCTATCGGAAACAAAGACTTAAATTCATCAAACTAGTGTAAAAAGTTAGAAACTCGTGAATTGCAAAAAAAAATTGAAAACTAAATGAAATTTTTTTCAAGTTTGATGACCTACAGTGTAAAAAAAATATGTAGGACGCCCCTGGTAGACATCATCTTAAAAACTTGCTCAGTAATTGCAGATTCCAAAAAGGTATCATAAGCCTAGGCATTCTGTAGTTTTTCATTCTCGTAACTACTTGATTACCAAATAGTCGAAAAATTTCGAAAAACTGTTTTTTGTTGTAATCGTTATTCTGAGCTCATGTGTTAATGTAAACGTATGATTATACCTAGCTATTTTGATTTGTTTAACCTTATGGTTATTTTTCAATAGCAAAAGTATGAATCTTTCAAAGAACTTCAAACAATAAGTTCATTATTCATATCGAACATTTATTCATAATAAATGTTCAAATTGACGTCCTTGCGCCCTTATACACGCTCTACACCTTTTAATGAACGCACTTTTAATGCGACGCGCGTAATGCGTCGTATTAATTTGAGCCGCTGAATTTTGGATACGAGCCCGTAACTCCTCAATCGAAGATATTGGCTTGGAGTAGACTAGATCTTTTAGGCACCCCCAATAAAAAAATCCAGGGGGTTTAAGTCCGGTGATCTCGAGGGCCATGAAATAGGGCCAAGCCAGCCGGCCTATCGACCTTTGAGGGTATTTTGCATTCAGGTGATTCCTCACTCTTACTGCGTAATGAGCTGGGCACCCATCATTTTGGAGTCACATATTCCGCCTTATAGCCAAGGGAACATCTTCTAATAGGTCGCTTAATTGATTTTCTAAAAAATCGAGATAAATCTCACTATTCAGTGTGGCGGGAAGTTCATAAGGCCCGATCAACCGGCCATCAATAATTCCAGTCCACAAGTTCGATTTAAATTGATTCTGTGATCGATTTTCCCTCATGATATGCGGGTTTTCAGTTTCCCAGCTATGCAAACTGTGGATATTTAAATAGCTATCTTTTCGTCATGAGGACTCGTCACTCCATAGAATTTTATCAAAAAATTGTGAATCCTCCCGCATTTTATGCAGCATTATTCTGCAGAATGAAACCCTGCGTGCATAGTAATAATTCGTTTTATTTTATTTGTAATGAATATTCCACATACCTCTATTGTAGCAACACAGGGTATTTTTTAAGTTGATACTTTCCTTTTAACACTGTACAGAATGTAAGAAAATAAGAAATTTTGTCAAATACAATTAGGTCCGGTAAGGTTTTCGAGATACAGGGTGTTGAATGCAAATAATGCCATATTTCTATTCAACCAGAGAAACGATACGCTACTGCTTTTTTCAAAATAAAAATAATTTTCGTTATTTCCCACTAGATTCCAACAAAAATGGCCTCCTGACTTTAACACATGAGCTCAGAATTACGATTACAACAAAAACAGTTTTTCGAAATTTTTCGACTATTTGGTAATCAAAGTAGTTACAAGAATGAAAAACTACAGAATGCCTAGGCTTATGATACCTTTTTGGAATCTGCAATGACTGAGCAAGTTTTTAAGATGATGTCTACCAGGGGCGTCCTACATTTTTTTTACACTGTAGCTCATTAAACTTGAAGGAAATTTCATTTAGTTTTCAATTTTTCTTTGTAATTCACGAGTTTCTAACTTTTTACACTAGTTTGATGAATTTAAGTCTTTGTTTCCGATAGCTGAACTATCTCATGTGAAATTAAAAAAAACCACATCGAAATACCTCTCCAGTTGTAGAAATGGCACTAGAAAAACTAACCGCACTTGGAAATTTTCTAAAAATACGAAAACCATGGATATCTCGGAAACCGTGGAATTTTCACTTAAGTCAAAATTTGGAATAAGTTAGACCACGACAGTGTCTATCTATAGTTGCAGGCTTATCCATTGTTTTCAGGACACCCTGTATATAATTTATTTCTCTTTATTGCACAAGCAATTTTATTTTTATTTTGACCAAAAACTTCAGCATTATCATTATTAAATATTACAAGGTTGTTCTGTGCTGTAATACTAGAAACACTCAATAAGTTTTGTTTCATAGATGGTTAATAATATACATTATGAATTATGGTTTTTATCCACTCACCATCAACATTGAAATACACAACAATGTCACCAATTTTATCATGCCTTTCTTTCTCCTTGAATTCCAAACATCTTGAGCATCTGTTTGGGGTGCTCTAAAACCCAAATTGAAATTTTTATTGAATGTATTTCTAAAATAACATTCTCTCACTGGGAGGTCTGCATATCTCCACATTTTTTTTTATTGAGAGCTCACTTGAAAGGTATTGCGTAGTGCTTTTTCCCCTACAATAGTGACTTTCAACAATGTTAAAGCTTTTTATGTAATTCTTAACACTTAGAAGAGAATGTTTTAATTTTTCTTGCTTTTACGATCACCCCCGCGATTTTCTTTCGGCATTTCGGAATTTTCTTTGAATCTCTTTATTACACACAATAGTTTGTGCTTTTTAATAACTAAGCTTCTTGAAAATGTTGATTGACAAACTGAAATCGATTCGTCGGATAATTTCCGGCACACTTAAATCGTGCAATTTCAGCAGGCTTCAGTTTTTTGCATTGATAAGAGCCAGAAACATGTGCGCACTGAGGAAGTCTCAAAGTAACTCGAATATCACGAGATTAAAGCGAACATATTATTTTACATTTTGAGAGTTTGAAAAGTTTCAATTTCAAAACACGGAAATTCTTGAAATTACTTTGTACATAAAAAAATTGTGGGTCTCTGTGAAATAGTGAAACAAAATAGGTGAACAGAATTGCAAGGACGTGTATCAAAGAAATACAATAAAAAAATGAGATTCAAACGTTGCAACCCATTTGCACTAGTATGATATTAGAGACATAGACGGTGAGTTTTTGATTTTGCAAAACGTTCAATTGCATTTTTAGGTTCAACTGTTATGTCGTGATGAATGTGCAAAAGTGCAAGTCCAACCAGTCTCTTCTGAATCATCGTTGCTCTGGTCTACGACTTTAATCGCCGCAACGAAGAAAACGACCTCTCTGCACTGGCGTTGCTTACTGGCAATGTACACACAACTTGAAGGATATGAATCGTCGGGTAAATATCTTTACCACAGCCATTCAAAGCATCAATTACTGAAATGCTTGGAGGGATTTCCCCAATATTATTTGTTCCCTTTATCCACATTTTTTGCCATAAGCTAACTTCATAGTTTCCTAGATCTTATTACCACTCAACAAAGACGAGAATCTGTTAATGATGCATTGAATAATTTTATCCAACTCAGCACTCGATTATTTCACGATGGACGATGGAAGTAATAAGGGCAATTTGAAGGCGTCCAAAACATCTGAAGAGAACCTTATCTTCAAATCTGCACATCAGCACTATCTAAAAGTGGTACATATGATTCATATGAAGAAATCCTGAAATAGTCTTCGGGGTTTTGACGGCCACAAGTTGTAGGTTTTCTAATGTCAACATTTCCTTAACGTCCGTGAAAATATTTTCGAAATGTGATTTAGCCTCTGATCAGCTTTTCTCTAAATCAATTATCAAATGATTCACTACTTGAGCAGCTTTTGCCAAATCAAGGGACTCTTTTTGTAGAACAGTACCTTAGGGTAGAGTACGCAAAGTGATCCCGTTGAATGACCTACCAACTCTCGTCAACATGGCTGGGGTAATGCTTCGAAAATCAGTCACTGTCCTTTCTCGCATGTTTAGAGCTGTTGTAGCAACTTAATGATACACGATTCCATTTATGTATTCCCATAAGAAAATCTAGTTTGGTGAGATCCGGTGATCTAGCGGCCATCTGGTCGGCCCGCCCCTACCGAATCCATCTATTTGGAAACTGTTGATCCAGTAAAGGCCCTTACACGACGGTTTTCAAAATCGTTGTCGGTCAGAGCCTGGTGCATCTGAATATGGTAGGCGTGATACTGATATTTTTGGAGGATTCTTTGGACAGAACGCTCATTTATACCGTAGGCTACACAAAGCCTCTTTAGGTGTGGGGATTTTCCATCATGCGCTTTCCTCTGGACAAACGATAATTAAAAATATTTTTTGTTTCATTCGAATATTTTCCAGGATAGGGACGCATAATATTTGTATTGAGTGGGAATGCCACAAAACAGTAGGGAAAATTTATTTGGGTTCCTGATAATGGTTTTGGTGGAGTTATATTGAGAGCACCTTCTAACAATTGTCTTCCAAATGTGCTGTTCTTGAAAACATTGGCATCATGGTTAGATCCTTCTCCACCAATGTCAACATTTGTGAATTCAAAGTAGGCATCACATGCAGCCATAAGAACCATGCTATAAATGAAAAATCAACAATTATCATTTGTTCAATCACCATCAACAGTTATACAACATAATACCTGAACGATTTCTTGTAAGAAAAATATAATGTTCCTGATTTGTTTGGGCATTGAATGTTAATGTGTTTCCCATCTATGGCACCAATACAATCGTGAATGTTCCACCTTCTATAGAATCCTTCAGAAATGTTTACCAAGTCCTCTGTTCTTGGTTGTGGCAATACAATGGGGGCCAAGACTCTCCATAAAACCTGGCATGTTTATTCTACAATACAGTGCACAGTTGTTTTTCCTATATAGTTATTCCAGGCAAGTTCTTGCATGGAACAGCCTTCTGATAAATAGCTGAAATATAAACATTTGTGACTTGTTCAACATTATGTGAGATGATAACTCAGTGCAATGTAATGGCCAGTCGTTGTCCTGGTTCAATACGTAATTTAGTTGGGTCTCTCTTGATATATGGTTTGACTAGGTCTGATAGGCGATCAAACATTTCAGGAGACATCCTTGTATACTTAAGAAACTGATCCTGATCATGCGTTTTTGCATAGTTCAACAAGTTCTTGTAAACATTATTTCTTTTGTCTCTATTCATAGGGCGAGTTTTGAATCGCCTATTCCGCCTTTTATTCAAGGCGACAATCGCGATACTTGTCATCAATAACAACATCGCTCCCATCATGATTTCCTGGTCAACCATATTAAATATTATCAACAATGATTTAAAAAAATATTCATTAAATTTTAGGTTGGAAAACTAGAACTTGTCAAAAGTGTCAATACGGAAAAGATTGGGAAGTGGATTTGGGTCATGCGCAATATCATTTTCCAAAAAAAATAAGCGAAAAAGATAAAAGTTGGCCATCTCTTATTCTTATTCCTTATTTTAGCTTATTCCCTGTATGAACGCTGTCATTGAAATGCATCAAGTGAACATTTTTATTTTATTTTTGTTCTTATTTTATTTTAGTTGCTGTTTAAACTCTCCTTTCTTGTTTAAAAATTCAAAATTCATATCGATAACATTCTGACTTCAATATATTATAATAATATGTTCTTTCATTATTAAATCGTCATTCTTCCTGTCACAGAAAAAAATAGTGTATTATACACGGGAAAAATATAAGGTATTATTTATTATTTTTCCCCTTGTATAATAAATATGTAACTATTTTTTTCCAATCATCAAAAAATGTTGACGTTTTTGTACTATTTTCAGGTGCAAAAGCCATCAATTCCTTACCGTACAAAAATTTGCTTTTAATCCTAGATTAAAAACGCTACTTTTAATCCAAGGACTAAAAGTGATTGCATTTTTGAGCTCTCTAATTGAAATTTGACGAAAAAAACATCGTCTCTTACAAACTTAGTAAAACAAACTAACTGGCCAACTATATATAGGTACGTATTTATTTGTTATTTATAGTGATATTGAATGTACAATTGAAACAATTATTGCCAAAACTCAAAACACCACTGAAATTATCACTAACATTTTTCTAACAATTCAAAAGATTTTCAGTAATGTTAGAACAACTCAAAATATTCTCCGTAACTGTTGATGAAACATTCGAGGAAATATCTGAACAGGTAATTTGTACCTTCTTTGTCAGGTTGCAATATTTTTCTGGCAGTATTCTCTTTGTTGATACGTGATTCTTCAATATATCCTTCTGCTACCGTACTCGATTCCCAACCTCCATGTTTTTTAAGACAAGTGGGGTCACCGCCACCACCAATAAGAAGTGTAGCAGATGTTCTTCTTAGCGAATGTCCAGTAGGTATACTCCTTCCAATTTCTAATTTCAAAAATTTTGGAATAATACTAGAACAACCTTTATCATCAAATAAATATTATCAGGTGCCATATCCAGGAACCGATCCTCCTTTGTAAGAACCCTAGACTTTCAAAATATATATCCATCACTTTGCCTTTTTAGCAATGCTCGTTATTTTGAATATTTACTAATATCCACACCATTTTTGATATCCAGTGTGGATCGCAACATACTGTGACCAAAGAGTGGATGGCTTGACGGTCTTCGTTAAATTTGAGAAATACACCATAAGAACACTCTCCGCTTAGTTTTGCACATTTTTTCTTCACACCAATCCATGAATCGCTGATATGCAAGTTCATAAACTTGGCGAGATTCGGGTGGCAAAAGATTTAGACATACTGCTTCAGCACTTTCCAATATATCCGCATGTATATTTTCATCGTGTTCGGGATTCATTTTGAAAGCAGCGTAAAAACTACTATAAAAATTATATGATTAGTACGTCTACTTCACAATCAATATTCAACAACAATACCAGATATTTGACTTGGTTGGAGAAAAAATAATATACCTATATCATACGGACTAAAAGTGCCTATTTTTACTCCCAATATTGCTCGATAAAAAAATATGCACTTTAAATCCTTATAATATAATATACTATCATTCATCTTCAGTGTTCGCGTCCTATTCTTCAAATATATCTCATAAAGGATTTTATCTGATGGCATGTCATAATGACAACGTTATGTCACTCAATTTTGATGACATAAGGAAGCTCATTATGGGACTAAGTACCATAATGAATTCATTATGGGACTAAGTACTTTTATTTATGGAAAGAAATACTGTTGCAAAAGAGAATATAGCTGCAGAACTGAAAGATTTGGAAGAGATTCTTTTAAATAAATTAAATAGTAAATAATCTCAATTCTTTAAATTAGCTGCGTTTTGTTTTCTTCATTTTATCGGTATTATTTTATATTAAGTATTAGTTTTTGTTAATTCAGTTTGCTTTTTGTGTAAATATAAAAGTAGGTGTTGAAGTTTTCAACAAGGTTATTTATTCAGATATGTTCTTCATTTTCAAAAATAATTCATTACTCTATTTCTTATCCTACTTCCCTTGACTAATTCAGGGTTGACTCTGGCCATGGCTCCCCCATCATCGTTTTCATTCCCAATAGCATAAATTCCATAATCTGGAAGATCATCACCTACTCTGGTTCTGGTTCAGGCATATTGTTTTCGATACATATGTTATGGAGAACAACACAGGCATTAATAATTCTTCCTGTTTTTTTTGGTGTTTCAATTAGCATCTCAAGCGCATCTTCAGTAGCCCATTACACCGCTCAATCCAACAATTTCTTCATCAGACATTTCGGGCACATCTGTAGATGTCTGTGTCTTCTGTTTTTTTTTTCGGCCCAATCCATGTCCCTAATCCGCATCATTTGTGGATTCTTTGTAACTGGCACAGGCAATTTAGATAGCTCAACGTACATGCAGTTGTTTCTATTAGCCTACCTTCAAAATAAAATAATATTGCAGCAACATGGCTGCACACTTCTCCTAGTCCAGCCATACAAGTGCAATGTCCACTCGAGATAGAACCATCTTCCAAAACAATAACCCAGACTTCCAAATTTTTATCTCTAATTTTTTGAGAATGTTTAACCTAAAATTAAATATATAATATAATAATTGAGCATTCATAGATATAAATCAGCTAATTTTAGAAAACAAGGACTAATATTTACCTTTCCTACTACAACAAATGCGTTTTCATTGACCATTTTCCAATGTACTTCTGACACAAAACCAAGTTCATAATATTTATTATATAAGCCTGCAATGATTTATGGGCTTTGAGCTGTTGTTTTGTATAGAAACTGTGGGTATATATGAAATACGATACCAAATCAAAAAATGATATGGTTGGAAAAGAAGCCAAGTTAGCTCATCTTCAGTCAGAGTATAAGGATCAATATTGTCTATAATTTCTAATTTCTCTTCATACCGCTTTCTGATCTCATCATCTAAAGTTAGGTAATAGTTGCTACGGAACATTTTGAAAGTTTTCAACACTTGTTTTTTCACAAACTCAATAAAAATCAAACGACAACCACCTCAACCCATACACGTGTAACTAACTGGTTGCCCCACAGCTAAAATGGCGGTGACTGTCAAAATCAGCTGACTCGAAATGCCTAATATATCACTGCTATTCGCAAGTGGAGTTACTTGGTCTTTATTGATTGCTAGAACCTGCTGGTCATGTTCTGTTACAGCTGGGCACCAATAACCACCACCAGTTCTGCTCAATTGACCCTGAATAAAATATTATCAATATTCTGCAAATCTAATCTAATCGGACCTTATCATTCTTTTCATGCTCAAGAGCTGTTTTCAATTCTCCCTCAGTTACATTTTTTGATACCAGCTCCAAACTGTGTTTCATGAATTCTTTTTTCTAGAATATTAGAAGTTTATTTATTATTATGAATGATTTTATCGTCTGTGAATTCAATTAGAAAGGAAGATTTTTAGCGGAATTTCAAAAATTGTCTGCATACCGCTAAAAATCTTCCTTTTTTATTTATTATGTTTCATGTTCAAAAATCTGTCGATAGAAAAAAAAGTCAACTCGAATTGTTAATAATAGTTAACCTACATTAGATTCAGCCAAGAACTTTCTTGCTTTCTGTTTTCTATTATCATAAAATGTTTCGAGTTCTGATGTCGCTTCCCAGACAGCACCGGATATTCTAAGAATATGCCTAGAATATTCATTTTGGCATATGGGAATATGTTATGAATATGCAACTAACAATGTCCAAGTAGGAAGTTGTTTATTAAATAAAAAGATATGTTACTTCCTAGTTCATTTATTGGTGACTAGTTTCGCTCAAGAACATCTGAGCATCATCAGACCAGTCCCACTAAAAATCACAAAATACAAGAGTTTCGATATTACATATGTCACATCAATATTTCCTCACCTGAACTCTCAACCAGATTCGTCAATAATTATTAAAAAGGTACAGGTATTATTCTCAGTATAACACATCAACACTATCTTATCTACAATTTCTTATCTTCTTAAAATGGCTACAACTAACATAGAAAAACAAAAACTAGAATCACAGAAACAATACAGATTTTTTGACATATTATTCTATAATAAACATTTCATCAGACAATCATTACCAAAATCTATCTGAGCATTCAACATCAAATTATCATTAAATTTTTTATGTTTTAAAATTCCAAATTTTTCTAAACCATCAATGATCCAACTATTAACATTAGCATGTAAGATATCAAAATTATCCTCTTTTTTAAATTCATGTTGATATTCATATAAGTGGTTTCCAAAATGCGAGCTATCATAGTTATTTCCAAACCTTAAAATTCTCAAATGTTCTCTTATTCTCTGTTCAAAAGTCCTCACTGTTCTTCCTATATAATAAGCCCCACATGTGTTACATGTCAACCTATATACTCCGTTCTTGGTCAGTTTATCATCTTTGTCCTTATTATTCATCAATATATTCCCAATACTATTTGTTGGTTTGAAAGATATTTTTATGGTGGATGCTCTTTCTAAAATCTTTTTTATTTTTGATGAAATTGTTCCAACATATGATAGCGGAATGAACTTCTTATTTTCTTGATTATTATGTGTTATAAAGTGTTCTTGAATTATTTTCTTCTGCATCTTACCCCTCAGAACCTTCTCCACCACATCTTCACTGAAACCATTAATTCTCGCTATCTGTTTTATAATTTTTAGTTCATCATTGAATTTATCAGTATTCATAGGAACATTCAATAGTCTCTCCAACAAGCTATGCAAATTAGCCACCTTGTGTGTGTGTGTAACTATGTTGTGATTCTGTTGAAATTGAAATGCCTGTTTGAGTTATATTCCAAAAAAATGTTTTCCCTCTTTTATCTCAATTTCCAAGTCCAAAAAGTCTACTTTGTTACCAAAGTCCTCCTTTTTAAACTTAATAGATTGAACCCGACTATTAACATATTCTAAAAATTCTTCAAGTTCTTTTTCTGTTCCCTTCCACAACATTATGGTGTGTTATGTAGCTCTTATAGTTTATTATCACAGATATGTAGATGACACCATAATGTTGTGGAAGGGAACAGAAAAAGAACTTGAAGAATTTTTAGAATATGTTAATAGTCGGGTTCAATCTATTAAGTTTAAAAAGGAGGGCTTTGGTAACAAAGCAGACTTTTTGGACTTGGAAATTGAGATAAAAGAGGGAAAAATTTTTTTTGGAATATATAGAAAGCCAACTCAAACAGGCATTTCAATTTCAACAGAATCACAACATAGTTACACACACAAGGTGGCTAATTTGCATAGCTTGTTGGAGAGACTATTGAATGTTCCTATGAATACTGACTGATAAATTCAATGATGAACTAAAAATTATAAAACAGATAGCGAGAATTAATGGTTTCAGTGAAGATGTGGTGGAGAAGGTTCTGAGGGGTAAGATGCAGAAGAAAATAATTCAAGAACACTTTATAACACAGAATAATCAAGAAAATAAGAAGTTCATTCCGCTATCATATGTTGGAACAATTTCATCAAAAATAAAAAAGATTTTAGAAAGAGCATCCACCATAAAAATATCTTTCAAACCAACAAATAGTATTGGGAATATATTGATGAATAATAAGGACAAAGATGATAAACTGACCAAGAACGGAGTATACAGGGTCTTTCACGAGGAACCTCACCCACATTTATACGGGAAACTACTGAACGTATTTTCATGAAATTCAGCACTTATAAGTATTTCACGATGTTGATGAAATCTAAAATATTTTCAAGGCATGAGCAGCTCCGGTTTTTCCGGAAATGACGTCAACTTCCGTTTTTCAAATTAGAACACCATTTTTTTATTGCAGAAATAGATTCCTTAAAAAAATTCAAGTTATTTTGATGTAACATTTTTCAGTTTTGGTTGGAAAATTCTCTCTGAGCGGGAAAATTCGAAAAAAAAATCGAAAATAGAGCTCCGCTGAAAAAGAATAACTTCGAGTTTTTTGGATGAAAAATTTTCATTTTTGGGATTTTTCAAGATGTAAGATTGATGTATCCACTTTAAAAATCGAAATCGCGATTCATGATACAGGGGTTGAAAAAATCGCTTTCAAATTTAGGGATGACAAAATCGTGAAAAATCAATTTTTTCAAATTAGAACCCCATTTTTTTATGGCAGATATTGAATCTACGTTAAAAAATAATGTGAGCGTATGCATCACACACTTGCCCTAAAGTGGATATTTTCTGAGTTATTCACAAAAAACTGTTTTTCGTCTTGAATTTTCAGCTATTTCTTTTCCCTTCACGCCAAAAAGATGAAATTTTCAGGAACTGTTACTTAAACCATGTTTGAGATTTTACTACCCTAATATGCAAGAGAAAAAAGTTACAGGTTGTTCCTAAATAGATGGCGAATTTGGATTCGAATTTGTATCGGAAACCTCTTTATTTCAACTAATTGGCCATCGGTTTTCTCTCCAGTGATAAATAAATAATTCCTTATGGACCATATGCAAAAACTTACCATGTTTTACATTCTTTTTTTTTTAATGATAGATATCAATAATTACATCTGCCAAATTCCTCTTTATTCAGTAGCACTAGTAAACACAAAATGCTACTGAATAAAGAGGAATTTGGCAGATGTAATTAATGATATCTATCATTAAAAAAAAGAATGTAAAACATGGTAAGTTTTTGCATATGGTTCATAAGGAATTATTTATTTATCACTGGAGAGAAAACCGATGGCCGATTAGTTGAAATAAAGAGGTTTCCGATACAAATTCGAATCCAAATTCGCCATCTATTTAGGAACAACCTGTAACTTTTTTCTCTTGCATATTAGGGTAGTAAAATCTCAAACATGGTTTAAGTAACAGTTCCTGAAAATTTCATCTTTTTGGCGTGAAGGGAAAAGAAATAGCTGAAAATTCAAGACGAAAAACAGTTTTTTGTGAATAACTCAGAAAATATCCACTTTAGGGCAAGGGTGTGATGCATACGCTCACATTATTTTTTAACGTAGATTCAATATCTGCCATAAAAAAATGGGGTTCTAATTTGAAAAAATTGATTTTTCACGATTTTGTCATCCCTAAATTTGAAAGCGATTTTTTCAACCCCTGTATCATGAATCGCGATTTCGATTTTCAAAGTGGATACATCAATCTTACATCTTGAAAAATCCCAAAAATGAAAATTTTTCATCCAAAAAACTCGAAGTTATTCTTGTTTCAGCGGAGCTCTATTTTCGATTTTTTTTTCGAATTTTCCCGCTCAGAGAGAATTTTCCAACCAAAACTGAAAAATGTTACATCAAAATAACTTGAATTTTTTTAAGGAATCTATTTCTGCAATAAAAAAATGGTGTTCTAATTTGAAAAACGGAAGTTGACGTCATTTCCGGAAAAACCGGAGCTGCTCATGCCTTGAAAATATTTTAGATTTCATCAACATCGTGAAATACTTATAAGTGCTGAATTTCATGAAAATACGTTCAGTAGTTTCCCGTATAAATGTGGGTGAGGTTCCTCGTGAAAGACCCTGTATACTCCGTTCTTGGTCAGTTTATCATCTTTGTCCTTATTATTCATCAATATATTCCCAATACTATTTGTTGGTTTGAAAGATATTTTTATGGTGGATGCTCTTTCTAAAATCTTTTTTATTTTTGATGAAATTGTTCCAACATATGATAGCGGAATGAACTTCTTATTTTCTTGATTATTCTGTGTTATAAAGTGTTCTTGAATTATTTTCTTCTGCATCTTACCCCTCAGAACCTTCTCCACCACATCTTCACTGAAACCATTAATTCTCGCTATCTGTTTTATAATTTTTAGTTCATCATTGAATTTATCAGTCAGTATTCATAGGAACATTCAATAGTCTCTCCAACAAGCTATGCAAATTAGCCACCTTGTGTGTGTGTGTAACTATGTTGTGATTCTGTTGAAATTGAAATGCCTGTTTGAGTTATATTCCAAAAAAATGTTTTCCCTCTTTTATCTCAATTTCCAAGTCCAAAAAGTCTGCTTTGTTACCAAAGCCCTCCTTTTTAAACTTAATAGATTGAACCCGACTATTAACATATTCTAAAAATTCTTCAAGTTCTTTTTCTGTTCCCTTCCACAACATTATGGTGTCATCTACATATCTGTGATAATAAACTATAAGAGCTACATAACACACCATAATGTTGTGGAAGGGAACAGAAAAAGAACTTGAAGAATTTTTAGAATATGTTAATAGTCGGGTTCAATCTATTAAGTTTAAAAAGGAGGACTTTGGTAACAAAGTAGACTTTTTGGACTTGGAAATTGAGATAAAAGAGGGAAAACATTTTTTTGGAATATAACTCAAACAGGCATTTCAATTTCAACAGAATCACAACATAGTTACACACACACACAAGGTGGCTAATTTGCATAGCTTGTTGGAGAGACTATTGAATGTTCCTATGAATACTGATAAATTCAATGATGAACTAAAAATTATAAAACAGATAGCGAGAATTAATGGTTTCAGTGAAGATGTGGTGGAGAAGGTTCTGAGGGGTAAGATGCAGAAGAAAATAATTCAAGAACACTTTATAACACATAATAATCAAGAAAATAAGAAGTTCATTCCGCTATCATATGTTGGAACAATTTCATCAAAAATAAAAAAGATTTTAGAAAGAGCATCCACCATAAAAATATCTTTCAAACCAACAAATAGTATTGGGAATATATTGATGAATAATAAGGACAAAGATGATAAACTGACCAAGAACGGAGTATATAGGTTGACATGTAACACATGTGGGGCTTATTATATAGGAAGAACAGTGAGGACTTTTGAACAGAGAATAAGAGAACATTTGAGAATTTTAAGGTTTGGAAATAACTATGATAGCTCGCATTTTGGAAACCACTTATATGAATATCAACATGAATTTAAAAAAGAGGATAATTTTGATATCTTACATGCTAATGTTAATAGTGATCGAGATATTCTTGATAATGGGATATTTGTTGAAACATTATTATACGAAATTCCGTGTGAATGCGGCAGGTCCTACATTGGAGAGACTAAACGGCCCCTTGAGGTTAGAATCAAAGAGCACCAAAAACTAGCTCGACTGGGAGAAACCGAAAAATCTAAGCTAGCCCAACATGCTTGGAACGAGGACCACAACATCAGATGGGATGAAGCTTCCATAATATCAAAGGAAGAAGGATGGAGAAGGAGGAAATTGAAAGAAGCAGCCTTCATGGCCATAACTCCCAACCCAATTAGTACACCCTCTGTGGAAATAAAGGATGTCTGGGCACCAATTATAAGATCTGAATTGAGAAGGATGAACTCGGCTCAGGGTAGCAATTAACACTAACCCAACCTAACCTAACCTAACCTAACCTGACCGAACTTAACCTACTGCGCATATCAACTGCGCATCTGATCGGGTCAAGGTGACCTCTACCAGGAAATAATACTTCATATATAACTTGAATAGTATAATAATTACCTGCTCCGGTAGACTAGTGGTTAGAGTGACTGGAATTTCGAAATTGCATCCTTATAACCCGCGTTCGAATCCCAACACTGTAATTCATAAATCGAAAAAGTATGGTGCGTACAAGTCCAGACAGATCAAGTTTGGCAAAAACCGGTCCTTCTCAGGACCCACACCCTGAAGACGGCAGGCGAATGCTTGCCGAAACGTCGGAAACAACAAACCGCAGAGATAATGGAAACAGCCCAAATAATGTTTCAACTAATGTTAATAGTTGGATCATTGATGGTTTAGAAAAATTTGGAATTTTAAAACATAAAAAATTTAATGATAATTTGATGTTGAATGCTCAGATAGATTTTGGTAATGATTGTCTGATGAAATGTTTATTATAGAATAATATGTCAAAAAATCTGTATTGTTTCTGTGATTCTAGTTTTTGTTTTTCTATGTTAGTTGTAGCCATTTTAAGAAGATAAGAAATTGTAGATAAGATGGTGTTGATGTGTTATACTGAGAATAATACCTGTACCTTTTTAATAATTATTGACGAATCTGGTTGAGAGTTCAGGTGAGGAAATATTGATGTGACATATGTAATATCGAAACTCTTGTATTTTGTGATTTTTAGTGGGACTGGTCTGATGATGCTCAGATGTTCTTGAGCGAAACTAGTCACCAATAAATGAACTAGGAAGTAACATATCTTTTTATTTAGTTATGAATATGGGTATGGGAATTCCACAGATATTCGTAGAACATTCTGTGAAGGATATTCCAGGAATATTCATAGAATGTTCCGAGAATATTCTTCATGGAATATCACTGGAATATTCGGGAACTAATATTCTAGGCATATTCTCAATATTCCTGGAATATTCAAGGGATATTTAATACTGAATATTCCTATAATATCACTCAAGGATATTCATAGAATATACCTAGAATATTCGGAATATTATAGAGATATTCTATGGATATCTTCAACTCGAACCATTTTCATATTCAGGGCATATACATAATATTATGCATTCTTAGGCCCACTTGAACTTTGGTTTAATTCAATGATTTCACTCAGTGAGCCAAAGTTCAACGCATGAGTTCAAAACATTTGAGCCTAGTTGGTTTGATTGAGAATACTTTTCAGAAATATTGATTATAATCTATCCAGTGAATGAAAAATGAAAAACATATTATTATATATTTATATTTATTGAAGAAAACAAAAACAATTGAATGGAATATTCATCTGAATCAGCTAAGGTGCATGGTGCTAAAGGACACGCAGAGAACCTAAAAAAAAAACCTTTTTCAAGACATAATAACATAACACTGAATGGGAGAGATCGACAACATTCATAACCTCCGCATAACGTATACGAATGAAGGAAAAAATGTACAATAGGGAATCGAGGAACGAAGTCTCGTTCATAAATATACCATATATATTCCGATTTCAAAATGGCCATGAATAAAATTAATCAATCAATTCATCACGGACATATAGAATTCTTTCATCAAATTCACTTACCTCATATATAACACAAAAACAAATAATCCAGGCAATACTCAAACTCGATTCACTAAGAAATCTTTCAAAATATCACTTGAAATAACACTCACAAAAGTTTCGATCTAAAGCTTCCAAGGAAACGATTAGAAATAGAAATGAGAGAATGGTGTGATTACCCATTGACTTATAACCTGAAATGTGGTTAAACGACGCCGTGGAATTTGACAGTCCACGAATGGTGACATTCTATTGGCTGTTGATGGCGGGATTTTATAGCGCTCATGATCAAGTGTTTAGTGACATTTTACTGCGCACAAATTTTGTATACAAAACTTCAACTCAATAATAAAATGAGAACATGAATTTATATTCAACTTTCGTCAACGTACGTAAATCTGAAAATTAATGAGATAATTGAATTTATGGTGACAATTAAATACAAACAGTCGCCATCTGCTAATTGCACTCCAAAAATAATTTGAAATTTCATTTCCCATGTATACCTTCACATATTTCATTAATACGCCGTACAGGATATTCCAGGCATATTATGAGCGGAATATTCCAGAAATATTACGTGCGGAATATTCCAGGGATGTACCATGAAGAATATTCAATTTTGAATATCCTATGAATATTCTTCACAGAATATTCTTTTCGGTATATTCTCAGCATATTCTTTTAGGAATATGCCTAGAATATTCGCATGGAGATATTCTCGGAATATGCTACATGGGCATATATTTTATGATATTTTATGATTATTCTACTAATATTCGGAATATACCTATCCCATTTTGCACATTCAGGGAATATTCTATGAATATCCGGTGCTGTCTGGGTTGTTGCGACGTCATTATCATATGCTAAAGCAATTTTTTCCCATGCTTCTTTTTTGCGGGATAAAAATATAGTGCCTGTCCGTTTATCCTCTATAGCAGACTGATAGCTGTGAATTAAATTACAGTAAAAATTAAGGATAACCCCTGATATTGTGCAAATCTACAATAATAAATCTAAATGAAATCTCATCATGAAAACAGCAATGAATGGAATCAATAAGACTTACTGTTGAACGAGGTCTAAAAATTTAATTATTTCTTCGGCCGTGTAGTTATTCCCTCGTTTTCTTTTTTTGGAAATCATATCAAGTATTATTAGTAGGTACTTCACTCCACTCAAAACATCAACACTAGTCGAATATGACATTTAAGAAAATTTATTTAGGTTGTGACATAGATGCATAGAAATACCTGGTGTTGGCACTGATTAGATTTTGTTTAAGACTTTCTTGTCGATCGAAAACGTGATATTTTGTACAGCTTTTCATTTCTCCCGAAAGGGGTCGCGTTTTTTGTCGTTGCCGCAGTAGCGCCACGACCGATAAATATTGCGGATTTATTCCGGAACTAGTCCAAAATCTGAAATCTAGGATGCCGTTTTGATCTACAAATTTTGGTCACGATTTTTAGTAGGGAGTCGTTACACCAGGTGTTCTATGCATCTATGTTGTGACATATATGTTACTAAAGATATTCTATAATATTTTTATTTACTCTGTGGTTCGTAGTGATTTCACGGTATGAATGTCATAATTTTTTTAATGATTCCATTACCAAGGCATTAAATAATGACATGTAAATTATAAGCCATTTTTCTTCGAACTGAACCATAAAAACCAGGTTAACAAAAAGATAACCAGTCAATATTTATGTGTATTCCAAATTATGATGTAATAGTTAACCGACCGCGCAAACCAGCTTACGGAGGTAGTTTTACGGAGAGTTATCTGGTTGCAGGTTAGGTTTTTAATGGTTATGGAACATATATCTAATAACATCAATATGTATTATATCCCTGCTTTTCACAGTCTCAAAGTGAAGCCAAATCTTTGGTAACGATTGAGTTGTACGCTTGCGTCAACTGGAAATGCGAAAATTGCGAGAAATTTAGAGGTTATGTTCATTCTGAAAGACAACAAGAAAAAAGATATCGAGAATGAAAATATGTCACTCAAATACTTTCAGTTCACTTTTAGAATATGAATAGGAGTTAAGGTGGGCGTTCAATGTAGTGTGTTTTTATTTCAAGTTGATTTCGAAAACGGTTTCACTTTGAGAACTGAAATTTTGTCGGTGAACTCAGAAAGGATTAGGGTTCTTGTTGAAATAATTTTGATCGATTTCATTCCGACAGTTAATTTTTTTTCTTTCAAAAATAGAAGAAAATGAGCCAACCCATGCTTCTGTTTCATTTCAACAGAAAGACCAATGAAAATAGTTCAACTTCCGATTGAAAGTGAATCTACTGATAATTTCGTTCAGAAGATCAACTTGAAATACGGAATTGGCAGAAAATGGCCAAATTCAAATTTTGGCGGGAAAAAATTCCTGCTTTACCCACAAATTCGCGTATTTCATAGTTCGGCGATTTCCGGATAGAGAGCGCCATTGTACATTTCATTCATGATTAGAGAGATACTCATAGAACTTATTGTGATAATGAAAGTTCTATGGAGATATTCCTTAAAATGGACGGTGGCGCCTCTATCGGCTGATCTTTCCTACTCTGTTTAAACGCCGACCTTAACAATGATATTTATTTCCAAACGTTCGATAACAACGTCAGTTCTCGACTGACAGGATCATCGAAAAGTTCTATTTCTCCGCCTAGGCGGAGAAATACTTTTCCCTCCGGCGCCGGCGGCAGGAAGTGTTGCTACGAAAAAGATTAATTGGTTACCATGAACATACTAACATAAATGCATAGAATACAAAAACTTCCGATTCAAACGTCATTTTCATTTGATAAAGAAGTTACATGTACAATTTTCATAAATTTGAAAACGTTTGGAAATAAAATAGCATATTTCATTCGGAGAAAGAAGTGACTTTTCGTGGCTCGCTTTCAATTATCCGCCGTGGAGTCAACAGTTCCAATATTTTATAAATCCATTTTTTTTTATTTTCCTAAAAATACCTTTCAAGTCATATCTTTTCTGATTTTGTGACCATAATTTTCTTTATGACCTACAGCGCTTTCCTTATCAAATGTTTAAAATCGGTTGAGGGAATTTTCAAATGTATCCGTTTATTGCCATAATTTCGATTGGCAATATACATACTTACTGTCAATGAAGTGTCAAACGTTTTTCGAATTTGCTCTTGCTTTTTTGCTGATTTTTCGCTAAAAACAACCACTCTTATCTATGGGAGATGATCCCCCAACATAAGGGGCCTGTAGCGTTCCTCGAACACCTGAGGAACAGAAGAATCATCACTTGGAAGATCGGACCTTGTCGAAAGATCCTCCCGATCCATGAGACTATGAGAGAGTTTAGGACTTTGTGAAAAGGTTTTTTTTTTAGCAGGTATATATATATATATATATATATATATATATATATATATATATATATATATATATATATATATATATATATATATAAATATATTTATACCATTAATAAATGTTAAATGAAATATTGAAATATTTTTTATAAGTTGATTATCTCCTAAACGAAGGTCAATATGGAAAAAATGTATTCTTTGTTTTATGATTAGAATTCTATTTTAGATATAATATTTCATTTTGGCTGTCCAGTTATCGAACACCCTGTATATTCCTTTATCTTTTTTTCTAATTTTTTTTTGATGAACTCAAAACTGAATCAATTCTATTTCGTTCGTAGAATGATGAGATGCAAATTTTAATTAGTAATTGTGTCATATATAAAGAATCTAACTGTGAGTTAAATATATTAATTCATCAGACTTGATGTTTCAGGTACAACTGTGTCTTTGAGTAGAATATTTCTAACCAGCTCAATTGATTTGAAAAGAGCTAGGGATGCCATAAAAGATACGATGAGTGTGTTACGAGAAAAAAGGGGAAAAGCGGACGTAGTTTTCCGACAGCTTTTTGAAGAGGCAAAGGAAGTAGCTGAGCAGCTAGATGTGACTATTGAATGCCCTAGAATAGTCAGAATACACAGAGCCAATAATCTGTCTGTCCAGTCTGCAGAAAAGTATTTCTTCAGGTCTGTGTACATTTCTCTTCTGGATTCAATAATAAACGACCTAGAGGATCGACTGTCATCTGAAGTAATGAATTTATTCAAATCAGGAGTTTTTATACCTAAAGTCGTTTATTCAAAAAGAGCTGGATCCGCCACTTTGTGAGGGTATATAACGATAAAGAGTTAATTGAACCCCTAAATACCCTAGAATCCAACTCAATCGCAAGTTTCTCGGGGTATTTGATGAGGAACATCGCCAAA
This sequence comes from Adalia decempunctata, assembly GCA_951802165.1. Taxonomy (NCBI): domain Eukaryota; kingdom Metazoa; phylum Arthropoda; class Insecta; order Coleoptera; family Coccinellidae; genus Adalia; species Adalia decempunctata. The sequence continues at coordinate 28,413,706 of OX637703.1, read as the reverse complement.
AAATACAACTGCGAAAAAGCACTTCTCATTGATGATTTGAATAAGCTAGGTTATGATGGGAACCGTGAATTAGCCTTTTCACATTTTTAATTTTGATTCTAAAACTCAGATCGTAATCCAATTCACGTAACTTTTTCACTTGAGACCAACATTTCCATATTTTTTATCGAAGTTACGAATCTGGTTATTTGTTATTTTATGTATAAAAGTACAATTCATGGAGATTAAGTTACAAAAGAATTTCACAGAGAAGTCTTGTACTTTTTTTTAATATCTTTCTAAGATGGTCAAGTCGAAAATTCTCAAAGTTCATAAAAAAATTCATAACCCGAAAACCGTGAAAAATCGCATGATTCGAATAGCCCATGACACGAGGGACGTGTTTTTTCTTTTTGATGTCAATCTCTTGGCCGTCCTGTATATATATATATATATATATATATATATAAAATTGGTTAAATTTATTTGGGTTGGCAGTCGGAAATAAAAGAAACTCTCTTTTTTCCTTTTTTCTCGAGCTTTCGGCTTCATTTAAGCCTTCTTCAGGAGACGCTACAATATGTTAATAATCAAAACAAAATCACCGTTTTCAACTTCAAAATTGAAATACCTTCTGGAATGGCATTTGTTCAGTAATCACAAAATTTTATATACTTACCTAATCATTTTATACCAACTTGTGAAGAGGAAGAGCATTCATAGATTCTCCATTTATATTACTATATGTCATGAAAAATTATTGACAATTTCAAAACGTTTGACTGCTCTTTCAGAATTTAAAAAAAGAAATTGTACCTTTGTTTGCCTTATTAGTTAGAATGTTTCAACTTTATTTAGATTATCTCAACTTCGTAAGTTGTAATATATTATCCAAGCTTTCGGTAATGTTTATTACCTTTCTCAAGGATCTGTAACAAATATACATGTCATAAAGGACTAAAGATACAAAATTTATACATACATTATGGTGTGATTTTTATCCTAGTAGTTACAGAATTATCAATTGAATATTCGTGGAAGATCTTAACCATAATTCCACATATTTTATGTATTAGAGGCAACATAAAATTTTGTATCTCAGTGAGAGTGAGATTACGAAATAATTCTGTAACAACTAGGATAAAAATCACACCATAATGTATGTATAAATTTTGTATCTTTAGTCCTTTATGACATGTATATTTGTTACAGATCCTTGAGAAAGGTAATAAACATTACCGAAAGCTTGGATAATATATAAGTGTATTACTAATCCTTTGACCGAGAGATCCTAAAAAACTTTCAAATTATATATATATATATATATATATATATTTTTTTTTTTTTTTTTTTTTTTTTTTTTAATTTTCACACAAAATGTGGTTTCTTTCGGGTTACTCGGGCAAAAGCGCCAAGAGAAATCCGACTGGTTAGTGTGGAAAGATTACTTGTCGTACTATGCCGACGGTTGCCAATATTACAGCCTTCTGCATCCAAGTTATGGTGTTCGAAGGTAGATCCATCTCGCGCAAGTGCTCCACGGTTTTCCGATGTACCAGCCCGTTGCAGCTAATTACCAACGGCTTTATTACCACTTCCCCCAGCTGAAAGGTCTGCTTCATCTGCCTTGACAGTAATTCATATTTGGCGATCTTCTCTCCGTAGGCTTTATCAAGGTTTTGGTCTAATGGAACCGTGAAGTCTATGATGATCGCAGACTTCTCCTGTTTGTTCCATATGACCATGTCAGGTCTATTATGCTCGGCACCTGGATCTGTTCCCACTGTCAAGTCCCAATAGATCTTGGTTTTGTTGCCTTCCAGGACAGCCTTCGGTTCGTAAATGTGATGAGGGACGAATTCCTGAAGCAGCCGTTCTTTGATACACATGAGTTGGTGTACGACTTTGCCCATGTTGTTATGGCGAGACAAGTATTTGGTGTTAGCTATGGCCGAGCATCCAGATGATACATGCTGCACAGTTTCTTCGACTTTATTGCAGAGCCTACATTTCGTGTTTTCGATGTTTTGTTTCATTATGTGCTTTTTGTAGGCTCGTGTAGGAACAACTTGATCCTGTATTGCCATAAGGGTTCCCTCAGTCTGAGGGTAGAGATAACCCTGAGTCAGGTAGGTATTCGTGGACGGCAAGTCGACTTCTGGCTGCTGCAAGCTGGCGTAGAACCGACCATGTAAGGGCTTGGATCTCCACTTGTTTTTCCATTTTTCAACCATGTCTTCTATTTCAGGTTCCCGCCCGTCTTCACTTCCTGCCTGCGTGGACCCATAGCGTTGACTAGCCACCCACTGGTGCACCGGTGAGTTATTCTGCAGAAAAAAGGTTCTAGTTCTGCTTTCCTCTTTCAGATAGACGTTCTCCAGTGAGCTCAGTCCTCGCCCAGACTCTTTACGTGGAATATACAGCCTTTCAATAGCCGAATTTGGATGAAGCAAACCAAACTTTGTCAAAGTGGTCCTAGTTTTTCTGTCTAGCCGCTCTAGATCCGTCCGAGACCAGGTGAGTACTCCAGCGGTATATACGAAAGCCGGTATTGCCCAGATATTAATAGCGGTCATCTTGTTCTTAGCTGACAGTTGTGTATTCAAAACTTTATTTATTCTAGTGAAGAGCTCTTTTTCGACTTCCTCCTTATTTTCTCTCTGCCTAATCTCATATGTCTCCTGAACTCCCAGATATTTATACCTCTCTTCTGTCCCTAAAGTTGGCAACACCTGCCCGTCCACCAACACCATATTTTCTTCTCGCTCCAACTTTCCTCTCCTCACACTGATCGTTGCGCATTTATCCAGCCCAAATCTCATCCCAATGTCACCGCTGAACTCTCTCACCAGCTCGAGTTCCCCCTCCAATTGCGGTCGGCCTCTCGCGAACAATTTAAGATCGTCTACGTAGAAAAGATGAGTGAGCTTTCTTCTCTGGTCTAATGAGTATCCGTAGGACGATCTGTTTAACATTCCGCTCAAGGGATTTAGAGCGAGACAAAACCACAATGGGCTGAAGCTATCTCCTTGGAATATTCCTCTTCTGATAGATATTGTGGCTGTTTTGTCCAAGGATGATGTTCCTTCAAGAATAAGTGAGGTACGCCACGTCGACATCAGGGAGTGGAACAATGAAATCACCTGTGGGTTTACCTTGTATATTTTCAGGGTTTCGAGCAGCCAAGTGTGAGGTACAGAATCAAACGCCTTCTGGTAATCTATCCAGGCCATGGAGATGTTTTTTTGCTTTCTTTTTGCCTGTTTAGTGATTATATTATCGATTACCAGAAGTTCCTTGCTCCCTCTGCCACCCCTTCTGCAGCCATTTTGTTCCCAGGCTAATAAGTTTTTGTTTTTCAGGTGAGTCCGGACTTTGTGACCGATCGTCGAGGTGAGTATTTTATAAGCAGACGAAAGGCATGTAATCGGCCTGTAGTTTTCAGGTTGGGTAGGGTCTCCCTTTTTGAAAACCATGTACGTCATGCCCTGTGTGAAGAATTTTGGGATCTTTTTCGGGTTCTCCAAAGCTGCATTTAGAAGCCGTGCTAAACTTCCATGAGTGGACGGTAAGTATTTCCACCAATAATTATGAATGTGATCTATTCCAGCCGACGTCCAATTCTTCATTCTTTTGACGGTCGTCGTGACATCTTTCTCCGTGATGACGACAGAATGCATTTCGGATAGATTTGTGTGTATTTCTTTCTCAGTTTCTATCCATGTGGCTTCGGTGTTGTGGAGTTTCCTTTCTGACCATATGTTAGACCAGTATTTTTCAAATTCTTTCAGTTCAGCGGCAGGTGCTCTCGGACAATCTTGCTTAGGTCTAGGGTGTTCCCCCAGATCTCTGAAGAACCCTTTTTGATCGGTGTTGAATTGATTATTCTGGCGGTATCTCTTAGTTCTTTTGTGGTATCTTCTTAATCTGCTGCCCAGGGCTGCCAGTTTCAGCTTCAAGGTCTCCATATGAATCGTTAGTTGTTGTTTGTACTAAGCATCTTTTCCATTCAATTTAAGTTTTCCTGAATAGCACTGCACTTTTCTGTTCACTTTTTTACTAACTCTCGCCTCATTCAGGTAAGAATGAAGGATGCCTATTTCTTTCCGTAAGATATTGATTTTCTTCTCCAATCTTTCCTCCCATGGAGGTTTTTTTTGTTGGTGTCCTCTTTGTGTTTTCGTTACTGACGGTGTTTGCAGTATAGTGTTAGCAACCATTGCAGCGCAGTAGACCCTGTGGCAAAGTTCCTCCAAGTTCGTTGAGCCATTCAGTATTTCAGTCAGGGCAGCGTTTACGGTGGTCATTGTTGTTTTGGAATCCTATATATCCTATATATATATATATATATATATATATATATATATATATATATATATATATATATATATATATATATATATATATATAGGAAATAATTGATAGGTTCTCGGCAAGGAAAGGGGCCACTAGAATTGATGCACAACCAATTTGTTAACTGTGTCTATATTTCGGACATCGATTATGTCCTTCCTCAGGACTCTACAAAACAAATCCAGAAATTACAAACAACAAATCTAAAATGAAACAATTTTACACTTACAGCTAACTAGGCTGGAATTAAATTAGACCATAACTGTGAATGTAGTGCGTGACAGGAACGAACAATCATGGTAAGTCATAAACAAATTAAAATAATAACCAATTGATATAATGTCGCAAGGAAAATATTTCTTCATATAGGGCATTCTAATGACCTGTCAAAACAAATTCTCATTATGGCGGCTGAGGGCAAACCATAGAACTCATAGTACATGTACTATAAGTTCTATGGGGAAAACAATACGTTGGTGTTTATGTTGTTCTGTCAAATAAACACTTTGCATCTTAAAAAGTCTATCAACAACAACAAATACACACAACTAATTTATTCACCATCAGGTTCCTTATGACGTGTTATGACACTTCAGAAAGTTGTTTGCCCCATAGACAACTTGTTGTCTATGGTTTGCCCTCAGCAGACGCCATTTTAGGTCACGTGATTTAGAATGCCTAATATTCCAGAATGAGGTTATAAGGTGGTAACCATAGAACATCAAAATGTCAACGAGGTAAAAGAAAACGACAGGACACAGACTGAAGACGACAGCCACAGAAGGACAAGCGACAAAAGAAAGAACTGTCAATGACACATATACCAGGTATCATCAAAAAAATTAGGAAACGAGGTGTAAGCAGATCGTAGGGTCTCCCAGCCAAAAAAACGTTCACCAAAGAATTGAAACATCAAGGGGGATTACAATTAAATTCTCTTGAAAGAAGGTAACTATATATGCTGCTGAGTTTTGCAACATCAGTTTTTTTGTTAACGTTATTAGAGGTAGCTCTAATGTGACACATTTCTAAAAAGGTCCTTTTTTGATAATTGGATGCTCTATCCAAAATCTTGAAATCCTCAAAGTTGAACCGATGTCCTAGTCTTGATGAGTGGAGGGCCAAAGCACAACGTTCAGGGTGAACTCTCACATCACTTTTGTGAAGAGTGATTCTTCTTGTGATGGTTTGTGATGTCTGGCCAATGTATACTCCCTCGCAGTCCAAGCATGGTATACTGTAAACACAGTCAGAAATTAAAGGTCGGGGAATCTTGTCCTTTAGTTTGGTAAGAACAGATCTGCCTGTAATGAGGTTATATTTGGCCACCCTTAATTGCTCTATCTCAGAGAAAATGTGTGAGAGCTTGGTGGATAATTGTGACACATAGGGTAAGGATCTATATTTTGGTGGTGCATCTAAAGGAATAGCATGTGAATTCTCTCCCTCGACAGGAACGGCACGGGGAGGGGAGTCTGGTGGTATGGCAGTGGTGCTCCAAAGGATCTTCCTCACAAGCGTTCTCGGATATCCGTTGTTGATCAAAATATGTTCCAGACGGGACAGTGAACCATGGCGATAATTTATGTGAGTAATGGTTGTAATCCTATTTTTAAGTTGGTTTATCACATTCAGTTTAAGGTTCCAGCTATGATGTGAGAGATAATGTATGTATCGGCTTGATGAAGAAGGTTTTTTGGTACCAGTCCAACCTGATCTCACCTTCACTGGATCTAACCACTCTGGTGTCCAAAAAAGGAACCGACATCTCAGTCTCCTCTTCCACTGTGAAATTTATGTATTGGTCATATGAATTAAAAACATCTATTATTTCTTCTACCTTGTCCTCAGGTAGGGACAGTATGAGGTCATCAACATATTGATAAATGAACCCAAGCGAGAAGGATAGCTTTGGTATACATGTAGTGAGCAATGAGGACATGACTATGGATGCAAGTATGGGACTGAGACGTCCCCCCATGGGACAGCCATGGATTTGGGTATAAAATTCTCCTTTATAAGAGAAAAAATTTTGAGTCAAAAATGAAGACAATAATGTTTAAAAATTGATCTTTAGGGATATTGGTGTGAGAAGAGATCCTATGCCATTCTTGGCTGATGATGTTGACAATCAGTTGCTTTGAAATGTTAGTGAATAGACTAACAACATCTAGCGAAACCACCACGTATTGCGATGGAATTATCAAACCATTTATTTTCTCCGCGAATGCGAAGACATCCTTGACCGCATACGTATGGTAATCCACGAAGGAGGCACTCAAAATTTCGGCCATAAATCCACAAAGATGTGAGGTAGACGAACCAATCGTGGAAACAATGGGGCGAAGTGGCAAATCAGGTTTGTGAACCTTAGGTAAACCATATATACAAGGTGGTATACCTTTATAGCAGGTGAGACCACTAGCAACCGCTGGGCTAACGAAACCACCATCTTTAAGGTTTTTTACTAACCTATTCAATCTACTCTGGGTACCCGATGTGGGGCTGGACCTAAGCTTTTTGTAGACAGTTGGATCCCGAAGTAGAGTGGCCATCTTATCTTCGTATTCTGTCCTCTTCATTGCCACAGTAATATTTCCCTTGTCCGATTGTAGGATGATGACATCAGGATGTTGTTTTAAGAAAAATTTTGTGGAGAGGAACATATTATAATGTAAAGTTGGAGACTGCGAGCTCTGATGGAAAAACGGTCCTTAGTCTTGGCCCGAAATTCTGTTATGTTCCTCCACCAAAAAGTGTTTCTGTGATGTCTGTTTTGGCAGATGTGGAGTCCATTGTTAGTTTGGCACCTACGGAAGCTCAGGACATTATGAGACTCAGATGTGCTAATGTGTTGACCAATTTTTTCCATCAGAGCTCGCAGTCTCCAACTTTACATTATCATATGTTCCTCTCCACAAAATTTTTCTTAAAACAACATCCTGATGTCATCATCCTACAATCGGACAAGGGAAATATTACTGTGGCAATGAAGAGGACAGAATACGAAGATAAGATGGCCACTCTACTTCGGGATCCAACTGTCTACAAAAAGCTTAGGTCCAGCCCCACATCGGGTACCCAGAGTAGATTGAATAGGTTAGTAAAAAACCTTAAAGATGGTGGTTTCGTTAGCCCAGCGGTTGCTAGTGGTCTCACCTGCTATAAAGGTATACCACCTTGTATATATGGTTTACCTAAGGTTCACAAACCTGATTTGCCACTTCGCCCCATTGTTTCCACGATTGGTTCGTCTACCTCACATCTTTGTGGATTTATGGCCGAAATTTTGAGTGCCTCCTTCGTGGATTACCATACGTATGCGGTCAAGGATGTCTTCGCATTCGCGGAGAAAATAAATGGTTTGATAATTCCATCGCAATACGTGGTGGTTTCGCTAGATGTTGTTAGTCTATTCACTAACATTTCAAAGCAACTGATTGTCAACATCATCAGCCAAGAATGGCATAGGATCTCTTCTCACACCAATATCCCTAAAGATCAATTTTTAAACATTATTGTCTTCATTTTTGACTCAAATTTTTTCTCTTATAAAGGAGAATTTTATACCCAAATCCATGGCTGTCCCATGGGGGGACGTCTCAGTCCCATACTTGCATCCATAGTCATGTCCTCATTGCTCACTACATGTATACCAAAGCTATCCTTCTCGCTTGGGTTCATTTATCAATATGTTGATGACCTCATACTGTCCCTACCTGAGGACAAGGTAGAAGAAATAATAGATGTTTTTAATTCATATGACCAATACATAAATTTCACAGTGGAAGAGGAGACTGAGATGTCGGTTCCTTTTTTTGGACACCAGAGTGGTTAGATCCAGTGAAGGTGAGATCAGGTTGGACTGGTACCAAAAACCTTCTTCATCAAGCCGATACATACATTATCTCTCACATCATAGCTGGAACCTTAAACTGAATGTGATAAACCAACTTAAAAATAGGATTACAACCATTACTCACATAAATTATCGCCATGGTTCACTGTCCCGTCTGGAACATATTTTGATCAACAACGGATATCCGAGAACGCTTGTGAGGAAGATCCTTTGGAGCACCACTGCCATACCACCAGACTCCCCTCCCCGTGCCGTTCCTGTCGAGGGAGAGAATTCACATGCTATTCCTTTAGATGCACCACCAAAATATAGATCCTTACCCTATGTGTCACAATTATCCACCAAGCTCTCACACATTTTCTCTGATATAGAGCAATTAAGGGTGGCCAAATATAACCTCATTACAGGCAGATCTGTTCTTACCAAACTAAAGGACAAGATTCCCCGACCTTTAATTTCTGACTGTGTTTACAGTATACCATGCTTGGACTGCGAGGGAGTATACGTTGGCCAGACATCACAAACCATCACAAGAAGAATCACTCTTCACAAAAGTGATGTGAGAGTTCACCCTGAACGTTGTGCTTTGGCCCTCCACTCATCAAGACTAGGACATCGGTTCAACTTTGAGGATTTCAAGATTTTGGATAGAGCATCCAATTATCAAAAAAGGACCTTTTTAGAAATGTGTCACATTAGAGCTACCTCTAATAACGTTAACAAAAAAACTGATGTTGCAAAACTCAGCAGCATATATAGTTACCTTCTTTCAAGAGAATTTAATTGTAATCCCCCTTGATGTTTCAATTCTTTGGTGAACGTTTTTTTGGCTGGGAGACCCTACGATCTGCTTACACCTCGTTTCCTAATTTTTTTGATGATACCTGGTATATGTGTCATTGACAGTTCTTTCTTTTGTCGCTTGTCCTTCTGTGGCTGTCGTCTTCAGTCTGTGTCCTGTCGTTTTCTTTTACCTCGTTGACATTTTGATGTTCTATGGTTACCACCTTATAACCTCATTCTGGAATATATGAAGAAATATTTTCCTTGCGACATTATATCAATTGGTTATTATTTTAATTTGTTTATGACTTACCATGATTGTTCGTTCCTGTCACGCACTACATTCACAGTTATGGTCTAATTTAATTCCAGCCTAGTTAGCTGTAAGTGTAAAATTGTTTCATTTTAGATTTGTTGTTTGTAATTTCTGGATTTGTTTTGTAGAGTCCTGAGGAAGGACATAATCGATGTCCGAAATATAGACACAGTTAACAAATTGGTTGTGCATCAATTATAGTGGCCCCTTTCCTTGCCGAGAACCTATCAATTATTTCCTATATTATATGCGGCAATACTCCTTTAAGTATTATATATATATATATATATATATATATATATATGAACCCCTGTTAAGCTGTGACCTCCGTTAAGTAGACTGGGCGACCTCACCTCCGGGTGAAGGAGTAGTCTCAATGGAAAATTTTTTGTTGATATATGGAGAGGGGAAGCCAAAGAAAAAAATTACCGAGAGAGGGGAAAACATTTTTGCGGAAAAAATTTTGTTTGAACAATCGAGGCGCTGTAGCCTCCGCTTATATTTCTTGTAGTGTGAACGTTATAACCTCCGGCGGTGTTGCCAAATTTATATTGTATATTGTTATAGTATATTGTTCAATGAGCGATAATATAAGTCATAACAGACGCAGATGAATCTTGCGGCCCGAGCCTTCAGGCGAGGGGTGTAATTCATCAAGTGTGTTATGACCTTTTCCGCGAATTGAACACTATACTTTACCTTCGACTTCTTCAGTGAAATTCGAATCAATCAGCATTTTCAAAATTGGCAACAGTTGTCAAAAGCGATTTCTTTGGTCGAAAATCTAATCGATATCGAATACCGTAGAAAACGTCAGAAATTCACGTTTTCCAAATGCAATTTTTGGATATTCAGACCTAAGAAAATTTAGAAATGGATGGCGAGAACGTTACCTTGATGTCTGAAATAGAGTTCCCAAACGATTCGACTTTCTTATTCATTTCGTAATTCGTGAGATACATTTTTCCTATTTGTATTATAGTGAGTTTCAGGCGTGAGTTATTATTACCTCACACTATTGGTTTATGGAGACTATTACAGATCAAAATGAGTTGAATAATGGATATATTATTCTATGGAAGTAGATAAAGATTATTATGTCTTTCCGTAAGTCCCGTATAACAATTACATATTTCCATGCATCAAATGAATGATGATTAATTCTTTATGCCGAGTATTTTATCCATCCAAAAGCTGCACTTATACCAATTAATTAGTCACTCTCCCATTTTATTTGAAGACTTGTTTCTTTCCAATTGTAGTAAAATAACGTCTTGATATAATTCTCTTCCGTTATTGTTTGATTCAATAATTTTTGGAATTGCTACTATTGTAAAATTACGAAAAACCCCTCACCTCAATTTCTGTGGCTATTTTCATTCTTACTATTTAGTTATCGATTTGCGAAAAAACTACACTTATTTTCTCCAAGAACTCCATTTCGCAGCATTGTGATGGGATTTTTTTCAGCGATCTCACACAATTCAAAATATGTATATTGATATTACAACTTTTTATTAATTTCGTGAGTTGTTATTCATATTACAAATGATTCGATTTCCACGAAATTCTGAATTTAGGTTATATTTCCCAAAAAAGAAACCTTCGATTTATTCATTTTTGTATCTTTACTATTATACCAGTCCCATCTTTGGAATCGTATTACTATTTTACAAGTTGTTAGGATGAATCGTGGCAAATGGCTAGAGGTTTCAATAATTTCAAGACTTGGTGATTTCCATTGAAAACTAAATTATTTAAGGTTCACTGGTCGCAAGGAGTTTCGAATTTGACGACATATTCTTCACCATTGATTCCAACCTAATCGTTCAAGATCATTTCGGCTGAAAATTCTTCAATTGGAGATATTTTGACGAAACGATAAATATCGTTTCGAATCCACAACAACAAGAATAAGAGAGGGGAAAACATTTTTGCGGAAAAAATTTTGTTTGAACAATCGAGGCGCTGTAGCCTCCGCTTATATTTCTTGTAGTGTGAACGTTATAACCTCCGGCGGTGTTGCCAAATTTCGGAGGTGAGTAGGTGAAGTGAATATATGAAATTCAATATTCATATATTGGATGCAGGTGGCTTGGTTTTTCAAGGTTGATTCATGTCTATAAAGGAGTCGGAGATCGGGGAGTATTCTTGTTGTTGTGGATTCGAAACGATATTTATCGTTTCGTCAAAATATCTTCAATTGAAGAATTTTCAGCCGAAATGATCTTGAACGATTAGGTTGGAATCAATGGTGAAGAATATGTCGTCAAATTCGAAACTCCTTGCGACCAGTGAACCTTAAATAATTTAGTTTTCAATGGAAATCACCAAGTCTTGAAATTATTGAAACCTCTAGCCATTTGCCACGATTCATCCTAACAACTTGTAAAATAGTAATACGATTCCAAAGATGGGACTGGTATAATAGTAAAGATACAAAAATGAATAAATCGAAGGTTTCTTTTTTGGGAAATATAACCTAAATTCAGAATTTCGTGGAAATCGAATCATTTGTAATATGAATAACAACTCACGAAATTAATAAAAAGTTGTAATATCAATATACATATTTTGAATTGTGTGAGATCGCTGAAAAAAATCCCATCACAATGCTGCGAAATGGAGTTCTTGGAGAAAATAAGTGCAGTTTTTTCGCAAATCGATAACTAAATAGTAAGAATGAAAATAGCCACAGAAATTGAGGTGAGGGGTTTTTCGTAATTTTACAATAGTAGCAATTCCAAAAATTATTGAATCAAACAATAACGGAAGAGAATTATATCAAGACGTTATTTTACTACAATTGGAAAGAAACAAGTCTTCAAATAAAATGGGAGAGTGACTAATTAATTGGTATAAGTGCAGCTTTTGGATGGATAAAATACTCGGCATAAAGAATTAATCATCATTCATTTGATGCATGGAAATATGTAATTGTTATACGGGACTTACGGAAAGACATAATAATCTTTATCTACTTCCATAGAATAATATATCCATTATTCAACTCATTTTGATCTGTAATAGTCTCCATAAACCAATAGTGTGAGGTTATAATAACTCACGCCTGAAACTCACTATAATACAAATAGGAAAAATGTATCTCACGAATTACGAAATGAATAAGAAAGTCGAATCGTTTGGGAACTCTATTTCAGACATCAAGGTAACGTTCTCGCCATCCATTTCTAAATTTTCTTAGGTCTGAATATCCAAAAATTGCATTTGGAAAACGTGAATTTCTGACGTTTTCTACGGTATTCGATATCGATTAGATTTTCGACCAAAGAAATCGCTTTTGACAACTGTTGCCAATTTTGAAAATGCTGATTGATTCGAATTTCACTGAAGAAGTCGAAGGTAAAGTATAGTGTTCAATTCGCGGAAAAGGTCATAACACACTTGATGAATTACACCCCTCGCCTGAAGGCTCGGGCCGCAAGATTCATCTGCGTCTGTTATGACTTATATTATCGCTCATTGAACAATATACTATAAAATTTCATTACCAAAAAAATGTCATATTCATAAATTCTTTCAACCAATAGCTCAAGATAATATTGGGCAGGTAACTGAGGGAATGCGGATTTTATATAAGAATTCAATTTATATCGACATATTGCTAAGCTTCTCATTTTTTTATTCATTAGGATAAATAAGGGATATTCCCTACGGAATACTTTCTGTTATCACAAACTGAATCATCATTTGGACAGGGTTATTGGATGTTGTAAACTATTCTCAAATTTAGTTCTGATATAACTATACCCTAATTTAGTTCCGATGTAACTATATCCTTTAAAAAAAATGTGGGGTGATCTTATTTATTGAACGTAATTTTCGAAGGGCTGCCCACTTAATTTTTCGAATAGTCTTCCAATCATACTTTTACTGTCATAAATTTTTCCAAGCAACGATGATTCTTATTCTTGTCTTTCGTATATCGCACATAGATTTCAATTAAGTGACATTCTTTTTCAATACCATTACCCTTTTTGAAAGCTTTTGAATTTCATAACTCTTCTAATAATTTCGAACTTTAAGCTCACTGATTCTTCTTTTCAACGGCTTTTTACTTTGTGTATTTTTCCAGCAGCAACGGGAATAAAGATTAATTTTGTCAATTCGTTTCAGAAGTGGGAAGCCGATATTATAAATGCAAAAAAAGTAACTTGGTCAATAAGAACAGCTGATAGAACACCCCTCGAAAATTAAAAAAAAATACCATTTGGGATGGTTTTAGTCATTCTTTTCGCTTCGGTATAAAATCAATTCTAAATATCCTCATGTCTTCATCCTAGTAAATTTATTACTAAAAAGCATTTACTCTTGAATAAAAGGAATGATCAATTTTATCCTTCCGAACGAGAACATTCAGAAAATGAAGGAAAACTTGTGTTGAGCCAAAATCGGTTTCCAGATGAAAGACGAAGGAAATAGCAAGCAGTACAACCTACTGCTTGCTCGACGAAAGAAGAAACAAAAAGCTCAACACTCCTTAACAAAATGCGTCGAAGAAAATATTAGTTTGTGGGATAACAAATTCGTTAAATAATTCTTCCAAACTCATTTTTATATTATTTTATATATTTATTGTTTACACCTATTTGTTGAGAGGTTTGTTTCTATGTGATACATAATTTATGTTCGAGATTTCAATTTTTTGTTGAACCCAATCATCCAAAGTAGGTCCCATTTAACTCTTTGGGTTTAGGTGGTACACTATATGTACCACCAATTTTGACCCTCTTCCGCGGCGGTGGTACAATTAGTGTACCACCTATTTCAAATACGCCGAACAGAAATCTACATCGATACAGAAGATTGGCCTGACTTGCAGAGACCCTATTAAGGCAAAAATACGGGAAAAATTTCGAAAAATTCATTGTTGATGGGCCGTTTATGTATTTTGGTTGAGATTTTGTAAAATTTTTTGAAAATTGGCAATAATTTATTTTTGCTCCACTTGGGTTTTATTTCTAATGATATCTTTGCCGCTCAAAGAGTTAAGACATGATTTCGACCATTTTCTTCGCTTCAGTATAAAATTTTATCTAAATATACTCATTCCTTCATCCCAATAAATTCATAACCTAATGTAGGCCACTGACGAGGACTCTCTACGGGACTTTCGGGCATCCAGCATCGCACGAATGCTCGAAAAGAGTCCCGTGTATGATCTATCGAGACTACCCTTCGGCGTTCGAGGTAGGAACTTGGAAGCCCATGTATTACATTTCCAGAACCTCGAAAATTTCTAGCGATTATCGAAAGAATTTCAAGATATTAAGGTCGGAATCACGGACAGTATCACTGTCAATTTTTTTACGGCCTCAGTCATTTTTTTATAATTACATTCTCGGACTGAAAAATGCGAATCTACCTACTAGGTGGATAGACGAGCACTCATAAGCTACATACACCAAAAGCTATTTGATTTGTATTTCAAATTTTGAATTCAGTTGCTTGCTGACAGGTTTAGGCTCGTTTACTTGTTTACGCTGTTTGGCTGCATACTTTTTTTTTGTAAGATAAGGCTCTTGATGAGAACATTGATTTTAAATTTTTGGGGCCGATCATTCGTAGACATTCAACTTTCGAGAGAAAGGAACAAACACTAGAAATTTTCTTGCTCGCTGTGGAGTCTTGATGGTGAGACTCTCTCTCGATCTAAATCTGCTCGACTGTTTTGGAGTTACATCCATTATCATTCACTTAATAACTCTAAAATACGATCGAATTTAAATTCACCAAAAAGTATATTCCGAAAAGGAAATGATGCGAAATTCTGTGAGGATCGTATTATAAGAAAGTTTCATTTTCACATCTAACCTATTCGTCAAGTTCGGCTGAAATTCTGCATGAACTTTTGAGTCGACATATTTCATCCAAGATACCATATTTCAGTTGGATCGAATCTGAAATCTTGAATATATGGTGACATTAACATTTCGGATCTGCTGAATCATCGGGTGGAATTTGAGAAAGCATAATTTTGAAGCTCGCAAATAAAGCCGCTTCGTGAATATCGAATCTTCAAGTACTTTCTTTCGGAAATTATTGTGCTCTCGAGAGGCAAACTTTCATATATCTTGAAAAATATGTTACTAAAAAACCTAATGCTCATGTTATAATCAACATACGAATAGAATTATTTATTATTAAGTGTTCATTATTGAAAGTCTCCAACTTTTTTCAAGGAGCCTGTTTATAAACGGTGATTCCACCTTCCACCTTTCTCTTGAATCTGTTTCTGTGGAGAAATGTTCGCAGTTTATCTTAAAAGAAAACTTTTAAAATGCAATCAGTCACAAAGTTTTTTCCTTATTTTTCAAAATTCGACGAAACGGAGAAATTATGTAGGTACTATTCACCTTTGACGACGAAGCTCCAGTTCGTATATCGTCTAAATATTGGTGCAATGTATAAGGAAAAGAATTTATAATTATTTTTTGGGATGATTTCATTAGGCCCTAAGAACTCAATTCGTGTAGGTGAAAAAAAATAAACGTCATTAGAAAACCGGCTCGTAATTCAGTTTCGGGGAAAATTTACTGTATTCAGTCCTACTAGTGTATTTCAATGAAATCTGGTATATGCAATTTTTTTATTCTTAGACAAACTCTGATAATCTTGCAAAATAAAAGAAGAAAGAACCTAATGAAGCTTTCAATAACGACAATAACAAATGTTCCGTTTAAACATTTTTAGTTATCTCATAGTCGGGTCAGAAATATCGACCTCCGAACTTTCCACAAACGATTCATTTTACATCAACCAGACGATTTTATGGTTCGAAAGAATGCCAGATGTTGTTTTGATACACTTTTTTATGCATTCCTCAGTGCACCTGCTTCATACGAGTATGGTTTACAGTGTTGCCATTTACGGAGGTGACATCGAACTGAATGTCTCTTCGACTTATTTCTCCATATATAGGACGGCGCACTAGCGCTGGTGGTATATAGCTGAACTAAAAGATTGTACAGTACAGAAATATGGTGCGTTCTGACCTCAAAACGATTTTTTGATATGTTGATCCCTGAAATCTCCTGAGTCTAACAAGCTAAGAAACAAGGCAAAACGTTGTGACCTCCGATTTCGGAGGTGAGAGCGTTATATATGAGGTGACAACGCTTGTTGAGTTCATATTTTGGAGGTGACAATGAGCATTAATAACTATATATATATATACAGGGTCTTTCACGAGGAACCTCACCCATATTTATACGGGAAACTACTGAACGTATTTTCATGAAATTCAGCACTTATAAGTATTTCACGATGCTGATGAAATCTAAAATATTTTCAAGGCATGAGCACCTCCGGTTTTTCCGGAAATGAAACTTCGGTTTTTCAAATTAGAACACCATTTTTTTATTGCAGAAATAGATTCCTTAGAAAATTTCAAGTTATTTTGATGTAACATTTTTCAGTTTTGGTTGGAAAATTCTCTCTGAGCGGGAAAATTCGAAAAAAAAATCGAAAATAGAGCTCCGCTGAAACAAGAATAACTTCGAGGTTTTTGGATGGAAAATTTTCATTTTTGGGATTTTTCAAGATGTAAGATTGATATATCCACTTTAAAAATCGAAATCGTGATTCATGATACAGGGGGTGAAAAAATCGCTTTCAAAGTTAGGGATGACAAAATCGTGAAAAATCAATTTTTTCAAATTAGAACCCCATTTTTTTATGGCAGATATTAAATCTACGTTAAAAAATAATGTGAGTGTATGCATCATACTCTTGCCCTAAAATGGATATTTTCTGAGTTATTCACAAAAAACTGTTTTTCGTCTTGAATTTTCAGCTATTTCTTTTCCCTTCACGCCAAAAAGATGAAAATTTCAGGAACTATTATTTGAACCATGCTGTAGATTTTTCACCCCTTCTTGAAACCGACTTCAAGTTACTATTAGGAGAACCATGGCAAACTCTCGCAGTTATAACTAGAGAAGATGTTTTGACCGTTAATTTCTAGACATTTATTTATACGTCTCAGGAATGCTTCGTGCGTTGCTCTTCCTATTTCATCGGGAGGAAGAGATCTGCAAAAGTGTTTAAAAACCAAATTGAGTTTCAAAACTATGAATCTAAAAATCTAAACAAACCTGAACGCATTTCTGACTCGTTTTATGCAGTCCTCTTTATCAGTCAGGGGAGTTGAGTAGACAATTTTTTTTATCCTACCCCAAACATAGTAGTCTAACGGAGTTAAATCGGGAGAACGTGGTGGCCAAAGATATGGACCATTGTTCGCCAACCAGCGATCTTCAAATAGCCTGTAGAGGATATTTGACACATTGAGTGAATTGTGTGGAGGCGCGCCATCTTGTTGATACCATAAGTCATTATGGTTCTGTACTAGCGGCTCAATTATTTGAGTCAATATGTCAGAATATCTAGATATCTCCTAAGGGAGAACATTCTTTAAATAATGCAAACATGTGTAGTGTTCTATCTTACCAGTTAAAGTCCCATCATAAATGTGAACATCGAGAAACATTGAAACTCCAGGTCTCTTGAAAGTTCCATTGTCTGAAGTGGTGGTTGTTCTCTTCATCCCAATAATGACTGTTATGCCTATTGAAAGAACCATTCTTTGTGAATTAAGATTCATCTGTCCAAATTATACAGTCCAAAAAGTTTTCATTCTCTTGAAATCGAATCATCATAGCTTCGCAAAACTCTGTTCTCTTGACGAAATCAGTTTCCTTCAAATGCTGTACCCTATTGAATTTATATGGGTGCATTTTATGTTTTTTCAATATTCTCCAAACACTCGATTGAGATAATCCCAGATCAATCTCGGCATCTTTGAGAGAATTTTGAGGATTCACACGAAAATATGCAAGAACTGTAATTTCGTTGTTCTCATCTTTTACTACACTTTTTTCTCTGTGTATAGTTTTCTTAACGAAAGATCCGACATTTCTCAAGTTTGTCATGGTTCTGTTAATGGTATCTCTCGTTGGTCTGGGTCGGTCAGGAAACCTCTCAATGAACAGTCGAATCGTTCTATCTACAACTTTATTACATTCTCCATGAAGTAGAATGAGCTTTAAATAATCTTTATTGGTGAAATTAGGCATAGTGATCGATTTTATAACTTAATACGAATTATCACCAAATTAATAGTAAACACAAAATGCTACTGAATAAAGAGGAATTTGGCAGATGTAATTAATGATATCTATCATTAAAAAAAAGAATGTAAAACATGGTAAGTTTTTGCATATGGTTCATAAGGAATTATTTATTTATCACTGGAGAGAAAACCGATGGCCGATTAGTTGAAATAAAGAGGTTTCCGATACAAATTCGAATCCAAATTCGCCATCTATTTAGGAACAACCTGTAACTTTTTTCTCTTGCATATTAGGGTAGTAAAATCGAAAACATGGTTTATGTAACAGTTCCTGAAAACTTCATCTTTTTGGCGTGAAGGGAAAAGAAATAGCTGAAAATTCAAGACGAAAAACAGTTTTTTGTGAATAACTCAGAAAATATCCATTTTAGGGCAAGGGTGTGATGCATACACTCACATTATTTTTTAACGTAAATTCAATATCTGCCATAAAAAAATGGGGTTCTAATTTGAAAAAATTGATTTTTCACGATTTTGTCATCCCTAACTTTGAAAGCGATTTTTTCACCCCCTCTATCATGAATCGCGATTTCGATTTTTAAAGTGGATACATCAATCTTACATCTTGAAAAATCCCAAAAATGAAAATTTTCCATTCAAAAACCTCGAAGTTATTCTTGTTTCAGCGGAGCTCTATTTTCGATTTTTTTTCCGAATTTTCCCGCTCAGAGAGAATTTTCCAACCAAAACTGAAAAATGTTACATCAAAATAACTTGAAATTTTCTAAGGAATCTATCTCTGCAATAAAAAAATGGTGTTCTAATTTGAAAAACGGAAGTTGACGTCATTTCCGGAAAAACCGGAGGTGCTCATGCCTTGAAAATATTTTATATTTCATCAGCATCGTGAAATACTTATAAGTGCTGAATTTCATGAAAATACGTTCAGTAGTTTCCCGTATAAATATGGGTGAGGTTCCTCGTGAAAGACCCTGTATATGAGAATAGTTTAACGTCTGTAAATATAATTAAGGAAAGAAATAACGGCATGCAGACAATTGAATATTTTTGAAATTCCGGAAAAAGTCACACACCGTGCAGGAATCGAACCTACGTCTCCCTACTTTCCGGGCATGGGGCCTTGACCACTGGGCTAACGATGCATATGATACTTTTCCCGGAATTCAATATCCTGAGGTTCACCTCATATGTTGGTGAGAGGGGGGATCCTAGTTGGGGAGCAATGATTCACCATCATTGGTCAGGGGATTCCACTTATCCTTCACTCCACTTCATCGAATTTTTCGATTTCAGTTTTAAGATCGGATTTCGGATTCCGACCAATGATGTTATTTTAATAAGCCGAGAATAATACATGAGAATAGTTTAACGTCTGTAAATATAATTAAGGAAAGAAATAACGGCATGCAGACAATTGAATATTTTTGAAATTCCGGAAAAAGTCACACACCGTGCAGGAATCGAACCTACGTCTCCCTACTTTCCGGGCATGGGGCCTTGACCACTGGGCTAACGATGCATATGATACTTTTCCCGGAATTCAATATCCTGAGGTTCACCTCATATGTTGGTGAGAGGGGGGATCCTAGTTGAGGAGCAATGATTCACCATCATTGGTCAGGGGATTCCACTTATCCTTCACTCCACGTCATCGAATTTTTCGATTTCAGTTTTAAGATCGGATTTCGGATTCCGACCAATGATGTTATTTTAATAAGCCGAGAATAATACATGCGAATAGTTTAACGTCTGTAAATATTATTAAGGAAAGAAATAACGGCATGCAGACAATTGAATATTTTTGAAATTCAAGGCCCCATGCCCGGAAAGTAGGGAGACGTAGGTTCGATTCCTGCACGGTGTGTGACTTTTTCCGGAATTTCAAAAATATTCAATTGTCTCCATGCCGTTATTTCCTTCCTTATATATATATATATATATATATATATATATATATATATATATATATATATATATATATATATATATATATATATATATATATATTTTTACAACTCGAAAAACCGTTTTAAAAAAAAACACGGAAAGACTTAATACGAGCTTTATTCAGATGTATCTACCAACCTAACTGTCATACAGTTCTACAAGCTTTTATAAACTCATGAATAATGTCTACTAAGCATACTGGCGTTCATTGCCACTACTTCGAGGAGTTACTTGGGATATGGTTACATATTATCTCCCCCTTTTAATGAACTGAGTTCAATCTTATTGTTTGAACTCCGTTTATCAACGATCATTTGAAATTTCATTATGAAAATTTTATACATTACATAGAAAATTATGATTAAACATAATATAATTATAAAAATGAAGTACAGGGTTGAAAGATGGTTTGGATGTAAATTCCATTCGTACAATTTTAAATCAGAAATATTTGTTACATTCAGAGGTTCTACAGTTAAATCTTGAATCTGTGAGATGTTTAAATCACTAAGTTGGAATACATGGTATAAATTATCAATATTGGATAATTCAAATGTTTTTAGTCCATTAGATATGATGCAGTTGCTCTCAATCATTAAAATCTTCTTGGGTTCATGTTCGTATGTTAAATGTCCTGAACAGTTTTCACTTATAATGCTATTGAATAATGATAAATATTGTCCATTGGGTAATAGTTGTAAGTCTTCAGAACTTGTTACCGGTTTTCTCGAACAGTTTTCATGTTTTTCACGCACAAATTCACTCAAACACGTAGGTGGTTTCACTAGTCTGTTCTGTGGGCACAACATCCATTTTTCCACTTGCTGGCATTCTTCGTACAGGGACCATATGATTTCTTCTTCTTTGATGAGCAAATACTTTGGTTGATCTATTATATTGGTATTTAAGAAGGGAACGAAATTCAACTCCAAAGTACTATAAGGAATATCATTTACCAAAGGCACTTTTATAATAAATGTAATCTGCGATTTCTCAATTTTAACTGATGTGCAACAAGGACTCACTGTGAGTTACCACATTATCCATCCTTTTTGTTTTTTACAGGTTCTGTGTGTGTTTATCATTGTGAAGGTCTTCCTTACTAAAAGTAAAAATTATAACTTTCTAACCAGTCTTAAAAAACTACACACAACGAAATTGTTTTTTGAATGATAGAAGCCTTCCTCGACAGCACACCGGTTCCTTGAAGACTTAAATTTTTCTATTCAACATCTATTCAAAGTCTCTTTTTTAATATCTATTGATTTTTGAATATTTTTTAGATTGTGTTCTGATGATGGCCATGGGCCGAAACATGTCGACACAATAAATATAGATTGAGTCCAAAATATACTGGAATAAGACCCCCCGTTCCCTTATAGTTAAATCCAGTAGGATGAATTTCAGAGAATTCTTGATGTGCAACAGACTGAGTAAAAATCCTTCAAGTAGACTAATTTTTTCAATAAATTATCATCTTGAATATAATTCTTGAAATAACTCAATGACAATATTGACTCATGTAGAAGGTGAAGCCTAGCAAAACTAATGGCAGTATTTATTTCTGAAAGAATTCTGGATATTTTATTCTGTTCAAATTGCAAAAGGAAAACTTTATCTAAGATTTGCTGTAATTTCATGAATTTATCAATTTGTTTTATCATAATATTGGTTTGATTCTGAAATCTATCAGATATCGATTTCACTATACTTATAACTCGATTTTGATTTATCTTTATGGTATCTGCATCATTTCTCAATGATCGAAAATATTCTTGATAAAGAGTTTCGTCTTCATCGTCTAAAGTGCCAAAGAGAAATTTGGAAATTCTTCCTCCAATATTAACAAGGCCTCTTTTCTTCCTTGATGGAATTAATTCATGCAAAATTTGTTTATTTGTAATTATTTGATTTGATGTCAACTCATACAAGTATTTCGTTGCTTCATCCCTTGGTTCATTCTTCTTAATTACATGATTTAAAATTTCTTCATGTTTGTTGAGGATTGAACCTATTCGTGACAGGTCATAATGGTACATAAGAACATGGTCTTTTTGAATTATGAATGTTTTAGGACCATTGAATGCAATCATATTTTTTCGGACTTCTTTCGTTTTTAGGCAAAATAGTGTTTCAAGAAAAAGTAGAATTATTGTCATGTAGAAAGGGGCCATCCTGAAACAGATGATTATTATTTTTTTCTTTGTTTGATTTTACTTTTATGATAAACATGTCCTTTATTTGCTTCCTTTACGAGGACATTATCTAAAATTTTGATGTTTACTTCTTTGAATCGAGGTTTCAATTTAGCGTCTGCCGGTAATTTGAAAAATGCTTTTTGATTATCATCAAAAATAACATCTTCCGATCTGTTTTCATTTTCCTTCTGTCGTCTTTTTTCGTTTTTCTTGTTGTTTTCCGTCAATACTTTAGAAATTTCCTTAAGATTCTGATTATATTGTTCAATATAATTGGATACTTTTTCATTATCCGTGTATTCAACTGGAAGGCTATAATTCAAATCAGATTTTATGATCTGTAGAGGACTATATTTAAGGGTGGAATGTATAGAATTATTATAACTAAGAAGGGCTCTATTTAATTTCTCTCTCAAACTCAGATTTTTATCTTCGATTACCCTTATTTGTTCGGTCAAGGTTGAATGAAATCTCTCAACAATGGCATTCGATGTTGGATTATAATTTGTCACGTAATGTATCTCTATATTATGTGTGGAAGCGAATTCTTGAATTATCGCGTTCTTAAATTCCGTTCCATTGTCGGTTGTTATTTTCCTAGGCGTTCCATGATTCGAGAAATAGCGAATAAGTGATTCTACAATTTCTACTGACGTTTTACTTTTAAGAATGAAACATTGCCCGTGTCTTGAGAATGAATCTACTAATGTGAGACAGGGTGTTTTCGAAATATTTATTGTATCGGCATATAAATGTTCGAAAGGTTTTTCACCGATTGGATTTTGTTTGAATATTAATTTATTGGATTGTCTTTCATATTTTTGACGTTGGCATATATCACAACTATTCACATAACGCTGGACTTTGAATGACATTTTTGGAAAATAGAATTTTTTCTTAATGCTTTCCACATTCTCTTGGATACCTCTATGAGTAGTTTTAGTCTCATGAAACATTTTGATTTTTTCAATTTGTTCTTCTTCATCTTCTATATCTTCCAATAAGATATTTGAATTTGAAACTTCCTGAATTGAAAAGTTTATGTGCATATTGTATAAATGGCGTTTCGATATTTTTATCTTGGAAGAATATTCCATATGTTTTGTCTGGGGAAATAAATTCTTTCAAAAATTTGGTAAATTGATTTTCTTCTGAAATAGATAAAATTAATCTGAATTTTGATTGATTATGTAATTTTATTTTACTAACATTGAACTTATTGCTCTTTTTGATAATGATTTGGTATTGAAAAACATTAATGGCTCGTTCAGTGTGAGGAATTTCTAGAATAGGGTCTTCTTGGTTCGAATGTATTGTTTCATTATCTGAGTTATCATCTGCATCTATTGACATTAATTCATCAAATTCTTCTGGTCTTAATTCTAAATCTTTATGTGATATTTGAGGAATAATTGAATCGAGATCCGATAATAATTGTTCTTTCTCAGTAATATTAAATTCATCATTTTTAATTCTAGATAGAGCATCTGCGTTGTTATTCGCACCTTTCCGATACTTTATTTCAAAATTGAATTCATCGAGTTTTATTCTCCAACGCATCAATCTTGAAGAGGCTTCTTTTAGTGAAAATAACCAAGTAAGAGGTCGATGATCGGTGTAAATAATAAATTTTCTTCCAAATAAATAGGGTCGAAAATGTTTGGTCGCCCAAACGATAGACAGTAATTCCTTTTCAATAGTTGAGTAGTTTATTTCTGCTTTATTAAGAGTACGGCTAGCATAAGCTATGGGCTAGTCGTTCGGTGGATTTCTCTGCGATAAAATAGAACCAACTGCATATTTCGAGGCATCTGTTGTTAGAATGAAAGGTTGATTAAAATCTGGGAATTGAAGAATAGGATGATTTATCAACATGTTTCTACTAATATTGAAAGATTCCAGATATTCTTGATTTTCTAAGTTAATCTTTGCATCTTTTTTCAGACATTGTGTCAAAGGTTTAGTAAGCTTGGAAAAATTTGGAATAAACTTTCGGTAATAACCAATCATGCCCAAATAGGATTTTATTTCTTTAGGATTTTTTGGAATTGGAAAATTCTTAATAGCTTCTATTTTTTCTGGGTTAGGCTCGACTCCTTTATCTGAAATTTTGAATCCTAAAAATGTTTATCAGGATCTTTAGAGAATATATCGTCCATGTATAGGTACTACACAAATTTTTCCTAATAGGGGTCTTAAAACTTCATTCATTACTCTCTGAAATGTGGATGGGGCATTTTTGAGACCAAAAGGCATTCGCAAAAACTCAAAATGTCCATCATCCGTAGCAAAAGCAGTTTTTTCTATGGATTCTTCGTCGAGTTCAATTTGGTGATATCCTGATGCTAAATCAATAGTGCTGAAATATTTTGCACCTTTCAAATTATCTAACATTTCATCGATATTTGGAATTGGGAATTTGTCATCGATTGTTTTTTCGTTAAGTTTTCTATAATCGATTGCAATTCGCCACTTTTGTACGCCTGATTTATCCGCTTTTTTGGGAACGACTACAATAGGAAAAGACCAGGGTGAAATACTCGGTCTAATTATATTTTTATTTAAAAGATCTTTGATTTGATTTCGTACTTCTTCTTTGTGAATTTCCGGATATCTATATCGTTTAACATAGACTGGGTTATCATCAACTGTTCTGATATTGTGTTTTATCTTACTTGTAAAATTTAGTGGTTCTCTGGGAAATTGCAAAACTGATTTATTACTCCGCAAAATTTTTGTTAATTGATTTTTCAAATTTTTATCTAGATGATTCAAATCTAAAGATAATTCTTCTCTTGGTTTCACCTGTTGTAAATGAAGTTTATGGGAAACGATTCCATTAGTTAAAACATTATTTTTCATATCCACAGTAAGTTGTAGATCTTTCATTAAATTATAACCGATTACACCGTCATATTGATGATGAAATTTATAAACAACAAATGGGTAGGATGTATCATAGCCAAATATGTCAAGAGGGAATAGCATTTTATTGTTACAAGAATCTTTTCCTGTAGCTGTTGTAAAATATGTGCTTTCTTTATAAATTGAATTTGGAAAAGAATTATAAGCAATTATTGGATCGATAATTGAAATTGAACTGCCTGAATCGACTAGTAATTTACAAGGAGGATTCTGCAATTTAATATATGGAAGACTTGCTATTCTTTCATCATTAAAATTTAGGTCATGTATGCTTGATAAGGACTTTCCTGAAAATTTTCGTTCTCGATCTCTGGGGATTGGAACTCATTTGAACTTAGGTATTTCGATTCATAACTTTCATCATAATTTTCATCATAATTTTCGAGAAATTGTTCTTCTGGTGGAAATTCATTTTGCTCTTCCGTATTCGTTAATTCTTCCGATATGAAGTTTGGAGGTGCTCTTGGTCTAAAATAGTTTTCTCTAGGCTGATAATTTGGTTTGGGTTGACGTATACTTGATGATTCATTAGGACGTTTTTGAGGTAAAATTCTCGTTCTTATTGACATTGGTTCTGGTTTATTGGTGGGTCTATAATTAGGATTGGGTTTGAAAACGTTTGGAGGTTTTCCAAATACTTGCTCATTAGTAAAATATTTTGGTTGACTTGGATTTTGAATTGGTTGCATACGTATTGGTTGACTTGGGAAATTCTGATTCTACTAGTATGAGGAGTTTGTGAAAATGAATTTAAATTTGGAATGAAATTTAGTTGTTGTCTCTTTATCTCTCTATTTTCTAACATTTTGCACGTTTCATCGAACTTTCGTTCATTATTATCTAACAAATTTCTGACATTTTCATCAACATTATCATAAATTACTCTTTGTCCAATTCTTTCAGAAATATTCCTGTAAATCACAAGTTCGTTCTGATTGAATCCTTGCATCTGCAATTGATAATCAAAATGCAATTTAGTTTGCTTAATTCTTTCCAAAAAATTTAAAAGAGGTTCTTTATAGGCTCTACGCATATTTTGATATTCGTCTTGTAAAACATCAAAATTGATTCTAAATCCAAACTTATCAATTAAAATTTGTTTTAATTGTAGCCAATTATTTGGGATGGGGCCTGAATTCATAATTATTCTTGCTTCATCAATTATTCTAGATTTTATCATAGCAAAGCAATAATGATTAATTCGAGCATTGCTCGTGCCTCCGAATTTTGAAATATAATTTTCTATTTCTACAATAAATGATTGGAGTTCGTTTGAATTACCATTGAATTTTGGTAACAAATCTCCAAATAACTTTAAATCGTTAATATCTACTGTGTCGTTTTGACTTCCTGAAGCCTGAGTCATTTTGGTATCAAGATTTTTGAATTTTTCAATTAAATCGTCTATTTTGATTTCGGGTATTTTACCAGTTTGTTTCTTACAATTACTTCTTAAAAATTAAAAAAAACAAGTATTCTTTTGGTCTAGAGAATAGAAAAACTAGGAGGTTAGCAGATCAACCAACTCACTGTATTGCTTTCTGTCCTGGTTTGAGGGGCGCTACTCGATCAATCCTCAGGGGTGTTTTCAGACGTTGAAGAGCTCACAAGCAGACCAGAAAGGGTTCACCTTACACTTCTTCAGGGATTCAGCCTCTCGTCGTGGACTCCTGCTCACTCGTGGGTTTGTTTGATCGGTTTCACACTGGATTGACGTCACAAATTTTCACAACTGCAGTTCTTTGTATATTGCTCAAAGAAATTGATTTCACGTATTCTCTTTCCGGAATACTAGCAATATCCCATCCTCGTCGCCAAATATATTTTTACAACTCGAAAAACCGTTTAAAAAAAAAACACGGAAAGACTTAATACGAGCTTTATTCAGATGTATCTACCAACCTAACTGTCATACAGTTCTACAAGCTTTTATAAACTCATGAATAATGTCTACTAAGCATACTGGCGTTCATTGCCACTACTTCGAGGAGTTACTTGGGATATGGTTACATATTAATATAAATACAAAACTATGGTAAATGTTCAAAAATACCACCATTCACATTGATACATGCCTGGCAACGCAAAATAAGTGAATTATAAACTTCTTCAAAATTTACAGTTTGTTGAATAGTATGCACTTAATTTGAAATTCTTTCTGCTAATTGCTCAATGGTATTAATTTGTTCAGCATAAACTAGTTTCAAGTGACCCCATAGGTAAAAGTCCAAAGGGTTGAGGTCAGGCGACCTTGCAGGCCAATGAACTGGACCGCGCCTTCCAATCCATCTCCCATTGAACTTAGTGTTGAGCCACTCTACTACATTTCTTCCAGCATGTGGTGGTGCACCATCGTGCTGATACCACATTCTATTTTGCATGCCAATGGGAATATCCTCCAATAAATCTTCCAACCCATTTTCTAAAAATGCTAGGTATGTGTCAGCATTTAAGCGATTAGGCAATATTTGAATAGGTAGCAGTTGTCCATTAAAAATACCACCCCAAGTGTTTATTGAAAATCTTTCTTGGAATCCTCTAATTCTAACTGCGTGTGGATTTTGTAATTATGCTGGTTGTGACTGTTGTTAGACCCATTCCTTGTAAAGATTGATTCATCTGTCCACAGAGTTTCCCTAATAAAGTTAGGATTTTGTTCATTCTGTTGAAGTACAAAATGCTAACCGCTGTACCTCGTCGCCGGGATGCAAGTGATGAACTTTTTGGTAGTGATATGGATGTAATTCTTCTCGATTTAGAGTTCTCCAAACAAAATTATGCGGCAATTGTAATTGTGTGGAAATTCTTCTAGTACTCGTCGTTGGATCATCAAGTACTGCGTCAATAATAATAATAAAATAATAAACCTTTATTTGATCCAAAATACCATTACAGATGTTGATCACGTCAAAACAAAATAAACATAGTTAGTACTCCCAAACTACCTAAAGTCCATCAAAGGACTTCTCATTTATAAATTCATTAATGCTGTAATAACATTTTTCACATAAAAATCGTTTCAATGTTTTCTTTTGTACTATAATATTTTTACATTTGAAACTTTTAGGTAACATATTCCAAATTCTAAGTATAAAATAAATAATATTTTTTTGTATATATGTATAATTTGCTTTCTCTATACTTAAAAAATCTTTACGTCTTGTATTGTATTCATGGTTTGAGAGCAATATTTTAAAATCATTATAATTATTAATTACAAACATTATACTTTCATATATGTACAAACTGTAAAAGGTAAGTATTTTATTATCAATAAAGATATTTTTACAAGTTTCAGTTGGTTTTAGTTTGAAAATTGTCCTCAGGCATCTTTTTTGTAGAATAAATACTCTATTTGAATCAACAGAGTTTGCCCAGAAGATTATTCCATATCGTAGTCTGGAATGCACGTAAGCATGATAAGCTGTCATTGCTGCACCAACCCCAATTGTGTTCCTTAATATTCTTAAAGCAAAGCAGTATCTTGCAAGACTTGTGGAGATGTACTCAATTTGTGGTTTCCAGTTCAGATCTCTGTCAATATGTACTCCTAAGAAGGGTATTGTTTCCTCTGATAAAATATTTTGATCTTGATGAGTTATATTGATTTGACATTGATTTCTTCTTCTGAACATTAGCAGTTTGGTCTTACTGGTATTCATCATCAAGTCATTACTAGAGAACCACTTGTGTAGGTTTTCTAGATCCACTTGTAGCTTGTTTTTACATTCATTGATAGTGGTACCACTGCCAATTACAGATACATCGTCAGCATACATGACAGTTTCATTGGTAGTTTCTTGAATTATATCATTTGTGTAGATTATATATAGAAGAGGTCCTAATATTGAGCCCTGAGGTACACCTTTTTCTACTACTAATACATCCGAAGTTATTGGTCTGCCATCTATTCCCCTCTCTTTGAGTCTCTGGATCCTTCCAGATAGGTATGATCTGAAAAGATCCAGAGCAACACCTCTTATGCCATATTTTTCCATTTTTTGTAGTAAGATGTTATGATTTACTGTGTCAAAAGCTTTTGTTAAGTCTAAACAGAGTGCAGTTGTTACGTGATTTTTATTTAATGACTTAATTATTGAACTTAGTGCTTGATAAATTGCATTAATTGTTGATTTTCCATGCCTGAAGCCACATTGTTGTTTCACTAGTATGTTGTTATTTTCTAGAAATATCAGAACTTTGTCGAAAATAATTCTTTCAAAAATTTTATTGACATTTGATAGTATCGATATTGGACGATAATTATTGAATTGATCCTTTTCTCCTTTCTTATAAATTGCTTTTACCAAAGTCTCCTTGAGGGCTTGTGGATATTTTCCTGTTTGTAAGATTCTATTGATTATATGTGTTAGTGGTTTCATTAGTGTATGTGCACAAGATTTTAGCAGATCAACAGGAATCTCATCATATCCCACAGATTTTTTGTTTTTCATTCTCATGATATATGAGTAAACATCCTGCTCCACTACTGGACTCAGGAAGATGCTCTTGTTGCAGGATTTAATGCTATCTTCATAATTGGTGGTGTGTTTGTTCTTGATTTCTGTGGATTTTATAAAAAAGTAGTTCATCTGGTTCAGTAGATCTTTCTCGTCAGTATCGGGAAATGCCTCAAATAATGTACGTTCTTTGTCATGATTCTTTTTAGTTAGATTATTGATGATGGTCCAGGTTGCTTTTGTTTTATTTTCAGATTCTTGAATGTATTGATTCTCAGAAATTAGTTTTGATTTTTCTATAACCCTCTTTAATATATTACAATATTTTCTATAGTATTCCAGTGTAACCATACCTCTTGTCATTTTTTGGAAGAGCTCTCTTTTGTGTTTGCTTGATGTTCTTATTCCAATCGTGAGCCATTTCCTACCGTCAACCCTTCTGCCGATGTACTTCTTCCGTGGGCAGATGTTATTCATTTCCGATCTGACAAGATACTGGAACAACTCATAAGCATTATCAGGATCGGGTTCAGACAAGACATGCTCCCAACTACAAGACTGTAGGCTGATGGATATGTCCTCCAGTTTTAGTTTCGAGAAAAATCTGTTTTCCATTATTTCCTCAGTTTTTGCTTGCCTAGTACCAATGCTTTCCAATGTGATAAATTGCGACTCATGATCTGAAAGAGCAGATGTTATATTTTTATTATTTTTAAATTTATCAGTATTCACAAATATATTGTCAATAAGTGTGCTGGTTGATTTCGTTATTCTGGTAGGGCTGAAGATCGTCTGTCTATAATCAAAAGTTGTTAAAAGGTCCATGAAAGAAGTCCTTGAATTATCATCCTTCAAAAGATTTATATTGAAGTCACCACATACCATGACATCATAATTAATGAATGTACCATGCAGCGAATTGAGAATCTGTTCTAGGGTAGTAATAAAGATGTGAATATCACCTAGGCAAGTCCTATAGACAGATAAGATGATTAATTTTCTAATTCTACTCACAATACATGATACTTCAATCTGTTTTTCAACACTCATGTTCCTTATACATGAGACATCTTCAAAATCTTCAAAACCATCTTTGATAAAAATACATGATCCGCCATGAATTGACTTTTCTCGTGTGTAATTGGATATTATTCGGTAATTTTTAATTTGTATCAGATCTACCTCATATTTGTTTAACCAGTGTTCTGTTAGACATAGTATATCAGGGCTTTCTTCAAGAGATTCAACAAATTCTTCTAGATCTAAAACTTTGTTTTTTATACATTGTATGTTTTGATGTAGGATATTGATGTCTTTCATCAATTCTCGAGGTTGAGAGATCGTCTGAGATGAAGAAAATGGTTCAAGCTTACACCCCTTCCCCATCTCATAGGGTCCATTATCATTTCTTTGGATTCAAAGGGTACATATACTTTGAATGAGCTTTTGTATAAATCCTTCCTTGTTTTCATTTTTTCACATGTTGCTTCTACTTTGAATGTTTCAGAGATGTATCCCTTAATTTCTTCTGATGTCATTTGTGGTTTAAATCCTGTAATAAAGATACAGCTCAGTTGTTTCGCTGCATCTAATTTAGTGTTCTCCAATTCTCCCTTTATAGGTTGTGGTCTTTTCTTCTCATTTAACATTTTTCTTCTCCTATAGGTTACCTGCTTCCATTCTTGATTTTCATTTCTTCGAGATTCTTCAACATTATTTTTGTTGTTAGTGTCATTTTCTCTTGTTGTTTTTTTACCTTTGATGGATTGTATCTTTGAGTTTGTGTTTGTCTTGTTTTCATTTATGTTAGTGTTAGCACTGTTATCTGTCACTGATGTTGACATTGTTGACGTGTTTTGACGTTCATCTGCCAGTCTGTGGTATGTCACTGTAGGTCCACTGCTACCTGATGACATATCCACCGGTAGGTTTTTTGTCGTCGGCACTCTCTGCGCATGTGAGATTTTCTGATGCTCGGTACCGATTCCTTTCTCTTGGTTTGAAAGGTTCGGTCTCGATAATATAGATGGAGCGTGCGATTTGCAGGTTTGTTGTTTCAAATCATTAATTTTCTCCAGTAATAAAAAATTGTTTTGATTCAAAATAAAATTTTTTCCTTGTACTTCATTGATCAATGTTTTCAAAAATGAATTTTCCAATTCTAGCTTTTCTATAATGGCAACTTCTTCAGCAATTTCTTCATTACTGAACTGCATTTTGAAAGAAGTACTATAACTAGTTAATGACAGGCCATCAAATAATAAACAAACAACTTGAAATTCCTACATGTTTACCTTTAAATTTTGTAGAATTTCCAGACATGCATTTTTTAAGTTTTTTCAAATATCTCCTAAACGAAGCTCGATATGGAAAAAATCTATTCTTTGTTTTATGATTAGAATTCGATTTTAGATATAATATTTCATTTTGGCTGTCCAGTTATCGAACACCCTGTATATTTACCTAAGCGACATCACACAAGCAGACAGATGATATAATGAAATCTGAGCTTCGTAATGTTTGGAGTAAGCAGTGCGCGTCATTAGCAGTTTTGCCGTCTTGCCATGTTGAAATTGTTTCTAGGGCTCTACAAATCTTCAACAAGTTCTCTCCTTGGAATTGTAGGTGCCTATCATGCCGCTCAACCCAACGCGTTTCACAGACACTCTGCACTGAAACTCCAAATTCTCTTTCAAAAATATGATGTCTCTTGGCAGATGCATTGGCGAATGCAACAACCTTTCTCATCGTACCTGAGGTGTTACGGCAAGAAGTCACTTTCGATGACATGGCTAAAGAATTATTCAAAATGTGATTGCTGCATGTGCAGCGTTTGGAATGAACAGCTTTTGTTGTTAATTCTTGTACCGCTCCCTTCGTTGCTGGAGACATAACTGAGCAGCTGTCAGTTCCAATACCCACACACCATTTTGAATCAACATTGAATTTGGAGCAGCGGTTTTCAACGATATTCGCCAATGCTACTCCAGTTAATCTAAGCTCTGTATCACCTGTAATGTTATCCACCTCATCCCTTCTTAACATTTCGTGAATATCGCAAAAAGTCACAAAATCTTCCCTGCCAATATTATTGTGGAGATACCTGAACGATAGGCTTAGCTGTGATGTATGAGATAAATCAGTTGTCTCATCAAATAAAACTGAGAAATATTCAGCTTCTCTAACATTCTCTAGAATGTTGTCCTGGGATATCTCTTTGCAAATATCAATCAACTGATTTCGCACAGTCTTGCTGATGCATGTTGCATTGGACTTAGCAGTCTCCAAATGATGTTGCAGTTTGGTGTCGCCAGAATCTATACGAAATCTCAAAAGTGCTCTGAAATTTCCTTCATGAGATAATACACTGTCATTTGTGACGGCCCTCCGTTTCTATCCATTGCCATCTTACCTTCCGAAAACAGAAACCTCGGGCGCCACCTCTCGTTTTAAGTGTTGGGGACACTCGAAAGCTGTGGGCGGTACCCCCACAGGTGTCCAGGAGCTACAGTCAGAGAAAGTTATGCCCAGGGGCCTGACGTTAATAAAATTCTGAATTATTCCCTGTCTCTGAAAATGTTTTGAACGTTCTGTTCAGGAAAATAAAACAAACAATAACCAGAAAACTTCTATTCATTATTCGCTAATGTATACTCCATTCAATTTTATTTAATCACATAGGAGGTCATGGTTTCGTTTTCAGGAGTTGGTGCTCCTGATGAAAAGCACAGAACACATGATGAAAAGTATGTGCGCGCACAGAAAATATCGTTAATGACAAAACGACGTTGCCAGTTTCTTTGTTTACATCAAAGTAAAAGTATCAAAGATATTCCACATTTTGTTAGGTTTACAAATTGTTCGCAGATTTTTGGTATTTAATCGATATTTGCAGGTGAGTTTTTTGTCGAATATCCAAGATTAACGTGCAGGCCGTTTCAAGCTACTACACGGACTCCCGGAACTCGAGAGGTACCTTGAGGATGATGCGGGGCTGTTGAATGCGCCATTTCTTTGAAGCTAACATGCACATCCCCGCACCTTTAGGAAACCCCCTAAATCCATACAGGCCATTTGAAGCTACTGCACGGATTCATTGAGATACGGAAGACTAGGGACAATACAGGGCCGTGGGTGCGTCATTTGAAACTAACATACACCACCCTGTATCCTTTTTTATTTCGTGTTAAACATATTCGTCAATGTTCTTTGTTGTCAATAAATATTATGTATTAAAAACTTTGCATATTTTAATAAGCCAAAAAAAATCACGTGATTTATATGTATATTATTTATCCATCTATACTAATATTATAAAGAGGAAAGATTTGTATTTTTGTTTGTTTGATACGAGTAGGCTCAAAAACTACTGGACCGATTTCAAAAATTTTTCACCCTTAGAAAGCTACATTATTCCTGAGTGACATAGGCTACACTTTTCACCCGAAAAAAATAAGGATACCTATTATAACTTCAATAATTACAAAAAAATCAGCCAAAATCAGCTATTTTCACGTGAGCTGCAAAAACCGTAAAGGTGAATACAGACTATTCTGACGTGATTCCACGTCACGTCAGACGCGTACTGTGCTCCCATTGGCCTAATATGAACGTGAGCGTCAAAATGTGAGTGATATAAAAATGCAACACGTTCTGTGCGTTCACGTTCATATCAGGCCCATGGGAGCACTGACGGTGCCTGACGTGACGTGAAATCACGTCACGTCCGAATAGTCTGTATTCACCTTAAAACTTACGTGGACATAATGTATGACGAAAATGTACCTCTTAAGTAGTTCTACAAAAAAGTTCGCGATAGCATATATCTATCTCTCGAGGTTGATTTGCTATTACCTGTTTATGGTAATCAGATGTTTTCCAAAATTATGCACTATTTGGGAGTGTGTTTTTATGAATTGAGTATTGATCCCCATCCAACCTAATACGTTATTTATCCCCAGTATTCAATTTAGAACGAAATTGCCCCTCACATCATACAATTACAACGACTACATCAAAAGATATGGCAGGTTGAAGTGTTGAAGATGAAACCGCCGCGTGAAACAAATTTCTACTCGAGCGAAGCTGGGACGGCCTGCTTGTTGAAAATATAAGAGGAAAAGTGTCAATCAGCATCGAGATTATACATTACAGTTGACCTCAATCTCCTACCAGCTGCCAATTCTGGATTTATCCTTCGCAGATTTTCATTATCATCAGTATAGTTGGGGGTGGCATATAATCCTAAATCGGTTAATGTTGTGTCGTCATCATCAAGTTCAGGAACATTATGTTAAATATACAAATTGTGCAAAACAACACAAGCATTAACAATTTTGCTGGCGTTCTCTGGACAATAATGAAGAACCCCGTCTTCAAGAAGGCAGCGGAATCTCATTTTCAGAACTCCATTGCATCTTTCAATTAAGCTTCTGATAGTTTTGTGTTTTTTGTTGTATAAATATTCGGGACTGCCAACTGCTGGTTCATTTTCCAACGGAGTCATTAACCAAGTTCTCAGTGGATAACCACAATCACCTTAGATAGATAGATAGAAGTTGAATGAAATAAATATAGATATTGTTTGGTGATTATGTGTTTACAAACTAAAAATAACTGATTCTGGGCAGAATTTTAATAGTGCCTACTAATGAATAATAGTTGGTATTTCTATACCCATGTAACCTCCGCAACATAAATTTATTGTACAATCGAACTGTTCCATATAAATGCGTCATTCGTACTCCCGGAAACAAAGGATTGACGTTAATTATTTTCAAGTCATAGTCGCAAATCAATTGAACATTTATCGAATAATAATTCTTTCTGTTCACACATAGATTTTCTGGATATTCTACATAATTAATTCGAGGGGGAAAAATGGCTATATGTGTGCAGTCGATACAACCTATTACCCCTGGAAATTCATATATTCTGTAGAATCTGTGAAAAAAATTAAGAAATCATTGGGGTATAAAAATTTTCTTTTTGATTTGAAATCATACTCTTGATTCATCTGGTTCATGTTGGAAGGAAATTTCACGAATCTCTTGAAGATTTCGTCCCTGTTCAGTACCTCTACAAGAGGCTGAGACACCGAGAAATTTAAATTACAGCCAATGTCCATTTGGTAGCTTCCACTTGCAAAGAACCGTAATGCCACCAATATCTACAAGAAGATGAATCACTATCAAAAATACTTCCAGGTTTTGCACCCAATGGAATGTTGGCTCCAGTTCACTTTTTTTGTGAAGAAAGAATAGATGGGCAGAGATGAAATTTTCTCTAGAATACGACTTTCTTTTGTGAAGATGTCCAAATCTTGTGCACGATTTGCAGGAGTGTTATAATCCGAGGTTATTAGATATCGTACCAATTCCCAGCAAACACAAAGTAATGGAAAGTTACATTTTTAACATGCATCCCTGTAACGGCCATTCGCTGGCTACCATTGACGGCGAATTAAAAAAATGACCCACCGGCCGGTAGATGGCCAGCAGTCAGTTTACCATTAATGGCAAATTTTGATGGCCCAACACTGGCAAATTTTGATGGCCCAACACTGGCAAATTTTGATGGGTCAACGCTAGTTAATGTGTGATGGTTCTTTAGTGGTTATTAGTTATTATTCTAGCAATGTTTGCCCTCATAATCATTACAGGTAATGAAGGCTATAATCGAATTCAAGCGAATGATCTAGTCATCATTGGAAATCACCAAGTGCGACTTTCTACAACTAAAAAAATAACACTGGTAATTACCAAGGATAACCAAGTTTTCGATTGATGTCTTCAATGCATCGTCAGAAGGTTTGAATAAAATTGGCAGTTTGAAATATAAATATCACATATATCGAAAATTCAAATAAACAAAACTTTTAACAAACTAAAACTGATATTGCAGTATTGCAATAAAACCTAATGAACAAATTTTATAAAATAACTAAACCTAATGAACATAATATCTGACAAAACAAACAAATAATTCTATACAATAACAATATGCCTATCCTATATCTTTTTTTCTATTATTTCTTCCTCCCTAGCTGTCAGATGCACCCCTCAGCCAACTCTTCATAATATTATGTATTGAGGAAGTTGTTGCTTCGGAGCCTGATGATAGCGGATTAGCCATGCCAGCATCTATAAAGAAGAAAAATACCATAATCATTTTAATTTCATCTAAACAAATTCCTAGCTGAAATAAAAACTGGCGTATCAATATATAGGTACCTTCAATAAGCTTTATTACTCTTTGGAAGGAACTAAAGGCCGGCTCCGAATTCCTTCCTTTCCAGTTGCATTGTATAGCAACTCTGTGGTCAATAATTTGGGCCATTACTCGTCGGGTTGTGTCCGCGTAGTTTCTGCCACCTACTCTCTTTAGAACATGAAGCTGAAATATTACAGTTGAAATTATAAAATTATTTCAATCCTGTTATCTAATTTGAAATTTGAAATTTTAAATTTCTTTTCACATATTCATATTATGGGAAAGTCTTAAAGTATATCTGCCATTTTGCTCATCATCAATAACTCACAAACTTTTGGTATTCAGTCTCTTCCTTGAGCCTCTGCTCTAAATTTTCCAATTCCTCGAAAGAAAGCACTGATATGGATGAAGTAAGTCTAGGAGTGTTATCGACACCAACCGAATTTGACGCAGCTGCCCCCTGCGAAACCATCAATGTAAGCAGATCCAACCTTTCGCTCACTTCTGCTGCCATTTTTTGTTGGAATCGGCAGAGTTCCTCCACAGTCTCTGAAACAAATAAAACATAATATAAAATTTTTAGAAATAAAGCAAGATTCAACCGTCATCCTAAGTACACTAGAGGACAAATTCAATATGATTCTAGAATTTCCTGAACAACTTTTGAAATGAATAAAACAACTGCAAAAAATTAAGAGACAACTCTGAAAAATATGGAAGTTTCCATAGGAGTCAAATATTATGTACTACCAAATAATTTAGAGAACAATATATAATCACTTTTTAATTGATAGCAGACGCAATTCTTGCTCTGTTGCTTCATTTCGCCCCCTTTACTCTGGCTTCCCTGATGAGCTTCCAACGTATTATTGGATACAGAATTCCGTTTTGTCCTCAACGTTTTTTTCGACCCTTTTTTGTTTTCTTCGCAAATCTGGCAAATCCTCACTCTCCGACGAAATATTCAGATGATAGTCCTCATATTTCTGGGTATTGTTTCCTTTCTGTCGGGATTTTGAATAGTCTGACTCAATATCTGAAGTGAACTCCAGCTGTCTGACTTTTTGTTGAGCTCTTTCAAAGTCATCTGCAAAAATTGCCATACATTTTAATCAAATATCGAAAATTCATAAGCAAGGCACACACGAAAGGGAAATCTGTAAGATCTGATCGGCAGTCCAGATCTGTAACAGATCTGGACGGCGGATAGGATCGCTCCCGCCGATCTGGTCTGTCGCGGATCAATGAGATATATGATCTGCCACGGACCAGATCGGCGGGAGAGATCCTATCCGCCGTCCAGATCTGTTACAGATCTGGACTGCCGATCAGATCTTACAGATTTCCCTTTCGTGTGTGCCTTGCTATTAAATTAATTAATGAAACAGAAAATGTAATCCTACCTGTTTTATATCTCAACTCAATCTCACACATATTTCCATTATGAAGGCCCACTTCATCGTGTCTTTTAACTGCATTGAACCTCGCCTTATCGGTTTTGAAATTAGGTCACCAACAGAATCTACTCCCATTTTCTTCAAAAGTCCACCTGCTGGAGATCACTCCTCTTGGACAACTTCCATCTATCTCTTCATTTGGAAATTGCACCACATAGTACCTAGAATACAGATCAGCAAAATTATTGTTTCCTATAATGAAAGCTTCAGCTTATTTCACTGCAAATTTGGAAATTTTTCGTGAAATAAGCGAGAAACTTCCATTTGTGTCCGTGTGTAATCTCCATAACCAATCATTTGAAGAATGGTTATTTTGTGCATTTCTGTTGAATGAACCATTTTTCTAATATTATTACGTACAGTTATCGAATTTCAAAAGACAATAGCACTTACACGGATCACTTATTGTATGCAAACTTAAAACGTGTTACTAAGGCTATGAGAATAAAGAAATCTGTTTTTGTTTTTTTTTTTCATTTCTCTCAGTAATGGTTTTTGCTTCCTTTCTTCATATCAAGAGGTAAATGGGAAATAAGTATTGAGTGCAATGTATCGAATTTGTGAAATAAAATAATTTTCATTCAAAATGTTAATTTTTGTGAAAAATCTGAATATTTCCGAAAAAGGACATTGTACATGAATTATGTCTAGAATTTTCTGAAGAATCCAAAAAATAAATAATATACAGGGGGTTGCATTTGAAATAAGAAAGTTGGTATTGGCTACGGTCGCATGGAACACCCTATATAATCATTAATGTTTTCCTCGTCCATTACGTAGTTCAAATAAAACAAATAATATCAGGAATTGGACAAATTTAATTCTCCTTAGCGAATTTCTTCAAGCCAACGTTTCGGAACAAGGCTGTTCCTTTTTCAAGGCTGGAAAATACAAGACATTAAGATAAAAATTGATACAAAATAAAATACGTTAAAATAATACCTCTCGAAATTTCCGTTTCACGGAGATATTTTAAAATTGATCAAATCTTTGCTAGAGCACATCGAATTCAACAAGCGGAAAGTAATAAAATCTTATCATAAAAGGATCTACATAAGGTGATACATTCTTGTCATCAATCAACAGAGAAAGATGTCATGTTATGTCAACAACATAGAAAATTATTAAAAAGGTGACACAAAATAAACAGTCAATCCTAATGTAACAAATAACAATGGTCAAGTGAGAAATAAGTGTAATGTGTACCATGCACAAGTCAGTTGTAAAATTTAACACAAGAATATGAAAATAATTGATTAGGAGAGCACTACATAACCTCAAGTTACATCTAGTAAACAATCATATAGGCCACTTAGATTTTCAACATCATCTCTGAAGTTAACAGTCATACCCCTTCGAATATATACCATCTCACTAATATTTCTTCTATATAGATGTTTTTCTCTGTCCAAAATTGTAGTATTTAAGAAGTCAAATGTGTGTCCCTCTGTGTGTACATGTGTTGTTAGTGCAGTCTTGTTTTGGTTCTTGATGTTCCTTACGTCATATTTATGTTGTCTGAGTCTCTCCTTAAGGTGCTGTCTAGTCTGTCCAATATATGTGTTATTACAGTTTTCACATGGGATTTGATACACCACCTCTGATTGCAAATCTGTTGAGATTTTGTCCTTGATTTTAGTGAAAAATTTCCCAGTAGATGAGACATTATAAAATGCGCATGCGCAGTCAAACTCATTAAAGATCTTTCCAATTCTATATGATAGGTTGGGTATAAATGGGAATTTGAAGAAGTTTCTTCTTTGTTGTGTGGCATTGGCACAATCAGAGGTTTGGGGTCTAATATTATCAAAGTCACCAAGAACCTTCCTGACAATTTTAGTGATAAATTTGCTGGGGTAGTTATTATCTATCAAAATGTTTTTAATCTTCGCAAGGTTTTTCGTTCTATATACTTCACTGCTTAGCTTTACTGCCCTATCAACCAGATTTTTTACTATATTGATCTTCTGTTGAATGCTGTGGTTGCTATAATAATTAATTAATCTATTCGAACAAATATCCTTTGTGTACCAATCCGTCATAAGGTATCGATTATCCCTTATGATCATTAAATCTAAGAAGGCTATTCTATTCTCAGTCTCGATTTCCATTGTGAACTTGAGGTTTACATTATAAGAGTTGAACAAATCGAGAATGTAGTCCGTTTTCTGTTCCGGAATCATTAAAAAAGTGTCATCCACGTAAACCACCATTATTGGTATATCAAAATCCACAGTATCATGTATGTACTCAAATAGATCGTTCATAACTAAGGAGGCAAAACTATTGCTGCCAGGGCCCCCCATAGGGGTACCAAAAATTTGTTTGAAGAATTTGGTGTTAAATAATAGATAGCTTTTATCGAAGCAAATGTTGATAAATAATAAGAAAGTATTTTTATCTAAGCAGGTAAAATTACTAATATAATTCCAGCGTTTTTTTATAATGGCAATAACAAGATCTTTAGGGATGTTAGTGAAGAGGGACACTACGTCTAATGATACCAATCTATAGTCATCAGGTACAGAGATGGATTTAAGCATTTCTACCAATTGTAAAGAGTTCTTAATGATATATACTGAAGTAGAGAGGACCTCAAACAAAATGGAGTGCAAAAATTTTCCTATGTTAAAGTTAGGGGCATTGTTTTATTTGAACTACGTAATGGACGAGGAAAACATTAATGACTTAATACCGGGGGGTTTTGGACACATCAGAGAATCATATGGTACTCATGTATACAGGGAATGCAAGATTTTTATAAGATCACATAGGAAGCTCGCCTCATTGGTGAATAGAAGAATTTTTCTACTACGTTGTAGACAGACAGACATCTTCCCTAAGCACATCATCAATAACATTAAGCAGATCTATACCCTACAACTGGAAGAACACCCTTTTAAAAGGTTGATTGGCGTGGCACTTCATAGATTTAGGAAGTCTGTTCTGAACATTGAGATTAAAATTACCATCTGGAAGATCGAAGAATTAGAGAAAACGATAGATCTGGGAAGACAGTCAATTGAGGAGACATTGGGCCCTACAATTTCTCTAGGGCTGAAACACTATGCACACAGGACTTTTATTTCTCATTTTGACAAAGTGAAGATGACTAACATCAAGAAATTTAGAGACCTGGAGAGCACACAGAAAGCCCCTTTTACTCTCAATACATGTAACAGATATATTGAAAACTATACTGACCGCAATATCCCTGATGATGTAAAGATTGTATTAGGATTGGGCCCCAAACATGGACTCATACCACAGAAATTTCCATTAATTGAGGTAATAAAAGACATTGAAAGTTGTATCTCTACTAGGCCATTACCGGAAATATCTAAAAACAAATACAGAATGGAGTGTATAAGGACGGTTTGTGATTACCTGGACAGGAATGATCGAATATGTGAACAGCAACCCAGTGCCAGGCAGTTGAAAACTACTGGTGACTTTATTCGGGAGAACCCAGACTTGATCATCGGGCGCTCTGACAAAGGGAACAAAACAGTCATTATGTATAGGACTGAATATATGGAAGAAGTTGAACGCATGTTGGATGATAAGAAAACGTACCTCCCCTTGAGTGCAGATCCAACAAAAAAATTTCAAGATGATATTAATAAAACATTGAAATCACTGAAGAACAATGCAAGTATCACTGAAAGCCTCTATAAACTTCTTATCAGATCCAATAGTTTACCACCTAGACTGTATTGCCTGAGAAAAACTCACAAAGAAAATTTGAGCCTTAGACCTATAGTCGATAACACCAATGCCCCTAACTTTAACATAGGAAAATTTTTGCACTCCATTTTGTTTGAGGTCCTCTCTACTTCAGTATATATCATTAAGAACTCTTTACAATTCGTAGAAATGCTTAAATCCATCTCTGTACCTGATGACTATAGATTGGTATCATTAGACGTAGTGTCCCTCTTCACTAACATCCCTAAAGATCTTGTTATTGCCATTATAAAAAAACGCTGGAATTATATTAGTAATTTTACCTGCTTAGATAAAAATACTTTCTTATTATTTATCAACATTTGCTTCGATAAAAGCTATCTATTATTTAACACCAAATTCTTCAAACAAATTTTTGGTACCCCTATGGGGGGCCCTGGCAGCAATAGTTTTGCCTCCTTAGTTATGAACGATCTATTTGAGTACATACATGATACTGTGGATTTTGATATACCAATAATGGTGGTTTACGTGGATGACACTTTTTTAATGATTCCGGAACAGAAAACGGACTACATTCTCGATTTGTTCAACTCTTATAATGTAAACCTCAAGTTCACAATGGAAATCGAGACTGAGAATAGAATAGCCTTCTTAGATTTAATGATCATAAGGGATAATCGATACCTTATGACGGATTGGTACACAAAGGATATTTGTTCGAATAGATTAATTAATTATTATAGCAACCACAGCATTCAACAGAAGATCAATATAGTAAAAAATCTGGTTGATAGGGCAGTAAAGCTAAGCAGTGAAGTATATAGAACGAAAAACCTTGCGAAGATTAAAAACATTTTGATAGATAATAACTACCCCAGCAAATTTATCACTAAAATTGTCAGGAAGGTTCTTGGTGACTTTGATAATATTAGACCCCAAACCTCTGATTGTGCCAATGCCACACAACAAAGAAGAAACTTCTTCAAATTCCCATTTATACCCAACCTATCATATAGAATTGGAAAGATCTTTAATGAGTTTGACTGCGCATGCGCATTTTATAATGTCTCATCTACTGGGAAATTTTTCACTAAAATCAAGGACAAAATCTCAACAGATTTGCAATCAGAGGTGGTGTATCAAATCCCATGTGAAAACTGTAATAACACATATATTGGACAGACTAGACAGCACCTTAAGGAGAGACTCAGACAACATAAATATGACGTAAGGAACATCAAGAACCAAAACAAGACTGCACTAACAACACATGTACACACAGAGGGACACACATTTGACTTCTTAAATACTACAATTTTGGACAGAGAAAAACATCTATATAGAAGAAATATTAGTGAGATGGTATATATTCGAAGGGGTATGACTGTTAACTTCAGAGATGATGTTGAAAATCTAAGTGGCCTATATGATTGTTTACTAGATGTAACTTGAGGTTATGTAGTGCTCTCCTAATCAATTATTTTCATATTCTTGTGTTAAATTTTACAACTGACTTGTGCATGGTACACATTACACTTATTTCTCACTTGACCATTGTTATTTGTTACATTAGGATTGACTGTTTATTTTGTGTCACCTTTTTAATAATTTTCTATGTTGTTGACATAACATGACATCTTTCTCTGTTGATTGATGACAAGAATGTATCACCTTATGTAGATCCTTTTATGATAAGATTTTATTACTTTCCGCTTGTTGAATTCGATGTGCTCTAGCAAAGATTTGATCAATTTTAAAATATCTCCGTGAAACGGAAATTTCGAGAGGTATTATTTTAACGTATTTTATTTTGTATCAATTTTTATCTTAATGTCTTGTATTTTCCAGCCTTGAAAAAGGAACAGCCTTGTTCCGAAACGTTGGCTTGAAGAAATTCGCTAAGGAGAATTAAATTTGTCCAATTCCTGATATTATTTGTTTTATTTACCCTATATAATTTTATTTTCTTGAAAAATATGCGCATTTAAAATTACAAATAGACGTGTCCGAGCGTTTTTTCTAACACCTTCATTTATTCGTTATCGAATTTATTCCATTCGGCTGTTACACTTTGTATATTACCATGTACATTCAAAGTAGCTTCCAGCAATGGAATAATATGACCACATGGTCGTGGGCTTACAATATTTAGTTTTTTCCAGAAAATTAC
Source organism: Adalia decempunctata (assembly GCA_951802165.1). Lineage (NCBI taxonomy): Eukaryota > Metazoa > Arthropoda > Insecta > Coleoptera > Coccinellidae > Adalia > Adalia decempunctata. The sequence goes on along the minus strand of OX637703.1, from coordinate 28,369,242 downwards.
AAGTAGAGTCTCTGTGTTGTTCTTATTTTTTCCCTTGGACCACCTCACGAATTCTTCATACGCCTTGTCGTATATTTTCTTGGATTTACTCGGCAATAAACTCAATTTCGCATCCTCAGCTGGTGTACTTATTTCTGGTGGAGTAAAATCCCCACTTTCTTCGTCGCTTGATTCTTTTTCAAAATCAGTAATAAATTTTCCGTGATCACAAAAATTGACAACAATCCTACTGGCCATAGAACTCACATTATAATGAAATGATCATATTCTAATAATTCCTATATGGGAAATGAGCCAATCAAAACTGAAGCTGGGCTTTGGTAACAATCCAGATCTGCGCTTGGGCGGCAATATTGAGAATAAAAATATTTTTTTCGGCAACCGTCCGGGATGCATTTAAACATTCCGTACTCGCGTTTGGCACCAAGCGCGAATAGCGCTCTGCCATTGGCCTGACGAACTGGAACTGAGAAACCAATCACACTTCGAATGCGAAACGGCATCTCTGAGCCATGGACATCTCTCACAAAATGTGAAAAGGGATCAGCCTAATGCTATTAAACATGGATCATCCCACTGAATATTTCCTCCGCATATATGTTCATGTTCATTATATTTGATTATTTCATAAAATACCGTTACCCACTTGCACTGTCGTTTTTCTTCTGTATTTTCCTTGCTTGAAAAATCTAGAATACATATAGGAATACCTATCTATACTTAAAAATAACAAACAAAAAATATACAAGGGGTATAGCCGTATCATCCAAGGTCGTGAATTTCCATAGGTTCTCGGCTTGTTTAGGGCTTGTTGAGAGAAACACAACTATTGTTGTTCTCTGTCTATATTTCGGACCTTTATTAGCTCCTTTTTCAGAACATTAGCTGCTATTTAGCTGGTTTCTTCACAGCGAGTTGCTCATGTCTTGACGAAGGACCCAATCGGTCCGAAATATAGACAAAGAACAGCAATAGTTGTGTTTCTTTCAACAAGCCCTAGACAAGCCGAGAACCTATGAAAACTCACAACCTTAAAAATTACTCAAATCGCTTATAACTTCTTTCGGTATCAACGATTTCCTACACATATAATATAGAGGTTCAATAAAGAAAGAATAAAAATAAATCAAACTATAGGTATTAATGTCCTCACTCTGCTCGCGCGTGTTATATCAGTTGATTAAATTACTTCATTTTGATTACCTATTCTCATCTCCATTTGATTTTTCAATAAGGGAGGTAGAGATGTTTTTAGTCTGAACTGCAACCCAACCCACCATAATACTCAAGGTTGTATCTTGGATTTTTATGGAAAGTTGGAAAGTGTTTAGAAAACGTACGAAATGATTGTACCCCATTCAAACTAGACGTTTCCATTTCGTTGCTTCAAAATTGAAAAGTTCTTTCTTTATAACTCTTCATCTCAAAAGTATTCCATTTAGATGCTGCAGAATATAAATTACTTACATTACCAGTAAAGATTCATTCATCACTTGGAATGATCCCACTTTCAATTAGATGAATAAGATGATAAATACCGAACTTCAATTGAATTACGCTTATTACACCTATTATTATACGATTATGTTTCGCATTCGAAGTGTGATTGGTTTCTCAGTTCGAGTTCGTCAGGCCAATGGCAGAGCGCTATTCGCGCTTGGTGCCAAACTCGAGTACGGAATGTTTAAATGCGTCCGGGATATACCCACTTCCCGGACGCTTTTTCTTTGAGAAAGTAGCAAACTCACGTCGTTGTTGTCATTTTTATGATCATCACAATAGCAATCACAATAGCAACGAAATAACGGATGACAGTTCTGTTCTGTTTAATTCAAATAAGAATCAAAATGTATAATAAAGAGATGTGTCTTCTCATTTATTTGTAATTCTTCACGGTTACCGAAAAAATATTGTACGCAACACGCCCGAAAATAGTTTTTTTGGACTCACAGACTTCCTGGACTCGCCTCCGGCTCGTACTAGAATTTTGTCTATTCGTCCAAAAAAACCCTATTTTCCTAAATTGTTACGTAAATTACTATTTTGTACAACTGCCATTAAAAGTGACACTTTCAATGACAGCAAACAATGTTAAAATTGATTGTTTACGTGGAAGCGTGTTGAAAATATTTTTAACATGAGTGTTGAAAATATTTTTAGCACTCCATTTTCTTATGATGAAATCAGATGAAAAAATTCAGCAATTGCAAATTTTTATCATCAATATTGAACAATCATTACTTATGAACATTAATATTAATCGTGAAACTAGAACAATTACTAACATTAATGCCCAGTGACGTTAAGGAGCTTCGCAACACATTATTAGAATCCTCAGCACCATCAGTACTTGTAGAAAGCGGAAGTACAATATTGGATTATGATGATCCAAAATCTGTTGAGGTCGGGAGAATTTTTTCAGCAATGACATTTCCATATGCAACGGAATGATCAACATAGCCCTCGGCTACCGTCGTAGACTTACATCCAATATGTTTTTTATATCCGTGATACTTGCTCCTGATTCTGCTAGCAATGAAGCGGAGGATCCTCGAAAACAGTGTCCTGAAAATTGCTTTGGTTCTGGCAGTTTGAGAAATTCGGCAACAATAGATGGAATTTTTCCAAATGTATTGATACCAACTGGATTGGCAGTGCATTTATTAGTCTTGTATTTCAGGAAAGAACGACTGACTTTCGTTTTGGTGTTTGGAAGTTGTATAACCAATGATTTATTCGTTATTTCGATGTCTTCCACTGATAAATTACACAATTCTTCACGCCGACAGGCTCCAAATAATCCGAAAATACTTGCAACTTTATCCATCAAGTATTTCTCATCTGGTGCCTCATTTATAAACTCTTCAACTTGTTCACGAGTGAGAATTTTCGATTTTTTGGGACGATATCCTTCACTTTTCCGTTTTAAATATGCTGTTACCATAAAATATTTACTAACATCCACACCATTTTTAATTGGGGCGCTTGACTATTTATCATTGAAAATTTGCTCCACAAAGTTGATGAACTCCATATTTTTTATTTTTCTTCCAAGTATGCCAGGAAAACAGGTTCACTGAAGTTCCCATTTACATTTCTCAATTTACACCAGGCCAGGAAATTTTTATATGCAATATCGTAATGCTGAACAGATTTTTTAGGTAGGAATTCCAGATTTGTGCTCTTCTTGCAGACTCTTCAATATCCACAGGAACAACCAAATCGTCACTTTTATTAATAATTGGACTCTCGACAAACATATTAAGCAGTTAAAAACCCAAGAGTAAAAGTGGACAGGAACGAAATTCAAATGACAGCGTCTTTTCTCATTTGTTAGACATCATAACGTTGGCAACGTTTGCCATTCACAACAACCTTTTGATTATTTGAATATTAAAATGCATTTTGAAGTTTATTATCATTGCAAATTCGCCCATTTCATTATCAAAATAGGGCAGTGGTACAAAAAATATTGTATGGTATTCGTGTTGAAAGTGATTTTATTATGTTCGTGAAATTGTTCAATTCGCTCCTCTACATTCCTCGCAATTTCTGAATTTCCAGTTGACGCAAGCGTACAACTGAATGCTTACCAAAAACTTGGCTTCCCTTTGTGACTGTGAAAAGCAGGGTTATCATCCATATTGATGTTATTAGATATATGGGAATGATACTATCCTGTCACACAAAATAGAAACACAGAAATACTATGGAACCAATCTTAAAAATTCGATTCACTTGACCTTTCGGCAAACATTTCTGTGTTTCTGTTCTGTGTGACAGGTCGTATTCATGGTAACTTTGAAATCTCGCTGTTCCTACAACTTGTGATGTTTTCTCACTTTTGAGCTGATATTAGCATTCCATGTTACCGATTAGTTTAAATAATATATACATCGCCTTTGAACGATTTGATGAATTTTTTGGCAGTTTACTCCAAACTTTGGTGTCGGCGTTTCATTGCATCCAAAAAATCAGGAGTAATGATCGGTCCTGCTCGTCATCACATTCGGCTTACGAAATAGTGCTCTATAGTTCAGGTACTCACTGCCAGATGCGAGGGTAAAAATATTCGATTTTCTGAAACACACAATAGGTCAAAATATATTTTTTCTGAAAATTTCTGGAAATGCCCATTGTTGGAAAAAACTCAATTTTACATACCTTGCAAAGCGTGCGTAGCCTCACCCCGCCACTCACAGTCCGGCACTACGTTCGAACTTGACTGGCGACTGATGCATTAAGAATAACTCCTATCCTTTTTTAACACACCTAAACTGACGTGTCCGGCATTACCCGCCGTCCGAGAATACCCCACCATCCCCTATTGATTCCAACTACATTATGTTTCAACAACTCAACTTGATTTCTTATTTCGAACAACAATATTAGAATCCTAATTGGCTACAAAAATCTTGAAATTTAGTTTTACATGATGACTTTGTTGAAATATCTGCCAATCGGTATTCTGTTCCAATATGACAAACTTCGATTACATTTTCATCTATCTTTTCTATAATAAAGTAAAATTTAATATCTATGTGTTTGATTCTTTTATTATTTTCAGGGTTATTAGCTAAACATATTATAGCATATAGCTGCTATATTATTCTCATAAATCCTTATGGGTTTTTTTATATTCAACTGAAAATCTTGAATAATCTTTTTCAGCCAGCAAGCTTCGCTAACAGCCAAACTTAAAGCTACGTATTCAGACTCAGTGGATGAAATTGTTACATTTCGTTGTTTTCTACTAATCCACGAAATTGGGCAATCAAACATTTTAAAATATAACCTGATGTTCGTTTTCTATCAGTTGTGTCTCCACCCCATCTACATATCCTATTAATATTTCATCCTTTGGTTGAAATAATATCTTGAATTCTATTGTTTCTTGAATATATCTTAGTACTCTCTTTGAAGCTTTATACAAATTTATGTTAGCTTTTGATTGAAATCTACTGAGTAAACTCATGCACTGACATGAATCAGGTTTTGTAGATAATGCTGCATACATTAAACTACCTATCATTTTACGACATAATTTTTGCAATTCTAAATCATTTCCATCAGTTTCAAAAATTTTCACATTTATAGGCTATTTCTTCCCTTTCAAATTTACCAGAAATCTTCTGTTCTTCTGAAATCAGTCTGGCAGTTAGATTAGTTAGGTTCCTTTCAGCTATCGGTGCAGACTCCCATGCAGTGCAAAAATGTTTATGATTGTCCGGCAGTGTCAAAAGTAATTTTGATATAAGCATTTCATCATTTATTGATTGATTCAATGTTTTCAACCGGCATCTTAAATTTTCCAATTTACTGATGTGTGAGCTCATATCGCTATTTTATCACAATTTAAATTGAAAAACTCCTGCAATAAGTTACATTTCTGCTGTTCAATCTCTTTTTGGAATATGTTACACAATTTTCTGTATATTTCATATAAACTCGGACAATTCAGAAGATGAACCATAAGCTTTTTATCAACTGATGTTATGACTTTCTAAGCTTGGGCATCTTTTCTTTGTCAATCCTTTTTTTCACTCAATCTGATGAGTTCGTCGAATTTCCTAGCGCCTTCAACAATTTCATGAACGCCAATTGATTTGAACAAGGTATTTATTTGGAATTTCCATATTTTGAAACTTTCGCTGTCCTAGAATTTTTCAATCAGCATAATTTCTTCTACAGATTCCGCCATTTTATTCTTCGTTATCAGATCCAGGTGGATGAGAAGATGATTATTACGTATAAAATTTTCGCATTGAAAGTAGATGTAACACAAATGTTCTGGAACTTTCAACATTCGGATTCGAGAGTATTTGAATTACAATAAGTGTTAGTGCATGTTCGGGATATGTAAATGAATTTGATTTATCCATGGAGTTCTTATTTGCTTCTCTTTAATTTCATGAAATACTGAAATAACCATGATTTTATACAACGGAAAGAAGTACATAATAGGGATGTTGACACCTGTTACAAATTCATATAAATTGAGGTTTTCCACATTGAAGGTAGTTTTTGAAATACTATAATAATATTTTAGTGATCTAATTACTCTCATTAAATTAAATAAACTCGATTTAAAATGTGTAATCTATTACCGTTTATTACGTGACTGCAAACACGAATGAGAATACGTGACGTCACTGTTCTGTAAACAAGCTAACCTATAACCTTACTGTCATCACGAGTACGAACTTACGAAGAACAGAAGAGAGTGAAACGTATCACCAGCGAACTATTTCACGATTATTTGATATTACGAAAACGATTCGTTCGCAAGAAATCACACAAGATCAGTTCGCTTTGACAGATGGCGAAGTCTGTTTACCGTATAGTGACGTCATCATAATCACTTCGTTTCAGCGGGAATTTTGAAAACTATTTTTATTTACGCATTTTTTATTGGTATTTGCAATACTTTTCCCATGAACATATTTTTTCGAGTTTGTATAGGGCTTATCTACAGATTAAAATCATTTCCAACAAATAGTCAACATCCCTATTATGAATTGAAACTCATAATTAAATCTTTGATAAAATGAAATATAGCAAATAAAAAAAACATATATATACATACAAATTATAACGTGAATTGGGATAGAACGAAACAAATTGATTCTAGATTGGTATTTTTCCCTTTTATGTCTTATCGGTTATTTGATCATCAGGGAACGTCGGTAAATAAAATCCCAAGCTTGGTCTAGGAAAGTTTTAATTGACGTTTCTGGTCAGGGCCCTTTTTCAAAACTGTAAAGAACCATAAAAATATTATTCCTGTTTAAAAAACGATTCACTTTTTGTATATATAAAATAACACAGCAAACAAGGATCTCAGTATATACACTAATTAGTAATTACATTACACATATAACATTTTGAAATTGAGGAACAAATAAACATTCTAAACTGTATTAAAAAAATGCGAAAAACGAGACCTGTACCTACCTGAAATATATAACATCGGATACTATAAGAGAATTTTACACACAATTGTGCTTGGTCTTGTTATGGACAAAATGTTGCAATTTGTTACTCTGTTTAGTGAGGTTATCGACACTGTCAATTTAATATTGTTCTTCTTATTCCGTTCTGTTGGTCTTCACGCTTAGCTGCGGTTGATTATTGTCGAGTAGATGTTGCTCAGGTTTTAAAAGTCCGTTCTATCGTTAACACAGTTTGTATTGCGTTTTAGATAGATAGATAGATAGATAGTTTTTATTTGACCACGTTATGTAGGGTTACATTTGTAGCAAGTCAGGAAAAAATATTGAACAATGAATACATTGGTGTTATCAGTTAAAATAACGTACAATAAAACCCAGAGAAAAAGATCAACAACAAGCACATACAATATACAATATATATATATATATATATATATATATATATATATATATATATATATATATATATATATATTGTCTGGCAGACGTATCCAGTCCCGGTACGTTCTTAAGGCGACCTAAGACCCACATGATCCGTATGTTTTTTACAAGTATATATGCAAAAAATGGGCTCTTTTAAAATATAACTCACTAGGCACATTGAGAGGGGAAAAATTTTGTTTCATTCAAAAAAGTTGTATATCTGATAGTCCTGTTCAGACCCGATACATTGCGCCAACTTTTCAATCCCACATATACTGCACCGGCAAATACGATCAACGTTTTCGATCCCAGCACTGTTGCCAGATTGTCGGGATCAGTCGCTACGATTTCAATGTATAAAAGGGATTGAAAGAGTAGGGTTATGGCAAGAATTTGTATATGCGTGTTAGTGAGTCGACGGGAAGACTAAATATCTTCACGAAGTGAACAATTTTGCTGTCTGTGAAGATAAAATTCTTCATTCTCATTTGTTGAATCAATTTTTTATAGTCACTGACTTGGATTTTCCGAAATATTAGTTTTAGGATTATGTCACATTATTTTTCGAGTTACTCTCAACAAGCCCTTCCATTTGATGCCCATATTGTATGAGTGAATAACTATAACTATTTCGAAATCTTGGATGGTCCTCCATTTTGGATTAAGAATAACATCGCATTATGTTTCAAGTTACTTTCATCAAGCCCTTTGACTTGATATTATATATTATAGGGCACAGGCATTTTGAATGAGCAATAATCCATTTTGCCTCATTAGATTATTATGTTGTTTGAAATGATTACGAATAGATCGTATAATTCGTACGAATGAAATTTTGATGCTTATCATTATCTACAAACTACTTTTTTTGATACTGTGGGAATAATTATCTCATTTTTCGACATTTCCACTCATTGAAACTTCAAGAATCTGATCTAACAAAAACTATTGTTTTCTAATTCTCTTAGAAAAACCGCATATTAAAGAAAATTAAACCTAAAACAAAAAATCTGACACATTTCATTGTTGTTTTCATGAATGAAATATTTGATTTTTCCTTTTTCCCTTTTAATATTTCTTCGCGGTTCGGCTGGAAGTTTGAATTATTTGAACGCATATATTATCACGTGATGTGAAAAAGGCTGAATGCTGGTGTAGCTTGACACTGTAAAAAAATTTGAATCAATTCTGGATGCCGTCATATATAACGAATTACATAAAGGGTGTCAGGATTAAACATTCTTCATATATTTCAGGAGGTGATTCTAAATATCGAAACTAGAAGATATTTCCATATCTACTCAGGTTCTTAATGCATTCCACGGGTGACCTCTAAAGTACTGTTAGTTGGTCAGTTCTGCAACAAAATTTATCGAATTTTAATGAAATTGATAGCATGGAGTTTTCTGGATGAACTTGATCGTTTGATTGTGAAAGAACTGATTGATTCTCATTAGCAGCAGAGATAATAGGGGGTGTCTCAAAAAATCAATTTCAATTTTTGAGTTGATGATCTAATTGAAATTTCAGTCGAAGAAATGGGCTGCTAAAATATTTTCAAATTGAAAGCGTTACGTAACCCCTATCTCGAAATAAAAGTATTTTAGTGTGATGAAATGCATTCTAAGTCATTTTTTTTCTATAGGATGGGGCTCCGTAGCGCCGTACCTCTTTTGCTCCGAAATGGTTGAGGAGACCATGTCTTCGACTAACATAATCGGTTATCAAACATGGGTGGATACAGCTCTTCTTCATGGGGGGGTAATATGATTGAAAACCATTAAATCAGGTAGTTCAGGTACACAACATCCTCAAATAAACTTTGAAACGTGATTTCTTCTTAGGTCTTCGATACTCATTACCCCCCCCCCGTAAATCCGCCCTATTATAAGATGATTCAGTTTATCCAGAAACCCCCATGTACTGAATTTCATTTAATTCCGACAAATGATGACATAGTTATCGCAAATTAGTTGGACTTTGGAGGTCCTGCTGAAGAGCCTCTAGCACTGGTGTTTTAGGGCCTAAGTTGATATAATCTAACTTTGAACTCCACTCTCCAGAATCACCCCCTGAAATATATGAACGTTGAACCCGGATACCCTGTATTCCTTTACAACGCCTTTATTATGGTTATGGAGTAAAAGGGCTTGAGTAATGCATAGTTCACCTAGAAGAATTCCACAACCACGATGGCCATCAGTACGGAATGGTAGATTTAATTGATGTTTTAATCTTATGAATGAAATATAAAAGAAGGAATGCTTTCAAAAATGAGGCAATAAATATTCAAAACACAATAAACAATATTAAGTAACGAAAAGAACTGAGAACTTGTACTTTTTTCAGAATGTCAATAACATCAATCTCAGTGATGTGTTAGGAGCTTAATATATTAGGTAGGACCTAGACAAAATTCATAACACTACTCTCCTTCATTCATCACATTGAAAAACACAATTGTATAAATTCTGAAATTCTTATGAAAATTCAATTTCACTTTTGATTCTCATCGGTGAAATCAAGAATCAGATTTAGGAGAATCACTGGTTTACTAAAAACAAGAGCCTTGTTATATAGTGTATAATCATTATCCGATTCTGGTACATCATTTACATCATTCCTAGCTTTCATTTCTATGAAATTCCAAAACTCAGCATATTGTGATAATCTCTCCAAATGAATCACACTCCATTTATATATTTATGAATTATACAGGGTGGTACTTTAAGTACAAAAGCTTTCAGGGAATGATTCCTAGCATAAGCTAGTGCGAATTTCCTTTGAATATTACATTCTTCCAAATATGAGGAAAAAATACTATTTTTCTCTTGGGAGCGCTGAAAATTAAATCCTTAGACGTCTGTCAGCTTTTGTGATCTTTTGATGCTTTTCACGTTAGCCCGTATTCTAACTCAAAATCGTACATTCATCCCCAAAACCCGAAGAGGGCTCGAGAGATACGTAAACATTTTAAATATTCATTGATCTATCATGGGTTTGAAACATTCCTCTTTTGGTGGATTATGGCGAAAAGGTTGATCTATCATAAAGTAGTTTGCTGAGCTCTTCTAGTTCCTTAATAATCAAATGAAATATATTGTGTACCTATATGGGTGCCCACAGGCAGGTGGACACGCCTCCGTCTTGAGATTTTGATCCCTTTGTCATTTTTCAGCACAACAAACATACCGTCATAATATGATATTGACATTCTGAAAATGAATTTTGAAATGGAAAATGTAAAAAATTTCTCTTTTGCCCCCCTTTGTGATTGTGCATGAACGAATCTTGTAAATCGGAAACAAGAAAATTTAGTATGTGACTGTAACTTCTTCTCTGTTCACAAAATGCCATTTTTTCAGCACGTAAAAAAGTCTCTCTTCTCACTTTCGAAAGGAGACCCCTACTCGAGGACACACGTACCTATACTTGGTAACACTTTGTTTACAGTAATATTCATCGGGTTTGTATAAGCTTCCATACCGGAGAATCTGCAGTTCATATTGATATCAAGAGAATCCAATATCAAATCTATGAGTCGATTCGAAATATTCACTAAGACCCATGACGACGTTCGTCCATACCGGGATCGTATAAGTACTCGAATAGTGTATTTGAGGTGTATGAACGGAAAACAGCGTTGCCATATTTAGGGACCCAATGCGTTGGTCAAATATACGAATTATATACAGCAAGTTGATGTCGACTGAAGCGCCCTCGCACTGGCCAAACACTGAAACTTTTCCATATATAATCACATGTAAAACCGACTTTTCAGACCCGGCTGAAAATGCACCCCTAGCATCCCCTCAGACCCCTCATAACTTTTCTATAGTCGAACGTTACCAGTCCCGAAGCCGGGTCTGAAAACGTCACTTTTGGACTGAAAAGTCGGTCGAGTATACCGATTTGGGTCTGTATGTGCGGTCGAACAAATCTATATATATATATATATATATATATATATATATATATATATATATATATATATATATATATATATATATATATATATATATAGACATATACACACAAACCTACATTTGGATAGTGATCAACATGTTTAAAATTCATAATCCAGTCCAACATGGGGGGTCGGCCCTATATTCATTCAGACTGTAGTAACATTTTGATGTCAGTTGTGCTCTGATAGCTGGCTTGAACGATCGGAAAGGTAATTTTTTAATAGTTGACGGTAGAATGTTATACAGTTTTACATCCAGGGAATTAAGGGAAGACTTCATTGATTTGATTCTTGCAGGCCTTAAAGGACTAGCTGATCGTGTATTGTAATCATGAAATTGTGAATTGCTGGTGAAATCATTCTCACTTTCATGAATTTCAAGGAGAGATTTGTAAATGAATAGCGTAGGAAGGGGCATTATTCCCAATTTTTTGAATAACGGGCGGCAAGTGTCCCTGAAACCTGCATTTGCCACAATTCTGACAGCCTTTTTTTGAAGCTTAAAAACTTTGTCTGAGGAGGTAGAGTTTCCCCAAAGAACAATCCCGTAACTGGCATGAGAGTTGAATAGAGCATAATACGCTGTTAATAGAGTTGATTCACTGACTATGGTCTTCAATTGTCTTAGGAGAAATATACATGATGCTAGTTTGGAGCAAAGTTCATCAACATGGTGAGACCAGCTCAGAGTATCGTCCAGTGTGATACCTAGCAGTTTCACTTTATCGCCTTTTTTCATTTTATTATCCGCAGGGAAAATCAGGCGTTGTGTTTTGTCTTTGTTCAATTTCAAAAGGTTGCCAGTAAACCATTGCTCAGCCCGACTCTCCATGAACCTAATACCTGCAATGAGATTTTGACAATTTTTGTTTGAGCATATGAGTGTGCTGTCATCGGCAAAATTTACACATTTGTTGGGAAGAATATGATAGAAAAAATCGTTAATGTATATTATGAAAAGCAGGGGACCCAGTACAGAGCCCTGGGGCACTCCTGTTTTCATCAACTCAAAATCAGACACATCTCGGCCAAGAACCACACAATGTTTTCTGTTGTTCAGGTAGGATCTCAATAGAGAGAGAGAAACACCTCTCACACCGTAGTCAGAGAGCTTATCGAGCAGAATATGATGAGAGACGCAGTCGAAGGCCTTGCTTAAGTCGCAGAGACTAATTGCCGTAAGCCGTCTCCCATCAAAGCCATCGACAGCCTCCTTAACAACTCTAGCTACCGCTTGAGTTGTGGAACAGCTTTTACGGAAACCATATTGACACTCATTCAGGAGATTTCTACTCTCAAAGTATACCTCCAACCTATTTTTCAAAATTCTTTCGAAAGTCTTACGAAATATGGGTATAATTGAAATAGGCCTGTAGTTTTCGAAATTTTCAAAATCTCCCTTTTTAAAAATAGGGATGATTTTGGTAACCTTCAATTCATCAGGAAAAACTCCCTGAACTATACATGCATTATACAGTATGGTTAGTGGCACAACTAGAAAATACACTGATTCCTTTATTATTCTGCTGTTCAGATCGTATAGGTCATAACAGCTGGAGTTTTTCAACTGAGTAATGGAGTTGAACACTTCTGACTCAGTTATGGGTTGAAAATAAAACGAACCAGATTGTTTAGGTTTCAACTGGTCATTGATAGAAGAGAAGTCAGAGTTGTACTTGCTAGAGGCCGGTAATTGCTGAATTATGTTCTCCGCAATTGTGGCCGAAAATGTATTGAACTCTTGAGAAGTGATATTCCCACTGATTTTGTCGTTGTTCTGTTTGTTTCGTTCAAAATTTATCATTTTCCAGCTATCTTTGATTTCGTTATTTGAGTTCAACAGAAAATTATCATAAGATTCACGTTTGGCTTCGATTATAGATTTTATGTAATCCTTATTCAGCTGTTTGAAAGTTTCCCGATGGGAGGGGTCATTAGATGAATCGACAATGGTTTTAACTGAGTGTAGGGTATCCCTCTTCCGTTTTGGATCTTCAGTGAACCATTTCACTGGTTTGTATCCAGTACCGACAAAAACTCTCTTGAGAGGAAAGTGCCTCTGTACTAAGCTCTGGAAGGTACTGATTAAGAACTTCACCATATTCGACACTGTGCTTTCGGAGTTAAAGATACTCCAGTCGGTCGCGTGAAGGGATAGTTGAAGGTTATGTATGCCTACGGGAGTTATTTTCCTTCGGAAGGTATGGTTCTTGCCTTTTGTGTGAAAACCACGCAGAGTTATAAATTGAGCATAGTGGTCTGAGAGGCAGAGATCAATAACCCCTGTTTCATAGTCAGGGGACAGATTTGTTAATATATTGTCAATACATGATTTAGATCCATTAAACACTCTGGTATACTCCGAAATGGTGATATCAAGTCCAAAGCTGTTTGTGAGGCATACAAGGTTTTCTAGATCACTTGACGGCTTCTCAAAATGAATATTGAAGTCTCCCAATAAGATTATCTTATTGAATTTACTTGAAATGAACGTTAGGCATTCTTCCAATTTACTCATGAACACACTACAATCGTTGATACACGACGACCTATATATCGTTACCACAGCAATGTGAAGAGGCAAAAGTTCAATACAGCATATTTCGATGTCACGCTCAACACATAGTGCTTTGAGACAAAAGGGTTTACATTTAACATTTTCGTTTGCATAGATTGCGACCCCGCCATGTATATAACTGGACCTACTGAAAAATGACACCAAATTATAGCCGGGTATATTACAAAGTTTCAAAGAAGCTTCTGCCAGCCAATGTTCAGAGATACACAAAACATTACATTTTATTCTATCAAGAAATAATGATAGTCTGTCAACTTTGTTTGCTAAGTTTTGAATATTCAAATGAAGAATTTTCATCTGGTCAATTTGTTTAGAAGTATTACTTCCATCTCGTTGACTAGTTCCAGGCTTTTTCACATCTAAATCTACTTTTCTACCTGCATCAGGCTCCTCAGGTGAAAAAAATATCAATCTATCTCCACTTTTGTCGCGTGTTTCATTTATGGTTATTTCGCCGCTGGTGTTTTCTGATGCCTGTGAAAAAACCTGGAGAGAACAGTTCCCTTAGGCCAATGTTCAGGATCCTTAACCATTTCAAGTTGCGCTTCGTCGACATCGACCTTAAACGACGAATATTTCTCGGGAAATTTGGACTGCATTAACTCGCAGGTCGGTTTGGTACCATTGGTTATAAAAGTGTCAAGGTGTCCAAGAATATCACCAATTTTTGTATCTGGATCGAGTCTGGAAACATACACAGACACTCTCTTTGGGACCACTCGTAATCTGCTATTTGCTGTCGAAGTTCCGACAATAAGTTTTCGTCTCTGTCGCCTTTTTCCTTGTGTAAGCCATTTATTATCAGAAATACCTTTATTGGCACCTGTATTCTCCAAATTGGATTCCACGTTATTTTCTTCGATTGTTACCGTTTTTTGGTCGGAATTATCATCAGAATTTCTTTTCAGGATTCCATCGTCAATTGGCTGAAATTTAGTTTGTTTACCTTTCTCATTCTTCGGTCGTGTCAATGAACCCGAAGCATTATCTGCATATCGCACCCGTCGTGGAATAAGGGAACAACTCAAAAAACGGCGTTTTTGAGTTAGCGCTAGAATTGGGTCACGGGAGGTGTCAATTTTGTCGGCAGAAGACGGGAACATGGCTATTTCAGTTTTGCTCCGCAAGAGCGCGGGCTTGTCTTTGTTCCACGGACGGATGGAGAGGGTCGTGTCCATAGAAGACAGTCACTTCTCAGCCTTGAAGCGGAGACGACGTCGGTTTCGGTAAGTTTTTGAATTGTGCCCTTTTTCTACGGATGAAGCAGATCAAGTTTTTAATTGTTTCTTTTTTCTCTGGATGATTCCGTAATGATTTAATGTTGATTTCTTGCTTGTTCCTTCTTTTACAGCCACTTGTCTCACTTTTTTTTTATAGGAACGACTCGAGTTGAACTAAAAATATTATTTTTAACCACAACTGAGAAAATATTATTATGGATTCTCGTGCACGTCGAATTTTGGAGATGGTGACTCAAGTCAAGGATTTGTCACAAATTAATGTAGACAAGACGCAGGTCAGTTTCATAAAACTTCAATTTCTGTGGGATTTTTTATTCTGTTGTCTTGTGGGGATGGAAAAAAAAGTTGAAAAAATTTTTTTTCACAATGCAGATGGATCCAAATCGCAGCCGACAGAGCAGTTTGCCCGTACATCCTGCCCCGCAAAAATGTTCTCTCTTGGGCAGCTCCTGGAATGGCAAACTTCAAATAGACAACGGGGACGTCTGGGAAAGAACGCTTTTTGAGCATCAAGCCTTCTTCAAGTGGGTCACAAAGAAGGATATAGACGGGCTACGGGAGAATTTTGAAAACCAGGACACTTTGAAAAAACTCGTATTCCCTCTTCAGGAGAAACCTGAAATGTATGATATGCCTGATATGCCTTGGACTAGTGCCCTGACAACATTCTACTTGGCGGCTTCTTCGATCTTAGAGCTCGACGATGTAGTTCTCGATGTTATACCTCGAAACGCGGATAATACAGAAAACGCGGATGATACTGAAAATGATCCCCAGTCTGATCACGTTCATGAGCAGCCGAGATCTCCACACTCTGAAAGAATATCAGGTATTGACTCGGACGATTCGGACATCGATCCTCACTTTGAAAACTTTCTGAGTGAGTTTTCTGAAACGGAAAGTACATCATCGGAGGAAGGAGAAAAAGTTGAGAAGAGAGTGAGGAGAGTCAAGAAAGCCCCTCCAGTACAGCAGGAAGATGAAAATGCAGGTATAACATCAGAAGTGGAAGAAGTCCTACCAAAAGGACGGAAGAGGAAAGCAAACCCAGATGCTTGGAAACAAAATGTCGCCAAAAAAAGAAGAAACCAAGGAAAGTCCTACAAATCAAAATACTCCAACAAAGAAATCCCAAAACGAGAAATGAAGCCGGGTTGCCAAAGATGCGAATTAGAATGCACTTCAAAAATTGATGGCTCAGCTCGTCTCAGATTATTTCAGAGTTTCTGGGCTTTGGGTAACATCGAAAAGCAACGGGAGTATATTCTTCGATGTACCAAAGAAATCACGCCTTTGTACCGCCGTCCTAAACAAGGAAGCTCAAGGAAACTGAATACTGCCTATTACTTCGTTGTGGATGGGTTGACAAAGAGAGTTTGTCGGACGTTTTTCACGGCGACTCTCGGAATAACCCCAAAAATGATTTATATTGCTCGGGACAAGCTTGATGGTGGAATTTTGGCGGGAGATTTACGTGGTAAACATGCAAACCACAAAAAACTTCCCGACTCAATGAAGGAAGATGTCCGTAATCACATCAACTCAATTCCTCGGATCCCATCTCATTATCTCCGAGCTCAAACTGAACGGGAGTACATAGAAGGAGGGAGAACCATTGCTCAGATCTATAGGGACTATGTGGAGTCTTGTCAAGAAAAAGGAAAACCGTTTGCTAGTCGCACCATGTTGTTCGACATTTTTAACGAGTTTAACATCTCATTCTTCGTTCCCAAAAAGGACCCGTGCGAGTTGTGTGTCGCTCATGAGAATTCGAATCAAGAAGATCGCCCCGACGAGTTTACACAACACTTGAAGGAAAAACAACTATCTCGACTCGAAAAGCAGAAAGACAAAGAGGCTACTGATAACTCCGTCGTCGTATGCACATACGATCTTCAAGCAGCCCTACCAACTCCGAAGGGCGAGGTTTCCTCCTTCTATTATCGTAGTAAATTGTCTACATACAACTTGACGGTGTAGGATGTCAAACAAAAAACTGGTGTCTGCAACGTGTGGCACGAGGGGGAAGGCAACAGAGGGGCTAATGAAATCAGCACGTGTGTCTTTAAATTCATAGAAGAAAAAGCATCTGAGGTGAACCACGATATCGACTTCATATTTTACAGCGACAATTGTTCCGGTCAGCAGAAGAATAAATTTATGATTATGATGTACGGTTATGCTCTGTGTGTTTTCAAGAATGTGAGAAGCATTCAACACAAATTTTTAATTAGAGGTCACACTCAAAACGAGGGTGACTCAGTTCACTCTCTGATTGAGAAAGAAATTAAACGAGCACTCAGATCCGGCCCTATATACATACCGTCACAGTACTATCAGCTTATGAAGAAACATAATATTGCATATAACTATGTTTGATAAAGTCATCCTCTATTTGATGGTTATCCATTTCAATAAATAAAAAATCAACTTATTTCCACAATTAGATATATTTTTTAGTGGAAATCTTTTTTTTTAATTTATACATATGGCATGTAACTCTTTAGCAAACACAGGTAGATGCTAGATGGAAATTTTGTACCAATACTGAATTGATAATCAACATGATACTGATATTACGAAAAACATTTAGTTATGGTTATATTTTTTTTCCTCATTACCATATAGGGAAGGCATCTCTGAACTACCGGACCCTCGTGAAGCCAAGGTTTCATCATGTTGTCAGGAACTTCCGAACAATTCTTGTAGTTCCCAGTATCACTTCCTTCTGTGCAGCACTCATAGTTTCCTTTTCCAGGCCCAGGCTGAGAGTAATCTCCACCAAAAATGCTCTTCTACTAATCCATTTGTGAAAATTATTAGAGGATGGATCGTCTAAAGTTGTGCGTATAGCCTTCATCTGAAATACCAGTTCTTGATATCTTGTTATGACTCGTGAGGAGAGTAAACTCCCATCTAGCGCGTCCCCAGGTGGCGGATAGGGGGAAGCCTCCCAAATATGGGTGGTACCAGGGAAATCAAATACCAGGGGCGGACCAAATCTGCGCTGTCTTGCGTGCAGAGGAACGGTCCTCGAAAGGCCCTCAAAGGCACTGCCTCTAAAACACAACCACGGAACAATGGACGGAAATAATGGAAATAGGGCTACGGTGCAGGGGGGGGAACCCCAGTACCGGTTGAGGAAGGAGGTAAAGTAGGTCAAACTCGATCGAAATCCAGGAACTGTGGGACGTCTTCGACAGGGAACCAGGTCGGAACGTCTGAGACTACTGAAACCAGGGAAGGAAGAAAGAAGAAGAGGAAATGGGCTTCGCAGGAAGCAATTTCGCAGGAGGAAGAAGAGAAGAATGAGGTGTTTGAGGATATCACTCAAAGTTCAGAGAACTCCACAAAAGGACAATAAAGTGGAGTCTGATGGCAATCCTAGCGGAGAAGTGGAAGTAGAATCCATAGAAAGCGAATTCGAAGAAGTATGCGCAAATAAGGGGATAGGAGAACTAAACGAGGAATAGGTATTCAGCGGGAGAAACGGTGAAAACAAGTACGCCAACAGATGACGACGGGACCTTTTTTGAGTGGCTATTAGAGCAAAAACCGTTGAAAAGGAAAAGAGAGGAAACCCCACCGAACCTTAGCATAGATGCGGGGACATGCAGCCAAATGATGGAGACACTATACAAGAAGTGATATCGGGTATGGTCTCAGTGCTAGGTATGGAAAACGGATGTAATGATGAGGTGGCTGGAAAATTGATGGAATGGAAGACAAAATTGGAAACAGAAATCTATGGACTCGAGAAGGGAAGAAAAGAAATTGAAACTCGAGATTTCGGCACGCAGACAACCCCGGTGGAGATAGGGAATACCAACTCTATAACCGCTTTCAGAGGAAGGATAGAAGACGAAATGGAGGTGGAAACATTGGTGGACCTGATCAGCCACGATTGGCCGGAGGCAGCCTTTAGACACAATATAGGAAGTTCAAGTGTTACGAGTCCAGAAATCGAAGGAGAAATCTTGGTGTTGGCTCCGTTCGATTAATTCCATCAGATCCGACTGGTGAAACCTCTATTAAGAAATTCCAAGCATCCAAACATTCAAAACCCTTCGGACATCCTGACAGCATATGGAAAGGACGGCGGAAATAGTTGTCAAGTTTCTTCAGGTTGGCTCCATTGAGCTGGAGAAGTTTCGGATAGCCAAACTTCACAACATAATGCAGGGGTGTGCTTCCATTGTGGTTGCATAACTTGATAACTGCTCCTTCCTGTAATATTTTCCGGACATCTTCTTCATTTCTATTTTGGACAACTAAATGAAGGGCACCGTCTTCCACTGAGCAGGCGTTTGTTCTCTGAAAAAAAGGAAAACAGATTTTCTAGCTTTTGTTCGATCATTTCGATGAGGTTCGGGAGATTTGATAGTTGAGGTGATCGAATTGAGTTAACAACTTTAAATCGTTTCATTTGTGTATTCATTTCAAAGAACATAATGAATAATAATAATAAATTCCTTTATTTCTGACCTTAAACCAATACATGGTACTGGTAACAAAGCCTAGGTATACATTCAATTAGCTAAAACTAAATTAACAAAATTAATAATCTCTACTAGTATAACAAAATCAAATATAAGGTTAAGTTAATTGAGCTCAAGATGTTTTTTCAAGTTATGGCACATTTGTTTCACATTATCTACACTAGGAACAGAGTTAGAAGACTTGATGCCTCTGTAGATGGGACTACTTTGTGATTTAGTTGTTCTTATGTAATTCGTTCTAAGTTCATGTTGGGTTCTAATGGGGTAGCTGTGACATCCACTAATGACTTGTAATTTTGTTTGTGTTTTCAGATAACTATTTTTTATGCAATATATGAGTTTGACCTGTTCGTAAATTTTCATCTTCTCGATGTTCATTATTGATGAATCGGTGTACAGGCTGTCCGTTGGTGTATAATAATCTAGTGAGTAAACTGCCTTGATCGCTTTGTTCTGGCATCTTTGTATTTTGTCAATTAGATACTTCGGTGCATTTCCCCAGCATACTATCATGTACCTGAGTTGTGACTCAACGAAGCTGTTATACAACAGACCTTTGGCATGATCAGTTAACAAACCGGAACATCTTCTTATAGCACCTATCATTGGAGCAAGTTTGTTTTTCAGATGTTCTATATGTGCTTTCCAAGAATTCAATTAGCAGACCCAAATACTTATATTCTTCAACTCTTTTTATCACATCATTATCAATTTTCTTATCTATATCACAGTCTTTTTTATTTTTTTGTTTTATTATGATATAAACAGTTTTATCTTTATTCAAAGTCAGTCGAATATAACACAGCCTATCCGAGTAATGTTTTAAATCTTCATTCATTACAGATTCCAAATCCCTTAGGTTATCCCCAGACAGAACTAATGTCGTGTCATCAACTATAAACACAGCCCGTTCAGCAGACTAAATAAAAAATATTTGAATAACTAATAAAAAATCAGTCATAATTTGTGAATAGCGCTACCTGAAGTGGAAAAAAGGAAAGTTTTCTTTCTAATAGTCTCAATTTTAGCTAATCAAAATCTACACTGCTGGAAAAAATTAAAGGATCAAAAAAAAATTCAAAATTTTTCGGCAATTTTCAACATGCCGCAACTTTGAGAGGAATGGTCGTACAAGGAATTCAAAAAGAGGAAATTGTAGCTCCAAGTGTCTAGTTTTTGGATTAGAACTTCAAAAATTTTAAGTTTCAGTGGTTTTCGAGTAATGATAGAAAAATCAGCAACAAAAAAATTCTCAAAATTTAACCACTTTTTTTTTTCTTGTCTACGAGCGTGGTAATTTTATTTTTGCATAATCGTTATAATGATGGGATACTTTGTTAATTAAGCTTTAATTTATTTTTTTATTGACCTCAATATGTCCACTTCTCGCCGAGATGTCGGTCATCAAATGGAAAATGATCCATTTGTCTTTGATTATCGATTTCTCAGCAACCAATGATCGCACAGAAAATTGAAGGGGGGTTTCAAGACCTTAAATGAACTCCCATTAATGAACAACCATTGCTTATTCATAGAAATTTTTTTTTCTTAATGTCGCATCAATATGAAAATCTAACAAAAAAAGGGCTTTCGGTGGTTTCTTGGAAAATCTACCGCTGGATCGAAAATGTTGAGGAAACCAATAATGTTAAGTGTGACTTCCACAGTTCAATATGTTGATAAAAACCTTACGAAGAGCCAACTCAATTCAGCGAACCGTTTTTTCGTTTGACTCGATTGAATTTTTGAAAAAAAATAAGGATCACGTTTTTTGCTCTGAGAAGCTCGTAATCTTTAAAAAAAGGCATAAAAGAATTTTCTCGAGCTTTTTCCACATTTTAATTGCAGATAGTTCATGAATTTCGAAAAAAGAAAAATAAAAAAAAACAACAAATAACATTTTTATTAATTTAATAACGGGTATTGCCACCCCTGTTTTCAATAACGGCTCTCAAACGTTCAGCCATGTTAATGCAGGCGGTAATTTGAGGCTGATGAATGATTGAAGGATTCACAGAAAACTCAGACGGAATTTCGAATTTACCGAATTTTGAGCAGAGAATTTATGAACTATCTGCAATTAAAATGTGGAAAAAGCTCGAGAAAATTCTTTTTCGCCTTTTTTGAAGATTACGAGCTTCTCAGTGCAAAAAACGTGATCCTTATTTTTTTTCAAAAATTCAATCTAGTCAAACGAAAAAACGGCTCGCTGAATTGAGTTGGCTCTTCGTAAGGTTTTTATCAACATATTGAACTGTGGAAGTCACACTTAACATTATTGGTTTCCTCAACATTTTCGATCCAGCGGTAGATTTTCCAAGAAACCACCAAAAGCCCTTTTTTTGTTGAATTTTCATATTGATGCGACATTAAGAAAAAAAAATTTCTATGAATAAGCAATGGTTGTTCATTAATGGGAGTTCATTTAAGGTCTTGAAACCCCCCTTCAATTTTCTGTGCGATCATTGGTTGCTGAGAAATCGATAATCAAAGACAAATGGATCATTTTCCATTTGAAGACCGATATCTCGGCGGGAAGTGGACGTATTGAGGTCAATAAAGAAATAAATTAGCTGAATTAACAAAGTATCCCATCATTATAACGATTATGCAAAAATAAAATTACCACGCTCGTAGACAAGAAAAAAATAGTGGTAAAATTTTGAGAATTTTTTTGTTGCTGATTTTTCTATCATTACTCGAAAACCACTGAAACTTAAGATTTTTGAAGTTCTAATCCAAAAACTAGACACTTGGAGCTACAATTACCTCTTTTTGAATTTCTTGTGCGACCATTCCTCTCAAAGTTGCGGCATGTTGAAAATTTCCGAAAAATTTTGAATTTTTTTTTGATCCTTTAATTTTTTCCAGTAGTGTAATAAGTGCTCACACCATTCTTTTAGACATCTTAGCGTTGCTCCTCAGCTCAAAATAATGGGTAAATATCTCAGGTGGAGCAGCGAGATTTTCATGTTTTCATGGATATGAGCATCACACAGTAGATGTTATTTTATGTTATTGAAAAAATCTAAAAGGTTGAAAACATGTATTTTGGAACATTCCATTAAACATACAATGATTACCTAAAAATTTCACGAAATTAGGTGAATTCGAAGAATACGGCGAATAACCAAGAACTTTAGGGTTCAATCTCTCTTTAATTTGTTCATTTTAGTTGACTCGTTGGAAGGCGAATCGAGATGCTCAATGAAATCGATAGCGTCATCGACACGGCAGAGTGAAAGCAAGAAAAAAATGATCAACACGGCCGGTTGTGTTGAACTCACATTTAAATTTATTGATGGTCGAATGCCATTTGATCAGGCAACCCATGAAACATTATTGTGTATCGTAAGTGGTAGCCCGATGAGCAAAGGTTTCAAAATTATTGCCGCTTACCTAGGAGCATAGAATAACTGGAGGGAAGGCTCCCCTACGAAAATGAACTGCCAAAAACGTCCGAACTTGTCAGTTCGCCGCAAAGTCACGAGATGGCGACAACGTCGTTCGTTCCTACAACATGGCTATCCTTAATAAAATGATCTTTAATGGTTATTCGTTGTTATTACTTATTAGGTCCCATTTATTACTATATCATAATATATATTCTTTTGAAAGAAAGCAATACATACTTTTTTTCGTGAATCCGACAATATAATGCATATAGCACGTGTAAAGAAATGGCTACAAGGATCAGATTGAATATAGGAAGAAAAATCTGTTTCCCGCTCCGAATCTAAGTGTTAGCAGAGGGAATGTAAACGGGGTACCATTAAATTTTGCGTATAATACACGAGAACAGATAAAACCTCAGTCTTCCCGTATAATAATAGTAATACTCACCTGAATGTTCGCTTTTTCCGATAAGGATATTGTTTTGACAAATTTATTACCGATCACAGACTTCCCATAAAATTGCGCATGAAAAGTTGATTAGAATAAAGCGATGATATGTCATCAATATTGTCTATGTTATGATTTATGGCCATTTTCAATTAAAAAGAAGCATAAATGTATCAATAACAATGACAGCCACATTATATTCTTTGCAATTGTAGCGCCATAGAACAAAATATCTGACATGTTACTGAATAAAGGATCTCAGCGTTATCTATCGGGCGTCACACGAAACTCTAACCTCCGCCGTTATTGGCAGTTCAAAATGATCTGTGAAGCCTTCCCTCCAAAATGCGGAATTTATATCAAGTTTTGAAAAATATCTGCAATTTCTTGTTTTTATCACTAGATCTTCAATGAGTGGAAAAGGTTGCGATTGAGGGACTATTATCTTATTTAAGTCTCTGAAATCTACGCACAATCGCGATTTCTTGTTTTCATCTCTTTTATAAGCTAACGTTACTGGAGCAGCAAATGGGCTGTATGATTCCTCTATCAGGTTCTTTTGAGTAATTCTGAAATCTGTTCTTCTATTTCTTTTTTATCTTCGATTGTACATCTATATGGTCTTTTACTGCAATGCTTATTTATTATAAGATCTATTCTGGCTTCGTAATCTTTTACAGTGCCTATATCATATTTATCTTTCACAAATATATTTTTGTATCAGTCTATTAGATTCATAATTATTTTTTCTTCATGACGATTCAAGTGATTTGTTGAGACATTGAAGGTATCTACTTCGATATGTTCATTAAAATTTATTTCATACTCATTTATTATTTTATTAGATTCGGAAACTTTTTGTTCTATCTCTAATTTTTCATTTTGTATCAATTTGAATTTCTTTATACAATCTAATCCTATAAGAAAGTCATGTTTGAAATTCTCGTTATTAATTATGAACACATTCATGTAATCTTCTGTATTTAAAATCTGGATTTTTATTTTAATTAACCCATCTGTTTCATGAACACCATTAATTGTTCTTAAGTTTGTTTTCCTTATTTCATTACCTTTAGATTTTAAGTTTATCAATTTCGAATTTATTTATGTAACATTTGAACCTGGGTCATAAATAGCAGGTATTTCTAACGTATCATTTAATTTAATTTGGAGTTCAATTAATGGTGGCACAATTAGTTTTTTGGATCCTCATCACTAAGTTCTACATCTAAAGATAAATTGTTCACTTGCCTAACCCTATTACTTTTATGTTCCGGATTTTTGAACCAGCATTCATCTTCAGAATGAAAACGTGTTCCTTTTCCTTTTTCTTTACATATTTTGCAAGGTATTTTATTCTCTCTTTTCTCTTTTGTGTTTAGTCTACTCTTTTGCATTTCTGAATTTTTCTTATAAATTAAATGTTGTAATTTACTTATTTCATTATGTAGGTCTTCAGTCTTTCTTAATTTTTCCCTATCAATTCTATCAATGATGTAATTTGGCAAGCCCATAGCAATTAAATCTATTAATGTTTCATTATCAATAGTTTTTCTCACTTGTAATAAAAGTTTTTCTTTTTTTATAGAATATTCTACTAAGGAACCCATTTGATATCTAAAAGCTAACGCATATCTTATTGGAGACCAACCTTTGCTAGCAAATGTGTTGCAAAAACTGTCTTTCCACGTTTCCCATTTTGCTTCAATTGTAAGCTTGAGGAGTGTACAACTATACCAATCTGCCGCCCCCTTTGCCATAAAAGATTTTAAAATTTCAATTTTTTTATTATCGCTTGTTAACTCGAATCGTTCACATTCTTTTTCAAAATCAGTTATCCATTGATTCGCGTTAGAATTTTTACCATCAAAATTTTCAATTGTGAATTCTTTAGCCAATTTTCCAATATTTTTTTCTTCTGATTTTACTTGTTTTTTTCCGAGTAGTTCTTCTAAAAGTTTGACTAATGGTTGTTCTGCTGCATTGGTAGCCACTTCACTAGTAGTATTTTGTTCCCCAATTACTTCTTCTAAATATTCTTCATTAAATTGCACATTACGTTCTTTATCAAAATAAACGTCCTTTAATTCTTCAGTTAAACTAACCCACACTTGTCTCATTTGATTCCTTTGTTTTAGCGCTTTCTTCACCTTATTGAACCTAGGCGTCTTAATCAGCTCCTCGTGATATGCTGCCCTCATATATTCCTGTGGAATTCTGTATGCATGTCCATCCTGTGTGATGATTCTGGTTAAACATAATACGTTGGATTTTCCATCCGAGGCTTCTAGCACTTTGAATCGAAACTGCAGTTTGTCCATTGTGGTTCACAACGGGAATGTTGTTTTATAATGTTTGTTTGGATTTAATTCGGGTTCACCAAGTTCCTTTTTGTTGTTGTTAACAACAATTGCACTTATTTTTCCGAACAGTGGAAACTCACTATATTCTGTTAAAATAATATCATCAATAGAGAATTTGTGATTATTAACTGCTACTTGTTTAGGGAAAAATACCTCATTATAAAAATCTTCAAAATTACCCTTGGAAACGGAACAAAATGAATTGAATTCAGGTAATAATAATTGAATTGAAGTCTTGCTACTCTTTTGGAACTTAATGTCATTCTTGAATCCTTTTTTACTTATAACTCTGGCAGCAAATTTTAATTGATGCTTTACAGCCATGGTGTGAGTAATATTCACCCTTGAAGCAACTATGTTACCACACTTCTTTGATACCCTGTGCTTTGATTCAAATCTTATACATGACAAGTTCGATAAAGGACCTACTTTGTGAAGGATGAAGGGATAATGGATCATGTTATGGTATTTAGGTTTCAGAGTAGACGAAAATAATTGTTTATATAGCAAGTGATGTTGTTGTACTAGAGATTTTAATAGTATACATGAAGTTTCAGTTGTAGAATCTGTCATGATTATGTTCAAAATTTTTCTCAAAAGAATAAAAAGTTTCCAAAAGCGATTTCCAACAGGTATGATAGGTCCTATGATTAGACCAATGTAAAGAATGAAGCATTTCATTTCAGAGCAGGACATGCTCAACTTCTTTTTTTTCAAATTGACCAAACTAATCAGTGATGGGGTATTAGATTCTTGTCCATAATTGAAAAATTTCAACTTTTCATTGAGTAATTTTAAAGAAAATAATTTGTCCACAATGATAAGTTGGTGCAGAATTTCAACCATGTCATATTCAGCTACTCCTTCGTAAATGTCATGCGATATATCAACTGCATAATTTGCTGTTACATGAAAAGAATCTATTTTATTGAAAAAGCACTCTTCCTTTATACCAGTTTCACCTACGTCGTTCAGATCTAAATCAATTTCATAATTTTGTATATTCCTCATAAGCGCATCATTTTGAATTACCTGGGATTCCATCTCCTGTCTACTACATTTGCAAAATCTACAATAAAAATTGGCACGAAAACTTTGTGTGAATCCTAAAATTGAATTTAAACCAAGATTGTCACCTAAAACTAGAGCTACAGCAAAATGAATTTTATAAGATTTGTGGTTGGATATATTCACCAATATTCCTTCTGATCTCAAAGAATTTAATTCTTCCACTAATTTTGAAAATATGACACCTGTACCAAATTCTTTCAAATCTGAACTATGGAACAAAAGAGTAAGGAATATATTTCAACTTTTCATTGAGTAATTTTAAAGAAAATAATTTGTCCACAATGATAAGTTGGTGCAGAATTTCAACCATGTCATATTCAGCTACTCCTTCGTAAATGCCATGCGATATATCAACTGCATAATTTTCTGTTACATGAAAAGAATCTATTTTATTGAAAAAGCACTCTTCCTTTATACCAGTTTCACCTACGTCGTTCAGATCTAAATCAATTTCATAATTTT
Organism: Adalia decempunctata; assembly: GCA_951802165.1. Classification (NCBI taxonomy): domain Eukaryota; kingdom Metazoa; phylum Arthropoda; class Insecta; order Coleoptera; family Coccinellidae; genus Adalia; species Adalia decempunctata. The sequence continues at coordinate 28,341,842 of OX637703.1, read as the reverse complement.
GTATATTCCTCATAAGCGCATCATTTTGAATTACCTGCGATTCCATCTCCTGTCTACTACATTTGCAAAATCTACAATAAAAATTGACACGAAAACTTTGTGTGAATCCTAAAATTGAATTTAAACCAAGATTGTCACCTAAAACTAGAGCTACAGCAAAATGAATTTTATAAGATTTGTGGTTGGATATATTCACCAATATTCCTTCTGATCTCAAAGAATTTAATTCTTCCACTAATTTTGAAAATATGACACCTGTACCAAATTCTTTCAAATCTGAACTATGGAACAAAAGAGTAAGGAATATATTTTCCAAATGAGCTCTGTACTTGGGTGGAATGAATGGGAAAGATACATATACTGCACCTAATTTATGAAGGCCATGGTGAGAGCCTAGAGGATCCCCACATTCAAATTCATCAAAATATACAAATAAGGGGAAGACAATTTTATTTTTTCCAAGTTCTTTATGTTTCCAAAATTGAGTTTGAATTATATTTGAGATATTTTTCGAATCAGATGCTAATTCTTCTGTATACATGAGAACATCAGAAAAAATACCAGGTATCTCAAAATAATGTTTTAAAACTCTACCAATAGGAATATGTTGAGCTTTACATTTTTGTTCTTTTATTCCACGTTTTGCTGAATTGTCATATCTTTGTCCTACGATGTACTCCTCAGGAGGAATATAAAAATCATTGTTTTTAAAAAAAGAAAATCTTTTGTATTCAGTCTCTAAATCTTCAAAAATATTTTTAAACTCATCAAAACATTTTTTAATTTTGGTGAATATTCGAATTTGTTCTACATCCAGTGTCTGCATAAATTTAGTAAGGTTTAATTCTAAAAAACTTACAGGTATAGCAAATAACTTGCGGACATTGTCAACTATGAATTGAACATTTTTTCTAGTCAGGGTATCATCTGCATACATATCACAAATGAAGGTCAAGATACCTTGCTTCAATTTGGCACTGAATTCTTTGGGATCTTCATCATATTCCTCAGATTTTTCGATTTGATTGCAAATTGCAGGGTAATCAATTTCAAGGGTGGTATCAGAAATGCTTGTATCAAAGCGTTTTGCTGAATTACTTGGTGAATCAGAAATTTCATGTTTGTGATTAAAATGTCTTCGGAAAGAATCAATACTATTGAAATTTCTAAAACATTTATCTTCTACACAAATATAATTGCTTTTATTTGTAAAACCATGTACTTCTTTGAGGTGGGCCAACAGTAATTTAACATTTGATAATGTAAGTTGACATTCACTACAACGAGGCATTTTTCCCACTTAAAATAACAAGCACAAATGAAAGTATTCAATATGTTTAGTTTACATGAAGAAGCTTTTTTAATTTCCTAATATCACATCCTTTATTTATTTATTAGATCTTCATAAATCATTGCATTTTTTTCAGATGGTATGAGATATCTGCTATGACGCAAGATGTAGTACTGAATTTATTCTGAACTTTTGTTTGGAAAATCATTTCCTGAATAAAGTACCACACATGCTTGCTTTCACTAGAGTATTCTAGATTTAATGCATGAATACTTTTATATAGTAACTCCAAACATCTCACACCAGTCTCACATGAGTATTTCGTCTCATTAATGAAAATATAAAAGGTACTTGTTTCTACTACATAAACAGCGAAGGGTTGCAATGGGAGATTATATGCTAATAACTTAGCACGCCTCCTCTCTAGCAATTCTTCGATTTGTGAGAAATCCTGGAATAAGGCGCAGGAATTAAAAAAAATCCTATGTTACTGACAGAAAGAACTTTTTTAGAAAAGTTGAACACCAAATTCTCAGTTCTTGATCAGAGTAAGCAAAATTGGGGTGATTAAATCAGTTTCTACCTGTTTAATTTTTCGAATGAAGTAGTAAAGAAGTAGCATAAAAAAAAACATACCTTCAGTTTAACAAAAAAGCTTTCCTGTACTTCCGCTCGCGATGGACGCCAGAGACCAGATTTACCACTTTTCACAGTAATAGGGGAGAAGAGATATGGAAGTGTTAACAGTGCTTCTATATTTACATCTGGAAAAAAATATATTGGATTACTGATATTGAACTTGCATGTGTTCAGTTCTTTTCGAGATGTTCTAAAATTTGAGATTTTTGGACCAAATAATAAAAGACAACATAGTCAATAAATTAATATTACCTAATATATCCTTATCTGCAGAAATCAAATTTCTATCTTTTCCTTCCTGAATAATGGCGAGAGCAACCTTTGGCCATTCTTGGTAAATGATGTTCAATTTATCACCATTTTCTTTGTTGAAATCAGCTTCTAGCTATAAATTAAAGTTTATTTTTATTGAAACCAAAAAAAATGTTTGTAATTTTTTCATTACCAATTCTATTCCAGCGTTCAGTTTCAGTGATGGGAAAAACTCATATATTTGATGTAGCTCAACTGATTTGAATTTCTGTTTTCTAAGCTGGAATGTATCTTCCCAGTAGGAGAATACTTTATCAAATGGTTCGATTGCTACTCTCAAAAAGTTTGATTTAAGGTTCTCTTCCTCTGTAATTGTAGGAACCAAATCTTGTTCCTCTTTCTTCTCCTCGATATTGCTGTTCGCTAATCGGAAAGCTGCTTTCAGATTTGCAAAACGAGACCATAATTTTCCTCTTGCTGGTTGTCTACGAAGACCATGTTTTGAGGGACAGTATGGGGTGAAATATGTTTCAGGGTTTTCCCCTGGAAATAGCGCTGCAATATCTGATGCAGCTTGTTTGAATTGTTCAGTTTTGATGCTGAAATTAAATTGATAATTGAAAATCTTTGTGAGAATTTTCTTCATTTCAAAGTTTTGAAAATGATCTCATAAACTCACTCAATTTTTTTATTGTTTATGTTATTGAAGGATGTTAGGTAGTTCACCACTATCTTAGCTATTTTGCACCGATGATCATTTGTTAGTTTACCCCGGTGACACAAAATGAGCTGTCCTTCTGCTGTTTTCTTGAAAAATTCTTCAGGTTCCTAGAGCAAGAAAAATATGAGACAAAAAAGTTCAACGTGATTCTTCGGGACAAATAAGTTTTGGTACAATATCTAGATTGGATATATAATATGGAACCATTTAATACCTTGGGAAAATCTCTTGAAGGAAAATCTTCTACTCTAGCTTTTTTGATGATGGGAATCGGTTCTTCAGGAACCTTGAATAAAGCTGCAAGTTCTTCATCCACATCAATTGAGATGAAGTTGTTCGAATTACTTGATTCAGTTTCAGTAGATGTCGCCGTTTGAGTGGATGCTGTAGATATAGTTTCAATATCCTAGAAAAAAATTGTTTTTTTCTTTGGACTTGGAGCATTTTAGTCAGACATAAGAAGTTATGGTTATGCATTTTTAACATAAGAAAAACATATTTCGGCTACCATTTTTGAAGCCTATAAAATGGTGCCATTTTTAATAAAATGGCGCCATTTTCTCTTGAATGGCGCCATTTTTTCTCTTGAATGGCGCCATTTTTTCTCTTGTATGACGCCATTTCTTCTCAAATGACGCCATTTTTTTCTAATCTACCAGGCCACAAAATTAGAAAATTAGGACTCACCAATTGAATATCTGACGAAATAGTTTTAGATCTCAAATAATTATTATATTTGGTTTTGAAAATTAGTCTCGGTCCACTCTTTTTCAGAACCGTTCTTATTGTTTCTTCATCAAGAATGTTGAAGCTTTCATCATCTATTCCTTCCTCTAAAAAAATAGGAAGTAGGTAACCATGATGACATGTTAAATAGTGGAAGGAAATTCTAATGGCTATATTCTTTTGGATTGCTTCAGATAATTATTCATTTCAGTTCGTATTCATGCATGACGCTTTTGAGAATAGGTACTTATAAACCAAAAAACTCAATATAAGGAGCTAAGAAAACAGATTTGAAAATATAATTTTTGGCACTTACCTTTGAAGGAAGCAATAAATGATGAGAGTCCCCAATCCTCCAGCAATGATTCGTAGAAAAACATTGTCTTTATCGTAGTAATTTACACCAACTTCTAACTAATTAAACTGAACTTACAAGTCACGACACGAAATAATGCGGATAACGTTTTTTTTTTGCGAGAACTGCTAGCAAGAAGACGACTTACGATTGCAAGTTGCAAGACGAGACGAGACCAAAGAGTACTCTTTGACGAGACGTTACTGCCAACTGCCGTATTGCGCATATGCAAGGCGCATGCATTGTTGGGTTCGCGTCACGTGTGCAACCCCTACCCTTGAAGCACAGGTCTGTGCTTGAAGTTTTCAAATAAAAATATACTTATAGTGATATTATATACCCTGGTGTCTAATGATTGTAGATTGACAGCAACTGAATATATACTAATCATTACTAACAATAGTCCAGTAGCAAATTTCATCATTCCGAAATGAAATTTCATTGAATACTAGTGAAAGTTTATTAAATAAAAAAATCTGTATGCTTATCCTCAATGACACATTTCAAGAAACGATTTTCTCTTGATCTTAGTGAATACGCTGATTCAGCAGAGCATTAATTTTACTGAGCATTAATGGAATTAGATCAGGAGAAAAGTTTACTAGGACCATTTTTCTCTATATTGATAATAATAAAAACAAAATATCAGGAATCGGACTATATAATTCTCCTTAACAAATTTCTTCAAGCCAACATTTCGAAACAGCACTGTTCCATTCTCAAGGCTAAAAATACAGAAAGAAATTTAAAACGTGAACAAACAAAACGAATACCCTCCAACTCATACCTTTCGAAATCTTAAATTTACAGAGAAAATCTAAAATTATGGAATGAAATAATTTTGATAACAGAGCACATATCGCAAGAATTCATAAACAAACAATCAATAAACTATCATAAGGAAACGTTGGTATTATATTAGAAACTTTACTCACTTAGATAAAAGTACATTCTTGTTGGTTACAAACATTTGTTTTGAAAGGAGTTATTTATTGTTCGACACCAAATATTGTAAACAAATTTTTGGTACTCCCATGGGAGCCCCCACTAGTCCTAGTTTTGCTTCCTTGGTGATGAATGATTTGTTTGAGTACGTACGAAGTAATGTTGATTTCGATATACCACTCATGAAAGTTTATGTAGATGGTACTATCCTATTAATTCCAGAAGAAAGAACAGATTACATTTTGAATTTGTTCAATTCTTAAAATACAAATTTACAATTTACAATGGAGATTGAAGTTGATAATGAGATACCCTCTTTATACTTACTCATAAGGGATGGTCAGACTCTTAAGACGGATTGGTACACTAAGAGCATTTGTTCGAACAGAATAATCAATTACTACAGCAATCACAGCATCCATCAAAAGATTAATGTAGTCAGAAATCTTGTTGGTAAGGCAGTGAAACTGAGCAATGAAATGTTTAGGGAAAAAACCTTAAGAAAATTAAAATCATCCTTAAGGATAACAATTACCCGAGCCAGTTTATTGCTAAAACTATCAGAAGGGTTCTTGTTGGTATCGAAAACGTTAGCTCCCAAAGCTCTGATGGTCCCACATTGCCAAAGAAAAAAATTTTCAAATTCCCGTTTATACCAAACTTATCTTATAGAATTGAAAAAAGTCGAACTCCTTAGAGATTTTTTCAATTCTATAAGATAAGTTTGGTTTAAACGGGAATTTGAAAAAATTGATTGATTATTCTGTTCGAACAAATGCTCTTAGTGTACCAATCCGTCTTAAGAGTCTGACCATCCCTTATGAGTAATAAGTCTAAAAAGGGTATCTCATTATCAACTTCAATCTCCATTGTAAATTGTAAATTTGTATTATAAGAATTGAAAAAATTCAAAATGTAATCTGTTCTTTCTTCTGGAATTAATAGGATAGTATCATCTACATTGTTATAGAGAATTATTAGTTATTTTAAAGATCCTAGAAACCGATGACAGCAATTCAATATATATAAAAAATCAAATATGGATATGTCATTGTTTTTTGGAACAAAGTTCAACAGTTTTTGTCAGTGGTGAAAAATAAAGAATACATCGAATTCAAGACTACCAGGAAATCACCTTTTATTTTATCGACTCGTTCCTGACGACGGAACATTTGGTGCCGAAACCAGATTATGGACAGTTTAAGACGGAGCGAAAGAAAAAATAAAGGCCGAGCTCCAATTCGTTTTCCCAGTTCGAATGGAAGGCAATCCGACCGACACTGCCCATCTGAAATGGAAGAGAAAAACAATATAGAAGACGATAAATCCGAGAAGACGAAATCCAGTAAGAGATCTTCGAAATCAACAGCGAAGTTACAAGAAGAATAATTACAAAATCAAAAGGATCTTTTAGACGTACAGAAGAAGCTGAGCGAAAATGCTCTTCGATTAGAAAAGGAAATGTCAAGAACAACAAAAAGCTCAAAAAGCTCAGGTAGAAAATCTGATTTTTCATCAGAAATATCCTCGAAGGAAAAAGTTAATAAATGGTTAAACATAGGACAATTTGAAAATAAAGAAAAGAAAAATCTAATATCGAAAACCAGAAATACTGACGAAAATATCGCATTTTTAACTCAAACTATAGCAGAAGGAATGAACAGATTATCTGAAGCATTGATAAATAACAAGAGCCATAACTCTTCCCGAGATCTACCTTTTTTCAACGGAAAAGCTGAAGATTGGCCTATGTTCAAAACATCATTCGAGAGAACACAAAATCATTACAGTGACGAAGAGAACCTATTTAGACTTCAGAAATCCCTTAAAGGGGAAGCACTCGAAGCTGTTCGACCCCTTCTAATAACATTCGAAAATGCGCACTCTATTATGGAAACTTTGGAGCAAAGATTATAGAGTTCAAAGATAGGAAACGCCCTCATATCTCTCGTACTAAAAACCGACTACGTTTTATGCATATATATATCGGGACTTTTTACTCACGAGATGGCGTTCTCATTACAGATTACAGTGACTGTAGTTTTTTTCATTACAGATTACTGTTACTGGAAAGAGCGCGAAATTTGAATACCACCATAAGTAATAATTTTGATTTCCACCTATCGAGCCCAGACAATAATATACAGGGTGACACAACAAAAGCAGGGCTTCTGTTCTGCTCAGGATTATATTTTTGATCTACATATTAATTCAATTGATACTAATTAAACACACCAAATAGATTTGCTTACATATTTTTATTTCAAAATATACATATAATTTTAAATTGGAATACATGTCAAAAATATCTTCACATCTGAGTTACAGAATTATTAGAACATATTTTTTACAGAATATTCAAAATCACAATTTAAAAAACATCTTGTAGATGTGTAAAACTTGTATAAGGACTAATCAGATCCCATTCAGACGCCATGCCCGCGTCGCTCAATGAATTTGATGTGGTATCTTGAGGAAACAATATTATAATCGAATAATGATTGAACAAAAAAGACATGCATCATTTCTGCATTCCCACGAAAATCCTCCAAGAAATCCATCCGAATAGCAATTCCTCCGTCCAAATTCAATCATATTTTTCCAGTTTCAAACGATCATCTCAAGAAAAAACAACCTGAAAGAAAGAAAATTCGAAATTTGTCAAAAAGTTTCACACAATCCTTTGAAAACCGGGAAATTACATTCGAAATCTTCGGAAAACATGAAATTGGGCCCCCGAACGTTTTTCATTCATGCTCACCTGAATATGTTTCAATTCTCCTCGATTTTCCCCAAAAATGATAGGAATTTGCTGAAATCATTCACACGTCGTTGAGAAATGATGTGGAAATTCATATTTCATCGTCTTCTTCTTTGCATGAGGTCTTTTTCATTCCAAAACATCCGGTATATCCATTCCCATGAAAACAGAGATTTCCACAGCCATTCTGAAAGAAAATCTAAAATTAATATCACGTTTCGCACGACATTTCCATAATTACATACCTATTCGTTCAAAAATCAAAGTTTCAGCATCGTTTTTCCTCAATATCGTCACATTTCTACAAAAACGGTCTGAAAATCCGAAATGGCGACTTTTAAATGTGCATTTTTTCTTCGTTACCTCGGATACGAAAATATCGCTTTTATTTCAGCCAAAGAATAATCTGAATTTGATTTGAATTTGTCTGTTTGAATTGTACCATATGTGGTAACCATGGTAACATAATGTCACTTCTCTTAGCCACCTATTATCTATCTCGACTTTCTTCTCACCAGACGGCGCTCACGTCAATGTTGTCGCTTCGTTTCCAATCTTCCTTCTCTATAATCTTTGCTTTGGAGTTGAGATTTGGACGACCTGAATTCATAATAGAAACAATACTTCAAAAAATTCATTACTTACCAAATTTGAAAGAAGATGACCACACCGGTTTTGTCAAATTCGCTACTGAAGTTCAAAATTTCAGTGCTACAGCAAGAAATCTCCATATGGAAATTTACTTGAGCAACCCAAAATTATTGAAGGAATTATTGAATAAGTTGCCCACACATTTGAAGTACAATTGGGCAGTCTATCAATCAGGAATGAATATTCGAGTGCCAACTTTAGACATCTTTTCTTCCTGGATCCAACCAAGATCAAGCCCAAATTTTGAGTATATTTCTACAACCCAAATTAGATGACAGAAAACGTCAAGAAAAATTCAACCATAGAGAGACTAGAAACTTCAATCACCGACCTGTGCTGACACAAGTGACACCAAAATGCCAAATTTGTCTTCAAAACCATCAAACTTCGAAATGTAGAGAGATTTTGGAAAGATCTGTCGACAGTCGATGGGAACTGATAACGAATAAGAAGTTGTGTTTCTCCTGTTTTGGACACCATCAAATTAAATTCTGTAGAAAAAAGACCATATGTGGACTCAACAATTGCACAAAATTCCATCATCATGTCTTACATAAAGATAACTTGGAATCAGAAACTCAAGTCGAAAGCCCGAATAGCCCACCACTGTTATGCTCAACGACTTCTGACACCAATAATGAGAAAGTTTTACTTCGTATTTGCCCAGTTGTTCTGTCAGGAGAGAAAAATTCAATCGAAACGTATGCCTTATTAGACGATGGCTCTACTGTTTCTCTAATAGACGAAAATATGGCAGAATATCTGGGACTAATAGGAGAGGAAGACCCATTGAATATTGTCTGGACAAACTCATCAAGCCACAAAGACCGAAATTCTCGTAGTGTAAAACTAAAGATAAGAGGGCTTTATGAGACTGACGAATATGAAATTAGTGGCGTACGTACCATGACTGGTTTCAATTTTCCACGTCAGTCTTCTGATTTTTCAAAGATGAAGAATGAATGGTCTCATTTGTCTATTTGTCCACAAAACGTGCTATTTGAAAACGACGTAAAGCCGACTATTCTATTGGGACAAGATCAATACCATCTCATCATGCCAAGAAAAGTTTACGAAGGTCCACCGAACTCTCCAATTTTGAGCTGGACGAAGATTGGATGGATTGTTCACGGGAAATTCAGATATAAGAAGGATGTAATCGACAATACAGAATTCAGTTTCTTCTGTTATCAGAAATCTGATGACGATCTACACCAATTGATAAAGGAATCATTTGAACTCGATAACTACGGAATAACCAAACCAAGTTATGATACTTCCCTATCACCAAATGATGAAAAAGCATTAAAAATTTTGAAAGAAACCACTTCTTACAAAGGAGACCGTTTTGAATCTGGACTGTTATGGGCCACAGAAAACTTCAAATTCCCGCCGAGTTATTACAATGCCCTGAATCGACTTCATGGAATAGAACGTAAATTGGACCGAGATTCAACATTAGCAGAAGAATACTGTAGCAAAATCGATGAATATCTAAATAAAAATTATATACGGAAATTGAGTGAAAGGGAATCAGCTATAATGAGAGAAAAAACTTATTATTTACCTCACTTTGGAGTACGTAACCCAAATAAACCTGGGAAACTACGTCTAGTCTTCGATGCTGCTGCCAAAAGTCAGGGAGTATCATTAAATGATGTTTTACTAACTGGTCCTGATCTTTTGAATGCACTCCCAGTCGTCCTCATGAAATTCAGACAACACTCCATTGCCTTTGTTGGAGACATAAAGGAGATGTTCCATCAAGTCAATATAAGAGAAGAAGATTTGGATTCCCAAAGATTTCTTTGGCGTGGAATGGAGAGACATAAAAAACCCGACACTTACATCATGAAAGCAATGACTTTTGGAGCAACTTGTTCACCGTCAACTGCTCTTTATGTGATTAAACTGAATACCACACGATATGAAAGCAAATATCCTGAAGCATGCAGAGCCATCTGCACAAAGGAATATATGGACGACCACTTAGACTGCTGTGATACAATCGACAACGCTATCACCAGAATTCAACAAGTCATCGAAATTCATGCAGCTGGTGGATTTGTTATATGTAATTGGATCAGTAATTCCGAAGAAGTATTAAAACAAATTCCTGAAAATCTGAAGGCGACCACTGACAAGCAGCTGAATTCAGACGATGTCCTCTCCATTGAGAGAATATTGGGAATGTGGTGGGATGCTAAAGCAGACACATTCGTTTTTCGAATCAACGAAACGAAATTGAAAAATGTCCATTTAGAAAGTCCAACAAAAAGAGAGGTATTGAGAGTGGTAATGAGTGTCTTTGATCCACTAGGACTCATATCGCCGATTTTGGTGGCCGGTCGAATTCTTCTGCAGTATATCTGGCGTTCAAATATTACTTGGGATGAACGTCTGCCGCATGAACTTCAAGTAAAATGGAAAACCTGGCTGAATTATCTCAACAACGTGAAGACATTGAAGATTCCACGGTGTTACTTACCGACATCAAGCAGTTACGGCCATGTGGAACTTCACATATTTGTTGATGCCAGTGAAGAAGCCTACTCAGCTGCAGCTTACTTGAGAAACGAAGGAGGCCCAATTATCACTGTCTCTCTTGTTCTGTCGAAAAATCGTGTCGCCCCCATGAAAGGAACGTCAATACCTCGACTGGAACTTCAAGCAGCCGTTCTTGGATCTAGACTTGCCGAAGTAGTACAAGATTCATTAGAAATTGGAATAATAGAAAGAACCTTTTGGTCAGACTCCCAATCAGTTCTTCATTGGATAAAATCTGACTCAAAAAAATACAAACAATTTGTTTCCAACAGAATTTCAGAAATTCATGACCTTACGAAACCTGAAGAATGGAAATGGATATCGACTGACTTGAATCCTGCCGACCTAGCAACTCGTTTTTGTAAAAAACAATTAGGATCGATGATGAGCACGTTATGGTTAGAAGGTCCACCATTTTTGAAGTATTCCAAATCCAACTGGCCTAACCAACCTTCCATATTTTCGAGTAACAGATCTGAATTGGAACTGAAAAAAGAGTATGTGACCCTTCATATTGAAAAGGGAGATTTTGTCTGCAGTATACCGAATTCATACGTCCATAGATTCTCATCCTGGTTGAAATTTTTGAGATGCACAGCATGGATTATTCCTTAGACCATAGAAAGAGGAGACACAGCATCTCATTCATAAATTCGGGAATTGATGAAGCCAAAATTCAGTCACACTTCAATGAGTGGGACGAAGATAGCAATATCATTTTACATTTATGTGGCAACATTGCAGAATCTAACTTTGAAAAATCCAGTGGCGTGGAGTTATTGATTTTGAAGAATGGAAATAAAGTAACGAGTTAATAATCTTTTTATGGTGAATTCTTTCAATATTGGTACGAGGGCGGTTTATAGAAATGTGAAATTATTTTGTACTATAAATATATTTGAAGATTCGTAATTGATGCAAATGAATTATTGAACATATTAAAATGCGTAGCTTTTTTATATTACTCGGAATTAGTGAAAATAAGTATGAAAAATTATAGAAAAACAATTGAGTATGGAAAAAACATCAAAATAGAAGCCTTATTTTTGGTGGATCTAATTTATTTTATATTGACAGCAAAAGCTTGCCTGCTCGACTAGTTTCGGTGAGTCCAACTCACCATTCTCAAGAGCCAAGTAACAAGACAACTGCAACGAGAGAAAAAATATACAAAACTCAAATGATGTGAAAATTGATTTCAAGAAGAAGAGGAAAATTTTTAATAATAAAGTTAAAAAAGTTAAAAAACTCACGATGCAGCAGTCTGTCACAGTTTCACAAACAGGCCGAACAATCGATCGGGGAACATTTTTAAAAAAGATAAAATTACAAATATCGTCAAACTTTGGTTAAAATATAAATATTGAAATAAATGTCAGAAATAAATAAACAAAAACACACAAAGTAGCAACACGCATGCGAACAAGTTTCGTCATAGAATTCGCAAAACCAAATTCAACAAGGTCATAACATCTCTCCGTACAGTGGCGGCACGGTCGACAGAACAAAAGGTTAACAAAGGAATACCCAACAACGTCATACTAAATACAGTGGAAAAAAGATAAACTCGAAGGTTATTGGGCCAATTCGGTAGATACTGAGCCTTCCAAAGATGGTGTTTCCAACAATATATCAAATAAGCGCGGGAAGTTGTGTGTTGACAGGGCGTTGAGTGTCTTCAGTGAATTATCATTGATGTGACAAAATATCTCCAGCTCTTCCAGCACAGACTGTCTCAAACTAAAGTTGGAGGGGTGTAGGATCCTGACATCCGAATTCACGTCGAAACAATGTTTTGAGAATCTCAAGTGTCTACCAAACACTGATTTATCACAATTCTCCTTTTTCTGACTTCGAAGGTGCTCAGAAATGCGTTGTTGTAGAGTACGTCCTGTCCTACCAATGTACACTATGTTGCATCCAGCATCACCACAGCTCAATTTGTAGACACCACTTTTTTTTTTTTTTGTAATGTAGGTATTCTATCTTTGTTGTGTACAAGAATATCAAATAAAGTATTGGAAGATTTGTAAGCTGTCCTAATATTCTGTCTGTGAAACATACTTCCAATCCTGGTCGAAACAGGGCCTATATATGAAAGTTTCATATATTTCAGATCTTGGGTTTCCGGCTGCAGAGTCGTGGCATCGTTGTTGAGACGTTTCATCCTCTCTTTTCTCATCAGGGAGTCCACCCAACGCAAGTCGTATCCGTTCCTAACAGCCAAATGCTTTATGATGTTGAGCTCGGACTGGAAATCAGCATTCGAAAGAGGAACACTAAACAGTCGATGTATTAAGAATCTTACCCCCGACAGGCGTTGGCCCAACTGATGTGAAGACGAAAAATGTATGAGGTGGTCTGTTTGGGTCGATTTTCTATAAATGTTGAAAGCAATCTTGCCCCTGTCACGCTTCAACCATAAATCTGAAAATGGAATAGCAGAACTTTGTTCCACCTCCATGGTAAAATTCATCTTAAGGTGAAGACTGTTGAGGTAGTTTAAAAAATCGGTCAACTCGCTATGATCACCAGTCCAGCAAACAATAATGTCATCCACATATCGGTGCCAAAATAATATTTTATTTTTAAACGGATTATTCGGGTTGAACACCAATTTTCTCTCGAAAAAGGACATGAAGATCTCCGCAAAACAAGGCGAGAGTGGATTACCCATACCAATTCCATCGCACATTCTGTAAAAAACATTCTCGAATGTGAAATAATTCTGTTCTAAACACAATTTCACAAGATTCAAAACACTTTCACATTGTTCATTACTTAAAGACGATGTGCACAACATATGCTTGAACAATTTCAAAGTTTGAGCCACTGGTACATTCGTAAATAGGTTGGATACATCAAAAGAAACCAAGATCGCATCATCCGGAATATGAATATCTGTCAACCTTGATATCAGCTCAGTGGTGTTCAACACGCTGTAAGGTGAACGAAATTGTAAATTGCTCCGTATGAAGTTACTCAGCCAATGGGCTAATTCGTAGGCTAGGGTTCCACGAAATGACACGACCGGTCTGATGCAAAGACTCGGCTTATGAATTTTTGGTAAGCCATATAGTCTTGGAGGGTGATGGTTCATTGGGAGAAATTTACGGTAATTCTCACACAATATGGGGCCGTATATTTGAACGGTATTATTGAACATCTTCTGATAATCATTCAAAGGATTTTTATTCAATTTAACGAAACCATTTCCCATAATGAAGTCTAATACTTTCTCAACATAATCTCCACCCGACATGATAACCATACAATTTCCCTTGTCGGCTTTTGTGACGAACAGATGGATCACAGAAATTTTCTCTTTTATAGACTTTATTGAGGCCTTGAAATGGTTGATGGGAGAAAACCGTTTTTGTTTTCTTCTATATGAATCAAGAAGCGTATAAATTTTCGAGGACAAACGATTTGCACAATTTCTGGCCACTGATCGAAGGGCAACTTCCACATCTGCAATTAGCGACTTAACCCCGAAGAAACCCGAGCAAGGGAAATAAAACTTCAAACCCAGATCCAGCACCTCCATCTCTTGTTGTGAGAAGACAGTGTTCGTTAACAGTTTTACCCTTGGATGAAATGTATGTTGTATTGGTGGAAGTGGTGCTTTCTCAACATGGAATGGATCGCCTCTTGATCTTAACCAGCGCAATTTCTTGTTCAATGTACGTGATCTGCGTCTAGATAAACTACCAAGCTGTAAATGTAGCTTATTCCTAAGTTCATCCATCTCTATGGGGTGCAATCTAACCTGCAGTATATCGTCCAAAATCTTCATCTTCACCCTGTTAACAGCCACCCTGGAATGCCATTTTCGTATTTCCTTCCTGATCAAAATTCTCATATGATTACGGAGAATGTCGCCCTCACGACGGATCGTGCTTGACCTGTATGACCTCAGTATATAATTAGGGTATATGTTCTCCCCAAGACATGCCTTGTTGAACCAAATGTGTCCCGATGCGATTCTTGTTTTTCGGCCCAACTTGAAAAACTGACGGGTTAAAACTGCCAGGCTAGCGACTAACATAATATCTCTGAACCCTTTGGCGTCCACCATCATATCAGTATGGAAAAAACATCAAAATAGAAGCCTTATTTTTGGTGGATCTAATTTATTTTATATTGACAGCAAAAGCTTGCCTGCTCGACTAGTTTCGGTGAGTCCAACTCACCATTCTCAAGAGCCAAGTAACAAGACAACTGCAACGAGAGAAAAAATATACAAAACTCAAATGATGTGAAAATTGATTTCAAGAAGAAGAGGAAAATTTTTAATAATAAAGTTAAAAAAGTTAAAAAACTCACGATGCAGCAGTCTGTCAAAGTTTCACAAACAGGCCGAACAATCGATCGGGGAACATTTTTAAAAAAGATAAAATTACAAATATCGTCAAACTTTGGTTAAAATATAAATATTGAAATAAATGTCAGAAATAAATAAACAAAAACACACAAAGTAGCAACACGCATGCGAACAAGTTTCGTCATAGAATTCGCAAAACCAAATTCAACAAGGATATTGTTTGCTGGACTGGTGATCATAGCGAGTTGACCGATTTTTTAAACTACCTCAACAGTCTTCACCTTAAGATGAATTTTACCATGGAGGTGGAACAAAGTTCTGCTATTCCATTTTTAGATTTATGGTTGAAGCGTGACAGGGGCAAGATTGCTTTCAACATTTATAGAAAATCGACCCAAACAGACCACCTCATACATTTTTCGTCTTCACATCAGTTGGGCCAACGCCTGTCGGGGGTAAGATTCTTAATACATCGACTGTTTAGTGTTCCTCTTTCGAATGCTGATTTCCAGTCCGAGCTCAACATCATAAAGCATTTGGCTGTTAGGAACGGATACGACTTGCGTTGGGTGGACTCCCTGATGAGAAAAGAGAGGATGAAACGTCTCAACAACGATGCCACGACTCTGCAGTCGGAAACCCAAGATCTGAAATATATGAAACTTTCAAATATAGGCCCTGTTTCGACCAGGATTGGAAGTATGTTTCACAGACAGAATATTAGGACAGCTTACAAATCTTCCAATACTTTATTTGATATTCTTGTACACAACAAAGATAGAATACCTACATTACAAAAAAGTGGTGTCTACAAATTGAGCTGTGGTGATGCTGGATGCAACATAGTGTACATTGGTAGGACAGGACGTACTCTACAACAACGCATTTCTGAGCACCTTCGAAGTCAGAAAAAGGAGAATTGTGATAAATCAGTGTTTGGTAGACACTTGAGATTCTCAAAACATTGTTTCGACGTGAATTCGGATGTCAGGATCCTACACCCCTCCAACTTTAGTTTGAGACAGTCTGTGCTGGAAGAGCTGGAGATATTTTGTCACATCAATGATAATTCACTGAAGACACTCAACGCCCTGTCAACACACAACTTCCCGCGCTTATTTGATATATTGTTGGAAACACCATCTTTGGAAGGCTCAGTATCTACCGAATTGGCCCAATAACCTTCGAGTTTATCTTTTTTCCACTGTATTTAGTATGACGTTGTTGGGTATTCCTTTGTTAACCTTTTGTTCTGTCGACCGTGCCGCCACTGTACGGAGAGATGTTATGACCTTGTTGAATTTGGTTTTGCGAATTCTATGACGAAACTTGTTCGCATGCGTGTTGCTACTTTGTGTGTTTTTGTTTATTTATTTCTGACATTTATTTCAATATTTATATTTTAACCAAAGTTTGACGATATTTGTAATTTTATCTTTTTTAAAAATGTTCCCCGATCGATTGTTCGGCCTGTTTGTGAAACTGTGACAGACTGCTGCATCGTGAGTTTTTTAACTTTTTTAACTTTATTATTAAAAATTTTCCTCTTCTTCTTGAAATCAATTTTCACATCATTTGAGTTTTGTATATTTTTTCTCTCGTTGCAGTTGTCTTGTTACTTGGCTCTTGAGAATGGTGAGTTGGACTCACCGAAACTAGTCGAGCAGGCAAGCTTTTGCTGTCAATATAAAATAAATTAGATCCACCAAAAATAAGGCTTCTATTTTGATGTTTTTTCCATACTGATATGATGGTGGACGCCAAAGGGTTCAGAGATATTATATAAAAACAATTGAGTCTTTAGGAAGTCAATTAAGGTATATAAAATAAACTACACGATTCATTAAATGCTGAAACTGACCACAAAAATGTGTAAATTCATGTGAAGGAATCAGATTTTCCTCATCACGAGATTTTATAATACATAAATTGAGGTATTTTATCACGTTATTACAAATATGATAAGTAATGGCTGCAAAAAGCATCAAACCGAGTCATCAATATTTGAGATGAAAATCTACGGGGCGGCGAATTGCCGAGCGTACATTATATGCCTATGAACGGCGTTCAGTATGAAAAAAGCAACAATAATTCATGCCTTCTTTATTTATTCACAAAATTTAGCACAATTCCTTGAAGAAAAAAAAATGTATTCATCCACAATCCACATCATGAAGAAGAACATAATACAATCATATAACCATAGTAAATCTACTGAATGCGATATTAAAATAAACATTGATATTGAAAACAGGTCCATTTGTTGTTAACTGCTCCTCTCAAAGCCATATATACCTACATTCGATAGTCATATCATAGTTCTATTTGGAAGGCAGAATCCAAGTTGGTACCACTATTAACATATCCTGAGAATCTTGTACCAGTACCAGGGATATGAAACTTCTTCTTGTCTTTGGACCAGAGCAGTCAATTCTTCTTTTATGATACCTGGACTTCCATCCACAGATCTATACTTTGAGATGGTTTCTAAAAGGGGAGGGCTGTTGATGAATGTTTTTCTCACAGGATTGTATTCTTGGGGAAAAAAGAGGCCAATGTTAATGCAAAGGCTTTCATTGTTTGGTTGTACTTCTGCTTGCTTGGATCTTTTAACATTCTTTGAAATGAATCTCTTGCAACTCCTGAATTAATGAATGCCTGAAAAGAAGAGAAGATTTTTTCATATGATCATGACTTAGTTGTTAGAGTTAATGGAATTTGAGATGAAATATTCACCTTATTCTTCTAATTTTAGAAGAAGATTGTGCCTCAGTGAAACGGGAAGATGAATCTCATTTCTCCACTGGCTCAATTTTTTCAACCCTGCAAAACAGATTACACCAGATATAATTAATCACTAATGCAACAAAAATTACAACCATTCCACCTGCTGGTAGGAGAACAGGTACTGGGAAGAGACTTATCAATTTATCGAATTTATCATATGTGAGATGCTTATATCTGATCCATCCCTCTGTTGAGTTTCCAGAGTGCCGGCACAATGATGATTTTTTTGGTGAAATGGCTAATATTTGATTTCAATATTTTGGTTCTTTCTCTGGAAATTCCCAGAAACTTACCTCAAGGACGAAAGTTCGAAGATTGGTTTGGCAAGAAGGGGATTGGCATCATTTTTTAAATATCTGGTACCATTCACTCGAATAACGAAATCTTTTAGCTCAAAGTGTTCGGAACATACAAACAGTTTCTGAGAAAGATCATCAAGTAATATTCAGGATTGAGAACCAGATGTTCCTCTTCTCAATATCAGAATGGAATCTGAAAAGTGAAATTCTAAAAATCTACGCGGTCTGTAAAAAAGCACCCTCTTTGTGAGTTGACGGAAGAGCGGCTTTCCACCAATCAAGGGTGTTATTACTTAAAGAAAAAGAAAAGATGTTATTTTAATTTTGAAGTTCTTTCTCCAGAAGGGAGAAAGTGTGGGATCGGCCCAACGCACTTGGGTCGGGACTTAGTGTTTAAAAATATTCTCTAGGGAGAAGGATGATAAATGAAACTTTTTGGGTTAAATTTAAGACGTATATTAAGACCAAATCAAACTAAACAACTTTACATTCGTTACGTATGTGTCAACGATATAAATTATCGAAAGTACTCGAATATTTCTTAAACCAAATACAATTAATCACAACAAATCGAATTATTACATTCAACGTTAGATTGTAAAACAGAATCCAATTATCGAAATCAAATCAAACATCGGTGTGAATTCCAATTAAAAAAAAAATGTAAAAAATCGAGTTATCAAGAACCTAAAAAGGGTTTGTCAAAATAACCCGCAAAATCACAAACATGGGATGATCTCAAAATTTACTCAATTAAACCTTCAACTACTCAAGAGAGATTTCAAAAATAATACAAATTCAAACTTTCTAACACATAAGGGGGAATCTCAACAATAATTCCCACCTAAACTTTCCAACACTTAAGGGAACCCAACAATTGTTTCCATATACACTTTCAATTACTTAAGGGTGATTACAAAAAAATACAATATACTTTAAAAGACGATTACGACTTATGGAAGATTTCAGGACTCTGGACCATTAGAGATATATGGGCTTTCATGCAGCTTTCTACCAATACTCAAATTAAGCTAAGCATAAACAAAATAGTCTGACCTTTTTCCTGTACCAATAATCCAAAGAATGTTGAAACTAGGATGATGACTCTTTGACGGGGCTTCTTTCCTGAAACAGACAGATTAAACACCAAACACGACACCCACACGCGTTTCGCAAATTGACCTCACTCCCGAATATACCGACGATACGCAATCTAAAACAATTCCAAGTAATTTAGAAATTTTATTAATTTCGACTTAACTCCCGATTCAACCTTAACTGTTTTCGTCTCCGCTTTGAGACCGTACTCCCAAACACTGAAGTACCTACCCTAAAACCGTACTACCCTTAGTTTCCGATTCCAAACCTGAATCAACTGAGGACCCTCCCTTTAGGTCCAGTTACTCCCTATTACCGACGCGAGTACTGGCAACCTTCTCGTTTAAGGTTCCACCAGACACTGCCTTTTTCGTCTCCCGAGCAAGTCGAAGTTTTTCCCCTCTTCGTCTCCTCCAAAAACCAATCGTCAATCTTTCAAAACCAATCAAATCAAAACTTCTTCCATCTTCCTTTTTACGAACCAATCAAATTGAAGACTTTTCCACTTCCTACCCCCTCGTAGGTGGGGCTGTCTTGAAAAATCTAGGTTCCCAAGCACCGGTTTGGGAAATGCAACGTCGGAAAAATCTCATGGTTCCCAGCGAACGCAAGCATATTTCGGTGCTGGGTTCGAGGAACCATAATCTTCTTATCGTCACAGATGCAGCAGAAACTTGAACCGAAAATCGACAATCTCGATCGTTACCGTCTCGCCAGACCTGTCTGATAACTGATTCACTAATTTTCTGGCACAGGGATATCAAATTTCCGAAGTCTACATCGATCAATTAAATTACTGCGAGTTTCTTGGGCGATTTCCGAATAAAATAAACGGTGTTGAAAATAGCGGCGAATTATTATGGAAAAGACAATGTTTAAGTCCCAATTTTCGAAAAGGATATTCATTTTATTACTTCCAAATTATCTCGCTTATTACAGGTCTACGCCTCTGATACTAAGTATGAAAAGATTAGAACATACCTGTGCAAATTCAAGTTAGGATTCAAATAGTCTAATTTACCACACACAAGACACTTAAGAACCATTTTCTTATCGTATTTAGCTGGAGATATTCAAAAATAAATCAAAAAAACGCTTTTAACATACAATGAAGCTCAAAATCTTGTTGACAACACTGTTCGAATTGTCAGAAATTTCATAGAGTAAAGATGGCGGCACGTAATTGATGAATGAACTGGACATAGATTCAAAAAACCGTATTGCCAAACGTTTTTATACATTAATCTGGGGCAAAAAGATCGATCCGTTTCGCGAACATTTACATATACTTAAGTATATGTAATGTGAAGAATGCACAATAGTTGAAGAAACCAATACTCGTTTCTGGCATTCACGCACAAATGAGTAAATGAATTTCAATCTAAGAAACTTTTCATTTTGATTGAGAGTTTATTTATTAGAAAATTCAACGAACGTCACAACGTTGCAAAAATTTCTACTACATTTTGATTCCGTAGTATTACAATCACCCAGTTCAGTTCTGATGATTTTGAAACTTGGCTTCACTATTTATTATTGAAAGGTGTGTCTCCTCTTTCTATGGTCTAAGGATTATTCGCTTCACAAGGAATTTAAAAAATGGAACAAAAGCTGTCAAGAATCTATATAGTTTACTCGATGTTCCTGAACTCACTTTAGAAGAAATTAATGAAGCAGAGAAAGTTATCATAATTGCTACTCAGTTCCATCTATTTCCGGATGAAGTGAATATCCTACGTAATAAAAAGGAGTTGAAGAAATCTAGTAAACTTTTTCCACTGTCACCTTACATTGATGAAGATGGAATAATCAAGATGAGAAGTCGTTTAGAAATATCTCCTGAAATTGACCGAACAACCAAATTCCCAGCGATACTTGATGACTGCAAAGCAACGAGACTGTTAGTACAACATATACATAGAATGTTTCTACATCAAGGAACAGAATCTGTTGCAGTAGAATTGAGAAAAAAGTTTTGGATTTTCAAAATCAAAACAATCGTCAAGAAAGTGAAAAATACTTGTTTCTGGTGGAAAAGAAGATATTCTAAACCTGAAGTACCGGAAATGGGATCGTTACCACCGTGTAGAGTAACAAAACCTCCATATCCTTTTTTTTACACAGGAATGGATTTCTTTGGACCCATAGAAGTAACTGTTGGACGACGACACGAAAAACCTCATTCATTATCAACAGACAGCTGTATAATGGCAATACAGAGATTCACTAGTCGTAGACCCTGTCCAAGAGAGATTTTCTCCGATTGTGGAACTAACTTCATCGGAACTGATAGAGAACTGAAACAACAGGTTAAACATTTAGACCATCAGAAAATTCAGCAGACTCTCATTCATATGGCGGAAGGAATCAAGTGGTTTTTCAACCCACCACGCACGCCCCACATGGGAGGCTGCTGGGAAAGATTAATTAGATCTGTTAAGAAAAGCTTGAACGCCGTTTTAACTTCACAGTATCCAAAAGACGAAATGCTTCAAACATTTCTTACTTATGTGGAAAACATTATTAATTCCAGACCCCTAACCAAGGGCGTCGCCAGCGGGGGGCAGGGAGGGGCAGCTGCCCCCCCCTAGAGCTCAAAAATCCCGTGAAAACTTATGAAATAATAGCATAATATACGAAAATCAGTTCATTTTTTCTATTCTGATTGTTTTTTGCCCCCCCCCCCCCCTAGCTCAATTGCCCCCCCCTAGCTCAAAGGCTGGCGACGCCCTTGCCCCTAACTCCTGTTTCTTTGGACACAACAGATGAAACACCATTAACACCAAACCATTTCTTACTGGGAGGCAATTTTTATTTGTTTTTATCTGAAAATTTCCAAGGAGACGATACATTTTCCAGAAAACAATGGAGAAGAGTGGGACTGATGGCAGATCATTTTTGGCGACGTTGGGTAAAAGAATATTTACCCACGTTGACTAAACGTTCAAAATGGTTCCTGAAATCAAGACCTCTTCAAATTGGCGACGTCGTAATTTTATGCGAAGAAGACCTACCTCGCAATTCCTGGCCAATGGGAAGGATCATTCAGGTTTTTCCGGGAAAAGATGGTCAAATTCGATCAGCGGAGATCAAGACAAGCCGGGGAACGCTGAGAAGACCAACAGTTAAAATTGCTGTCATCGGGGGGGAGAATGTTATAGAGAATTATTAGTTATTTTAAAGATCCTAGAAACCGATGACAGCAATTCAATATATATAAAAAATCAAATATGGATATGTCATTGTTTTTTGGAACAAAGTTCAACAGTTTTTGTCAGTGGTGAAAAATAAAGAATACATCGAATTCAAGACTACTAGGAAATCACCTTTTATTTTATCGACTCGTTCCTGACGACGGAACATACATAAACTTTCATGAATGGTTTATCGAAATCAATATTACTTCGTACGTACTCAAACCAAGGAAGCAAAACTAGGACCAGTGGGGGCTCCCATGGCAGTACCAAAAATTTGTTTACAATATTTGGTGTCGAACAAATAACTCCTTCAAAACAAATGTTTGTAAACAACAAGAATGTATTTTTATCTAAGTAAGTAAAGTTTCTAATATAATACCAACGTTTCCTTATGATGATAGTAATAACAAGCTCTCTTGGGACGTTGGTGAAAAGAGACACTACGTCTAACGAAACCAGCCTATAACCATCGGGTACCGAAACAGTTTTCAGAATCTCCACCAACTGCAAAGAGCTCTTAATGTCATATATCGACGTAGAAAGGACCTCAGACAAAACAGTGTGTAAAAACTTTCCTACATTATAACTGGGAGCATTAGTGTTATCAACAATAGGTCTCAGACTCAGATTCTCTTCGTGAGTTTTTCTCAAGCAATAAAGTCTAGGTGGTAAACTATTAGATCTAATAAGAAGTTTATAATGACTTTCAGTTATACTTGCATTATTTTTTAGTGACTTTAAAGTGTTGTTAATATCGTCCTGAAACTTCTTTGTAGGGTCTCTACTTAAAGGGAGATAAGTCTTCTCATCATCAAGCATGCGTTTAACTTCTTTCATATATTCAGTCCTATACATGATAACTGTTTTATTCCCTTTGTCGGAACGTCCGATGATTAAATCCGGATTTTCTCGAACAAAATTCGCAGTAGCCCTCAATTGTCTGACACTAGGTTGTTGTCCACATACTCGATCACTCCTGTCCAAATAATTACAGACTGCCCTAACACACTCCATCCTATACTTGTTCTTAGATAATTCTGGTATTGGTCTAGTGGAAATGCAACATTCAATGTCCTTTATAACTTCAACTAATGGATATTATTGATGATGTGCTTTGGAAAGATATCGGCCTGTCGGCAACGTAGTAAAAATATTCTCCTATTCACTAAAGAGGCAAGTTTTCTATGTGAAGATATGAAAACTTTAAACTCCCTGTATACAAAATCACCAGACATCTCTCTGATGTGTGCAAAACCCCCCGGTATTAAGTCATTAAAATTTTCTTCGTCCATTATATTGATAATAATAAAAACAAAATATCAGGAATCGGACTATATAATTCTCCTTGACAAATTTCTTCAAGCCAACGTTTAGAAACAGCACTGTTCCATTCTCAAGGCTAAAAATACAAAAAGAAATTTAAAACGTGAACAAACAAAACGAATACCCTCCAACTCATACCTTTCGAAATCTTAAATTTACGGAGAAAATCTAAAATTATGGAATAAAATAATTTTGATAACAGAGCACATATCGCAAGAATTCATAAACAAACTATCAACAAACTATCATAAGGAAACGTTGGTATTATATTAGAAACTTTACTCACTTAGATAAAAGTACATTCTTGTTGTTTACAAACATTTGTTTTGAAAGGAGTTATTTATTGTTCGACACCAAATATTGTAAACAAATTTTTGGTACTCCCATGGGAGCCCCCACTAGTCCTAGTTTTGCTTCCTTGGTGATGAATGATTTGTTTGAGTACGTACGAAGTAATGTTGATTTCGATATACCACTCATGAAAGTTTATGTAGATGATACTATCCTATTAATTCCAGAAGAAAGAACAGATTAAATTTTGAATTTGTTCAATTCTTATAATACAAATTTACAATGGAGATTGAAGTTGATAATGAGATACCCTCTTTATACTTACTCATAAGGGATGGTCAGACTCTTAAGACGGATTGGTACACTAAGAGCATTTGTTCGAACAGAATAATCAATTACTACAGCAATTACAGCATCCATCAAAAGATTAATGTAGTCAGAAATCTTGTTGGTAAGGCAGTGAAACTGGGCAATGAAATGTTTAGGGAAAAAAACCTTAAGAAAATTAAAATCATCCTTAAGGATAACAATTACCCGAGCCAGTTTATTGCTAAAACTATCAGAAGGGTTCTTGTTGGTATCGAAAACGTTAGCTCCCAAAGCTCTGATGGTCCCACATTGCCAAAGAAGAAATTTTTCAAATTCCCGTTTATACCAAACTTATCTTATAGAATTGAAAAAATCTTTAAGGAGTTCGACTGCACCTGTGCGTTTTATAATGTTTTATCTACTGACATATTTTTTACTAAAATCAAAGACAAAATTCCCACAGAGTGGCAGTCAGAGGTAGTTTATCAGATTCCTTGTAAAAATTGTAATGGCACATATGTTGGACAACACCTTAGGGAGAGACTCAGACAACACAAATATGACATTAGAAACATTGAGTACCGAGACAAGACTGCACTGACGACACATGTACACTCGGAGGGACACACGTTTGACTTTCTCAATGCTACCATATTAGACAGGGAAAAATATCTTCACAGGAGGAATATTAGCGAAATGATATATATTAGAAAGGGTGAGACAGTTAATTTCAGAGAGTATGTGAAGAATTTGAGTAGTTTTTATGATTGTTTACTTGACGTAACTTAATGTTTGCTTGTTTTCTTTTACTGGTATTTCTCATATTTATATTTGTATATTCACATTTGTATATTTATATCTTTATATTTATATTTTTATAGATTTTTCATATTTATTAATTATTTCATATATTTTTCATATTCATAATTTTATATTTTTTCATATTTATAATTTTATATATTTTTGTGGTGTTTACGCTTTCATAGTGTTTCCTAAACTTATTGTTTATAATCATATTTATTCCACGATTGATTATTTCTGGTTTGTAAGGTTCTGCAACATTGACGTCTGATTCAGTTCTATGTTTTTGACGTTGATCCTGACATAGATGCATAGAAATACCAGGTGTTGGCAGTGATTAGATTTTGTTTAAGACTTTCTTGTCGATCGAAAACGTGATATTTTGTACAGCTTTTCAGATCTCCCGAAAGGGGTCGCGCTATTTGTCGTTGCCGCAGTAGCGCCACGACCGATAAATATTGCGGATTTATTCCGGAACTAGTCCAAAATCTGAAATCTAGGATGCCGTTTTGATCTACAAATTTTGGTCACGATTTTTAGTAGGGAGTCGTTACACCAGGTATAGATGCATAGAAATACCTGGTGTTGGCACTGATTAGATTTTGTTTAAGACTTTCTTGTCGATCGAAAACGTGATATTTTGTGCAGCTTTTCATTTCTCCCGAAAGGGGTCGCGTTTTTTGTCGTTGCCGCAGTAGCGCCACGAACGATAAATATTGCGGATTTATTCCGGAACTAGTCCAAAATCTGAAATCTAGGATGCCGTTTTGATCTACAAATTTTGGTCACGATTTTTAGTAGGGAGTCGTTACACCAGGTGTACTATGCATCTATCACCAGGTGTTCTATGCATCTATATCCTGACATTGAATGTTTGACGATGGTTGAAGCGTTTTTACTTGATTGTTTGTTTATGAATTCTTGCGATATGTGCTCTATTATCAAAATTATTTTATTCCATAATTTTAGATTCTCTCCGTAAATTTAAGATTTCGAAAGGTATGAGTTGGAGGGTATTCCTTTTTTTTGTTCACGTTTTAAATTTCTTTTTGTATTTTTAGCCTTGAGAATGGAACAGTGCTGTTTCGAAACGTTGGCTTGAAGAAATTTGTTGAGGAGAATTAAATAGTCCGATTCCTGATATTTTGTTTTTATTATGATTTATCGAGTGTTGTGACAGTCGTATCGACAGTTCAGGCGCCGGGGATGTGGTGCAGAGATTATGCGAAACAGATGTGGCGGACGGCCGTCGGATTATCTTCCAGTGGTAGGTACTGTTGATGGGAACAGATGTGGATGATTGACGTTCTTGCTAGGCGCCGGTCGAGGGTTTTGATAAAATTTTTATATGCTCCAATAAGGTTGCTCGAATGAGTTTTACCATCTGAGGCGTGGTTTCCCAGATTCCACATTTTCTCCGTCCGCCGAATTTGCACTCGAAAATCATTTTATTCCTTTGATATTTCTGTGGAAATTAGTTTCCCAGAGTACAAACCACCGACTAGACAAAGATTGAGGTACGTTAAGTTGACAGCCCACCAAAACGGATCGAGTTCGGACCTATGCCATAATTTTGTACCCATTTTGTACCAATTTGTACCACCTTTAAAAAATTTTGTACCCCCACCGTTTCCGAGATATCGACCCCCTCTAGGTGGTCTGCCAACTTAACGTTAAGTTGGCAGACCACTCTGCAAGAATCGATCGTATCGTTATCGGCATTCAAAAAGTTCCACTATGAAGTCCACAATTCAATTAGCACAGCAGTTCAATTCTTCAATTCACACCCCACACCTGACACCAATGTAACGTTCTCGGGGTTCAAACAAATCTTCTGCTGAACTTAAACGTCTAATTTATTTCCAATACCACTAACTTATCACACTAATTTATGTACAATAACTAATACTGATTTATTTACACACTCGCTAATAATGCTGATTTATATTCACTACTTGGAATTCGCGATTCACAATTCAATCCGGCTCTATTCAGATAGTAACTGCCTGTCCCCATCGTGCGCGTCTTTATATACCTAATACGTCTCTGTTCGAGAACGCTCGGATAGTTTCTGGAGGCTTCTAGAATAATTCCTGTACGCGGAATCAGAGACTCCAGAGACGTATTCAGGCGGACTTCGTCCGCTACACTATCATAAGGAAACGTTGGTATTATATTAGAAACTTTACTTACTTAGATAAAAGTACATTCTTGTTGTTTACAAACATTTGTTTTGAAAGGAGTTATTTATTGTTCGACACCAAATATTGTAAACAAATTTTTGGTACTCCCATGGGAGCCCCAACTAGTCCTAGTTTTGCTTCCTTGGTTTGAGTACGTACAAAGTAATGTTGATTTCGATATACCATTCATGAAAGTTTATGTAGATGATACTATCCTATTAATTCCAGAAGAAAGAACAGATTACATTTTGAATTTGTTCAATTCTTATAATTAGATTAGATTAGATTTAAGGAGGGGCGTTTAGACTTTGTTTAGCCTCGCAAACACCTTGACCTGAAGATCTATTGTGCTACCCCGCGCTGTTTACCAATCAGGTAGCAAAGCCTCTATGAACTTCACTACTCTTCTCGGTGCCACGCCCATTACTTGTTCCGGTTTTAAGAAACAGAAGTCAAGATGTTGTAGCCTTTTCCTGAAGACAGCTCCACAATTGCAAAGCAGGTGTTCAGCTGTTTCGGTGGCTTCTTGACAGAAAAGACAGGTATCATCAGGAACCTTTCCCATGTTCCGAAGATGATAATTTACAGGACAGTGTCCCGTGAGTATGCCCGTCATTTTCCTCAGTTCTGATTTGCTAAGTGCCAGAACTTTTTTGGTCCAGCTCGTTGAGTACGAGAGGAAAGACTTAGCCTGTCTCTGTCCCTGGACCAGTCGCCAGGACCTACTCTTCCTTTCCTGTTCCCATTTTCTAACAGCCATCGCTTGATGGCTTGCTGGGAAGCCGCAGAAAGGCTCCGGTCCAACGAAGGGAACAAGTCCACCCTTCCTTGCTAGCTGATCAGCCATTTCATTCCCATGCACTCCCGAGTGGCCAGGTACCCAAACGAGGTTGACCTGATTGTTAAGCCCGAGTGCGTTGAGTGACATTTTGCATTCCCAAACTAACTTTGACCGAACTAGTGGTGAGTCAAGCGCTAGTAGGGCTGCTCTGCTGTCAGATAGTATATAAATCCTTTTTTTCCGGTAGTTACATTCCATGCAGTGTGCAATGCACTCCCTTATGGCAAAGGTTTCCGCTTGAAACACCGATGGACAAAAGCCCATTGATAAGGCTAGTTGTATTGAGGAACCGTATACTCCGGCTCCGACTCGACCGTCTTCGGTCTTCGAGCCATCGGTGTAAAACACGAGAGACCCTGCAGGGAAAAACATTTCGTCGTTAATCCATTGTTCGCGACTTGGCGTTGTCACGCTGAAGTTTTTCTGAAACTCATGCTTAAGGGTGAGGTTGTCTGTGACCACGTCTAAAAGCTGCTTACACTCATTCAGAATGCGAAGATGGCCTGTGTAGTCGCCAGTTTTGAGTTTCCGCTCCCTCGCTACCCTAAGAGCCCACCTGGCTGCCTCACTTTCTAAGAATAGTCCTAGTGGAGGCAGGTCCAGGATGACCTGCATAGCAGCGGTCGGACAAGAGCGAGATGCTCCCGTTATGGACAAACATGCTGTTCTTTGCAATTTGTCTAGGGCCTTTTGCCCCGTAAGTGTTTTCGCCTTCGGCCACCAGATGAAAGCTGCGTAGCTAACGATTGGTCGCACAATGGATTTATAAATCCAATTGGTAATTTCAGGTTTGAGTCCCCACGTACTTCCGACCATCCTCTGGCATGCGAAGAGAGCTCTCTGGCCCTTACTGATCACTGCCTTGAGGTGCAGGCTCCAAGAGAGCTTTTGGTCGAAAATAACACCAAGATATTTAGTATGATCAGTGGGGACTAAAGCAATTCCTTCCATCGTAATTACTTTAAGAGATAGTTTCCTTCTCTTAGTAAATGGTACAAGAATCGTTTTTTTAGGGTTCACGCTGAGTTTTTCTTGGACACACCACTCGTGCGTTAGGGTCAGAGCATTTTGCATGCGATCACATACTGTATCGTCATGCTTGCCCCGAACCATTATCACAAGGTCATCGGCATATCCGCAGATCTCAAAACCCGCTTCTGAAAGCGTTTTAAGGAGGTCGTCGACCACTAATGACCACAAAAGTGGCGATAAGCAGCCTCCTTGCGGACACCCATCTCCTGGTGTCGCAGTTAGGCATGTTGATGCTAAGTTTAAATTGATTATCCGGCTGTTCAGTGTTGCCATAATCCAAGCCACCGTCGCCGGCTCAACGCCCCTCCTGACCAGCGTGCGATGGATGGACTGTCGAGGTGTGTTTGAGAACGCGCCTTCAATATCAATGAAAGTACATAATGCTATTTCTTTATGCTCTATGGCTTTTTCCAGCTTGCTGGTGAGGCTATGAAGAGCAGAGATTGTGGATTTACCTGCTTGGTACGCAAATTGATCCTTATGCAGAGGGATTCTCGACAGAAGTCCGGCTCTGATATCTTGATCGACTATTTTTTCCATCGCTTTCAGTAGAAAGGATGAGAGGCTTATTGGGCGAAATGATTTTGCTTCTGTTCCCGGCCGTTTGCCGACCTTCGGAATGAAGCTCACTCTCACGTCCCGCCAGCATTCAGGCACGTATCCCCATGTGAAGCTCTTACGAAATAAGACTATAAGCTCTGGCAATAGAGCCGACAGCCCCTTCTGAAGCAGCACTGGGTATATGCCATCTCCCCCTGGGGATTTGTAAGGTTTGAAGGATTCAATAGCCCATCGAATCCTATTCCCTGTGAAAAGTTTGGCAGCTATTTTCCTAGCTCCTCTTCTGGGCGCAGAAAGGTCCTGGCTAGGATTGTTGCCACGAAATATTTGGGAGCCAGGGAAATGAGATTCTAGCATGAGAGACAACGTTTCATCATCTGTGCCAGTCATGTCACCATCCTTTCTTTTAAGCTGTCCCAGACCGTTGTTGTGTTCTTTCGATAAAGCCTTCTGAAGTCTAGCAGCCGTCGGCGTTTCCTCAATGCTTTCGCAGAAGGCACGCCAAGTCTTTCGCTTAGACTCCCTAAGTTCTTTATTGTATTTAGTCGTTGCCGCTCTGTACGCAGTCTTGTCTTCTAGTGTTCTAGTCGTAGACCACTTGTTGTACAGTTTGCGGGCATGTTTTCGTAACTTTGATAGATTTGAATTCCACCAGGGTACGTTTTTGTTGGAAACCGTTTTCCTGAGTTGGCAGCTACTTTCGTAAGCGGTAAGAATCCTGCTTTGGAGATTTTTCGCCATCAAATCTATGCCTTCCACAGAATCAATTCCCCGGACCCCCGAGAGCTCGTTATTGGTCTCTAGAAGACCAAGATAACGGTCCCAGTTAGTCCGTTTGGGATTTCTTCTGGGCTCTTGTAGCATTGGCTGTAACCCTATGTCGAACCGGATTAGTCTATGATCAGAGAAGGAGGCCTCTGCTGAGACATGCCAGTTTGAAATTTTGTGTTGTAGAGCTGGGCTGATAAGTGTTAGGTCTAACACCTCCTCCCTTATCGCATTGCGGAATGTAGGCTCGCTACCCCGATTTGCTAAGCCCACCCCTTCAGTTACAAGAAATTCAAATAGAGACTCACCTCTTTTGTTGATGTCAGAGCTCGCCCAGACAGTATGGTGGGCGTTGCTGTCACATCCAATGATGTACTGCATGTTCATCTTTTTGCAGTAGCCCACCAGGCTTGACACTTCTTCCGGTGGAGATGGCTCATCCTCATGGTGGTATGTTGAAGCTATGACAACTTTGACACTACCACCGGGAAGGCTTGCATCTAGTACTACTGCAGCGACATCGCGTTGTATGAACCTAGAAAGAGGCATGTATTTAATATTTTTCTTGATATACAGTGCTGCTCTTGGGGCAGCCTCTCCTTTGTGGTATATCAGTTTACCTGAACTCTCCGGTAGCCCCCTGATCTTGGCTCCAACGACCCAAGGCTCCTGGACCACCATGATGTCTAGGTTTTGTTTGATCAACCTCCAGAGGGCCGCATCAGTGGCGGCCTTGGCATGATGGAGGTTGATTTGGAGACACCTAATGACGTTTCCTGCGGTCGTCATCGCGGTGCTTCCATGGCTTCCCCTTGTTTCGGGAAAGCGGCCTCCGCTCTCGCTCCTCTCGTGGGAGTGGTGGTACCTTGTCTGGCCTTTGCATAGATTTTGTAGAAGTACCTTCTTCCTTTTTAGAAGGGCCAGCCACCCCCGCCGGAGCCAGCGTGGAGCTCCCAGACACAGATGCCAGGCATTCAGTTCCCACTGTCGTAGGAGCCGGAGCCGCAGCCTCAGGTCTGCCAGCACCCGTCTCGCCAGCAGCCGTAGGGACCTGACTGTTGGTGGGCTTTTTGACCCAAAACCTCACCTTGCCCAGTCTATAGTTGACCGTGAAATCTAGTGCCTGCAAGGCTTCCAGGCTTCCACAGTCCAGGAAGAAGATAACTTCTTTACAGTTCTTCCCAGTATCGCCCACCTTCAGCACCCTCCACTGTGCGGTCCTGATACTGGGGTTTTGTTTTTCTAAGAAGGTCCGGATCTCATCGACGGTGTATTCCAGGCTGTTTGGAAAGTAGGCCGTAGCTACCGTCATTCCTGGAATATCTTTCTCATCTTTGACCCGGACCTCGATGTTAGGAAGCTGCAGCTCCCCTTCCTTCGATTTCACCCAGTCGGCTGTTGCCTGGTTATCACAGTTAATGACCATGAAGCCTGGGCGAAATACGACGTTTCTAAAGGTGGGAACTATGTTGTCCTCACACTTCAGAATTAATCGGGCCAGTTTTTTCTCCAGCTCCGTCAGTTGTTCTACCTCTAGGCTAATTTTGGGGTGTCCGGTCGGTACTAGTCCAACCTTCACTCCCCCAACAATGTCGCTGTAGGTGGATTTGTGCGGTCGCGTTAGAGTTTTCGACGTTCGCTGAGGTTCATTTCCTGAACCAGCTCGCTCGTTCGATGAACTCTGAACCTTTCCGCTAGGTTTGTCTCCTTTAATCTTTTTAAAGGCAGTTTTGTCTGGAGTGGAATCCTCCGACCTGACCCGCTTTGTAGCAGGAGCAGGTTTTTGAGCATTCCTCTCGGCTATGGTCAGCTTGCCTAGTTTGTACGCCTCTTCCGGCGTATGACCATGGCTCACCAACCATTTATACCGCTTCCTTCCAGATTTCGACAGTCGAGGTCGCCTGTTGGACTGCTTTTCAAGCTGAGTCCGCACAGACTCCTCTCCCGAAGAGCTTGCGAGAAGCCGTTCTTCATCCACTTCCGTTACAGAAGTGGTTGTGATTGAGCTTTGACCGGTAGCAGTCTGAACCTCAGTTGTTTCGAGACTTTGGCCTTCGACAGCCTGAGTCTCGTCCGTCTCCATAGGAACCAAGGACACAGGCGTATCCAGTGGCTCCCCGGTTGACTCTATTGGTTTTTCTTTTTTCTGTTCATCCATATGTGTTTCGTTGTTTGAGGAAATAAAGGTCGGCTGCATTAGAGCCTCTTAATGCAGCAAGGGTATTCAAACTTGGGGTCCCCCGGTACCAAGAGTCCGCATGCTAACGACCAACCTTCCCGTTGGCCACGCAGCCCTCGGCGCGTGCTGTTCCACCTTGGCTTGGGAGGGATTGGTTTGAGCAAACCTTTACGGCTACTCGAGCGGGTCCCCACCGCCCAGGCGTACTCCCTGCAGAGACATGACCTTACAGGGAGACAAATAGGGAGTGTTTCCAGCAAACCAATCGGCTACTGTGGCGGTTCCCTACCTCCATGATGTCAGTCTTAGTTTTCGCCACTCAACTTGGACCTTCTCGTCATGGGTGACCCTGCCGGAACTATGTTCCGTCGATATCGCCCCAAGTATCCTCGCGGGTACTTAAGCCCTCACACCACGTCAAGGTGCTGACTATCGTAAGGGAATTCTTATAATACAAATTTACAATTTACAATGGAGATTGAAGTTGATAATGAGATACCCTTTTTAGACTTATTACTCATAAGGGATGGTCAGACTCTTAAGACGGATTGGTACACTAAGAGCATTTGTTCGAACAGAATAATCAATTACTACAGCAATCACAGCATCCATCAAAAGATTAATGTAGTCAGAAATCTTGTTTGTTTAGGGAAAAAAACCTTGAGAAAATTAAAATCATCCTTAAGGATAACAATTACCCGAGCCAGTTTATTGCTAAAACTATCAGAAGGGTTCTTGTTGGTATCGAAAACGTTAGCTCCCAAAGCTCTGATGGTCCCACATTGCCAAAGAAGAAATTTTTCAAATTCCCGTTTATACCAAACTTATCTTATAGAATTGAAAAAATCTTTAAGGAGTTCGACTTTTTTCAATTCTATAAGATAAGTTTGGTATAAACGGGAATTTGAAAATTTTTTTCTTCTGCGGCAGTATGGAAAGGCAGTGAGTATTTACACTCAGCTCAAACATTTCTCTCGCGATCAAGTTTTGGCAATGGCGGACGACGAAATTGCACCTGATCCAGACTTCAGAATAGGTCTGAATGTAGCCCTAAGTGACTTTTTCCTCACTTCAATTCCTCAATTCCAAACATCCTTCCAACCATCGTGCACTTTGTGCTTAAGTTTATGGTTTTCATCAGAAGAATCCCATATCACTCTTTCACTCTCAAGGTATTCTAGAAATCATATTATTTTTTCTCTGCTCCACTCTGTCGACATTTTTCGCAACAATTAACGACTTTTAATGAATTAATACGACAACGTACGCAACGCTCGCACGACAGTAACTGGGCAGAATGTGATCACTCCCTGCCACTTGCGCTGCCGGTCCTTTGATTGCCGCACGAAAAACCGCTAATTTAGGGAGTGACCGGCAGCGCGAGTAGCAGCGCGAGACGCAGCAGAAGTGAGGTGATTACATTCTGACCCTGCTCATTTCCCTGCTCACTTCCCTGCTTTCTGCCGTGGAAGTGGGCTGAGTGTAATTGACGGGGTACATTTTGATGAAAATCAAAAGCCCAAAACTTTATAATCATATTATGCGGCAGCATAACATTCTTCCCCCACCCTGTTCTAGCACAATATCTAGGTGAGTTCGAGTTGTTCTGCATCTTTCTATTGTTTATAATTTCTGGCACTCCTAAATGGCTGGGCCTATTTTGATGAAATTGTGTTTGTTAGTTTGAGTGTGTCCTTCCTTGATTTAAATTCTCAATTGAATCCTAAATCCTTAGATGTAGAAAAAACGACTTGTCCAGGGGCCGGCTTTTCTCTGTGAAATTACTAGGTGGGGTTATTTTACCTGCATATTTTTCTCCTATTTCACTGAAATAATTTGAAAATTGAAAAGATTGCACATTTCTTGATCGTCCTCAATCCACTCATCATATGCAGTCTCAATGTAGTTTAGGTACGTACATCTTCATATGGTTTTCTGATATTAGTTATTGATTTAACACTTTCCCATAAGGCTTTGGAATCCTTCTGATTCGTGCTTATGGGCTTTTTATGATGATTTATTTTTGCTTCTTCTATGAGTTTATGTAATTTATTTTTAATTTTAAATTAATCACTTTTTAGTTGAATATTAGCAGGTGTTTTTTTAACCTCGTTGTGCATATTTTGTTTCGTTCATTATCATTTATCATTCCTTTCTATTTTTTTTATTTTTCTTGAGATATCGTGGTTTTGCTTCGATCTATGTGTTCTTTCAAGATATGGATGAAGTTTTCTGTTATTTTATCTGCATGAATATAATCGTACACTTCTTTCCAGTTTTCAGTAGTCCTATACAGGGTGAGTCTCTGACTTGTACATATATTCTAACTGTAGATTCTTGATGCTAAAGGAAAACTTCTTTTCATTTTCCATTTTTCCGAATTCAGCTCTGTTAAAGAGATATAGCCATTTGAAAAATAAAGTTGAGCTTAATACGTGCCTGATATTATTTTTTACAAACACCTCAAAGTTCATATTTTTGATTGAAATTGATGTTATTATTAGATATTCTGGGTGATACATTTAAAAAATACTCAAGCACTAACCTTATTTGAATAAGAATCTTACAAACACGATATTTCCTAACAAAACACTCAGTTCTGTCCGATCATTTCGGCAATTGAAAAGCTATATTTCTCACACCAAAATAAGTTCCTTCTTCGATTGTCCTGAAGATTAGTTTATAGACACCAATAATTTGTTCATATTTCCTCGATATTCTAAAACGATCTCATAAAATATTCTCACTAACCTATCCTAACTCTATTAACCAAAGTCATATGTTTCGGTGTCAATGACCTAACCATACCCATCCTCTGTGATATTCAATTCACCCAAAGAACTCTAGAGAAGACGATGCCAGATTACCGATTTTCTCTTCAAACAATGCGAACTCAAGAAAGCAGCAGTACGTCCCCTATCGTTAGCGGATGAACTATCACAATCGCTAAAGGCGTCTAGGCGTTGCTCTTTGAAAATGCCGAAAGAGTAGTTCTTATTCTCGCCAATATGGCGCTACGTTCCTAATTTCAGTCGCCAACGGCCTACTCTTCCCTTCAGAAGGCCGTGGATGTAGCCATTGTAGCCGCGACGCAAGACCGTTGTTCTGTGCTCCAACCAGTCCAACCTAAAACGTTAGTCAGTGATCCCATATACTAAGTTCACGCTTTATTTATTTACAGAGAATGAAGCAAACAGTGAATTGATGTAATAGTAGTGTCGTTCTGGTGTCGAGTTATATTGTTTCGATAGATATTTTGCTGAATTTTAAATAGAAACTGCCTATAAAATGTATAAATCGATTAATGTATAATTTCATGCTTCTTAGAATTCAATTTTATGTCCCACGAATGTGGAATTTTATTATATTACATATTTCTACAGCAAACGTTTTTTCATCATAGAGATTTTAGTCTTGACAAAGTTGATAAACATTCTGACAACGTTGGTAACTTGTTGAGAGACCAGAGAAAAAATAATTTTCGATGAGATTTAACTCAGGACAGCATTCAGATTATTCTTGAAATTCATGATTTTTTCCTCTAATTCAATCTTATACAATTAGAAATAACTTGAGAACGACGCGTTTTATTGAAAAAATATAAGAATACTTTTATTTTCTGAAATAATCAATTATTTCGAAAACGTGAACCGTTCATCTTTTTCAAGTGGTTTCATAGTATTTTTGCGTGAATTTATAAGTCGACTATACTGTAACTTTTTTACCAGGAGAAATATGAAATAAGTTTCAATTGAGGAATATGCACCATGAATAGAGTAAACAATCAACCAAAATTCGGTTCATTCGAAATATCGGTTCCGAATATATGGAAAGAATAGTGTTAATTTCATGGATGATTAATCCAATAAATAGAAATTGATGCACTGCACCGCCATCTGGCAGTATACGTTTCCTATTTTGGAGGCTGAAGACTCTTAATATATTTTCTGTTCTCGTTTAAAATGGTTTCTGTCAATGATTTTGTAGGTGTATAGTATTACCATTGTTTAAACGATGGTATTATATTGTTTAAACGATGGTATTACAGGGCAATGATCTGTGATAAGGTTACGTGATATGATTCCGCTAATTTTGTGAACCCTAGCAAGAATTCCCTTCACGAAGAAAGGTAGGAGCTGGAACGAAACGTGGAATGCCCTATAAAGAGGTTTGTGGTCCTCGCAAACATCAACGCCGAAAACCCACAATCTCAACCAACATGGAGGAAAGTCAGTGGTCTTTTCTATACTTACGTTGTATGATTAGTTTACACTCCCGCGGAGACCCCTCTGAAGCTTGTAGCTTGCGCGAGTTAGGAGAATCAGTTGTGTTCTGTGTAGGCTTTGTAACTGTGTCCTTACGCCACCACAGCACTTTACCCAAAAGTGAAATGGTGGCCTCTACCGAGACTAGAAATTTCTTTCCTAGCTCGGAATTGAACTCGGACTTGCCGGGTCCTATCCTGGACCAAGGGCACTCATGTATGTTTTATGAGTGCCCTTGGCACTGGATTAGGACCCGGCAAGATAAATTCCCAGATCATATTATCAAACTAATCCGATATCGAAATAAAATTAGAAAACGCTGGCAAACAAATAGAATCGGCGCGGACAAAGACCTGATGAATCACTTCAGCGGTAGCATTAGGGATCAAATAAACCAATTCAGGCACGAGATATGGGGAGAAAAATCAAGTGAATTGAAACCTCACGATAACTCACTTTGGAAAACGGCGAAAATTTTCCAAAAAGAATTCAACCCTATCCCCATACTCACCGAAAATACAATGAACTACACCTCGGGGCTCGGACGCAGAGAAATTAAAAATATTCGCGGAAACTTTTAAGAGAAATTATATCTAATATCCCACAGTCCGATAATGACCAACATAAAGAACAGTAAATTCCTTACAAACCCAACAGAAGTCAGAGCACTGACAACTCGACTGACAATAACCTTACCAAATAATACCAACATAATCAACGCGATCGTCACGCAACAACACTGGCCGGATTGCGTATTTCCGATTGCGTGTACAGTTGGAGGCAGCACTGAATTCAAACGCACACGGGTTTGTTGAGCTAACCATATTCTCAAACCCGTGCACAATTCAAGGCAGGCATCCTCCGATCATGCACAGGTTTGTAACACAAACTGTTCTTCCAAAAACGTGTCGAAGTCGAGGCCTGAAGCCACGTTCTCAGAGCTTCGTAGTGGTAGCGCCTGAGACATCCATTTCAGCCAATCAGAGGATTCAAAATTTTTCATTTTTTGAGAATATTGAGAGTGAATCGAATGCAAATGTGGGAACAACAATCGAGAAGAAAATAGTGAAAACATTGAAAATGAAGACTATGGTAATGATTTAAAAAATATAAAATCAGGCTGAAGGACCCTTGGTCGATGGCCATTTGTATTCTTGCAATAAAACAGTTACTACCATAAAATCAGAGTGGGAAAGGATTACGGATATTTTGCAAATAGATTCAAATACGGCAAATACGAGAATTCTAACCAAATTTGGAGCTGATTTATCGAAATTGAAAACTCCATCGAGTATTATAGAATATATTGTTGAGAAGAAGATCCAACGAGGATCTAGAAAAATTCAAGTTCAACCTACGTCAATTGCTCGCCGAAAAGAAAGAGCTTTACCATGTAGTGGGAGGATTCAATCAGGACGACCAGCTAAGTCTGAAATGGTGAAGAGGAAACGGGTTCACAATATTTCATCAAATATTCATGATAATGAACCCTCTGCGAAAAAACATTAATTTTGCTGATAAATATACCTCTGAAATTGAATGTTAATAAAGAATTAGACCCGTAAAACGAAAGAGTTTGATTTTTTTTGTCGAATGGAATCAAGATTTGTTTTATACTTGGCATATGTTCCGTAAATCAACTTGGTTGGTTGGTTGGTGTTTCTCTCTTCTCTTGCATAAATAGACTATTCTCGCAAGAGAGAAACACCAACTAACCAACCCAGTTGATTTACGGAACATAATATGCTTGTATTACGACGACCGTCCTGAAACATACACGGGTTTGAAGATCTTATAAAGGCACTTGCTAATAAGCAAGTGGTTTGTAATAACAAACCCGTGCATGATCGGAGGATGCCTGCCTTGAATTGTGCACGAGTTTGAGAATATGGTTAGCTCAACAAACCCGTGTACGTTTGAATTCAGTGCTGCCTCCAACTGTACACGCAATCGGAAATACGCGGCCGGATTCCTGGAAAACGGCTATATATGTACTATGTAGTTATTCCGATCCCTAAAGCAGGAAAAAAATGAATCAAACAGTTACAGACCGAACAGTCTGTTATCGATCATATAAGTAACCTAACAGAAAAAGTAGTATTGAGTAGATTCAAAACAATAACCAAAAAACTAGACATAGGTACGAGATAAATATGAATTTAGATTCAAGGAAAAGCACAGCCCGTTCAACAATTGTGCCGAATAGTAACAGACACAATAAACGGCTTAAATAAACAACAACGCACCGTCATGTTATTGCTAGACGTGGAGAAAGCTTTGGACAAAGTATGGATCAATGGATTGATATATAAGCTGATCAAATTAAAATTCCCGACATACCTCATCAGAATTATTCATTCATACCTCACAAACCGCAGATTCAAAGTAAAAATCAAGACACGCTTTCAGAACCGATAAACATAGAAGCCGGCATAGTCCAGGGATCTATCCTAGGACCCAGATTATTCAACCTGTACCTCCACGACATTCCTACCTTTCCGTTAACAAACCTTGCCCTATTCGCGGACGACACCGCCGTCTATGCCCATTCATCTTGGGCGAATGTGGCAAATTCTAAATTACAATACCATTTGAAAATACTATCAAAGTACTACGAAAATAGGAAATAACGCTTAACGAATCAAAAACAGAAGAAATAGTGTTCAGCAAGAGAGTCAACGATAAGAAGATTTTCTCCAAATTGAGACTGAATAGTCACCAAATCACCCCTAAAAATAGCGTAAAATATCTAGGAGTAGAACTAGATGAAAGAGCCCACATCAAAACAGTGAATTAGTTTATTATTGACATAATACAGTAATACACTGTTTATGAAATTTTTGGTGTGAAAATTGGCGGTTTCCCTCCTAAATGGATCGACATTCCATGAGGAAGTCGATGGAAATCATTAAAATAAATGATTGTTTTGAATGTCCTTTATTTTCATGTTTTTTCAGTACTAGTACGTCATTGTTATATCATCAACGCACTGGCCTGAAATTCATATACAGGTGTCCCAGAAGTCCCGCACTTCCTTGAGGGGATCGAAAGTGAAAAATATTCTAAGCCCAAATATCCATGTTTGAAATTTTTTATTTGATTAGTTAATAATTAATGAAAGTGACCAATCAGGAGAGCTACAGAAGAATAACTAGGCAGTAGGGACGCGAGAGTGAGACGCCAGTCTCGGTTTACTGCGTGAACAGCCGGCAGCCGCTCTGGCGTCTCACTCTCGCGCCCCCACTGCCTAGTTATTCTTCTGTAGCGCGCTCCTGATTGGTCACATCCATTAATTAATAACTAATTCAATAAAAAATTTCAAACATGGATATTTGGGCTCAGAATATGCTTCACTTTTGATCCCTTCAAGGAAGTTCGGGACTTCTGAGACACCCTGTATATTACTAGCAGACCCCGCGAACTTCGTTCCGCCTTTTGTTATACCTTGTTTCCGTTAGGTTAGGTAGAGGGGTGAAAATTTAGGTTGTATGTATTTTTGTGTGCTGTATCATAAAAAAATTAAAATAAGAAATTTCGTTCAGAAAAATCAAAAGGAAATTTTGGGGTGGACCACCCTTAACATTTAGGGGGATGAGAAATAGATGTTGGCCATTTCCCAGTCTTACCCGGTATGCACACAAAATTTCACGAAAATCGGTCTAGCCGTTTCGGAGGAGTTCGGCCACAAAGTGCAAACAGGAGAATTTTATACAATAGACGAGAATCGGTCTAGCCGTTTCGGAGGAGTTCGGCCACGAAGTGCAGACAGGAGAATTTTATAGAATAGAATAGAATAGAATAGAATAGAATAGAATAGAATAGAACTTTATTAATCCTTCAAGACATATAAACATGTATAGGACAAGTCAATTATGAAAAAAAAGAAACAGAAAATATACTATCCCCCGCAAAATGCATCATCACCCAAGAATTCTCCTACAGTATAATATCCTTTTCGTAAAAGATTACTTTTTAAAACTTTCTTGAATAGCCTAATATCTAACAGTCTAATACTAATTGGGAGATGATTATACAATAGAATTGCCTGATATACAGGACTTGTTTCATACTTCGAAGTATTATGAAGAGGAACGCTAAGTGTAGTATTATTCCTTGTAGCGTAACTGTGAAAGCTGGAAAGCTTCACCACCAAATATTCATTTTCCTTTATGAAGATTAAACTTCTTAGTATGAAAAGAGAAGGTAGAGTGAGTATCTCATTCTCCTTGAAAATATCTCTGCAGGTATCCCTAGGTTTCAAGTTAAATATTAAACGTAAAATTCTTTTTTGCATTACAAACACCCTTTGAGAATCAATAGAATTACCCCACAGGCCCACAATATAACATTGTAATTCAGGAAACTATAAACTAAACTATAATAAATATTCATTATTGACTGGTTTGGCAGTGTATCCTTTATCCTACTTATAGCATAAAAAGAGCTGGCTAATCTCTTACAAACAGATTCACAATGATTGCTCCATCTCAGTGAGCTATCCAAGTATACCCCTAAAAATTTCACATTATCCTTCGATACAATCTGATGGTTCATGCATTTGACAATTACAGGTTCACAATCGCTCATTCTATTACTGAAGCGAATGCATTCAGTTTTATCTAGGTTCAGAATTAAAGCATTCGATTTGCACCAGTCCAAGAACTTCAATATTAGTTTATTACATATTTCAGATAAATCACGCAGGTTTCTGGCTGAGACCGCTACAGAAGTATCATCGACAAAAATAATCAAAATTTCAGGATCTATGTAATTAGGTAGATCATTTATAAAAAGCAAAAACAGCAGCGGTCCCAAACTCGAACCCTGAGGGACTCCATTACACAATCCATATTTTTCGGACCAACAATTTCCAATCTTCACAAAAATTGAACGATTTCTTAAAAATGACATCACCCATTGGAGAAAAATACCACGAAAACCAACATTGTACAATTTTATGCCAAGAAACTCGAAGTTTATAACATCAAATGCTCGTGACAAATCAAAAAATATACCTGCGACAAACATTCCCTCATCTAATTTTTTATAGATAAAATCAACTAATGAAAATGCTGCTGTTTGTGTAGATCGCTTTTCTCTGAAACCGTGCTGACAGTCTGTAATAATCTGGAATCGAGTCAAGAACGAAATCATCCGACTATATATAATTTTCTCGAAGAGTTTTGAGAAAACACTCAATAATGAAATAGGCCTGTAATTATTGATGTCACAACGATCATGTTTTTTAAAAACAGGGATCACAGATGCTACTTTCAAAAGATCCGGGAATTTACCAGTTGTGACTGATAAATTGATAACATAAACTAGATGATCAGCGATATTATCCACAATTGACTTTAAGATAGATATGGGTACTCCATCAATACCAGTACTCTTTTTATTTTTCAAAGCTTTCACAACGCTAATGATTTCCTCTCTTACAACAGGATAAAAAAAGAAAGTGCTCCCCAATATTGCCGAAGTCGTACACGAAGATGACAAAGCATTCCCATAATAATTTTGGAGACTTCTTTCAGCAATCGAAGAAAAATGATTTGCGAACAGATTAGCAAGATCTCTCGATTCTGTATATTTTATACCAGCAAAGTTTATTTCAGAAGCTGATTTTATACCGCTCCTTCTACCAGTAATATCATTAACTATATTCCATACGGTTTTATTACTATTGCTTGAAGAGTTTATAACCTGCGCATAGTAGCTAGATTTAGTGCGCCAAAGAAGTTGTTTATAGTCAGTCTTTGCTGCTTTGTAGGTTACATAAGAATCATAAGTCTTCAAGTTTTTATTCAGCCAGTCTAAATTTTTCAGACTTCTGCTTGCTTCCCTCACTTCATTATTTATCCAGTTTTTCCCACTGAGATTTGAATGCCTTGGTTTAATTAATGGACAATTTATTTCCAAACAATGCTGTATCAATTGTGCAAATCTAA
This sequence comes from Adalia decempunctata, assembly GCA_951802165.1. Lineage (NCBI taxonomy): Eukaryota > Metazoa > Arthropoda > Insecta > Coleoptera > Coccinellidae > Adalia > Adalia decempunctata. The sequence continues at coordinate 28,298,745 of OX637703.1, read as the reverse complement.
TGAAGGCATCATCAATATTGGTGCAATTGTATACATCCACAAAATTTATAGTTGAAATGAATTTGGTTAAATTGGCCAATGTTTCAGAATTTATTTTCCTAACTACAACAGACTTATCAATACATTTCTCTTTCACAGTAGGTACTTTCATTACGTAATCAAGTGAAAGAACCTTATGGTCACCCAAAAAACCTTCGAAAACTTCAGTTTCAAAAAACTCAGACGAAGCATTGGTCAAAACATAATCCAACTTAGTTGAAGTTGTAATACCCTTGATATTAGTAAATACTCTGGTAGCAGCCATAGAAGTAACTTTCAATTCAAAACATTGCATAAGATCATCAAGAACATGTTTACGTGAGCAATTTGGCTGGAGATAATCAATATTGATATCTCCACAGACAAAGATAATATCAGAAATTTTGTTACAATGAGTAATAACAAAAGCAAGTCGTTCCAGAAATAAAGAAATATTTCCATTTGGAACTCTATATGTACTTATGACACTGTACCTTCTTCCTCCTAAGGAAAATTTCACTCCACACACTTCAAAATGTGACTCAACTGAGTACTTCGAAACACCGATATCGATCACAGGAAACCCGGATTTCACATATATCACTGTACCACCGTGTAAATAATTATGGCGACAAAAAGAAGCCGCCTGATAGTATCCATCCACAGCCATCGTTGACATCTTTTCCAGGTTACACCAGTGTTCTGCAATGCTCACCACCAAAGGACGTTGACAATCCAATAGTAATTCCAGACAGTCAATCTTATTGTTGAGAGATTGAACATTGACGTGAATAATCTTGAATTTTTCTATTGTCTCGCAGGATCTGGTTCCATCCTTTTCGGTCCCCGAAAAAAATGATGGACACTGGCATTATTAGGCCAATTTGTTGGATCCCGAATTTTTTCTGACTCACTACTTGCAATAGTCACCTTAAATGAAGCATATATGTCGGGGTACTTTGACTGCAATGGTTCGCATTTGATATCAGTAAAATTCTTACTTAAGAATTTCTGAAGATCTCCTGCTGTTGTAGTTGGTTTCAACCTCGATACATGGTAGGCTTTAACCTTTTCGATTCCTACGACCAGATCGGCATCAGTATTTGATCCGACCACTAATGCTGGACGAGACTTTCTCTTAGATTTTCTAGACTTAGGTTGTTTCCATTCGTCATATTTTGTTTCGGCTGAGTTAAAATTAATATTTTCCCTCGAAGTAGTTCCAGTCTCGTTACCTTCCACCGCGACAGGATTATTTACTGTTCTCTTCGGACCTGCGATCGGTGCGGAGATAGTGGATTGCATATTCGTAGGTAAGATCTGATTGACTGAATTACGCTGGGATGACTTGCGCACTGAATTGTTTTCGGGTATTTGGTTTATATTGTTATTTGTTGTGATAACTTTTTCACGTCGTATGTTAGCAGGATTTTCATCTCGTACATATTCCCTCTCGTTCTTATTATTTTCCAACACAGATATTTTGAATTTCAGTAACTGATTATTCTCTTCCAGAAGACGATTTTTCTCTTCTAATTCCTGGATTATTTTTAACAGCAACTCTGGCCTCGTAGATTTGTCACTGATCTCAAAACCAGAGTTGATAAACTCGACTCCCTGAGCGGAATCCTCTAACCTAGTTAAGTCGGGAAGTATAAATGTTAGTTCTTCACCACAACACTTTTTAGATTTTTGAGCACAGCTTCGATGAAAAATATTTGAGCATATTCTACATTTTAGACCACTCTTGACAACGGTATTCTTACATTCACTACATTTCAATTGACAGTCACGCGAGTTTACATTCGACGCATCTGCCTTGCCTGACGACATATTGAAGATGACATGAGAAGATAAGATTAGCATAAGAACAAGAAACCTTTCGCTCGGATACTTGCTACTTCTCATCATTTTTAATTTCTGTCTTACAGAATACAGAAAGATGAAGAGTGCGATTCTGGACTTTCTTTCGGTGATCTGTAGCTTACAGAAACCGTAAATATTTACGAGTACTCAAGAGATGGTCGGAAGCCTATCGGATGATATATTGTGAGGTTATGTCGAATGCTTTGTTTATTTTCTGGTGAACAACTTTTTGAAATAAGATTCATAATGAATGATAATAATAATATGGCTTTGTTTATTGGGTTGTTATCAGAAGATAACCATAACAGGTGAGTATTATTGCACAATAATATATATGATCTGAAAATCATTATTATTTTTAATAGGAACTTCATGAGAATTGAAAGGAGAAGGTTTCGTGATCCAATGAATCCTTTCGAAATGCCGGATGCTCAGTTTATAAAAATGTTTAGATTGAAGGAGCAGTGCACCATAAACTTCGTAACTGCTTTACAGCAATTTTTACCCACAAGAAATGCAAATGCTGTTGCATTACCCAAAAAAGTAATTCAGCCTTTTCAAGTAATTGTTTGAATAGAATTGATCTGAGGTTTATACATTCTGGGTGTTGATTAGGTACTCTCAACTTTTTGGCCATAGGGTCTTTCCAGAATTCTGTAGGCTCCAATGCCATTACATAAGGAATATGTAAAATATAATTAAAACCAATCTGAAAACATCATTTGAACTTCATTCATCACTTAACCTCAGTCATAAGTTATAACAAAAATAATAATCTCTTCTAAATATTCATTTATCCTTCAGATAAGTTGGTCCCAAGGTAGGATTAATAATATTGCTTCGGAGAACATAATCGTTCTCCATCTGCTCACGACTTGTATTTTTGGTGCGTTTTCTTTTAGTGCCTATTGAAATATCAACGCTGAAATGTTGAAATAGCAATAAGTATTACATAATGATTAATCACGAATTAACTTACCATGGACTTGACTTTTTTTCTCGCCTATTTTTGATTTACAACGAAACGAAAACACGTTAACTAGGTACTCAACAATAACATTCAAATCAAAACTTACGATTGTAGGTTATGTTTATCGATAAGTAGTTCAAAAGTAACACTGTAACTGAGATAGTTATAGGAACAATTCCAGAATAGCAATATTTACGAATCTGTAAGTCGGCCACTTACAGATCGATCGTACCCTACAGAATCGTAGCTTACAAATGAAACGCAGAATACCACCATAAGACAAGCTCATCTCAGTACCTTGAATAACGATGAACAATTGCATAACACCGTCATTGATAATCATGGTATTAACGTTTATCATCAGTCAAATCAGCACCAGAAAATTGAACTCAAACAACACGACTGGCAACCTAAAACATGATAACTTTGAGAAGAATATTTTAAATGAATAACACTGATAAAAAACGTTCTCATCAATTTTTAAGTCGATACCAATTAATCTGCTGTGAACACTATGAAAACTTCAAAAAATCACTCAATAATATCTGGATATGAAAAAATATATTATAGCTCAAAAGCACGTGATATACACACATTGTATACAAGATCTCAAAACAATACTCATTTTCTAGTTTGGAATTTTAGCCGAAAGAGGGCATTTGATCTTTGGATTCGCGAATATGTTCTGACGAGTTGCCCGTCCAGGTCCAGTTAGTATTTTATGTCTATGGTCTGAGCGGATGAAAAAAGCCGCCAAAGCAGGGGAAATGAAATATTCCCGGATTCCCCGGATTGCGGGGATTACACATAAACAAAATCTAAAAATGTGTTCAAATTTTATGTGATTTGAATGAAATACATGAATATGTCTAGTATGTTTTAATTTAAGACAGAATTCAGATGTTGTGACTTGTGAATGTGATGTGACTGACTTATTCTGCAAATTTAAATATTGTTTTATTTAGTGAGTAAAGACAATGGACGAAGATAATAGCATATACACTAATATTTTGCCATCCCTGGAGTGGAAAGCTTGTTGCAATGTTTTGGACGAAAACAATTGTGGGAAGAATTAACATTACTTATAGGTTATGAAAGGACCAGGTAATTCTATAAAACGAAGTGGCAAAATAAATAAATGAAAGCAATTCATTTTAGGAAATCAAAAGAGAGATGAACTGTGGAAAATCGCCATCAGAAAAATCATAAGGCTATGTATATTTTCAGGAAATTCATAAGTGCAAATAATTTCACTTTCAATTGAAAGATTCTGAACATCTAGAAGACAACGAGAGCAGAGATCAAGTTGATGTCGAGCCCAATGTAGCAAATTTGATTCCCAAGGTAAGTTGTTGACTGTCAGTTGGTATATTCCGTTATCCATGCTTCATGGCCCTATATCCATTTCTGAAAACCTCAACAATTTGATACTGAAGTAAAATACCATGAAATCAAACTAAAATATGAATAATAAAATAGTCGAGTTCTACTTCCTGGGTATTTGCCTCCATTTCATCTGGTAGATTGTTGATATAAATGATGAACAACAATGTTCTTCCTCTGATATGTACTTCTGATCTTCGATTTTTATAATTACTTTTTGGGTCCTGTTTCTCAGGTAGCTCTTAATAAATTTTAATTGTTTGTCTCATATGTCACACTGTTCCAACTTTTCAAGCAGTCTGTTGTGGTCTACGCAATCAAATGCTTTAGACATATCCATAAATAGAGCAGCTGGTATGTTTCCAGAATCAAGTACATCAAGTATCTCCTGTGTCAGTTCATACAATGCTGTTTCGGTACTTTTTCCATTTATATATCCATGCTGGTGTCTAGAGAAAACCTTGTTTTTCTTAAAAAATTAGATCAAATTTGCAAATACTTTCTCGAATAGTTATTCCTGGCATCCTTTTTTGTAAACTGGTTTGACTACAGCTATCTTTAGTGTCTCCGGGAAAATTCCTTCAGTGAATGCTTTATTTGCGATGTATGCTAGTATTGGTGTTATTTGACATATGATATACATATTGTTTATACTGACTACACCTAGGTCTCCTGAGGAGACCCCTCTAAAACTACAATCTTGTAACTTGTACGAGTTCGGAGAAGCAGTTGTGATCTGTGTAGGCTTTGTTACTGTGTTCTTACACCATCTTAGGCACAGCACTGTTAATTTTTGACCCAACAGTGAAATGCTGGTCCCTACCGAGACTAGAAAATCTCTTTCCAAGCTCGGGATTGATCTTCAGACTTGCCGGGTCCTAATCCAATGCTCTAACCACTGAGCCAAGGGCTTGTGGGTTCTTCAACTTGAGGGGTAATTTTGTATGTTTGCAACATGCAGCATTCAGTTACACGAGGCATACTCAGTCTATTGAAATCTTTTCTTATCTTACACTTATTTCTGAGGTTATTTTTTATATAATGGCACAACCTCCATGCTCATTTATGTTCCGGCAGAAGCTGAGATCAGTTCCTATCCGTAAGGTTTATCCCACCAAAAACATTCTGTAAAAACTAGCCAAGTCTCGATGGAGCTGCTTATTTATCTCTAAAAAGTAATGAAATCTAGAAAAGGTCTAGCCAAGTTTAAGGCTCCTTACTGCGATTTCTTTATTATTATAGTTAATGTTGTGTGACTTGGCCATTGAACATTCTTATACGTTAGTGGGTACAAGTCAATTTTTTTTACACGTAATGCTATATCTGTTGTAACTACCAATGTTTGTTAAGCGAAATAATAGCCCATGATGGTATTGGTAATTGGACGCTAGTGTCTCATTTTAGGCTGTTGTTGATTGTGCAACACATATGCATTCAGCATTGACAATGCTGACTTCTGCTCCCTTCTTTTTGGAGCGTCAAATCGACCACCGATCTAAAATAAAATAGACGTACAAACGGTCTTCTATCAATGATTAGAAGTCCCTCTGTACTGGAAATAATTTTTTATACTGTTTGTTTCAGGCTCGTATAATTGAATACGCAGCTTTATGAAGCCTACAATTGAATGAACGTTTTCCAAGTGGCAATTTTTCATCGTCAATGGGTTGCGTTTCTGGCGACAGATTGGTGCAATGGTGTCATGGAGCACCTGGTTTTGTACCCTTGTGTACCCTTCAACGGCCAAGTCACACAACATTAACTATAATAATAAAGAAATCGCAGTAAGGAGCCTTAAACTTGGCTCGACTTTTTCTAGATTTCATTACTTTTTAGAGATAAATAAGCAGCTCCATCGAGACTTGGCTAGTTTTTACAGAATGTTTTTGGTGGGATTTCACTTCTTTTTGTAGAAACGTGGGCATATTGATCTATTTTATTAGATTTTCTTATTTGACACTTTTTTTTAAGAGTAGTTTTTTTATTACAAATCTTTATTTTTTTTTCGGTTTTGAACTATGGTAGATATTTTTTATTGATTTCAGCGTCCTCGAAAACCTATAGTTTGATACCAAACTTGTCCATATAGTCCATCTCTTACCCGATTCTTTTTCGGATTCAATTTTTGCTCTCCCAATCTAACCACCGCAGACCCATCTGATGATGTTTTTTCTGAAGAGCAATAGACGTTCTATATTGTCATTGAGTTTAAACTCAATGATATTGCACATAAATTTCATAGCATTTTCATATTCAGTGATACAGAGCGAAACACAGTTTCTTCTTCATCAAGCAAGAGCTTCCGAAGACGGAATGGAAAGAAGATATAGAGAACATAACTGCTATTACAGTTGCTGGTGATTCTGATAGAAGAGATTTGATTCACAAATAAATATACGAAGAGAAGAAGTGGGAGGATTACCTCAAATAGTACAACAATTGTTGAATGAGCACCCAGCACCCAAGCTTGTTGTCGTACATTCTGATCCCTGTACTCTGATGATCATAGATCACTTCATGAAGCCTGACAAGTTCGATCAAATTTTCATCCATTTTCACTTCATCAATCACTCCACAAAATATCCGACGTGATATCACTTACGGTTAGAAAATGTAAATTTGCGGGTAGTTCTGGCGGCTATCAAGTGACAGCAGATGCTAACTTCGTGAATGCGTGAAATGATAACAATTGAAAAAAGGATAATAATCGGGTCATAAGTCTTATACACAGTGATAATTTTTACTGTCTCATTTATTGTTCCGACCTAGCTTTCGAAAACCTATCGTTTCCTTGAACAATAAATGAGACAGTACAAATTTCACTGTGTATAAGACTGATGACCCGATTATTATTTTTTTTTCAATTCATATTCTTAAGTCGATATTCACATATTGAGTATGATAACAATGTGTTTCCAAGCGCATAAACTTCCATACATTATTGTGGTTGCACATTTTGCGAAGATGACGTGATAGCACGTGAGCTCAAATGACGTGCCAACAGATCTTCGATTATCCTAGTTTTTATAATTTTCCCTTTATGTGGCCATTAAACCCTAACTATGTTCCAAATTTCAGCTCTCTGAGTTTATGGGAAGTACTAGTTCTATTTTGATGATCATGAGTGAATTAGGGTCGAAAATGCGAAACTTTGCTTTCGCGTAACTTCGGAACTAAATGACCTATACACTTGAAATTTTGGATTTTGAGTACGTGATTATAGCTTACTGGATGACGAAAATTTCGGCGTTCTGGTCTCATCCGGAGGATCTCAAATAGGAGCTTGAAAATGCGGCGAAATGGTTCGGGTAAAGATAGTACGGCAGTGTTTGCTTCGCGCTCGACTTGGCGGGGCCACTGCCGTGCCCCCAAATAAGTTTCTGCCGTATTGTTTCATTGTACTTCCACTACTTCCAGTCCATTGAAGGATGTTGATATAGACTGTATATTTATGTGTATGAATGCTTGTATGCTGCACTATTTTGTTTATTTGATGGTGTTGGTTTGTTCTGTGTAGGTCCTGGGTTTTGGAAATAAGTAATAATAATAAGTATATTTGACATTGAAAATTTACATGCCGCGTCAAAGAACAAAATTAAATGAATCAAGAGCTCAAGAATTCCTCAATTGAGTATAGAGTTATGTTGAGCAGCAGCTTTTTCACTTTCTTCTTAAAGAACAATGAATTTGAACTTTTTATGTCCTCTGGCAGGTGATTATATAACTTAGGTCCACAGAAGTCCACACTCTGTTGGGTTCTCTTTTTTTATGATAGGGTATGGCTAGTTTTTCTTTGTGTCGTGTGTTAAATTCGTGATATCTGCTGTTTGTTGGAAATAATGATTTATTCTTGTGAACGTAGTTGACACATTCAAGAATAAACAAGGATGAAACAGTGAGAATCTTAAAGAATTCGATATGACTCTCTGCAAGTATCAGTCCTCCTCAGATGGAATAGTATTCTGACAGCCTTTTTTTGCAAAATCAGTATGTCTGACACATATGATGAAGTTCCCTACAACAGGATACCATATGATATGATGGAGTGGAAATAGGCATAATAAGTAGCTACAGCTGCATCTCTTGTACACACACCCTATCTATCACATGTATGCTGTAAATAGCCGTGTTCAAATTCTTCTTCATTTCTTCTAAGTGAATTTCCCATGTCAGCTTGCTATCAACATGGAGTCCCAAAAACTTCAAATTATCCACGCCATTTTTGCCAAATAATATTCTATGGGTTTTTTTTGCGTTCACTTGGAGGTAATTATTACGGAACCACTCATCAGATCAAAAAGCCTTGGAGAGATCCCTGGACAGTATTTCGGCTACCTTTCCCTCATCTTCTGCTTTTGAAATTTGACTGACGATCTCTAGTAAAGCTGTTGAGGTAGATTTGTTGCTTCTGTAGCCATGTTGGTGACTGCCAAGTAATGAATTGTCTTCGAAATAACAAAAATTCCCTCACTACTACTCCTTCTGGTCATACTGCAGAAATGCAGACTGAATTATATACAGGGTGTCCCAAGTTCGAGTGCCTATTAGACGTTTCTGGAGAACTTGACGTTTTTGAAATCTAAAAATTGGGATTATTATATTGTTAGAAATTCTCTACAGACCTGAAATATTTTTGGAGCCTGAGCACTTGCGGTTATACCAGGAGTGGGGTCACCCTTAAGATGATCCCACATTAAAGGAGCCTCTTGCCTATTAAAAATATCATCTGGTGACGTTTGATTGTGATCGAGATATTCTTGATAATGGAATATTTGTTGAAAGATTATTTGGGCTGTTTCCATTATCTATGCGGTTGGTTGTTTCCGAAGTTTCGGCAAGCATTCGCCTGCCGTCTTCAGGGTGTAGGTCCTGAGAAGGACCGGTTTTTGCCAAACTTGATCTGTCTGGACTTGTACGCACCATACTTTTTCGATTATTGAATTACAGTGTTGGGATTCGAACGCGGGTTATAAGGTTGCAATTTCGAAATTCCAGTCACTCTAACCACTAGTCTACCGGAGCAGGTAATTATTATACTATTCAAGTTATATATGAAGTATTATTTCCTGGTAGAGGTCACCTTGACCCGATCAGATGCGCAGTAGGTTAAGTTTGGTCAGGTTAGGTTAGGTTAGTGTTAATTGCCACCCTGAGCCGAGTTCATCCTTCTCAATTCAGATATTATAATTGGTGCCCAGACATCCTTTATTCCCACAGAGGGTGTTCTAATTGGGTTGGGAGTTATGGCCATGGAGGCTGCTTCTTTCAATTTCCTCCTTCTCCATCCTTCTTCCTTTGATATTATGGATGCTTCATCCCATCTGATGTTGTGGTCCTCGTTCCAAGCATGTTGGGCTAGTCTTTGGTGCTCTTTGATTCTAACCTCAAGGGGGCGTTTAGTCTCCCCAATGTAGGACCTGTCGCATTCACACGTTATTTCTTATATGCAATTTTTCGTTGTTTGATTTTTGTTGTCAGGTTTCACCTTCGTGAGCTTACTCCTGACCGTATTTCTGGTCTTGAATGCTGTTCTCACATTTTATCTGTTGCCAATCCTTCTTATCTTCTCGTATAGCCCCTTCACAGAGGTTATCGTTTCGGTAGCATCATTGTTTGTTGAGGCTCTGTTCTTGTTTCTCTTGGTTCTCTGGCAACCTCGAGGATCTTCTTAGGGTAGCCATTTTTCTTGAGGGTTTCTGTGATGTTGAATTCCTCATTACGATCTTCTGGATTAGAGCATATCCTGGTTGCTCTGTCGTACAAGCATCTGGCTATTCCTAATTTGGTGCTGAGGTTATGGTGCTGAGGTTAGAAGACGTTAGACGTTAGACCGTTAGACTCGGTTGAAGAGAATGCCGACACGCTTGATGAGCATAAAAAGCTCTTGAAAATAGGGGAAGTGACATTCCGACTGGAAACCTTTAAAGGTTTTTTCAAATATAGTTTGGGAATATTTCTCTATTTTTCTGGGTAATTGTACCTTCTGGGGCTATTATTGAATTTATTCGTTTTGCTCATTATTATCAGAAAATTTTCGAGATAGCAAGTTCGCGATAGAATATAATATATTCGCCATCAAAAACATACATGACTTGTCCATAAAACACTTCACCAATATGATACAATATACAACAATAATAAGTATAAGACGTGGAAAATATTCATCGATGCTACAGAGTGGAGTGTCCATCAGGAATGTCTTCATCCTTTTTTTTAACATAGAGTTTTCTAGGTGTTTTAGATGGCTAGGTAGAGCGTTATATAATTTGGTTCCCATAAACTGTGGGGAGAATTGTGTTTTCTTCAGGCGATGCATTGGCAATTCATAGTGGTCTCTTCTTCTGGTGCAGTGCTCATGAATGGTGGCTCGTGTAGAGAACTGGTGTCGTCTCTCATGGAAATAAACTAGACAGCTATAAATGTAATGTCCATACAGTGTGAGGATTCTGTATTTCCTGAATAAACCCCTGCAAGAGGTGGTCTGTGGGAGCCCCGCCACGACACGAAGTGCTTGTTTTTGTTTTATAAATACTCTATGTGCATTCACAGATGAGCCCCATAGTATGGTCCCATAGTTCATCAAGCTGCCAAAGTGCGCATGCTAAGTGAGAAGGGCGTATCGTTCACCCAGCAGGTGTGCTATCCTCCTTATTGCAAATATCCGGGTTGACAGTCTCCTGCATAACTCCTCGACATGCGTAGACCACGAAACCGCCGTATCCAAGGTGAAACCCTCAGTGTTAGGTTTTTTTTCAGTTGTTTTGGTTGTCAGCCTTATCTGTCGTGTCTTATCGATGTTTAAGGATAGGTTATTCGCATCAAAACACTCCTTGGCGTCCTTCAGACTTTTCTCATTTTTGTTTCCGTCATTTTTCCCAATTTTATTAACGAAGCTTGTGTCGTCGGCAAAGATCTTGATGCAGTCGGCCTCAATGTTCTCGAAAAGTTAATCCATATATATTACAAACAAAACAGGCCCCAGAATGGAACCCTGAGGTACACCTTTATCCACCCTGAGCTTGGGGGAGCAGCTGTGATCCCACTCCACCATCTGATATCTGTCCTGAAAGTAGGATGACATGAGTTCCAGTATTGGCCCTCTCAATCCATGGTATTCCAATTGTCGCAGTAGTATCTCGTGGTCCACACTATCAAACGCCTTGCTGAGGTCGAGGCATGTTAGGGATGCCTCCTCGAAGTCATCGAAGGCCTCGTAAACCGCATCCACTATTTCGATCAAGGCTGTGGTTGTTGATTTGCCATGCCTGAAGCCATGCTGGCCATTGTTTAGCAGTTTTCGTCCCTCGATATATGTCACCAGTCTGTTCTTGATCAGCGCTTCAAACACCTTCGATAAGGTTGGCAGGATTGAAATCGGTCGGTAATTTGAACACTCGTTGACGTTTCCCTTTTTGTAGATGGGTAGCACCCTCGCCAGCTTGAGCTCACTTTGAAAAATGCCCGCCTGAAAGCGCTCATTTGTAGTTGAGTGGCTCTGCCAGATATTCAATGGCAGTTTTTAGCAGGGGCACATTGAAGCCATAGATATCTCTAGTATTTGAGCTCTTCATCTTCTTAACTATCGCCATTATTTCCTGAGGAGATGTCGGACTCAAAAACATTGATTCACATCGCTCTATTTTCTTCTTTTTCAGGAACATTGTGTGTAGGGTCCGTTCTTTTACTGAGGTGGTTTTATAATTTCCTATGCTTGTGAAGTATTCGTTCATAATTCTTACTGTTAGTTTGCTATCAACTTGCTCTCTGTTCGATTTGATTTTTGAATTTTTGACTTCCCACAAGGCAGCACTCTTGTTTTCAGCCTGTTCCACCAATTCCATGTCTCTCAGATGTGACAACTGGTTTATCTGTTCTCTGAATTTCTGTTTCAGTTTCTGATATAACATTCGGGCCTCTTCAGTTTTCATTATCAAGAAAATTGTATGAACTGCGTCTAGTTGGTTTTTTAATCTTCTGAGCTCAGTGCTTTCTAACCTTTTCTTTCTTTGTGTGTTTTCTTTGATGGTCTTTTCTGGGAAACATTCTTCATAGATCTCCATGAGTGTCCGGTGAAACTCTCCATAGAGCAGTTTGGCAGTGGCCACATTATCAGAATCCCATTTACATTCGTTCTTTTTTTTTAATATTCCCTTATTTGTACCATTTATGGGTTTAGTCTTTCTGTAAAGTGTTTGGACAAGGCCATATCTGCCTCATGATTTACTCAGAGGGAAGAAGTTTTCCATAAAAGTGGATACATTCAGTTTTGGAATCATTCTCTTCCAAATCCCAACATGCCTCACTGCTCACTCCAATGAAAGGCCGAATGAATTCCTGAGGGATCACGTCGTGGACCATGCAGGTGACATTTTGGAGCTGAAAGATCCAAGGAAAGGTGGCGGTGACAACTGTTTCAAAGGACTGATAAATATCGGGAAGATTTGCGTCAGTATTAGAGCCAAAGATAGACCTGAAATGGTTGAGGTGTTGAAGCAACTCGAACATTTGGATGTGCCGTATGATGTGGTTTAGGGTGATCTTTCTATTCCCTCAGTGAGGTCCGATGTGAACGTAAGGTAAAAAATTGTTGGATATCGCTTTTTCTATGGAATTGGAAAAATGAATTATATTTGTATAGCTCTAAAATTTTTCATCTGCAGATTAAATCCAAAACCTTGCACCGTGCCGTAATCCTAGATTAACAACTGTAACTAACACTTAAATGAAATCCCCCAAATTGAAGGGATTAAATGAAAGTTTAACATAGAACTTATTGTAACAATAAGTTCTTTGAAGTTTAATGATAAACTTTGAATTTTAACCCTACATTCATAGATGACATATGTTATGCATGCTTCAAAAATGATGATTGATATCAAAGTAAAGAGAATAATGGTGGAAGAAGAAATTCTAGATTCTGGTTTTCCTAGGCGTAGATATGAAAGATCAAATTAGTGTGGAAGGAAAAGCAGACATAAAAATGAATATCAGAATTGAACTAGTAGTGTGCTTCGGAAACTAGATCTCTACTAGTCTAATTCTGATATGTATTTTAGTTTGTTCCAACTTAGGGACATTATCCTCCTTTTTCATAAAAATGAATAACTGAAAACTATGCTCCATTCACTTTTATAAAGCATCGCGGTTTGCCATGGAATTCTGACACATTTCACCGCATATATTTTGAAAATGTTAGGTTATGGTCATTCGCAACGTTGTCGTTTCTGCATTAAAATCGTAGTAATTACATATGTAATTATCAAAATGTTAATTTACTTTGAGAAAATAATGAATTTGAGAAAATATTATGTGAATTCAATAATTTCAAAGACCTGGCGAATGCTGAAGAAACTTTTTTTCTGTAAATACTGGAAATATTTCACGTATATAAAAATGGTAGGAGGATTCAGTTATGCTATTTTCTTGTACGGAAATCAAGAAACGAGTGTTGAAATTTTACTGAAAAATCATGTACAGAATAGTCCGTTACTTTGTGATAGTTCATTCGGAAAAAGAATAAAAGAACTCTAATAACCCAGCTAAACGAACGGAACAGACGAACCTATGGAATTCCCCACTTCTCAAAATTCTCAAGAAACACCTACAGAAGTCATTTAAGAGGGGCCTATACCGTTCTGACGTTCAGTTCAAAACGCGATTCGGGATTTCTCACGATAGACCGATTTATATGGGGTTTTCACTATTATAACTTTTTTTTTCGTCGAGTGAAAAAAAAATTAACTGCACATTTTAGTATGCTCTTTGGGGCTTTCGGTAAATACCAGAGGTAAATATTTATTGTTGTATTGTAAGGCCTCTGTTATCAGTGAAAAGTAAAAGTGTGAAAACATGTGCTATATTATTTCTGTTGGACCAGCAAGCCGAAAGCAAATTGGTTCGGTTTTTACGTTTTTAGATCTTGTGACGAGAGACGGGAGTCGTGAATTTTCACTTGATTTCATTTTTCTTGTGATTGGAAGTGTTGTGTTAATTTTTTTAATTACTTTGGAGATGAGTAGGAAATTTGATGATAAACGCAAAAATCTTTGCGCACATCGCCGTAGTAGAAAATTTGCTCAACGGAAGAGATTCCAAAAGTAAGTGGGTAATTATTCGACTTTAGTTTCAGTTTTCATGGAAAGTTTCAGTTTCAGTATAATAGACAAAGAAGAACGCGTTCAGCAGGATGATACTTCATCAGAAAGGATTGCTGATGATTTGTCTTGTAATTTAGAACAAGAAACGGTTTCAACAAATTTCGCGTATATACAGGGTGGCCATTTGAAAACGAAACAGACGAGATTACAGACGAAATAAATTTTTTCCTCAATTCAAAGGTATTTTTATACTGATTTCAGCACAGTAATTGTTTTTTCATTTTATGCATTAGTTCTCGAAATATTCTTAACTAAGTATTTGAAAATGAAGTGGTGTTTTCATGGCACTTGTAGTGTTTTTTTGTGAAAAATCGACATCTTGCTTAAAGATTTCTATGTCAGTGGATTGGAGGAAGGAAGCCACAGTCATGGTTGTTTTGAAGCTCAAAATGTCGATTTTTCACAAAAAAACACTACAAGTGCCATGAAAACACCACTTCATTTTCAAATACTTAGTGAAGAATATTTCGAGAACTAATGCATAAAATGAAAAAACAATTACTGTGCTGAAATCAGTATAAAAATACCTTTCAAATGAGGTATCACTCACCCCATTTTCCCTATTCAAAAATTGGGATTGAGGGTTGTAGTAGCAAGGGTTGAAGCGCTATGCGTCCGTAACCTACATCTTAAGTTGTCCCCCTCGAAACAGAAATCGACCTGTCCGAGCATTTCTATCGAAAAAATTTATTTCGTCTGTAAGCTCGTCTGTTTCGTTTTCAAATGGCCACCCTGTATATTAATGAATTGACTTTTCCTCCTCTTTTCAGAGACCATCAAGAAGGGAAAGAGGAAGAGGGAGAGGTAGGGGAAGAGAAAGAGGAAACAGAAGAGAAGGAGAAAGAGGAGAAAGAACGCCAAATAATTCAGAAATAGAAGTGAAGGAATCAACGGTACAGGAAGGAAGAGAGGGAGAGGAAAAAAATGAAAATTCGACTTCGAATAAAAATAACAAATAATGTGTCAGAACTCTAAAATTTCATATTTTTTTGAATAAAAGTGTTTTCGCACGTTATGTCTTTTTATACGGAAAATTTTTAGTGAAATGCCTTATTTTGATTTGGGGGCACGGCAGTGGCCCCGCCAAGTCGAGCGCGAAGCAAACACTGCCGTACTATCTTTACCCGCACCATTTCGCCGCATTTTCAGGCCCCTATTTGAGAACCTCCGGATAAGACCAGAACGACGACATTTTCGTCATCCAGTAAGCTATAATCACGTACTCAAAATCCAAAATTTCAAGTGTGTAGGTCATTTAGTTCCGAAGTTACGCGAAAGCAAAGTTTCGCATTTCCGACCCTCACTCACTCATGATCATCAAAATAGAACTGGTACTTCCCATGAACTCAGAGAGCTGAAATTTGGTACATAGTAAGGGTTTAATGGCCACATAAAGAGAAAATTATAAAAACTAGGATAATCGAAAATCTGTTGGTACGTCACGTGAGCTCACGTGCTGTCACGTCATCTTCGCAAAATGTGCAACCACAATAATGTATGGAAGTTTATGCGCTTGGAAACACATTGTTATCATACTCAATATGTGAATATCGACTTTAGAATATAAATTAAAAAAAAAAAATAATAATCGGGTGATCAGTCTTATACACAGTGATATTTTTACTGTCTCATTTATTGTTCAAGGAAACGATAGGTTTTCGAAAGCTAGGCCGGAACAATAAATGAGACAGTAAAAATTATCACTGTGTATAGGACTGATCACCCCATTATTATCCTTTTTTCAATTGTTATCATTTCACGCATTCACGAAGTTAGCATCTGCTGTCACTTGATAGCACACCAGAACTACCCGCAAATTTACATTTTCTAACCGTAAGTGATATCACGTCGGATATTTTGTGAAGTGATTGATGAAGTGAAAATGGATGAAAATTTGATCGAACTTGTCAGGCTTCATGAAGTGATCTATGATCATTCTTCATCAGAGTACAGAGATCAGAATGTACGACAACAAGCTTGGGTGCTGGGTGCTCATTCAACAATTGTTGTACTATAAATTGTTGCAATATAAAACGTCTATTGCTCTTCAGAAAAAACATCATCAGATGGGTCTGCGGTGGTTAGATTGGGAGAGAAAAAATTGAATCCGAAAAAGAATCGGGTAAGAGCTGGGCTATATGGACAAGTTTGGTATCAAACTATAGGTTTTCGAGGACGCTGAAATCAATAAAAATTAAATAATCGGAGGCTCTATCTATCATAGTTCAGAACCGAAAAAAAAGATTTGTAATAAAAAAACTACTCCTAAAAAAAGTGTCAAATAAGAAAATCTAAAAAAAATATATCAATATGCCCACGTTTCTACAAAAAGAAGTGAAATCCCACCAAAAACATTCTGTAAAAACTAGCCAAGTCTCGATGGAGCTGCTAGTCTATCTCTAAAAAGTAATGAAATCTAGAAAAAGTCGAGCCAAGTCTAAGGCTCCTTACTGCGATATATGTTCTGATGATTCTTGAAACTCATTCTATTCTAATACATCCAATTCGGTCACCATAACTCTTTAAATGGTTGAAATACGACAGTTTTCATCTGCGCATGCGCAAAATGTATCCTGACGATTTTTTGAACTTATTCTATTCGAAAACATTCAATTCTGTCATCATAACTCTTCAAATGGCTGAAATACGACAGTTTTCATCTGCGCATGCTCAGGCCGTGTTCTGATGATTTTTTAAATTCATTCCATTCGAATACATCCAATTCGGTCACCATAACTCTTTAAATGGCTGAAATATGACAGTTTTCATCTGAGCAGGCGTACATTCGATTACATCAAGCTCGGTCACTGTAACACTTCAAATGACGGAAACACGACACTTTTCATCTGAGCATGCGCAGATTGTTTGCTGACGATTTTTTGAACTTATTCTTTTCGAATACATTCAATTCGGTCACCATAACTCTTTAAATGGTTGAAATACGACATTTTTCATCTGCGCATGCGCAGACCGTGTTCTGATGATTTTTGAAATTCATTCTATTCGTATACATCCAATTCGGTCACCATAACTCTTTAAATGGCTGAAATACGACTGTGTCCTTACAATGTTTTGAACTTATTCTGTTCGAATACATTCAATACGGTCACCATAACTCTTTAAATGGCTGAAATACGACTGTGTCCTTACAATGTTTTGAACTTATTCTGTTCGAATACATTCAATACGGTCACCATAACTCTTTAAATGGCTGAAATACGACAGTTTTCATCTGCGCATGCGCAGATCGAGTCCTGTTCATTTTTGAAACACATTCTATTCGACATTCGAAAAAAGAATCACTTTTTCGTTAAAGGTTTTTTTTAAATAGATTTCAGAGAGATCAGATCTCAAGACATTTTGCGTTGATTTAATTTAGGATAAATCGTCAGCAATGTGGTCTAACTACAGGTGAATACAGACTATTCTGACGTGACGTGATTTCACGTCACGCACAGAACGATGTGTTGCATTTTTATATCTCGCACATTTTGACGTGGGCCCACATGTAAACACGTGACGTCAGAATAGTCTGTGTCAGTGGCGGCTCGTGAACTTTTATCTTGGGTCGGCAGATATACAGGGTGTCCCAAGTTCGAGTGCCCATTAGACGTTTGTGGAGACCTGGACATATTTGAAAATTGGGATTATGATATTGTTCGAAATTCTCTACAGACCTAAGATATTTTTGGATCCGGAGCACTTCCGGTTATGCAAGGAGTGAAAATAAATTTATTCAAAAACATTTTTTAAATTTCTTCGTTTTTGATATTTTCCGATTCTTTTCGATATTTTTAAATCTATTCGAATGAATACAATGGTTTTGACATGAATGTATTGAGCATTGATGACTCAAACATATAATACCTAAACGAAAAAATGAAAAAAAAATTGAACAAATTTATTTTCACTCCTTGTATAATCGGAGTGCTCAGGCTTCAAAAATATTTTAAGTCTGTAGAGTGTAGAGAATTTCGAACAATATCATAATCCCAATTTTCAGATTTCAAATATGTCCAGTTCTCCAGAAACGTCTAATAGGCAGAGGCACTCGAAATTGGGACACCCTGTATATAATAAACAACTGAAGCATGCACCCGCATTCCCCAATACAAACGAAAACAGTCGAGGTACCCCCGATCCAATCCTTCCTCGTGTTTACGAATCGAGCCATTTCCAGTACGGCATATTATAATCTCATGTGCCGTACCTGAGCCTGCAATAAGAGTTTAACGGCTACTGTTCAGCATTTTTTTTTCGGCTAAAAATTTCTGGAAATAGTGGAAATAGAGGGAAATTCATATAAGTACTATCATATTTAGCATTTACGTCTATAAAAGTAGTAAAAGTACGAAATACGACAAAAATTCGTTTTGAGCAACTTTAATTTATTTATTTATTTACGGCATGCCGTACCTGCTTTAACGTCGGTCCCCAGAAAGCGTTCGATGCTTGGCGCTCTCGTCTTCCCGCAGTTACACACATTTCAATTCTCGGACTGATTTGGGTTGACGAAACGGCGTGGCGTTGAGATTAGAAGAGCGTATTTTCAAGAAGTTGAAATATTTCAGTTATATAATTTTTTGAATTTTATTGGGAATACAATAATTATGATAAATTTGGTAATTTAACTGAAGAAAGAGTAATTTAAATTTTGACTGAACACAAAATATATGGGGTCGGCCCTGCCGTCCCTGACGAGCCGCCACTGGTCTGTGTTCACCTTTAGCCATCAGGACCGCGAACCTATCTGACGAAAGAGGCTCCGGGGAAGAAGCAGTCAGTGGCGGCGCGTGGGTTTTAATTTTGGGAGTGCACATGTGGACAGGTACCGAGGGTCTGGGGGGTACGGAGTAACCCCTTAGTAAAGGAAGCTTCGGGGGAGGAAAAAATTTTGAAAATTAACCTTCAAAACTCGCATTTTAGAGCAGTTTGTGGCGTTCTTTCGCCTTATCTTGGGATAATATTCAGAAAAGGGTTTAGCGCAAAAATCCGAACTTGTAAGTTCTTGTATTTATACTGAGCAGTCACATAAAAAAAAACAAAAATGACTTAAACTAATAATATGTAGTTTGAAAAATCCTACCTCTTCAACCAGACAGCACATCTTCTTGATCATGTTTCACCTGTTGCTGCTTTTATTGTCTAATTAGGTATCTGATAACTTACTAACACAAACACTTAGAACTAATTTTCACACACACGTTTTGTATTGGAATTCAAGTCGCCTGTTCTTTCTAGATATGAATTCTTCAATAACCAATTCATTAAAGTTTGGAAGATCCTGAATCATTTGTTTCTCAATAGATAACATTGCGAGAGCAGTTAACCTTTCCTGGCCCATAGTACTTCTCAAAAAAGTTTTAATGCGCTTCAAAGTGGAGAAACAACGTTCTGCTTCTGCAGTTGTCATGGGCATGGTTACAATTGCGAGTAGCACATGAAAGGTCTCTGAGAAGTCTTCTTGCAAATTATTTTCTATCGAAAACTTTAGGAAAAAGATTGCTCCGGAGACCTCTCTAAAATCTGTCCTTCTGTAAATAATTTCCAACTCTGTCTTCAGTTTGTTTCTGTCTAAAAATGGATAGGCAGAAATTGCAGAATTTAAATATTGGATGGGAAAATTCGACGAATATACTTCGAAATTCTCCACCAAAAACAAATTAGCCACTTCTAAATGACCTGTAAACGAAAATCTCCTTTTTATTTCTGATATAATGGTGTCGCACACTTCTTTAGCTTGAACAGTCGTGGAAACATAAGAAGTTCTTTCATCTACCTTCCTTCTTTTCCTAGAGTGACTCACGTCAATGTCGTCTAGTTCGGAGTCTCTGATGGTGTGTATATTTTCCCTCTCTTTTTGAATGTTTTTTTCCAGCTCTGCAATACATTTTTTTATGGTCACAGAATCAGCAGTTCTTTTTTGCAGCTGAGAATATATTATATCAATATGAGGCATTAAACGATGAAAAACTGTCAGCCAAAAAGCGAACTTGGTGTCATTCAATAATCTTAAAAGGGCACCAGCTTTTGTGATGGTATCCGATTGTCTGGACGACGATTGTATTTTCTCCATACACTCGATAAGGGCTTCTCTGTTTTCATAAACAGTGTTAACAGTTCTAATTTTGAAATTCCACCTTGTAGCAGATGCACTCGGAACTCTTCTTCCAACGACCTCATCTAATACAGAAACTCGTTGTGGAGAATTGGAGAAGAAATTCGTAATATCACTCATATCGGCAAAAAAGATGCGAACATTTGTATTTATACTTGTTGCTTGTGACATTATTAAATTTATTTGGTGTGCGTAACAGTGTATATAATACGCATACTGGAATTTATCTTTGATAAGTTTTTGCACACCACCGTGGACGCCACTCATAACACTTGCGCCGTCATAGCTTTGCGAAATCAACTGATCAGGTTTTTTCAAACCATAATTTAGAACGTTTTCAATACAGCCAGCTAACGCAACAGCATGATGATCAGAAGGTTTCAAAAAACCCCAAAATCTTTCAACAGGGGAACCGTCTGCTAAGGTATAACGGAAAACTATAACCATTCGGAAAATGTTCGAAATGTCACTTGTTTCATCACTTATCACGGATACAAATTTTGAGGCAGCAATTTCTTTCTTAATGTGTGCATGACACACAGAAAGCATACAGTCCAATAATTCATTTTGAATGTCTTTGGATGTTCCTTTAAATACTGTGGATTGATCCAAATGATCCCTGAGCGCTAAATCTAATTCAGCAGAAAAATTGATAAGACCTTTAAATATACCAGGATTTATCGAATCATTTCCTTCATCATGGCCACGTAATGCTAATTCGAAAGCACCACAAAATTTAACACAGTTTATTATTTTCGATAAAATGTACCTGTTCTTCTTCACTTGCTCATTATGTTTCTCGATATTCAGTCGGTAAGCACTGTTTAATTGTTGTCGAATATCTTGTTTTCCCAACAAATTGAAACCTAATTTGGCAGAGAGGTGTGTCTTGGAATTTTGATGTTTTTTAATTTTTTCTTTTAAATGGATTAAATCCTTGACACCGGATCTGGTCCATTCTGTTTGATCATCACCAGCAAATAACAAACAAGGAAAACAATAAAGACTGCTACTAATTTCACAACCGCATAACCATTCGGCTTTTTCATAAGTTTCTATCTTGAAGGTTCTTTTATAATCGCGTGTTTTACATTTTGTTACATGCGTGATCGATAAATTCGGTTTTGGACGACCGGCACTTTTGATTTTTTGTTTTTCTTCCAATGTCAGCGAAGAAAAACGAATTGTTTTTAAATATTGCACGCTAATGCAAATCGGATTCTCCAAACTTTCGGCCATAATTGCGCGAATACGACAAACGAACAAACACGGTGAATACAGCAGCGCTTCTAGACACGACGGTACACAAACTGGATGTATCGGATGTCGGTTCACAAACTGGATGTGTACCTACGTGAGCTAAATACTATGGACTGCTACGGGAAGCTCGGGGCGCGAGGGGTGGCTTAAGCTCCAATCATGGACCACTTCGGATGTGCAGTGTACGGTCCATCTAGTCTAGCACGGTCGGGCGTTTACGCGTATGATAATGCATTTGCGTGGCGTTTGGCGTTCAAAGTTCGTTCGCCGTCTTGAGTCTGAAATACAGAGCCGTGAACCGGAACATCGGAAATGAAAAATAAAATCAAATACACAAAAAGAAAACGTTACGTTTACTTCAAACACAAAAGTAAATTTCTTTGGATGAAGATATTAGTTGGGGGTACACGTGCACATGTGCACCTATGGAGCAGCCGCCACTGGAAGCAGTGCTCATTTTGAGAGCGTAGATACTATAATAAGTAAGTTTATAGTCAATTATAAAAATGGACCAAATACCAAAATCACCCTGTAGCTCGGAAACTAGACGCCGTAGCAACTAGGGGTTTTCAGTAATTTATGTTTCTCGAAAAAACAGAACATGACATGTATATTACTTTTTCTCTGTCACTTATAGTTTCAGAGATGTAGAACTAAACCATCGAAATCTAGCCACCCTGTACTGCCTCAGAGAAATATTAATTTTTCTGCGATTCGGTGATATTTAAACTCCAGGGAAGCAACCATATTATTCTTTTGATTTTTCATTTTTTCGTCAGATTTTATCAGGTAAAATTGGGAACTCGAAAACAACGCATTTTTTTGAAAAAAAAAACATAAGAATACGATAATTTCCAAAAATGACCGATAGTAGTTTTATAGTATTTTTGCGTGGAATTATGAGTCAGTTACGCTGTAACTTTTATTGATATTGATTATACTGATAACTCCTAGATCTCCCAAGGAGAGCCCCCTGAAACTACGAGCTTGCAGCTTGTACGAGTTCGGAGAATCAGTGTTCTGTGTTACCGCGTCATAGTCAATCGCCCTAACTACTAAGCTAGGGGCACATACCGGGAGACATATCGAAAAAGTTTTGATTGAGGATTATGCACCATGAATCAACCGAAGTTTAGTTCATTTGAAATAATAGTTCCGAAGATATGAAAAAAAGTGTTTTTTCATGGATTTTCGACACCCTGTATCTTTCAAACGAAACCCAATTTGGAAAAATGGCATAGGAAAAAAGTGTTCCGATTGATGAGAGGAATCTACAGTTGTAATATATGTACGAGTCAAACACTCAACCTGTATAATTTTTAATTTGTACTGAAGTAATTAATATTTATACTATAATTTGAGTTGGTTTGTTGGTTAGCACTTCATGTTGTGAAATTGTTGTTAAGGTAGATGGTCCATTATTCTCATGAACAACGACTTCTTGATGAGCTTTCTACTATTGTTCGATAAAACAATTTACGAGAAATTTCGATTTTCCTAATGCCTCAATTACACTCAGCCACTTCCACTGCTACTCGCGCTACCAGAAATATTTCCCGGAATACTTCTGCGGCAGTATGGAAAGGCAGTCAGTGTTTACACTCAGCTCAAACATTTCTCTCGCGATCAAGTTTTGGCAATGGCGGGCGACGAAATTGCACCTGATCCCGACTTCATCGACTTCATTTTCCCCTTCAGAAGAGGTCTAAATGTAGCCATAAGTTACTTTTTTTTACTTCAATTCCTCAATTGGAATTTCCCCCATATTCTGGCTGATTCTCTTCCAACCATCGTGCACTTTGTGCTTAAGTTTATGATTTTTCTCAGAAGAATCCTATATCACTCTTTCACTCTCGAAGTGTTCTAGAAATGTTATCATTTTTTCGTTGCTCCACTCCGACGAAATTTTTCGCAACAATTAACGACTTTTAATCAATTAATACGACAACGTACGCAACGCTCGCACGACAGTAACTGGGCAGAATGTGATCACTTGTGCTGCCGGTCTTTCACTGCCGCACGAAAAACCGATAATTTAGGGAGTGACCGGCAGCGCGAGTGGCAGCAGAAGTGAAGTGATTACATTCTCACCCTGCCCATTTCCCTGCTCACTTCCCTGCTTCCTGCCGTAGAAGTGGGCTGAGTGTAATTGTCGGGTAAGATGTCTGAAAACATGGCGTATGCACTCGTAAATTTTTGAATGCATGGACATTCGACCAAATCGAAAATATTAGAAATGTTTCGTGGTGGCGCCGCAATGTCATACTTGCCAAGGTCATTAATGACCCGATCAAATTATTTCATTGAATGAAATTGTATACCTTTCCTCGAAAAATAGAAAAATAGAAATCAAAATGAATATACAAAAAATATTGTTTGAAGAAACTTTATAAGTACTATCAACACAACGCGTTCAACAGTTAGTGAGTAACTTGTTAGAATAAATTCGAATATTTGAATCAACTAATGAGCATGTTATAATTACAGTGACTATATTATTATTGGTAATATGGTCACTGTAATTGTGATCGAGATATTCTTGATAATGGAATATTTGTTGAAAGATTATTTGGGCTGTTCCAGTCACTCTAACCACTAGTCTACCGGAGCAGGTAATTATTATACTATTCAAGTTATATATGAAGTATTATTTCCTGGTAGAGGTCACCTTGACCCGATCAGATGCGCAGTTGATATGTGCAGTAGGTTAAGTTCGGTCAGGTTAGGTTGGGTTAGTGTTAATTGCCACCCAGAGCCGAGTTGATCCTTCTCAATTCAGATCTTATAATTGGTGCCCAGACATCCTTTATTTCCACAGAGGGTGTACTAATTGGGTTGGGAGTTATGGCCATGAAGGCTGCTTCTTTCAATTTCCTCCTTCTCCATCCTTCTTCCTTTGATATTATGGAAGCTTCATGTGGCTTTGTTGAACCGATGTTGGTTGAGTCTATCTCTTACCAGTGCTAGGCTCGCCCTATTGGAAATCCTGTCAGCCCTCCTGCCGCTTATTGGGAGTTTGACTCTGAGGCCTTTGGGAATCAGGTTACGATCTCTGGCAAGGTGTAGAAACGTCACATGGTTCGTTTCTTTGGCAAGTTTGATCGAGGTTCTCTCATAGTTTCTGACCTCTTGATATAATTCGGGCCCATACCGAATTTCTAATTGTGATCGAGATATTCTTGATAATGGAATATTTGTTGAAAGATTATTTGGGCTGTTTCCATTATCTATGCGGTTTGTTGTTTCCGACGTTTCGGCAAGCATTCGCCTGCCGTCTTCAGGGTCATAGTCACTGTAGTTATAATTTATGAATAGCGCCATCTGCTGTGGAAAGAACGGAACTTATGGCATATTCTCAAATCTAACTTCTCACATCAGTCGATGATCAACGCTTCAGTACTATTTTTTTTTTGCAGGGACCCCCAATTCCTTCGGGAAGAGTCTAGTGTATATGAATTACCACTGTGAACTTAAGGTAAGAACTTTTTATAATGTATATGGAAATAATTGAAATGACACAGGACAATGACTAGTGTCTGTAAAAACAACTTTAATCATCTTTACAAAAATAATATAGCAGTTATTATTTAACCTCCATTCAGGACTCGGAGAAAGTTCTGAAAATGGTGTCCCGGAAATCGTAGATGAACTTAAAATCCTATAGACATATTACGCATTTCAATTCACTCAATTCTTCATACTCAATTTGAAACTCAAACCAAAGTTAAATTTTTTCTATCCATATCGCAAATATTTTGCAATGCAGTGTTTTTCTAAGATCTTCAAACACATGTCGAACTTTTCAAATCTACCTGCAAAGTGAGCACCATCATGTAGTATTTCAAATATTTGGTCTATTCACTCAAGTTTCAATCTTTGTTGATACAAATTATAAAACCATAAATTAGAACAATCAATTATTTTTTTTTTCAAACTGCTGTAATATTATATTGGCATTTATAGAAGCAGTAGAAAATACGAAGAAATACTGCATTTCACCTTTTTAGACCGATATATCAAATATTATGGCAAAAATTTATGTTTGTATATCTCGATGCTAGAACTGGAACCATACAATTAATAGTTTTGCTTCAAATTACTATCATATTATGTAGGTACATATTCAAATGAGTTGTGACAAAAACAATACGCTTGAATAAGTTTTATAAGGTTTTGTTCAACAACATGTTGGTTTTGAAATTGACCAAAAAACGAACAAATCAGTTCAGTTAGAGATAATTTATGAATTATTATCAATATATGTGTCATTCTTTGATTTGATCAGCTTTCAGGTAATTCATTTCATGAGATTATTCATACAAAAGTTTGTTGCGTACCAAAAAAAGCTGTGTAAGGAAATCAAACATTTTTCTGCATGTGAATTTCAAAGCACCTCGGAGATATACTCAAATCGAAAGCATTGTCACTGAGGTCAATTATAACTCAATAGAATAGGGGTAATTTGACTAAATGATTCATTTCATAATTTTCATCGACTATCTTAATATGATATATCCATCATTCATGAGTGCCCTTGGCTCAGTGGTTAGAGCGTTGGAATTCGGACCCAAAAGTCCGGAGTTCAATCCCGAGCTAGGTCTAGTCTCGGTAGGGGCCACCATTCTCACTGTTGGGTCAAAAATTAACAGTGCTGTGCCTAAGGTGGCGTAAGGACACAGTAACAAAGCCTACACAGAACACAACTGCTTACTCCGAACTCGACACAAGTTACAAGCTTCGAAGCTTGTAGTTTCAGAGGGGTCTCCTCAGGAGACCTAGGAGTAGTCAGGATAAACAATATGTCATATCATTCAACGGATTTTGGGCTGCAATAGTATCTGAAAACCAACAACGTGAGTTGTAATAACTTACTCTAATACAAATAGGAAAAATTATATTGACTGCTTGTTATCAATAACCCGTAAGTGCGAGAATTGAAAATGTCCAGGAGGGACGAAAAACTGTTTAACATTTCTTTATATAGAACTCGTAACTAGATTTTTGTACTTGGTTATTAATTATAGTTAAATGTGAGACAGGTATATACAACAAGTTCTATTCATGTCAAAAACTGCAAGAGAGAGTTATTCATTTTATATATTAACCAATTGAAAGCTGACTGTAGGATAACTACACTAAAGAGTCTTGATATTGTGGACTGTATTATTTTTATTTACACTTATTTACACTTTTGGTATTTACACTAGTTACACACTTTTATATTTACTTTTAACAATATTTATTTATACCCAGAAGGTAGACACTATTCAAGCATGACTCATGAAGAGTAATTTTTGCCTTTATGATAAAATAAGAACGTATTATGACTGGTGACAAAACCTACATGTTGCACCTTTAAACTGTTCGTTGCAACTGATTCGGACTATTCGCGTTCGCGGCTCGCTCGCAAGCGATGCCGTGATATGGACAGGGTTGCCAGCTCTGTTATATTTATACAATTCTGAATGACTGTTGGATTATGTTTCCAACACTGACCTTAAAACAGTTCCTGTGAACTGATGACAAGGCTTACTGGTACATTACGTATATGTTGGTCAGATAACCACGAACACCTAAAAAAATACAATACAGATATAAAAAAACAAAACATATATCACAGTGCATATTTTCATAAGTTAAACAGTCTCCAATTATCACATACGTTAATTTACATAGTCCATAACAAGTTTATTGAATTTGCTCTTCTGTATCACAGTCTTGATTATTTCCGGAAGGTGATTAGAGATTCTACTTCCAACAAATATGTATTGGTGAACATTGTGTCTTGCTGGTTCTTCTTGGTGTTGTTCTAATTAGTTCCTGCGATCTAGTTCCATGTTCATGATTTTCTCTGTTATAGTGAACTACTTGTGTTGTCTGAAAGTGTGCAATTATGATTGAACTAGTTTAGTCTTCTCCCCTTTTCCGTTTTTTCGTGCACACGGTATATTTACATTTTTATATTACATACTAGCTGGCCCGGCGAACTTTGTACGTCCTGAATTATACTTAAAAGTTGTATAAACTTACCATTGCTTTTTTTCAAGCAGGAAAAAAATTAGGCGAAATTAAAGTTCAAAATATACAAAATTTCAATAATTTTGTAATTCACATGGAAAGAATTCTCTTTATTTAAGCGGTAACTAATTGTTGAACTTGAACATATAACTTTTTGTTTTTGATTGTTGTACAGTTCTCTTTTTGCAGTACCTCATGTGACTGTGAATAGCAGGAGTATAATCCATATTATACCTTTCCTCTTATATGAATCAAAATGTCAAGAATGTGAACAAAAATTATTCCTTTAATGAACTATTAACACAGAAAACCACTGGTTGACTTTCTGTCTATACTCCCAGCAAACAATTTTGGTCGGTATTATGCTGGCCCAATATATGGTTGCCAGAAGAAGCCAGAACGGCAAAACACCTATAGCCAGTCAAGGGCCAGTAGAAATAGAGGACTCCGGCCAACATCAGGGCCAATGTATGTATGCCACTACTATAGTAACGGCATACATACATTGGCCCTGATGAAAGCCACTATCGTTTCTTTGTAGTGGCCCATCAATGGATACCGGAATTCTGCCTTTTATTCTGGTAACCAAATACATATTAGGGTTAACATTACCCCACTAAACGTGGAAAACATTGAATGTAGAACAAAGACACATTGTTTATACTATTAGCGAAATATATAAAAGATGTCATTGCAACCTTGTTGAAGTTGAAACTGTTTCTAGAGATCAATTACCCTAACACCAAACAGATATCATTTCGTTTGCAACCTAATTCAAAACAAAAACAACAATCGTAGTAAATTTTGTATAATTTAAATAACACAATAAAAATTCTGGTATAAAAAATAACGATCAAATTAAAAAACAATTCTTAAAAAAAATTCAAATATCTGTTTAAACTTCTTGTTTTCTTCTCCTATACCTTCCACCTTGTCGATCCGCAGCTGTTCTTAGCCACACTTTGATGACTGTTGAAACTTCCTGTTCTGTGGCATTTCTTGTAATGGGATTTTTTCGGAGACAAACTAAAATAGGAATGTTACTTAATACTTACACAAACTATATAGTTCGAAACTCACCTAAGATTAACCTGAAAATGTGCTTCAATTTCATAAACTCTTTTTTACCCCTTCCTGTCCAATTGAACTGAAGGGATAAATTATGGGACAAGAGTTTTGCCATAATCCTCCTGGTTCCGTCTGCAACATCCTTGCCTCCAACGGACATCAAAGAAGTTACCTGAAACAAGTAAAATTCATTTCAAACTATACAACTGATGAGTGAAGGTGGTATATGGTTTGTGTGTGTGTAGTGTGTCTTTTTTCCAGGTAAAATTCCTGTTCATGAAGACAACTTTTCTTCATACAAGAGATGATGAAAATAACTTGACTTGAAAATGCCAACTGAGATGTCGCCGAAACGTCGTGAGCAAAACACAGCAGGGAATTTTACCAGGAACAAATACTCTATGTATGTGTCGACAACTTATTGATAGAAACATACCACATTTAAAAAAAAATCCTCATCGCTGCCCAATTTCTCTTCAAATTCATTTAACTTTAGCTCCTCCTCTAGATGCAAAATTAAATTGTCTGGCATATCTACCACCTCACTGATAGCATTTCTTTGCACTATGCCTAGGAGGAATTTCACATCATGGGCTAGGAGATCAATTTTCCTTAGGACCACATCCATCTTAGCTATAAAAATTTAAGAAATATTGGCTTTGGCTGTGAATACTACATTCTCTCAATAAGAAAAAACTAGGATTTTACTAACAATAAAAAATAAAACATAGAATATTGAAAGAAGTACCTTCTGTGTTGTTACATTTTGAGCATATTATGTTTGTGAATTCTTCTTTTTCTATCTTTTTGGGATGTTTATTTTGAACTTTGATAGTTTCATCCAAGTCATTCCCTTCGTCTGACTGAATGATGCTTCTGTAAGTTTTTTTGGGAGCTGATTTATGTGGTGGAGATAACGGGGGAAGGTCATCTTCATCTGATGATTCAGACGATATTCTATTTTTACCAAGAGAGTTTGCTTGGGGATATTCTTTGGTTTTGGGAACCAGGTAATAGTCCTTGATGATGATTTTGATTGTTACAATGACAGTATGGTATCAATATACCGTTCTTGACCCAATCTTATGACTTTGTTTTCCCTGTTTACTCTGACTCTCATGCCCAAACACTGTTTCAGTTCGCCTAAATCTTTTATCTTAAATTCAGCAGCTAACTGCTTCTTCAAACTTTGTGTTTCCTCCATAGAGTCAGAGAAGATAAGGAAATCATCTACATAGAGTGCAATTATGGTGATGAAACTATTAATTATTTTCTTAATGAATATACATGGTTCATATTTACTTTTCATATAATTCAAATTCATCAAAACTTTTTCAACTTCCATGTACCATGATTACAATTTTTTAAATGTTTGTGATCAAAACCTTCTGGAATTTCCATGAATACCACTTCTTCCAGTTTTCCGTTTAAAAACGCTGTAACTACATCTAAATGTTGAACATCCAGGTTTAGTTTAACTGCCAATGTAAACACTAATCTTAATGTTGAATACTTAACTAGAGGAGAAAAAGTTTCTTCAAAATCAATACCTGGTCTCTGACAAATACAATAACATCTCTGCTAGTGGAGATTTGACCTGTTTTTGTATTATAAAGTCTATAACCTCTCTTTGTTTCATGAAATCCAACGAGAATTAATTTTTATAATTTCTTATCCCATTTTTGTCTCTTTTCCTTTGGGATGTGTACCATTGCATGACTGCCGAATATTCTTATATGGCTAAGGTCTGGTTTTCTACCAAAAAATGTTTCGTATGGTGTTATTTGCATGTTAGCGACTGTAGATCTGTTTCTCAGATAGCAAGCAGTATTTATTGCTTCAGCCCAGAAGCGCTTATCTAATGGGCCCCATACACTATTGACTATGCGATTGCCTTAGTGCCGTTGCCTCAATAAGAAACTTATGA
The DNA here is from genome assembly GCA_951802165.1 of Adalia decempunctata. NCBI lineage: Eukaryota > Metazoa > Arthropoda > Insecta > Coleoptera > Coccinellidae > Adalia > Adalia decempunctata. The sequence goes on along the minus strand of OX637703.1, from coordinate 28,267,960 downwards.
GGCCAATATCGTAGAGTGACATACACTATCAGTCCACCACCTGCAAGCGAACGTACAGAACTGCAGATGCTTGCCTGATGATAGCACACATCATCCGTCAAGTGCCTGAAGGCGAATTGTCGATCGCAAATCAGGACTGCAGGCAAACCGCAGTTTCCAGACAGTTTTATTTCGTGGGATTGTCCAGATAGGAAGTGGTGTATTAATTAAGACAGTTTTTCATCATGCTTTGTCGAAAACGTTGCGCGATATATATTTTTTCAATTTTTTGAGATTCTCCCCAAAGAAGGTTTTGGGTGAAAAAGTGGCTTCAGAAGATAGAGACACTAGTTCTCACATGTCATTGCTTCGTGAACTGAGACATCTCATCACGAGGATTTAATGAATTATTTGAGAATGAGCGAAAATAATTTTCAAAAACTCCTAGAGTTGGTTTCACCAGGAATCATTAAAATGATCACCAATTTACGCCAGGCCATCGGTGTTGAGCAAAGATTGATTACAACTCTGAGATTTTTAGCAACGGGCCAAAGCTTCGAAGATTTGAAGCTTCTGACTCGAATTTCACCTCAAGCGCTTGGGAAAATCCTACCAGCAACCTGCGGAAGCATATCGTATGCTTCATCGCGTAATCTTTTGTTTGCATGATTTTCATCTTTTATTTTCCACGAATAAGGGTGGGCTCGGTAAAGTTCAATAAACCCGGAAATAAATGGTGGTTCACCATCCATTTTTGCTCGTCAGTCCACTCGCGTACCAACACTGCAGGGCTTGAAATGGCCTGACGTAAAACTGCCGAAAACAGTAGATTCGGAGGGAATACGATCTAGCGCCTTCAGGCCAACTGACAGTGGGTGGTGGTGAGCTCTGAGATCATCATCCGACAATCCTGTGCCGGTTGCCGATCTGCCGTCCGTTCGTCGCCTGCTGCAGGCCGCTACGGCGGCCACTCGTCTTCAGTCCACGCGACCTGTAGTCCAATATCTTCAGATTAACTGATAAATGTGTGGGCAACTCCGATCAGCAGCCTTACGATTACCTTAAGTAAAACTGATAGTGTATGGGGCGTCTAAGCCTACTTCATATAGTAAACATCGAGCCTTTTCTATCAAGGTTCTATTTCATCTTTCTGAACGTCAATTTTGTTCAGGAGTATATGGGTTTGAAGTCTGGTGAATTATATCCTGGTCCTTAGGAGGGGTTTATAGTGCGAGGCTTCTTAAGCGTACATCCAACTCTACCTACTTCTTACCCCTCACTATCCCTAAGAAATCGCGAAAAAAAAATGATGATAGTCCCCTTAGTTTTTCATTTTTTTTTTTGGAGTAAAATTATTATTTTTCTTTGCAGAATCCAACGCAATCATAAAAAAATTAGGTTCTTATTTGAAAAATTTAAGTTATGGCCAATTTTCGATCATAGTTTTCGACACAAAATTTGAAACACCCTTTGATGATTTTTCTGAAATTCACAAGATGCAAGGCCTTTCCACATTCTTTTACCCTGATGTTATGAGGATTGAGGACTGTTTACGCTCAGGATGTTAAGAATAAGAAAAATGCCCACCTTGAACTTCGAAGAAGAAAGCATTATTTTGTTTTCTGGGTTTTTGAGCTTTGGTGCACCTGTATTTTACTTCTATCGGTTTCAAATGTTTGTGGATGAATTGTCTCTGTCTCTCCAAATCTTGGAGACCCCAATATGAATTAAATATTTGTATCCTTATTTCACTGGTAAGGAAAGAGCTGCATTTCAGTGTACAGCGTTCTCCGCAACCGGCTTTCATAGCTTTTTGAGAAACACTTCGTCCAGATTTTGTATTATAGGGTAATCCGGAGTTCCGAAGAACTTTAGTCACATTTTGCTTCCATTGTGTTTCTGTTCGTCGCCGCTTTCGTACATTCGTATTATCTTCAATAAAGTCGTTCTTTTCTTGAAATTGATTCATTTCTGAGATAGATTCATTTCTGAAATAGATTCGTGCGAGGTTGACTGCTGTTGGTTAGGATGGTGTTCACTTAGCTCCACACCATATAATGAAGAGGATGACGAGCTGGATGTTGATAAACTAGAGCTCCATGAAGATGAACTTGAGCTAGATGATGAAGCACTCGAAGAAGATCGACGATCAGGAAAAATGTGTGTCAACTTACTCCTTTCCCTGTTTCTCTCGTAATTTGGATCCTTAACAGAATCATCTGAGTCTTCAAAATCAATGAATCCATGTTCTATTCAGTCTACGTTCTGACTGGTGCATTTTGTGGGTTCACTATAACGTTCATTTGAGCTTTCCATTATTGCTTCTGGAGCATTTTTCTGGGCACTCTCTAATATTATTGTATTGTCTTTCGTTCCTTGAGTCTGCCTCTCCTTCGGCTCCAGGCACAGCGACAAAATTTTTTGAGCTCTGGAGGTTGTATCCATTTTTCTTCAATTCAAGCACCTAGAAGAACCACGAAAAAATTGAATTAAGATATTTTATAATTATATACAAAAAAAATGCAAATATACATTGCAAAACTGAAACTGAGTTCCATTTAATAATACATCAAAAACCAGATAGAATTCTAACATAAAATAGTGAAAAACATTGACATAAAGAGGATTGGAACAGTATTATGACAGTATTTTTGTAGAAAGAAATCGATTTTACCTCCATCTCAAGCAAATATACTGTCATAAGTCGACTAAATGCATTTTACTAAAACAGAAACGCTGATTTCTTTGATAGCCCTAATCAAGTATACTGTCAGAGCTTGAAAGGAAACGTTTTATTGCGGAAGATATATTGAAAATTGTCTTACCTTAATTACATAGAGTGTCACAAGTCCACACAATTCACTTTTGTTGTAGGGGAAGTACGTACAAAATGACATAGGGTTTTGTTTCAGAGGCATAACTTTTTAGTGGTAAATCACAGTAATGTCCTATTCTACCACAATGATCTTTGACCCTTTCTTCACAAAATTCCACCAACATTCATAAAATAAAAGTTACAAAAAATAAGATATTCTCAAATGAATTGAGATCAACGAAAATTCATTTTGTCCGTATGCTATGGACAAAATGACACATTCATATCGGACAAAATGACATACAGGCAACAGGCGACAGAACCACTGACAAAATTCAAAATGAAACGCTTAGTTCTACAAGGAAGATTAGCACAAGACGCGTGAGCCCAATTCAAGCAATTTATGCATCGTAACCATTCGTCTCCAGGCTTAGATCGGGAAAAAAGGTCAATGCAATATATACATGGACAGTCATCATCTCGAAAATTGATTCGAACATTTTCTTCCTCGCTGTCCTATTCAAATGCCTTAATGACTTTATGTCTCCTTTTATTTGGAGAAGGTATTGGTCTATTTTTTGATGTGATGGCAATCATATTCGGCGAGAAAGTTGAAACTAAGGACGTTTGTATAGTTTTCGGCTTACGTTTGCCTTGTCCACTTATATATCGTCCTTTAGGGACTGGAGAAATTTCCTCGACAGAAACAGCAAGAGAAAAATATTCGTGCTGTTGTCCAGAAGAAACTGTTAATTTTGCTGAAATATTATCATTACATACTGGGGCCGATTAAAAGCCTGAGCATGAGCTGCTGAAGTAGCTTCTGGCTTGCGTAAAGAAATCTCTTTATTCCGTTTTAAAAAACCTGCTAACCACTTTTGTCCCACATTTCTTTTTTGTGGGTTGAATCTGTGGGAGAAACCATTTCTTTCAGCAATCTCAAAAGCTAATTCTTGAACCGATGTTCGTGTCAATCCAAATAACCGAGATTCTAGTTATTCTAAATGTTGAACTAATTGTCTTTCAACATCCGAATGAAAAGTAGTTTTCCAACAACCAAGACCCTTCGAATTGGACTCCAAATTTTTATTACTACCCGAAGCATTTCTTCGAAGCGTTGCTTGAGGAATAGCAAGTATTTTTGATGCCAATAACCAACCCATTTCATTATTTTTCACCACTTCTATAGCTTTTTGCATTGACTCTGCATTCAAGGATTGACGATCAGTCGTGCGCTGATAGTTACGCGGCATACTGGTTTGTCTGTAAAGAAAATCAACAGCTAATTAAATTAAGTTTCTTGTCCGTTGACTGTATATGTCATTTTGTCCATATAGCGATATTACGAAAGAAACATATCAAATGAATGCAAAAAGGATATCTAATGCCGGGTTTCCACCAAGCGGACAGAACAAAAACAAAACACGAACTCGGTCCGTTTGTGACAGTCCGCGAACTGTTCTAGAACTTGTGGATTGTTTTCCGGACTCGAAAGTCCGCGAATTGCGTTTTTACGGACACAAACAGAGTCCCATCTAATGCCGGGTTTCCACCAAGCGGACAGAACAAAAACAAAACACGAACTCGGTCCGTTTGTGACAGTCCGCGAACTGTTGGATTGTTTTCCGGACTCGAGAGTCCGCGAATTGCGTTTTTACGGACACAAACAGAGTCCCATCCAATGTCGGTAAACTTCAAAGGATTTACGAGTTCTAGGACTGTTTGTCAGCTTGGTGTAAACGCCCAGTTTGTTTTTATTTACGTTGTTGCGATCTAGTGGTACTTTGATTCGGTGCGTGAAGGTAAGAAGTCGTAATGTTTATTAAAACTTGATCGAAGTTCACCTCCTACACTCATATCATCTCCTCTGAGATCTTGTAACAGTTTATACGTCACATTTCCTCCTTTTTGCCTTAAGGATGGCCTAATCCAAAACCGACGTTTAGTTTTGTTCCCTTAAGGGCCGATTGCACCGTAGACAAAACTGTAGATTAAATCTTAAACCTCGATTAGTGTCTATTGATTATCATAGACACTAATCGAGGTTTGAGATTTAATCTACAGTTTTGTATACGGTGCAATCGGCCCTTAATAATGTAAAATGTAACTGCCAGCACAAATAAATCCTCGCCGTCTTGTTCTCTCAAGTTTGCAGCGCGCCACATTTTCACATCTACACGTCCGGTGTCTCTGTAAACTGAATGAAACTTAAACAAAACACGAACAGTTTTCATTCATTTCTGTACGTGATTGGTGTAAACAGAAAGTACGTTGGGAACCCCGACAGTCTTCGAACATTTTCCGAACAAAACTGTCCGAAATTTCTGTTCGAACGGACAGTTCGTGTTTTGTTTTGACCTGTCCGCTTGGTGGAAACCCGGCATCAAATGTAACTGCCAGCAAAAATAAATCCTCGTCGTCTTGTTTTCTCAAGTTTGCAGCGCGCCACATTCTCACAACTACACGTCCTGTGTAAACTGAATGAAACTCAAACAAAACACGAACAGTTTTCATTCATTTCTGTCCGCTACTGGTGTAAACAGAAAGTCTGTTATGCCGGGTTTCCACCAAGCGGACAGGTCAAAACAAAACACGAACTGTCCGTTCGGACAGAAATTTCGAACAATTTTGTTTGGAAAATGTTCGAAGACTGTTGGGGTTCCCAACGGACTTTCTGTTTACACCAGTCGCGGACAGAAATGAATGAAAACTGTTCGTGTTTTGTTTAAGTTTCATTCTGTTTACATAGAGACACCGGACATGTAGTTGTGAGAATGTGGCGCGCTGCAAATTTGAGAGAACACAACGACGAGGGTTTATTTTTGCTGTCAGTTACATTTTCCATTATTAAAAAGAACAAAACTAAACGCCGGTTTTGGATTAGGCCATCCTTAAAGCAAAAAAGGGGAAATGTGACGTCTAAACTGTAACAAGATCTCAGAGGAGATGATATGAGTATAGGAGGTAAACTTCGATAAAGTTTTAATAAACATTACGACTTCTTCCCTCCACGCACCGAATCAAACTACCACTAGATCGCAACAACGTAAATAAAAACAAACTGGGCGTTCACACCAAGCTGACAAACAGTCCTAGAACTCGTAAATCCTTTGAAGTTTACCGACATTGGATGGGACTCTGTTTGTGTCCGTATAAACGCAATTCGCGGACTTTCGAGTCCGGAAAACAATCCACAAGTTCTAGAACAGTTTGCAAACAGTTCGCGGACTGTCACAAACGGACTGAGTTCGTGTTTTGTTTTTGTTCTGTCCGCTTGGTGGAAACCCGGCATTAGGAACCCCAACATTTTCCGAACAAAACTGTTCAAAATTTCTGTTCGAACGGACAGTTCGTGTTTTGTTTTGACCTGTCGGCTTGGTGGAAACCCGGCATAACATGAAAAAAGATTTGTGAATTCAATGATGAATAAGTAAGGTTTGAAATGAATGCAACAGAAATGAAAAAAATTGTAGAAACCTACCAATTATTGTAAAAATTTGGTGCGATGAAAAAAAACTCGTAACCTATCCAAACTTGTTATTACTCACAAGGACCGAATGAACTAGTTGAGCGCTGGTGCTTTTTCAGAGGTTGGAAGGAGCCACTCGGGTCACGTAATACAGAAGACAGTTTCGCATTTGATACCTCCAAACTCAAGTTATGATACCTATGTCATTTTGTCCATATATGTCATTTTGTACGTATTTCCCCTATATCCCACAGAATTTTTTCGATTATATTATTACATTTACCGTCATAAATCGGGAAACAACAATATATAAAACGGCTTTTATGTACGTACGCTTGTGCAAGTCCTGACAAGACACTGTATGTGTCGGGTAGGTCGTTACTTCCGTTCAACGTTATACCGTCACTAGTGTCATCTAGAGGCAAAGAACTGAACTATAGATATGACACTTTCTGAGATTATGAATGGATATATTCTGAATCTAATTGTGCAATGAAAGCAATTTTCGATTTTTTCGAATTGTGACACTATTTGAGCGAAGGGGCGATATATCCTAAAATATCTTCCACATATGGAGTGAGATTCTATGCTGTTAAAGTTGCATACTCAAATTCATCCATATCTGTAAAACCACTTTCCATTACTGAAGCAAACTGTTAATTTTTTTGATATTGGTTGCATGTTAGATGAGAGAATGCTAATTGCAGAACCACATGTCAGGATACTGATGGTGTTGCATTTGTTTGATATCAATAAAACCGCTTGACTCGTCAGCTCTTTATTCTACCTCAATCATGCTGCGACTGACTGGTCGTGCTTCCCGAATAAAGCTTTTAGCTTTATTCGGGTTCACACCATTACTGTTCTAGGACTGTCAGGAGTTTGCGCAATGGAGTTGGACGTGTTCGGGTTCTCTTCGGACTGTTTAAGGACTGTATTGTTTTGCGTTCGAGTTTTTCCTGAATCGTCCTCGGACTGTTCTTGGACAGTCCAAGAACAGTACCTACTCTCGAGCAAGTACTGTTCTAGGATTTTTCTTGGCGCATGGATTTTTAGAACAGACCAACCAGTCGTTTTCAGCATGCCATAGATAAACCATGGAAATACTAACGGATAAACTAACTTAACCAAGCGGTGTTTGTTTTCTGTTTTGATTCATGTTGAATTTTGTATGTTTCCTCTGGGTTTATGAAACCCGGCTTGAATGTATCAATATAAATTATGATATACCTCCAAATTTGATTAGTGTTAGGATGACTGATCTACATTTCGAGGACTTTTTGTAAATTTCGTATAATTATAACCATGCTATTTCATGTACCTCTTTTACTTACACTAATTCTTATGCTCTATCTGAGTATTGAGTCCTGTACTACAGGAGTTGGTGGAATAAAAAACAAATTTCAAAATAAAGTATTTTGATCTAGCGCTGGCCCCTACAGAAAAAATTAACATTCTGCTCAAAAATTTTACAATAGAAGCACATAGGTATTTACAAAAGCTATTTAATTCGTTTAGAGATCCATCATTGCAGCTAGATAATTCCTATAATTTAATCCAACCTCGTTCCTTTCATCCTCCTCATAAATTTCATTGAAACTGGCTTCGTTTCCAATATACTCCTCATTTTCATTATGTTGTAGATCAAACTGTATCATCCAAGCACATATTATGCAAAACACAGCTGGCTCTTATAAAATGGCAAATAAATTCAATTTGTCTACTCTTTAGGTGGGATAGTTGACGAAATCTCTGTTTGAGGATTCCTATAATATGCTCTATAGATACTCTACAGTGGCTTAGCTTTTTATTATATTTTGTTTTGAATATTTGATAAGTTTCCATTATCCTTATAAGGAGTTAATAATGCCTAGGAGGACATAATCCTTGCATTTGTCTGCAATATTCTGGCCTAAAGGGCTGGTCCTGAACACTCTAGCATCGTGGACACTTCCTGGATACCCAATGAACACATCTATAATTCTTTTGTGGCTATCGCAAACAATTTGTGCCTGGGAAAAATTATACAGATTAACAAGAAGTTTCTTCATTTAAACATATCACTTGTAGCAAAAATATTTACCTGAATCTTTTTTTGAGTATAAGTCAGAAGATTCAAATTTTGTTTTAAGTCTCTTCACCATCTTTCTGGAAACTCTAAAAAAAATTGGAGTTGTTAACAATTATAATTTGAACACTATTACTATCGGTGGAGTACTGACTGACAGCCACATTTAGACACTTACCTAAAATGTTCTTCAAATTGTATGTCTGAATATAATGGCACTGTCTCCTCGAAGTAATTTTCATTTTTTGGCTTGTCTAATAATATTTCAGGAATCATCACATTTGGCAAAATATTGTCAGCCAAGAAATCTTCATCAACGCTTTCTGACGACGACGAAGAACTACTGGAACTGGACTCAACCAGTGAAATAAATCCATTATCAATTTGAAAAAATTAGGTGAAATGAAAATTATCACACGAGGTAACTTAGAATGTGTGCAAACTACAAAGTACAAGTAACGAAACGAAACGGGTATAAAATTAGGTTATGTTATGACAACAGATGAAGGACGACCATCGCACAGATATCTTTCATCTCTTGTTTCGCTCTCTTTCTTACTTGGTGATCGTTCGGGTTTTTTTTTAAACTTTAACCAGTCCTAGAACAGTTCTTGTTATCGGAACGAGTGCGCATCGGTTCGGCGCAGTTCGAAGACAATCCTAGGACTGTTCTAAAATAGTAACCCGAATAAAGCTAATATTGTGGTGGTGCGCACCGCCATGCGTACCACCAGATCATATGGCAATAACCCAACAGATGGATTCCAGTCTTTCAGTGGGGTTATTGTTATTTCGACCGTTACTTCTAACACATCCAAAGAACAGCTCTAAATGGTCCTGCGACAGTTTATGAGTGAGAAGATATTTAAGGATTTTTTTTTCGATGAAATAGTTCTCATACGTTTGTTCCAAACTTTCAATGCAGATCAAGAAACCTAAAAATCCTGTTTTTCTTCCACTTCTTGTGATAGGGATCCCATTCAATGTCAGTCAAAGAATATATCTTTTCATCGTATGCATATAATCTGTGAAGACTTCTGTACTTGTCATGAATGGTTTTTTAAAAAAGTTGAAAAGGTCGAATAAGTTGTTGAAATTTAGAATAAATTCAGAAGTGGCTTCTGATCCTTGAAATTCAGAACACTTAATATCATCTCTTAAGAAATCTATTGCATCACTTACACTTTTGATTAGTGTCTGAGTTGCTAATCGTACATTCATTTTTTCTCTCATCCATTGTGAGTGCCTCTGTCTTACTTTTGTAGCAGCATGCAGACCTTAAATATCTTGCTTATCAAGTTGAAACAAAAGTTCATTTAATTCTCCATATTTTCCATATTTCGTAAGCCAGTTTGGGATGCAAAACAATTCCTCACTAACTTAATCATATGGCAGGCATCAGGATTAATATTAAATCATGCTGTGTAATTGGGTGTTCGAACTTCGTTTTCAAGTTTATTGGATCACTGAAATCTGCTCCCAATTTTTCAACCATTGAAAAATTTGAAGGAGCACCATCAAAAGTTAATGAAATTACTTTGATTCCACTTTCATGTAGAAAACCCAGACATTTTTTCACTTACTCAGCTTTCTCTGTCGCCACTTATCCATTTACCAGAAAATTTTCCACAGGAACTTTCCAGGAACCATTCAGACAAACTAGCATAAAAAATAATGCTTCTCGAGCTTAAAGAAATGTCAGAATCCAAGTTGGTACCAACATCAACATATCCTGTGAATTTAGAACCTGTCCACTCAACTTGACGCCTGATGGGCATTTCATCAATAAAAAGATTGCACAACAAAGGATAGGAGACTTCTTTTTGTCGTAGAGACAAGGCTGTCAATGCTTCGTTTGTGAATCCAGGGCTTTCATCTACAGACCTATACCACTTCGAGATAGTTTATAAATGCGGAAGGCTATTGTTGAAGATTTTTCTAACAAAATTGTATCCTTTTGGTGAATGAAATGCCAAAGTTAAAGCAAAGGCACTCAATGTTGGATTAAATTTTTGCCTACTCGATCCTTTCAACATTCTCTCGAATAAATCAGTAGCAGCTCCAGGATTGACAGATGCCTGAAAAAGAAAATTGTTATCATCTGGTTGTCTCAAAATGTTTCTCTACTTCATCCGTGACTGTGCAATTGGGAAAAGTAGAATTCGATCGGTGGCGCTCTAAAATGTCAATGTCATCTTAGCAACGAGTAAAACAAATCAGATGCCGTACAAGCCCTTTGATATTTAAGTGGTTTTATTTTGCTGTTTTAGTTATTTTCAGTGTGTGTTTGTAAAACTTTTGGTTTTTCTTTGATTGTGCTTTAGTGCTTTGTGTTGTTAAACTAAATTTTGACCCCTAATATTTTTATTTTTGGAGTAATAGGGGTTGATGTTTGTGAAAAGTACAACAAGCGTTCAATTAACTGTTTAGTTTTGGGTCTGATTTCGTGTTTTATTTCATTTTTGATATAGTCATATCTACAAAAGTTGCAGGGAAGGTACGTTTGTATTGAGTATTATTTGAAATTTTTAATATCGACTTATTTCAAATAAATCACCACTCTTGACTTGTGTTGCACAATCAACACCAAACTTTGTTTTTAAAATATAATCCAAAGCTTCAGCAGCCATAATTTGATCAGTTCCTAGATGAAAAAAAAAATAAGTTTGGAAGAATAACAGAGAATTATTCTATTTACATTCTCTCTCCGAAGTACTGCATGTTAAATTCGAAGAAATTTCATCCACTTCAAAAAAATTTGAGACATTGTCAGCAACCTCAAAAGTACTAGAATTCTCAGTCCTACTCTTTGGTTGTTTTCGTTTTGTGGAACATACTTCGTGGCTTGACGTGGCAGTTTTAAGGAAGGTACTGCATTTAAAAGAAGATACTTTTTCTTACTAAGACCTGAAGAATATGTTACTCATTTATATATTGTTCACCTTCAGGAATATAAACTATACCATCCACTATTACACACTTGGTATTAACCTTGACTATAGTAGTCTTCCCTTTTAAAATGTAAGGAACACGCGGACATACTATCTGTAACTGGTTCCCCATTTTTAGTTTCATTGCCCAGGCCTTTCTTTGAGATATATTTTCCAAACGCATTTTCAATATGTACCTACCATTCTTTCCATGGGAGGAAATTTATGGAAAGATAAATCGGGATTTTTCCCTTTACGGCTAGTGCAACCAAATACAGAACAGTTTCGATTATGTAGCGACATAATTCAAAGTATAAAACTTTAAAAAAGGTACACAAGAAATCAAACTTGATCTGCAATGAAGACAAAAATAGAATAAAAACAACGCAATACGAATTATTTTTCTCGTTGCTTCAATCACAATTTTTTCCGCCAGAGGTCCCATTGAATTCTACTCCGCCCAATACCATGTAACTCGTGCATATTTATAAGTGATAAGAAATTTTTTGACTGTGAATAATCTAGAAATAGTGAAAATTATTAGGATGTGGAGTCAGGTTGAGGTAAGTAATACACTTCTATATCATTCCGAGCTTTCGGTAATACATATTTATTACCTTTTTCAAGGATCTGTAACAGAAAATTTATTTATGCTACATGAGGTCTAGAGCAACTCTAAATAAAACATACATATAATGTGGTTTTTCCTCCTAGTTGTATTATCAACGATAACAGAAAAATATTGTAACGTTTTCTGCGTTCTTAAAACGTCCGGGATAATAAAACTATTTATTTACACTACTTATAACACTAATAATTAATAACTAATGAACTCATTCTAACAAAAGTCTGCACTGATTTATTTGCACTAGTATTTATTTTCACTCGTCGCTTGTCTCTAACTGAATGAATGCTCATCCGTCGATGGGTCCCTTATATGTATCACGCCGATTGTTTCTATACTCTGTTCAAATATAAGCGACTACGCCGTAAACAAAGTCGCGCACACGAAGGATGGGCTTCGTTCAGGTAAAGACTTGCTTTCAGGGCTCCAGGGTCGGATAGAGGATAGTTCACACAATCATATAAACTTGATATTATTCTCTGAATGGAATACACATGATTTGAATAGACAAATGTGAACGTTTCGTTCTTTTTCGTGGATGGCCCAATATACCACCTTCAGATGCAGTGTCCGTTTCTGAATTCGACATTATTGTCCGGAAAAGATAACTGTGAAATCTTTCTAAGCTTTAAGTACGATCCTGGCAGTCTTTTGGGGGCGTGAAAAGAATTATACAGCCGACCGTTTCACCAATCATATGTTAGTAATGCGCAAAACAAACCGATTTGGTTTGTTTGTTTACATTCTCTTATATTTGAACAGACTATAGTTAAGTCCGGACCATCTGGAACCTTCCCGAATCATTCGCGGCCGATGGAACACTCCACGCGTTTCCAGAAAGCTCTCGATCGAGCCGTAGCGCGGAATGCACAGGGCTGTACTTGTCACAATATTGTCAAGTCGACCTCCCCTGTCACTGGAAATCCCCTCAATTTTAAAGACGGTAATTTCAAGTTTGTTTTTCGACGGCGTTAACATTCAGTTCGAGATCGAGCTGGATTTCCATATATCCGATCATCCGATGATACGATCGTCCGAAGGTGTTGTGATTGGCAGATATATTCAAAATGGAATATTTCGGCCAATCACAACACCTTAGGAATTCAATATTGAATATTTCTGCCAATCACAACACCTTCGGACGATCGTATCATATCGGATGACGGATGCATGGGAATCCAGCATTAGGCACTTATATTACGTGGTAGTATGAATCTATTGCGCTTGACTATTGTGGAAGTGATGCTTTAGTTGTCATGATGGTAAATTTCTATGTTCTATAGAATAACAGAATAACTATTAATCTTTCTTTTGTGGTTTTCTTTTCAATTGGTTGTTGTGCTAGGTCAGTTGGATTTTCCTTTTTCGTTTATTCTATTAGGTAAGAATATATGTTATTTAGGTGATTGCCCTATGTAAATCCTGTCACAATTTCCACAGGGTATGCTGTAGACGATATTCGATTCATAGTCTTCTTTTTCCTTGTCCTTCAGTCTACTGAAAACCAATGAGTGTAGAGTGTGCTTCATAGTTTTTATGATTTTAATATACCTGTACTCTTCAAATACATTGGAGATCTTATTCGAGGGTCCTGGTATATATGGGATTGTTGTATAAATCGTGTTCACTATTTGTTCATCTGGATTAATCTTTGTTGTTACGTTTTCTATTCGTGGTGGAATCGCTGAGTTATGGAATATCCTATTAAGTAGTTTTTTGGGGTAACCATTAGTCAGTAAAAGGTTTTTTAGTTTGTGGACACTTGTTGTTTGGGGTGTTGGGTGTGTTAGCTTAAAGACTCTGTTCTTCATTTCTGTAATCAGATTTATTTTCATGTTACATGGGTGACTGGATCTATAGTGGAGGTATCTATCAGAACTGTTGGGTTTTCTGTACCATTCTGTTGTTAACATCCCTTCTATTTTTTGCACTTTAATATCTAGGAAAGATAAGCTATTTTCTTGTTCCTCCACTGCTGTGAACTGAATGTAGGTATTGTAGCTATTGAAAGCGTTCAGGACTGTGTTAACTGATCCTTCGGATATCATATAGAATATAGATGATATCATCTACTTATTTTTTCAGAAAAGGGAGTTGGAATGGTTATTCGGGTAACTTCATATCCAACATATCATCCATAACATACTGTGCTAGAATTGGTGAAAGTTTCGCTCCAATTGGTGTGCCTACAATTTGTTTGTAAAATTGATCTTCAAACGTAAAGTGAGTATTTTCAAATAGGAATTCAACGAGTTCTGTCAGCTGTTTTTGTGACATTCTGGTGTGTTGGGAGATTTCACTCCAGTGTCTTATTATGCTCTGTATTGCTAATTTTGTTGTGATATTCGTGAATAGAGAAACCACGTCCAAACTAACCAACACGTAGCCTGGTGGATATTGGAAATTTTGTGATGAACTCAAAAAACGAGAAAGAGTCCTGTACGTAGTAGTCGTTTTGTCTGTTATACAATCAAAAAGGGGGAAAAATAAAAGTCTTATTCCTCACTCGGTTTGCTTCTATCTATTCAATTGTCACTGCAACTACATGTTTCGGCGCTTAACGCCATCATCAGGTTGCAAGTAATGATCACTGTAAGAGGTATTACATATTATACATTTTAGTTCTTGAATTTTTTGTTCATCTTACATTGTCAGAAGCTTATGGCATACATGGAAGTTTTGCTGGATCTCAGCAAAGCAACCTCCCACTAATCAAGAAAACAATAAGGATATATTAAATTTTCAACGAGAAAAGAAAAGAATGCGATCAAATAACAAGACGTCAATTCTGGACAGTACAGGTTAACCACAGAACACGCCGACACAAAAAATTCGAAAAACATAGAACAAAAAATCATGCCACGGTATCTTCAGAAACCGTTATTAAAAATTCGGAATAGGAAAGGTGTGGTGTTCCTGGAGACAATATTCACAAGTTCCTCTCTTCCACTACGTATGTGCTTGAAGATCTCCAACTCCTCCCAGGTTTCCTGTCTAACACCGTAGTCAATATGGTGGAGGAGCTCCACATCGATATCTGGATCAAATGTATGCTCACATTCTCTTAGGTGCTTTCCAAAGGTTGACTTGTTGTTGGAGGTGATTCTCTGGCTCACGAGATGTTCCTTTATTCTTATATATATATAAGAGATCATCCCAAAAAATGGTAAACTAATATAACTATAAATCTCTTCTTCTCTATTATTCAAGCTATTGTTGTCGTTGAGTGTAAGGAGCCTATATTTTTTCTTTTTGATTAGTCTATCTATCATGTTGGTGCTGAAGCCATTTTCTTTAGCTATGCATTTGATTGTGGACACCTCTCTGGTGAAATCTACGTTGTCCATATTGGTACTCTAAACAATCTGTTAATATATGACCTATAAGCTGCCAACTTGTGAGTGTGGTGGTGACAAGAAACCAAGTTTATGCTATGGTCTGTCTGGGCTTTCTGTAGACGTCGAAATGGAACTTGTGAACATTGTCTCCACGAACACCACACCTTTCCTATTCCGAATTTTCAATAACGGTTTCTGAAGATACCGTGGCAGGATTTTTTGTTCTACGTTTTTCGAATTTTTTGTGTCGGCGTGTTCTGTGGTTAACCTGTACTGTCCAGAATTGACGTCTTGTTATTTGATCGCATTCTTTTCTTTTCTCGTTGAAAATTTAATATATCCTTATTGTTTTCCTGATTAGTGGGAGATTGCTTCTGACAATGTAAGATGAACAAAAAATTTAAGAACTAAAATGTATAATATGTGTTGTGGTAAACAGGTGATTTTAGGTAATAACAAGTCTTTATTATTAATAACGTGTATTGAATGAAAATGATCGAAGCTTGAGCATAGCCGGACGTCTGTCCCTCACAACTACAACCGGAGTACTGACTACGTGACTACATGCACATGCCTAGAATATCGGGAGACCACCGTCTCATAGAGAAATTAAACTAAGAAGGGCCACGCCCATATATAGATATCTGCAACTCTCATAGAGCAATGAATAAAAGACTGTGCGAGGGTAGGTGGCGCCACAAGGCTCTAACTGAATATAATAATTCTCAAATGTAATTTTGTTTATATTCCAACACAACCCCCTTAACTAAACTACATAAACCAATCTTATTGCATAATTTTGAAAGTCTTGGTGAACTTAAAGGTTTAGTGAACATGTCACCAAGTTGTTCTTCAGAACTTATATGTTCAACATCAATGTCTCGATTCTGATATAATTCGCGCACAAAATAATACCGCACTTCAATGTGTTTCGACCGTTTATGAAATTCGGGATTCTTCACTAGTTTTATCGCACTCGCGTTATCTACGAATAACACTGGTGTCTCTAGCATTTCACCTTTAGCACAAATTTCACTCAACAGTCTTTTGAGCCAAATCAATTCCTTAGCTCCTTCACTAGCTGCTACGAACTCGGCTTCTGTAGTGGATAGCGCCACCGATTTTTGGAGTTGAGAAGTCCAGGAGACAGCAGTACCACCAATCAAGGATACGAAACCACTCGTCGACCTTCGGGTTCCCACGTCGCCTGCTAAGTCTGCATCCGTATAAGCACATAAATTATCCTCCGAAGAGGTGTAGAGCAAACCTTGGTTTGAGGTTCCTCGTAGATATCTAAATATCCTCTTCACGGAGGCCCAGTCAGCCTGCGTTGGTTCTGACATAGATCTGGCTGCTTTCGATACCGCATAAGCGATATCTGGTCTGGTTGCACAGGCCAAATACATCAGTGATCCAATAGCTGATCTATATGGGATAGATTCTTCCAGAGGGCCACTGGATTCACCATCTTGACGACTGTTCTCGGCCGGGGTTCCAACGGGTTTGCTCTCGGCCATGTCAAAACGTTGGAGAATCTTTTTGACATAGTTTCTCTGTGAAACAAATATACCTGACTCGCGTGTTTCAATTTGCATTCCCAAAAAGAAATCCAGGGAGCCAATCGTTATCTTGAATTTCGAAGTCAGTTCACCCAGAAACTTGCTGACTGCACTCTGTGTACTTCCAGCTATCAGTCCATCATCCACGTATATGGCAACTAGTATCTTCTCATCACCTTTGATACGGACGTAGATGCATGGATCAGCTTTTGATCTGACGAAACCATTTTCTAGCATAAATGTGTTGAATTTGTCGTTCCAACACCTTGGGGATTGCTTCAGTCCATTCAGTCCTTTTGAGACGACAAACGCGACCGGAGCCATAGTCGAAGCCCTGGGGCTGCGTCATATATATCTCTGCGTCAATATCGCCATTTAAAAACGCGGTCTTCACGTCGAACTGTCCTAGCACCAGTTCTTCCTTAGCTGCGATAGCTAGCACGGAACGAATCGCGTCGTATCGCGCCACCGGACTAAAAGTCTCGTCGTAATCTAGTCCAACTCGCTGAAATATTCCACGCACAACTAATCGAGCGCGATAACGATCAATCGAGCCATCGGCTTTGTATTTGACACGGAGAACCCAGCGATTGTCTATTGCACGTTTACCACTTGGTAG
Organism: Adalia decempunctata; assembly: GCA_951802165.1. Classification (NCBI taxonomy): domain Eukaryota; kingdom Metazoa; phylum Arthropoda; class Insecta; order Coleoptera; family Coccinellidae; genus Adalia; species Adalia decempunctata. The sequence continues at coordinate 28,250,558 of OX637703.1, read as the reverse complement.
ATCCACTAAGTCCCAAGTATTGTTATCTGCGAATGCATCAATCTCTTCTTTCATGGCACTCATCCATTCTTCAGAATTCTGACTTGCTATGGCTTCTTCAAAATTCGTTGGGGTCAGTTCCTCTTGGATGGTTTCAGTTAAGCACGAAAGTGCACTGTTGCTTTGTGCTCGACGAGCTTGATAGCCCATTTCGTAGTCGTCGAACTTTGCTGGAGGACGAGTTTCTCGAACTGGACGTTGAATTGATTTTTCTTCTTCAATTGCTGTTTCTACTTCCATTGATTTTTCTTCTTCGAGTTCTTCCTCTGGATCATCGGTATAATCTTCTAATTCGAGCTGTATTGTACTACTCGTGGTGCACAATTTTTCAGGGCGGAAATCAACGTTACGTGTTTTGATCAACCGACGTTTTGATGGTACCCAGATTTTGTAGCCATCTTTGTCGTTAACGTAACCGACAAAATTTCCGAATAAGGCCTTGTCGTCGAATTTTGATCTGAATTGTTTCGGCACATGCGCGTAACCGAACCGAACCGAAAATTCGAAGATAGTCGAAACTTTTGAATGTTCTACCTGTCCACAGTTCGAAAGGGGTTTTCCCTTTAACACTTGATTTTCCAGTTCTATTAGTAAGGTACACTGCTGTGTCACAAGCATGAGCCCAAAAAGTTCGTGGTAACTTACTAACTGAGAGCATTGAACGAGCCAATTCGACTACGTGACGGTTTGACTGCTCAGCGACACCGTTTTGTTCCGGGGTATACGGACACGTAAGACGGAATTCTATACCTCGTTCACGTAATTCACGTAACACTGCCTTACAGTCGAATTCGAGTCCGCCGTCCGAACGAAACACTTTTACTTTATGTCCAGCAGTGTCACACTCCTGTAGAAATGTCTTCAGATGGTCCACAACTTCAGATTTGTTTTTCATAAAAAAGATACGAACAAATCGTGAGTAGTCGTCTTTGAAAACAACGTAATATCGAAAGTCATTTATGGAGTTTACCGACATGGGTCCATTCACATCAGCATGATATCACCTCACCAACGGTTTTCGAACGATCTTCGCGAGCATGAAACGGTTTTCTATGCGATTTACCGAGAATGCATCCATCACAGAATGAAGCAGAATCTGAGCACTTAACTGCTAAACCGAATCGGGACAATACGTCGCGAACATGTCGTTTGTCTTGATGACCAAGTCTCTCATGCCAACCTTGTAGAACTTCTTCTGCCGTTGCCAAGTTAACTGCTACTTGTAGATTGGGAGACTTTACTCGGAAGTTCATAACGTAAACTGGACCAACTAATTTTCCATTTGCAGTAATTTTTCCATCTCGTTGAATAATTACTCCTTTATGGTTGAATGTTATTTCATTTCCAAGTTCAGCAGCCTTTCGTATTGAGAAAAGTTGATGTCGAGCATCTGGTACGTACCATACATTATTCATCGTTTATTAGCACTTCGATGTCTACACGACCAGATCCATAGGCCAAAATCACTTCACTCCCTGCTGTTTGCACTCGCTGTGGAATTGGAAATTTTTCGAACGTCGAAAAATGTAGCTTATTTGCCGACATGTGATGTGTTGTGCCAGAATCCGAAATCCAGGAATCAGCTGAGACGGAATCCTTGTTAACCAGAAAAGTCGATGCAAGAAATGACCCTGAGTTGTTGGTCTTGGAATCGGAAGGATTTTGCTGTCTGGATTTTTCGGCTTCTGCCCTTTTTCGGCAATTTGCAATGACGTGTCCCACCTTTTTGCAATAATGGCATGTCCTTTTCTCTTTCTTCTTTTCTTTCTTTGACTCTTGTTTTGGTTTTTCGAGTTTTGAAAGAAACGCGTTACCCAACTGATTATTTCCTTGAGTATTCTCAATAGATCGGAAATTTTCCATCAATAATCTTGTGGTTTGCTCTGGCTCTGGTATTCTATACCATGTCGATCTATAATACTGATATTCGGGGCCTAGGGTTTTGAAGATCCTGTGGTGAAGAAGGGAAAGAGGCAATTCCGCTTTGGGGTTACCCTTCTTCAATTCGTTACACAAGTCATCAAACAGATTCGCCAGTGTGGATGTATGTTTTGTAACAGAAGTACACTCATCTTTGGTTGTCTCAAAGAATGCGTCAAAAAGAGTGTATAATCTCTGCAGCGAGGATTGTTCATACACGGATATGAGAGTTTCCCATATTTCACTCGCGTCGGTTTTCTTGCGAACATAAATCGAAGGTTCGTCATCAAGTGCTGTACCGATTATTCGCGCCGCACGAGCATTGTCCCTTTGCCAACGCTTATACGCGTCGGAAGGCTCCTCTTCGCCGACAGGACCTGCTGGACACTTTCGTGTTCCATCCGCGATCGAATAAAGACACTGTTCCTTCAAACAGGGTTCGATTTGCCACTTCCACGTTTCCCACTGGTCTTCACTGGAAAGTTTTCGAATACTCGTTCCAGAACGAACATTTTCTTCACCGAGTTGTGTTGGCGTCACTTCGGCCATCTTCTTTTACCAGTTTTACCGAACTAAAATACACCTGATTCGCAGTCACACGTAACTGTGCCCATAACCTGTTGTGGTAAACAGGTGATTTTAGGTAATAACAAGTCTTTATTATTAATAACGTGTATTGAATGAAAATGATCGAAGCTTGAGCATAGCCGGACGTCTGTCCCTCACAACTACAACCGGAGTACTGACTACGTGACTACATGCCTAGAATATCGGGAGACCACCGTCTCATAGACTCATAGAGAAATTAAACTAAGAAGGGCCACGCCCATATATAGATATCTGCAACTCTCATAGAGCAATGAATAAAAGACTGTGCGAGGGTAGGTGGCGCCACAAGGCTCTAACTGAATATAATAATTCTCAAATGTAATTTTGTTTATATTCCAACAATATGTAATACCTCTTACAGTGATCATTACTTGCAACCTGATGATGGCGTTAAGTGCCGAAACATGTAGTTACAGTGACAATTGAAGAGATAGAAGCAAACGGAGTGAGGAATAAGACTTTTATTTTCCCCCTTTTTGATTGTCCCACCTCACAATGGATTTCCGTTCCATAATGTTATACAATGCTGTAAGAACGTTTGTTGTATACTGTGCGATTCTACTGGTAGGGGAATCTGATGATTGGTCTTAGTGAATGTTGTGGTTCGTGGATTCTCGGTAGATCGTGAAACTTTGGTACTTTTGAATTATATATGGTGTGTTGTTTTATCATGCCTGACTGAGTCATCTTGAATTCTCGGTTTTATGTTTAGCATCAATTCGTTAGCTTTTTGTTGGATTGTGCCTGCAATGAAAAAAAGGGAACCTTTGAATCCAACAAATTTGGAGTTGACACAGAATAATATCATCTCCCTATAAGCGAAACAAATAATCTCTTGAAATTTTAATGTAATTTATTTGATTCTATGAAAGATATTTGTTCATTTCAAATACATAACATCTTGAATCAAGGTTATAATTTGTAGACCGAAATACTCCAGTTATACAGACGAATATATATGACAAATGAATTATATGAATATGTATTTGAGATAAATAAATATATTACTCAGCGGAAGACTCATACTATTCACTGAATTAAGCTATTCTCAAGCCTAATGGAGAATTTGATTGAACTGAATAAGGCTAGTTCAGATGGCAGGTAAATATTTATTTAGAATGAAAAACTGAAGTATTCCATTGGAATTGAGCAGACTTCAATACAGAAGGGAGTTTATTTGTAGTAAATAAAAAATTTCTTGCGAAAAAATAGCTGTATCCTTGTTTTGAATAAATTACATTCAGAGCAATATGTTCAATATTCGATCTAATTCCTTTGGATCTATATATCATATTATTCCATTTGAGTATCGATACTGCATCCTGGTTCTAATTTGCACAAATGGCTCTTCCAAATGTCTCGCCTTAAATTAAATTATTGAAATTGATATTCAAACCACCCACACAGTAAATAAACTATTACCTCGTCAGTGGTACTATCAAGATTTTTCGTGAATTCTCTGTGTATTGCATTTCTCAGACGAATTCTATCACCAATTATATCATTTGTCAACATTCCAATCTCCTCTTCTTTCAAGTGCTGCAGAATTTCTATATTATCTATCCTGTTAGCTGAAATTTTGTTCAACATTATCACAAATATGCATGAATTTCGCAAAAAGTTTTCCACATTTATAGGAACTATGACAGAATATTTGAGAATTGTTAAAATCTTGCAACATATTTAATTATATTCTGTTCAAAATAGAGAAAGACCGACGTTTTATCAGCCAGCTTTTGTGCCCTTCGGCTCTTTTTTCCCCTACCAAACACTCGGACAAGCCAATACCAATACTGGTAATTTTTCGGGCAAAAAAACCCGAATTTTCATTTAATTTTTCAAAATATTGGAAAATGTTTCCTTATTCAAATGAATGGAAATTATGATAAATTTTGAGAAAAATGATAATTATAAAAAAATCCTCCTGATTTGTACAGAGTGGGCCAAATTCGACACATTTGAATTGAAAGTCCTATTTCTGTAATATATAAACGAAAATCGATGTCGATCCCAGAGGGCCTTTTTTCATGAGAAACTCATTGGGGAAAACCGCATCTCCATAGCTACCACCGTTACATAGATACAGGGTGTTATTCGAAAATGTCCATTTTCGAAATATCGCTGGCCCCATTTTCTGAGATATCGGCAATAAAATAGTTTTTTCCAATGGGATACACCGTATATTTCTACATATTTGGATAGAGCTTGAAATTAACATTTAAAAAATATAGCACACTTGATATTTTTCCGAAATATATACTTCCACCAAGATGGCGATCGCACTTCACAGTAGCATAGCATCATTAGGCAACCTACCCCAATTATTGCCATAATTTGCTATTGAAAAATTTCTGTTGTGAGGAGGAGCGCCATCTTGTTGAAAGTAAATATTTCGGAAATATATCAAGTATGCTATACTCATTTTTGGAATAGTATTTTCAAGTACCTACTATCGAAATATGTAGAATAATTTAGGGTGTTCCATTTGAAAAAACTATTTCACTATCGATATCTCAGAAAATATCAGTTTTCGAAAAATTCAATTAACGGCATCAAATTTCACGTCAGAAGTCGCGGACATAATGTTCTTACAGAAATTGAAAATTTTCAACAGAGGAAAAGTTACAGCAATATTTCGAGAAATACTCTAACTATGTTACGGAGGTTGGTATGGAGCTCCGGTTCTCGCCGATGAGTTTCACATGAAAAGACAACGGTTTTCGTCTATTCATTACAGAAATAGAACTTGCCATTCAAGTGTTGAATTTGACCCACCCTGTACAAGGAGCAGAAGTTCACAAATTGCTCCGATTTGGTCATGGCCCGTCCATGTTGTTTGGAAAAAGAATGTGCAGTTAAGCCACAGCAATATCCCAAGTTTCTAGCGATAAAAACTAAGAATTTTCATGTTATATCTCATTTATTGAAAATGGTTTCAACGGAAAATAATAACGAAGTGACTTGGATATCAAACAGATTATCATCTATTTTATGTGTTTATTTTTTATGCATTGGATGTATATTGAGTTCCAAGGAAGTATGAAGTTGGTAGGAAAGTTCTTCCTATTTTCGTGCACCACTTGTGTTCTGATTTAGGTTATCAAGTCAATTCAACCACTCTGTCGAAAATTTTGGTTCACTCACCTTCAAATATTGGCACCAAATGAGACAAATTGTTTCTCAGCAACAAGTCAATATTTGAACTACTGCGCTTACTCTTACACAGTCTTAACTCTAAAGAGTGTAATGGTCGTCTTCACTACTTCGCAGAATCTACTACGCGTGCAATCGAAAACGACGATGAAGTTCTACATGCGTATTACAAAATGGCAACTGCATAAGCTGACTCCGTTTCGGCAAAGCGCAGGCGCACTGATATACGTCATCACTGCGCGGAAACATTGAAGTGAAGTGGTATTTGAATGAAACCTCTATTGATTCGAAACAGTATTTGACGTGCACGAATTTCGTCGCATGCTCGTGATACTTCACAACTAATAAATATGCATTTGAATGAAACACATTCCATTCAAATAAATGACGAATGTATCACAAACAACTCAGTTTATTCCATTCAAATCAAATTTATTGGAAACAACAAATAATAATTTGAATCAAATAAAAAATTTACAAACAAATCATTTATTAGAATTTTGTACGAAATTTTTTTCAGTGTATAGGGTCTTTGGGTAACTGTTTATAATTTACTTCATCTGTAAGAAGTTCTCTTGCTAAGTTCTTGTTTTCGTTTCTTTTCATTAGTACTGTGACATTTCCTTTATCTGACCTGGTAAATTGAATTTTATTTACCTGTTAATAGATCTTCGTGGTCTTTTAGAAAGCTTCTTGTCTTCTTAAGCATCTTCTTGAATGGGTCATGTGTGTTATGATCATCATGGACGTCGTTCGTGACTATGTTTATTGTTTACTGTCTTGGCTGTAAGGATATTTCTCATAGGTTGTGGGCTTAAGGTGACTATGATATCAATATCCGCCAACAAACCTGGTAGGATAATCTCTTTTCTTGTTGGTGTTATGTTGAACTTTGGGCCTAGTGACAACAATGTGTGGACATCTTCAGGCACTATCATTCCTGAGATGTTATTTAGGCAGTTGTCTGGTACTCTTATTGGGTGTGATTGTTCTATCTCTTGGACTGCAAACTTTCTTTTGTTTACTTCTTTGACTAGGTGAAATTTTCTTTTGTCAGACACTCTTATTCTATGCTGTTACAGGATCTGTTACAGATCCTTGAGAAAGGTAATAAATATTACCGATCGGAATGATATAGAAGTGAATTATTACTTACCTCAACCTGACTCACATCCTAATAATTTATACACGTTTCAGGAGACGGTAAAGACTGTTCAAAATCGAAAATTTCAGAATCATAAGCATCAAATCAATTTGAACATTCGAAGTTTTCTGAATCTAATAGCTATTTATGTAACAAGTACATAAATTAGGTCTTTATGGACGAGTCCAAAATTTATGGCAGAGCGAGCAAAGCGAGCGAGGCCAATAATTTGGGCAAATCCATAAGCCTAATTATGTACGAGTTTGCATACAAAGCTTTATGTTTGACTGCAATGCAGACGTTTTATTTTCTGAAATGGCAATTAATATATTCGTCGCTTTATTTCAAGAAATACTTTGAGTGTGCTTTTGCTTATCTTACCTTAGTAACCATCAGCGACCTTAGCAACCTCACTGAACAAAGTTGTTTACTTCGTTAATTCTGTGACAACGTCATAATAATCCCAAAAATGTATAGTTCGGAAGAGGAAAGCGCGAATAATTTAGCCGCAAGTGCCAAAGAATCTCTCCTACCCACTAAAAGTGCTTATGATAATTTGTATGCGACCTATAACAAGTGGTGTGAAACGAAGAAAATTGCAAAATCGAGAGAAGACTGTGACAGTTGAGTCCAATAAAGTGGTGTCCAATAAAGTAGTCAATTCTGGACGCTAAACGAATTCATGAATCAAGTGTTTATGAAGCAGTCGAACATAAAACATATATTATTATTAAATGAGAACATTAGACCAGCTTCATATTCGAGTAACGTGTTAATTCTCTGAAAAATATAATCTTCTTTCTGAAGTTATGATACGTTTTACTTTATTTCCACGTCTAACATAAGGTTTCAAACGACATAATTGTTGTGACTAGTAGGGATGGAACCGGCGCGGAAGCGCATTACTGAATCCGGCCAAATTTGCCGGCATCCGGTACGACCGAAAAAGTATGAAAATTCGGCCGGAAATTTCCAAATTTGCATAAATATGATTATGTACCTAGTAAAAACCATTTATTTGTAAATGAATATGAAATAAAATAAACTCTGGAATTGAAAATAACTTATGAATAAAAGAATTTTCTTAATAAAGGGAGAACTGAAAATATTGCAATTGCACTAACTGAATACATAATGTTCAAATCAATCCAAATGAGTATTCATATCACAGTATTTGAAATTTCTGTGTATAAAGAGAATTTTTTCTGCTACTTCTGGTGATAGTCTGGATCTGCAGTCAGTATGGATGTGTCTCATTTCAGAGTATAGTCTCTCGCTACTTATACTGTTGCTTGGACTAGAATGAAATTTGCAAGCTTGTTTACCTAGTAAAAACCATTTATTTGTAAATGAATATAAAATAAAATAAACTCTGGAATTGAAAATAACTTATGAATAATAGTTATTTTCCTAATAAGTGCGGAAAGTGATATTTTCCCGCACGAAACTGCCGTTACCCGAACGACGCGAAGCGGAGTTCGGGTAAGCAGTTGAGTGCGGGAAAAACACTTTCCGCACGAGTTAGGAACAATATTTTTTTCTACAAGCGCTTATACGAGATCGATTTCAACACACAGATCAAATGTGAATTGATCATTCTAAATACACATGAATGACAAAAGTCTCTGACAAGTCGTTACCATTGTACTCTCATCGTTGACCTTCGGTCCAAAGAGACTACAAGCCTATGAAATAAATTTAAACTGTAATAATATTCATAAATTCTTTATTAATTGAAAAGAAAACTAGACTAACAGCACATAAAAATGAATTTTGAAAAGGAATCTATGTACATTCTGTTTCTTCCCATCATTATCAATATATTCATTAGAAATATTCAGTTATTAGTTATATTTATTGTAAACGTGCAGTTGGTCGCGTTATGCAAATTTATAGCAGAAGCCATCATATTGGTCGAAGTCAGCTGCTCCTTGGAAGATAATGATTCTGTATTACAGTTTGAAGAGGAAGAAGCAAAACGTTGAATATTTGCCATCATATTGTTCGAAGGCTCTTTGGAAGGTAATGATTCTGTATTACAGCTTGAAGAGGAAGAACCATTCAAATTAAGAATTTTAGTGGACATTTTTTTTTCTGGTTAATAGATTCTTCCAAGTATCCCTCAGCAACAGCAGTTGACTTCCATCCTCCTAAACGTTTAATATTTGTGATACCTTCTCCACAATTGGAGGAAAGTAGCCGAGGAGCGCCTAAAACTGTGTCCTGTGTATAATTCCGGATTTTGTAGGCGTAAGCTGCAATTTCGGACGGTATTTTTCCTATTGTATTGATTCCGACAGGTTGAATCTTACATTTTCCCCGATTATACTTTATGAAAATTCGGCGATGAGGTATTTCCTTTGGACGTAAATTCATATATTTTCTGTATATGTTCAGAAAATATCCATTATTGGTGTCTTGGGATATAACAAACGATCTTGGTGAATGATTTTTGGAGTCCTTAATATTGACGATGACCAAGTCTCCTTTATCATCTATATCGTCGATGGTGAGTTTTGTAAGTTCCTCTCGTCTGCAGGCACTAGCTAATCCAAAAATTGTTACCAACTTCATCATCAAGTAAATTTCATCAGATGCCTCACTCATGAATTTTGTTATTTCCTCTTCATTAAAAGTTTTGGCCTTTTTTGGACGAAATCCTATATTCTGTCGTTTAATGAAGGCAGTTTATTTATGGAATTTTCCAATATCCAAATCCTGTTTCAGTTCACAACACTCTTTATCATTGAATATCGGGACCATAATGTGTTTGGTCTCCAAATTTTGGACATTTCCAAAAAATACGCCGAAAACACTTCCTGTTTCCTCGGTTGAACCTTTTTGGAATTACACCAATCAATGAATTCTGAATATTGCTTCTCATATTTTATCTTCGACTTGGCCGGTAACAAATTTAAACTCGCTTCAGAAGAAGCTGCTAATATTTCTTCGGGCAGGCCATCATCAGATCCCGAAGTATCCATTTTACCGGAGCGTACTGATTGAATTCGAGTTGATATTATTTATATTTAAACACAATTTCATAATATAATGACAATGTATTAATTCTTATTCACATGCCGTTTCCATAGTAACGTCGTCGGTGGCATAGAGATATATCATTATTCAGTTTATTCTTTAGAAAAAGCGTGCGAGAAAAGCCCTTGCTAATCCATTACCACACGCATTTGCGTGCGGTAATGGAATAGCAGGGGTTTTTCCCACACTGTTTGGCAATGTGACTCTTTACGAATTGAAATACGAGCGGGAAAGAGAATGAAAGTGCACGCTTGTAGAAAAAAGAATTTTCTTGATAAAGGGAGAACTGAAAATATTGCAATTGCACTTACTGAATACATAATGTTCAAATCAATCCAAATGAGTATTCATATCACAGTATTTGGAATTTCTGTGTATAAAGAGAATTTTTTCTGCTACTTCTGGTGATAGTCTGGATCTGCAGTCAGTATAGAGATGTGTCTCATTTCAGAGTATAGTCTCTCGCTACTTACACTGTTGCTTGGACTAGAATGAAATTTGCAAGTTTGTTTGGCTAGCGATGGATAACCTCACCTGTATCTTAAACTTTCGATTTTCTCTGACGCAGGTTCTGCATAGAATTAAATTCTCTATTTTCATGACAGTCATTTGAAAAACAGTAAGTTCATTATTTCAATGCCTATGATCCATATGAGCCCAATGAACTGAACAAACCTTTTGTTTCTTCAACCACAATAGATATTGCTTCTTGAACATTTGCAGAATCTACATATATATTCGAGTCAAACCCAGGCATACTTTGTGAAGCATTTTCCTCTGAGAAATAAAGCCCCTATTGAGTTTTTTCAATGTTTATATAAATGATCGGTTCATATCACCACTTGGTTCTTCAATATAAAAATAATTTGATCTATTGAACATGTCAGGGCTCGAAATAATATTTCCACTTCCTCTGCGTTAAATAAAGATTGTTCTAGAAGAAAGAATATTTAATTTTTATTTCCACTAATAATATTACAATAATTAACTTTTATCTCCTCCATATTCACTTTGCCGTTCAACAACTCGCTCTCCTAATAATTCTTTCATTTGAACGTCTACTTGATTCAATTTAATATCCTTTGCAGGTCCTACACCAGTGCCCAGCGCGTAGCATTTCTCCTCAGAGAATTTCTTTTTCGTCCTTCTTTTCATATTCTCGTATTTCTTGTTCAAACATAGGGGGTCTCGGAATATTTCTGCACTTTCATTATTGAACTCCTCTTCTATCCTATTTTTCCTTTTGTTCACATTGCTGTCAGTTTTTAATTTTCAATAACATAGCTATATTTTTCATCGAATTAATTCAAATGTTCTCTTCAGAACACGTGAAATTAGTACTTTGGATAATGTTTAATTACAACCACCAACTAATCTTGTTTGAAAAAGATCAATTCAAAATTTGAATATTATATTCGCGCTCTTAACTGTCTGTTTTGTTTAAACTGAATAACAAATATATAAATGAAAAATGAGTCAGTGGACTTTTTCCATATAATCTTTTCCACAGATCGCTAGGAAATTTTGGCATTACAGACAAAGTTTGTCAAAGAAAAAGTCAAGATTTGCTAACTTTTAGGAAATATTAATTTCTCCATAAATGATTGAAAACACTTTTTTTATAAGGAATAATATTTATATTCTGAAAAATTCGATGCATGACAGACCACATTTTGAAATTATTTTGTTATATCAAGAGTTATTTGATAATTAGAACAATTATTGAACTATTAGAAACATTCAGGATATGCGAAGTAGAAGAGTTATTTTGATGAATATTTTTTTGTGCGAAAATTTTATTTGCCACCTCAACCTTATTGCGATATATCCCTCAGCAACATTTGATGATTTTCATCCGCCAAACTTCTTTAATGATTATTAGTTGTTATTACTTATTAGGTACCATTTGTTACTATATCATAATATATATTCTTTCGAAAGAAAGCAATAGATACTTTTTCGGTAATTCCGACAAAATAATGCATATTATGGCACGTGTGAAGAAATGGCTACAAGGAACAGATTGAATAAAGGAAGAAAAATCTGTTTCCCGCTCCAAATCTTAGTGTTAGCAGAGGGAATGTAAACGGGGTACCATACAATTCTGCGTATGATACACGTGAACAGACAAAACCTCTGTCTTTCCTCATAATAATAATATAAGTAACCTGAATGTTCGCTTTTTACGAGAAGGATATTGTGTTGACAAATTTATTTCCGACCACAGACTTTCCATATAATTGCGCATAAAAAGTTGATTAGAATGACGCGATGATATGTCCCAATATTGTTTATGTTATGATTTAAGGCCATTTTGAATTAAAAAGAAGCATAAATGTATCGATAACAATGACAGCCATATATCTAATAATTCCAATATGGGCCATGAGCCAATCAAAACTGAAGCTGGGATTTGGTAACAATCCAGATCTGCGCATGTGCGGCAATATTGAAAATAAAATTGTCTCCGACACATCGTATTATGTCGTGAAACGTATGTCATTCATAACTTCATGTGAATAGTTTCGATCGTAACCTCACAATTTCATGTGAAATGTTTCAATGGCTTTATTCCGTTTTCTTCAAGTCCTAAATATCATTGCTAACTCCTATTCATATTCTAAAATTGAACTGAAAGTATTCAAGTGACATATTTTCATTCTCGATATCTATTTTCTTGTTGTATTTCAGAATAAACATAACCTCTAAATTTCTCGCAATTTTTGAATTTCCAGTTGACGCAAGCGTACAACTCAAGCTTTACCAAAGATTTGGCTTCACTTTGAGACTGTGAAAAGCAGGGGTATCATCCATGTTGATGTTATTAGATATATGCATGTAGCCTTATAAACGACCACAGCGCTCCTCTTTCGGGCGTCACACGAAACTCTAACCTCCGCCGTCATTGGAAGTTCAAAATGATCTGTCGAGCGTATGAAGCCTTCATTCCAGTTATTCTATGCTCCTAGCTAGAACTGCAGCGGGAAATGTCATTGTATCTTGAGCGGCACGTGCGCAGTCGCCCCCATAATTGTGTCCTTACTCGGGTCGATTATCTGCTCCAAATAATGAAGTCTTTGCTCTTGAATCCCTGGGGCGGTCATCTAATGGATTCCAAGTCTCGTTTTGACCTCCATTTTCAATTTCGACCAAATTGATTCGATCGGATTCAGCATCGGAGAGTACGGAGCTAATCTCAACAAATTTGCTTCCGTTGCATCAACAACAACTTCTAGCCCTTTCCATCCTGAGATCCTGAGAAAAAAAATTGAAAACATGTAAGGGGATTGAGTAATAACTATAATCGTTGGTTTAAATTATAATCAGTTCTCCAAAGTATTACATTAGATTTTATAAGTGCGTTTTAAATGTTTTAATAATAACAAAGTAATTAGACACAACTGAGACAAGTCCTGGGGGAACGCGGCGCGAGTGAAGCTATTCGTCCACGCACTACTTCACAAACGAACGTGGTGCAGTAAATATACAAAAATTCTGCTGGAGATGCTCTCACAATTTAGCGACTACCGTTCCGATCAGAAGATTGTAATCACTCCGATCACGGGGAGTTTGTACTAAACGAGATTCTAACAGTTACCTAGAGGTTCCCGTTGCAGGATGTCTCTGAACAAGAGTTCCCTGAGGATGCACTTGCCGGTAGAGAGTTGTAAATCTTAATAATCGCGATATCAGAAGAGGAAAATACTGATCTGATGCCACGTGTGATGACCGCACGGGTTTTTATGCGTTTACGTTATCTACTAAAGAGTATTATGTAGGCGCAACTGTCGCGGTTGTTCTGTTCAGTGTTGCCACATGATAAAACTTTTCAGTAACTAAAATAGACATAAAAATGTAACAGTTGTAACACAAGCGTAACATACACCAATAATAATCTTTTAAGAAAGAAATGCATATCTCCGAAAGGAATCGTTCGACAACACATCAATAGTTTATCAGATACATCGCGATGTACCTGATAAACTCTTAATAATCTATTAGTATATTGGACTATTCTGGCCAATTCTGTAAACAACTGTTAAATTTTAAAGCATGGTTTGAAATTGAACTATCCGCTAACTTCATTTTACTATTCTGTATACATCATAAGCTTTAAAATATTAACGGAAGACGCTTACTTTTAGCCGATATATGTTAAAATTTAAACCCTACTATAGACCCCACCTTCTCATTCTTTCTTTGAAAATTATAACTATTAGCAATATCAGCATTGAGCTATTAGTGAAGATTAGAGTTTTCAATTTCAAGATAGAGGTTTATTCACAAATTATTCAAACAGCAAAGTTTCGAGAACAATTCTGCTTTTTCACTACTGGCAAAAACGTAACAGATTAGTTGAAGGCGTAACAGTGTAACAAATGCAAACAAAATGTAACAGATTTGTTACGAATGTAACAAAGTGGCAACGCTGGTTCTGTTGGCAGCGGTCCAGGGCTGCGTTCAGAATCAACGTCCGGTAAAGAGTGTGCGTCGAACGTAGGACGCACTTGGTTGTCGAAATGTGGTCGAACGTTTCAGAACGACTTCGGGTAAAATCTTTCCTCTCTTTCCATTTATAACCTAAAAATAAATGTGTTTTTGCCGTGTTCTGTACCGCTTAGCTTATATTGGTTTTGATTGTTTTCGCGATTGGATCTGTTTCATCTAGTGATAACGAGTTATATTTGAATTTTTTTATATTTGCAAAATGGAAAGTGGATGCAGTTCTAGCGAAATGAATAATAACATTCTTTCATTAATTTTCTCTTCACTGAACAATTATTTAAATGAAGTGTTTGATGACGAACTAAGTAGCGATAAATAATAATGAATAAACTATCAGCTGATGTTGGTTTTATTACCTTGATTATTTCTAAGGTATAATTTATTTCTTTCATAGATGATTATTCTTCCTAAACTGTCTTTCAACATTTCATAACTTAAACTCGAAATACAACTCATAATGAATAGAAGAATAAAATTAACAATAAACTGAACAAAAACAAACTAAACACTAGGCATATCACATACGAACAAAAGTAACAAGTGCAAGCTTTCTACATTTAAAAACACATGTTCAAAATGTTCAAATAACAACACTGCGCTTGACGAGTAATTCTTACCCATCTATTTTCTTGGTTGCGAGGTTGTGCATCCCGACGAACGCCCCAAGTGATTCCGAACGGGGATAACATTTACCCGGCGACGATTACGAACGGCCTGGGTGCACACTGGACGACGGCCGACGTTGATTCTGAACGCAGCCCAGGTCATCCTGCTGCTAGCGCTCGGCGGGTGGGACCACGTACCGTTGGTTGCTGCGCGTGTTTGTAGGCGCTCGCTTCGTCGTGTTGCTACAGGCTCCTCCTCTGGCGGCGAAGTCGTCTCGACGAGTAAGCCAGGATCTTCTTCGTTCGTCTTCTTGGGTCTTCCTCTTCTTCGGATGGGGTGTGTGGGTGATTCTTCGTTCTCAAGACCTTTGCATGGTGTTAGGTCGGAAGCGTGATAGACACCGATGACTTCATCTTTGTTGTCTTGACTCGTGATGGGACTTCTTCGCTCTTTGATGACATATGGACCATCTCGTCGTGGAGCTAGTTTGGCAGAAAAGCCTTCTGCTTTCTTGCTCAGTAGTTTCGTGTTTACCCATACCTGTGTTCCAGGAATGAGATTTGGAACCGGTCTTCTTCTTTCATTTGCGTACTTGTTGCGTCTATCTTGTTCTTATTCTTGTACCTCATGAGCTGTTTTCAGGACTTCTTCTAGTTGAAGTAGCTTTGGGGTAATTTCAGGGACGAAGTTCTCATTCAATATGATGCTTCTTAGGTCACGATGAACTTCACCAGGGCTTCGCAATTCTCTTCCAAATGCGAGAAATGCTGGGGTGGAGTTTGTTGCTTGATATTTTGCTGTATTCATGGCAAAACGGATGGCTGGCAAACTTTCTGGCCATTTAGTATGTTGCTTCTGTACGTAAATAGAGAGTTGAGTCTTGACATCTCTATTTATTCTTTCCACTGGATTTGCCTGTGGGTGGTACACTGGGATGCAATGGTGGTCGAATCCTAGGCAATGCACTGTTTGCTGCATTACGGCGCTTACGAATTGACTACCGTTATCACTGAGTATTCGACGGGGAGTTCCAAATCGTAGGCAAATCTCGTTTATGTGTATTTCCGCGCACTTTTCAGTAGATGCTATTCGGAGTGGGAATAGTTCTTCCCATCTGGTGGCCATCTGTAACGTTGAGTGGATTCAGGTAATGGTCCCATGAGATCTAGTGCGACGATTTCGAATCGCTGTCGAGCGGGAGTTGTCAATACTAATCCTGCGGGTTTCTGGTCTATTTTATACCGCTGGCATTCTGTGCACTTGGTGATGCAGTTTATTACGTCCTTACGTACTTGTGGCCAATAGTAATTTTGTATAATACGGCTCAGGGTGCGTTCTACTCCATGGTTTCCTGCTTTGTTATGGGTTTCCTCTAAAATCTTGTGACGGTCTTGTTTTGAATCTCTTCCATAATGATAGAGAACTCCTTGGGACATAATATAACCTCTTTGTGACCATCTGTGAGCTTTCTCTGCGAGAGTGCCTTCAAGGTCTCTGACTATCTCGTGTAGGTCTGTATCCTCGATCTGTTCAGATCGTACCTGTGCTGATCCTTTTCTAGGTATATCTATAGAAATTGAGGCAATTTCCAAATCTCTTTGCTTCGTTTCGTCCAGTGGTGGTCTTGATAAGGCGTCTGCAACCACATTAGCTCTTCCGGGTCCATATTCTATGGTCAAGTTATATGGTTGTATTTGAAGGGCCCAACGTGCTAATCTTCCACTTGGGGATTTCAGACTCATTAACCATCGAAAGGCTGATGATCAGTTATAACTATGGTTTCGGCGTCCTCGATATATCCTCTAAATTTGTTCAGACCATATACAATAAATAGCCAAGGCTTCCCGTTCCGTGGTACTGTAGTTCTGCTCAGCTGATGATAACAGTCTGCTGGCGTATTCAATGGGCCTTTCTTCATTTTTGGATCCTTGTAAAAGGACTGCTCCTAGCGCATACTGACTAGCATCTGTTCTGAGGATAAATGGTAGCGTTGCGTCTACCTGTCGTAAGACGGGCATTGTAACGAGTCTTTCTCGTAACGTTTCAAAAGCGTTCTGACACTCTTAGTTCCATTGCCAAGGAGTATTCTTTTTGGTTAAGTTTGTCAGAGGACGGGCTATTTGGGAGAATTCAGCTATAAATTTCCGAAACCATGAACATGCCTGCAAGAATGATTGTAATTGTTTTAGGTTAAGGTGGGCGTTCAATGTAGTGTGTTTTTATTTCAAGTTGATCTCGAAAACGGTTTCACTTTGAGAACTGAAATTTTGTGGGTGAACTCAGAAAGGATTAGGGTTCTTGTTGAAATAATTTTGAACGATTTCATTCCGACAGTTAATTTTTTTTCTTTCAAAAATAGAAGAAAATGAGCCAACCCATGCTTCTGTTTTATTTCAACAGAAAGACCCATGAAAATAGTTCAACTTCCGATTAAAAGTGAATCTACTGATAATTTCGTTCAGAAGATCAACTTGAAATACGGAATTGGCATAAAATGGCCAAATTCAAATTTTGGCGGGAAAAAATTCCTGCTTTACCCACAAATCGACGTAATTCATAGTTCGGCGATTTTCGGATAGAGAGCGCCATTGTACATTTCATTCATTATTATTGAATAAGGTGAGAAATAAGTTTTGATATAGCAAGTATGAAGATATTTGTTATTGGGTATTCGGACCATAGACTATCTGATTCGGACTTCGGAGATTATTCATAAGCGTATCATGGAGTGTGATATAGGGAACGATAAATCTATAATCTATATAATATATTCAGAGGAGCAATATTTATTTATATATCTGTATTGGCTTATCTCAGATACTGCACTAACGATTTTGATGAAATTTGGTATGTATATGTAGATAGGATATTTTATCATTTTATCTGGGATAGGTGTCTGAGAAAATGCAATTTTACGCAAAGAACGGACAAGTTATGTGAGTATGATCTGATTTGATTCGAAATTGGCGTGTGGGGGTTTTGGGGTCAGAGATTATGATTTTTCTTATCAAATTTCACAAATTGAAGATGGCGGCCTGATAATAATAATACAATAACTTGTGTGATTATGGCCCGATTTGATTCGAAATTGGTATATAGGGGTTTCCGGGGTCGGATCGGATATTATGATATTGTTGTCAAAATTCGTGAAATCAAAATGGCGTACCAATTTTGTTACTATGGTTTATTTCGATTCAAGATTAGCATGTGGGGGTTTTCGGAATTGGAGATTGTGATTTTTTGTTAAAATTCACAAATTCAAGATGGCGGCCTGTTAATAATAATATGTAGACAACTTTTGTGAATATTTGCGCGATTTGTTTCGAAATTGGTTTGTGGGGGTTTTAGGTGTCGGTGATCATGATTTTCTTGTCAAAATTCGTGAATTCAAGATAGCGGACGCGTCTTGTTATTATGTTTCAATTCGGTTCAAAAGTAGTATGTGGGGGTTTTCGGAGTTGAATATTATGATTTTTTTTGTAAAATTCATATATTTAGATAAGAGCCTGATAATAGTAATAAAACAAATCTTGTGATATAGCCTCATTAGATTCAAAATAGGTATATAGGGGTTTTCGGGGTCGGATATTATGATATTGTGGTCGAAATTTGTGAATTCACGAGGGCGGACCAGTTTTGTAACGATTCAAAATCGTGTGGGTCAGAGAGATTTTTTTTGGTAAAAACTTATGAACTCAAAATGGCGGATCGAAAATGACGAATTTTGTGATTATGTCGGATTCCATTCAAAATTGGTATGATAATGAATCAATGAATACTGATTCAACAAAGTTAAGATAGAATACCTGATGTTGGCACCATAGAACTCACTATAAGATCTATGGTTGGCACTGATGAGATTTTGGACATTCTTGTCGTTCGAAATCTGTGCTGGGGCCTACCTTTCATTCCTCCCGAAAGGGGTCGCGTTATTTTCCATTGCCGCAGTAGCGCGAGCTATAAGCGTGAGTTATAATATATCCTATTACTCACTTTAATACAAATAGTAAAAATTAAATTGCTTACGAAATGAATAAAAAAGTCGGATCGATCGAGAACTCCATTTCAGACATCAAGGTAGCATTCATTTCTACATTTCCTTGGTTCTGAATATCCAAAAATTGCAGTTGGAAAACGTGAATTTTAGACGCTTTCTACGCGATTTGATTCACGACTACAGATATCGCTCTTGACAACTGTTGTCAATTTCAAAAATGCAGATTGATTCGACTATTACTGAAGAAGTCGAAGATAAAGTATAGTGTTCAATTTCCGGTAATGGTCATAACACACTTGATGAATCACACCACCCGCCTGACGGTTCATTGTGCAAAATTCATCTGCATATGTTATGACTTACATTACCGCTCGTTGAATAATATACTTATTATTCATGGTGGGAAGAGAAATAAATGTTATTTAGAATGAACCGTGAAAACTCATGTTTTTTGTGGAAGTTGAGGAACGAGTTTTGTTGAAAAACTTCTCAAACTAACACATAAGTCGCAAACGAAATTAATATAAATCAATCTGCACTAAGAAATCAAATATGTATAGACAAGAGATTTTCAAAATATTCACTATGGAAATAATATTGTACCAAAGTTTCCTCTGTCACTGGCGCTGGAATAATGAATATTCTACCCTAAAATGAATAGTCTGATGGAATCGACTACCAATACCCCTTTATAGTCGTGTTGCCAACGCCTTCATCTAAGCATCCTTGGAACTGATGGTAATTTGTGACGGATATAACAATGTTGAATTTCATTCCAAACCATATTATTTTGGAATAATTATTTCATGAATCATTTCTTCCTGAATAATTTCCAAATCAAATGATAATTGATTTTCTAGGACAACGAATACATAAAATAAATTCCAAACTATCGGCAACAGTGTCAACGTTAGTTAGTCTATGGTCAACGTTTATAGTTTGACGGTTTGATCGTGTCATATAGTGGAAGGTAGTTTTGAGTATCTGGATGTTTGGAAACTTCGCTGAGTATTCTATGAAATGGACGGTGGCGCCTCTATCGGCTGATCTTTCCTACTCGGTTTAAACGCCCACCTTAATAGGTGAAGGTCGTTCCCTGATCGCGGCTACTTAATTCGGATTCGCCTTTATTCCTTGCGGTGAAATAATATGTCCTAGTAACTTGACTTGTCTGCATCGCAACTGACACTTGTCGCGATTCAGTCGCAAGTTGTACTTCGCGAGTGTTTGGAACAAATCTTTCAGGTCTGCTATGTGCTGCTCTGTGCTGACCGATAATAGTACCAAGTCGTCTAAATATGCTAGCACCAAATGATTCGGACGTGAACGACGAACTCGATCTATCATTCGTTGAAACGAGGCTGCTGCATTCTTGAGTCCGAAGGGCATTCGTTTAAATTTGTACGTTCCGAAAGGGGTGATGAAAAACGTTTTATCCCTATCGTCGGGGTGTACTGGAATCTGCCAGTATCCAGCTCGTAGGTCCAATGTCGTTAAGGCGATATGATCTCGGGTTTCTTGGAGCAAATCGTCGATGCGTGGTAGAGGGTAGGTATCACTCCTGGTAATGGCGTTTACTTTTCTATAATCTATACATATTCTTGTGTCTCCCCCTCCCTGGTTTCGGCACCATCACTACAGGCGAGGCCCACGGCGAATCACTCTCATCGATGACGTCTTCTTGGAGCATTTTATCTGATTATTGCCTCAAAATGGCTGTCTTTTGGGGTGTTAATCGATATGGTGGTGTTGCTACTGGCGCGTGGTTACCTGTGTCGATCCTATGCTCATACTCTGTGCATCTATCAGTATCTATTAGTCGAAATAGATTTTGATTCTGATTTAATAACTTATTTATGCGACTCCGTTCTTCTGAGCCGAAGTCGACGCATTCTTCTTCTCTCAGAGATAGCTCTGACTCATTGGAGGCCGTTAAGTTGATGTCATCCTCGACGATATCAAGGGTCGAAATATCCATGGTGTCGTCCCACAATTCGTCTACGTCATGCACGGCGGCTTCCCGCATCCATTCTTGTTGCGAAGGAGAAGGGCGCTACAGAGGGGTTTGTTTTGGTTCCTCTGTACAATATCCTTCCGATACTGGCGTGTGGATTCGGTGTGCTTCAACGTTCACAGATGCCACGATTGGGTGAGCTTCTCTGGCATTTTGTGGAGGACGTATCCTCTTGCCATCTTCTTCAGGGAACCAATGGAATTTTTCATTTGGCTGGTCTCGGAAGGCCCATGTTCCGCCAGCTATGTCTAAAATTATTTTGGCGTCTTGTAGGAAATTCATTCCTAACAGTGTTCTGTTGTCGGGTGAATGAGGAAGAACAATAAAAGTCGTCTGGATCTTCTTTCCTTCTAACCTCACCTCCATTCGGCAGGTTAGGATTTTGCCTGTCCTTAATTATCGGTCCGCATATCTATAATGGGCATTTATGGTGTGAAATGGTACCTTTTTCTGTTTGAGTTGCTGATAAAGCGAGGCTCCGGCAACGCTGATTCGTGCCTCCGTATCTATACAAGCTACTCCGGGTATTCCTAGTATATTTAATGCTAGCATGGCTCTATTTCTTATTTGGGTGGGTTGTGCAGCTTGCACTTCCTGAGCCATGTGTAACGCGCAGAAACCGTATGGGTCGCTTGAGGTTGGATTACAAGTCGGGCAGTTTCTCCTCATAACACCTGGACGGCCGCAACCATAACATTTGATGGATCCCGCGTCTTCAGGTGTCCTTGTTGGCGAGTCCTTTTTTTCCATGAAATGTTTTTTCTTTTTCCTGCATTCTGTTGAAGATTTCTTGTCTTGACAAATGAGGCACAACTTGTACTAATATCGAATTTATTGAATTCAACTATTTACAGCTATCGATTAAGAAATTTACCTAATAACAACGCTTGACGGAACGCAGTACGACGTGTTGCTACTGGGTCGCTAGCTCGAATGCGGTTCCACTGGGCCCGTTCTTCAGTCTGTCGCGACTATGTGTCGCGTAGGTATCTTGGCGCCAGTCTCGGGGGGATGGTTGTGTCGAAGCATTTGGTTTGGATTCTGAACACATTCTTTCTCTGTATGGCCAGGAAATTTGCAGAATGTGCATTTCTTTCGCTTTTCGTTATCTTTGTTTGGCCTTGAACCTTTGTCTTTGTGGTTTTCTCCAAGATCTTCTTCTACTCGGCGTCCTGTTGTTAGTAGGTCTTGGAAACTTGTCACTTGCTTCCTAGGTACCTGACTCCTAATCGATAGATGGATAAGGCTGTACACAAGATCTAATTGGAGTTCTTCGTTTCCATCTATAGCGGCAATTTCAGCTAGAAGCGATCGTATTTTGTTCAAAAACGCGTCTAGGGGTTCTCTTTCTCTTTGAGGTGTGGCGAAAACATCTCTAAAAATTTTGTATGCCTCTCTCTTCGGTGCAAACTGTGTTTCGATGGCCTCTTTGGCTTCTTTCCAAGTTTTCACCAGAGTCCCTATACCTCTCCACCAGGTGATGGCTTCTCCTGTTAGTACTAGGGGTAAGCTATATAATGCTTCCTTGTCGGTGATAGCTTCTACCGTTTTGTTTAGATCTACGACTTGCAGAAACTCTTGTACTTTTTCTAGATCCTTTTCTCCGCTAAAACGCGCAGTGCAGGCCGCAAAACTTCGCTGACGATTCCTACCAAAGAGCTGGTCCAGCTGATCCTGTGTGATCTGGATTGCCATCTTCGCACTAAGTCGCGGGCTCTGTCGTCGTTCTGCCGTTATGATCGTTTTTTTTTCAGTCTTCGAATCCGCGAACACTTTTAGTTCTTGGAAAAAATTTTGTTCACTACGTCCGACCCCTTTCTCGTGGCCGTAAGTTCACGCACTAAAGTTGGGCGCCAATTTGTAAGGGGATTAAGTAATAACTATAATCGTTGGTTTAAATTATAATCAGTTCTCCAAAGTCTTACATTAGATTTTATAAGTGCGTTTTAAATGTTTTAATAATAACAAAGTAATTAGACACAACTGAGACAAGTCCTGGGGGAACGCGGCGCGAGTGAAACTTTTCGTCCACGCACTACTTCACAAACGAACGTGGTGCAGTAAATATACAAGAATTCTGCTGGAGATGCTCCCACAATTTAGTTACTACCGTTGCGATCAGAAGATTGTAATCACTCCGATCACGGGGAGTTTGTACTAAACGAGATTCTAACAGTTACCTAGAGGTTCCCGACGTTCCCGTTGCAGGATGCCTCTGAACAAGAGTTCCCTGAGGATGCACTTGCCGGTAGAGAGTTGTAAATCTTAATAATCGCGATATCAGAAGAGGAAAATACTAATCTGATGCCACGTGTGATGACCACACGGGTTTTTATGCGTTCACGTTATCTACTAAAGAGTATTATGTAGGCGCCACTGTCGCGGTTGTTCTGTTGGCAGCGGTCAAGGTCATCCTGCTGCTAGCGCTCGGCGGGTGGGACCACGTACCGTTGGTTGCTGCGCGTGTTTGTAGGCGCTCGCTTCGTCGTGTTGCTACAAACATTTATATTATTTATTGAAATTAACATTTTATAGTTGGAAATACATTAAAAAAATCTGAACTATAAAGGTTTTCGAAAAATGAACCCACACAATTGTGCAGGGGTTGGGATTTACTAAGTACAAAAAAGATTTCAAAGGTACATGTAAAAAAATATCATTCATTGCTGGAAATCTTTAAAACGGTCTTTTCTGGTTTGGCGCCGACATAAGAGCTTCACTGATCTACATTTTGAAATTCAATAGATCTTTGATCCTCCTTTTATGAATATTATTTCGTAGGCAATCTTGCCTATACTCCATCCACGCATTCACCACTGATAAATCCAATAAATGGATTATTACTTTCAATGTCCACTTTCTACATTTTATCCAAGTTCTATATTATTCCATTTGCTGATC
The DNA here is from genome assembly GCA_951802165.1 of Adalia decempunctata. Lineage (NCBI taxonomy): Eukaryota > Metazoa > Arthropoda > Insecta > Coleoptera > Coccinellidae > Adalia > Adalia decempunctata. The sequence continues at coordinate 28,226,630 of OX637703.1, read as the reverse complement.
GCAAACATCAACGCCTCCCATATTTTCATTATAACTTTTGATAATTTCTGGACATTTAACTACAATTTCCTTCTTCTCTATCTTGCACCAACGCTTCACTGTTGTCACAGGTTCTGCACCAGATATGTTGGAAAGCAAGGTAACACACTTCGAGTCTCTTCATTTCACTGCAACCAAATTTTCTTTCTCACGAGTAAATTCTTCTATGTCACCTCTTTTGATCTTGTTATCTGCACAAAAATTTACTGACAGTCTGTTGTTCATTATTATTCCAGAAGAAATTGAGTGTTATGAGACGTTGCATGAGAGGTACAGTGGTAAAATATCTGTCGAAATATAAAAAAGACCCTTGCGGAAGGGTTTCCAGCAATCTCAAAATCAGACTTGGACGGAGTCCGTTCGCTAAATCTGGTAAAGGTCTGGTTTTGCCTCGATAAATTTCGAAATCGACAACCATGCCTTTAGCAGTTGCAACTACGAAAGTCTTTAGGCCTACAGGTCGATGCTTTCTTTTCACGTATTGTCTGAGGTGGCAACGACCAGAAAAAGGTTTCATCTGTTCATCAATACTGTAATTCCCACAAGTTCTTTTTATCTGCCGACACGCGTTTCTTACTGAATCGATCATCGGTTGCACCTTCCATAATTTGTTTACCTCAAGATTTTGAGGAGATGAATTTTTGTCGACAAAATGTAAAAATGATCTTTACAAAAAAAAATCTGTCTCTAGGTATTTCGTTTGCAATTTTATTGAGACGAATGTCACTCTTCCAGTACATAATAACTCTAGGATAAGGTATGCACCCAATAAGAAGATGTGCACCATAAAGACTTTTCATTTCTTTTGGTGTGGTACCCAATTCCTTGTCATATTTCGAGAGGCAATACATATTGGAATAGAGAGCAGAATCCTCAAAATGTGTCTCACGAAAATATTTTGTGAAGTATTGCAGTGGACTTCCCACATTAGGTATCTCTGAAATATGATATTCTTCATGTTTTGATGGCTTCATGACATTTGACCTAGGTTGAAAGGATTTTTTTCTCCATAGCAATTTAGGTTATCTTTTTACTGAAGATTCCGCAGATTGGTTGCTATCTTGTATTTCATCAGCAGAAATCCTAACAGGTGTTTCACTTTGTTGGACATTTGGAAGCTCTGTGGACGAAATGTTCTCAGCTACTTGAGCCTCTTCAGCTTCATCCTCAGAATCACTGCTTTCCCCAGCGTGTGCAACGTTATCAGGATGTGGTGCATAGGTAGGGTCACTGTCCGAGTCGTCACTGAATAATTCAAGTTCTGAATTATCCTCATCCAACATTTGCAGCACTGCCTCGACATCTTCTTCGTTGTTCATGTTGTAGTCTAATATTTGAAACAAAAACTCAATTATTTACCAACCCACACAATTGTGTAGACAGTTTTTGAACACAAATTTTCATAAAATGTTAATTTCAATTACTTTTTACCATTAAGTGTTTTCACAATCATTAAATGACACCTATTCAATAAAAAATATTACATAATTGAGTTTTGAATATTAAATTTACTTAAAGGGCTAGCCTAGATTGACAGGGAACGTATTCACATACGATAACTAAATCCGACGAGCGATTGCCCATTTCTTCTCATATATTCATGAGTCTTCGAATCCACTCAATAGCTGAATGATCCGTGAGAGACCCTCTTCTACGTTCCATTGCAATCACACCAGCACCGATCACATATCGCACCTCCGTTCAAATAGTGTATTAACTGAAAAAAACGAATTGTCGAGAAAACAGCTTTTAAAGTTGAGTCATCCTAATTTTTCACATCACGGTTTCTAATTCGAAAACCAAAGAAAATAAGCCAATGACTTCCTCAGTAAGTTCGAATATTTTTTTGAGCTCCACAATGTGGTGTATCAAGTACATTTGAATATTAGAAGAAAATTTTTTTTTTGGAGTTGTGACACTATATTGATTGAAATGAGGAATAATCCATACACAATTTTTCAACCAAAGTTGTTTTATTGGTACTAACATTTTCTATATTCAAAAGTAAAGTACAAAAATAAACCTTTGACACTCAATAACAATTCGAAGGAATAAGGCACAAATCATTTGCCACTATAAATAATAACAAATGAAACGTGAATACGAACTAGGTCTCCGATACCGTTCACCCCATCAGACCGAATAGTCCAACGTCAACTGGGAATCGCACCGACTACAGTTTCGTCCTACTTGGGACTCATCAGGGTGGAATATCCCAAAGTTGCCGCTGGATGGAAAATTTTTTCGTTAAGATATGGATATCTGTCGCGCATTATTTCGAAATGAATATTAATGAGCGACATCTATCCACCTTCAGAAAAGACTCCCCTCTCGGTGATCGAGTGAACACTAAAGGAAACTTTCTTCCAAATTGCAGCACCAGATTGTGTGATTGTGTTCTAAACGTAATAAATCAATTCACCTGAGAACCGCTTATGTGATTTTACATCAATATTTATTATATTCTACTTTTTGGGTTTTGAAAAACCTACAAACTGCGAACGTCTCCGCGCTTCCCAGGTGAATTGATTTATTACGTTTACAACGTTGAAATTCACAATCTGGTGCTGCAATTTGTTCACTCGATCACCGAGAGGGGAGTCTTTTCTGAAGGTGGATAGATGTCGCTCATTAATATTCATTCCGAAATAATGCGCGACAGATATCCATATCTTGACGAAAAGATTTTCCATCCACCGGCAACTTTGGGATATTCCACCTTGATGAGTCCGAAGTAGGACGAAACTGCAGTCAGTGCGATTCTCAGTTGACGTTGGACTATTCGGTCTGATGGGGTGAACGGCATGGGAGACCTAGTTCGTATTCACATTTCATTTGTTATTATTTATAGTGGCAAATGATTTGTGTCTTATTCCTTTCAATTGAATAGGTAGCGCCTTACCGCTTACATCATTATTTATTATAAAATATATAACAGTGAATGTACATTGTTTCTTAGTTTATCAGTTGTTTCATCCATTATAATTGAAAAAAAAGGTCTATTCCCCCTCAACTTTTCATAAAGTTCCCCATAATAACTTTTTGAAATACTTTCTTTCACTATATGAGTAGCTTTTGTACGATGTAGACCTATCTCACGTGCTATTTTAGAATTTGGAAAAATATCTTTGCACAAGGGTAATAGCACACCCATTAGAGAAAATGGAAGATTATTTGTAACCAAAAGCCCTGCTAGTTTTATTTCAGCTCTTATCTTTTCAATAAATGTCAAAACCTATATAAGTACTCTATGATTGCTCGATTGGTCGTAAGAAAAAGGAATGCCTTTTTTTCTTTTCTGTAGAATTTTTTTGGAAATATTTTGTTATATAAACCTTGCCCTAACAATAATAAACACAACAAAAAAAGAATTTTCCAATTTGGTGCGATCGTTCGAACAATAAAGCATTTTGAAGACTTTGAAGTAAACCATAGATCCTCTTTTATTAATATAGATTTTTCACTTGATATGTCAATAAAATCATATGCAAGAGAGTATAACATATCAGCGAATCCACGAAATGTCAGAAATTTTTTCTAAGGCTGTGGCAATTCTCTCATTCGCAGAAGCAGTTTTTTCTGCAGCATCAGCCTTTTTTTCTTTTGAACTGGCAATCCTTTCTAAGAGCACAAGTTTCTCTTCATTGTATTTTTTTTCAATGCTATTTTCGCATCCATGCCAACTTTGAAATTATCTAAGGCATCAATTGTATGCCTCAATGTTGTAGATTTTTTTTTCTTTGGAACGGGTGTTGCGAGATTAATTGGCACCTCTTCTTCATTTTCATCATTTTTATCTGATGGTGGTTCTTCTCGTATTTCATTTCTTTGTTCGACCAAATAATAGTCGTCAAAATAAAAGTTGACAGCTGATTCAGCTGTCTCCTTGTGTCCCTCGATGGAAACCACTTTCACAATATTTATAATATCCTCATCCGTTTGTGAAAATGCTCCTTCAATTGGAGGCCCAACTCCTGTTCCTGTGGCATGTCTTTTTTTCAAACTAACCTTTGATTTGGTTCTGGACTTCAGGTCTTGCCAAGTCTAGAATATATATATAAAGAATGATTATACGAAATGGATAAGTAATGCCTAATTTCACCTCTCTCCAATTTTTCCAATCTCTGGATGCACCGGGCATGCTATTCAAAATATTATTTATATTCGTCCATTTCCTTTGGGCATCTTTGTACCTACAAAAATGCCCAATTTACCTAAATTGGTTGGAAAATTTACCAGATTGAAGATCAGAGTTTTTTTTCATATACTCAATTAGACAATTTTTCTGGCACTCAGTCATCTGACTTTTTTTATCTCCAGACATATTCAAAACAAAAATAAAATTTAACTTAATTCACAACCAAAGACTTATAAACTAAACAACAACTTTTTCTAACCTAATTCATCTGAAAGAATACTGGAATAACGAACTACTAGGTCAATTGTGACACATGCGACCAAGGGCGGATCCAGCCAATTGGCTTAGGGGGGGTAATTACAAGAAATTCAATGTCAAAAATTCATATAATCAACAACGAAATACACAAATATATATATATACAATAAATAAATATTTTTTTACAGAATCCCTTTTGTATAATAAAAATTAAATATATTATTTTCATATAAAAACAAAGTAAAACATTCGAAATATAGGAACTCATATGAGTACATAAATAATAAACATAACATAAATATTCTGTTAAACCTTGTTAATATATGTAATAAGTGGGTAACCACTAATAATTTATTATTTATTTATACACGACGCGCGAAGAGTTTCTTCTTCAACCTATTTACTTTCAAACCAGTTGACGAGAAATAGAAATATTATAAACCTTTCGTCCTATACTATTAGGTAGTATTCAGTGGCGCACCCAGAAATTTTATTCGGGGGGGGGGGGGGCTGCTCAAGAGTAATCAGGTTTTTGTAAGTTATATAATTTAAAAAATGCGCCGCAAGCGAAAACCTTCTTAAGTAATGGATATATCGCATTCGTTATTATACCGGGTGTTTCATTGGTAAATGAACATACGGTAACCTGAGCTAGAGCTACCCTAGGCGAGTCCAAAAAACCGATATATGATAGGTCTAATCAATTCCATAACCGAGATACAGGGTGCTTTATATATTCACCAAACATTTCAATTCCTCATAACTTTTTAACCAACCAGTATAGTCGGTTGATATTTGGAACGTATGATTCACTTCTACAGGTCGATCGAATTACTTTTGAATATCCAAAAAAATTCCAGGTCTGCATTTGAAAAATATGGGACTTCTTCCAAGCTGAGATTCAACACCCTGTATATTGAAATTTTACGATTTGATTGAGATATTTGAAAGGAGAAGAAAATTTTCAATGGAGTTCAGTAGATTTCATTGTCCCGCACGTCATTTCCAATCAAATATTGGAGTTCCACAAAATTCTCAGAAAAATCGTACATTATGATATAATTGAATTTTTTTGTCCCACTAATTGCACCTTCGAGTTTCATAATATTCTGTGGAATCATTTGGAGTTATTTCCGGAAAAACATTATTCATCGAGAAAAATTTAGTTGAAGTCAACAAAGATGAATAAATAACTGAAGAAACATAAAAACTCAACGTGAAATACAGAAGGTGCTCGAAAGTACCACCATTTTGTTCAATACACATTCTTGCCCTCTTCAAAAAATATGTCTGATTCTTTTTTGATCATGTCTGGATTATTACGTATTTCATTGCATAATAAAATTCTGTTGACCATTCTTTCATTTCGTAAAATCCATCTACTAAAGTTAGTTCTTCTAATTCCATCACCTGGATCCAATCGTTGTACCTTCTGGAGATCAATTTGATCATAATGTACGATTTTTCTGAGAATTTTGTGGAATTCCAATATTCAATTGGATCTTTCCCTTAAGCTCTCTTTGAGCAAAATGACGTGCAGGACAATGAAATCTACTGAACTCCATTGAAAATTTTCTTCTGTCTTCAAATATCTCAATAAAATCCCAAAATTTCAATATACAGGGCGAATCTCAGCTTGGAAGAATTCCCATATTTTTCAAATATGGACCTGAAATTCTTTGGGAAAAAAAAATTGATCGACCTGTAGAAGTGAATCATACGTTCCAAATATCAACCAGCTATACTAGTTGGTTCAGAAGTTATGAGGAATTGAAATTTTTGGTGAATACATAAACCACTCTGTATCTCGATTATGGAATTGATTAGACCTATCATATATCGGTTTTTTGGACTCGCCTAGCTCTAGCCCAGGTTAACGTATGTTCATTCACCAATGAAACACCCTGTATATGTATATCAATCCCTATTTCTGTCTGTAAAGGAAATGTTTAAGTTTCCATTATGTTCTAAAATAATTATTATTACTTTTAGAAAAACAATAAGATGGAAATATTTGAAATACTTTTCTTTGTCACATCTCGGGGGGCTGCAGCCCGACAGCCCCCTCCCCTCGGTGCGCCACTGGTAGTATTGATCTAAGAAATGCGATTCGAGCTTTATCATGGAACGATTCACATTACCAAATACGCGAATAGCATCAACGTATGTCGAGTGTTGTAAGAAAAGGAAACACTTGCATCAGAGGGAAGCGGTATTCCACATCTTAGGGCAGCCTCTTGCGGCGCTTGCGCAGTTTATTGCACACGGCACTCTTCGAGGGAGTTCCGCGGGACCATAGAAACTATTAACTAATGGTACGATTCACAAATAATACAAGAGATCGAGTAAACTCGCCCATATAAATTTCTTGGACAACTTGCTTACGTAGGGCGAGATCCGAGATCGCCGACTACATTCTCGTTTTGAAATTAAAATCGTTAATTTTTATTTTGAGAATAAAAATAAATGAGCGATCGAGAAATTCTTAGGGGGGGTAATTACCCCAATTACCCCCCCCTGGATCTGCCCGTGCATGCGACAGTGTTGCCGGCTGTTGGGATCACACGCTTTTAAACGTATACCTTTCATGGAACGAATGGTCGTCAAGAATACCACTTCGGAAAAGTACTCGCGCTTGAACCATACGTTTCGACACGTATACGTCAAAAAGTTCACTTGTCGAGAATACGGCCCCTGGTCTCACGACGAACAGTGAATACAGACTACTCCGACGTGGAAACACGTCACGTCAGGAACCGTGAGATCACGTCAAACATGAAGCGGTGCTAACATTGGCCTGAGGTAAAGCACAAAAACAACAACTTGTGACATTTCCTCATAGTTTGTTTTGAATCTCCTCCAACCATGAATGAACTTCGGGTTTTCGACATGCTATAAGAGGAAGAAAAAGAAGAATAAATGGCTGCCCTGTGTATTGCATCCATTTGCTCGTCGAGAGAATGGGTGCACCCTATCAATATGGAACGAGACGAATTCGGGGGGTTCCAAAATTGATGCCTCAATTAATAGATGATGAAGAGCGGTTCAAGTGGTATTACAGAATAACAAAAAATGAGTTCTACCATCTTCTAAGCTTGATCGTCCAAAAATTGACGAATGAATGCTCATGTGAAAAAAATATTGTTCACATACCAGCTAAGCCCTGGATCGACCAAAATATCCTTGGACTAATACGTCACAAGAAGTCCATATGGCAACGCTATCTACGTCGCAAGCAAATAAGAGACTATGAAGACCATCGACGTTTCTCCAATTCACTCTCGTTACTAATTGCCGATGCCAAAAGGAACTTTGAATCCAAACTCATACATTCCAAGAACCATAAAAAGTTCTTCAAATACGTCAGGTCAACCCTTAATTCCAAAGTTGACATACCGTTCGTTTTCAACTCTAACAATACTCCCTGTTCCTGCCCCGAAGAGACGGCAAATGTCCTAGCTGATTCCTTTGCTGCCTCTTTTACAAGAGGGGCCCACAAACTTCCACAATTGAACTTCGAGAGGAATTCATCTGAAATAACTGAGTCTACTTTTAGCCCCGCAGTCGTCGAAGCCCGCCTCTCTGCCCTCCATGTTAACTCCTCTCCGGGTGCCGATGGCATCTCTGCTAGACTACTCAAGGAATGTGCTCGACCTCTTTCCTACCCCCTTTCCATTATGTACGAACGTTCACTACATACATCCTCCCTCCCCTCTGCTTGGCGTAATGCCCTTGTGACGCCAATTTTCAAAAAGGGAGACAAACGTGACGCAGAGAATTATCGTCCAATTAGATTGTGGCGAAGGTATGCGAAAAAATTATCCTGAGTGGTGTCTTCGAGTTTGCACTTACCAGCAACCTTATTCCCACATGTCAGCACGGCTTTCTTCCTGGGAGATCAGTCATCACTAACCTCCTTGAATGTATAAATTCCTGGTCAGGGTCTCTAGATAGGGCCTGTCCAGTCGACGTTGTTTACCTGGACTTTTCTCGAGCATTTGACCGTGTACCACATGATCTTCTTTTGTATAAACTCGAACATCTGGGGATCCGCGGCCGCCTGCTTTCCTGGATTGAAGCATTCCTCACCGACCGAACCTTCCAGGTTCGGGTCGATAGATCTTTCTCTTCGGGGAGACCTGTTGGAAGTGGAGTTCCGCAGGGTTCTGTTCTGGGTCCACTGCTTTTTCTCCTCTACATCTCTGACTTACCCAAGATCTTCAATTCTCGGTGTTCCCAATTCGCCGACGACACCAAATTATTCGGTGACCCCAACGTGGCTGCTCATCTGATCCAGGAAGACCTGGAGAAATTGCACCTGTGGTGTCGGGAGTGGAAGTTGCCTCTCAACTACGACAAATGCGTTGTTCTGCACTTGGGTGCTAATAATCCCCGTCATCAGTACTTCCTGAACAACAATCCCATCGCTACTTGTAGTAGTCATTCTGACCTTGGTGTAGTTGTGACGGAGAGCCTGAGCTGGTACGACCATGTACTTCAGACGGCAAACAAGGCCAAGAGGACCCTATTTATGATTCAGAAGGCTTTTGGAAGATGTGATCCCTCCACGTGTGCTACCCTCTACAGGCTTTACGTGAGGCCCATATTGGAGTTTGCTGGCCCTGTTTGGGGTCCACTATGGAGGAGGGACTCAGCATTGTTGGAGAGCGTCCAGCGACGGGCAACTCGCCTACCCTATGGCATCCTACGCCCCAGTTATGATGAGAGGCTGGCTATTATGAATTTGTCTGCGTTTGAAGATAGGAGACTGCGTGGTGATCTCATCGTAACCTTCCGAGCTCTTCACAACTTTTTTGGAGTTGACCTTAGCGGTCTATTCGAGTTGAACCTGGACGAGCGTCTGCGGGGCCACTCTTACAAGCTGAGGAAAGAGAGTTTTAAAACACCTCAAAGACAACACTTCATCACTAACCGCGTGTTTTCCGTTTGGAACTCTCTACCTTCATCGGTGGTGAACTCAGCTTCTGTCAACAGTTTTAAGAACAACTATGATGCCTGGTTGCGTCGCGAGTGAGTGCTGCTTGTGGAGACGAGAGTTTTCTTTTTGTTTTTTTTTGTAATGCATTTATTTTAAGTTACGGTGTATTTATTTTTCATATGTATATTTTTTGTGAGTTTATAGGCTTGGCCTCAACTCTTCACCTTGTTATAATAATAATAATAATAATAAAAATAGAGAAACGCTCCACTCAACTTAGGGCAAGCATTTCAGCTGAGATACGACTTGCAGTGTGCTTGAGGTAATTGCTAACACATGATTTCAAAAATGATATCTGGTAGGGAAATAAATTATCGCAGTGGTTTCGAACATGTTGAAATTTTGTCGATTCATTTTTTACAAAGTGCGTTTGAGTCCGTTGAGCAGTCCAAGATGTGTTCAGATTGCTGAGGAGATGGTGTTGAGTATTGCTGGATGATGGAATTGTATTCCCACGTGCAGCTTTCAACGCTGTCCCCAAAACAATATTGCTGACTTCCATCTTCACTCTGATTTGCTCATCGGGACGCAGTTTTTTCACATTCTTTGAATTGCTGAGGAAAAAAGTTCACATTCATCATCCACGTTGACGCTTGATGCAGCTGGTGCACTTTGAAGGAGTACTTGGGAGCGCAAGCGTTGGTTGTCCTTCATAATTGTAACTATTTCTTGTACGGATGACGATAAACGTTTTTTTCCAACACTAGGCCTTACAAGCTTCGCGGAAGGTGCAGCAAAAGTTGTTGGAGCATCTGACCTATTGGCCGTTTGCAGGTTGACGGTGACCTCCGCCATTGTAGGGATTGGTCGTTTCTTGGAGGGTTGGATTGGGTACATTCTGAAGAAACCACTTGTGAGTTTTCTGTTTCTTCAAGTGGAAATAATCCAACTCCTTCTCGTGTTCCCTCATCAACTCCATTAGTGTGACTGTCTTCCGAATCTCCTCGAGTTTTTCTTGTTACAAGAGTTGGATTCAAAAAAGCCATTGCATCTTCAAATTTCCATTTGCTCAAACTCTTTGCTGCCTGACCTGATTTTGTGGTTCTACGGTGCTCAGCCTGGATATACGCTTTTCGTTATCTATTCCAATTTTCCTTACATCGATTAATGAAGAAATAAACTCCTCCACATGAGTTAGGGATATTGACTTAAATTGCAAAAAGGTATAGTCAAAATAAGATTTTTGTGATGACTATTCCACTCTTTTCATTTTTAGTGAGGAAGTTTCCGTAGCAACGATCGTTTCATCCCGAAAAAATTTTCAAGTCGGCAAAACCAACATGTTGGTTTTTCAGCGACAAAATTTTTGACGTTTCTCGAATTCATAGATAGCTTCGGAAATAAATATCATAGAGAGACCAAACAGTGTTTAGTGGTTTAGTTAATCTATGATGAATACTAATTTGCCAAATACCGCAATACGCGTCAAATGTGAACATATTACCCCATTTTCTCGTAGAATAGTCATGCCGAATTCCACTCGAGATGAAATTTAAGCAGGTAAAATTTCTCTCTTGTAATATTCAAGTTTGTTGCTTTTCGGAAATTTCGCTCATGACATTTTTTCCAAAATCACTCGCCTGACGGCTCGTGATTTTGATACAAATGTCGTTCGCGAAATTTCAGAGCAACAAACTTTCATATTTCAATCGAGAAATTTTGCCGGCAAAATTCCATCTCTAGTGGTATTACGTATGAAAATTCATATTCATATGCAAGTTGCAAATTAATTTTAGCCTTAGGTCTGCAGCGTATACAGGGTGGTTAAGAAAAATAGAGTAAAATAACGAAATTTTATTCCCAGAGAATTCAAGAATTTTATGACTATCAATACAATGTATGGCCTCCACGGGCATCAATAACAGCTTGACATCTTCTTTGCATACTACCCACGAGGTTGTTGAGCATTTCTTGAGGAATTTGGTTCCATAAACGGGGCAGAAGCTCTCTCAGATCATTTAACGATTCTAGGGTAGGTTGATGATTATCCTAATCTTCTTTGGAGCATATCCCATGCATGTTCGATGCAATTCAAATCTGGTGAGTGTAGAGGTATTGGTAAATGTTTGGTAATTGTTTTGGCAGTTATATTATTCCAACATTTGTTGGCAAACCGCATGGCCTCTAGGATATTGATAGTGCACACCTTATCGTCTTCAATGTCTGAAATTGATTTTCTAACCATTTCAGTTTTGTATAATACCTTGAAGTTTTTTATTATACCAGCATCTAAAGGCTGCAATTTCGATGTAGTGTTAGCCGGCAAAAATTTCACATTCACCCATTTCAGAGGTGGCATAGAGTTTTATGCAGTTCACTTATCTACAAACAGCAGAATTTTAAGATTTTTTCCCCCATAGTTTTATCTAGATTAGTCAACCATGAGGAAAATAACTCGGTGTTCATCCACGTTCTCTTATTTGATGCGTATTCAGTTGGGAGAGACTTTACGTCTTTAAAGCATCTGGGATTTTTTGCTCTGCCTATAACGAATGGTTTCAGCTTGATTGAGCCTGTCATATTCGTTGCAAGTAAAATGGTAACCCTGTCTTTGCTATGTTTACCACCATGGCATTTTTCGTCTTTGTACTGGTATGCTTTATCAGGAAGGCACTTAAAGTACAATGCTGTCTCATCAGCGTTGAAAATATGTCTTTCAAGATATTTTTCAACGAGTCCTTCCATTCTTCGCAAACATTATTGTCCACAACCGCACTTTCACCGCAAACTTTCTTGAATGTAATATTATGCCTCTTTTTGAAAATTTCAAGCCAACCATTAAAATTACCATGACCTATAGATTTTGCGAAGTGTTCGGCTTTTTTTTAATTATTTTTTTCTCTACATTGCTTAAACCACTTCGTCATGCACTCTTCTATATCAGGAAACTCTGCAGCTCTCATTCTCTTGCACTTAACATTACCTTCAGTAGCTCGCTTTTCGATTTCTACCTGGTTTTTCAGAATAGTAGGCGGGGTACTACCTGGGATGTTGAACCTCGCAGCTATGTCTTTCTTTTTTTGCGACCCTTCTTTCACCATCTCGATGATCTCCAACTTCTCACCGATAGTCAGTGTTTCAACTTGTCTTTTTACACTCATTGTCACTCGAATGCAATTTTTCAATCACTAAATTATGATTAATTCACCAACATGTTACGACTTGTGCGGCGCCGGCGGGGATTCGGCTTATCTACTGAACTTCGAGTTATAGAGGTAATTTTTGTGTCTCTTCGACTTATAGAGGTAACAGAGGTGAAATATTACGGTGAAATGATTTCGAGTTACGCATTGTTATTTTTTTGACTTAGACAGTTGTTCCAAGTGGATTGAAAATTCTTCGGGTTATCGAAGATTTCGAGTTATCAAGGTTCGAGTTAACGAGAGTTACTTTGTGAATTAGGTCACTATTGACGTTCCGGTCAGAAGTTCGAATGCTAGTTTCCTGTACCACTTCATACTCCGTCTTAGGGTGTAACCTTTTCACTAGCTCAGTGGACATAAAACTTAAAAAAAAAATAAAAAATCTCAGGCTTCCTGACAGATTCAAAACTTCCTTCTAGGTTTTTACAATATATTGACAATTGAACAGGTATTACTGAAAGGAAGTTCCAGAATCTTCACACTTAATTATCTTTATTCAAACATACATCCGGCGTCTTACATACATACTATATTAACTAACTTAAAATAAATTTCTCATGTATATCGCCTACTATTAATCCACACATAACTGCTCGAATATTGAACTACTAAACTGTGTCTGCAGTGCCCTCTGTGTGAGAGTAAACAAAATTGTATAACTAGGCATCTGCGTTAACACCCCCCTTTACAATTTTGGTTACATAATTACATAAAACAATACGTATACAAAAATACATCAACTCAGTATACATTCAGTTTATACCTGAAGTCCTCAAACTTGCTACGGCAAAGGGACTTGGTGAATGAGTCAGCCACATTAGCTTTCCCTTCTAATTTAACCACATCAATTGAATTTTCATTAAATAAATCATGCACGAAATGTAAAGCTACATTTATGTCAGAAAAATTCCTTCCATAAGAACACAAATTAATATAATCGATTAATCAGATACACCGCGTTCATTGATATAAATATCAACAACCGCCATGAATCTGACTCGAACTTGCCACAAATCATCATACAGGGAAACCAGGTATTCTACACTGAGAAAAAAGAGATGGTTCCAGCAACAAATTGCTTTGTTTAAGAGGTTTTCTTTGAATTCAATTGATGATTTTATTTCATGAAATAAGATCTCTTCTTGGTGAATGAGCATTATTACAATCAATCAACATAGTTTTTTTGGTTCACATAAGGGATTTATTTGAGCGAATTTATTTCAACATAAAAAATATTTGTTGTGTTCAAACATATAGTTTTTAAATTCAAAAAGTTGATTTGTTTCAATTGATTTCTGTTGAAAATGATGGAATTAAATACGCAACTTATTCGAATGAAATATAAATAGTTGTGTTGGAACAAATGGATCAGTTCGATCAAAGAAAGATGGATTGAATTTCTAAATGAAATAATTGTTTGGCAATAATTTGTGACCAAAGAATTCATGTCTACTATACTTTGTAGAAATATTGTTGAAACGCTAGAAACAAAGCAACATTTATGTTCTCTATTTTCCTCGGTTTTAGGGTTTCTTGTACTTCTGTCCTTTTTCCGTTCGTCAGTTAAGGATACAGTTTCGAAACAAGAAGCTCATTAATTCGCTCAATCGCTAAAACCTCGATCTGAACAACGAATATTGTTAATGAACAAAGAATACGCTTGCGCTGCGGACCTGCGGAGTGCCGATAGAAGTTGCGATGTTTCAATTGCCGTGTCGGAGATTCACGAACCGGTCCGAAACTTCCCGAAATCCCGAAAGAAATTGTGTTGTACTGTGTCTGTATCCTCGTCAGTAGACAGTAAGGGCAGAGGTTAGTGTATCGAAAATTTAGAAGAAGTTTTAGAAGGAAGTTCATTCTCTTTAGTCTTTGGGGAGTTTGAGTAGGATATTGATATTACTACTTATTAGCAAAGACTATATTATTAGTGAGTGGTGAGTGGTCGTAGGTAGTAGACGTAGAGTCATAGTATAACACTACTACTAAGTGCTGAGTGTAATCAAATCGAGGTAAAAATATTTTTACGTGATACGTTTGTTCGTGATGCATCGAAGAATAGTTCCTTCTTCAATTATTCTATCTTTCCTTTCAGTGTTTCGATAGATTTGAATATGGAGGAATCAGATACGCTTGGGTGTTTTTTAATCAAAAACGGCCTCGGAGATTATAGACGTGCTTTCCAAGGTAATTCGTTTTCTGTTGGAAAAATATTTTTCTCATTGGATTCATGATCTTTCCTACAGGTATTGAGCCAAACAATGTTCTTTTGGTTGAAATAAATCAAACCAGGCGTCAAAGAAGATTTCGCGCCAATTTTGATTTATTTTGTTATTCATACCAAACGAACCTTGTTTGGCTTAAATCGAGCTTATATTGTGCAATAAAAAATCTCATTTCATGTGAACTTGTTATATTCTGCGATAAAAAATTGAATAATTATGTGGTTTCAGACAACGATATTAGATTTAAAGACTTGAGAAAACTCTCAGAGTCTGATATCCAAACACTGATCCCAATTATTGGTCACCAAATTAAATTGCGTAATGCTTTGGAATCCTTGGATGAAGTAAGTATTTTTCTGTTTCTGTGGTATTATTTTTTATAATAACTACATTAAACTTCTTAGGAGAACCTGCAGACCAATGTGAATGAAATAATTGAGGAATCAATAATAGCAGAGTGTTCCTCTGAGTATGATAAACAGGAGAAGTTTTTGGAAAATTGCAGGTAGGTCCATTAGTTAGATTTAGTCATAGGTTTCAGTACTCCCGGATTTTAAAAGCTATTTTCGTCAATATACTGGAGATTTGCATATTAATTTATTTTTCACGTTTTAGAGAGGAAACATCCAATAATTTAGACCCCCCATACAATATCATTATAGATGTCCCTCCCGCTAGTCCATCTTCCGTTTTGACAACATTAAGCACATCATCATCATTCACAAATATTGTCCAGAATATAGATTTGGAAAGCTTATTACAGTCCACATTGTTGGGTAGAGCTGTTATACAGAGTTATCGCAGCTCAGAAGTCTTGGATACCAAGTGCCAAAGTTTATTGGTTGAAATTATCATCACACATTTGCTCAATAATAATCAGCAGTAAGTATTTTTCTACAAATTTTTAATTTTCAATATAAAGCATGGTTTTTTCATTCTAGGCGATTATTGAATGAAGACTTCAATGATCTTGCAGATAAAATTATAGCTTTATTTCCTAACGAAGTGAAAGGGGTGTACTATATTCCACCATTAAGAAAAAGACATTCCTCAGAAAACATTTCTGGAGTATCCAAAGGAAAATTAGTCGATAAGTATAGAAATACCCTCACATTGTTGAGAAAGTGTGGGGTTATCAAATCAACTAGAAAAGGAGAAATTCAAAATCGATCCTCCGATGATTCTGATGATGGTGAAAAAGTGAATGAAAATGAAAACGAAAGCTTTGTATGGCTGAAGAATAGAAGTGAGCCATGGACTGAAGTTGAGAAACACTGGGAGAGAAGCTTCAATAAGAGAAATCGTATGTTCAAAGAGAAAAAAATTACAATCCATGATATTTATGAAGAATGGCCTATACTTTCCCAAAATGCTGGTTATCTCCTTGTATGTAAATACATATGACGATTTTTTAACCCAATAATAAATAAAAAAAATTTCTAGGTGAACAAGGATTTCGAAAAACTGTTCCCAACGAAAACCCTTTATGGTAAATGGGACAGAGTATACGACAATTTGATTCAATACAGGGAAAATTTTCTGACTGGTGCTGATATAATAATAAAAAATTTTATAAAGTCTAGAACATTAGATAGAGGTAAGTATATTTGAAAGACATGTTTTTAAATGATATTCATTGATAAATTTTCTCAGAATATATACATTATTTGCAACTATGCTTGTTGGCTTCCTTGATTCCTTACAAAGGAAGAGTATCAGCAAAACGATCAAAAGGTATGGTTCCTTTTAAGCCATCAGCCAGTGAGAGTAAAAATAGCATTTTAGCCGAAGTCAATGTAAGTACACTCATGAGTTGTCACGGCTTTATATATTTTCTATGTAGCTTATCCCATGTTGTTGTTGTTGTCCTTCTTGTTATTTGGTATGAAATTTCAAGGTTATTTCTCTTGGTTTATGAAGGGGAGTTACCTTGATAAATATACATAGGTATATCGTATAATTCAATTCTTGTGATGATACATCATAAATACTTAATGATTGATTAATTATATTGTATTTCAAAATAGAAATAAAATTAGGATGCTATTTGAAGAAAGCTCTATTCTCAGCAAATTTTGAGTCAATCAAGTATTTCCAGTTTATTCAAAATGAATTGAAACCTGGTTCCTAATTTATTGATTTTCAACAATTTTTTAGTCTAACTTCGCTGAGAATTCTTACTCTGTGTGTGATTTATGAAAATCCTTTAGGAATTGGCATAATGAATCTTTAAATTTATGATCAATTAATGAAGAACTCTTTGTTTATGTTCAACTTTCACCTAAGACCTCTTTGGGGAATAAAAAAATTTATATATACAACTATTTTCAGATTCCTGCTGATGTTTCCAAAGTTGTTAAAGACAAAATACAAGAAGCAGCTAGTATAGGTGCTACATTGCAGCCTTTCATAATAGTTGAAGTGAATGGCAATGCTGTCCGTAATGTATATGTGAATATATATACATCTCTTTATAAGGTACCATCTATTTTAAGCGCAGTGGAGACCTGTTTTTCATCATTTCATGTTTTTAATTTGAAATATCCCATAGAAAGTCATCATTTGTGGTTATTCATCCAACTAGCAATGTATGATCTTACAACAAAAGAAGATAAATCAGTTCCCTTTATAATAGATTTAGTTAACAAAACAAAACTAAAATAAACTATTCAAGTTTGAATTTTAGCTTGAAAACATGACATTCAACTGTAAATTTTGTAAAAAAAAACTGAAATCGAATAGCTTCTACCTCTTACACTTGAAATTATTCCACAAAGTTGAAAATGATTTTCCATGTGGAAAATGTTCCAGAAGTTTTTCTTCCAGAAGGGTCTTGAAAAAACATATTGAAAACTGTTCTTCTACTAAAAATATTCAATATAGCAAAAACATAATTGGAAAATGTAAAAACGAGAAACAAAACTATAATGACTCCAGTGTTACTGCAGAATTGAGTTCTGGTTCTGATAATCCTCCTGCTGAAGATACTTCACCTTCTTTATTTGACAATACCATTATGTTCATTTCAAAATTTTACAGTAATCCATCAATGACTAGAAAGAGTATTCAAGAGATTATTGATAGTAGTTCAGTATATTTTGCAGACTTTTCAGATGATATAATGAAAGAAATAAAATCTTTAAATATTCTGGATGAAATTAATCTGGAAAAAATTTCTGGTATAGTGAACAAAAAACCATTTCAACCATTTTCCACTGAATACAAACGATTTCGATTATTTGAGTCACTGAATACCCTTATAAAGCCTGAGGCCTTCAAACTTGGAGAAATTTTTGATGATAAAATAAATCGCCAAACTATCAGCATGGACATCAAAACTTGTGAAGCATATATAGTACCCATACAACGAGTACTGAAATCTTTTCTTGAGATTTCTGGGGTCTTGGAAAAATTGATGAGGCATATTGAAAATGAAAGTATATCCAATGATACAATTTCTTCCATATTCTCATCTCTCCTGTGGAAACATATAAAGAGCAAGTATTGTAATAAAATCTTGCTACCCTTGTTTGTATACTTCGATGATTACGAACCTTTAAATCCATTAGGAACAGCTGCTGGAGTTTATAAAATTGGAGCTGTATATTTCACTATAGGAGCTATCCCTCCATTATTTTCCTCTAAACTAATGAATATTTTCCTATGGGGTTTATTTCATTCAGCTGACCGCAAAACTTTTGGCAATAAAAAAGTTTTCTCTAAATTTATCGAGGATATGAAAATATTAGAATCAGAAGGCATTGAAGTATATTTTGACAATGAAATTATCAGAGTATATTTCTGTTTATTTGCTATCATTGGAGATAATTTAGGAATCCATAGTATTACCGGTTTTACAGAAAGTTTTTCAGCCGAGTTCACTTGTCGAATATGTCGTTGCCAAAAAAAAATTCAGCACTATATGGTTAAGGAAGATCCAGATTTAATGAGAACAGAAGAGAATTATGAAACAGACTTAGAACAGAGATCTTTCGGTATAACAGAGCAATGTTTTTGGAATGAACTTTCAACTTATCATAATATCACAAATAGCTGTTGCGATATAATGCATGACATATACGAGGGTATCTGTCGTTATGATATGGGTCATATTCTGTATTATTATGTGGTTACAAAAAAAACATTCTCATTAGAAATATTGAATGATCGTATAAAATATTTTGATTATAATGATTTATGTGACATAGGAAATCGTATTCCACAGATTACAAAGCGACAGTTAGATAACCGAAATATTATTATATCTGCATCAGAAATGGCAGCTTTTGTGGGATACATTCTGTTTATCATTGGGGATCTGATAGAGGAAAATGATGAGGTTACCAGTTTTCTATTACTTCTGGTAGAAATTGTTTACATTGTTAGTAAAGCGACTACTTCCTGTGAAGAGCTAGACTATTTAGGTCACTTAATCAAGAACCATAATCAGTTGTATGTTTCACTTTTCCAAGATACTTTGAAACCAAAGCATCATTTGCTTGTACACTATCCAAATATTATAAAAAAGGTTGGTCCTTTATGTTTTCTGTCATCTGTAAGGTTTGAAGCTTTTCACAAAATTGCTAAAACTAATGCTCACATTATTTCATCTAGAAGAAATATTATATTTACTTTATCGATGCGTCATCAGTTCCAACTTTCATATAGATTGCTATCCCAAGAAGGTTTTGTAGAATCCATCGAATTAGGACGCTCAGCAATTTCATTTCTTTCCGCTGACGATTCATTGAAAGAAAAATTAGATCAGGTTGGTTTTCAAAGAAACACATTAATAGTGAACTCTTTAACTATTAATAAAATCACTTTCAAACCTAATTTAGGCATCCAAGTTCATCATAACGAATTTGAACCTCGATATGCTAAAATTTTATGCATAATCTACGAGTCTGACAATAAAATTTATTTTTACTGTGAATCTCTCAAAAGCATCGGATATTCGACTCATTATCATGGTTTTATTGTGGAAAATGGTGAAAATGCTCACAAAAAATTGATCAATTTAAAGTCACTAAGTTGCATATTTCCTGTAGCTCTTCATAAAATGAATGACCGGAATTTATGCATTATTCATAAATTCAAACAGAGTTTGTGAAGTCAGGCTCAGGGTCATAAACCGAACCGTTTCTTAAACTTTTTTGGGAACTGATTTAAATCTAGTCTTGCAATTTCAGAAGAATTAATTTTTTTTTATAAACAACTTCACCCTGCATGTATTATGTGAAATGTTGTGTTTGATGTTTATTTTTATAAATCATTGTTACCCTATTTTTTTAACAATATATTATGTATTATATTTAAACATATATCATTTTATGTTGAAATCTTATGAGTTGAAAAATAAATATTTGGCTCAATAAGTATTCGATTTCATTCCTCTGAATTTCCTTCAATTTGACTCGCTACCTAGAATTTTCATTTTCACAGGTGAAAAGGGAGTAGGTTAAAAATGCTAATAATGAACTAATATATCGATTTGAAAGGAATCAAATGTTTTGTTTGAATCAAAAAAATGTTTATTGATGAATAATACAATGAACACGAACAATTAAATAATCATAATTTACAACAAATCATATGCCTATTGGAATCAACAGAAAATATATATTGAAATACAAATATGCTTTTTCTACAGAGTCTTCACTATGTTTTTGTACTGAAGAATCATTCTTGCGACTAAAGGAACATTTATTTGACCCTAATAAGGATACATTCAAGTTCAATAAGTCGTATGTTTTGGTTTAAAAAAGATATATTTCATATGAAGTGAAAAAGTCAACAAAATCCCTTATTCAGGCCAAACCTAGCTTTATTAAAACCATTTTTAAAGAAATCATTGGTTATGGGCAAAGCAGGCAGTATTAAATCAAATAAATATTTTTCTCAGTGTATGCATCTTTCAGGGAACCAACGAAAGTTCCAAGCCACCTGTCGTCGTCTAGGGCTACGAGAGCTAATTGGTTGTCTGATTCTTAACTAGATGTCGCCTTGATGTATACTGTACCTCGAGACTTTGTCTAGTTTTGTTTAAGAGGACCTCCGTTCCACTCCAATTTTCATCGAGGTAGGTTTATGTTGTCCTGAAGATGATCGAAACCTAGGTCGACTTCTACCTGCTTTCGATGAGGTTGGAACTTTCGTTGGTTCCCTGTATAGCCCGCTCCACACTCACGGCGCGAATCGCGCCAAGGATTCTTGCCGTGAACTTGGGCAAGAATTCGCGGCCAAGAAAGTCATCCACACTCACACAAATAAACGCACTTTGGTTCGCGGCATCCTCGCTGTCTACGAAGACTTTTCGCCTGTTGATCCAGCTATAAAAAGGGTTTATTCTGATAATAATCAAGAAATTCGCATTCCACTTATCTAAATCTGAATCTTTTCTAATTTCACTTCATTGCTACATGAACTATTCATTTCAAAAGCGAATAAAGTCAAGCATTAAATCATTACTGCGCAGGAACCGCGAAGACCTGTGAGTGTGGATGGAACATTTGTGCTTAGGCGCGAAGCCTTTGTCCGGGGGCCAGGAGACCGCAAACTCACGGGGAAGGCCGCGAAGCGCGAACGTGACACAAGAAAGTCATCTACACTCACGTTCGCGGTATTGGCCGAGGTTCTTGCCATGAGTGTGGAGCGGGCTTATGATGATTTGTGGCAAGTTCGAGGCAGATTCATGGGGGTTGTTGATATTTATATCAATGAACGCGGTGTATCTGATTAATCGACTACATTTATGTGTTTGGATCTCTTTGTGAAATTACCATTTTTTGCCAACATTATGCAACTTGTATTGTCACAATAGATTTTTATATTTTTCAACAAATCATCAGAAAAATCAAAGTCACTTAAAATATTCCTTACATGTAAAACTTCCTCAACTGTAAAAGCTAAAGCAACATATTCGGCCTCAGTGGATGACCTGCAAACTGATTTTTGTTTTCCAAAATATTGGATTTCCAAACACCTTTAATAATGACCCTGTTGTCGATTTTAAACTGGATCACCAGCCCAATCTGAATCTGAATAAGCAAATACTAATGTTTTTCCTTTTTTGACAAAGTGCAAACTCAAATGCCTGGAATGGTATAGGTATATTAAAATTCGTAAAGCATGTTTATAGTGTGTATCATTACAACAATTTTGAAATCTGCTTAGGTAGTTGACTGCATAGGTTATATCTGGTCTTGTTGCTTGAGCAATATAAGATAATTATCTTATATTATACAGAAGATTGTTCATCAACTTCACCACGACGGAGGTAGATAGGTACTGTATTCCTTCCTTGGATTTTCCACAATATACTTAAAAGACATTTGAATATCCATCTTTCAAGCATAGTTTGAAGAGCTTTATTCCGAAATTATGCCTCTTGTTAGAAATGTATTGTCGAAATTTCAATCCTCCTGGGAACGGAACGAGCGTTTCATCTATAAATATGTAGTCCGAAGGAATTATTGCATTTTGAAATGATTCTTTCAGTCTAGTCAACAATTGCGTTAATTTTCGGAAATGATCCTCAGAAATAATCTCATTATCACTGAAATGCAGTGTTGTCAGTAATAATTGAAACCGATTTCGCGACATTATGGTTGGAACAATTTTTTTGCAGATCTCCTTTCGCTACCAGTACGAAGAAATTGTTGGCAATGAGAATAAACCCATCCATATAACAATCTCCAAAAAAATTTCCATTTCTTTTGGTGTTGTGGGTATCCCTTTCGAAATTCTTGAGTTTGCCTGTGTATTTTTCTGTAAACACTGTTGTCCATATCTGTTTGTTTCATTTACGTACAACATTCAAAATATGGAAAAAACTAAAATCGCATGAATGTGATAACTGAATGAAATTTACCATAAATTGAATTATATGTGATGAACATATTATAGAAATAGTAGGGTTCTTCATTGAATTTTTCATACAGGTCCATCTGTAAATCTGAACGTGGCCCATTATATTCTTCATTTTTCAAATACTGTCCGTTGTAAGGAAACCATTCGAAATTATAATTTGCATTTCATTTTCTTATCACTTCTTCTATTATTTCATCTACACTGTTATTCTTGCGTGGAAACAGTTGCCGTACCTATCTATATTTTGTGCATTTGTCCTCATTCTCTTCAATTTTGGCAGAGCTGTATCCATTTCGGAATTGGACGTATTTTCATCTGGATGATATTCATCTGCTTCGAAAACATCTTCTCACTCGTCCAGTTTTTAATCAAACATGCACTCCTGCCACAATTTGAGCATTTTTGCTTGGTTTTTCTTCATAAGACATCGCGTAATTCTTTCACACTTGCAATCTAAGCAAAGACTGAATTGACTATGCAATATCGCTTATTCCTCAGACGACGAAAAGTCTATACAGAAATTATGTGGTGACACGTTGGTCTCCGTGGCTTGCTGGAACGTTGAGACAATCCAGGGGCCTCGTGAGACCAATGTATCATCATCAACAATCGGAATCAAAAGTACATCACAAAATGGGAAAATTGATGTTCTATATAATAATTTCATTCAATCGAGAAGATGAATATGCAAAAAAATAGTGGCCACTGGTCAGTTTTTTCAGAAGTTATGGTGGCACTCAACTATACAAATAATTTAGCTGTTTGACAGTATGAAAATATGAGGGGTTCCAGGGATCTTCAATTATACCAGGATTCAATATTATAATAGAAACTAGGGATGGAACGGATCGGTAATTTTTGACCGGACCGGATTTCAGTATTTCTCAGGATTTGGCCGGACCGGATCAGTAATATGGCCGGATCTTCAGCCGGGTCATTTTGAAAAGATAAAAGAGCCATTTATTGGTAAAAAATCAAATAGCAGAAGAAATTCTCTTTATACACAGAAATTCCAAATATGTACATAATATGTACTTGGATATGGATACTCATTTGGATTGATTTGAACATAATGTACATATTTAGTTAGTGCAATTGAAATATTTTCAGTTCTTACTTTATCAGGGAAATTTTTTTATCCATAAGTTATTTTCAGTTCCAGAGTTTATTTTATTTTATATTTATTTTCAAATATGTGAATGGTTATTACTATGTAATCATATTTATTCAGATTTGAAAAATCCGGCTGAATTTTCATATTATTTCGGTCGTACCGGATTCCGGCAAATTTGGCCGGATCGCCCGGATACAGTAATCCGGTTTCGGTCCGGTTCCATCCCTAATAGAAACTATTTATTTTACTCTTGATACATAAGTCGACTACTCTATCTCTGATTCTATTCTACCAACGACTATATCTAACCTAACCTTATTCTCATGTCATAGTGGAACCATAGAGTACAAATCTATGACTTGACAGACAGTTAGGTCGCAGGTTTCCACAACCCATGGAATGAATAAATCTATATGTTCATCGTTTTAAATCTTCGGTTTTTTCCCACCCTTTTCAAGCATACTGTCCCTTCCTGTTCTCACCCATTGTTAGGACTTCAATATGATGAACTGTATGCTGATTTTATATATTTATTTCTCACCACTAAACCTTGATTCTAATAATTCGATGTGGTTTTAGGTACATCAACATTCAACAGTGCACGCTTGTTCCTGCGGCCATTTCGTTCTTAATGTCCCAGTCTCTCTCTCTTCGCGTCGGCGCGGTGTTTATTACTGTCACGTCAGAGCAGGCTTTTTTCGGCGGTCTTCTCGATGACGTCACCATAATCCTCCTTCAAGACTTCTGTTTCGGCCGTTTCGGGTTCACCGTAGGGTAAGGGCAAGGCACAGAACTTGGCGATCCCCCGTTTCAGCGTCCCATTCGCTGTCTTGATTGTCACCACTCTCACTGTTCCATCAGTTCTAGGATGCAGTTGTATTATTCTTCCCAGAAGCCATCTTGCTGGTGGCCAATTTTCATTTTTGATCAGAACCAAAGTATTCGACACTGGGGCCTGTAGCCTTCCGTTTTGTTCTTTCTCGGAGAAGAAGTCAAATACAATTTCGACCATTGGACACCAAAATCCCTGATGCATCAGTTGGATAAGTTGATAGCGTGATAGTCTGTTCATCTTAATATCATCAGGAAACCTTTCCTCTGGCAAATTCATCAAGAGTTTTCCAACCAAAAAGTGAAAAGGAGTCGAGGAGTGAGGATTGGATTATTACCTATCAGCCTTTATATATATATATCCCAAGTATGGCTCTATTTCATGACTTAACTGGCAATAGACTGATGCCACATATCCCTCATTACGCTCACTTCTGAACCCCATACACATACCCCATAATCATCAGACAACTCAGGTACGGGTAGGACGTCACCACCGTAGTTGTTAATCACGATGGCCGCCCTACCCGACCTAGATCCAAGTTATTTGGAGACTAATGGCATCTTTGAAAATTCTTAATATTGTCTTCTTCAATTATAAATTGCAAAGCTTGAGCCAAAGAATCAGGGCTTTAAAAAATCTTACTCTAAATCGGAGTCGCTTTCAAATTGTTTTTTTTTATGCTTACAAATTAACTGATAATTTTATAGAAAGATACTCCTGTGTCATCCTGTATATTTATTTATTGTGAAACTTCAGTAGAATTATGAGAAATCATGATTGATACAATTTAACACTTAACATAACCCAAAAAATATCAAAAATCACTTGGGACCAGCATAGATGCATAGAATAATACCTTGTGTTGGTACTGAATAGATTTTGTCTAAGACTTTCTTGTCGATCGAAAATCCGAGTATTTGTTGTGCTTTTCATTTCTCTCGAAAGAGGCCGCGCTATTTTGCATTGCGGCAGTAGCGCCGCAACCGCGAAATATTGCGGATTATTCCGGAAGTAGCACCTGTACTGAAATCTAGGGTGTCGTTTTGATCTACAAATTTTGGTCACGATTTTTAGTAAGGAGTCGTTCTATGCATCTATGGACCAGCAATACATTGACGGAAGCTTATGAATAATGAATCAATAAGGTTTCTTCCATATGCCTATGGTAAACATCACTCAATTTCTTGTGCATTTCAAAAACAGTGGATCAAAGTTAATTCTCTCTTGAGCGATTTCCTGTGTTTTTGCTATATATACGACAAATTCTGCCCAGTGTAATCCTGATAAAAGCATCTGCCTCTGAACTTGATAATGATAATCATGGTTGTGTTTTAGGCGTAAGATACCCTTTTCATCGGCTTTCATACGAAAATTTTTCAATATGGTATATTCGTTCGAAGATTGCACCTTACTACTGCAAGGACATTTTATTTCTAAAATGTCAAATGTTGAAGTACTCCGGTCAGAGAGGACACCGTCAGGACTTGCACCCAAATTAATTGCATTTGGATATATTACAAATCCACATTTAAACACAGACATACCAGCATTTTTCTGTAAATACTTTTTAATTGCCACAGGCTCAGTTTTTGTGCCATGAGCCACTGTTCCAACATGACTGATGTCATCAGGCTGGATGAATTCTTTGAAGAATGCACCATTGTAGAGTTTTCTCTTACAAACAAATCCAAATTTTGATGCTTTGAATTGAAATCTTCTCATTTCTTTCCATTCATCAGTGAGGTTTTGTTGCCTTGTGTTTTTTTCAATAACAGCAACTTCTTCCATGCTGAGAACCCTCAAGCAGGAGTTTTTTTTGTACTTAACATACAACGTAATAGGCAACTCCTTGTACAGCTGCTGTTCTTTCCTGTCTGCAAGTTTGGCACGGGCCATATGGCCTAGCATTGATGATTCTGGTACATGTATACCTATAACCCAAATGAAATGACCATTATTTGCTGTGAAGCTCTTTTTTTGAAGTTTGTACATACCATCTCCCTGAAGTATTGTTCTTGTATCAGCCATATTTTCAGTCGGTAGGGTTGATGCAAATCCTATGCTTACATTTATTTCTCTTAGCTTTTCTTTCAAAGTGAAGTTTACTTTGGTGGGATCATGATACACACTCCCTGGCAGTTGTTCGGGAACTATGTTTATTTACAACCATATATGTAATTCGTAAAAACCCATAGTGGTGGTCTTGGAGGAGGTGAGAGAGTCTTAAACCACTATATGAGTGATAAATTATCTTTATTTGAAGGCTGACATGTTTCGGCGTACTGCCATCTTCAAAGCCATACTGAAATAATTCAAAAGATCGAATTAAAAATTTGAATGTAGGTGAAATCGAGTCGAAAATATGACTAATATGATCCTGTCTTATGAAAGGTTGAAAATAGAGTTTAGGTCAGATAGAATAAAATAAAAACGTAAACAAACAAATAAGTAAAACAAGTAAACAAGAATATGAATCGACTCACAATCAAATAAAATTTATCAGTTAATAATACTTTTAAACAAGTGTTTTCTCGAAGTCATTCCTTCCATTCTACTCGAAGTAAACGATGTCAAGATTGCATAATATGCTTGGGTGATCAAATCCAAGTTAAAAACAAAACAAAAACAATCTGCACAGAAAAGGTCGACAGATGACGTTATGTGACGCGACAGAGGGGGTCATAGAAATGTGTGTTTTCTTTATTATGTTGGAACCTATGGGAAAAAGAATTTTGTTGTTCTTCTAGAGTCGACGCTTACTGAGAAGCCTAAATGTTTCTTGGAGGGTGTTTACCATCTTAGAATTTAGGGTATCAAAATTGGGGATGTTTGTATGCTTATATATTTCGGCCTCCTCCAGGATCTCCTGCCGTCTTCCGTACTCGCAGTGGTGTAAGAGTTCAACGTCGTTTTCTTTATCAAAGTTGTGTTGACTTTCCTTGAGGTGCACGCCAAAGAGCGACTTGTTGTTGTCGGCTATCCTGGAGCTGGCGAGGTGTTCGCCAACTCTTGTGCCAATGCTTCTGCCACTTCGGCCCACGTAGATGGTACTGCAGTCTCCACATCTAAGTCGGTATACTCCTGGTTTCTTCAGGTGATGGATGGGGTCTTTGTTCTTAACAAGATGTTGCTGAAGGGTGTTCGAAGACTTGAAGGATACTTGGAGGTTTTCGATGTTTTTGAAAAGTCTACCTATCTTCAGGGATATGTTTCCGTGATATGGGAGGCTTATATATTGCTTTTTCACTAGGTCAGGGTTGGCTGGCGTTGCTGATGTGGGGTGGGTGGTGTTCTGAGTGCTCGCTCTGTTCCTGAACTCACTGACTAGGTCTTCAATCCTCTGCGGGTTGTGGCCATTCTGCGATGCAATATATTTCAAAACTTCAACCTCCTTGCGAAAACTCTCTTCGTCCAGTGGAACCCTGAATAGTCTGTGGATGTATGTCCTGAAAGCAGCGAGCTTGTGCTTGGGGTGGTGGCATGATATATTATGTATTGTGTGGACGGTTTGGGTTGGCTTCCTGAAGATGTCGAAAGTGAGGTTTGGATTTGACCGAATATATGCATATATGTAATGCTGTCATTATTAACGTCACTGAAGGTTGGGAAATGTCACATTACACACCTCTACTTCCCAACCTCACTTCCTGCCCTCACTTCCCGCCCTCATTTCCCACCTCCATTTTATCTATTCTACATGAATATTTTTCATACGTTTTTAAAAAAATAAGACATTTTTTGAAAAATTTTATGAAACCTATTTAATGACTAACAATAAAAAACAACAATGAACTAAAATACAACAAACTATACTTATTGATATTAATCGTTACATTTGAATTATTGTAAGCGTTTATTGAAATATTTAGGCCTGTACCAGCGCTGCACATTCCAACAGTTGTCTCTTTGGGCGAAAATACATGTGTAATGACTGAGGTTTCTGCACTACTTGCAATTGCTACAGAAGAGACATTGAGACAGCATATCGGAAGTTTTCTTTTTATTCTCCATTGAACCATCCACATAACCTTCTGCCACAGTATTAAATTTCCATCCTCCCAGCTTTTTTAATTGCAGTACACTTGCGCCACTGTTGGCAAGTAGCGTGGCGGCGGTTCTTCTGAGTGCATGTCCTGTGAAGCCTTTCCAGTTCTCTAAATTCAAAAAAGAAGCAATTTTTGAGGAAAATTAGCTATTGTATTGTGTCCAATTGGTTGATTTCTTGCTATTCTTCCTCTGAGCTGAACAAAAATCCATCGATTTCTATGTTATTTCTCAAATTTATGTAGTCTCGAATAATCTTCACCCATACTGGATCAGTTATGAGAAATTATATATTTGTATGTGTTTTAGAATCTGGAATCTCGACCGAAATTTTTTCTTCAAAAAAAGCCACATCCAACATTTTCATTTTCACTAATTCGTCCGTCCGACAAGCTCCAGATACGCCTATTATTAATGCTACCTAAAACAATAAGAAAAAATAGTACCATAATACCAGTATACCTGCATTCTTCAACAATAACACATGACGGTCGTCTTGTTATTGCGCTCTTCAAATAAGTGAATATATCGTGAAAATATTAAATAATAGATTTCAAATTTGATATAAGTCGATACAGTTCTTGCTGATACACGTAATTTTGATAAAAAAATCTTTCATATTCGTGTCTCAGAATGAAAATTTGTGGAAAGTGTACTACTTCTCTAACTGGGAAGTCGCCCGGTCTGCAATGTGGCGGTGCATGCAAGCAGTTTTTCCATGCAAACAATCGATGCTCCGATGTGACGAAAAACCATCTGTCTTTAATTAACAATCTTCCCGGTGGAAACTGGCTGTGCGTCAAATGCCGATCAACGAAGGATATCACAGATTCGCCTGTCGAATCAAATGATGAAGACATGGGCGGCGATCGCATTGGTGTCGCGGGCATCGGGGATCTAACGAAGATAATTGCGGACTTGAATGAGAATGTACGTGAGCTTCGCACATCGGTGGAATTCTGCTCAGGCAAGATCACTGACTTTGAGAGGAAGTTGTCGAAGTTGGATGACACAATTAAACTTACAAATCAATTGAAGAAGGAAAATGAATCAATGAAAAAGGAAATTTCCGACCTGCATCATCGCATGAACAAGTTGGAACAACATTCGAGAGAAAATAATATAGAAATAATGGATGTCCCTGAGAAAAGAAATGAGAACTTGTTTGAGATAATGACTAAGATTGGCTCTTATGTGGATCACGAGGTGCAGCCTGGAGTGTTGGACTTCATAACTAGAGTACCAACCAAGTTAACAAATAAACCCAAGAATATTGTTGTCAAATTCACATCAAAAATTGAGAAGCAGAACTTCCTTGCAGCTGTTAAACTGAAACGTACTGAACAAGGAGGAAAACGAGGGTTCAAAATTGATGATGTTTCCCCAAGATGCTTCATCAACGAACACCTCACAACAATAAATAAAATTCTTTATAAAAATGCTAGAGTAGCGGCTCAAAACAACAATTTCAAATATGTTTGGGTTCAAAATGGAAATATCCTTGCACGAAAAGATGACACCTCAAAAATCCTACATATAATGGGTGAATCTGATTTGAAGGTAATAACCGGATAATTTTTCCGACAAATATCAGGCAACTTTAGATATCTGAGGTACACAAGTCACCATGCCTCTAAATATTGCCTATCAAAATGTTCGTGGATTGCGGACTAAACTGTGTACTTTCAAACTGAATGTCATATCAAATTTTCATGACATAATTTTTATAACAGAATCATGGCTGAATGATACTGTGGTTAATTCCGAATTAATTGATGAGAACCACTACTCAATTTTCCGAAGAGATCGTAGCTCTACGTCTTCTTTCAAGAAGGAGGGTGGCGGAGTATTCATTGTGGTCAGAAATAGTCTAAAACCTGAAGTGCTGGTGAACTTCAATAGTGAAGCGGAAGATTTGTGGGTTATGGTTAGGATAAATAATGTGAGGGTGTATTTATGTTGTGTCTATCTGCCACCGGGCGATGAACATGCTTCTGCTTCATTTATCTCTAAACTTGAATTGAATAAATTAGCCATCAAGGATAATATTATGTTGATGTGTGGCGATTTTAACTGCCCTTCCGTCAGATGGGTAAGTCAAAATGACAAAAGTAATATATTGGTTGCAACTAATGTTGATATGTTTTCCTCTCGTATAATTGATACATTCTGTTTTATGGAGTTAATCCAATTCAATAGTATATTTAATAAAAATGGAAAACTACTTGATCTTGTATTGTGTACTGAAAATAATGTTGGTCATTTGATGAGAAATGAAAACCCATTTGTAAAAGAGGACGAACACCATCCCTCGCTAGAATTCATTTTTAAAATAGATTCTACACATTATTTGGAAAACAGAACAAACTTATTCACATTCAACTACGGGAAAGCGAACTATGATATGATAAATGAAAAATTTGATGCAGTAGATTGGGTTGATGTTTTTCGGGGTGACGTGGATTTCAGGGTGGATATGTTTTATCAAATTGTAAATGATATTGTAAGGGAGAGTGTTCCTCAGACGAAACGAAATAGAAAATTTCCCTTTTTCTTTTCCATGAAGACTATTAAACTAATTAAAGCAAAACAAAAAATTCACAGAAAGTGGAAGAAGTATCAGAACTTGAATGATTTTCGTCATTTCAGAAATTTAAGGTCACTATGTAAAAAACTTGTTTTTTCGGATCACGAGGATTATTTGAAAAAGATAGAGGATGAGGTTGCTATTTGTCCGAAACAATTTTTCAGGCATGTTGCGCGAAAGAATAAACATTCTCGTTTTCCTGTCGAGATGAGTCTTGGACATGAAACGGGCAATAACTCGAGGGACATTTCTGAGCTCTTTGCTAAATTTTTTCATAGAATTTATGAGGTTGAGGAAAGTCAGAGTAGTTCAGCTTTAGAATATACTCAAAATTTATATTGCAGTGATTATTTGCCGAGTGTTGTTTTCGAGTTGGACGAAGTAATGGGTGCATTAAGATCTATTGATGTCTCTAAGGGTACTGGACCTGACGGTATTCCTCCAATATTGTTAAAAAATTGTGCACAATCTTTGGCCTTCCCCCTACTCCACATTTTCAATTTTTCATTGAGTACTGCAACATTTCCGGAACAGTGGAAAATCTCATCTATCACTCCAGTGCATAAAAGCGGTCCGATTAATAATATTGAAAACTATAGGCCAATAAGTATTATATCCATTATTCCAAAAATTTTCGAGTCATTAGTTTATAAATATATATATAATCATACCAAGAACATGATAATCGACCAACAACACGGTTTTCAGAAGGGAAAAAGTCTTGAAACTAATCTCTTGACATTTTCCGAGTATCTTCAGGAATCCATGGACCAACAAATTCAAGTTGATGTTATCTGTACGGACTTTAAGAAGGCCTTTGATAAAATAAGTCATACTATATTGCTTCGGAGGCTCGCTGAGGTGGGTGTATGCGGTGATCTTTTGAGGTGGATCTCCTCTTATATAAGTAAAAGGTCTCAATTTGTGACAATAAATGGCGTTCGATCTGCCACATTCTGCAATACTTCAGGGGTGCCCCAGGGTTCTCACTTGGGACCACTGTTTTTTATCATATATTTGAACACTATAGGAAGATGTTTCGAAAATTGCATGTTTCTGTTGTATGCCGACGACCTCAAAATATACAGAGCGGTTAGGGGGGTGGAGGACAGTATTTTGATACAGCGTGACGTCGATAGACTAATAAATTATTGTGCAGAGAATAGTCTCTTCCTCAACTATGACAAATGTCACAAAGTTGTCTTCAGTAGAAATGTTCAACTCATAGAGCATCAGTACACCATGGCGAATTATCCTCTTTTGCAGAAAGACCATATTTTGGACTTAGGAGTAACGTTTGACAGAAAGCTCTTATTCGATCAGCATATCGAAAATCTTCTGCGGGACGCCAATAGGTTGCTCGGATATGTTCTTCGACACTGCAGAACTTTTAAGAATAACAAAACATTCTTGGTACTATATTTTTCTCTCATCTATAGTCGACTGAACCTTGCCTCAACAATCTGGAATCCACAATACAAAATCTATATAGAGAGAATTGAGAGAATACAAAATAAATTTCTCAGATTCCTGGCCTTCAAAAATTGTATCGTCTACAGTAATCATGATTACTCACATATCAGGGAGAAATTTGGTATATTGGAGCTGAGGAATCGTCGACAGATGACTGACATTGCTTTTCTTTATAAAATTGTCAATGGATTGTTGCGTGTGCCCGACATTCTGCAGTCAATTCCATTCAGAGTCCCTGATATCAGATCGAGAAATAGAGATACATTTTATGCTCCCTTTCGAAGAACGAATAGTGCACATAATGCTCCTATTTTTAGAATGATCACTGCATATAATAATGTTTGCATCGACCTTGACATTTTCAATATGTCACTTAGTAGTCTAAAACGAAGTCTCAAGAATACTCTCTCATGAAAAAAAAAAAAAACTGTATTGCTCATTTTTGATTTTTGTTTTTAGATTTGAATCGATATTGTTCTAAGTTTCTAAGAGGTGAATACTGTTTTTGGGCTAAGCCTGTTTGTATTCCTTGTAAGCATTAAATAAATAAATACCTGTATTAGCTCACAAATCACGAATAGCTTACCTTTATCGATAAAAGATTCTTTGGAGCTTTATTTAAAAAATCCTCTATATTCTTCCTCGAAAATACGTTCGATTTCTTGGGCCTAAAGCCAACATTTTGTCGTTTTAGGAAGGCTAGCAGTTTCCCATGTTTCAAAATATCAGTTTTTTCTTCAATTTCTAGCATCGTTCGTATCATACTGTACATTGCCCACAAAGTAGACGGCTTCTTCTGTCTGCTATGTTCCCCAAAATATGCCAAGAGTACCCTTTCGGAACCGATATTTTTAACCTTTTTTTCTTCGCACCATTTCCTATATAATTCAAAGGCTTTTAGATACCTATGCTTACTTTTCTCTGGCACCAAACCCTGAACTGCTGCGTGAGCAGCCTGCAGTAATTCTCGTGGGGTACAATCCATAAATTCTTCGTCGGAAGACATGATTCTCAATTTATTATTCGCTAAATTAGTATTCGAATTTATCTGACATTTATTTATATTAATCGAAATCTTCTTCTCGGGAAATAGGACAAAATAAAAACAAATGGTGTTATGGTTCAACAGTCTAATTTCCTAAAGCAATAAAAGAGCACCAGCGGTGTAAACAACTGAGCAAATCAAAAAATTGACAGATTTTCAAGTAATAACAAACATCTAAAATTACCGGTCGAACACAGAAACAAAACATGAACTTATTTATTCCATTCTACAATATTGTGTGGAATTCATCCTCAAAATACATAAATTACAAAATATCAAATGAAATATCCATCCTTTCTTGTCTTATTTTTTTTACTTATTTTCTGCTCTGTTTCAAATGTCATTAAGTTTTTCCTTTTTTTTTCCTCCTTTATTATCAGTCTGTCATATTTTACTTTATTATTATTCTATGTCAAATTTACAAGATTTTTATATTTAGAAAAGATGGAATTATAATGTGCAGCTTGGTGCTCCGTATCAGTTCTAAAATTCATGGTATCAAACAAACTAATATAAATCATCTCTAAAATATTCCTCTTCTTGAAGTTTTCCTCCCTGTCACAAATTACGACACTTTCAAAATCAATGATATGATCCTCATTGAAGTAATGGGTACAGAGGGCTGTTTTTTCTTTGTTTTTTACGTCTTTCAAATCATATTTGTGTTGTTTCATTCGACTACCTTAAATACTGTTTGGTTTGACCAATATACATATGATTTGTTACATTTAGAACAAGGAATTTAGTATATTAGACCAGAGAGTTGAGCCCTATCGACTTTATCATTTAAATTACTATATATCTCCTTTCCTAACGTTTTCAGGTTGTAAAATACTATTTTAGAATTCTCATTGAACAAACAGCGTCTCATCTGTTCCGACAAATGAGGAATGCAGGGTATTTTGTGATGAACCTTCCTTTTGTCATCATCTACAGAGTTAACCCTCGATCGAATTATAACATTGTTACCCTTAATTTCATTAAAGATTTTTTGTACAATCCGATCAGAAAATTTACGGGGATAATTTATTATTTCTCCTCAGAGTAAGCTTTATCTTTTCGATATTATCGAAGTGATAACAAGAGTTACTCAGTTTGACTGCTCTGAAAAGAAGATTCGAAATTGCATTGATCTTGTATACCGAAGGGTGCGTGGATTAATAATTCACAATTCTACCAGCACTAGTTGGATTCACATACCATTTGGTTGTTATTCTTTGATCATGAGATCTTTGTACCGACACATCAAGGAATGGAACGGCATTATCAGTTTCTCGTTCTATAGTGAATTTTATTTTGGGATGGTAACTATT
The DNA here is from genome assembly GCA_951802165.1 of Adalia decempunctata. Lineage (NCBI taxonomy): Eukaryota > Metazoa > Arthropoda > Insecta > Coleoptera > Coccinellidae > Adalia > Adalia decempunctata. The sequence goes on along the minus strand of OX637703.1, from coordinate 28,191,548 downwards.
GAAAGAGTCCAAAACTTCAGACTCTTTATTTCCCGGTATCGACAAGATGGTGTCATCAACATAAAATTTAACAAGAGGCAAAACAAACTCTAAACTTTCAAGTGCTGTTACTATAACATCATACATGACTAGTATGCTGAGAGAGGGGCTGGCAATACCTCCCATAGTTGTGCCATCTATTTGAGAAAAAAAATTGTCCATTGAATTTAAAATAGTTGGACTGAAACAAGAAGTCAATCAAACCTAAAAAAGTTTTTTATCTATTTCCCGTATAAGCAGATATAATGTGCCATCTTTTCTTAACAATTTGAACAACCATTTCATGAGTAACATTTGTGTAGTGGGACACCGCATCAAATGAGACCAACACATAGCCTGGAGGAATTATCAAACCATCTGTGAGTTCTACAAATTCAAAGGAATTTTTTTATTTGGTACTCAAAAGTACTTACGACATTTTTTAGAATATCATGAATGAACTGTGCAATGTTGCAAGATGGGGAGTTAATTCCATTTACAATCGGTCTCAAGTGCTTGTGAGTTCTTCTTAAACAATATAAACGTGGTGGAACCGAATTGTGTTTTTTCATTCGTCTTCTTTGTTCACCCGTAATGTAGTCACTCTCAAACAAATCATCTACCAATTGGGAACAGAGCAATGAAAAGGCATGATTTCAGCTGGAAAAAATTGGGAGATTAGCTTAGAAACGAACTTAAAAATAGCAAAAGTCTTGAAGAAAAAATTAAAATCAAATTAACATAACCTCGAAGATGAAATGCGAAACTTTTATGAACTGGAGGTATTATCAGTTAAAACAAATAAATTAGTGGACAAATATAAATGCCTTACCTGGTATGGACTAATGTAACACCAAAATAATTAAAATTACTACTATTAAACAACGAAAAACACTCAAAATACCGACAAAAACATAAACAAATAATGGCGGATAATGGAGTACTCACACCCTCCACCCCCCTGCCGCTGTCATTCTGTTTCATGGCCTGGTGTTCTAGTAAGGTATTGGAACACCGCGTTCTTGGTGATTTGTCGTTAAACACAAATTTACTTATTTTAATTGAAATATGATGGTTGTAAATAAAATAGTATACAAACCTTGGTAGGAAGTTTCATTCCTGTCTCGAGATCATAGCTCGACAGAAATGAATCTCTTCCCACCTCGGTGTGTAATGTACTATTGCACCCCTTGGCTGTTCCACTATTCTGAATTACAACTAGCTAATCTGAAATTCTATTTCTGTTTTCTGAATTACATATTGCTTTTCTGAAATTGAACTTTGAATTTCTGAATTACAACTGTGAAACGTGTAGTTATGTCGGCACCAGAGTCAAATAATATTCTTTCAGAAGACCGACGAAAGCAGTGACCAGTATATTCTGTCGGATTCTCCAAGTTTAAATAACTAGCAGGCATTTTTCTGAAATTATGTATTTCTACTTATTGTCAACAACCCTTTCTGTTTTGATATTTGAAGAAAAATCGGTCACTGTCCATATTTTCTGGTCTTAACGAAACATACTTTCGATAAAGATTCAAGTGTATCAAATGATCTTGGTTTGTTACTCTTCGAATCAGGTATGCTAATCAATAGCTTAGATTGTAGGTCTTCTACATCGTGTACAGTCATTAGGACTAACTCATCCATTCTACAGGCCCCAGGAAAACCAAATAATGAAGCAACCTAAAAAATAAAACTACATGTGTAATCTGAATAGAATTTGAAACCTTGTAGGTTAATTGGCTTAGCACTTACCACTATCGATCTGGCTTCTTCCTGGTCAGCTGTAAAATTCAGAGAGTCAAAGTACCGAAGTGATGGTGTGTACGCGTTTCCTCCCGAAGACCCCGACTTATGGCTCCTAACTTTTTTCAGTTATTTTCGAAACGACCATCTTAAATTATCTATTTTTTTCTTAGCCATATCGAAGGTTACTGCATGACGGCACGGCTTTTTTATAATATTGCAGCAGCATGTCGTATAATTTCCATCTTTTATCTTCCACAAAGAAGGGTGAGCTCGGTAAAGTTCAATAAACCCGGAAATAAATGGTGGTTTACAATCCATTATTGCTCGCCAGTCGACTCCAGAACCAACACTGCAGGGTTTGAACTGGCCTGACGAAAACAGTGGACTTGGAAGGAAAACGATCTAGCCTTCAGGCCAACTGACAGTGTGTGGTGGGGAGCTCTGACTCTTAATACAAAAAAATAGTCACGTGCACAAATATATGAATAAAAAATTACTATTAGACCCTAGAAACAATAAAATCAATGGTTAGCATCTAAGAAGATGTCTAGGGCAGAAGTATTTTCTGCACCAGTAATTATTTAGCATGGCTTCAGTTGGCTTGAAGGCGGCACACCCGTTTTTCATTGAATGAAATCGAACTCTCAAAATTGCTCCGAGCTAGGAATTGACAATCGATTTCTTAACTTATCTTTAATAATTTTAACTAAAGAAAATGCTCTTTCCACAGTGGCATTTGAGAAAGGCAGATATAGAAGAGATATAGCAAGTTGAGATATTTCTCTATAGCATTTTTATTCTCTGCAACCTCAATCCCAAAATGTTCTGCATTCTCAGTGTTTTTCCATTCAATACGATGGAGGGCCTTCCACTCGCTCACTGTTTTATCGACATCCTCACATAAACTTTTAAAGTATGTGTATGGCCAGAGGCGTGATATCTGGTCTTCCTATTTGAGCTGTTTCATTTTCCGGTGTCCAAAAATTTTTTTTAATAGCAATATAGTTTGGAAGTCTATTTTGCATCTGCTGGCACAATTCAACCAAGAAAGATTTGCATCTTTCTCAGATATAGTAATCTTCTTTTTTTATCTATTCCTACGGCATATTCATCAAATGAATACCCAAATGAAGGAATTCTGCTCCCATTCGATATTCCGAAAAATTTAAAGATATGAGATCCTTCTCTGAAAATTTTCCTAATTGCATAGGTGGGATGAGAATTCTGAAGTAACCTTTCAACAGATGCACTAGGTCTTCCAACAGCTTCAGAAGGTTAGATTTAACACTTTGAAAAGCTTTATTGGCAGTCTCTAAGTCCTTTAGAATTTAAAAAAAGTCAAACCTGGCAACCCTGGCTGCGATATCGAGCCTAGACGTCCATCCAGTGTTGCCTTTCACATATGCTTAATGCTCTAAACTCTTTGCATGTTCATTTAAAATATACAGGGTTATCATAATAATCCGTGCATTAGACGTTTCTCGGCTTCTATCAGGAAAATATTTCTGAAATTTGGCACACGGCCGTTTTCCACAGGGGAAATTCATGCTTAAATATTTTCATCGAAATCGCACTTCCGGTTATACCGGAAATGACCATCAGCTTTGGCATTTCAAATGGAACTACTTATTTTTCTAACCAGAAATGGATTCCTTTTTGAATTTTACACATTTTTCATCTGAAACATTTTTACGTAGTTGTCATGGTTACGAAGATATAAGGAATTCTATGAGAAAATGGCCAGTTGCAGAGGTCCGCGAAACGTATCATAGCACGCACGCTATCCATAATAAAGAAACAAATGAAGGATTTTTCGAAAATTCAATAATTTTGACTCGTATTGCATGGCTATCGAATCATGTTGTTTTATTGGAACGGTCACAATAAATTCATATTTCTGAGAAATTTCAAACTGCAATAACTTCATTTTTTCAAATGGCATGCTCATATTTTTTGTACAGAAACAATTGAATATGGACATAAGGAACCGTTGGAAAAATGTTTGAAATTAAATTTTCTGTCGATTTCTGTACAAAAAATATGGGCCATTTGAAAAAATGAAGTGTGCTGTTTGGGTATTCGAATTTTTCTAAACCTTCAGTTATTTAATTATTCTGTGGCATATGTATTACAAATCACGTACAGGCTCACGCCTCTGTGATTACTGTTTATCGAGAATAAACTATATTATTATTATATTTGCATTCAAGAACAGGACCATTTGAGTTTTTGTGTTGCTTAGTCTGCTCCGTCGTTCTGTTAAGACTTGTCCCGCTTTTGAAAACAGCCGTTCACAGGGAACTGATGTTGCCAAGGCACATAATTTCTCCTGAGCTATTTGCGATAAATATGGTAATATCTGTTTGTGCTTCCGCCACCACAAAAGTGAATCTTGCTGGCGAGGCACGATATCCTCTTCCACATATCTTTGTATTTCAATATTCGAGTGCGAAGTAGCTGTTCCAATTGGTTGCGATGCAGAAACTGTCTTATCGAAAGCACCCCAAATCGACATATCATCTTTTTTTCATGTATTCTTCGGTTACGCTCATTTGTTGCTGTTATTTTCTATGTTTCCCAAGCGTTCCTGAAAACTCAATTTGAGTCGCTGCACCACATCCTTTCCCACACAGCACATGTACATCCTATGTACGTCCAATGAACGTTCGTTTTCGATATCCAAAAGATCCATTGTACGTCCGTTACTGTACGTAATACGTCCAATGGATGTCCAGTGGAGGCCCATATGGCATCAATTTGGACGTCCATTAGGCGTCCTTTGATAACGTCCGTTGGACGTACTTATACATTACTTTGGACAACCAATGGACGTCCATGTTTCCTCCAAAAGAGGAACGGTGGACATTCATTGGACGTCACTCAATCGTTCAATGAACGCCCAGTGAACATCCAATGGCAGTCCTACTTTGGACCACCTGGACATGTCTTTTTTTCAAGATATATATACCCTCAATTTCACATTTAAATATGAAAATAGCCTGTATGTCCTGTGGTATATATTTTATTAATACTTTGGTAAGAACATCACATCAACATTTCAACCTCATAAATGAAAACATTTTCTGAATTTTTGGCTTCATATCATTGCACGCCCGTAAAAAATCGTAGTTGGTGCAGTTTTCTACTTATTTTCTCTCACTGGCTCTCCTCAGCCATTTCATTATAGCATCCTCTATCTCCTTCTTCGAATTATTTGGATACGCCTTCTCTGCAGCACCTGTGGAATGAAATGAATTCATAAGCAATTGGATTAAAATTACTGAAATTCTAATGAATAGTTAATCAAATTGTACATTGGGCGTTTTTTAGTTCTTAACATTTGAAATCTTACTAAAAAACTGATAAGCCGGAAAATGCATCCATATTTTATTTTACTTACACAACAAAAGGTCAGCTATTTTTAAAGAGACAAATTTCAGTTTATTTTTCCTTCCATGATAGCTATAAGTGGATGCCAGGGAATTACTTAAAAGTTGAGACATGCACCTCTTTATGAATTCATAGATATTAGTTCCTCCCATTCTAGACAACTCATTGCACTGAAAGAATAAAGCTAGGGTTATTTGCAAACGAAATATTTATTTTTGTGTACTCACTGCTTCTCTGAAATTGCCCTTTTCTCCCAAATGTTGCTCAATGGCATCGAGATCTTCCGGATTTTTGAGAGGGAACAATGAAAATCTGGTAAAAATTGATTCAACCTCTTCCACCGGCGCATTTATTCGGAGGTTGTCCAATTTGGCACTGATATCAGTTAACACGCTACTGATCAGGTAATATTGTTTACTCATTTTTTTAATCGCTTCATCTGAAATTTACATAAAATTTGAAAAAGAGCAAAGAATATTATAAATTATCTATTACTTATTTAAGGACCGATCTACTCACCCATGTTTTGCTTCCCATGAATTGGGCAGCAAAGGCAACTGTTCTCCTTGGCAAAATCACTGAGTGATTTCAGTGGTGCTGTAAACCATAGATGTTTAATGTTAAAATGATTAAATTTTGGAATATCAATGATTTTTCATAGAATTGATATCCATAATTCTTTTTAGGAAATTGTACAAATCTAATACTACAATCAATATTTGTAGATGAATATAACTAAGGTTATGAAAGGAAGAGAAATCATTGTGGTATTTTTGAATGGCTGTCATGTTTCTATGAATGGAATTAGGAAATTGTAAAATTGGGGTCCAACTCATTATTATAGAAAATTTTTAAATTATTCACCTTCATTTATTGGAGTCGGTGAAGGAGTGGATATAACCTCATCGTCTGATATGTGAGGTGTGTTTTTATACTTTGTTATGCATGGAGGAGGAGGTAATTTACTTGTTTCCTCACTTTCATCATCAGAGGAAACAATTTGGTTCTTTTTTTTTCTATACTTTCTAGACTTAGAATCTTCCTCATTTAAATCACTAGTGTATTCTGCTAGCCTAGTTTTATTCCTAGCTTCCAAGTAGCTATCTGAAAGGATTAGAATATAATTAATTTACCAGTAAAAGAAAGATTACACTGACACATTGTATAAAATGTATCCTGTCATAAAATAGATTCCCTACTTACTGTATGTTGCATTGCGGAAGATTGTTATTTTATAGCTTGGCCAAGATGTGTCTTTGTCCTCATAGTTTCTTATGGATTGGATCACTTTTTCCCTACCAGGGTAGGGTGGCCAGACACATGTGTTCCCCACCAACCAGTGTGTTTCGACGGAATTCTCTTCCAAGAATTTCACGACCGTCCATGTTTTATTCTCCATTCTCTAATCGTTGAATAAAATCCTAAACAAATGATCAAAAACATGCTTTCAGAATAAATTTCTAACTAAAATAATTTCGAACTACAAATGATTCTACCATAAAATTGTCTGAATTAATATAAGGGCAGATGACTGCTTTTGAAACTAAAAAAACAGTAAGAGATAAAATTGAAAAAAATTAATCATTTGAAACAAATTATTGCAAATGTAGCAAGGGAATGATTACATTTTTGTGTTCAATTGGCAATACCATACATTTATGCGAAATATCACTTATTTTCCTAGGTTGAAGTGAACTCATTTCATTAGTTGAAACCAAATGGATACCTAGTTCCGATGATTTACAAGGTGAAATATAAAAGTCTGACAATTTCAAAAACTTCTGTACCAAAATAATTACTTCTAAGTCCACAGTTACAATATTTTTAATAATGACAATACTATTATCTAGAAGACAACAACAATTATTAGGTTTAGAAATACTCATCAAACAGTTCTTTTGGAGATAGATTTTTCTAAATTGCTTCATAATTTTCAGACAAGGCATTAATGGACCACTAAAATGTTCAATTTGTAGACTCTCAACGGTCTCCTCAGTTTTAGAAGTTTCGTTAAATAAGTGTTTCTCATTCAACCTACATATAATTTGCTGTAAAGGTTTTTCACTTTTTCGAATCATCTTTTTGAAGGTCTGCATATAATTTTCGAATGAAAAAGCACTGAACTGATCTAACATTCCAAAATTTGCAACGTCCCCACAAATATGGAGTAAATTATGGATATTATGTGAAACATGTTGTTTTCCATACAAAATTATGAATGTTTCAACAAAATATTTCAGCAGTCAGTTAGCATATTCAATGTTTTCCTGATACTTTGATGTTGAAAGTAGAGTCATTGCAACATGAAGACATAAAAAATTTTTATATTTATCTGAGTCTATTATATTTTTCAGAACCACTGGACCTGTATAAAATAAAAATAAACGAAATTCAGTTGCCTTCCAACGGTTAGCCTCCTTTAAAGCTCTTGGCTTTCTACAAAACTCATGTGGTATATAGGGAACCAATTGAAGAAGTGAATCTGAAATGTCTGATATTTGTCCGAATGAAAATTTATTTGGTGGTTTTCCATTCATCCAGAGATTCACAATCAATTTCTTCACAAAACCTAAACAAACTAGGTGCATGTAGTCCAAAGGAAAATCAGAAATCATATCCAATTCTGGAATCTCTTCTAGTACTGATGTTCCACTATGGTGTTCATTTTGCTTTTTCATCCTGAAGTCAGTATCAGAACGTAGTGTCAAATTACGGGTTTGAGGAAAACATGTCCTTCTGTCGAGATATGTTCCCTCAATTTCACATTTTGAACAAGAAAAGTAGCCTGTATGCCCTGTGGTATATTTTATCAAAGCTTTTGCAGGAACGTCGCACACAAACATTTTAATTCTAACTTCATATTTTTTATTATTGTAACTAAATCCATTTGATATTAGATTTTTGGCTTCATCAACGAATGCCCGTAAAAAATCATTAGCACTGGCAGGTTTTTCATTACCATGATATATTCCTATTGCTTCAACATTATTTTTATTTGTGAATAAACTGCACAGTATTGGGTATAACTGACCCCCTGAACTTTTTGAAATAGGCAAGCCATCAATATTAATGCACACTTCTAATGTGGAATTAGATTGTACAATATTTGTAGAGCAATTGATGAGTTTTTCTAGGCAGTTTTTTAATCCAATATGATAATACATTCCAGGAGCAATTATAGTTGGGAATACTTTACGAGGAGTTTTCAAAAGTGTTCTGGCATCTTTTGGTAATTCAGAAAAATGTGGTTGTAGAAGTCGTAATAGATCATTGACAGCATTATGAGGTATATTATGTTCCAATGCCCACATTGCCAGTTGGGGAGTAAGTGAGTGTTCGTTCACTCTTTTATGTTCAGGAGACTCTGAGTTTACATTTAAAAGTAATTCTTGATCTTGTTTATAAGATTTGTCTAGTTCCTCCTCAGAACTATCGATGCATTCAACCAATGAAAGATCAGATTCCTGTGAATCAGAATTATAAGTTGCTACATACTCATTATGGAAGTTACTAGATTCACTGGTAGATTGCTCTAGCTCATATTCGTCGACAGATGATTCATCCTCATTCAATTGCCTTCGCAATGCTCTCTTATAATATTTGTTCAAGAAAAGTTTTTTATTCTCACTCATTTCGAACTAATATAACTATATTATATATAATATGACTGTTTACTCAACTATTTTTGGATCCTCGTTAAAAAGCACCAAAACACCACTATTAACACAAAGTAATATCACTATTTAATGAATTTTAATTATTCTTTCACACTAGACAACAGTTGATAATTGATACTCAATATTCACAAAAGGCAAAAATCGCAAAATTGAGATTCGACCAAATTCGACCGCGAAAATCGTCGCAGCCTAACTGCCAAACTGTCTAACCTCAAATGTACTTCTTATTCTTCTTCTTTTTCTGACGATTAATATTTCACTGTTCCCAAAGGACCAGTCGTGTTATACATTTTTTTTTGTGTGTATTGCTAATGAATTTACGTATCATATCAATATTCAAAATCAATAATTAATGAATATATGAGCATGCATTGAATGTCCAGCGGATGTATACCATTGGACGTACAAGTAATGTCCAGATATGTGCATCAATTGGCTGATCAGAACTCTTTACATGGATTGAGTTTGTGATTTAGTCTGTTTTACGTATAGAATATATTTCTATTTGAGGTGGAAATGAAATAGTATGAAATAGACATCTCATCATAATTATCAGAATTTTTTGTACAATATATGTACGTACAATGGACGTACAAATTAGAATATCCATTGTACGTCCCAGTCCTATACATACAATGGATGTCCATTCAACATCCATGGACGTTTGGACTTGAGCCGGACACAAAACGGACATCCATTGGATGTCATGTGCTGTGTGGGTTACCGACTCAGAAAACTGTTTGTGTGATAGTTTTTCAATAATATTTATCAGTCCATTCGAAATAGGAATCACCAAATAAGATGAATAGTATTTTTCTCCACCTACAGACCTTGTGGCATCTTCGAATGGTTTTAGAATCAAGCATAATTCCTTCATACTTTTCCACTCTGTAGCTGTAAGGACTGTTCTTTCTCATGAACTGCTAAAGTACTTCTTACAGCCTCCTCTAATAAAATCCTCTTTCTAACATGTAAAATGTAGAATTCCATCGAGTGGGGACTTCTTGAATTGATTTCAATGCAGTGTTTCCTATATTCTCCTGATATTTGATGAGTTTGCCAGACGAAATATTACTTCTTTTGAAATGTTCAACAATTTCCCGAACTTTTTCAATAATTTTCATTATGTCTCCATTTTTAAGGCCGTCTTTCACCAATATATTGTAATTTACTTATACAAAATAACGGAATTGAAGACATAAGGAATTCACAATTTGAATGAAATATAAACAATAATTAAATTCAATGAATGAGAAATCTAGATTAACAGAATAAGAAATGAATAAATATGAATGGCAAATATAAATTAATAGAAGAGGAATCTGCAAAACCAACCTTTTTCGAGAATTTTTTCACCAGATTCCATTCTTCTTCTTCTAGCATCAGACATTTTTTTTTGCAGCAATTTTCATGATGTCAGATCCTGGTCTTCTTTCTCTCCCACCTAAATATTTATTCGTAGATTTGCACCAAGCATGAACAGTGGTTCTAATTTTTTATATTATTCCATTCACAAGAATGTTTCAATTCAAAAAATTTGAACCATGCTTTTCTAAATTATTATGAATTTAATGATAAAAATTTTCTGATTTTCTCTTCTCTGAATATATTATTGGAATACAGAGCGATACGATATTTAATAAGGAGATTATTCCCAGATTCCTCATACGTGAATAATCAACTTGTACATTTTTTACACTTGGTAGAAATTTTCAACTTTTTGAGCATGAAACCAGCTACATAATTATTCGATAAAAGCATCAGGTCTAGCAGTAATAATAATAATAGTTCATTCTGAAACCACACGTTCCTCACGGAGGCGTTAGCCTGTACGTGAGGATAAATTTCCTTCATCAACATACCCAGTAGCAGTTGCTGAACTTTTCCAACCTGCATGCCTCTTTAATGCCATCAAATCTTTTCCGCTGTTGGCTAGGTGTGGAGCTGAGCTTCTACGGAAGCAATGGACACAATATAGTTCTGGATCAGGAAAGTTTGAAAATTGGCGTTTTTTTTTGACATCCCACCTATTTTATTTATGCCACTAGGTTGCAAACTGCATTTTCCAGATCTAAAATTGATGAAGAAACGATCATGATCTGTATGTGATGGTCTCAGTTTAGAGTATTCTCTAAGAAGACTCAACCAGAATGGGTCCGAAATGACAAATTGCCTGGGATTATAAGATTTTGTGTTTGGTATGGTGACCATAATACAGTCATTCTTGAAGTCTAAGTGTTAAACCTTCATATTGCAGAGCTCTACCCGTCTACAAGCCCCAGAATATCCTATGATCAGTACTACCTGAAAGTGGTGATATTAAACATACATAGAGCACGATTATATTGTTACCTACATATCAAATGAGTATAGTTTGTTGCTTCCTTCAAGAATTTATCAATTTGTTCGAAATCAAGAACTTTTGATTTATTCGGTTTGTATTCTTTAGAAAAAGTAAAGATTGCAGTCTTACAAATTTTGAAATATTAATGCTCTGTCTTAAATTAAACATAGGTACTGCGTAACATTGAATGAGTTCTCCATAATGTGGAACATTTATATGTCCTACTTAACTGTTCAAAATACGCCAACAAAACATTTTCTGAATTAACCGAATTCTCTTCAGACCACTTCATAAGTTTATCGTATTCTTTTTCGTACAAAAATTTGGATTTTTCAGGTATAAATTTATTTGCAATATTATTCGCGATTTCTCTCAATTCTTGAGGTGTTAAATCGATTTCGTCAGACATAACTCACGAATTTAATGTGTAATATATTTTGTGTTTCAAAATTCGAACTGTACGATTCAAATTCCGTAATCTGTCAATTTATTTTCGTGACAGACGCACCAACTGCCAAGATACAATACAAAAGTCACTAAGATGTATAATCTGAATTTTTCATTTAATTTCGACAGTTTTTCACAAAACTTGACGGAAATGGATAAAATATCGTCCAATACTCGTTGCAACACTCATGCGTTCGAAAACGTGTTGGAATAGGAGCCCATTCTGCTAGTTTTAGAATATATTATTATCACTATTATCAGTGCAGAGTTGAAGAAACCTTAGTACTAAATATCTGGGCTGCATAATTTACTTTCATCTATTCGATCCTTTAGAATCGACATGGTCCTCAGAAAAGTTTGGCACTACTTGTAGCCCTCCAACATTGCCCGGAGCATTATCAGCTTCAAACTTTTTATGTGCTCCCATTTGGCCTCTTTCCCATTGCCAAATTTAATATTCTTCACCAAAAAATTATTTCTTATGCCTTTCAGTAAATGAGGTCGATCGAAAATGGCATATACTTTGAAATTATTTATTTCGAAGAACCCCCCCCCCCCTTATATGCCCATTTCTCCTTTATATATTTCATTTTGGCTTCTTCTATGAGGACTCTATTGAGCAGAAGGATTTTTCAGAAGATTGAAAACATTCTTATTGAGCCCTGCCTCAAAATTAATTCCGTTCGAAAAATTATTTAATGTAGAATGGCTTGGAAGTGCAAAAATCTTTGATAGAAAGCGATATGCTTTTGGACTCTGTTTAAAAAGAGTCAAAGTCATGATTTTCTCATCATTTGTAAATCTTTGTTGCCTTCCATATCTACCTGCTTTCCTTAACTGACATGAATGTAGATACTACAGAACTCAATGAATGCGCCGAGGGTTTTGTATGTAATGTAAATATTACTGAGGCCCTTAATGTCTGTCCTTTTATTGATTGTATTTGTACTTTCGTTAATGGAGCACATTTCCAAAAATAATCTTTGTGCAATTAGTGCATGAGGTAAGAACTTTTGGGCTTTCAAAGTCAAAAACATGACCACATCTCGCAGCACTCTGGGTGTAACCTGACCAGTGACGGCTCGTCCGGGTCGGCAGGGTCGGCCGGGCCGACCCAAGAATAATCTTGAGAATAGGAAATAAATATACAAACTTTATTTTTGAACCTTATTCAAAATGATCAATTCCGAAATTATAATCTCGATGATTACCCTCAAAATATTATATTTCCACAAAAAGTTCTTTTCCCATCACATATTTCTGAATACTATATACTGCCTGTCAGTCAACGGAGTGCTTCCCACAAATAAAACAAACGCCGCAAACGCGCTACTTCCATACAGGCCACAGGGTCGGCCCGCCGGCGTATTGGCATTGTTTACTACGGTGCAACGCATACATGGTGTTGGAACGCAGTATAGAATGGCCGAACCAATGCTCTCTCTACCCAGCCATATCTTACTACGACTCAGCGCAGAGACAGTGGCGGTTTTATTTATCTACTGAGGGGGGGGCGAAGTGAAAAAATAAAAAAACAGTTCGTGGGGATTTTTTTTCAATGGGACGACAATGATAATGCTAAAACAAAAATTCTGAATGAGGTGAATAAAAATATACAGGGTGTTCCAAGTTCGAGTGCCTATTAGACGTTTCTGGAGAACTGGACTTATTTGAAATATGAAAATTGGGATTATGATATTGTTCGAAATTCTCTACACAGCTGAAGTATTTCCAGAGCCGGTTATACAGGGAGTGAAAATAAATTCGCTCCAACAAATTTCTTTCAATTTTTTCGTTCCTGATATGATTGAATATTCAATGCTGAATACATTTCTGTTAAAACCAATGTATTCATTCGAATAGTTTTCAGAATATCGAAAAACAAACTGAAAAAAAGTAAAGTATTTATAGTCAGTATCATGTTCATTTTTTTAATTCTGAACATCCTGAGTGTAAACCGTGATCACAAAATCAAAGTAGAAGAATGTGGAAAGGTCATGCATCTTTTGAATTTCATGAATATCAACACAGAGTGTTTCGAACTTTGTGTCAAAAGCTGTGATCGGAAATCGGCCATAACCTCTGTTTTTCAAATTAGAACCGTATTTTTTATTATTGCGTTGGATTCTGCGAAGAAAAATAGTGATAGCACTCTAAGATGCTGTTGCTTCTAAGTTCAGCAATTCCCGAGATATTTGAGTATTTCTCGATTCATGTTGTACGTAGAGTCATCGAATCTGTTTAGATTCGATGAATATTCTCATGAAACCATTTACCATAGTAACAACACATAATTACACCTGTCATTCGTGAATTATTAATGGGATCATTTATCTTCTATGGCATAGAATATTCTCAAGTAAAAGATTAGATGAATTTGATTCTACGTACATGAATCCAGAAAAGCTCAAAGAACTCAGGAATTACTGAATTTAGGAGCAAAGGTATCTTAGAGTGATATCATTATTTTTCTTAGCAGAATCCAACGGAATAATAAAAAAATAGGGTTCTAATTTGAAATACAGAAGTTATGACCAATTTTCGATCACAGTTTTTGACACAAAATTTGAAACACCCTGTGATGATAATCATGAAATTCAAAAGATGCATGATCTTTCCACATTCTTCCTTGAAGTTGTGAGAACGTTTTACACTCAGGAACAGGATGTCCAGAATAAGAAAAATGAAAATAATACCGACTATATGAAAATTTTACTTTTTTCAGTTTTTTTTCTTTATTTTGAAAACAACAGAAATGTATTCAGCATCAATCATATCAGAAACGGAAAGATTGAAAAAAAAAAATATTTGAGCAAATTTATTTTCACTCCCTGTATAACCGGAAATGCTCAGGATCCAAAAATATTTTAGGTCTGCAGATAATTTCGAACAATATCATAATCCCAATTTTCAGATTTCAAATACCTATGTCCAGTTCTCCAGAAACGTCTAATAGGCACTCGAACTTGGGACACCCTGTATATTGAATATATTTACTTTTCAGGTACCAGGGGTCATGCCAGTCAGACCTATTTCATTCGATTATTATGTTAACCTAATAAAATTAAAGTTCAGGGGGGGGCGATCGCCCCTGTCGCCCCCCCCTGAAAACCGCCCCTGCGCAGAGAGGTGTTAAAGCGTAAAAACTATTGTATTATGGATACGCGTTCAATGCTTGTGCCCTATTGGATTTCGTTGCCAATGTTTTAGAGTCCTATCAAAGACGCCACTTTCTGTCATTTGAAAATTTCCGGAACTCAAAGAATAAGATACTCTCCAGAAAAATGTCACATTCTGCTAATGTCTCTGTTGAAAGAATCGACGAAAATACCTTTTTAGTCTGTAGTTTCTACGGAGACCGATGATCACATGTTTTATACTGCATATGTAGATATTGCATTTTGCGACTGTGTTTTTGGACAGGGTGGAAGGTATTGTAAGCATCTTTGCGCCATACTAAATAAGTATGGAATCACTTTTAAGACCTGTATGAATATAAAAGCTAACGACAGAAAATAATAGGCAAAATTAGCTCTAGGAGAAAACATATCCTCAGAATTTCATGACGACATGTCAACTGATGTGGGTATAGAAAATGACTTGCAAAGTAGGTACTACAAGGCAACAAAACAATGTTTCTACCCAACAAGATAATTTTTTTGTACCTAGTACCAATAAACACTGTCGATAATGCCAATGAAACAAATCTAGGTGAAAAATATTGCGCTGCCTCTGCAGAACTAACAGAAAAATTCGAACGCATTACTAAAATAGCCTGCAAAAATAAAACGGTTGATATGGTTAATGCCATAAAAAAATTTAATCAGACTTTAAACAAAGTTGTTACACCATACGACTTATTAAATTTTATTCTTGCATCAAAAAATATCCCACGAAAAAAGAACATTTCTCTTCGGCTCACTGAAGAAAAATTAGACGTGGTTTTTCATGCTCGTAGGTCATCCAACAAAGAAATGACATAAAATCCTAAAAGGCACAGATCTTTAAAGAAAAATATTGATCTTAATAGACCAAATGCAGAATCACGTGGAAATGCACACTAGGATTATACGTCAGTTGATTTTACATTTTATGTAGTTGCTTTCAGCGATACTGGAATTATACTATTGTTATGTATCATTTTCTATATATTATTCTTTTTTCATTCAAGTATGGTTCAATAACTATTTTTGGCGATAGTATATTATTGTTATCTTTATGAACGATGGTTGCAAAATTGCGGAAGAAAGCAATTTTGAACGTAGTTGGAATGCGGTAAACAATGACCCCAGAATAGGCGCGTATCCATTATACTACGCCTGAACACCTCGCTGCGCTGAGGCGTAGTAAGATATGTCTGGGTAGAAAGAGCATTGGTTCAGCCATTCTTTACCGCGTTCCAACACCATGTATGCGTTGCACTGTAGTAAACAATGCCAATACGCGGCCCGCCGCAAGAGAGCTGAAGCTCTCTGAAGAATATTGCACTATACAACACCTACGTCGTACGCAGTTGCTACTAAGAAGAACGGTACAATACCTCAATATTAGGTCGCGGATTCATACATACAGACTCGGCCTGCCTACCCTAGGGACTGAACCAACTCGACTATGGACTATGTTATGAACTACACAGCTTCTTACTGTTTATTCTTAATAATATTAGTAATATTACATGAATAGTTACTAGTTGATTATTAATTATTATGTCTCTATCAGAAAACAAAGGTTTTCGTACCCTTTAAAAGTAGTTTACTGATTTTCTCACCATGAAAATATAAAATATTCCTAATTCCTAGGAAATTCAATCGTCGTGCAATACGCGCGCTTGTCAGTTCATTAGATCGGTGGGTCGGCCGGCCGGACCGAAGGGTGGGGGTTTGCAGAATCACGTCAAGTCGACTTGCATGGTAGAATATTGAATTAGGTCAGTGTCTTAAAATATTAGAGCCGTCCAACCGTCTTCGTGTTTTTTAGGTAAAAGTTCGTTTCGTCAATTCTTATGGCAAATTTAAGGGAGGTAGTATCAAGTAACGGCGACTTGGTAAGTTTATTAACGGTGTATACCGGGTGGCCCATCACTGACGCGATGGTCATTTTGAGGGAGTGAATAAAGATATTCCGAAAATCTTTTTTTGTGGTGTGTGAAGGGTAATCAAGAGCACAATTTAAAATTATTTACGTATGTACAGGGTGTTCCAATACAAAGATATAGGCCAAAGTAACAATTTTTGAATGTAACACTCTATATATGACCTCAAAAATGGAAAGGCAAGCTAAAATTATGGAGTGTTCTTCAGATTACTTTGAACATTTGATGCACTATTTACGAGAAAATCGCGAAAAATTGAAAATATGGAGTTTTTTTTTAAATGGCAGTTCATGAATAAACCAGTTACGCCAGCGATACAGACAATGTTTTTTTTTAGTAGACATATTAGCTACTCCTCTAAAGAAAAAAAGAATTGAACTCTGGAATATACAGAGTGATCTTAATTAATTTTCAAACATCTACATACTACAAATAATGACCGAAAACTTTCTTATTTCAATGGCACACCCGGTATTCAAGTGGCAAATCAAGCTAAACCTGTAAGCTAGAAATATAAAATTCGTACCGTAGTGGTGAATCGTAAAATAGTTCTAACTCGAGATGGTATTTTTGAGGTGAGCGCCCTTTCATTCTGGATGTGCGATTCATCTGATGTGGTCACAATTATTCAGAAATCAATGTGTTGTGAATTGAATATCGAAAATTGCTGAGGAACTAAATATCAGGTTTACGTATAGGAACACCTTATGAAAAAAGTTTCGAAATTGATTTTTGCGTTCAACGAGATCAAGAAATACCGGGTATGCCATTTGAAATAAGAAAGTTTTTGGCCATTATTTGTAGTAGATGTTTGCAAATTAAGATCACTCTTTATATTCCAGAGTTCAATTCTTTTTTTCTTTAGAGGAGTATCTAATATCTCTACTCAAAAAAAACATTGTCTTCATAAATTGCTATCTAAAAAAACTCCATATTTTCAATTTTTCGTGATTTTCTCGTAAATGGTGCATCAAATGTGCAAAGAGTACTGAAGAAACACATCATAATTTGAGCTTACCTCTCCATTTTGGGGCCATATATAGGGTGTTACATTCAAAAAACTCTAACTATCTTTTTATTGGGTCACCCTGTATATATGTAAATAACTTAAAATGGTGCTTTTGATTACCCTACATACACCACAAGAAAATATTTTCGAAATATCTTCATTTATTTAGTGGTGGGCCACCTGGTATATGTAAATACATATTGGGTCTGGCCGACCCACTCCTGAAGGGCACGAGCCGTCACTGAACCTGACATCACTCTTGTGAATAGCGAATCTTTTTTTTTCAATTCTGAGAAATTTGCCCGATGTAGACCTTATCGCAGTCCAAACAAGTTGAAGAGTAAACGCAATCGGATTTGGAAAGGATGGGGGCTCCTCTATCTTTCAATCTGGTGAACAAAAGCCTATTGGAAAAGACATTAAATCTAGCAATTTTTTATGTTTCCCTGTTGTAGTATCCTCTTCCTCGACACTGGCTCTGTAATATCTATCCTAACTGCCCTCCGTCGACTCTCGCCTGTGGCTCTCGTCAAACTGACTTAAAGCATTAGTCATAGACACACGAGACAGTGTGATCTGTAATCACGTACACTACACCTGTCAAACCAGGTAAGGATTGCCGAGATGCAAACTTTATTCGACTGACAGCTGAGATATCCACAACGCTTGACGCGTCATGCTTGTAGCACAGGAGGAGGCGGAGGCTGGCCAAGGGTTTCAGGTCTGTCTTGTACTCTGCGAGTGCAGAAAATCAATCCGTTCAACAGGTCGTGGGGGTATCCATTGCACTTCAGTATAACGTACAGTTTATTTAAAGAACTCCTTTCAAAGTCGGGGTATGTTAAGCCTAGTATTCTGTTCTTCAGGTCATTCACAACATTGATCCTCATCTGCCAATCATGACAAGACTTGAAATGAATGTATCTTCCTGAACTGCTCAGCTTCCTGTACCGATCGAACTTAACTATGTTGCTTTCCGAACGTATGACCTTAGTGTAGGGAAGGAAGCTCTTTTTCTCTTCTTCTATGGTGAACTGGATGTGCGTATCGAAGGAGTTGAAAACTCTGAGCAACTCCTCTTTCTTATTTGAGGGGGCGGCCAATATGATGTCATCCACGTATTGAAATAGGTATGCTGAAGCAAAGGATATCTTGTCAAGGCAACGACCAATCAGCACCGTCATCACTAATGAAGCCGAGGATGCTTCCCATCGGGAACCCAAAAATTTGGGAGTAGAATTCACCCTTGTATTTGAAGTAGTTGGAGGTTTGAGTCACATATATAAAATTCAACAGATTGATGAATTGTGGCCTGGGGATTTCTGTGGCAGTCTCGATTCTATTCCAATTGGTCACCACTTTTCGCTCTGTCAACTCCCAAGAGATGTTGGTGAACAAACTGACCACATCCAAGGAAAGGATCTCCTGATCTGCAGGAATTTGCATATTGTTGACTTTTTCTGCAAAACTGAATAAGTCATTGACTGCCCAAGTGTGAAAGTCATCTCTGAAAGTATTTCGGCAACAAATTCGCTGAGTTCACTTGTGGGAGATTTGATGGTGGAGACGATCGTTCTGAGAGGTATTCCCTGCTTATGGATTTTTGGTAGACCGAAGATGGTTGGTGACACCCCTTTGTAATTATTGAGCTGTCTCGCCCTGGTAGGACTGATGTATTCACCATCTTTGAGCTGTTTCAAAAGGTTGTTGTTCCTAGTCTGGAATCCGGATGTGGGATCTGTAGGCTGTATCTTGTAGACGCTTGTGTCCTCGATGTTTTTAAGGAGTTTTCCCGCATATTGTTGTTTGGACCATTCAATCAAATTCTCTAGAATATTCAAATATGCCTGCGTATCTGAATTTTCGCCATATATAATATGCTCCAATGTTCACAATTGCAAGCCATACATCAAATCCGAATCGTCCTTGCCTGCGTATTTCTCTCCGAATATTTTCATTTCTGTCTGACCAATAATGCCTATTGAAAATCCCGTCACTATTGATCCTCACTCCGTCTGTCCATAAACGTTTCCAGGAAAGGCATTATCATGATCACAATTGTCAGAAAACCATTGGCAAAACTTCACCGTCCTCTGTGAATCTCCAGGATTCAAACTATGCACTATTTTTATTTTTTAGGATTTAAATTTGTTGTTTTTTAAAGTTCTTTGAATTCTACTTTGGGAGATATTTGAGTTCTCTGAAATTTGGCGTATTGATATTGAAGGATCTTGCACAACTTCCCCTATCTCGTTCACTTCTGACTTCTTCCGATTCTCTTTGAGATATTCTTCGAAAAATCTGGGCATTTGGTTGTCTCCTTTCAGGATATCTATTCAAATAAAGTTCCAATGCAGATTCTTCATTGCGGCAGCTTTCAATGAAGCACACTAAGATGTCATATTTTTCGTAATGTTCATAATTATTGAAAATCAATATCATTTATTTTAACGAAGTCAGCAAATAAGAATGCATATACCGAAGAATATATTTTAGTTACTCTAAATCAAATCGACCAATGGAATTTCAAATTTACGGAATTTTAATCATAGAATCGATTGATTGATGACGCGACCTCCACTTTCATGATCAATTAAAATTTTCTGTTTCGCTACTTTCATCGAATAATGTATGACAGTCAACTTTCAGTATTTATTCCACTTTTTCGCTATTTCTGTCTCAAATGTGAGAATAATATATTTTCGAAGAGCTAAATTCTTTCCATAACATAATATCAAAAAAAGGTATCTAACGTATTTGAAATAAGAAGCGACTCCAGAGAATGGAATGCTTCGGCCTGACGAAGTGATCCTAGTAAATCCGCAACCGTCCAGCGAGTTGACAAATGGGGAAGCGCGGTCGTAACCCCGTTGTGATCTCGCCGATGCCAACTCACAAAGACGTCGCTGTTACATACGAATCGTCGAGCACCGCTGAGTAAAATAAGAATCGGGTACAGTTGTGATTGTGAACCACCACGTCCAGATAAGAAGCTCCAGGTAAATGGAACCCCTCGACTTGACGAAGTCCCTCGTATTTCCGTCAAACTCCAGCGAATTGAGAAAGGGTGATCTCGCCGATCTCAATCCTCAGAAAGGTCGCTGATAAATACAGAGGTTAAGTCCTCACAAGGGAATAAAAATACAAGATAAAATCTTGAAAGGAAAATGGAATAACAAAATATGAATCGAGCACCCTTCAGTGAATTGAGAAAGGGTGAAGCGCGGTCGTAACCCCGTTGTGATCATGCCGATCTCAATCCTCAAAAAGGTTGTTGATAGATACAGAGATTAAGGTATCACCAGGTAAAGTTAATTCATAGTACATATAAGAAATGAAGAAAAATGGTTTAAATGTAGTGAAACACACAATACTCCAATTGTTTGAATGATATTTAATGCCATGTAAAAAATATAAACGGGGCCTTACCGGTTTTCTGAAGTATGCACTGCACTACACAAATGGCTGGGAGTCCTGTCTCGAATTTTCTCGCACTGATTTTATTTTCCACGGGAAATTGAAGCGAAGAAATCAGCGCTAAAATTCAAAAATAAAAAAAAATCAAAAACTGGTCGAATTAAACTGGTAAATTATGTGAATATTCGAAACGAGGAGTCGCAAAACAGTCAAAACGTAACAAACTGAAACAGTTTTCAAAGGAGCATTAATCGAATTAATAATTCCTTTTGTTGAAATCATGAATATTTTATTGGGAAAATGATGAATGAGAACAGGACTTATATGAATGAAAATTACTTACTTCATTACAAGTTCTCTTTATATCTGGTTCTGTTTTGGTATTGAGTTTTAAGTACCAGCCTTTCACAACATTAGGAAAAACTTGTTTTCCATCAAATGGTTTCTAGTTCCAAATGTCGGATCTCTCAATTCCATCTATATTTTCAAGAATAATGAGATCAGAATGGACTTGTTTTGACTCGATCTCAAATTAAGGTGATAAGCCTTTAGTGTAATAATCTCTTATCATTCAATGCAAAGTAATAAGAGATTCCTCATAACTTTTATAGCCCGTGTACAGTACATCCCAAATTGGCTGTCTCCTAGGGGTATTGAAAGAATGAAAGATCTTAAACTGCACTTATTTAAGAGTCTTTCGCCTTCAAAATAAGAAACGTTTACCGCCAGATGGCAGTGCGAGTTCCCCGATCGTAACTCCGCCCGTTTTATAGCTTCACGATCACACTGCTGTCAGCCCACTATACAGGATTGAATCGGTGCTTGTTCTCCCAAATTACAAACGTGTTCGTTTTCGAAGGTAATCTGAAAATTTCAGATTATTATATATTGGAATCCAGTCAAAGAATGTATCGAAAATTATTCAAGGAAAATCTATAGATCCGTTTAAAATATAGTTAGGAGGGCCGAAATAGCTATTTCCAAGGCGAATTTGTTTTTAATTTGCGTAGGGATATCGATTATTTTCTTGAAATTGAAAAATACCAGATACATCTAATCTTGTTTCGAGCATTTCGGCCGAGAGAGAAATAATTCCTGAAGATGCCAGACACTCGATCTGGCGAAATGTCGAAATCTAATAAACCACGCCGGCCGAAATGCTCGAAACAAGATCAGATGTCATCAATGGAATATTTGTTGAAAGATTATTTGGGCTGTTTTCATTATCTGTAGATAATGTGAACTATGTCATCCTGTATTGTTGAGATTTTCTTGTACACAGTTGAGTTATTCCCGTTGTTCCAGTAATTTCTATAATTCCTGTTATTCCCATTGTTCTCGTTATTTCCGATAATCCGATGTTCCTATTATTCCCGTTATTTCTGTTACTCCCGTTGTTCCCGTTGCCAAAAAACCTTATTCCGTCATCTTAATGATGATAATGAGGATGATGAAGATGAAAATACAAAGAAATAAAAACAAATAGAAACAAACATGAATACATTAATTTTTATACATATATTGGATAATTCAGCTTCATAGAACAAATGTTGGGGCGCAGGGAATATGAAAAGAAATGAAGAAATCCGACCCTGAACTATATATCTCACACTAGCTGTATAAATGCTCTCTCTTTCATTCACCAGTCAACTGGGAGGAGCTACCTGCGGGGCGTGTCATTTAAAAGAAATTCAATTCCATCTTGAAATCCATAATTGTTATTAACAATTGATTTTCACTAATCGACGGCTAAAACAAACCTTAATGACTTGTCTTTGAGAAAAATGGATATTTATCATTCCGAATAGAAAAATTCAAGGAAATAAATTTCGCGAAAACAACACATTTTTGTAATAACATTTACAAAAAAAACGGATAATTATAAAAGAAAAATGAGATAGACATGTCATTAACTAAATGATAGACTTCAATACTGAAATGAAAAAACACAAAAATATTAGTTCGTTTTAATGGTGGAAATGTTGAAAAATAACCAAAAATGATGTTAAATATCCTTTTTATTCATTCAATACTTATAAAATATTTTTTTATTATTTTTACCTTCATACACACATACATCCCTTGATCAGTCAGAAAAATAAATCGTTTCTGACTCCCTTTTTTTCAGGGATGTAGACCCTTAAAAGGCAATTAAAGAAGTTATTAGCATCAAAGGCGTATTATAGTATAGATGAATACTTATGTGATAGTTTTTTGGTACATATTCTCTTTTTTTATGTGACTTGTCCTATACAATTATTTGTCAGAATGGATCAATAAAGTATTATTATTATTATTCTTCATCATCGGTCTCCCGGTCTCAGCCCGAGCTGGTAGTACTTCTATGAACCAGTGAAAAAACATTTTATTTTTATTATTATTCTTCATCATCGGTCTCCCAGTCTCAGCTCGAGCTGGTATTAATTTCTTCTATGAACCAGTGAAAAAACATTTCAGTTCCTCCCACTAGTTCAGGAATTTCCGCACGATGTGGCAGGTTTGCAAAGCTACAGCCTGCTGTGCATATCCCGCGATCTTCTGGGATAATTCGATCCCATGAAGATTTCTCTTCTCCATCCAGGAAGTGGTCTGTCCTCGCAATTGTTCACGTAATGAAAAGCTCGCATTACTTCAATATTCATTTCGCGGCTCCACTGGATACGTGCGTTGCGAGCTCCCCTGCGGGCAGTCCTCCTCACGGTGGTCGAGCCAGCAGGTGGAGTGGCATCTCGTTCTTCTGCCATGGTATCGGTTCCCACTTCTCGTTCATGGGTTTGCCACCATTAACCCTTGGTGGCCCAGGTAACTCGGGCCGTGGGGACGTCACCCTCCATGTGGCGTGGCAGAAACCAAACCACACCCGTGCGGTTTTTTATTATTATTATTATTATATTTCTGCAACCGTTGGAGGTATGAAATTTATGGTCTACTTTTTCATGACAAATACAAAAGGTGCGTTCAGTTCTTCGATATACAGGGTGTTTCAGAATAAGGGACCGTGAATTCGGGAACTTAATCCTCAGATGATTTTATGACAAAAAGTTCCTATGGACTATAGGTCCCTGACGCACTGTTTCTGAGATACGGGGTGTTGAAATTTAAAAAAAAAATTGGTTTTATGTTTATGAAAATCATTGGCGTGCACAAACAATTCTTTTGAGCTATCGTTTTTTTAATGGGACACCCTATAGTTCATTTCACCATTGAATCGCATATTTTTTTCTGATTGAAAGAATATTTAACACTTGGTATCTAAAAATAAGTCTCCTAATTAAAATTCGAATTTCATACTTAAATTTATTTTATTTCAACTACAAGAAACAAACAAGAAAAATAACAATTATTATACTTAATACTGTGGCGACTTGCCACCGGCGTGTAGAAGTGTGCGACCGCGCTTCACACGCCGCCCGCGCAGAGGGCACCTCCTCCTAGGCAGCGTGGGTTACTGCGGTACCATATTCTTTATAGACCGACCACGTCTACTACCCAGTACCCACGCTCGTCTCGAGCAGGGCAGCTGTAATGTCTACGTCATTGGGAGGCCTCGCTTACATTAGCCAATCTGATGAGTCCATCTTAAGCGAGGCTGGGACGAAACGTAGCCCATTCCCGATTCACAATAAATAGCAACACGCTATAAATTAATTTGAAGCGTGTTGCTTTCAATTGTGAATCGGGATGGGGCTACGTTTCGTCCCAGCCTCGCTTACGATGGACTCATCAGATTGGCTAATGTAAGCGAGGCCTGCCAATGACGTAGATGTTACAGACAGACAGAAAAGATTTATTAAACATTAAAATATACACAATTTATACAATACATTACATAATTGTTTCTTATATTTTCTTATACAATAAAAGTTCCTACAAATATGTTCACCTATCTTTATGTTTATATGGTATATTAAACCTTGCAGTAATTAGAAATTATATACACTTTGTTCATTTTGTTAAATTGTCATAGATTCTGGTTGTCTTTGCAGGGAAATAATAGAAAAACCTGCTTTAATTTGTTCAATATGAATTATTGACGTATGATTTTAAGTTTTACCTCGCAAGTATTTATGGATAAGAGTGGGAATACTGTTTGTATTCTTCGTGAAGAATTGGTAGATGTTCATAGGGAAGAACATGCCCACCGTTACGATTCTGGTTAGATAATCGAATTTTTGTTATCCGACTAACCGGATCGCTCACATAAACCGATATCTCATAAAATTTGGAGACTTCAGAGTTTCAACTCCTGAGGCATCGTGGAGTGTTGTCACCCTCGTGTACCTATTTTTATTCAAAACCATTCTGAGTATTTGGTTCTGGAATTTTTGCAGTGGACTTAATGGCGTAGGTTTTAAATGACACCAAGTAGGTGCTGCATATGTAATGATTGGCCGAATGAGTGAGGTATAAATTAGTTTTTTGTTTTCGATGTTCAGTAAACTATTTTTGTGCAACAGAGAATGTAGGGTCCTTTTGGCTGCGTACGCTTTTCCCAATGTGTTTTCTATTTGTTTGTGAACATTTAGTCTTGAATCGAATGTTATTCCTAGATATTTCACAGACTCTTTCTGCTCGATGATATGGTTATTGATTGTGAGAGGATAAATTAATTTCGTATCATTAATTTTTCTACTAAAAATTATCATTTCAGTTTTATTTTAGTTAACTTATTTGATTTTCCATTTCAGCACAGTAATTGTTTTTTCATTTTATGCATTAGTTCTCGAAATATTCTTAACTAAGTATTTGAAAATGAAGTGGTGTTTTCATGGCACTTGTAGTGTTTTTTTGTGAAAAATCGACATTTTGAGCTTCAAAACAACCATGACTTTGGCTTCCTTCCTCCAATTCACTGACATAGAAATCTTTAATCAAGATGTCGATTTTTCACAAAAAAACACTACAAGTGCCATGAAAACACCACTTCTTTTTCAAATACTTTGTCAAGAATATTTCGAGAACTAATGCATAAAATGAAAAAACAATTACTGTGCTGAAATCAGTATAGAAAAACCTCTGAATTGAGGTATCACTCACCCCATCTTCCCTATTCAAAAATTGGGGGTGGGTAAAACCTTAAATGGAATCGAAGAATGAACAAGAATGGCAACGCCTCCGTAGTGTGTGTTATCTGAGCGATCCATTCTAACCACGTGGAAGCCTTTAATTTCGAAATTATCTGTGGGTGTTAACTTTGTTTCGTTTAAAAGAAAAATTTTGATTGAATGTTGTTTAATGAAATACGAAATCTCGTGCTTCTTATTACGAACTCCGTGGGCATTCCAGGTGGCTAAATTTAGTCTACGTGCTATGGCTTTAAAAGCAATTTAAAAAGGAATAAAAAGTTTGAAACTTTTCGGCTCCAGATTCGCATCTGGCCAATTTTTCATTCAATGTTTTCAGTTTTCGCAAAAAGTCTGATACATTAATATAGTTATTTAATTTGTTAAATTCGTTTTCAAGTTCTGAGAATGTACCGAATTCACCTGTAGGTTGTTGTGGGGTTCTGCTTTCTTCCGAACTTTTTTGCTGGGCGTTCTCCTTCTCTTCCTATCTTCTCTGGCGTTCCTCCCAAGGGTTCTGGTTTGGCAAAGGCGCTGGTATGTATTTTCTTGTTGTTTCTGGAGCTGGAACAGTTCTGGTGGAGTTTCGATGTATTTTCTCCAAGAGATTGACATATACGTCACACTTTGTGAAGCTTGCAGGATGATCCTCACCGCAGTTTGCACATTTCGCTGGCGTATCCTTCGTTTTTAGACAGTCTTTTGTCAGGTGTCCTTATGCACATTTGAGACATTTGTAGGGACTGAAGCAATTTGAAGTTGCATGGCCCCAAGTTTGACATCTTCTGCACTGCGTGATTTTTCTGTTTGTGTAATGTCGCTCTCATGATACGACGGTGTGGTTGACTACCCTAGCATGATGCGTCAAATGCCGTAGCGTGATTTTCTGGTCGGTGATAACCAAGTTTATGGTTCCTTTCATTTCGAAAATGTTTCTGGTGTCAATATTGATGTCAGATAGATCTGTCTTCAGGTCTTCGTGATTCTGCTCTGCATTTAGGCCTCGTAGGACAAATGCATGGGATTTTTCATTTTTCTTGGTGAATGTGTGGAATTCCAAATTGTCGGATAGAAAATATTTTTTTAAATTATTGAAAGCTTCTTCACTTTGCGCAAAAACGTTCGACGTATTTTTACCATATCTGATATGGAATTTTGATTCCTCTCCAATAACTTTTTTTATTATTTTCACTGTCTAGGAATGTTTTTCGAAGACACCATGGACAACTATGGGGGGTAATCGCAGATCGTAGATGTTACAGCTGCCCTGCCCGAGACGAGCTAGGGTACTGGGTAGTAGACGTGGTCGGTCTATAAACAACATGGTACCGCAGTAACCCACGCTGCCAAGAGGGAGGTGCCCTCTGCGCGGGCGGCGTGTGAAGCGCGGTCGCAGACTTCTGCACGCCGGTGGCAAGTCGCCACAATACTTAACAACAGAAATTGTGACCTGAAGATTCAAAGAAATTGTTCGAAATTTTGTCCATTAGGTTCCAAACATAATTTGCACCTTCTTCTTAAGTTATTAATGGCCTTCAACAAATGCGGTGCTTTAATTCGGTGAAATGCTTACGCTATACCCTGCCGTAATTCATTTACCATGTTGTAGTTTTGCTGGTGCATTTTATCTTTTAAAAATGCCCACAGAATGAAGTCTAACACTGACAAGTCAGGAGAACGAGGTGGCAAACGAACCGGACCACATGTACCTATATATCTCGGGCCGAAAGCCTGCTCCAAAAACTCACGCACAATAACAGCATTATTAGCAGGTGCCCCATCCTGCTGAAAATATACTGTTTCTATGTTGAAACTTTCTAGCCTTGTCAGATTCATCCAGATTCATTCTAAAAACCTCTTAATATCTTCCAGCATTCAAACCTCCTTCGTATATAGTAAATACAGCTTTCAAATTCCAAACAAAGCAAGAAACGCTAACCCCAAATCTACCCTGTTGCTGTCTTGGGAAAATGATATGTTTATTCCCATTTAGATATTGAGAAAAGGTTGTTACTACAGTTAAAATAAATTTGTGTTCGAGACTGATCTTATTTATTACACCTAAAAACTTCAGGAAAAAAACCTATTCAAATAATAATTTCATCGTGAAAATCTCAAAATGAACAATTGTTAAGCAAATTGATATCGAATTGAGATATTGAGAAACAGTTGTTACTATAGTTAAAATAAATTTGTGTTCGAAAACTGATTTTATTTTTACACCTCAAAATTTCAGGAAAAAAACCTATTCAAATAATAATTTCATTGTGAAAATCTCAAAATGAACAATTGTTAAGCAAATTGATATCGAATTAATTTTCAGGTCACTTGTAGGATATAACAAGGGTATTCATTATTTAATTTCAAATACATTGAAAAAGTAATTTCATTTATTAATTACATAGATTATCATATTCTTTTTCTTTTATTTTTATTTCTATCTCTAAAAGCTTCTGCTTCTTCAACTTAAGTCGTATCTCTTCTAATTGTGCTTTTTTTCTAATTTTGCTGTCTGCAATTTTGTTAGGTAATATCTTGTTTTCAATTCAATGTCATTTTTTCTCCTCCTTTTTTCTACTGCCTTCCTCCTCCTATTAGTAGGCTCTTAGGTTCTTTTTGTTCTAGTTGATAACAAATCTCCATTTGGGGTTGTACCTCCTTGTCATTTTCAACTTCTCCATCTAAAAGAGATTCAAAGTATTTGAAACAAGTAAATTATATAATAAAGATCATGTAATGAGTATAATAAGTGTGAATATGTTATATACCTATATTATAGTAGCTCGAAGCGCTGTCACATTTATTTGACAGTGGCTCAATTTGATCTCCCATTACAGCCAACATTCTTGAACCAACTGTACTTAAGTTTTTTTCAATAAACATAGATATCCATACCAACCTTATCAGCAATTTCATCCCTCCTAAATTCTTTTACCATCTTTTGTAATTTCAGAATTTCATTGTTTGTTTGTGGAACAGGTTCCTGAAACAAGACAATCCTCTTAGATATAATAATTATAACAGTTCTGTGCTGCCAGAGTCAAAAGGCCATCGAGCTCGGCCTTCTATTCACAATAAAACTATAATTCACTTAACTTACATCTCTGCAGTTTATAAGAGATTAATCTCTTCAATTTCTACATACCTCATGCTTTTGTGATGCACCTACATCATTATTCGATTCCCTGTTCTCCAGGTATTTCTCAACCTGGAATAAAATAAAAAGATAGGTTTCAATTGTATTTGCAAGTTTATTTATTTATTTACATAAACAGGAATCCCAACAGGCGAACCCAATTACAGGGATTCACTAAATAAAACAAATATTCAAACATGTTGTGAACTTAATCCTAAACTATTCTAAAGTTTTATGAACCAAACATTAAAAAAAAAACACATTCAGTAATTCCTATATAAATATTGGATCAGATTTCTCTTGAAGACGGTAAGTGACAAATTGAAAATATCGATTTTATAAAGGTGCCAGTTATAAAAACGCATTAATCTCAAGAAAATCGAGTGGTAAAATAAAGATGTACGGGCCCTAGGTATGAAAAAAAGCTCCCTTCGACGGCCAGTAAAAACGCGGACATTGAAAAGAATCTCGTTGATGAGAGGAAAATCAAAGTGGCCGTTTATTATTCGGTATAAAAAAGTTTGATCGAAAATAACTCTTCTGTGCTCTAAGCTTGTCAACTTGTACAACCTGAGTCTCTCGTGGTAGGGACACTCGACCTGCCGATTTCCGAATCTATAATTATTAAGTTATACATCTATTACATTTGTTGGTCAAATTGTGTGATGTATTGTTTTATAAATGTTTAAATTAATTATCATATGAGTCTAGGTAGATATGTTTGTAGTTACTCAAACAAGACTAGTTTACTAACGTTTTCATTTGCAACATTCTGCCTCGTGGTCCTTTTCAAATTCAGGTAGGCAGTGTGCAGTTGCTTCTGAGTCCTTGGCATTTCAGCGGTACTGTTGAATACTGCCGTAATTTCAACCCATTTTTGGTTTTTGGCTGCAACTGATATTCCATTTGTTGATTTGTTTTCTATAACATGTCCATCTGAAAAAAATTATCAAGTGAATATCAAATCTTTATGAACATTTCAACGTAAATATTATCGTTTACAGAGTTGTTGACGACGCGACGTTACAAATACTTACCTTTGAATTAGATCCAACAGTCTGCACTTTTCCCTTTCGGTGAAATTCCGACCACGTGAACTCATTTTGTGCGAATTGCAATTTTTAACGTGCTACGTCGAGAAGTGATTTCAAAATATGGAAATGAAGGTTATGTTATATACATCAAAATTATAACCTATAACGTGCTGTTCGATCAAAGAATATTAGTTTTTTCACAGAATCTGTGGTTCGATAGCCTTGCAACAGGGTCACCTCATTCAAATCAAAATGATCACAGATTAGTTAATTTGGCACTGAACAACCTTTCAGCAACTCAAACTGATTTGACATCTCTGTTAAGTTGAATGATGTGTCAGTTGACATACAGTTTGATCGGTGTTTCAGAAACCGGCTGTTAATCTTCTATTATTTAATCCGTCTGCGAATTGCTTTATAGCATTCCGCTCATTAATAGGTTTCAAAACCGAATATGAATTGTCGTCACCTCTAGCCTGCGAAATAGTCAAATCGACAAAAAGTTCTTATAAAGATTTACCGAAAGATTAAATCGATCTATTTCCTTGACGTTAATTTATGAATTTAGTTTGGAGAGTAGTATCAGATTTAAAGGTGAGGAGATGGGTTTTCATATCATCCACTAACGAAGATGTTGAAGCATAATCCTTATTAAGACGAAGTTTAGCACTTGAAGATAACCGAGTTTTCAATACGAATTTTATTAGATACTGCTTTTGGTCCGTTTTAAAATATCATCATTATACATTGCATATTATATCGTTATGATCTGGGTCAACTCACGATCTTTGCAATTGCCACATGACACGGGAGTCACCAATGAATTTGTACAGCTGTCCGGTGCTACATCGTTTCCGCTTATGTGCGGCTACAGAGTGTCCTTTGGAAGCTCACCTGATTTATATTAATTATAATAACCATAATAATTTATAATATCATTCATTGGTCCTTTTTGGGTATATGAAATGAAATATTGTATTCACCTCGAAATATTCGATTGCTGCATTTGTAAATGGTAAGTTTTGTATTTGGTAATCTTCCTTGTAGTCACGGTAAAGATCTGCGAGACTCTTTACACTGTCGATGAACTCCCGGGTAGTTTGAGCTCTTTGGTAATGTGACTCAACTGTGGGAATGGCTTCAATAAATTGTCTTACACTATTTTTGAGTTCAGGGTCAATGGTGGGTTGCTTACCATGCTTGCCTCTCATTTCGGGCTCCAATAATCCATTATCACTTTTCATCAACGCTGTCCGGATTGGTCAGTCATTTATATCGAGAGTTGATTTGAAAAATGCTTTGCATACTCGAACATGAGGTTCATCCACCTCAAAATGAAATGCAGAATTGAGTTTTCGATGATCCTGGGTACTCGAGTATCGATATTTGGGTTTTATAGGAGTTGTGTGCAGAACAATGAATTCCCGTTGCTTCTGTAAATTAGCAAGGCCCCAGTATTGAACAAAAATTTCTTGACGAATTGAATTGTTGATCTTGCTGCTACAAGCGAGTCTACATTTTTCTTCGCATGGTGGACCTACTTTCCTCTTAAGAAATTGCTTTTTGGATTTCGATATCGATTGGTAAGCTTTTCCGTAATTTCTTAACAATGATGCCTGTTTGGTTATCCAATTTCAGGCTTTCTTCCCTTGTTCCTTCCTTTTTTCTTGTCCAATTCAACTTCATTTTTATCAAAATTATCTTCATCTGGAGTTTCCAAGTTTCCAACTCCGTGTTTTTCTAGCTGCTCGTTTGAACTTTCCGAGGAACTATCATTGAAACTGTGCGTGAAATTCTTGTCCGCGTCTGAATCATCGAAGTTGCTATCGTTACTGTGCACAGGCGACACGTAGTAAAAATTATTTGGTTTAATCGCATCACGGTAGGGCAATCACTATCAAATTTTCTATATAAACAAAATATTAAGGATAAAATTATAATGTTTCGAACACACTGTTTTCGGTTGTTTCGACATGTTTGTACGACGACAAGGACATCAAATTCAATAATTTAGGTGAAACATCAAAATTATAGCATTCCCCATTAATACTTTGAGAAGATAGCAAAAGTGAATTGATCGTATCTGTACATAATCGATTTCGTACATCAGTCTTGATCATATTCACTTTTGAGAATATCCTCTCACAAGCAGCATTTGAATGGGGAATTATTAACAAGTCTAGTACAAAACTTCCCAATTCTCTAAATTTATAGACATCTGACATGTCATGAATTTGGGAGATTTTGTACCAGTATTTGTCTACGAGTATGCTGGTTTCGTTTTTTATTTCACCATTCAATTCAGTGTTACAAAACAATCTCCACTGATCATCAATTATCTGAATTATTTCAGTATTATCAGGCTCTACAATTCTTGGAACTAAATTTATGATTGAGAAAATTGATGCCATATTCACCTTTTCCGCATTATTTTCAAATATCGACAATTTCGCGAAAATGTTATCGTTGAAGTCGAACCTTTTCTTCATTTCATTGGCGGAAACTATTAAAAAAGTTACGGCAGCGTACAAAGAAATCGTCCTTCTCTATGTTGTTCAATTTGTCAACATTTTGCATCACACTGACTCCGAGATAAATTTGTTTCACGTCAATGAAATGGCTAGAATTATTGGGCTCGACTTCCGACAATTCAGTTCTTCGAACATAACTCGGCTCTAGGTAACACATCAATATTGTAGCAGTTCAGGTCATAGTGTTTCCGAAATTCCCTTAAAACCAAGCCCGGGCCCTAGAGACGACACTGGACGCCATGATTCGATAGCATGGGTTCCACAGATTCCCTGTTACGAAGAAAATAATCTGAAGGGATTCTATGATCCGTGGGACCGTGGATACAGGAGTGTGCGCAGAAGTGTGGTTAAAAAAAGTGAGGTTTGGGGATGATGCTTAAAAGGGCGTCCCTTTTAGAAGAGAAGTTCTTCGGCATTCATTATTATTAGAAACTTTGTAAAAGGCGTATCCTTTGCTCACTGGTATGTACTCTCCACCATTTTAAATATTACTGTTTTCAGGATTCGATTTCATGTAAGCTTGTCCTATTTTGTTTTGCATTTCTATTTGAACTTGTTTGAAATATTCCTATACACTCGATAAGAACTACTGCACATTTAACTATTCATTCGACATTATGGTATACGCATTGGGGTTGTTGCTTTTAGTATAATATTTCACGTACAGGGGAAACATGGTTTGGAGGTCTAAGGTAAACTGTTTATATCGCCTGTGCCTAAGGAAAACATCCCCCCTAGCATCGTGGGGGAGACTTACCTCTGGGAGTTCTTTAGACGAACGTCCCCAGCAAAACAAGCCTTGGTCATTGGCCTTGGTGATCCGGGCAAGTATCCTAGGCCGGATTGCTTCGCCCCGGGTCCACCGTTCATCAGTTAACAGGAAATATAAAGAGTTTATTGTCCACTTCCAAACCAACGCGAATAAAATCACACACACACTCGGAAGGAAGGATTCTTGCACATGGAACTGTAAAAGCCCTGCGCAACAATAAAGTGACACACTCTATATGCCTATAACCTTTGGATGTATTGGATTCTGCTTTTATCACAATTGTGCCAGTAATAACCTTACCAGAGTATAGGAAGCCCCATATCATACATATCGCCAGTGCTTGTCTTATTAATAATTGTTCCATGGTTTGCAAACATATCATCTGTAATGCTAGAAGGTTTTTTGCTTTGAGTTTCAATTGATTCTCGTTCGTTTTTCCTTCATAGGCTATGGTTCCCCGAACTATGGCGCTGGACGAATAAAGGGCTCTTGTTCCACCTTTATGTCCAATCTAGTGTTTTATTTATCAATTTTACCTCATTATTTCCCATTCTATATTTCACTAATCTGAGTTATTACGAATCTGAATTACTACGAGATAACATAGAGTTCTACCAATCTAGACGATCACATCACCAGCCAAAAATATAAGTATAAAACCCCCTTTAACGTAATTCTACCTTTAGCCAGCTCACCAGAGCAGGGTAGGGTTTGTCTTTTCTCTTTTTCAAATAATATTTCCTAGGATTTACAAACTTGGAATGTTACAATATTTCTCTATATGTTTCAGAAACCACGTTATATAAATAAACTTGAGCGATTATAACTCGCTCGCTTTGAAAGTATTCATTTAATTTTACAAATTTTGGTAGTACCCACTGAAGAAATAAATAGAAGAGCTTTGTTGGCCAATCGTTCAGCTTGTTAGCAATAATTTCGGATGATCCATTCTCTTCCAGAATATAATTGTAGAGGGTGCCATTGCTCTAGAATTCTTTCCACTGCCATAAGTAAAGAGAGCCATCTGGTTTGTGATGGCCTTAAAATTTTGTGAGGCTCTACATTACAAAATTTTTGGAATTCTGTAAACTGCGCCTGTCTTTTCGAGCTATTTTTAAAATAACTGAAAATATTTCTGGCCAGATCTTCACAATGGCGTGGTAGCACTTTGCAAGCTTCACTTGCACATAAGTGGAGTGAATGGCATATACATTTCTGTACTATTATCTCAGGGAAATTCAATTTCAATCGGCTTACGACAGAGTTGTGGATACCAAACATAGTATTGCAACCATCCGAACCAAAACCAACAATATTTTTCTAGGGTATATTCGCAGAACTAAACAAATCTATAATTTTATTGTATAAAACTTCAGCTGTTGCACCTCTATTTGCTTGGTCTGCATCCTTATTAAAATAACATTGTACCAAGTTGAGGAATTTTGTTGTGACTTCATTCGATTTTTTGCTGAAATGCCTGACACACACACATAAATTCTTTACCACACCTATGTCTGTGGATTCATCCGCCAAGATGCTGAATTTTTGAGTTTTCAGCTCTCTACTAAATCCTCAAAATGGGATCTTGCCAAAACGTGTTTCATAACTCCTGTTACCTTCGTTTTTCCCATTTTCATACCTTCGATGATCTTCGAATCAGGAGCTGCGTGTTCTACTAGTCGAATTAAATGGTCACAAAGTTGCATGGGCAAATTGTGTTCTGCTATGCAGGCAGCAAATAACAGTTCTGCCCTTCTCGATACATTCTGAGAATCATTTTTTTTTAATGCAGTGTCAATCTTCGGTTGATTTACGGCGAGCATCTTCACATTTTTTAAATGCTTAGCTCCTTTGCTGTGATTTTTCACGACCGTTATTTCGGCTTTAAATTCCTTGTTACAGGCAATAAACTTTGCAGTAGTAGGGTCTTCTGAAAAAAACAAATATTCAATTCATGAAAGAAACTTTAATAGTTATTTAATCAACTAGTTTATTAATGACAGCGATTAATGGTCGAAATATTTTAACGCGTGAGCGGAGCGAGCGCATTAATATTTGAGACCATTAATCGCTAGATTAAAAAACGAGTTGATTACAAGATTTTTCCGTCGACCTCATCATGAATTGAAAATGAACTCTGGATTCAAAAAATTTTTTATTTTGCGCAATAGACAAATTTGACATAATGTGAATTTCTGTGTTCATTTCTATATATTAATATTTATGCTCCCTATAGAAGTTTTCGAAAAATTCATGGATGGAATATAGGACATGTTGTGAAATTCTGAATAGTTTTTTTCATGAGAATAAGTTGGATTAACGATTCAATTGAGTTTTATTTTTACCTTAGACATCAACAAAATACTATTAGGAGCATTCGCCATGAACTCTTCCACATGTTCTTTTTCGATTTTTCGATCAACAGTTTGTTTTATCTGATTATATCAAATATCAATGTTGTCTTCAGCATCGAATTCTTTGACCATAAATTTGCCCCTTTTCTGCAATACACGTAAATTATGCCAACAAAACCGTTACCGAAAATTTCAGAACGTTCTTCTCCTTGCACCAAGATCGAAATTCCTCATAGGTTTTCTCATAAATGTCGGCTTTTTCCAGGTAGCATATACATAAAGTTGCTGCTTCAGCAGTTTTTCCCACATCTAGCGGTGTCGAAGGGATATTTTCTTCGATATTCATTATGTAAAACAGCGTAACTGGTAAAATCCGATTCTGATCGAAAGCGAATAATTAAATTTGACAACTCGATTGTGCTCCGACATAGATGCATCTATGCTCCGACTGAATATTTTATGTTCGGTTGCCATGATAATCATGCATTAATAGGGGCTATTAAGGTCGACGTTTAAGCCCGCAACGGACGGCGAGCGATATATTATATCTCATACATTTCACCAATATCGCTCCTTATGAAAATGCACCAAGCCCCGCGGACGACGCTATAATATATATTCCGATATTACGATATTTTTCCATACTAAAATGACATATGTCAATGCAAAGCTATAATATATATTATATTATCGCTCGCCGTCCGTTGCGGGCTTTAAACCGAGTAGGAAAGATCAGCCGATAGAGGCGCCACCGTCCATTTTAAGGAATATTTCCATAGAACTTTCATTATCACAATAAGTTCAATGAGTATCTCTCTAATCATGAATGAAATGTACAATGGCGCTCTCTATCCGAAAATTGCCGAACTATGAAATACGTGAATTTGTGGGTAAAGCAGGAATTTTTTCCCGCCAAAATTTGAATTTGACCATTTTCTGCCAATTCCGTATTTCAAGTTGATCTTCTGAACGAAATTATCAGAAGATTCACTTTTAATCGGAAGTTGAACTATTTTCATGGGTCTTTCTGTTGAAATAAAACAGAAGCATGGGTTGGCTCATTTTCTTCTATATTTGAAAGAAAAAAAATGAACTGTCGGAATGAAATCGATCAAAACTATTTCAACAAGAACCCTAATCCTTTCTGAGTTCACCCACAAAATTTCAGTTCTCAAAGTGAAACCGTTTTCGAAATCAACTTGAAATAAAAACACACTACATTGAACGCCCACCTTAACGATCAATTTCTCGAGCGAAATCGATCGTTAATAGAACTGTTATACCGAGGTCGACGGAAAATTAATATTTTACCTTCTACAGGTTTCAGCCATCCTTTGAATGCAGAATTTTCTTTCCATTCACTTCTATATTTTTGAGGCCTTTTTTCCCTTCTGTTCACATTATCAAATTTCATTCTTTTGGCTTCTCTATCAGAATCAGAATCTGAGCTATCATGAGATATAATTTCATGCGTACTCGTACTGGCCATTGTAACTATGAAATTATGTATTGCTTTCGAAAACACGTAGTTAAATAATTATAACACTGAGCGTAACACAGCGAACGTGCAAACTAGCGATAGCGAACTAAAAACCAGCAGCCGTATTTCGTATTTCACGATCAAAGGGGAAGTCCCCTTTGAGTTCGATTCGCAATATCATAAAGATTTCTGCAAAATTATCCT
The DNA here is from genome assembly GCA_951802165.1 of Adalia decempunctata. Lineage (NCBI taxonomy): Eukaryota > Metazoa > Arthropoda > Insecta > Coleoptera > Coccinellidae > Adalia > Adalia decempunctata. The sequence continues at coordinate 28,153,828 of OX637703.1, read as the reverse complement.
CCCTTGAATAAGGAATTCTACATTCCATGTTTGGTCAGATATGTTCGTTGTCTTTGCAATCGAACGATAGATGTCCCTACTAACATTACAGTAAATTACTGTGCCGACTATGTCGTAAGCGAAGAAAGATTAATCTTTAGTCGTAAGAGTTTTGCAAATTTGAAAAAATCAAAAATCGTTCACTTGGGTCCAGAATTATGTTACAATTATCGATTATGGTACCATTATTGATTAGGATAAATTCAATCACTGCTTCGCAGCTCGTCGCAAAATTCAACAAAGACAGCGCAGCTAGCCCCACCTAGCATAGGACGGGGGTACGAAGACATAGGCGTCCCAATTTAGGGGTCTCAACCACCACACGTCCCGGATGTAATGAATATATAATATGTATACGTACAGGGCGATCATTTCGGCAATTGAAAAGCTATATTTCTCACACCAAAATAAGTTCCTTCTTCGATTGTCCTGAAGTTTAGTTTATAGACACTAATAATTTGTTCATATTTTCCTCGATATTCTAAAACCACCTCATAAAAATTGGTTTTACACTAACCTATCCTAAATACATTAACAAAGTCATATGATTCAGGGTCAATGACCTAACCTTACCACATTATCTGTGATATTCCACAGCACTATAGAGAAGACGATGCCAGATTGCCAATTTTCTCTTCAAACAATGCGAACTCAAGAAAGCAGTACGTCCCCTATCGTTAGCGGATGAACTATCACAATCGCTAAAGGCGTCTAGGCGTTGCTTTTTGAAAATGCCAAAAGAGTAGTTCTGATTCTCGCCAATACAGCGCTACGTTCCTAATTTCAGTAGCCCTACTCTTCCCTTCAGAAGGCCGTGGGTACCCGCGATGATCTGTGCTCCAACCAGTCCAACCTAAAACGTTAGTCAGCACCAAGGACTATAAACAAGAATTCTTGTTTATAGTCCTTGAGTCAGCACGGCATAAACGAAATTCACGCTTTATTTATTTACAGAGAATGAAGCAAACAGGTGATGATTATGTAAATGACTTTCAGCGAATTGATGTAATAGTAGTGTCGTTCTGGTGTCGAGTTATATTGTTTCGATAGATATTCTGCTGAAGGACCGGTAACAATGAATTTCAAATAGAAACTGCCTATAAAATGTATAATTTCATGCTTCTTAGAATTCAATTTTATGTCCCACGAATGTGGAATTTTATTATCACATATCTCTACATCCAACTTTTTTCATCATAGAGATTTTAGTCTGGACAAAGTTGAAAAACATTCTGACAACGTTGGTAACTTGTTGAGAGACCAGAGAAAAATATTAATCGATGAGATTTAACTCAGGACAGCATTCAGATTATTCTTGAAATTCATGATTTTTTCCTCTAATTCAATCTTATACAATTAGGAATAACTCGAAAACGACGCGTTTTATTGAAAAATAAAGGAATACTTTTATTTTCTAAAATGGTTGATTCTTTTGAAAATATGAACCGTTTATGTTTTTCGAGTGATTTTATAGTATTTTTGCATGAATTCATGGGATGAGTAGGCTGTAACTCTTATACCAGGAGGAATATGGAATCAGTTTCGATTGAGGAATATGCACCTTGAATAGAGTAGACAATCAACCAATATTCAGTTCATTCGAATTATCGGTTCCGAACATATGGAAAGAATAGTGTTAATTTCATGGATTTTTGACACCCTGTATCTTCCAAACGAAACCGAATTTTGAAAAATGGTATGGGAAAAAAGTGTTTCTTTTGATGGGAGGAATCTACAGTTAAAATATATGTACAAATCAAAGACTCACCCTGTATATCTGCGAAATTTATGTAATATCTTATGAATCATATTGTTGACTAAATGGTTCGGAAATATCTTTCATGTTCTAGGAATACTTTTTTTTCTAGAATAATTGATTCTTTCAAAAACGTGAACTGTTTATATCTTTTTCAATTGGTTTTATAGTATTTTTGCGTGAACTTACGAGTCGGCTACGCTGTAATTTTTATACCGGGAGAAATATTGAATAAGTTTTGATTGAGGAATAGGCACTGTGAACAAGTTAACAATCAACCAAAATTCAGTTCATTCGAAATATCGGTTCCGAATATATGAACAGAAAAGTGTTAATTTCATGGATTTTCGACACCCTGTATCTTTCAAACGAAACCGAGTTTTGAAAAATGGTATCGAAAAAGAGTGTTTCGTTTGATGAGAGGTATCTACAGTTAAAATATATGTGGAAGTCAGACTCACCCTGTATTTTGAAACAATTAAGTTATTCTTTCGAATTCAGCGCTAATAAAGTAGACTCTTTTTATTTATGCTCGATCTTTCGAAGTTCATTACTTCTTCATTTGGAGCACTACAAAACGTGGGATGTAAAGGTGTTACAACATTACTTACACACGAATATCACTCACAGGAGTAGAGATTGTTATCAATGTTCTTAAAATGTAGCATTAAACGCGAGCACTCGACTTTCATGTCGAGTAATGTGTATTGAAGTTTTCTATATTCTGAAGCGCGAAATTTCCGTCAAAAATTTTGAGGTAAAGTGGGGCAAGTGCAATCACAAAAAAAAACAAAGTGATTCTTATACCTTAAAAGTTAAAATTTATAAAAATAAATTCATTATAACTTTAACTTTTATTTATGCTTGAATACAAAAAACGAAGTAAGAGTAGTGTACCCTAAACCACCGATTATATTTCATTCCACTTTCAAAATACATTTAAAATCAGTTTTCGTTTTGTAGTTTAGTGATTGCAATTTCCCAAAAAAAAAGGGGAAAGTCCAATAGGGCAACATTATTCACATCAAACTTTATTTATAAGATCAAATCAAATACATATACCTGTAATAACGTTCTTTTTGCATTTGGTTCAATATTATTCTTTAAAATGATAACGGCCTCTTTTTTCAGTTGCAGGTAAGCGAAATACCTTCATTATTTGATCCTGATGCACAACAACAGGTCGTCTTCATCAGAGAATACATAATTTGATTTTGATGAGTTTCCTTGCAAATTCTACAGCCTGTGGCTTTTTAAAAGACATTTTATGCCGTTTTTTAAAACAAAGAAACCAATCTTCACTTGGTGTGCCATTTTTAAAATTATTTTTCATATTTTTTTCGTGGACAAATCTTTCTACGCAGTCAAACACTTCAATACGACTCAAGCCGAAGCCCCATTTTTCAATAACTTTCAAATATTCTGCCAGTTTGGACTCGTCTGCCTCACAAATTGCTAATGGCCGGCCTCCAGTACTTTGAATTTTTTCTTCTGCCAGATTCATAGGATTGCAGGGTACTGAATGGTATTTTATATTCTTCTGCTGCTTTTCTTATGGTCATCTTACCTAATCTCATTCTAGTTAGAGCCTCGTTAATTATTTTTTCCTGATTGCCTCTCACAGTTTTCCGTTTATAGTTGCGGGCCATTTTTATATGATCTGCAACAATATTTTCGGTGTTACTGATAATGTCAAATCAAAAAGGAAAGTGAAGTGATAATGGGAAAGTGCAATCACTACTGATTGCAGTTGTATTAGTTGTGAGATTTGGAGTTCTTTTGCTCAACAATTTTTCCAGGAGAAGTACTGGGCACTGATTCGCAAACTCTTTATTCGGTGCCAACCTTGTGCTGTTTTCGAAAACATTGAACTGTACCGGATGCGTCCCGTATTCTGACCATAATTGTCGAACTTCTTTTTGAAATAGTCGGTTGAGGAAAAGGCTGCTTCATTACCACGCCATGCCAGTCGACAGCATAAATTTGATAAAATTTGTTCTGTATACCATCAGATGTGTTTTCATCGAAACTTATATTAATTTTGGGGTTTTCCTTCTCGTTAAGAGCAGGTGGACTCTCTTTTTTTTCAGTCGTGACTTGCTTTTTATTTCTTTCTTGCATTTTCGAAAACAATGACAATGGATTTATTTCTCTGTTGACTTCTTCATGAACGTTTTTCTGTAAGAGTTCAGCAGGAATATTCCAAATGGTTTTCACTGTACCTTCTTTATATTCTTTTCCGTCTGCACGTTTCATATTGAATGCCCAACTCATAATATCTGCTTGCTACTTCTTCATTCGCAGTATCACCACAAAGTTGTAATTTCGATGTTCACAAAACACCGCAAACTGCTTCCAAACATAATTACATAATTATGTTTTTGTGGTATTTTGTGGTGGTAAATCTTCAATTTCTTGATCAATTTCACCGCTTGAACATTGGGTTCACGAGGGCATGAGTTATATAAGGACTGAACGAGAATAAATTCGCTATCACAAAAACGCCTTCATCTCTTGAACCAATTGAGAAAAAAATCAAAATTTGATCATAGTTAGCTTTGTAATGAACGTCAGAAACATGTGGAACTTCATAGATATTCCAATTCTCTGTCGCAAAATGTCTAGCGAAGTGAGAACACGAGAATTTATAGTGGAACTTTTTCAAAATAATCAAAAATGGAGCTTCAAAAGAATCGCAAAATAGGCTCGCTTTCGTCCGGAAATGGTATCAAGAGTTGTTAAGCGCTTCAACGAAGATCATCTTACAATTAACCGCAAGGAAGGAACCGGGAGGAAAAAGGGGTTTCATAGCCCAAAAAGAGTGAAGAAAGCCATCAACCTTTTTCAGAAGAATCCTAACCTCTCAGGACGGAAAGTGGCTCAAATACTGGGTTGTTCGCAGGCAACCGTTCAGAAAATCAAGTAGAGTTGTGGGCTTAGAACATACAAAGTGCATAAAGTGCCAGACAGGAACGCTGTGAAGATTCAAGAAGCGAAATCAAGAGCAAAGAAATTGAAAAAATATTTCTTGAAAAATTTGTCCTGTTGCGTGATGGACGACGAAAATCTTGGCTGATTTCTTGCAACTTCCTGGTCAGGAATTTTATACTGCAGATTCTCGCGGAAATGTTGACGAACAATTTCGCGTGAAGAAACAAGCAAAGTTTCCTAAAAAAATCCTGGTTTGGCAAGCAATTTGCACTTGTGGAAAAAAGAGCAAATTTTTCGTTGGCCAAGGCTTTGTTGACTCGAAGATATACATCGGGGAGTGCTTGAAGAAGCGACTTTTACCATTTTTACGTGAGCACGATGTGTCAACAATCTTTTGGCCACATTTAGCCTCATGCCACCACAGCAAGGCCACCAAGGAATGGTACGAAGCTAATGAGGTGGTTTTTGTCCCCAGAGAGGCCAATCCACCAAATTGCCCAGAACTCAGGCCAATCGAAAGATATTGGGCCCTGGTAAAAAGAGAATTGAAGAAGACTAAGAAATCAACGAAAACATTAGCGAAATTCAAGCAAAGTGGAAGACAGCATCCCAGAAAGTGACTGAGAACACTATAAGAAGCATGTTGGTAAGAATTCCAGAAAAAATCCATGAATTTTGTAAAAAATTGTTCTGGTTTTTTATTTCAGTTTTCATTAGAATTAGAAAATGATTCGAAAATGAGTTTGATTTTCGAAATCCAGTGGTTCAAAAGATTTAAGCGAATTTATTCTCGTTCAGTCCAATCAAAATAGAACACTGTCACTCCAATGAATAAAGGAAGCATTATCCGTATCAGCCTCAAAAAATCTGAGGGTAGATGGCGCCACAAGGCTGAACTGAAGGTAATATTAAAGAATGTTTTGTTTAAATGAAAAGGAGGATAATGTCCCTAAGTTGGAACAAACTAAAATACATGTGAGAATTGCACTAGTAGAGATCTAGTTTCCGATGTACACCACCAGGTGGCACCACCACAGGAAGACAATGCATTACCGGTTTCTTATTAGCCGTCATCAATGAATGTACGTAGAGATCTAGTTTTTGAGGGGACCTCCGGGATGAAGCGTAGACATTTGCCCCCTAGGTGGAACTACTGTACAAAACTGTACTCAATAGTTCTTGCTAGGGAGTAATATAAGATCTGCCGTTTCAGTTGGTTCTCATCGCAGGATAAGGCTATATGTATCTGATGACGGCTAATAAGCCAGAAACCGGTAATGCATTGTCTTCCTGTGGTGGTGCCACCTGGTGGTGTACTTCGGAAACTAGATCTCTACTAGTCCAATTCTCACACGTTTTGTTTAAACTTCAATAGTTTATTTTCATAGGATAACTTATAGGCCCAAACTGAAAAATGTCTCTAGCAGAGGTTTGACACTGGGAAAGGTTGAATGGTGTTAATTATTCTCATTTATAGGTACTGTTATGAAAAACAAAACATGTTTCTTTTATTTGAAGATATATTGGATTCTTTATCGAATTCGAATAAATCAAAACCTCTCATATACATATGATCGAATTCACCATAAAATTAAACAAGATCCACTTACATTAATACAAATGTATTTACATTGACGGTTGTAGCCGATTCAGGAAATAAAATCATCCAAATATATCCCGGTTATACTCGAAAATTATCAATTCAAGAGGGTTCTCATGATCAGAAATGAACAAAAATTTGTATCTCAGAAAACAATTTGACATAGTTTGAAGTTATTTAATTGTAGGTATTAATAACTCTGAATATGATATGAAGGATAAATGAAACAAGAGATAAACAACAATTCCAAAGTGGAATTATTTGTAAAGTTTTGAAGAAATTGTAAAATTTATTCTAATTATATATTTTCGAAATTGTGTAGTCGTTATGCTATTATTGAATTATGGAAATTGATGTCTGTTTGAATTCGAAGTTTTGTTTTATATAATTACAGCAAATGTCAATCATTTCAATTGAAACAAGAGAATGTATTAAAAAATGTGGAATGTTTTAATATTTATGAATTTGGAGTAGAAAATTGCAAAATTTGTGAGTAGGGATTATAAAAAATAGGCTAACTCGGCATCAGAATGTAGAGAAGAATGTGGATCAATTTTGTGGAATGGTTAGAAAGGACGAACACATCCATATAGGAAATTGTGAACGCATTATTTTTCTAAGGAATTGGACAGTCAAGGATGACAATATGGAAAAGGTGTAAATATGGGTGATCAAGGGACAATCAATCAGTCGACAGTGAGCCATTTTAGAGGTTGTTAGTGCTTTAAGTGACAATTTTTCAAAAATCATCGTATGATCTTCAAACCATCGTCAAGCAGAATTTCCTTTCAACCTACAAGGATAGAAATTCAACTGAAAACCTAAAGTATATGGAATATTGAAATACCAACTCCGAGTTCTGAAAGATAACAAGAAGCCACCATTAAATGTTCAAGATTCCTCTTCGATCCTTCAAAAACCATGAACCTGTATTTAGAAAATGCTGTATTTGGATTATGCCTTTTCCTGCTTTTGCAAATTTCAAAGGTTACGAGAAGTCGATGAACAACCCTTAAGAGACACATACTCAGTTTCATACTATAGCATGGAGTGATTAAGAAGACTCTGTTACAACTGTCAACTGTGGGCGCGTTATTGATTGAAGGACTTCAATAGATATTTAATTAGAATAGTAATTCGTTTTTAGTTTCTTTGAGTGTTCATGTTCTTGTCCAAAATCGATTGATTAATCATAAAAAAATGTTAAAATTGAAAGAAACTATGTTTTCATAAAACCCAACTTGAGATTATAATTTTCGGAAGAAACAATATAATTCTAGTGAATTTTTTTTTCAACTTGTAACTGGATCTCGTTTGAAATTTCATATAATAATTGAATAAAGAAACCAGAGCATTGTATCCATAACATTGCCTACAAATATGAGTAGATGTAATTTTCAAGCAGCTGGTTTGCTGAACCCCTCGTATATCAAGTCTGTAATAACTTCAATACATGCATTATTGTTATTACTTTCATTTCAGATTATTTCGAATATTTGCATCTTTTGCTGCTTTAGCATGTTTTATATTCATGAATTCGTGTTCTATTTTGAGCCCATGCTCCTTTGATCTTTTTCTTCTGCAAGCTCACCAATGATAATTTGTGTCTGGATAATTAATTACGAGGATATAATGAAAAATTCTTAGCCTACTATTGAAACGAAATTTCAATGTCAAAATAGTTTAGTACTCAACATATTCTCCGAATACATTTATTACAGCGAACCTGCAACGTCTCTAAAATAAAAAAAAATGTTTCTTTTTGCTCTGCAAACCAGTCCTCCACAGCTTTTATTACCTCCTCGTTGGAAGAAAATGTACGACCTTTTATTGAACTTTTTTTCAGTTGAGAGAGGCGGAGCCAAATCTGATTAATAAGGGGGGTGTTCTAGTAATTCTAACCCTAAATCGCGAATTTTTTGCATGGCAACATGAGATTTGTGTACTGGGGCGTTGTCCTGTAAAAACAAAATACCTTTGGATAGTTTTCCGCGTCTTTTCACCTCAAGTTTTTCCCTTAGTGTGGTCAGTAACGTTGAATTGTAATCTCCAGTTATTGTTTTACCCTTATTCAAAAAATCATTCATGATTACCCCATGGCAATCCCAAAAAACTGAAGCAAGAACTTTTACAGCAGATTTTTCGACACGAAACTTCTTAGGTCTTGGAGAACCAGAGTGTCGCCATTCCATCGATTGTTGCTTTGTTTCTGGATCGTAGAAATGTACCCAAGTCTCATGCCTAGTAACAATTCGGTTTAAGAAGTCTACATCGTTTTCAAATCGAGCACAGATCGAACGCGATGCTTCTACCCTTGCACGCTTTCGGTCAACATTCAAACACTTGGGGATCCATTCCGCAGAAATTTTTCTCATGTCCAAATTGACGTGAACTACAGGGTGTCTCAAGTTCTAGTGCCTATTAGACATTTCTGGAGAACTGGACATATTTGAAATCTGAAATTTGGGATTATGATATTGTTCGAAATTCTCTACAGACCTAAAATATTTTCAGAGCCAGAGCACTTCCGGTTATACAGGGAGTGAAAATAAACTTGCTCAAAAATTTTTTTTTCAATGTTTTCGTTTCTGATATGATTGAGTATTCAGTGCTGAATACATTTCTGTTGAAACCATTGTATTCATTCGAATAGTTTTCAAAATATCGAAAAAAAACCTGAAAAAAAAGTAAAATATTCATGGTCATTATTATGTTCATTTTTCTTATTCTGGACATCCTGAGTGTTAACCGTTTTCACAATGTCAAAGTAGAAGAATGTGGAAAGATCATGCATCTTTTGAATTTCATAAATATCATCACAGGGTGTTTCAAATTTCGTATCAAAAACTTTGATCCAAAATTGGCCATAACTTCTGTTTTTCAAATTAGAACCCTATTTTTTTATTATTGCGTTGGATTCTACGAAGAAAAATAATGATAGCACTCCCAGATGCTCTTGGTCCTAAATTCAGTTATTCCCGAGTTATTTGAGCTTTTCTGGATTCATGTCGTACGTAGAGTGAAATTCATCGAATCTAAACAGATTCGATGAATATTCTCATGAAACCATAGTAACAAGTAATAGTCAGAACTGTCACTTGTGAATTAGTAATGGGATCATTTATCTTCTATGGTCACAGAATATTCTCATGCAACATGTTCGATGAATATTTTTATGAAACCATTGAATAAAATCGAAAAGTAAAGATAAAACCTAAAATTAGACCTGTCACTTGGGAATTATTGATGGGAAAACTTATCTTCTATGATCACAGAATATTCTTAAGTAAAAGATTAGATGAATTTGATTCTACGTACAACATGAATCCAGAAAAGCTCAAATAATTCGGGAATTACTGAATTTAAGAGCAAGAGCATCTGAGAGTGCTATCATTATTTTTCTCCGCAGAATCCATCGCAATAATAAAGAAATAGGGTTCTAATTTGAAAAACAGAAGTTATGGTCAATTTTGGATCACAGTTTTTGACACGAAATTTGAAACACCCTGTGATGATATTTATGAAATTCAAAAGATGCATGACCTTTCCACATTCTTCTGCTTTGACAATGTGAAAACGGTTAACACTCAGGATGTCCAGAATAAGAAAAATGAACATAATACTGACTATGAATATTTTACTTTTATTCAGGTTTTTTTTCGATATTTTGAAAACTATTCGAATGAATACAATGGTTTTAACAGAAATGTATTCAGCACTGAATACTCAATCATATCAGAAACGAAAACATTGAAAAAAAAATTTTTGAGCAAATTTATTTTCACTACCTGTATAACCGGAAGTGCTCTGGCTCTGAAAATATTTTAGGTCTGTAGAGAATTTCGAACAATATCATAATCCCAAATTTCAGATTTCAAATAGGTCCAGTTCTCCAGAAACGTCTAATAGGCACTCGACCTTGAGACACCCTGTATATGATGAACGCGTTCGTATGAAATCTTCAGTGCTCCATATATCTGTTTTAGCCCAATTCGACGGTCTGATAAAATCATGTCATGAACTGAATCGATATTTTCGGGGACTGACACATAGAAATCATAATATACAGGGTGTTTGGTAATTCGACGTGAACCATGGAAAGGGATATACTAGACGTCATTTGCAGTGAATTGCGTCGAGTGAAGCATGGTCCGAAAATCTATGGTTACGAAGATATGGCGATTTTTCAACTTTTTTGAAATTTTCTGCTTCGTTATTGAAAATTATTAATTTTGTGAAAACTACTCGACTCTAAATATTCAATGAAAATTTTTTTTAAAGCTGAGGAGATGGTCCTCATTTCTTGCGAAAAAGTATTCACTAAAAATTCAGATAACCCGAGATATACAGGGTCATAAATGGCTGCACCTGTTTTCCTCATAAAATCTTGATAAAACAATTGAGAATTACTCGAAAAAAGTATTATGAACTTGGTGTACAAATTTGAGGAAAAACTTCCCTGTTCCATCAGCTTTCCAAAAAGGTACATATGTCAATAATTCCTTCATGCAATCAAAAAATATGGCCGGAAAACCAAGCAGACAACAGACTTTTTCGAGTCATTTAGTGATCGAACCATGGCCCGCTTACGGCTTACGAATCCCGCCGAGTGAAATAAAGGATAATAGGATATCTGAATGACTAGAAAAAGTCTATTGCCTGCTTGGTTTTCCGGCCATATTTTTAGATTGCATGAAGGAATTATTGACATATGTACCTTTTTGGAAAGCTGATGAAACAGGGAAGTTTTTCTTGACATTTGTACACCAAGTTCATAATACTTTTTGCAAGTAATTCTCAATTGTTTTATTAAGATTTTATGAGGAAAACAGGTGCAGCCATTTATGACCCTGTCTAGCTCGGGTTATTTGAATTTTTAGTGAATACTTTTTCGCAAGAAATGAGGACCATCTCTACAGCTTTGAAAAAAATATTCATTGAATATTTAGAGTCGAGTAGTTTTCACAAAATTAATTAATTTCGATAACGAAGCAGAAAATTCCAAGAAGTTGAAAAATCGCCATATCTTCGTAACCATAGATTTTCGGACCATACTTCACTCGACGCAATTCACTGCAAATGACGTCTAGTGTATCCCTTTTCAAGGTTCCCGTCGAATTACCAAACACCCTGTATATACTTACTCTAGAATGCTAAATCAATTGGATCGAAGTGTTGTAAAAATTTCAGTGTGGTCCACAATGCGCATATGTGCCATCAGGTTGTTTCTGAACAGGGTCGGCTTCAATAAAATTTTATGCTGTTATTGTTGCAGTTGGATTTAATCAATTCATAATTAGTATTCGACACTTACTAGTTGTTTTGAACATATTGATAATTTTCAACAGCTATTTGAATGGTAAATTTGGAATCATCAGCGACTGGAAGATAAGCTGAAAATCTTTCATTGTTCCAAAACCTCTTCAGGCGTTGAAAAAACCCGGTTTCGGTATAAAAATTAATTCAAGGATCAAGGAAGACAAATTCTGGTTAACAAACAACGAATCTCTTGGTAAAGTACAGAAAAAAAATCAAATGAGCAAAATATACTAATATCAGGACAGTTCTATTCTTCGGTGTTCCTGAAAATAGTGGAAACATGAAAATGTATTGTACATCTGCCAATGCGTTACCATCTGCATCGTTTCATGAGTGAATTCTGATACCTACATTCATTCTCCAACAAGGGCAGATATAGGTCTATTTCATGGGAGGGGTAATAACGATCATGGGGGGGGGGGTAATTACGATTGAAAACCATAAAATCAGGTGAAATATGTATGAAATATTGTATGTGCACCACCTTTTTCTTAGGTCTTCGATACTCATGGGGGGGGGGGGAAGTTACCCCCAGTAACCCCCCCCGTAAATCCGCCCTTGTTCTCCAAGTCATTTGTCTTTTTGAGTTCCGAGTATATTCCAAAATCAATCTGTTATCTTATCTGAATGAAACTGCAAAGTTTTACTTCAATATATTTTATTTTCGAGTTCGAATTATCCATTAAAAGATGGTTTACTCACAAGATTTCATGATTTTTCATAATGAATCGCGTTCTTTTGCTATATAAAGAACCAATCTCATGGTGCGAGTGGATAGATATGTGTCAATCGAATGAAAAGCAAAGCGTAAATCATAAATTTCTAACAGTTTATATGAATGAAAAGGTGCACATAGTTTACATACTCAAGTGGGAAATGAACGGGTCAAGACAAGGACACCACAACACTATACAGTTCATTGTTTATCGGATACGAAAAAATCCAAATCTAACACAACACACAACAAAAGCAAAATGCACACGAAGAATATCAAACACGAAAATAACAGTTACGCACCAGTAAACTAGTTTGTCTATGCAGTAAACTAAACTGTGGCTGCAGACTGACACTGAACACGGTCCTGCCTAAACTTTCACTAAGGTCATTTCAAAGTCATTTGCCATGAGACAGAAAAAGCGGTGTTGCGCGGTCTATATCTATTTAGTGAAACCTACTACATTACTGCTCTGATTTTCTCACCAATTCCACAAATATTGCAATTCACTTATGATATTAATGTGTCTAATAGTCGTAGGCAGTGGCGCATGAGCTATAAAATAAGTTTGTTACTCAATGGAGTATTTTTATTGTTTAATTATATTGAACTCAAAATAGAACCGACAAAACATTTAGGGACTTGGCATCGTTCTACGTAAAAGTGCTAATGGTGAACATGCGCACATTGTGAATGAGTTGCCTATGCGGCACGTTTTTCGCTGCGGAACTAGAAGGAATTAGCATTCTAGAGTAAGTATATATATTATGATTTCTATGGACTGACACAGAAACTGGCCTTCCCGATCGGTCATCATCTTCAATGGGAAAATTTACCTCTTTTGAAGCTTGCAGTCCAATTTTTCACGGTCGCATACGAAGGACATTGATCACCAAGGGTATTTAGCATATCTTCGTAAATCTGCTTACCTATTAACCCTTTCAAATACAGGTACTTGATGATGGCTGGATACTGCAATTTTTCGATTTTTACCATTTCGGTGGACTATTTTTTATTTTTTTTCATTGCGTAACTCTGGTTCACTTTTTTGACGTCGAACTCTACTCTGACACTTCTAAGTTATTGTTCGTTGATATGGTATCGAAATATTTTGTTCATGCATGGAACTGGTCTAGACTCTAGCTAGGCTAACTAGATATCAATACATCCTCGTAATTGAAGAATTTCTTCGAACTAACTGGATGAGCTTTTCAATAAAGTAATGAATTTAAATAAAATCAAGAATTCAGTAAAACACACTTTGCTTCAGTACTTATATTCTATGACAATCGATTTCGGCCTAGGCCATCATCAGGTCAGCTGAAAAAAATAATACAATAATTAGACGACAACTTATAAAAAATCTTATTATATAATTTCTCCTTTTATACGATATAAGAGCACTATGAGGATATAACACGTGGTGGGAGCCATACTTTGTCTGCACTCACCGTCGAAAGAAATATGTATCACTTCTCGAAGGATGATGAATGAAGTCTTTATTGTTGGTGTGAACTTTATGAAGGTCTTTAAACTTTCAGGGGGTCTTATTGCACTTTTAGATTGAGAGCACAAATTATAATTTCGTATGAAAGCAGCAAGGCACATTGATATGCAGATGAATTCCGGAAATATGACGTGTCAATGATCTGGGTATCGTTGACATTGACAGCCGTCATCGAGGATGACATCCGTCCAACTAATGTGTTTTCTGTGGTCAGAAATGTTACAGGGGGGGTCGAGAAAAGGTCATCCATTAAAAGGATGGATCATCTTGAATAGATTGGGGTTGGGGAAGTCTATTATTTCGTTGAGTAGATGTTCGTTACCTTTGTTTTTTAATATTTCAAGTTGCTCCAGAAGTGTCAGTCTCCAAAAGTCGTTACTTTCATGAATTATTGTTAGGTTGTTCAGTGAAGTAGAATGTTCATTTTCACGTAAGTGGTTGCCCATGGCTGAGGAGGGTCTGTTTTTGACATGTTCACTGAATCTAATTCCTGCTGCTCTAGTTGTCATACCAATGTAAAAGGCTGGGCAGTCTTCACAGGTTATCTTATATATTCCACTTTTTTAGCTGTTTTCTTTCTTGGGTTTGTTGTTCACTATCATTCTCTCTATTGTTCTATATATATATATACAAGGTGAGTCTTTGACTTGTACATATATTTTAACTATAGATTCTTGAGGCCAAAGGAAACCTTTTTTTCATTTTCCATTTTTCCGAATTCGGCTCTGTTAAAAAGATATAGCCATTTGAAAAAAAAAATTGTGCTGAGTCCGTGCCTGGATACATTCTCTGGAAACACTTCAAAGTTCATATTTTTCGATTGAAATTGAGGTGATTAGATGTTCTGGGTGATACAATTAGAAAATACTCAAGCACTAACCTTATTCGAATAAGAATGTAACAAAAACGATATTTCCTTACAAAAACACTGTCCGATTATTTCTGCAATTGAAAAGCCATATTTCTCCCACCAAAATAAGTTCCTTCTTCGATTTTCCTGAAGATTAGTTAATAAACACTAATAATTGGTTAATATTTTCCTCGATATTTTGGAACGATCTCATGAAAATTGGTTTCTCACCAACCTATTCTAACTCCATCAACCTAAGTCAGATGATTCGAGGTCAATGACCTAACCTAACTCATCTTCTGTGATATGATATTCCACAGAACACGGCCATCTAAAGACTAAAGTCTTTAGAAGGCCGTGCACAGAACCTGTCTAAGCACAGAACTCTAGAGAAGACGATGCCAGATTGCCGATTTTCTCTTCAAACAATGCGAACTCAAGAAAGCAGTACGTCCCCTATCGTTAGCGGATGAACTATCAGAATCGCTAACGGCTAAAGGCGTCTAGGCGTGCCAAACGAGTTCTGATTCTTGCCGATATAGCGCTACGATATAGCCGGCACGCAAGGCAGACAGGCGGGACAGGCCGTTGTGTTGTGGTTGTTCTGTTTCTGTGTCTCGACTCTCGAACCGCAGGCCAGTCTATGATAATGAAAGACGCTTAAACGGGATAACCTTAATTATCTATTTAAATTTACTTGCAGATAATAAAGCAAACAGGTGATGATTGTGATGTGCATACCGTGTAGTGTCGATTGAAATCTCCAAGAGGATAATATTGTTGAGATAGATATTTTCCTGAAAGACCGGTAACAATAAATTTTCAATAGAAACTGTGCTTATAGACTGTGTAATTTCATTTCATGCTTCTCAGAATTCTATTATTACATCGAACGTTTTTCCATCAAGTAGATTTTAGTCTTGACGAAGTTGATAAACATTGACAACGTTGTTAATTTGTTAAGATCAGAGAATACATAATATTCGATGATATTTAATTCAGGGTTGCATTCAGTTTTTTTATGAAATTCATGATTTTTTCCTCGAATTTGTTCGTATACAATTAGGAATAACTCGAAAACGACGCGTTTTATTGAAAAAATATAAGAATACTTTTATTTTCTAAAATGGTTGATTCTTTCGAAAATATGAACCGTTTATCTTTTTCGAGTGATTTTATAGTATTTTTGCATGAATTCATGAGACGAGTAGGCTGTAACTCTTATACTAGAAGGAATATGGAATAAGTTTCAATTGAGGAATATGCACCATGAATAGAGTAAACAATCAACCAAAATTCAGTTCATTCGGATTATCGGTTTCAAATATATGGAAAGAATAGTGTTAATTTCATGGATTTTTGACACCCTGTATCTTTCAAACGAAACCGAATTTTGAAAAATGGTATAGGAAAAAAGTGTTTCGTTTGATGAGAGGAATCTACAGTTAAAATATATGTACAAGTCAAAGACTCACCCTGTATATATATATATATATTCTTTTGAAAGAGAGAAGTACCTACATACTGTTTTGTAATATCAAACATATGGCATATGGCACGTGTGAAGAAATGGCGACAAGGAACAGATTATATAAAAGAATAAAATCTGTTTCCCGCTCCAAATCTGAGTGTTAGCAGAGGGAATGTAAACGGGGTACCATACAATTCTGCGTATGATACACGAGAACAGATAAAAACCTCTGAAAAAACTCTGTCTCCCCGTGTATGTGTGGTGATACTGAATTTGTTAAAAAATATGCTGCTATCCATGTTACAGAGCTCCTTGTGCTCGAAAACATGCCTTTTCATCGAACTGGAGGCAAATATCTTGAAATTACATCTGTTACAAGAAAAAAAAAAAGAAAAACGAGAAAGAAGCAGTAGAAAAAATACTTCACCTGCTAAAAAAAACCTTTTCACAAAGCCCTAACTCTCTCATGGATCGGGAGGATCTTTCGATCAGGTCCGATCTTCCAAGTGATGATTCTTCTGTTCTTCAGGTGTTCGAGGAACGCTACAGGCCCCTTATGTTGGATCATCTCCCATAGATTAGAGTGGTTGTTTTTAGCAAAAAATCAGCAAAAAAGCAAGAGCAAATTCGAAAAACGTCTGACACTTCATTGTCATTTTACATAAATTCTATGAGAACTATTCACAAGCTTCAGGTCAAATTGATTCAGGTATGATCTCAGTCTGCAGTTGAAGCCACTGAAGTAGGGGATGCTAATATAGTTCTTTTTAATGAATGTAATGAATATTCTGGAACGAGGTCTTGTTTGTAAAAATGTCGACAATACTCGGAGTTTAAAGATAAATGCATATCCGATTGTTCAAAATCCTAGATGCGTAGGTTATCGATATCTGGCTCCAATTTTTTGGCTTACCGCGCGAACGAGATCTTGAAGTTTCAGGTTGTCATCAGTGTGGAACACTATTGATTGTTCTTTTTTTATATGTAATTTTTGGAGCCGCCTTAGCAGCCGATGAGTAGGTCTTATTGGGTTGAGAACTATTTTAAGGGCGAGAGGGGAGCTGGGGGTCAATTCTCGAGATCACTCGTTCGATCATCGTATCCTTTCGTGACGACATGAGCGTATAGATGTTTGGAAATGGCAATTATCGGGGAACGACTCTATGAACTTCTTCTTCTTCTTCTTCTTTCTCTATGATAGGCACAATTGCCTGTTTATTCTTCATAACTCGTCTGCGTTTAATGGACGGTGAGATTATCGCTCCATCTTTTTCGTGGTCTTCCCAAACTTCTTCTTCCAATGGGAGATTCATCGCGTGCTATTCTCACCACTCTTTGTTGGTCCATTCGGCTTATGTGCTCGTTCCATTCCATCTTTCTGCCTAGCACCCAATCGTTGATGTTTTCCACTCTACATGTCCGTCTCACGTTGTCACTTCGTTCTCTGTCGAATAAAGTCTTTCCAGCGATTTTCCGTAAGATCTTCATTTCGCCGACCTCCAGGATTCTTTTCGTTTTTGCTGTATCTGGTCGTGTTTCTGCTGTGTATGTCATTATAGGTCTTATGACAGATTTATATATTCGTGCCTTTGTCTCAGTGTGTAGATATTTGTTCTTCCATATGGTGTCATTCAAACAGCCAGCGACCCTCAGTGCTTTGTTTGTTTGTTGTCTAACTTCCAGCTCAATGTCCCCATATCCAGAGAGCTCAATACCTAGGTATTTGAATTTCATTTCTTGTTGAATTATTTGATCATCGACAACAAGTTTGCATCTGATTGGTATTTTAGATGTTGTCAAGCTTTTTGTTTTTGATGCTGAGATGATCATATTCAAGGACTTGGCTATACACAGTTAAAGCGATACAGCAACCTCTGAAGATCGTCTTCATTTTCCGCAACAAGTACAGCGTCATCGGCGTATAACATAGGATAGTTATATTACGGTTACCCATTTTATAACCTTTCAAGTGGCGTACTTGTTTTATAATCTCGTCCATGATTATATTAAAGAGAAGTGGACTCAATGAGTCGCCTTGGCGTATTCCCTTGTCTACGGGTATAGATTCGGTCAGTTCTCCGTCAATTCTGGCTTGTATTTTGTTGGCGCTGTATATGTTTCCAATGACTCTAATCAAGTTGAAGGGCACCCGTCTACTGTATAGCAAATGGACAACATCCTGTAGCTTTACCCGGTCAAATGCTTTCTGTCGATCGATGAAACAGATGTAGGCAGGTCTATTATACTCGATAGATTTCTCGACAATTTGCCTTAAAACAAAGACTGCATCAGTGCAAGATCTGCCTGTTCTGAAGCCCTGTTGTTCATCTGAGAGTGAGATAATGCTACTTATCTTGTTGGTGATTATTTTGGTTGTCAACTTCAGTGTCGAGTTTAGTAAGTTGATACCTCTGTAATTCTCCGGTAATTTTTTATCACCTTTCTTGAACAAGAGAATCGTAATGCTTGTCCGCCATTCATCCGGTATCCTGTGGTGATCAAAGATTTTTTGTACCAGTTCAGTGAGCTGCTGCACAAGACATTGTCCGCCATATTTGAGCAGTTCATTGGGAATACCGTCCAGACCAGGGCTCTTTCTGTTCTTCATCTGTTTGAGTGCCAGTGCTATATCTGTATTTTTTATTTGTGTGTCGTGTATTTATTACTGGTATATCATTCTGTTCAGTGTCATCTTCCTCCATTGGATACAAGTTTTTCAGATATTCAAGCCAGCATTGCTTTGATATGTGTCTGGGCTCTATTAACTCCTTTATTTCTTTCCGTTGGGTTCGTATTAGACGCCAGATTTGTTTTTGGAGACCATAGAAGTCGCTCTCCATGTTCTTAGAGAAAATTTCCCAGTGCCGGACTTTAGCTGATCTTACAAGAGATCCCGTCTCGCTGCGGATTATTTTGTATTGATTGTATGATTCTGGGGTCCTGATTGTTCTATATTGAAGGTATGCCTTTTTCTTTTCATCGCATTTCCTCTTAATTTCACTAGAAAACCATGGTGTTTTATTGTGCTTTCTGGGCGGTGCCTGCTTGGTTCGGATTCCAAGTGCTTCCTTCGCAGCATCTATGATGATATTTTTGAGTTTTTCCCAGCTGGTGTTGACATCGTCCCCCTCCACTATTGGGTTCATTTCTGAAGTTCTGCTCAGTCTATCTTGGTATAAGGTTCTCGTTGAATGGTCCCATAGAGACTCTATATTAAATTTTTCTTTCTTATTTTTTGGTTCGTTGTTTGTTTTCCGTGGTAGTTTCAATTTAATTTTTCCCAACAGTAGTTTATGGTCGCTACCAACATTCGCTTAGTTCAATGTTCTGATTTCCTGTATCTGGGCTGGATGTATATGTCTATTACTCATAATATAATCGATAATTGACCTTTGTCCTCTAGTATTCTCAAATGTATATTTATATTGAGCGCGATGATGAAAGAAAGTATTATTTATTCTTAGTTCATTAAGACTGCATAAGTTGATCATGAGTTCCCCATTATCATTCAATATGTCTTCGTTGAAACGCTGCTTTACTCCTGGTATGATATCAGTACCGATTCGTGCATTGAAGTCTCCTAAGACAAACAACATGTCGTCCGGTACAAGAGATTCAATGGTATCTTGAAGTTCCTCGTAAAAACGTTCTCGTTCGTGTCGGGGCTTATTATCTTCTGGAGCGTATACACCGAGATTAAGTTCATCTTCTGATGACTTTCCGTGCAGATCGTCACAACAACGATGATATGTAGGCGCAGTTTTGAATATTATATTTGTACTTGTTGTGTATCAGTATAGCTACTCCTTCTTTGGCACGCTCTTGCTTTTCGACGCCACTATATATCAGCATGTAATCCTGATAGTCCGTTTGGCCCTTCCCTTTTTTCTTCGTCTCTTGTATAGCACAAATATCAATGTTATGTTCGTTCAGTTCTTTTAATAGTTCTTGTTCTCTTCCATTAAGTGATCTTATATTCCATGTTGCAATTCGTAGTAAATTTCTCGTTTTCCACCTCTTTTTCCTTTTTCGTGCATATATCGTCATCATTGGATCCGTCCTATTCCGAGGCAAGTGTATGGTTCTGTGAGCGATATAAAGTTTTTACCTCAGGTAGGCTGCTAACCTGGCCTTTGAACCATCCTCCTTTGTCCGGGCTTGACAATGAACTATTCGTTAAAAATCATCGTTCAAGTTCAAACGTTCGTTCGACAACGAGTGTTCTTTCTCATGCGCTCTTTGACGTGAGCTTAGTGTCAATTCTCGTTCGATCAACGTATACGTTCGTGACATGAGCGTAGATGTTTGGAAATTGCAATTCTCGGGGAACGACTCTATGAACTATTCGTTCAAAATCATCGTTCAAGTTCAAACTTTCGTTCGACAACGAGTGATCTTTCTCATGCGCTCTTTGACGTGAGCGGGGTGTCAATTCTCGTTCGATCAACGTATACGTTCGTGACATGAGCGTAGATGTTTGGAAATTGCAATTCTCGGGGAACGACTCTATGAACTATTCGTTCAAAATCATCGTTCAAGTTCAAACGTTCGTTCGACAACGAGTGATCTTTCTCATGCGCTCTTTGACGTGAGCGGGGTGTCAATTCTCGTTCGATCAACGTATACGTTCGTGACATGAGCGTATAGATGTTTGGAAATTGCAATTCTCGGGGAACGACTCTATGAACTATTCGTTCAAAATCATCGTTCAAGTTCAAACGTTCGTTCGACAACGAGTGATCTTTCTCATGCGCTCTTTGACGTGAGCGGGGTGTCAATTCTCGTTCGATCAACGTATACGTTCGTGACATGAGCGTATAGATGTTTGGAAATTGCAATTCTCGGGGAACGACTCTATGAACTATTCGTTCAAAATCATCGTTCAAGTTCAAACTTTCGTTCGACATCGAGTGATCTTTTGTTAGGGTTATATTCTTTTGGAAGTCAGAGTAAAGTAATATAGTTGGTTTTATACTTATTTATTTCAACTAAAATATGGAAATATGACGCTATGCCAATGACATTCTCACTTATGGAATACTTCTAGAAATTAATTGACCTTCTGTCATTTTACCTCGACCATAGAAATCGATCGGTATCACTGAAATGTCTTTCTTTCTCTTCTAACACTCCCCGTCGATTAAAACACTTTTCCTAACAAAAGTTTTACAATCGCAACAATTTACAAAAGTTTGAAAATTTTTCTTTACATAGGGGTTTTGTCAGAATATCTGCCAAATTATCATTTGTGTTTACATATTCTATATTTATGATCCCTTTATTAGTTGAGTCCTTGATGAAATGTTCTTTAATGTCTATGTGCTTCGCCCGTTTCGAATTTTCATAACTTTGAGTCATTGAAACCGCACTTAGATTGTCCATTTTTAACGTCGCACACTTCACCTCACTGAACTCGGAAAGTACACCCTTCAGATTTACTAGTTCCTGTGCACTGGCTGCGGCTGCAACATATTCAGCCTCTGCAGTTGATAGTGCTACGCACGTTTGTTTCTTCGAGAACCAGCTGATTGGATTTCCTCCATACAATATGACTGATCCACTAGTGCTTTTTCTATCACTACGATCACCTGCCCAATCTGCATCTGAGTAGGCTTCTAGTTTTTCTGGTCCCTTTCTGTAAATCAGTCCATTATCTGTTGTAGATTTTAAATATCTTAATGTTCTTTTTCCTGCAGTAACTAGCTCTTTGTTGGGTTTATCCAAGTATCTACTAAGATATGATACTGGATACTAATGTCAGGTCTCGATGTGCAGGCTAGATACATCAAAGATCCTACCAACTTTCTGTATGGGAAATTCATAGATTCTGTATCTGAATTACTTGAAGGATCTATATTGAATCCTGTCACCATTGGTGTGGATACAACCTTGCATTCCGTCATATTAAAGTAGCTTAAAAGTTTTTCAATATAATTTCTTTGTATTATCTTGAGTTCTTCTGCTGTTCTGCAGTTTGAGAGTAGCGTTACTTCTCTTGTGTCTTTCCACAAAACCGCCGTAGTACCAAATTGATTATGGACAAATTCAGCTTCGCCTCTGTTTCTTTTCTTTTTTTCGAATTTCGGCATGTTTTTGCGATTGCCAATCACTGTGCCAACACAAGCAAACGGAGAGTTGTTTATTAGTTTCGTCGAAGTGAAAAAACGATCAAAACATAAACCAACCTCTGGATCTCTTATTGAAGACGAGAGCTTTGTGACGACTGATTCTCCAAGAGTCGATTCGGTATCTCTGTTGGCATCCTTTCCACAATAAATATTGAAATCATACGTGTAACCTGTTTTTGAATCACAGCGTTCCCAAATTTTTATTCCTCGCTTTGTGGGTTTCAAAGGGAGGTACTGTTTCAAAGAACTTCGGCCCTTGAATTTAGCCATGGCTTCATCAATACTTTGGAAAGTGCTTTCACCCTTTGCTTTTGGAAATTTGTCTTTCAAACAATCAACCACTGGTTCAATGTAGTAGAGCTTTGTCGCGTTTTCGTTTTTTTCGGGATGTTTGAAGTACATCTCCGAAGACAAAAGTTGAAACCTATTTCTGGATATTGCTTGTTTGATTGCAGTGTTACCCATTGAAGAATTAGTTGACCAATAATGTTGGAATGTGAGAACCCTATTGTATGACATAATAAAGTAGCATCCTATTACGATCATCATCTCATGCTGATCGGCCAGAACAACCTTTTGCTTTTTATCTTTATTGAGTATATTCAATCTTTCATTGGTTTGTTGTGCAATCCATAAAAAAAGACTTTTTGGAAACATCTTGAGAAAGACATCAAGCTCAGTTGATCCGCGGTTAACATCAGCCAGAATGCTGCATGGTTTAGCACTAGGAACATTCTTTCTTGGAGTGAATTGCGTGTCTAGTTCCTTCCAAGTATCCACAGAAACAAGTGGAAAGGCAGTTTGTACCTCATTATCGATATCTGAACTAATTTCCTCTAGTTCTTCGTTATTTTCAGATTCTCCTCCTGAATTCTCAACAGAGGAACCAGGAGGAATTACTCCTGGAAATTCTGTGGGCACATCCGACTCCACACTATCTCCTGACTCGTCAGGTTCAAATTCTGAACCGCTATCTTCATAAGGATCCTCCAAATCCGACAAATCTTCAATAATTTGCTCTAATTCAGCGTTACTCAGTTTTTTGTACCTGCGAATAACAAACAAAAATTACCAATGGGACAAAAAGATCCCAAACAACATTACTAATGGGACGTATATGTCCCACAACAAAATTATTATTTTCTTGTGACCAACGGAACGAAGTTTGAAGCTATCATGTAAAGATTTTATTTCTCGAATATAATATATTTCTTACCTGGACATAATTGTTAAGGTTTAAAGGTTTAAGGAAATGATCGTTGGAATGAAATTGAATCAGTATTTTTGAGGATTAACTATAATAAGAAAACTGAAACTTCTGCTACACATTCAGCTTACAACATAACCTTCTTAGCTACTGTTTCTATGACTGACATGAGAGACCATAGACTTACATACTACCAATATACCAAATTGCATCATTGTTGCCAATAGTACATCAACAATAATGAAACAATTACAGCCACAAATCACTCGAAAAATGAAAAAACAAAACAATATTTGGGAACTTCGTCTGCTCTCGTGAACGCATTAACAATTATGCGCGCCTAACCTAACATTTAACATATGTTTGTTCGTAGATATAGTTCTAAACTACCAGCGGGACATATTCGATTCGGTTTAGCACGTCTCAATTTCCCTGCAGTAATTTTTGAATATGTGGCGGGACGTAGTGACCCATTGGGAGTGAAAGGGTTAAGCCGAATTTTCGCGTGACAATATTTTAAAACTATTTCGTCTGTTTTGAAATATTCGTGTTTTCGCGTCGAACTGGTGACGTCACGCACCAAATGGTTCAAAATAATTTGAAGCGGTTTGAAAGCAGGTAGCGAAATGGTTCGAACTGCAGTTTGAAGTTTGGAATCAGCTGATTGAAGAATATAGGTTATGTTTGTTGGATTTATTTTGTTTTCGCCGTTTTTATTTTGAATAAATAATAATAATAACTGTTCTTCATTGCATTGAATATTATTTGAATATGACAGCTTTGTTTTAAGAATGCATTGTAACCTGTGACTGAATCACTTCGAGTAGAGCACACCTTTATTTTAGAATTCTGAAATATTATTTAGCTTTGAAAATGTATGTTCAAATTTTTGAAATTGATTTTACGGCTTCTTTCTCTTGATTCAATCAATATGAATATTGCGTATATTTTTTCCAACAATTCGTTAATCAGGACGAGAACATTCAAATGCATCATAAAATGATTGGAGTCCAATTTGAAAATACAAGATTTAATGATAATATACAAATAAACACACCTAAAATTATAAATATTTTCATTATTATGTGCGTGTGTCATGTTTCTAACTTTCAAATTCATAAATTGAATTGACATTTCTATGATGACGTCACCGTTTTGAAATTGTGGCATTTTAGCGATGCATGAACTGGTGACGTTTACTTCTGAATATTTTTGAAATAGTTTTGAACCGTGATTCACGCGAAAAAATGGCTTTAATATCTTATACAGTATGGAAAATGTTGAGTTATAAGTTCCTTTATGGTTGATTTCAATCAAACACAGAATTCTGAATATTCAATTTAAGAAAACGGAGGTCGATCTATACTCGAAGAAATGAACTGAATAACTAACCATATAAAAAGGAATCATATCTGTTTCCTTATTCCTAATACTAAATGTGTCGATACGAAAAGTATCAAGTTACATATAGGGTAAGAATTAAATCTGTCACCACATACACTTCACTTTGGAGTAGAAATAAACTGAGTAACGAATAAATATTGAACTCAATTTATGATGTTTCGTTCTGTGGGAAAATAGAGATTTGGTTTTGCTGTTGAATATTTCAACACGTCGCCTCAAAAATAAATCTCTTTCAATTACATCACATATTACAATATGTTTTTAAGGACACAGTAACAAAGCCTACACAGAACACAACTGCTTACTCCGAACCCGGCCCAAGTTACAAGCTTCGAAGCTTGTAGTTTCAGAGGGGTCTCCTCAGGAGACCTAGGAGTAATCAGGATAAACAATATATCAATGCATTGTATGATTTGTATGTGAATAAATTATTGAGAAATTAAACTCTTTATCATCATCATTATTTTATTCATGAATAAAAGTAACTTAAAATCATGGGAAACTATCACTTTCACTGGATGGTGATTCTCCTCCATTGATTTTTTTAATTTTTCCTCAAGAATTTTGGTCCGAATTTTCTCTTGTTTGAGTTTCTCTGTATTAATTTTCATTTTCACTGTATTTATTTTCATCATCAACTCGTGCTCCTCTGCGGCATATTTACTGGCAGTTTTCAGTGCTTTGATTTTCTCTTTTGCAAGCTCATCATTCAAATTATTTGAAATTACTGGACGCCTCCTGCTTGTAGCCCGATGCCTAGAACCTCCATTTTTGGCGGATGATCCTGGATTCTCTTTAGGGGCAACAGAGTCTGAGGTCAAGGGCTCAGGGTTTTCCAATAGATTAGTTTCAGCAATAAGTATCACATCCTCATTGTGTCCAAGTTCTATTTGATGGGATGTTGCAGGAAACTCTCTCAGTATTCCAGTCCTTGGCGACCTCAAGTTAGCAGGGGAATACGTTGACCAATCCCCATTTATAGATTCATCCTGCAAATCTCAAATAATGTGAAATACAGCAGTTTCAGTGAGATAAGGTTGTAAAAATTTGAAACGCTCCACGTTTACTCACATTTTGTTGGTTTACCTCATCATCTCCTGAACTGGCCCCATTGTTATCCATATACACAGCTGTAAATAATTAAAAAGTGTTATATATTACAAGTGAGAGAACAGTGAATAAAACTTACCACTTGAAACAGCTTTATCAGTATCATATGGATTAGAAAATCCGACAGCCACAGGTAAAATGAGAGCCCTCACCTTATCGAACAGGGGCTTCTCTTCTGGTCGAACATTTTTTATTACTGGGGGTCCTCCACCTACAACAATCATAAAGTATTTTCAAAAATTCAGCATTCAGCATTAAGTAAAGGGTGTGTACCTGTAGCAATTCTGCTCGCATTCTCATGCGTGATCATCTTCTTTGTGTTTTTTTTTTTAATTTTCCCACGAACTCTTGAGAGAAGTCCAATTTCTCAGGACATTCAAATTCTGGGAATTGAACTCTTCTGCGAGAGCTTTCCACTCCTCCATTTTTCTTTTCACGCTCACACCGTCACTTTTTCTGTTTTCCAAAATCTGGAACCGGGCTTCAACTAAATCCACTAAACATATTTTTTCCGAAACGGAGAAGTTTATATCTCTCTTCCTTTTTTCCACAGACATATTCTTCAATAAAGAAACCGAAATAAATTCAAATAAATTTGTCCGTCGTCCGCTGAATTTGAAATTTAAAAGGATTCATAGAATATTGAAGGTGGGGATACACTTATGGAGCACAGAATGGCAATCTGTACATTGTTGCCAGATATGACTATCCCCAAAATCCCGTTCAGCTAAACGTGATTAGGCTAACTTAAAAACAGCATGGTGAAACGAATTTGACGATAAACGCGATTAAATTTTTTGGTTAACTCAACTGGAGTTTACTTAATCGCGCTTAAGGTTGATGTTGGTGAAACCGGGCCTTAAAATGTATATACTATTTTTCTAGTTGGGCATATACAGGGTCTTTCACGAGGAACCTCACCCATATTTATACGGGAAACTACTGAACGTATTTTCATGAAATTCAGCACTTATAAGTATTTCACGATGCTGATGAAATCTAAAATATTTTCAAGGCATGAGCACCTCCGGTTTTTCCGGAAATGACGTCAACTTCCGTTTTTCAAATTAGAACACCATTTTTTTATTGCAGAAATAGATTCCTTAGGAAATTTCAAGTTATTTTGATGTAACATTTTTCAGTTTTGGTTGGAAAATTCTCTCTGAGCGGGAAAATTCGAAAAAAAAAATCGAAAATAGAGCTCCGCTGACACAAGAATAACTTCGAGGTTTTTGGATGGAAAATTTTCATTTTTGGGATATTTCAAGATGTAAGATTGATGTATCCACTTTAAAGATCGAAATCGCGATTCATGATACAGGGGGTGAAAAAATCGCTTTCAAAGTTAGGGATGACAAAATCGTGAAAAATCTATTTTTTCAAATTAGAACCCCATTTTTTATGGCAGATATTGAATCTACGTTAAAAAATAATGTGAGTGTATGCATCACACCTTTGCCCTAAAGTGGATATTTTCTGAGTTATTCACAAAAAACTGTTTTTCGTCTTGAATTTTCAGCTATTTCTTTTCCCTTCACGCCAAAAAGATGAAATTTTCAAGAACTGTTACTTAACCAATGTTTTAGATTTTACTACCCTAATATGCAGGAGAAAAAGTTACAGGTTGTTCCTAAATAGATGGCGAATTTGGATTCGAATTTGTATCGGAAACCTCTTTATTTCAACTAATCGGCCATCGGTTTTCTCTCCAGTGATAAATAAATAATTCCTTATGAACCATATGCAAAAACTTACCATGTTTTACATTCTTTTTTTTTTAATGATAGATATCATTAATTACATCTGCCAAATTCCTCTTTCTTCAGTAGCATGTAATTAATGATATCTATCATTAAAAAAAAAGAATGTAAAACATGGTAAGTTTTTGCATATGGTTCATAAGGAATTATTTATTTATCACTGGAGAGAAAACCGATGGCCGATTAGTTGAAATAAAGAGGTTTCCGATACAAATTCGAATCCAAATTCGCCATCTATCTAGGAACAACCTGTAACTTTTTTCTCTTGCATATTAGGGTAGTAAAATCTAAAACATGGTTTAAGTAACAGTTCCTGAAAATTTCATCTTTTTGGCGTGAAGGGAAAAGAAATAGCTGAAAATTCAAGACGAAAAACAGTTTTTTGTGAATAACTCAGAAAATATCCACTTTAGGGCAAGGGTGTGATGCATACACTCACATTATTTTTTAACGTAGATTCAATATCTGCCATAAAAAAATGGGGTTCTAATTTGAAAAATTGATTTTTCACGATTTTGTCATCCCTAACTTTGAAAGCGATTTTTTCACCCCCTGTATCATGAATCGCGATTTCGATTTTCAAAGTGGATACATCAATCTTACATCTTGAAAAATCCCAAAAATGAAAATTTTCCATCCAAAAACCTCGAAGTTATTCTTGTTTCAGCGGAGCTCTATTTTCGATTTTTTTTTCGAATTTTCCCGCTCAGAGAGAATTTTCCAACCAAAACTGAAAAATGTTACATCAAAATAACTTGAAATTTTCTAAGGAATCTATTTCTGCAATAAAAAAATGGTGTTCTAATTTGAAAAACGGAAGTTGACGTCATTTCCGGAAAAACCGGAGGTGCTCATGCCTTGAAAATATTTTAGATTTCATCAGCATCGTGAAATACTTATAAGTGCTGAATTTCATGAAAATACGTTCAGTAGTTTCCCGTATAAATATGGGTGAGGTTCCTCGTGAAAGAACCTGTACTCACTAGCAATGTCTTTGATGATTTGTTCTTCCAACTCATTAAGTTGATTATTATTTTTGAGAACAAATGGTGGTATATTGAGATCACAGTCCACCTGCCGAAGGTCATCAACAATGGTGAAACCTCTGTTTGCCATCACAGAATCACCAGGTTCCAGTCCTTGAATAAGGCCACTTTTCAAAACTAAGTCCTTGTCACTGATTCTACCTGGATATATTTCAGACACAAATGACACAAAACCATTGGGACATATGGCAATTAATCCTTTTCCAGTATTTGTGGATTTATAATGCGAATATGTCTGGCTTTGATTATTGTAATCAGATGGTTTTTGGATTCTCATTTCTGTGGCATCTAATTCGTGTACTCGGATAGAGAATGTAACCATTTTGTAGCAAGTGCTTTATCCTTTGGAAACCTATGGAATTTCAATTTGGAATCTTTGGCCGAGCTACGGCTTTGAAAGTGCTCCACACAACATTTCCAGCCACTTCGAACAATATTGGGGTTGCTAAAATACAAATCATGAACCCAATTGGGGATTACTGTACTCCTTGACATGCTGGATGTACTCAAAATATACTTACACCTTTTTAGAATTCATTTTTACCAAAAATTCAAAATAAATAGCACCTTCAAAAATTGTAAATATAAATAATGAGTAATGACTTTTGACATTAAACAATGACATTGCTAACACATGGGTACCAATCCAAAGATGCTCAAAAAGTTGCAACCGATAGCTGATGAATATGGTCAATTCTCGAGATCACTAGTTCGATGAACGTATACTCCATTCACTTTTATAAAGTATCTTGGTGGGCCATGGTTTAGGTTTATCTTCTTTTACTTAAAGCGGACGCAGGTTGGCACTCGTGAAAATCAAGCGACATTGCCAAGTCTACTTTCGAATTACTCTTTTTTAACTTTGTGAATGGAGTTCTTTTAAGCTTTAACTGTGAGTTATGACACAAGATTCGTAGTATCAATACATTTTTATACTGGAGTATTTCAAGTTGCGCAAAGAGATATTTAATTGTCCTCTGTAGGCTTATTTCTTGAGAATTTTGAAAATTGGGGATTTCCATACGTCCGTCTCTTCTGTTCGTCTAAAAGTTTTTCTATCGGATTAATGAACTATCACAAAGTAACGGACTATTCTAGCCATTATTTTTCAGTAAAATTTCAACACTCGGTTCTTGGTTTCCACACAAGAAAATAGCATAACTGAATCTCCCAATCATGTTTATACTCGTACACGTGAAATATTCCCAGTATTAACAGAAAAAAAGTTTCCTCAATATTCGTCAGATCTTTGGAATTATTGAATTCACATAATATTTCCTCAAATTCATTGTTTTCCCAAAGTAAATAAACATTTTGATAAATACGTAATTTCTACGATTTATATGTAGAAACGGCAACGTTGCGTCCATATCTGACAGAAGAATGAGTATAACCTAACATTTTCAAAATATACGCGGTGAAATGTGTCAGAATTCCAGCGCCACCCGGGCTACTTTATAAAAGGAATGGAGTATATTATACGTTCGTTCGTAACGACATGAGCCTAGAATTTTGGAAATGGCAATTCTCGGGGAACGACTCTATGAACTATTCGTTTAAAATCATCGTTCGAACGTTCGTTCGACAACGAGTGATCTTTCTCATAGCGCTCTTTGACGTAAGCGGGGTGTCAATTCTCGGGAACATTAGTTCGATCAACGTATATGTTCGTGACATGAGCACGTTGACGAACGAAAATATTTTGAAGTTTCTAATTAAAAAGTTTTTCTTCGGGCTTTGTAAATTATTCAAATACTTATTAATTTAGAGGATCTTGTGTGTTAGTGCAATAAGGTCATTATTATGTCCAATTTAGGCAAAATCCATTTGATCATTTATCAGATGAGCAATATAGTACTGGATTATTTTTAAAATTGAACATCAATTGAATGAAAACCTTATCAAAAAAATCAGTATTTTTATATTTTCACATAAAAAACTGATATGAGGTCTTGTGGAAAAGAAGATGTATATCCCAAATAAACACTTTATTTTAAAGATACTGCTACAATTATCAGACAACGTGGTTCGATTATCATTTTCGTACATAACCTCAATACTTAAAAAAAATGACATAAGACATAAGATAAACCATAGAATATTAATAAGAGCGAGTTCAGGGATTATACTTTTAACATTTCCCCTTAATCCGCTGACTCGGTCAATCCTAAATCTTTAACACATAATTTATGTTTAGAACTATATAAGCCCTTTGTAAAAATATCAGCTACCATTTTATCAGTTGATAAATGATTCAGAATAATAACACCTTTTTGAACAACTTCCCTTATATAATATGTTTAGTTCTATTATGATAAATTTGGTTTTTTATAAGTTTTTGAGCACTTTGGCTATCATTATACAACATAATTGGTTCTTGAATTTGAAAAATTTCCTTAAGAAATCCACTGATAAAAACAGCTTCTTTGCCAGCTTCAGTAATTGAAATATATTCTGCCTCTGTGCTTGATAATGCTACACATGATTGTTTTTTAGATTCCCATGGCTCATGACTAGATTGTTTGAAATTTAATTTCATCAACAAATTTTTAACTTTTATGTTCCAAATTCTTGATGATTGTTTCAAGCCATATATAGCTTTTTTTAATAAACATACTTTAGTTTTTTTCATTTTGAATGACAAAACATTCTGGTTGGTTCATGTAAATTTCTTGATCAATTTCTCCATGTAATAAGGCAGTTTCAATATCTATGTGATCAATTGACAAATCAAATTTTACACTTAAAGCAAATAATAGCCTTACTGTAGAGTTTCTTACTACAGGAGAAAAAGTCTCGAAATAATCAATACCATATTGTTGGGTAAAACCCTTCGCAACTAATCTTGCTTTGTATTTCACTTCACTATTAGAGGCCTTTTTCACACAGAACACCCACTTATTTTGCACTATCTTCTGATCTGGCTGTCGATCAACTAGTACCCATGCTCCGTTCTCCATTAATGACTGGTATTCTCTTCTCATAGCTTCCATCCACTGGTCACGATCCTCCCTTGCTAAGGCTTCGTCAACAATTTCTGGATCTCCTTCATTCTTCTCATTTTTGTGTTTATTGAAAACATTATAAGTGACATAGTTTTCAAATTTTTTCTTTCTTGATATTCTTCCAGATCTTGTTGTCACCTCTTCTTCACGTTGAAAATCTTATTCATGTTGATCTTCTTCATGTTGAAAATCTGTGGGCTCCTCTATTTCCTCTCTCACTCCAGGTTGATTGTTTACTGTTTGATCAGTCATGGAATTATTAACATCAACTGTCTCTGTTTGCATAGTGACAGATGTTTTTGATGGTTTGTCTGCATTTTTTTCAGACTGACACCCACCGATTTTACGAAACGGTTCGTGATCAAATTCGTTGAATTTCACTGTGCGGCTTACAGTAACTTTATTAGTTTTTGGATCTAAAATACTGTAACCTTTACTTGTTTCACTATAACTGACCATTATTCCTTCTTTAGCTTTTGGTTCTAATTTCGTCCTTTTTTCCTTTGGTACATGTACAAAAGCCTTGCTTCCAAAAGTTATTAAATGTTTTAAGTCAGGTTTCTTTTTGTTCCATAGCTCATATGGAGTCTTTTCTTGTAACTTTGTTGGTAATCTATTCATAATGCAGGGTGGGGCAAAAGTTGCGAAGGGATTGGAAAAATTAATAACTTCTTCCTATTTATTTTTTTTTTATTTTTTTTTTTCATGACTGTGTAAAATAAATCCGGGAGAGTAATTATGGAGCGTTACAACCTCAACCAACGAAGCAAACTCATAGAATTTTATTTTGAATATCATCATTCAATCATTCAAACTCAACGAGCATATCGTCGTCATTTCAATTGGCGGAATTCGCCCTCTGAATCGATGATTCGACGTTTATTGACACGATTTCAGCAACAGGGCAGAATATGGGGTACTGAGAACCCAAGGGTGGTTCATCAAAGGCAATTACATCCACTTAAATGTACCGTATGGTGCGCAGTTACGTCTCGACGAATTATTGGAACATTTTTCTTCGAAGACCACGATGGCAATGCTCTATCTGTAGATGGCGAGCGATATCGGGATATGATTCAAACCAGCTCTTGCTGACAATCAAGGGATGTGGTTCCAACAAGATGGGGCTACTGCGCACACTGCTCGAGCCACTGTGCACCTTCTAAGGCAGATTTTTAGCGAACGTTTAATTTCGAGGAATTCAGGATTCAATTGGCCCGTCCGCTCGCCGGACTTAACAGCTCCTGATTATTTCCTTTGGGGATATTGGAAAGGAAAGGTTTATGTTAATAAACCCAGAACCCTGCAGCAACTAAAGGAAAATATTCGAGCAGAAGTAAGGGCTTTGGGGCCAGATATTCTGACTCGGATCATGAAAAATGGTCTTTCAAGAGCTGCACTTTGCGTAGCCGAAAATGGAGGTCATTTGAGTGATGTAATCTATCACTCTTGAATTGTAAAAAAACTTCAACTATTGTATTTCAGTTTTGTGTAAAGAAAAAAGAATAAAACTTGAATTTAAAAAAGTTATCAATTTTTCAAATCCCTTCGTGACTTTTGCCCCACCCTGTATAATTTGCAGTTGTTACTGCTTCTCCCCAATATTTATATGGCAGTTTGGCATCGGAAAGCCTACACCTTGCAGATTCCACCAATGTTCTATTTTTTCGCTCAGATACACCATTCTGTTGTGGGCTATATGGTATTGTGTACTGAAATTTAATGCCATGGTTTTGTAATAAGTCTTTCACCCTTTTATCAGTATATTCTCCACCATTATCAGATCTAATAATCTTTGGATATTTCCTATAAGTATTCTGCATTTCTGCCAAAAACAATTTCAACTTATCTATGACTTCATCCTTAGAATTCATTAAATATAGCACTGTATATCTTGAGAAATCATCAGTTAGGGTAATAAAATATTTCTTACCACCTACTGTGCATGTTTTCATAGGACCGCATTCATCTGTATGTACTAATTCAAGAATTTCTTTACTCCTTATAGAATTTAATTGGGGAAAAGGTTTAATGGTCATTTTTCCTTCGATACAAGACACACATTGTTTCAAAATACTATAATTTCTATTCCTGTTGCCAATTCTTTAGACACTAAATTTCTTATTACATCGATATTTCTGTGTCCTAACCTTCTATGCCATATATGTATGCAATTTATTTCCCCTTCACAAGAATTCTTAATTTGATTAGCTCTCTCATGAAATGTTTTAATCTTATATAATCCATTTTCATAATTTGCAACAACAGCTAAAATTTTTCCTTTCATTATGAAGCATTTATCTTCATCAAATTTAATTTCATATCCAGCCCTAGCTATCTTTGGCACCGATAGGAGATTGTTTTCTAATTCAGGAATATACAAAACTTCTTTGAATGTTAGGATACGAACTACCCCATTTACTTCAGTCATCATTTTCAAAATACCTTTTCCTTTAATTTTCATGTGTTGTCCATTAGCTTTCTCTATAGCAGCTTTTCCTGGTCCTTGTTTTTATTATCCTTCTTCAAAAAGTAACAGTCCTTTTTTAAGTGTCCTTTCTTGTGGCAGTAGTTGCATTACCTTGTTTCCTTTTTAAACTTCAATTCGGGATTCTTTCTAAATAGACCAGGGTCGATAATTTTTGAAACAAAAAAAAATCACAGTAGGATGAAACCCATTAAAAAAGGATGGGAATATGATCAAAATGAAAGGAAAAATAAATTACGGTCGATCCAAGTTCGGGAAGTGGGAGGGGGTGAGTTTTTAAGGGTAAAAATGGTTTTCCTTGATTTCCGGCAAAACTACAAGTCCTATGGAAAAAAGTTAAAGGGCAAAGTTGTAGGTAATAAAAAGATCTACAACTTTTGTATTCGCAATTTTTTCACATAACCTCAAAATTTATATGGAAATTTCAGTTTTAGGTTTTTTATTTATATCTTTTTCAAAAAAATTTTTTTTCTACGAAATTTGGTGAAAACTTACCTTATTATATCCCGAATACACTGTAATTTATTTGATTTAAAATATTTATGTTTTCGTCTTATTTTAACTTAATACCAAAAAAGCACCCTAATTTTCAATCGAAAATTCTGACGTCAAAATATCAGCTTTTTTCGAAAAGTTTGGGGGCTTTTTGTTCGTTGAAATATCTACTCTCTGATGGTGTGAAAAAAATATACATTTCTATAAGGAGTGTTCTCAGAAAATGCAAAAAATCGAAAAAACTCAAATTCGAAAATTTTTTTTAATCACTATGTACAATTTCATCAAAAAAATGTGATTGCTGCATTTTTTTTTAGGATAAAGAGTTTATTTATTTAATTCGAATTACATTCATGTCATAGAAAATCTTATACAATATAAATATACAGGTAAATCGTACTATTGAATTTAGATACGTAATTCTAATTACGCATTTTATTTATTTTTTTCAAAAACGTTAATCTTGTTATTCATAAATACCTTATCTGAAATTCTAATCAGTTATTCATTAGTTTTTGTCTCTTCGAAGGTATTTCTTCATCGTCAGATTCGAAAAACCTTTCCAACTCTAGTTGATCGTCGAAATCTTCAAGACCATCATTTTCGTCTCCAATGTTATTTTCAGTCTGCATTGTTTCTTCTTCCACAATTTCATCTGAATCATTTACTTCCTCATAGATTTTTTCTTCTATATTGGAGCAATTTTCAGAAACATGACAATTAGTGCATAAATTTGTGCATTTTAAACCATGTTTTCGGCAGCCACATTTTAAACTGTTACATCCAGTTTCACAGCTGCAGCAAATAGTTTTGAGCAATACTTCCGGAATCAAATCCTTTTCTGTAAATTTGGGCATAATGTCATGCTGATGTTGCTTCCAGCCCCAATCTGTTGCTGTCAATTCGTTACCCAACCAAGTTTGAAGTTGATAATATGCTCTGTAACAATGTTGTTCCGCTGCTCCTTCTGTGGGTGGGAGGTTTTCCAAAGTGAAAGATGAGTTAATTTTTGCCAATTGATATTTTTGAAACCTCAATCAACGATTTATGAAACCCACCATTAGAGTAACTCAGTCCCCACTTCTCTATGAAATAACTTACAATGGGTTAAAAATTAACAAAAGGTCACTCAGGTATATGAATTATCTTAAAACAGCAATAAATAGTCATCTAAAAATATTATTTAAACAAGATTCTACAACTTTTTCAAAATATTGTAGATGTCTTATTAAATATTAACTTTATTAACTTATTTTTTTGTTAATTATAAAAGTATATTTCAATTTGCAATTTTTTCGTTTATAAATGAAATAGGAAATATTACGTTTTTTGAGTAATTAAAGAGTAAATTTTAATAAATACCTCAAAATTGTACATAATGATTAAAAAAAAATTTCGAATTTGAGTTTTTTCAATTTTTTGCATTTTCTGAGAACATTTCCTATAGTAATGTATATTTTTTTTACTTCATCCGAAAGTAGATATTTCAATGAAGAAAAAGCCCCTAAACTTTTTGAAAAAAGCTGATATTTTGACGTCAGAATTTTCGATTGAAAATTAGGGGGCTTTTTCGATATTAAGTTAAAATAAGGCGAAAACATGATTAATTTGAATCTTATAAATTACAGTGTATTTGGGACATAATAAGGTAAGTTTTCACAAAATTTCGTAGAAAATTTTTTTTTTCGAAGAAGATATGAATAAAAAACCAAAAACTTGGTTTTTTGAAATTTTCACCTAAATTTTGAGGTTATGTGAAAAAATTGTGAATACAAAAGTTGTAGATCTTTCCATTTTACCTACAACTTTGCCATTTAACTTTTTTTCATAGGACTTGTAGTTTTGCCGGAAATCAAGGAAAACCATTTTTCACCCTTAAAAATCCACCCCTCCCACTTCCCGAACTCGGATCGACCGTAATTTATTTTTCCTTTCATTTTGATCATATTCCCCTCCTTCTCTAATGCCTCATCAAGTAGTTTTCCTTTGACATATTCCAATGTTAATTCATCATCTGGTCTTGCATCCAGTGCTGTCACAAGAGTTGAATAGCTGTCTGGTAAACCACCTAATAATAGGGCGGCTACATGAAAATCTTTAATGGTCTCTCCTACACCTCTCAATCTTTCTACCAACTCCAGGACTTCTTTAATGTATTCGGACATTGATTTTCCTTCAAGTTTAGACTGATACAACTTTCTCAATAAATATAATTTGTTACTCAAGTTACTTCGTTCATGTACTTTTTGGAGTTCATTCCACATTTCTTTTGCATTCATACATTTGCATATGTGAACTATCTGATTATCTTCAATGGATAATGAAATAGTGGCTTGTGCTTTTTCATCTTTACGTCTGTCTCCATTCATCTGTGAGTGGGACAGGTATTTCATTTTGGATAACTTCCCAGTTGCCTTCCTTTACGAGAATCATTTTTACTCTGAATTTCCAATTTTGGTAGTTTTCGTCATCCAATCTAGCGAAAGCAAATTTAACACCTTCCGAGTCCATCGTTCCTGGGCCAATAACCTGATATGAGGTCTTGTGGAAAAGAAGATGTAGGGGAGGGTGGGGCACGATGGAACGCAAAAGTTGGTTTTGACCATATCACCCCACTTGAATTTTTTTTTCAATATTTTAAATATTTCCTATGACCTAAGGATCTAAACTATGAGAGAAATGCATGAACCGTTATTTTATGAAACATACGTGACCGTAAGCGGCCATTTTCCAAAAAACTAATTTTGTATCGTTGTGCCCCATGCCTGGGGTACAATGATAACGGGAATGGGGTACCATGAAACGGATGAAAAAACGCCGAAATTTGTAAAAAAAACTTTATTTTCAGAATTAGAAATGGTTATGGAAGGCATATAAAAAATATATATCTGAAAAGAAAAATAAGTTTAATATTGATTTTAGGAAGGCACAAACGCGATATCCTTTTACGTTTAACCAATGTTCAAACTGCCGAAATCAACCTTGAATGAGATGAATCCTTTTTGCCTTTTAGTTCCTTGAACCACAGAAGGATTTTCCAGTAACATCTTTATGTCTTTGTCATCAACCGTGGCTATGTCATCCACAAGAGTTTCGACAAAAGTGTTGCATTTTCGGTATCGTAGGAATTTAACTTCATAGTCCCCCTCATCGTTTTTCATCTTGGTGATTTGACCAACATAGAATTTGGATTGGCTTTTAAGCTTGAACTCGATCAAAACATAGTCTCCTAAAACAGGAAGACGGTTCAATACTGCGAAATGTTCAGGCTCAACAGCAGAAATCTCCTCATCTATATCCATGTCATCGTCCGTGTCTGCATATTCAACATCTCCATCGTCTTCTTCGTTGTCCTCTGATGATGAATGAATTGGAGCTTGTTCACTAGATTTTTTCTTCCTTAGTTTCGGTTGGTTTCCGAACACCTTCCTTTTGACTGACAAGATTCTGGAAGTTTGAATCGGTTTCTTTTTCTCTGCAATGGCTTTCATTTCTGGGGTGCTAGTGGCTATCATACTCTTCCCTTTTTTCCTCTGGTTTCGATCAGTTTTTCGTTCTCCTGCTTTTGGATAACCACGAAAATATTCAGGAGATAGAAAAGCATGACTTGGACCAGCTTCTGGATCGAGGACACCGATGACTGTATGGTTTGCAGCTGCTCGTTCTTCGAGGGAAGCTTCTCTGTCTTCAAGAGAAGCTGTTCCTTCTTCTACTCGAAGGAGGGAACCGTTGAGCGAATCACTTGGTACAGCATAACTGTTGGTCTTTTGTGGTTCCTCATCCACAACGGTGGGCGGCGGTCGATCAGTCACATAATTGCATAGGAAGTCCGGTTCGGTGAAAACATCTCGGTCAAATGGATATATCCCACTTTTTTTGAAACCTGCAATTATGTTGGAAGGTGTCATGCTTTTCTGATGAGCTATGTTCACGAAGGACGCTGTATTATAAATTGACGCAGTTTTTCCAGGGTTCTGCATCATCCAAGAATCAAGAGCTGCATTATAATATGTTTTAAACGGCCCGAAAACAGCAACATCTAGGGGTTGCATTTTGTTGGATGAATGTGGAGGTAAAGTCAAAACTGAGACACCATTCTCCTTGCACATCATGAGAGCTTCCAAGGACAAATGACTTTCTACATTGTCATAGATTAATAGAGCGGGGTTCTCTCTAGAACTGCAAGTGTGGCGAATGAAATGCTTGATAACTTCCACAAAAAGTTCTGATGTCATCCAACCGCTAGGGGTGGCCAAGCCCAGGGTGCCTGGAGGTGCTCCTTGAGTCATGTGGTCTTTGAAATGAACACGTGGAAAAATCATTACTGGCGGAATAGTGCTGCCAGACGCAGAAATTATGGACACTGTGGTGACGTTAGTGCCTTTTTCTCCACTTGTAGCTTTGCACACTTGCTTCACGCCTTTTTCAGCCACGATTCGTTGGGGTTTTTGAACAGTTGATGTGGCTGTTTCATCCAAATTGAACACTTTTGTTCCATCTCCAAACTCTGGGTGCTGTTGATACAGTATTTCCAAGTTATTGAAGAACACGAGACAAGCTGCAAGCCTCAGGAGTTCTTTGACTTTGGGGTGCCTTTTAAGAAAACCGTAAAACCAATCAATGCCTGCAATTTTCTTCTTCTCCCATGATATAGAGGGCATGGTATTTTGTTCATCACTGCCATTTCGTACGCCACACGTCTGCAATCATCAACTGGTAGGCCATAAAACATCTTAGAACACATAATGAGGTAGTTTTCCAATTTCTCCTCCTGCTCTAGGGTGAAGACCATCCTTACTGAGTAGTTAGGTGCATATTTCATATTTTCTTCACTACCCTCACCATACTCTCTTCTTTTCTTCACATATCTTGATAAAGTGACAAAACTCACTTTCTTCAACGCAGCAGCATGTCTTAAACTGTTTCCATTCATGACCATTTCCACTGCTGATTTCATGTCATCTTCCAAGAAGAGCCCCTTGCTAGTTTTCCGCTGTCGATTTCGCACCATTTCTGAAACAAAAAGAAAAAAAACAATACTAACTGCACAATGAAACACGCATGGGGCACAATGAAACACTCATGGGGCTCCTCGAAATGTTTCATTGTGCCCCAATCTCTTCTGTTTCAAGGAACCCCAAACACGACATTTCGGTTCCCATCACTGTCTACCACGAACATGAAGCAGTTGAAGTGCGAAAGTCGGGCAAAAACTTATTATACATGTACAATGAAGTGCCATAAGAGCCGATTGAATTGAAGAATCACTCTTACCTGGAGACGAAAATCCGTTGGCGGAAATTATTTACTTTCACTACGAAAAACAGCACCTTACTACGTCAAGTCTGGCACGCAACTGGTGAGGAGGAGATGATTGGCTGGCTTTGTTAGGAGTAGCACGCAGCGCTTCCTGCCGGAATTTCGTTGTACTAAAACCTTCAGTAAGTCCGGTACGCGAACTGTTCCACTGTGTTCAATTGTGCCCCACACTCCCCTATATCCCAAATAAACTCTTTATTCTAAAGATACTGCTACAATTATCAGATAACGTGGTTCGATTATCATTTTCGTACATAACCTCAATACTTAAAAAAAATGACATAAGACATAAGATAAACCATAGAATATTAATAAGAGCGAGTTCAGGGATTATACTTTCAACAAAAACACAGTAATACATTCACTTAATATCTTATACTGTATGGAAAACATAACAACATCTGCAATTGAAGGTCCACCAACAGTTTTCGAGGTATGGCTATTCATTCGCGCCTTTTTAGTTTTCCTCCTCGATTGAATGTCATGCCAACTTGAAAGAATACATTGAGATTATGTATATAAAGAAATATGCAGCAAAAATCTATTTCATATACCTTTCTCCAATCCTTCCTTTCTTTTGTCGCACCCGGGGTCGAATTAAAAATGTTTGTGATATTCTTCCACATAGATACATAGAATACTGCCGGGTGAAAGCCGAAGGAAATTATTCCTTCAGTTGATTATGCAAAGGCATAAACTCTATAAAAAAATTTTTGTTCTACCGATTTAGGTTTATTCCTCTTTTCCATTATCCAAACTTATGACAGAGGTGCTATTCACAACACAATTATTATTCATTGGATTCAAAGAACACTAAATCAGAAGAATCAGATTTGCCTTTTTTTAATTCACATTCAATCATAAGACACCACAGAATTATCGAAAGCATAGATCGATTCATATCAAAATTTCATCATTAATAATAGGTCTATGATCAAACACACATTTCTCAATGAATTTTGATACGATGCCAAGTTTATTATCCGTTCGAAATGAACGTATACTTTCGTCCGAACGAGTAGTTGGCGATATGCTTGAGAATTAACTCAATTCAACATATATCTACTAATACCAATATGGATTATACGCCTGCTAATAGTTGTCTGAAAGTGAAGTCAGATCTTTGGTAAATATTGAATTGTACGCATGCGTCAACTCGAAATTCAATTATGACAATAGACTTGGAGGTTATGTCATCATTTATTTACATTTTAGGCTTCAAGATTTTCTTGCTTGGATGAAAACGTTCTACTTAAACATTTCTATTTTAGTTTTCGCAAAGAAATGAATGTTATAAGTTTTCAGAAAACTATTTGATTCATCGTATTGAAGGGAATGCATTCCTTTAGCTGGAATAAATATTGATAATTCATGTATCAAGGATTTATCGAGAAATTTTCGTCAGAAGTTCTAATGGAATTCCGACTACCCGATAAAATAAAACGTAGGTATAGGTATGAACATCTTTGCTGTGAGAGGTTGATAAAATGGTAACTCACATATTGAATAATTCATCGTGAATCTATCTATAGTTAAATGAACTGTTGTTATCAAAGTAATGTAGAAGTCAAAAAGATTCTTGTATTTCAGCTGAATTGAATATTTCATTACTGAAACAAAATTGAAATGTGTTTATTCGCAATGTTACCTACCAATAGTTATTCTCTCCACAATTTTTGTTTGATAAGAAGTCTTGAATTTTTGTCTTGTTTTGTTGATCTACTTGCTCAGGATTTAATAATTTTTGATTGTTTATTGAAAGGTTTCAATTCTGAATGAAAAATTCCTTCTTTGCTTCAAACATTCCATTTTGAGATCCTATTTATAAATTTATAGCAACTATTGAAGTACTATCAAGTAGAGGCCATGAACATTAATTATTCAAATTTGTGTTACGCAATTTCTTAAAATGATGTATTCAATCATTCTATGTAATAAAACAAATAATAACTATTTTACAGTTTATTTACACATTTTTTTCATTACAATTTCATACCAAAAATTATTGTCAAGGAAGAGAACAAACCAGTTTACATGCTGTGGTAGGTAGATTTGGATGAACTTACTTCTTAATTGAGACATATGAAGTTTTGTTCACTTTGGTAGATTGGAAAATATGGGGCCTATTTGATAAGGTTTTTTGGGAAATAAGCTTTCATGACATATTCAACATGAGTGAAGTATTAGAAAAGTTTGAATCCTCCTCCAATTTTGAAATGGTACATGAAAGTACTTCTTACTATGAGTTTTCAGGTAAACTATGAATTTTTAGTCCATGATCCATATCATAATTGCTAACATAGAAGGGAAATAGCCAATAGCCATCAGACAAGGGTGAATCCAAAATTTTTCTCAGAAGGGCACTTTCGAGAACAGGTTGAACTTTTCTAATTGGATTATTATGTGAATATATGATTTGGAGTTTGTTACGAGTACCTTCATGGAAATATGCAATTTTTTAATAACCCAGGGACTGCATATTCCATTAAAATTGAATGAGAGGCTATTATTATGACATATCGAGAACATGGGAGTGGAGGTAGCAGTACATACACTAAGTAATACAGTATTGCAAAAATACTGAACCATGACCTAAAATAAAAAGATGTTGAAATTGCTGAATTTTGTTAAATTTTCAATAATACCATCTAAATAGTGAGCAGGATGATATGTAATCTAAAAAACAAAGTTGAAACTAAAAAGACATACCGTTGATTGGAAGGATTGCCAGTAAACAGTAGAAGATTAAAATCATGCAAGTTTTTTGCTAAAACAAGATGAATACGTAATGTTGAGGTGAATAAACCTAGAGTGGAACCTCGATATAACAAATTTTAGACCAAGCTCACCTCAGTTTAACGAATTTCTACTTGTTCCCTTCCGATTTGTTATATCGGGGTTCCACTGCGTATTGATATGACGTAATCAAAAGCCAAGGCAAGTTTACCTCTCAATACGATGAACATAAATACAGAACCCAGATAATATGTAACAAATGATTGATTAAGTTTCAGAATGCATTTATTCTAGAGTCAGTTTAACTGACTGATTTCATTCATTTGATGAAAAGAAAAACGCATCCAATATGTGTGTTGAACAGCTCTTTCACCTAACGGTATACATTGCCCATTAAAAACTTAGAGCCAACCCTTTCAGTGGGTTACTATTCAGAAAGAGATTCATACTTTAAAATATGTCCTCCATCCAAACCAAAATTGACTTCTCTGAGTGTTTTCTATTAGTACCTTTCCCTGTAAAATAATTTTCAACAAAATGTCTTCCACAAATTCTCAGCTGTGCGACATCAGCATTTAGGTGACATAGAGCCATCCACTGAGATCTTTGTAGGTGATTCTGAGGGAACCTGAAAAAAATATAGTGGTAAAGGAGAAAGCATGAACGTATAACAGTTGTATTTGAATTTTTTACCTGTGATATGAATTCGAGCGTGTAGGGTCACAAATGTAACATCTGTGAGTAGAGCTCCTTAAAGACATGTTTAATTCCTTATTGAATAAAACTTAAAAGAACACAACAAAATTTTCAAATAGATATACCTAAATCCTATTCAAAAACTATACCTATAAAGACTAACCAACTCAACTAGGTAAATAAACTATGATTATATTAAACGCGAAAATGAACAATAACAATGATTATAAGTGAAAAATCAACGAGGATTTAAACAACGAACGAACTATTGATTAACGAATTTTCACAAACGGAATAAATAATTTGTTTGGTTATGAGCGTATGAAATAATACATCACATCATTAATTTTACGTGTATGACATAATACAAGGTGCCAGAGAGAGATAGAATACCTACGTTATTTTTTTTCTTAATATTTCTGCACATGCGCAGATCTGGAGTTTTTTTTACCAAAGCCCAGCTTCAATTTTGAT
Source organism: Adalia decempunctata (assembly GCA_951802165.1). Lineage (NCBI taxonomy): Eukaryota > Metazoa > Arthropoda > Insecta > Coleoptera > Coccinellidae > Adalia > Adalia decempunctata. The sequence goes on along the minus strand of OX637703.1, from coordinate 28,109,772 downwards.
TGGCTATTACCCATATAGGAATTATTAGATATATGCAATTCAAACTGTACGTTCGTTTTTATTCGTTCGCGAATGTATACGTTCATCGAAAACATGATCTCGAGAATTGACTCCCGTGTCAATTTGAAATTTCTGTTGTAGTTATTGATTGAGCTTGTGAATTATTTAATTCAAAAATGAATTTAGAGGATCTTGTGTTACAAAGTATGAATAATATCGTGAATGAAGCCGAAATGTTTGTGCAAGAAGGTCGCGACAGACATTATTATGATCATATATATATAATTCGGTTTTACAACGTTCTACGTCTTCCGATGCCTGATCGCCAGCCCTCTCTATCATTCCAGTCTCTGCCCTCCATCTCTCTTTCTCTAATCTCTTCATCTATTCCGTTCATCCAACTTCTCCTAGGTCTTCCACGTCTTCTTCTCCCTCCTGGTCTCCACTCCATCGCTTGCTTCGGCAGTCTTATATCTGCCATTCTCTGTACATGTCCGAACCATATGAGCTGTTCATCCTTGATGTCGTCCAATATTGTATGTTTGACGCTCATTATCTCCCTAATTCTCTCATTTGTGATTCTTTCCATTCTTGACCTTCCCGCCGATCTTCGCCAAAAATCCATTTCAGTTGCCTCGAGCATTTTCCCCGTTCTTACTTTTAATGGCCAAACTTCTGAGCTGTAGGTTATGATACTTTTGACAATAGTGTTATACAGGGTGAGTCTTTGACTTGTACATATATTTTAACTGTAGATTCCTCTCATCAAACGAAACACTTTTTACCCATACCATTTTTCAAAATTCGGTTTCGTTTGGAAGATACAGGGTGTCAAAAATCCATGAAATTAACACTATTCTTTCCATATATTCGGAACCGATATTTCGAATGAACTGAATTTTGGTTGATTGTTTACTCTATTCATGGTGTATATTCCTCAATTGAAACTTATTTCATATTTCTACTGGTAAAAAAGTTACAGTACAGTCGACTTATAAATTCACGCAAAAATACTATAAAACCACTTGAAAAAGATGAACGGTTCACGTTTTCGAAAGAATTAATTATTTTAGAAAACAAAAGTATTCTTATATTTTTTCAATAACACGCGTCGTTCTCAAGTTATTCCTAATTGTATAAGATTGAATTAGAGGAAAAAATCATGAATTTCAAGAATAACCTGAATCCTGTCCTGAGTCAAATCTCATCGAATATGATTTTTCTCTGGCCTCTCAACAAGTTACCAACGTTGTCAGAATGTTTTTCAACTTTGTCAAGACTAAAATCTCTATGATGAAAAAAGTTGGATGTAGAGATATGTGATAATAAAATTCCACAATCGTGGGACATAAAATTATTCATTTTATATGCAGTTTCTATTTGAAATTCATTGCTACCAGTCCTTCAGCAAAATATCTATCGAAACAATATAACTCGACACCAGAACGACACTAATAATATTACATCAATTCACTGAAAGTCATTTACATAATCATCACCTGTTTGCTTCATTCTCTGTAAATAAATAAAGCGTGAAATTTGTTTATGCCGTGCTATAACGTTTTAGGTTGGACTGGTTGGAGCACAGAGCATCGCGGTTACTCTACCTACGGCCTTCTGAAGGGAAGAGTGGCCTACTCTTAGACAAAGGGTCTAAGGGCCTACTCTTCCCTTCAGAAGGCCGTGGATGCATGGCAACTGAAATTAGGAACGTAGCGCTATATTGGCGATAGGGGACGTACTGCTTTCTTGAGTTCGCATTGTTTGAAGAGAAAATCGGCAATCTGGCATCGTCTTCTCTATAGTTCTGTGCTATATCACAGAGAATGTGGTAAGCTTATGTCATTGACCCTGAATCATATGACTTTGGTTAATGGAGTTAGGATAGGTTAGTGAAAAACCATTTTTTATGCGATCGTTTTAGAATATCGAGGAAAATATGAACAAATTATTGGTGTTTACAAACTAATCTTCAGGAAAATCGAAGGAGGAACTTATTTTGGTGGGAGAAATATAGCTTTTCAATTGCCGAAATGATCGGACAGAACTGAGTGTTTTGTTAGGAAATATCGTGTTTGTAACATTCTTATTGAAATAAGGTCAGTGCTTGAGTATTTTCTAATTGTATCAACCAGAACATTTAATAGTCACCTCAATTTCAATCGAAAAGTATGAACTTTGAGGTGTTTGCAGAGAATTGATCCAGGCACGCATTAAGCTCAACTTTTTTTTTCAAATGGCTATATCTCTTTAACAGAGTCGAATTCGGAAAAATGGAAAATGAAAAAAAGGTTTCCTTTAGCATCAAGAATCTACAGTTAAAATATATGTACAAGTCAAAGACTCACCCTGTATATTCTCTTTTTATTTTCCCTACTTATGTTCTTATCCCAGAGTACACTGTTGAGTGTTATGATCAATTTAGGCAAAATCCATTTGATCATTTATCAGATACAATGTTTATTCGTTTATCTCGTTTGAACAAACAAATGGTTCGAGGTTTGTTTGAAAAGTTGTATCCTTTTCTCACTTCTCCTAGGAGACTTCACGATAAATCATGATCAAAAACATCAATACTTCTATATTTACATACAAAAAAGTTGAGTGAACAATAACAAATACTTAATATCTAAACAATACTTATGAAATGAACAAAACAAAACGCAACAAACATGAAAATTTGAGATCATTTACTAGCTAATTTTTCTAAGAGTATCTTTTTCAGTTCCCTAAGTTCTGAAACTATATTCTCGTTTGCTTCAGCATTCCGTTCCATAACTATAAGTTTTTTTGTATAGTATTCTTTTTTGATTTTTATTTTTTCACGTAGCAGTTCTATTGTAACATTACTTTGTTCCACAGCGTTATCCAAGCGCTGTGTGGCAATATTTCTGGTTCTGCTTTCCTTTTTTCTCTTTTGTGCGATGTGTTCTTGAACAATCTTTGAATTTTGTATTTCTTGCTCATTAGTGGAAATGGTTTCTTTTAATTCAGAAATTTCGGCATCCAATATGCCGCTTATGGCAGTATCACCAATAATTTCGATAATTTTTTCCTCGGTTGCCGAAAGATCTGCAATTGCAGGTCCACCACCTGTTTTGGAGGTATGGCTATTGAATTGCGCCTTCTTAGGGCGGGTTGTAACTCAGCTGGTTAACCAGTTGGTCTTGAAACCAATGGTTAACCTGCCAAGTAAGGTTAAGTCAATTTCTGTTGTAATATGAAAAATCAGATGATGGTCAAGTAAACGTCTCTTTTTTGTCTTTTCATTGGCCACACTGAACCCAGATCACAGAATCCTTTGAATATTTTTATAATTCTGTCATAATCTTACTGTAATCCGTGACACTCTGACTGTAAGTTTTTATTCAGAATTCAGATTCCGAGACTGTTTATCTGTTTATTCATCTTCGTGTAGGTGCAGGCAAATATTTTGTTACAGATAATTCATTGAGGACTAAATTATCGGAGTGGGCAAAAGCTAAACAAGATAATTTATCAACACAGCAAAAGTGCATTTTAGATGAGCATGAGCAAAAATTGAGGCACAATGAAGAACTGCATAAACAGAAGTTGCTTCATGAGAAGGAGGAACATGCATTGAAAATTGCAATTTTGAAATTACAGGAGAAAAAATTATTAAAAGAAATGGGTGAATAAAACCTAATTATTGTAGTAAGATATTTTTTGTTATTTTATTTCAACGGCAAGCTGTGTTGCAATACCTGTACATTAAAAATATTAGCCCTGAAAATGTTTAAATGAGTTACAGGAGTGCCTGGAAATATTGCGTAATAATAATAATCTAATAAGATTATTCATATTGAACCTAGATATATCCGGTACTTGTATATTTATATTTTGTGCCTCTTCAATGAGTGCTGCCACTTCTTCATCGATGGGTAGTTCAGGTTCATTTTTTTCACAAGCAATATTGTGAAGCACAGCACATGTGATGACAATTGCTTCCACTTTAGCAACATCAAGTCGAATGCCCAACGCTAGTACTGGAAATCTTCTTTTTAGAACACCAAAACACCTTTCAATGGGATTACGAGTCCTAATTTGGCTCTCATTGAAGAGAAATTCAGCAGGAGATTGAGGATTACTTAGAGGTGTCATCAAATATGACTTTACACCATATCCACTGTCACCAACTATTACAGCATTTCCAAAATCACCATTCTCAAGTCTTGCCCTAAGTTTTGAGTTGTGAAAAATTGTGGAATCATGCGCTGACACAGGCCACCTACACACTATATCCTGAATAGATAAATCAACTCTGCACAGAGCTTGCACGTTGAAGGAAAAATATCCTTTTCTGTTCCTGAAAATTTCTGCATCCCTTCCTCCTGGAGATTGTATTTTCACATGGATATGGGAGAGGGGGGACATTGGGACGCTACAAGTATAATTAGCTGTATAAAGCTTGGCTTTCAATTTATCGATCAAATAATTTTTCGTTGTTGACATTGATGCGTGAACTGTCGATCACCATAGGCTTAGCGCTTATCCACTAATAGAGTAATAAAATTTTCATATTTTCCCAAGTATCAAAATTGTCCCGATGTGCCCCTTGGCTGGGGTACATTAGGACAGTGTAGGGGTAGATGTGGACAGAAACAAATTTTTTTATTTAAAAAGTATCAATCAAATTCATTTGGTGAATAAAGGGGGTAGCATCTATCATAAATCGTATAAACAGTAAAAAAAAATTAAAAATCATTTAAATCAATATTTTCATTCAGATGACATTATAGGCACGGAAGTCATCTTGAAACCGCTTTATTGAACTCGACCTTGCAGTTGTTTCAGAGGTTTTTGGCTTGGGTAGTTTTAGTTCTACTTGTTCTAATTCTATTTGGTCCTTATCAGGTACTTGGGGTTTGGTAAACCCAGTTCCTTTCTTTCTAAAAAAATTTATCAAAAATTTTCCGTCGACTGTTTCTTCCACTTGTCCAACATAATATTTTCGGGTTTTCCTTGTGCAATACTTAACTACTTTTTACGGTCCAATTCACTTAAATAGTCAGGTTCATCATCACTTTCTCCCCGGAATCATCTGAATCATTTGCTTGTTGCTCTACATTATCGAACAGGTTATGTTTTATTTGCTTCTTCTTTTGCTTGGCTATTTTATTTACTAGTCTTTCTTTTTTTATGTTTTCCTTCGATATAGCAGAACGATTGGTCTTCCTCTTGTAAGTTCTCACCATGTTAATTCCTGAAAAATTCAAGTCAATTCCACGTTTTTCTCTGGGGCAGATTGAGACAATGTCCATATGTGCCCCCGACTGGTTGTCCCAATTTGCCCCACGCATCCTCAAAAATACTGTGGGGTTATGAACATAACTAAAATGAACAATGACAGCAGCAAATACAGACATAGCCAACATGAACAAGTCCACTTACCTTTAGAATTTCAACTGAGGTAATTCTAGTATCCACTCGCAAAATATTCGATCTTGAAAGATTTCTGAGTTATTCACCACAACGGATACGAGCACGTTACGAACTGTAACTAGCTACTGAGTAGCTTCACGTAGTCGAAACTTTTCTACAATAAAATGGGCACTTAGTGCACTCTAATGATGATCAGTACAATTGAACTTTACGTTTAGTGGCGCTAAAATTTGAAATGTCCATATGTGCCCCGCGTCCCAATGTCCCCCCTCTCCCCTACAGTCTAAAGTACCGATACATCTTGAAAATCGGCTTATGGTGAAAAATTCACTCTGAATCCTTTCTATTTCTTCCTGTGATTCAGGCAGTTTAACAAATTGTGGACGAAGACTAGCTATGCTTCGAAGAACTTTTGAGATAATTCTACTCGCAGTTGACTTGTCAATGCCTGAAAAAATATATTTAAAAATAGGGTTCGAACACCTAAATAATATAATGACAAATGAAGCTGTATCGTTAATACCTGTGAAATCTCCAATTGCTTGTAATGTTGATCCTGTCGCTAGGTATCTCAAAGTTAGCAATACTTTCTCTTCATTTGTTACTGTATTAATCCTAAAAGATACCTTTTATATAAAATAGTTCAGGTAAACATTAATGGTAGATACTCACTCAAATTTAATACATGAAATGGCTTCTCCTATTTCTTCAATTATTAGTTTCACTATCTCTTCAGATAACCGGAACCTAGATCGAAATTCTTGGTCATTCCATTTGAAAAAATGATCATCCCTCGGTCTAAAATTTCGTTTTTTCCTCGGAAATGATTCTAATTCGACAAGTTCCATAAAGTCGTCAACACAATACACACATAGGATTATTTTCAGTTTAGATTAGTTTGAAAGTTGATCGTTCAAAAATTCATCTAGTATGTCAATCTAAAAGCATTTTCTGTGCCTTTTTTGTCTAAACCATAGGTTAAACTCTCAAAACTAGATGGTTGGAAATTCGACAGGTTAACTTCAAGATTTCTGTCATACAACAACCCAATCAACGTTAACCAATGGTCAACGGAAACCAGTGGTTAACCTGCTGAGTACAACCCGCCCTTAGTTTTTGTTCTTGATTGGATGTCATGCCAACTCAAAAAAAATACATAAAGATTATATGAAAATATATGCACCAAGAACTATTTTATATACCTTTCTCCGATCCTTCCATTCTTTTGTCGCACCCGGGGTCGAATTTAAAATATTGGTTATATCCTTCCACATTGATATTTGGTCCTGTAGGGTGAAAGTTGAGAAAATTTTTTCCTTTAATTGAGGATGGAATCGAATAAATTCTATAAGAATATTTTTTTGTTCCACCTACATGGGTTTATTTCTCTTTTCCATTATATGAAAGCATAGACAACTTATAGATGGGCCACTCTCCTACTAAACATTTGAAGCTGATTTTAATTTCATCAACACCCACCAGACAGCGCTCGCATCGCTGTTTTCGGTTTCTTTCCTTACGATTTTCGTTTCCCCTGTGTTTCTGTCATCTTTCTGTGTTGAACTGTCTAAGTGTCTTAAGTGTAGTGTTTTTAGCGAATTTTCTTAAATAAAATCTATTTCCGAATTGGAAGGAAATATGAGGTTGAAACCTAAGTGTGCCAAATTGAGAGGATAGGACCTGGAAGCGTCATCGGTTTCCGAATCCAGAAAAATATCTTACACTCTTCAACCTTTATTATTTTTTTGATCTCCATCATGTCGTGTCTGAAGGTATTCGAAAAATTATTTATATTATGATAAATGATAGTTTGTATAAAGTATACCGAAATATAATGCTTTATTTTTGAAATTTTTGTTTTTCTTAATACCCTTAATTGTGAATTCGATAAGATAATATCTTATTTCAGTAAGTGGTTAAGCATTCAAAATAAGAAATAAACAAAGCATTGGTAGGGTGAGGTCATTTTAAATTTTCGCGCCAGTTAGTACTACAAGGTGCGGCACGGAGGGCGGACGTTTTTCAGATGGGCATAACTTTCCCCCACTGAGGACGAGAGAAGTGGGGAAGGTGCCGTTAGATTAGTGTGTTCCTAGCATTTATTTATTTTGCATATGGATCTTCGCTTTCACCCATCATTGGCCCTTACTTCTTCGAAGACGTTAATGGTCGTGCTGTTACCGTGAACTCAGAGCGGTACGTCGAAATGATCAACAACTTCTTTATCCCCGAATTACGACGGCAACGTGTTCCAATCCGACGTGTGTGGTTCCAACAGGATGGGGCGACCGCCCACACAGCCAGAGCATCAATGGACGTTATTCGCCCTCTCTTCCCTGGTCGCCTTATTTCCAGGTTTGGCGATGTTCATTGGCCTCCCCGGTCCCCAGATTTATCCATATGCGATTTTTTCTTATGGGGACACCTCAAGGCTAGAGTATACGAGACCAAGCCCCGAACTCTGGACGAATTGAAAAGGGCTATTCGCGTGGAAGTTGCCCAAGTTGAGAGAGCGATGTTGGAGAGAGTCTACGCGAACTTCCAAGAGCGCCTCCAGCACTGCATCACCGATTTCGGCCACCACATGCCTGATGTGATTTTCCACACTTGACTGTCTCAAATGCTATTTCTTTGAGAATCTGATTCCGTCAATAAATGTGTTTTTGAGTAAAAATTAACGCTTTTATTATTTTTTTAAAACCATCCATCCTCCGTGCCGCACCCTGTATATATCACCACTAGGTGCAAACATTTTCTAAAATAACTCCTTCAACACCCACCAGGGAGCGTTTCAAACCCAAACATTAGGGGGGGAGTTTCCCATCATTTAAGTTGTTGTCTATGTATGAAAGTGCGACAGGAATGCTTTTCACAAAAAAATAATATGTTTGATTGATACAAAACCAAATGAATCAGAATTGACGTATTTTCAAAATTCCCATTCAATCATGACACATCACAGAAATATCAAATTATAAATAATAGTTCTATGAACAAAACACACATTTTCGATGAATTTTGACACGATGCCAAATTTATTATGTATTCGAAATGAACGTATAGTCCATCCAAGAATGATTGACATCAGAGCAGGCCTTGAAAGTCCAGTCGCAGCTTTATTTCTAGTTACAAAAAAGTAACTTATAAATTTCTGTGCTTTCATCAGAGATATAGAATTAACATCAAAATGTTCCCAATTTTCACATACGATTACCAGCGTGTGAATCTGTATACCAGCAGTATATTATTTTCATCTTGTATTGATACATTTTCGATCTCAAGCCGCGTATAGATGTGCGAGCCGAACCTATCGCGAACCGCTGCGATAGGTTCGTGTCAGGTTCGTTAATTTCACGTATACACTTGCGATCCGCTCGTTGTTGGAGAGAGTCTACGCGAACTTCCAAGAGCATCACCGATTTCGGCCACCACATGCCTGATGTGATTTTCCACACTTGACTGTCTCAAATGCTATTTCCTTGAGAATCTGATTCCGTCAATAAATGTGTTTTCGAGTAAAAATTAACGCTTTTATTATTTTTTTAAAACCATCCATCCTCCGTGCCGCACCCTGTATTCGTGTTTCTGTTCGCACAGAGACAGTATTGTAAGCGTCAATAATTTTGAAACGTTTGCTCATCGGGCTTTCACTTATGATATACAATACTGTTTCACGGGGTGCCTAATCTGATCTGGTCGAATGACCATCAATAAATTTGAATATGAGTTCAACATAATTCACAGTGTTGATAATTTTGCCGTGTCGATCGTACTATAGACATTTTAACATCTCGATTTGTCTTCTAACGAGCTTGATATCGTCAACTAAATTGAACAAATTGAAGAGAGATTGACAGCTCATATCCATGGAAGAATGAGAATCACACTGCTCCACCAACTGAGATGTTTACCAATTATTTTGAGCTTAGCAGCATAGCTAAGATGTCTAAAATAATGGTGTGACCACTGATTAGATTTTGAGAATATAAGAAAAGTTTTGTTTTTGCCACTTCAGGTTGGGCTATTAACAAATGACTGATTTTTTAATTCTGGTCGGCGGGCTGTGTTAATAGTCGAATTTTTGTTCATATTCTTGACATTTTGATTCATATAAGAGGAAAGGTATAATATGGATTATACTCCTGTTATTCACAGTCACATGAGGTACTGCAAAAAGAGAACTGTACAACAATTAAAAACAAAAAGTTATATGTTCAAGTTCAACAATTAGTTACCGCTTTTATAAAGAGAATTCTTTCCATGTGAATTACAAAATTATTGAAATTTTGTATATTTTGAACTAATTTTTTTCCTGCTTGAAAAAAAGCAATGGTAAGTTTGTACAACTTTTAAGTATAATTCAGGCGGTACAAAGTTCGCCGGGTAAGCTAGTGTATATATAAATATAAAATTAGTTAAATTTATTTTGGTTGGCAGTCGGAAATAAAAGAAACTCTCTTTTTTCCTTTTTTCCTTTTCTCTCAAGCTTTCGGCTTTATTTAAGCCTTCTTCCGGAGACGCTACAATATGTTAATAATCAGAAATTTAGAATGAAATTAATATGTATACAACTTACGAAGTTGACATTATCTACATAAAGTTCTAACTGTATAAGGCAAACAAAGGTACAATTTCTTTTTTAAAAATTCTGAAAGAGCAGTCAAACGTTTTGAAATTGTCAATAAGTTTTCATGACACATTATAGTAAAATAAATGGAGAATCTATGAATGCTCTTCCTAATTTTGAATAAACACAGTCGCTAAATCTTGAATTATATAAATATACAGGGTGTTTGGTAATTCGACGTGAACCTTGGAAAGGGATATACTAGACGTCATTCGCAGTGAATTGCGTCGAGTAAAGCATGGTCCGAAAATCTATGGTTACGAAGATATGGCTATTTTTCAACTTTTTTGGAATTTTCTGCTTCGTTATCGAAAATAATTAATTTTGTGAAAACTACTCGACTCTAAATATTCAATGAATATTTTTTTGAAAGCTGAGGAGATGGTTCTCATTTCTTGCGAAAAAGTATTCACTAAAAATTCAGATAACCCGAGATATACAGGGTCATAAATGGCTGCATCTGTTTTCCTCATAAAATCTTGATAAAACAATTGAGAATTACTCGAAAAAAGTATTATGAACTTGGTGTACAAATGTAAGGAAAAACTTTCCTGTTTCATCAGCTTTCCAAAAAGGTACAAATGTCAATAATTCCTTCATGCAATCTAAAAATATGGCCGGAAAACCAAGCAGACAACCGACTTTTTCGAGTCATTTAGTGATCGAGCCATGGCCTGCTTACGGCTTACGAATCACGCCAAGTGAAATAAAGGATAATTGGATATCTGAATGACTCGAAAAAGTCTGTTGTCTGCTTGGTTTTCCGGCCATATTTTTAGATTGCATGAAGGAATTATTGACATATGTACCTTTTTGAAAAGCTGATGAAACAGGGAAGTTTTTCCTTACATTTGTACACCAAGTTAATGATACTTTTTTCGAGTAATTCTCAATTGTTTTATCAAAATTTTATGAGGAAAACAGGTGCAGCCATTAATGACCCTGTATATCTCGGGTTATCTGAATTTTTAGTGAATACTTTTTCGCAAGAAATGGACCCATCTCCTCAGCTTTGAAAAAAATAATCATTGAATATTAAGAGTCGAGTAGTTTTCACAAAATTAATTATTTTCGATAACGAAGCAGAAAATTTCAAAAAAGTTGAAAAATCGCCATATCTTCGTAACCATAGGTTTTCGGACCATGCTTCACTCGACGCAATTCACTGCAAATGACGTCTAGTATATCCCTTTTCAAGGTTCACGTCGAATTACCAAACACCCTGTATACAGGGTGAGTATTTGACTTGTACATATATTTTAACTGTAGATTCCTCCCATCAAACCAAACACTTTTTTCCTATACCATCTTTTAAAATTCGGTTTCGTTTGGAATATACAGGGTGTCAAAAATCCACGAAAAAAACACTTTTCTGTTCATATCTTCGGAACCGTTATTTCAAATGAACTGAATTTTGGTGAAGTATTCATTCCTATCATGATGCATATTCCCAAATCAAAACTTATTCAATATTCCCCCCGGTATAAAATTTGCAGCTAGCCAACTCATAAATTCGCGCAAAAATACTATAAAACCACGTGAAAAAGTATAATGGTTCATATTTTCGAAAGAAGCAATCGGTTTGGAAAATAAAATCATTCTTTAGTTTTTTCAATAAAACGCCTAGTTCTCGAGTAATTCCCAATTTTACCCGATAAAATTTGGCGAGAAAATCATGAATCTCGAGAATAATCTGAGTACTTTCCTGCCTTGTAAATATCACCGAATCGAAGATGTGTCAGTACTCTGTAATCGAATTAAAAGTTAACAACGTTGTCAGAATGTTTGTCGAATTTTCATTTGGAAATCACTGACCTATTAAGTATCTAAATCTCTATGATGGGAAAACGTTTGTTATGTCATATAAAATTTCAATATTTTTTACTTTACCGTCTATCAGCAGTGATTTGCTTCAAAGAGAGATCTTCCTGACTCATGTGTTCAACAGTTCAACTCATTTTTTGTTCGATATTGATATTTGGACCCTTATTTCATCAATCCAATTCTGTGAATAAATTGACTATAGAGATATCTCGTCCTCTAAAATATGCACCTAGTTTATTCCATCAGTTTCGGGCTCCGGCAGAAATACATCATAATTTCTAGCTACTCATTTCATTATTCAAATTTAAATAATAATTCGTCACAAACATCAACATAACCTATTCTCTCGTTGGAAGAATTTTAATTTCTAACCTCCAAACCATAGAAATCTCACGTCATACGCTATGTGACCGAACTACGCTGAACCGTCTGAACTACCTCAGACATGTGACACATACATGTGACACAGACCTGTGGTCTGTACATGTGAAGTATAAGAACGGAAAAGTGGTAGTAATTTGAGTCGTTTGAGATAGGTCGATTCCTAATGTTAAGGAAGGTGATCTATGGTCGAATTCATAGATATTTATCTAGTAATGCAATCAGAAAAATCAATTTCCCTAGTTTCAAGAATATTGCTGAAACTGGCAACATACAACACATTCAAGTTCTGTGAATTTTCCACAGAAGGTTTGTCTCTGACAGAAGATTTCATTAACATCGATTTGAATAGGTTATAGCTTGATCAAAATTATAAATTGAATTTAAAACCATCATTCACAAAATATTTTTGGGATATCGAGGAGGATATGGACAGGGTTTTAGTGACTAATCTTTAGGAAAATCGAAGAAGGAACTCAATTTTATAGGAGAAATATGGCTTTTCAATTGCCGATATAATGGAACCAAACTGAGTGTTTTTTTTTCAAGAAATATCGTGTTTTTAACATTCTTATTCAAATAAGGTTAGTACTTGAGTTCCCCCAAATATACCAACTTAATTTTAATCGAGAAATATGAAATTTGCATTGGTTCCAGAGAATGTTTTCAGGCACGTACTCAGCCACATGTTTTTTTTCAAATGGCTATATCTTTTTAACAGAGCCGAATTCGGAAAAATGGAAAACAAAAAAAAGGTTTCTTTTGACCTCAAGAATCTTCAGTTGAAATATATGTACAAGTCAAAGACTCACCCTGTATATATAGTCCATCCAAGAATTATTGACATGTCGGGCGGCTTTGGAAAATCGAAATTAGGTTGGTAATGCCCGTTCAGTGATATTTTGAATTGTAGAATTCAGGTTGGTGTTGGAAATAACACTAATATTTTGTTCTGTCATTAATGTTTCGAATAAATCTGGCAAATAATTGAGCAAGTGAAATAGATATCTTCAGAATGAGGCTGTTGAAGCGTGTACAGCTAATAATTGGAAAGGCTTTCCATAGCACATATAAAAAGAAATAAGAGAAGATTCTTCGAAATATATGGGATGTTGCTGACATAAAATCCTTCATTATGAACATGATGAGGTCTGCCCAGATGAGGAAATAACAGTTGTGGTTGTTGAAACAACAGTACAACCTTCATTGTTCACAAATATTGAAAGTTACAATGTCATACAAAATGCTTCATAATATATTAAATAAATCGAATCGTTAAGTTTTGTTTCTGTCTTGATATATATTACAATTTTCCCAATCCATTCAGTTTGCAGGTAATCCTATATGATAATTGGAAACATTTTCGTGTTCATATTGCCGTACTTTGAAAGAATACCATTTAATTTTCAGGTTATTTCTATATTTTTTTATTGCGGTGATGAAAGCACAGAAAACTTTTAGTTACTTTTTTGTAACTAGAAATAAAGCTGCGACTGGACTTGCAAGGCTTACTCTGATGTCAATAATTCTTGGATGGACTATAGATATAAAAATAAGACATGTAATATTATAGCTTTACTATTTAATTATTCATAGAGTAGGGTATTGTAATCTAGTAGAACTTAAATATACTTGAAGAGAAAAAATTAATGTTTCTTTGCAGAAGGAACGTTTTTTTCTGTAACCGCAGCAATACTTTGACTTCTCTTTGTTCTAGCAGGTCGTCCAGACTGTATCCTACCACTAGTAGGTAAACCTTTCTGTTGACGTCTTGAAATTGATGTTGGCTGACCCTTAATTTTTCGGGTTCTCCTTATTTTTTTATCATTCATGAATGATATAATTCCCGAAGATGAATCCAATTTCGATAATTCTCCAGTAAATTTTTTTATCACGCTTGCATGTGGTTTTATTTTATCTTTGCGGAGTACATCAGTTATTCTAGAAAACTCTACTTCCATTAATTTCCTTCATCACATCGTCGAAATTCTCTTCAATACTCGATTCTGCTAATAGAGATGTTGGACTTTTATCGAGTGGCAAGGCGAATGATTTTGGAATTAAGCTGCCAAGTTGTTCATCTAATGAACTGTCGGTGGTTCAAACACTTCCATGGATTCGACCTCACCCGGTTTATTAATATCATCAAAAAATGTTGGAGTGAACTCATCACCCAGAGCCAATCGTGCTAGGAACTGTCGATCCTCCACTTTTAAATTCATCGAACTCTTCACTGCCTATCCATATGTTCGTTCGACTGCGCACATATGTTGACAGAAGCGGCCTCCTGCTCCGTAGGGACAGTCACAGACACCTGAAGAGAATTTTAAGACATTATGAACTACAGAGATGTTATGAAATATAAATTAAAATATGCTATCATCCAACTAAGATGTCGCAATTTTTGGCTTTTTTATTTTCGCCACTAGTGTCTCGGTTATGAGCAATGTGTACAATCTGGCATTCAATCAAATACTTTGGCAATGTATAGAACACCTGGAACGTGAACGCACTCACACATACATATAAATGAAGAAGTAGGAATAAATTTTCTAATCTCTCCCAAACTTAGGCCGCTTCCTGACTTGTCGGTGCAGCAGCGGTGCGGGATCTGGAACCTCTGTACAGAAACGTTACCGCGTTGCCTATTAGTTACACATTATGTATTATTAAGACTCTTGATGAAGTTCCAGAATACTTTATTTCCAAGTTTCAACATTCAAAGTGGCATTAACTTTACAGGTGGCACGCTATCAAATCGTTCGTAGCTTATGGCCATCATCTTAACCTAAAAGTCATAGACTTTACAACATATGACATTGCGTCATGTCAACTGACATGCATTCATAGAACTACATAACACATATATAATACATCTCCCCTCTTAAGATTACATCATTATACTATTATTATTACAAATCCAAGATCTTAGGTTTTCTTATTGTGCGACCTGAAACCTTAGATATCTTAACTGGTGACGACGAATCAGCGGGCACACAGCTTGGTTGAGTGTAATTTTCAACATTATTTGAAACAGTGGCTGTTTCATTAGTGCTTCTTCTGATAGGACTTGACACTGTATTATACTCGTATATACAATTTGCCTGCATTACCCAGTGATTCACCATCTCAACAATGTTCAACATCATCATTCAAGATAACATGTTTTTGCTCATTTAGAGATTCTCTTAAATCAACTCTATTTCTAACAAATACATTGCCACGGCTATCTAACACCTTATAAGCTCTTGGGTTTTCTGAAGCCTCTATTATTTGACCTGGTTCCCAGACCTTATTGATGTGGTTGAAAATAGTTACATTTTGGTTTGTTTTCAAAGGTTTGAGATCAACGGCAGTTGAGTTGTAATATATTTCATTGCGACTTTTTCTGTCTCTGAGTCGTTCGTCAACATCAATACACAGTTTAGGCATAAGCAACTCTGTTGCTACAGGTAGTTTTGTTTTGCAGATACGACTCATAAGCAATTGTGAAGGGAAGTAACCTATATGCTTGAGAGGGGAATTCCGATATTGCAAAAGCGCTATAAATATATCTTCACCTTCCTCTAATGATTTTTTAAGTAATTTTTTTCCTATGCCTACTGCTTTTTCGGCCAATCCATTTGATTTTGGGTAGTGAGGACTACGCAGAACAAGAACGAAATTCCACTCTTCAGCAAATTTTTTGAACGGGGAGCTATTGAAGGGCACGTTATCGCACACAAATGTATCAGGTGAGCCAAATTTTGAAAAAATTACCTTCAACTTCCTAATGATTTCTTCAGCCGATTTATTTTTAAGGGAAATCAGTTCTAGCCAGTTTGAGTAAGAATCCATTACTACTAAATATGATTTATTAGCATAAGAAAATATATCTGCGCCTACACGTTCCCACGGACGCTTAGGAATAGGATAGGAATGCAGTTTTTCTTTAACATTCCTCCGAGCGAATTTTTCACAAATTTTACATTTTTTAATGTAATCTTCAATGTCTTGATTCATTAGTGGCCAGTAGAAAATTTGTCTCGCACGGGCTTTGACTTTTTCAATCCCCAGATGCCCCTCGTGAAGTTTCAACAACATATCAGTTCTCAAATCTTTCGGCACAACTAATTTATAATTAAGAAATAACAAATCATCTGATACTGACAGTTCATGTTTTAGCTTAACAAAATGACGTACAAAAGATGGTATCTTCACTGGATTGCTAGGCCATTCTGTTTCTACAAATTTTACAACCAACTGTAGTTGTTCATCATTTTTTGTGAAATGTCTGAATAACTCTTTTTTTTCCTCAGACATAGGCAAATAATTTGTGAGAGCATGAACCTGACCCAGTGGGCACGCGCACGTAGAAAATACGTTGAAAAGATGTTACATAACCAAACGTTGAAAAACAGTAAAAATGTCGCGGGAAAAAACGTTTTCTTGCATCGAGAATTTAGTTATAAATAAACGTTGTCTTTCAACGTATTGATTAAATATAAATTGGGCGCAATATTAACGTTAATTTATAACGTGTATGTATATTATTTTACCATACAAGTTTACTGTCAAACCGATAACGTATAAATAACGTTTATTTCCACCATATCATATATACTTCATAAACGTTGTCTTTCAACGTATTGATTAAATATAAATTGGGCGCAATATTAACGTTAATTTATAACGTGTATGTATATTATTCTACCATACAAGTTTACTGTCTAACCGATAACGTATAAATAACGTTTATCTCCACCATATCATATACCTATACATAAACGTTGTCTTTCAACGTATTATTATAATATACCTTGTGCTCAGTCTGAAAGTTAGTTTATAACGTGTATATATATTATATTACCCTACGAGTTTATATGTTCAATCATTAATGTATTAATAATGTTTATTTTCACCATAACGTATATCCTCATTAACAGTTGTCTTTCAACGTAATGATTCAATATATTTTGAGCATAATCTGAACATTGTATTGAAACGTTGACCTATATTATACAAATTTCATAAAATAATGTATAATGTTCCTTGAACAAGAAGTCATTATTATGATAAACATCTTTCAATGGAAAAATATAAATCTTGCATGAATAATTCAATTGTTGAACTGAAACGTATGGGTATATACCTATAAAGAATATATGGATTCTATATTTGAGTTTTCACAAATAGGTACTAATAAATCATAATTGAATCGAAAGTTACCTTGTGTTTTCAAATTGGTGAACCTCAAGAAAAAAAAACATTTCTGATTATTATGAAAAATATATTATAAAAGGAGATATTCACTACAAGAGATCAAAGAAACAAAAATAAAATAAAAGTTTGTCTATTTCACTTTCTTCAGCCTTGCCGAGGCGAATTTCAGCCATTCCTTCATGACTGTGCAAAGTCGAAACTCATCAATTTCCTTGGTTGGGAAGGAAATCTTAACAGCCTCTATAAATATGGAAAAAAAAATCAGACACGAGCATTCTATTCTGAAATTTATATGAAAATTTTTTTCTGGTTAACACATCTATATCTAATAAGATTTTATTTCTTTTAAGAAAAGTATTTTAGAAAACTAGCATTTTCATACCATTCATGGAAAAACTTGGAGAAACAATATATAGATATTTCGAAAATACTAGCCCATAATTAATGATAGTCAGTAAACTTCAATATAATTCAGATTCAGAGACTGGTGTATGGTGATTGCAGAAACAACATGAAGTATATTATTATTCAACCAAAAACTTATTGGGGGTGATGTCCTTAGATGCCTTGAAATGATTGATCTGGGGAGAGTCTATACAAGATATCCGTATACAATGCCTTCTACTTTCATTCGTGGGTGTCTGAATGAAAATGAAAGTCTAACAACAGCATTCTTGAAATAAATCACAATGTTACTCAATGTTGGTCGGGGTGTTAACCAAAAAAATCATATTTCATAATAATTTTAGACAGTTTTATGTTAAGCTCCTTTACAGAAATACCTATATTCACCGCCTCAGGTGACTGATATAAGTTCTCAAATGGAACTGTTCATTCATTTTAAAATATCCCTTTTGCATAATATTAATGGACAAACAATGCATGTATGTCAATGCAACCATTTATTGAAAATGAAAATAATAAGATTATTGGTTACCCAAAAGAGTCAGCCTTGGTTTAATATCAACTTGTATTTGCCATTATACGGAACACCATTACTCATTTTCAAATATAGATGTCAATATGTGCCTCATAAACTAGATTAGGATACTAAAGTATATTTTTTTTATTTACCCAACAGCAACTCCTTGGTTTTGTATTTTTCGAAGGCTATTTTGTCTCTTCCTTTCCAATTAAAAAGTTTGGCCACATCGTCAGCAATGAGGTATCGGAGCATTCGTCTGGTCAGGCCCTCTGACCCAGACCCTCCAAGACATGCCAATCTCCTTACCTGGAACAGATATGATTTATATTTACTACAGTGACAGGAAGATTTTTCTACAAATATTCAATTGAATATGATTTCTAAGAACAGTTCTACTGAAATCTTCATCTTTTCAACCTCAAAATGCACTAAATTAGTGCATTAGTGCAGTAAATTACCCTTATTTTTTAAATATAAAAAAAGTTTTTCCATCTCATCGAATTGTCAATATAAATATTATTCTGCTTGAAATAGTATTGCTACAAATATTGTTGTGTTCTTACCATATATTCCCAAACCATTTTATCAGCTAGTTTCTTCTCAAACTCTTGAAAACTGGAAAGAGTTTGAAATGGAAAAGTTTCAGACATGATACACTCTGGTGGATTCAAGTGTTCCGAGCCTGCCAAACTCGTTCGTCTGTTTATATCAGCCAGAATGATTGAGAGTTGGTCTACACTTGCCGATATCTTTGACAGAGCATTTAAAACAACACTCTCAAATTCTGAAAATATTAAAAAAAATATATAAAATATATATTTGTAATCAAATTAAAAAAAAAAGACTAAGTTATTTTGAGATGCTATAGGTTATTGAGTTTTTTTTTATTGCTTTGAGGTGTCAACAGACACATTATGGAGTCTTGGTTTTTAATATGTACTTGCTATCAATATATTATGAAGGAACACATTCAATTTACCTGCGTTTCGTGAAAGGGAGACATGTCTACCACCATCATTTGCAATGGTAGATGAAAATGAAGAGGATGTCGGAGACTTTCCTCCATATCCACTTCTACTAGTAGAAGCTCCTTCAGTTGCCAGCGAAAGCGTAGAGTATGAGGATACTGTTGGAGACTTTCCTCCATCTGCACTTCTACTAGTAGAAGCTCCTTCATTTGCCAGGGAAAGCGTAGAGTATGAGAATACTGATGCAGCACATAAGTCATCCTCACGACGTGGTTTTTTAGCAGGAACAGGTTCAGAATCAGTGCTGGAGTTCGAATCATTCAAAAGTCCTTTTTGAGTCAAAGTTCTGACTGATTCTGCAGATTCATAATTATCTGCTATGATTTTATTTAAATTTTTCTCTGCTAACTCATAAGTTGCTGGAAACAGATCAGATGTGAACAGAATTTTACCAGTTTCAGGAAAACCTTACCACATGTGAAGCGCGTGTTAACCTTATAAGTGGGCCAACTTTTTTTAAAGGGGGTGAGATCTTCCACAAATTTTCTGAAGGGTACTTTATTAGTACGTATTGGCCAATAACATTTTTTCCCATTTTTCAGCAGCCAAATTAATGGCACAATAGATATTTCCCCTGTGGATTCCATTTCGGAATTCAGGAACTCCACTACCGCATACATTGCTTCACTGATGGAAATCACAGAATTTATAGTGGTTAAGAGGAAAAGCGGCAAAACCTTCTTTGAAAGGCATAATCATACATTTGTGTGAAATGTCACCCAAACTGAATGTTTTTGCTCGAGATTCATCAATTTTCTTAATATAAAATATGCCCAATTTGGAAGATTGCAATGGTTCACTATATAAATCATCATAATATGTGAAAGGCTCACCACCAAGTACAAACGCGTCTTCAATGTATCTTATGAATTTGATAATATACATTTTTTTAGAATTCAACATAACACAATTGTCAGGCTTGTGAATAGATAAACATGTCTCATTAAATTGCAACTTTTCACAATTGTAAGAAATTAATTTACCCTGTGCATTATACAACTTCTTACATAGGTTTTTTGGTTCATGTTTAGAAATTTTTTTAAGATTGACATGTTCTGCTGAGACATATTCATGCTCATGGATTCTCCTATGCAGCTGCTGCAATGGATTATTTGAAGAGTGTAATTTCCTTTTCAAAAATGTCATGTAATTTTCAAAAGGAAAACAAGAATATTGATTGATTGTACCGTACAACTTTATATCATCAACCAAGTGCACCAAATTATGGATATTGAATACAACAAAATCTCTACCAAACACTTCAGCAGATTTTACAACAAATTTTTTTAAGCTTTCATCAGCAACAGATATATATTTTGAGATCAAGTTCTCATCTGTCAATATGAAAATAGCGCAATGTAATAATAAAACTAATTTGAATTGGATAGTATTCACAGCATTATAGAAAATGACTGGAAAAGTGTATAAAATGAAAAGTTTGAATTCTGTTGCTTTCCACCTTCGTATTTCTTTGAAGGTTCTGCATTTTCTAGGGAAATCTGATGTAATATACTCATGGAGAATGATAGTTTTATCATCAATTTCTTTCATTATTTTCTGGGATAACTTCACTGGAGAAGTGGCAAAAAAATAGTTCACTAATAGTCGCTTCACTACACCCAGGAATAGTAGATGCATGGGATCTATAGGAAACTGTGTTACCATTTTAATGTTTGCTCTAAGAAGAGGACTTTTTCCTTTGATATATGTAGGAAGTGGTTCAGTTATGAAGTCTTGGTCCAACTTAGAATTAAACAATTTGAGATTGTTTTGAGCATATATAATTCTGTGATTTTCATATTCACCAGCAATGTGGCATTTCTCACACCCTAATTTTGACGTATGACCTACAGTTTGGCGCAAGTAGCTCCTAGCAGGAGCATCACAAATGAAGAAATGTATATCGAATGTGTATACTTTTTCATTGTAATTTATTCCACGTTCTTTCAACGAAATAATTTCATCTATGAAATTTTGTAAATAAATTTCTAAAGGATCTGGTTTGCCAGTACCGCAAAATAAAGCAATGGTGAATGGAGAATTATCTTTCAAATCCTGACACATGCCCAAAATAGGATAGAACTCTGTAGAACTGCTTTTGAAGAGAGGCAAACCATCAATATTGATTTGTAATGAAATTTTCTTCACATTTTCTTTTATACCATATTGACATTTTTTCAAAATTGTATTTTCAATTCCGAAATAGTGCATGTTCCCATTATTCAGTTTTACAATTTCTGTGTGTCTCGGGGTCCCCATGAGTGTTCGAAAATCTTTAGGTATAAAAGGTAAAACTGGTTTTAGTATATGTAATAATGCAGTTGTAGAATTACGGGTTACATTATATGTATTGACCCATTCCCTCAGTTTATTCTTCAAATCGATAGCAATATCTACAGATTCTTCTAGTTCAATATCACTATCAGAATCAAAATCAGTTTGGTCTGTACCGATCTCCAGAAAATCAGTATTGCTACTAACATTATCAACCTCTCTATTATTATGTGAATCCAATTCGGAACTGATTAACGGGATTTTTAAATCCATATCATTATTGACAGCTAATATTGAACTAGAAGATTCCCCTACTCCATTGTTTATTTGATTTTGTAAAAGTTTGGTTTGGCGTTTTATTCTACGCTGCAACTGCCTTTTTCCCACTAATTTATTTTTGAACATTTCACCTTATGAATGAGTACCTACGAAGTTACCGCTTTCCGTTTAACCACTTAAAATTTATGACAAAAAGAGTTCGCCAATGTTTCGTATATCCTAAAAAAGATGATATTGTCAGTAATGCTGGATTTCCATACATCCGTCATCCGATGATACGATCGTCCGATCATCGTTGTGATTGGTTGAAATATTCAATTTTGAAAATTTCTGCCAATCGCAACGACGATCGGACGATCGTATCATCGCATGACGGTTGCAAGGAAATCCAGCATTATCTACTCATTTTCACAAGAACAAATAACTAAAATCATCGAATATACAATGCAATCAACATTTTGTGCATTATTTAATGATCAAAATGGATAGAAGAAATTTCTTAAATAATTAACAAACAGGAAGATCGAAAAAAATAATTATTGAAGATTATTTGCATATCATTAGTTGTTGAATGATTGTTTGGGCTATTGTCACGATTTATTATATTGATGCTGATCTACACTGTGTTCCTAAAGTATGGAATTTTAGCTAAACTGGTCATTTTAAGAAATAATCCTGAAACATGTCGATTTTTGATGTTAATTTACCGTATTTCAAAAAAATAATAACGTCACCGTCATTTTTTTAATGGAACACCCCCATTTTGTCTCAATTTTCGGATTACTCTAACTGAGCTGATTCCAATTGGTACAGGGTGGACAAAAATACAATAGTTTTTGTTTGTAAACAGCTCATTTGGTAATCCTGTTGAATTAGAAGGTCGATTTGCGCATGCGCGAACCGGATTTTGTTGCCAGATTGTGCAAATCAATTCCTTCAGAGTGAATTGTAATGTCATAGAAAAGGAATAAGAATTATCAACTTATACTGCGTTCAGGAATTGGAAGGGTAATTTTTATTGGCCTCTCAATGGCAGGAATCACCACTAGAAAATATCTTCCGCATTTTTCGATGAAATTTGTTTTAATTCCATTAGAAACTAAATTATGTGTTAATAAATATTGGCTAAGTTGAATTAATCAACTACTGATCAGAAGGAGCGTAAATTTTGAAATTAGTGATTTGAAATTTTTTCGCACCTTAGTGGCATGAAATAAAATGCGAGGGTAAAAATCCAATTCAATTTCACTTAATTGTTTCTTAATCTCGTCTATCGTCACGTTATAAAGATATTAGAAAATTCTAATTTGATAAATAATTAAATTCTAATTTAATAAATTAGAATTTAATTCTAATTCCATGAATAAGAATTGTTTTTGGATTTAACACTATATTGAAAGAAAATATATGATTTTTAATAATTTATTCAGGGTTGCTTAGTTCGAAGTGCTAATGAAGTAAAGAACTAAGCATAGAAAACCATCACTCATCAAGCACCTAATTAAAAAAAATACATCATATTTGTTTGAAAAAAAGTTCCAGCATGCTATAACATTGGAATTACAATAGAGCATTTATAAAAAAGTTTAAATTACTGCCAGAATTGGTCGCGGAAAATTACCGTACTGTCAGATGAATGCGGTTCTATGACCTTTTCTTCAAATACCGGAATAATCGCCCGATCTGGCAACGTTGCTGCGAATTTGACGGACCCCCCACCACTACCCAAATTCTACTTGATTAAACAACGTCAGGATTACCAAGTATTATTGATAATATTGTTAATTTACCTAATAAAGAATGTTACGCGTTACTTTATGAGCACACACAAAACTATTGTATTTTCGTCCATCCTGTACCAATTGGAATCAACATGTGATACATTTTTTGAATCAGCTCAGCTAGAGTAATCCGAAAATTGAGACAAAATGCGAGTGTTCCATTTCAAAAAAATGACGGTGACGTCATTACTCGAACGTAATTCCCCTGTATATTAGATTATTATTTTAAAATACGGTAAATTAATATAAAAAATCGACGTGTTTCAGGATTATTACTTAAAATGACCCGTTTAGCTGAAAATGAATTTGTTCCATACGGACACAGGACACAGTATATATCGGTATACATCTTCTACCAATTTCAAGGAATTTCTTCGAATAAAGCAGAAGAGAATTATTCGAAAATAATTCAATTTTCATGAAAATATCAAGATTATTATCGATATCCAAAATGCAGATGCAAATATTAACCAATATTTTATAATTGGCAATCAATAAAATACAACTTGAGGAAAAAAGCGAATTGAAACAGAATACTCACCTAAAATAAAACCGACGCTTGGCAAAATCAAATTGGTGGAAAATGGAGGTAGAACGGGCACACCCAGAAGTATAGTGATTCAACTGAAATTTCCAAGCATTTGCATCATAGGTGTTTGAATGATTATTATAGTACTCACCAACTCAAATGTAATTAACAACACTATTATAATAATTTATACAATATTCCAATATAAGCGAAACTCTGGAACTCAACACACTGAACCATCAACGAAACTAACGAGAGTATAGACCTGTTGCTTGCGAATGGCGGTTGCATTTGCGACCACTCAAGCACTCAGCAGTAGGCGCAGAAGCACACGCAAGACGCAATGTCATAAGTCAATCAGAGAGAAGCAGTTCCCGCGCATTCCCGAATGATGCGCCCGTCACAGACGAGTTGCGCTGTTGCGCATGCCGCGAAGAGTGTCGAATGCTGATTTTGTTGCCAGATTGTGCAAATCCGTTCTTTGAAGGTGGATTGTAGTGTAGAAAAGGAATATAAATTATTATTGCGTTGAGGAATTGGAAGATAAATTTTTTTGGTGATTCATTGGAAGGTAGCGCCACCTGAAAATATCTTCCTCATTTTCCGATGAAATTTGACAAATTTGTGCTAATTCACGAACTCCATTTGAAAATAAATTATGAGTGTCAATATTTATTGGCCCAGTTGTTAACACATGTCAGCTTTCCTTTTGTGTAAATCAATCTATTGAAATTTTTTTCACCCCTTTGAATTTTACCTCATTAGCGCGTGAAATGAAATGTAAAGGAAAAATATATTCAATTCGATTGCACCTTATATTGTTTTTCATCTCAAGTATTGTCACGTAATAACAGAGTTGTCTCTGCGTAAAAATTACTATTGATACCATTTTCTGCCAAAAATTCGAAAATTACAGACATTTGGGCAAATTAATATGCTCTCAGTTCAGCTCAACAAAAGCGCCAAAAATATCCTAATATGTAAAATAAAGAATAATTTGGTGACAAACTGTTGGCTGTTGATGAGTAGAATTTTCAACCTTTAATGCTGGATTTCCATGCATCCGTCATCGGATGATACGACCTTCCGATCGTCGTTGTGATTGGCAGAAATATTCAATTGAAAATTTCTGCCAATCACAACGACGATCGGACGATCGTATCATCGGATGCATGGAAATTCAGCTTAATGCCCTATTAAACTTAACGATAGACAGGAGAGGCAGAAAAACTGTCATCTTATCAAAATCGTGTCCAGAGTAGTCGATGCTTCTCAAACTTTTTGGAATTGTGACCCATTTTTGAAGTAAAATGAATATCAACAGAAGAATAAAATGTTCACAACTGCTGGTGGAGCCTGGCGAGGCACTCGGAACGTGTTTTTCGGCACGGGTAGACTTCCATCAAATCAATCAGAAATTTTGGAATTGTTCTTAGATAACGTTTAGTTGTGAACGTATTCGTATTGTTGACTGGATACATATTTTCAACAATTCAAATAGACTAGAAAGTTGAAGAATGGACATTAAAAAAACGTTCAGAGCACACGTTAAAATTCGATTTCAAAATAAGGTATTTTCAGATGAACTATTCTTCGGGAAGTAAGAAAAGTAGGTTAAACATACGTAAATCATTAACGTATTCATATTGTTTACTAGATACGTATTTTAAACGATTCAAATTGATGGAAAATAGTGGAATTGTTATTAGATAACGTTTAAATAACATTTTCCATAAACGTATTCGTATTGTTAACAGGATACGTATTTTCAACGATTTAAATAGACTAGTAGTTGAAAAATTGACGTTAAAAAAACGTTCAGAACACACGTTAGCCGTCTTTTTCATAATAACGTTTTTTCAGATGAAATATTCTTATGGAAGTAAGAAAAGTACGTTGAACATACGTAAATCATTAACGTTTCCATATTGTTGAATTGATACGTATCTTAAACGATAAAAATTGATGAAAAATAGTGGAATTGTTATAAGATAACGTTTAGATAACGTTTTCCATAAACGTATTCGTATTGTTAACAGGTTACGTATTTTCAACAATTTAAATAGACTAGTAGTTGAAAAATGGACTTTAAAAAAACGTTCAGAACACACGTTAGCATTCTTTTTCATAATAACGTTTTTTCAGATGAACAATTCTTCTGGAAGTATGAAAAGTACGTTGAACATACGTAAATCATTAACGTATCCATATTGTTGACTGGATACGTAGTTTAAACGATAAAAATTAATGAGAAATTGTGGATTTGTCATCAGATAACGTTTAAATAACATTTGCCATAAACGTATTCGTATTGTTGACTGGAGACGTATTTGAAACGTTTCTAATGAACTAGAAGTTGTGGAATCGTTACATAAGAACGTTAAAATAACATATTTCATAAACGTTATAATAATTTCGGGAGGAAACGTATAAGCACTCAATTTTATAACCGATTATTGTAAAATTACGTTTAATATATGTTATTGAAACGTATTTAATTAACGTTATAAATCATAACTGAAATGACAACGTTGAAAAATCAACTGATAACGTATTTTTCTACCAATCAACGTTAAAAAAACATTTATTCAACGTGTGTGTGCCCACTGGGGATACTCTAAGTCTAATTCACTTGAATCATTTTCATTCAGAAATGCGCGCGATAAAGCATCAGCAATATATAAGTATTTGCCTGGCTTGTAAGTAACATTTAAATCGTATTTGAGTAATTGCAATAACATTCGTTGGAGCCTCGGTGTAACAGAGGATAAACTCTTCTTAAAAATTGCTTCTAATGGTCTGTGATCCGAGTTCACTCTAATATTTTTTACACCATAAATGAAGTAATGAAATCTTTGACAACTAAACAAAATTGCTAACAGCTCTTTTTCAATTTGAGCATATGAACTCTCACTTTTTGTCATGCTCCTTGAGGCAAACGCAATTGGATGACCATCCTGGAGCAAGCAGGATCCAATACCATCCGTTGACGCATCAGTCTCAATTTCTATAGGTAATGACGGATCAAAAAACTTAAGAACAGGAGCTGTGGTCAACAAATGCTTTAATCTAGTTAACGACTCATCATGTTCGTTAGACCAGTTCCACTCAACATTTTCTCTTGTTAAATTGCGAAGTGGAGCAGTCACTTTTGACAAATTTGGAACGCACCTGCCCAGGAACTTTGCCATACCCAGTAATCTCAAAAGATCTGCTCTATTCCTTGGTACAGGCATATCAACAATAGCTTTAATGTATGATTGACACGGTTTTACCCCATCTTTAGAAAATATTTGACCAAGAAATTTGACTTCATTTGATTTGAACTGAATCTTAGACTTATTGAATTTTACATTATACTTAACAGCGCGATCTAAGACTTCTTTTAAACATCTGTCATGTTCTGACTCGGACTCACCAGCGATAATTAAATCATCAAAATAAATTTGCACTCCTTCAATATCTCCAAAAAGTTCGAAGTTCTTTCTCTGAAATACTTCCGGAGCTGAACTTATTCCAAAAGGTAATCGACAAAATTGATAACGACCAAATGGGGTGCCAAATGTGCAGTAATCAGCTGACAAATCATCAATTTTCACTTGAAAGTACCCATCCTTCATATCGAGTACTGTAAAAAATGATTTATTACTTAATTTACTAGCAATTTCATCTGCACCCAATAAACACACAAACGTATAATAAACGTTTATTTCTAGTGGCTGAAGTTGATTTAACGTTACACGTTGAATTTCCTACGTTACATCCGAAACGAAAATTCCACGAAACGTTGATTATACACATAATATACGTACCCAATTCAACTGTTTGACTCATCCACCATTATGAAACGTATATTTATTAAATTTTTTCAAACGTTCTTTCAACGTGAGCTCAGTAACATTGAATAAACGTTAAATGAGTCACTCTTCATCAACTCTGACGTAAACCAACTTTAATTCTACTAATAACATCCGAAACACAAATTCAACGAAACGTTGAATATACATATAATATACGTACCCAATTCAACTGGTTGATGAACCGTTATAAAACGTATATTTATTGTATTTTTTCAAACGATTTTTCAACGTGAGCTCTTTAACATTGAAGAAACGTTTAATTAGTCACTCTTTATCAACTCAGACGTCAACCTACTTTGATTCTACTTGTTACAACCGAAACACAAATTCAACGAAACGTTGATTATACATATAATATACGTACCCAATTCAACTGGTTGATTCATCCACCATTATGAAACGTATATTCATTACAGTTTTTTAATTGTTTTTTCAACGTGAGCTCAGTAACATTGAATAAACGTTAAATGAGTTACTTTTTATCAACTCAGACGTTAACCCACTTCAATTCTACTTATTACATCCGAAACACAAATTCAACGGAACGTTGATTATACATATAATATACTTACCCAATTCAACTGGTTGATTCATCCACCATTATGAAACGTATATTTATTACATTTTTTATTTATTACATGTATTGTATTATATCAGCTTCTTATTAATTCGAAGGAATATTTAACAGCATATTATAATGAAGGTAGGTACCTAAATATACGTTTTTGAAACGCTTTTAATGTTTCTTTTATAAAATCTTTCATTTCGAAAGGATGGAGAAATATTATCATTTTATGTGAAGTGATATAGTGATTTCATACCTACCGAAATGTCCGAACTTATTTCCTGCATTCTTTACTTTGAATTTTTTATTCGTTCAAAATATGAAACCCATTATTAGTAATAACCTTATATTCGTAACATACCTACATCGTCTTTGCTAAAATCAATTAATAGAAAATTATGAAGTTTCTTGAAAGATAATAATTAATCAACCTTGGCAACGGTGCACTAGAGTCGGCAGGGGTTGTGATGACGTGATACGTGATAGTGCCGGCGCCATATAGGCCGGCGCCGGCGATCCTGCTGTGATCGAGTTGAGTTGAATCCTGCATTCGTGCATTCCACATATTGAAGAGCTAGTGCCGTAGTCACCCGATAGTTCCCTTCGCTATTTTCGACGTGGTAAATCGAGTTTGCTAGGAAAATTATCTGATTTGTTTAGAAGTGCGACAACAAAGATTTTGGTAAGTACCTATCAGTACCCTAAAGTTTCATATTGATTATTGATTGGTAAAAGAAGATTGGAAAGCTTCCAGAGCTCTTCTGAAGAATCGGAGAACTCGAATATGGAACATTTAACACAACCGATTTTTTTGGATGAATCAGTTCCTGTTTCATCAGCAGAGGATACCGAAATAATTTGTGAGTAAATGTTAATTTTTGGACATATCTACATAATATGAATGCTTTGTCATTCCTAACATACTTAATTGTGAAATTTGTTACATAAATAATGTTAGTTTGTTTTTTTACGAAGGCATAAATTGATATAGCAATGCTAAAATTATTACCCCAGTTCCCTGTAAAAATAATTATTCTCGTTTTTTTCAAGGTTAACCGATATAAGTCAATGGGAGGTAATGGTCCCGAGGACCATACCAGAAGAATTCTGAGATTCATATTGAGTAATGATTTAGCTTGCCAATACAATTGGAAGGGCAAGGAGGAAAAACCTTTTAGAGATAAGAAGTCGACGGAACTCATTTATGGTAAGGCTTCATTTTGTAAACCTATATTTTCAAAATATCTAATGAGCATTATGGGTTTTTTCAGTGGCTGTCAAGAAAGAATTTGCGGCAGCCACAGACCTAAAAATTGCAGACGCAACAAAAGATTGGCTGGAATTTGCGAAAGAAGACTCAAGGACGCTGCATTAAGTAAAGAAAAAAAATGAAATTTAAACATTTTTTTTAATATGTAGGTACATTTAAAAATCTATAATTTTTTTTGTTTGTTCTCTTTATATTTATAGTTATGTTTTTTCTTTCATATTTCACTTATTCTGTTTATTTTTTTATTATTACAAAATATTGATGAATCTGTGTTTAATTGTCAGCATTTTGAAATTGTTGTCCACTTGAATAGATAAGTACTTGAATATTTCCCAAATTTTTCACCCATTATAAATAACAAGAGTCCACAGAAATAATGTTGAACTACTAACGATAACTACACCTATATATCTGACCAAAATTATATCTCCAATGAGAAACATTTCTTGTGATAATACTTCATTTAAAATTTGGACCAAAATTTATTTCCTGTTCTTTATTTTCATATTCATGAAAAAAACATGTGAATATCTTGAAAGTTTTTAGAATATTTTTCAAGATGTAGATGACAAAGGTTTATAAGTTTCCTTAATTTAGGACAAATTATGCTGAAATTCAAATAATAACAATTCAAAAATATTTTTACTCAAGATTAATTCATTCTCTAAAATCAACGTTACCTTGACACTTGCAATGAACGTCGAATATTTGTGGTATTTTGGTATTAACATCAACGTTGAGAATTCGTATACCATCAACGTTATTTCCGAAACGAAAATACGTCGTTACGTTGAAACTTAAAAATAACGTTATATCAAGGTATTTTCATTCCCTAAAATCAACGTTACCTTGACACTTGAAATGAACGTTATATATTTGTGGTATTTAGGCATAAACATCAACGTTGAGAATTCGTATACCATCAACGTTATTTCCGAAACGAAAATACATCGTTACGTTGAAACTTAATAATAACGTTATATCACGGTATTTTACTTATGACAATAGGAGGTTTGCAACGTTGAATCAACGTGCAGGGAAAACGTTACGATGAAACCAAAAAGAAACGTATTTCATAACGACATTTTACCGTTTTTTCAACGATGAAATATAGTGACGTTACCTAAAAAATACAACGTTTCTTAATGGTTACTGTGTTTATTGGGCAGTCGGGATTAAAAACTGTTCCCGCTGTATATTTTCATTAAGATACTTTGGGTCCAAACATAAACTCAAATCCCCATTTTTTTCTCAACAATAACTACAGGATTCAACCACTCAGTTGGTTTAACTACTTTTCTAATTATTCCCTGTTTTTCTAACTCTGCTAATTTTATTTTTACACGTTCAAGAAGTGACTGTGGTATACGTCTGACCCCTTGCACATGAGGCACCGCATTGTCACGTAATACAATTCTATGTTCATTAGGAAAACACCCTAATCCAGTAAATATCATAGGATACAGTTTCTCAATATCATTAATACTATTGAAATTTTTGGCACTCAAACTATCTATTCTTTGCACTAAATTCAATACCATGCATGCTTTTAATCCTAGTAATGGCAACTGATTTTTTGAATCAATAATAATAAAGGGTAAGTCTACAGATTTATCTTTGACGCTACAATTTAAATTGATCTCACCCATAGGCTTAATTTTAAAAGTCTTATTACCATACGAAATTAACGTAATGTTAGTCTTTTTCAATATCGCATCTTGCTTCAACTTTTTTAGCACACTAAATGGAATCACACTCACCTCTGCTCCAGTGTCAAGCTTGATTCAATAGGTTTACCTTCGACATGTACCAACTTCAACCACACGGATTCATTTCCAGATTGGACACCATCAACCATCTTCTCCAGTGAGCTTACATAAAAATTTTCTGCTTCGCTGTTCTCGTCCTGAGACATATCTTCAGCGACCACTTCATGTGCTACCTTTTCCTTCTTTCTGACCTGGTACGATGGAGCTTCTTTCTTCTTGCAGACATTGGCAAAATGATTCTTCATCCCGCACATATGGCATGTCTTTCCATATGCACTTGCCTTTAGAATGTTGGTGACCACAATATTGGCACGCTTTAATATCAGGTGCAAATGACCTGTCCTGTTTGGCATTTTTCTTCTTCAAAAGGGCATTCACTGAAGTTTCAGTTTGTAAGGCCGCCTGGGACTTACTAACCTCGACAGCCCTACAGAAATTAATTGCTCTATCCAACGTTAAATTTTTTTCTCGAAGTAATCTTTCTTGGGTTGTTTTGTCATAGATACCCATAACTATCCTGTCTCTCACCATATCCAACTGGTCAGCATATTCAGTGGTTTTCACTGCAATTTTGAGTTCTGTTAAAAAACTATCAAAGGTTTGCCCTTCCTTTTGACTCAATGAGTTGAATACAAATTTTTCGTAGATTACGTTTTTCTGAGGAGCACAGTGCTCTGTGAATTTCTTCTTTATTTCTTGAAGGGATTCCTTTTCTGCATCGGTCAACGTGAACTTCTCCGATTAGGCTCAAAAATACTGCAATTTTCTTCTTGTCTTCTTTGGTGTAAGAACCCTTTTCTCGTATTTCGGAAATAATACTCTCAGAGGAATCAAAACTAGCTTTATTCGGTTATCGACTACGTAATCAACTCCTAATGTTTATCAGTGGCGCACCGAGGGGGGGGGCTGTCGGGCTGCAGCCCCCCCCGAGCTGTGACAAATAAAAAGTAATTCAAATATTTCCATCTTATTATTTTTCTAAAAGTAATAATAATTATTTAAGAACAGAATGGAAACTTAAACATTTCCTTTAGAGATAGAAATAGGGATTGATATTTTTACGCGCATCCTATTCGATATGCAAAACTGTGTGTTTTGGCCTTAAACATCGTGTGACTGCTTGTCGCTGCGTTGCGGCTATTACGAAAGGCGCGTGCTGGCTGTCATGTCTGTTGGCGCGTAAATCTGGAAATTGGGATTATTGCACTCTCCGTTAGCTCTTCGGTCATCTTGTCCTGTTATATTATTTATTAAATTTTACTATTTTCAGTTAAGAATGTTTAAGTATATTTTGTATCTTATGTTTCAATTCCTCAAAAATAAGGGATTGTTTTCGTCGTTTTCGAGTTTGTTTATTTCTGTAGAATGATTAATCAAGTATTAGGCGTGTCCTCTTATACCCGCTTTACTTAGCATTTGTGAAAAAAAATAAAATATACATTTTTTTGAGCAAGCTTTTTTATAATGTCTTCCCAAAATAATGAATGCGATATATCCATTACTTAAGGGGCAGTATCACCTTTTGAATCGTGGTATATCTCCATTCAAAAGTGGTCTCTTTATTTCACCCTAATTCACGACGTAGAGACTTGATTTTTTTTTTAATTGAAGTTGAAGAACGTCCATAGGGCAAATTGTTTTCTTTTTTTCGATTTACTTAGTTTTTCAATTGAAAAACCCAGGGTAATCGTTAGATCTGGGGTTATTGAATATGTTTTTCGTTTTTCATGAGTACAAGCTATATTTTTGAAATAATCATTATGAAAATTTTTGTAGTTCATAGAAGATTAAAGTGCCGAGGGCAAATAGATGCGATTTTTTCGATTTAATTAGTTTATCAATAAGAAAAACAGGTTGAACTTCAGCGTTTTGGAAACTACACTTAATGATTTTTTTCCGACGGTTATTCATCATTTTTTGGAAGAAAGCGCAACTATTTGCCCTCAGCAATTTAATCTTCAATAAACTACAAAAATTTTCATGATGATTATTTAAAAAATATAGCTTGTGCTCATGAAAAACGAAAAACATATTCAATAACCCCAGATCTAACGATTACCCTGTTTTTTTTTAATGAAAAACTAATTAAATCGAAAAAAAGAAAACTATTTGCCCTCGGGACGTTCTTCAACTTCAAGTTAAAAAAAAAATCAAGTCTCTACGTCGTAAATTAGGGTATTTACTCGTGATATAAGAGACCTCTTTTGAATGGAGATTTACCACGATTCAAAAGGTGATAGTGCCCCTTAAGAAGGTTTTCGCTTGCGGCGCATTTTTTAAATTATATAACTTACAAAAACCTGATTACTCTTGAGCAGCCCCCCCCGAAAAAAATTTCTGGGTGCGCCACTGATGTTTATATTATCAGCTACACTTATTTCTATTGGAATGCCCGTCGTAGACTGCCTCTCTTCCCCGTTGCCACCAAGGGCACAGGCGTCTGGCCGACCACTTGAGGCACTTCAGCCCTGAGTCAGCTTTACGTATTTCGTCTTAACCGTTCCTACATCCGCCTAAATTAATGCATCTCACATTGGTATCCAAATCCGTAGCTGTCATGTACAGATCAAATTTTTGTTCAAATTTCTTCTAATTATCTGCTAGGTTTCCTCCAACATTCAATGGTTCCGGCGGTTTGAACATTGATAACGAATCCATGGTTCAATCTTTATACAGCTTATCAATCCGGGGTTCAATTTCGCCTACCTGACACCATGTATTATTAAGACTCTTGATGAAGTTCCAGAATACTTTATTTCCAAGTTTCAACATTCAAAGTGGCATTAACTTTACAGGTGGCACGCTATCAAATCGTTCGTAGCTCATGGCCATCATCTTAACCTAAAAGTCATAGACTTTACAACATATGACATTGCGTCATGTCAACTGACATGCATTCATAGAACTACATAACACATATATAATACACATTATGCGGTATAAAATCCTGCAGTACCGTTTGTGCCTTTGCATATTTTTCTATTTCTAGAACTAAAACCACGTGTATATCTCTTTCCGTCATTTTGGTAACTCCAAGTGCATGCAGTAAATACCGAGCGGCGACTGGACATGCATCCCGATATGCAGTAAAACGAAACGATCCCTTCCCGCTACCGACCATACCGAGCTAATCAGCAAACGCTCATTGAAATAATATTAGGGGTCGGTAAGGTTTCGGTACCGCGTATACCGAGCATACCGATACCGTACCGTTGCTGCACCGACAAGTCAGGAAGCGGCCTTACATTGCCTATGCTCCCAAACTTACATTGCCTATGCATTGTATGGAATGCCTGAATCATACACATTGGCGGTAATATACCTACATCATGACGCGGATTAAGATGTTTATCTATCATTTATCAATAGTCTACTGATACCTACCTAGTTCGGTGTCTACGACGTATAATCTCCATTTATCTCTGACTGAGTATGATTTTCCATCTAAAGGTGTTATATCCTTCATCGACATGCTTCTTTGGCAAAATTTTTGGTATGTTGAAGTTAACTTTCGCATTCGGCCATTAGCATATTCAAGCAGCCTTTTTTTGTGATATAATTCGAATGGTTTGGCGATGAAGTCTATCAAGGCACACACATGTTGAATATCTTGCATCGTTGTAAAACCACATCCTTGAATATTCTTATCGAAGCTTCGCAATAATTGTTAGTATTATTACCTCAAAGTCAAAACGTCGAAGCGGTAAGGCAGACGATTTTCATTATGTCTTTTCGTTCCGTTTTTTCGACATTATTTTCATTTTGCCATAGCCAACGCCATAATGCTTGATTTACGTGAAAAATACACAGTAACAAACGACTATTAGGAAATACAGATTTCAATGCGTTTCTCTCAGCTGCACTGTCATCGGTCATAATTACTGATGGATGAAACAACTTATTACATTTTCTCTGGAAGAATTTTTTGACAGCTGCGATGCATTGAATGTATTGGTTCTCTGTTTGACTCATGTGGAGAATTATGGCAAGAGGCAATGCCCCAATTTTTGTGGCATCAAACATAAATGTTAGGCAAGTATTAGTTTGGTCACAAGATCCACTTGTGTCGATGAAAACCATTTCATCAGCTAATTGTGCCATAAATGCTCTCCTCATTATCGGTGTTACGATCATACATATGGTGGGATTTTCTCGCAGATCTAAATCGATGTCCAGTAAGGAGAGTTCTTTCTGCTTATTTCGGATAATTTCTATCACATCTTGCTCATGCCTAGATCCATATGCTTTTTTGCGCCATTGCTCATAAAGATATGTAACTTGACGTTCGGATGGATTTTGTTGGGCATTGGCCAATATTTTATAGGTACGCATCTTTTTCGAACTGACTCAATATGTTCATTTCATGGAACATTTTTGCTGGTGCCGCAGTCATACCACTTTCAAAATAGGACACGAATGATTCCTTAGTTTCTTGGGAACAGCGTAAAAGAGATAAGGATTGAGCGACATTTACTCGGTGATTGTGCTCATAATCAATTTCAATTACGGTATTGTAACCTTTTCTTAATAATTCGGATTTACGAAGAGTATTTTCAGTAGTCTTCAGGAACTTAATATTAATTTAAGACTTACATGCATAATTTCTTTTTGGGCCTTTCTGTTTATTTATTTTTTTATTGCGCTCTGAAAGCAGGCATACGAATATTTTTCGGAAGGCATAACGTGTCGCGTTAGGGAATCGTCTCTCCATAATCCAATTACTATTGATTGGTACTCTTCGAAAATGTCTCCACAAATGTTGCACTTTTACTGTCATAGTCACCATCATAGGGTAACATACACTGAATTTTACATCTGAAATCATCACATGATAGTCCCTCAAAGTTTAATACCATTAATTCGTTAGTAATGTCATTAAAAATTGACTTGAATTCTTCCATCACTACAAAATTTCGATACAAACTGAAAACATGCACACGCGTGATTCATGAAACAGAGTGAACTGAAAAAATTTGCGTCTATGTAGGATGTAGGCAACCCATGTAGAAAGCGATGGCGTGAGGACATAATGTTCAACAGCTGAACAAAACTGTAGGTTTCAATTCGACACTTGTTTGTAAAGACCTATAACGCATTTTCTCTCTACAAAACCGTGTGCATTTCGGCACGGAACTGTCCTCTACTGTACACGGGAAAGGAAACACAATATGAATATAATATCATTCCGAAACCGTGTTTTACTGACGTTCAAATGCACATGGTTTTGCAGGCATTTAGAGTTATACAAAACCGTGTGCATTTCGGCACGGAACTGTACACGGGAAAGGAAATACGCATACCGGCAGTATCGCTCGTACTAGTGACGACTAACTATGTCTTCCGAAGATTATGCGATGCTGGTAATGAGTGGTGCTACTATATTGATGGCATATTTGGAAGAAAAGTAAAAAAAAGGCGAAAACAACGGCGTTGGTGGCAGACTGATTTTTACAAAAAAAGGAATGGTATGGAGCTATTATTGGATTTAAAGTCACAGCAAATAAGCGGTCAGTACAAAAATTTCACTAGAATGTCACCAACTGATTTTGAGAATCTATTAGAAAAAATTGGACCACGAATTTCTAAGCAAGATACATATTTCCGCTCTCCAATCTAGGCTCAAGACAGGTAGACTTATTAATGTTATATATGCATTTATATATTATATTTATAATAGGGTTCATACAATTACAATCATGTATTATTATTGCAGATTATCAGTAACAACATTACGGTACCTTGCTACAGGAGATTCTTATACTAGCCTTCAGTATGTTTTCAGAATATCAAAACAATCAATCTCTTTCATAGTACCAGACGTATGTACAGCTATTGTTGAAGAATTAAATGATTACATCAAGGTAATAGATCAAATAACATATCTTTCAATTTTTATATGAAATCTTCAAAACTTCTCGAAGACATTGATGATTCAGGAGATGTTAGCTGCGTATGGTTGATTGGTGTGAATGACTGTGGCGGTTGCGAGTTTCCAAATGTTGAAGGCATTTGAGGTTGATAGTTTCGTTGTTGAGACAACATAAATTCAGTGCGTCCAATTTCAGGATGATGTACGTTGTACTGCAGCAAATTTGTAGCAGGCTGAGTATACGAAATGTTGGATATCGTAAAATCCTTGATCAGCTTTCATCAATATCTCAAACATGGCATGCTGAATCCCTTTCTGCGTTGGAATCGAGTATTTCTGTACTTTTGATGAAACAAACGTAAAAAATGAAGATACTTCGTCAGGTTGAGATGGTTGTTTGTCTAATTTTGATGCAGTGGTTTTCAATATCTCTGTACCATATGAGTTGTATTTGTTGGTATAATAAAATATCGGTTTCCGTCGAAGGAACGAATATGATGAATCAGTGGATTCGAGATCATAGAGAGGTATCGAATAGCTGTCAGTCAGATTGTACCTTTGAAGGTGAGCGGAGATAAAAGTAAATTGTGTTTTCTTCTGACCTTCTTAGTGTTATACTGAGTGACCCTAGTTATAAGAAACTGAGATATAGGGCAGGACACTACATTGGCGACGAGGATAAAAAAACAATCTTCAAAGTAAGTACTAAATAATATGTAGATGGTTCCGGTTGAGAACAGCGACAATTTTTGAAAGGTAATAGCAATGATTTCGAGAAAATAACTTTGCTTACCTCGTTCGCAAATCTCACTGATTGTTTAAAAAGGCAATGCAGACGGGTCGTGCTGGAAAAAAGCACGCAAAATCTCCATGGTCATCTGTTTTTAACAGATTAGACTGGAGTCGTGTATCGGAGGCACGGAATCATGTCCAAATGAAGTAAAAACCTCCGTGGTCATCTGTTTTTAACAGATTAGACTGGAGTCGTGTATCGGAGGCACGGAATTATGTCCAAATGAAGTAAAAACCTCCGTGGTCATCTGTTTTGCACAGATTAGACTGGAGTCGTGTATCGGAGGCACGGAATTATGGCCAAATGACATGTATATCAATATTTGCAATCAAGTTGTAGAATTCAAATAGATTAAAAAAAAAAATTTTCAGGTAAACAGTGTGAATATAATGGCACAACTGGTAAACCTGGAAAATTTCGATTGTATTGGGGAACCGACGTCTGTGAGCGTTCGGTGGGAAAAATGGAAGAGAGCCCTGCTCATCTACCTGGAAGCATCCAATATAGTTGATACGGGTAGGAAAAAAGCAACATTGTTGCACTCTGGCGGTCAGGCGCTTCAAGAAATCTTTTTCAATTTGCCGGATACATCTGCCAGTTCGGATGAGGAAGTAGATGTTTTCAAAGACGCATTGAAGAAACTGGATACCTATTTTTGTCCAAAACAAAGTAAAAGGTACGAAAGACACATTTTTCGGCAAATCAAGCAAGAAAGTAATGAGGAATTTAACAAGTTCCTGCTAAAGCTGCGTATTCAAGCGGAAAAATGTGTTTTTGCAGACCCTAATGAACAGATAATCGATCAAATCGTTGAAAAATGTTGCTCTCCAGAACTAAGACGGAAGATTTTAACACTGGGTGATAACGCAACTCTTGATAATATCATACGCGAGGCAAATGCTTTGGAATCTATCAACAGGGAGGTTGCGGAATTCGATACTCATAAATCCATTTTCAATGACGTCGAAAACGTAAATAGAGTACACACATCTGACGCATCCACAAAACAAAACAACTGCACACGTTGTGGGAAGAGTGGACACAAATCTTCCGAATCTAGTTGTCCTGCTTTGAAAGCAGTTTGCTTGAAATGTAATAAAAGAGGTCATTTTCGGAAATGCTGTCGAAGCACGGGAAAAAAAAGAACTAATTTTCCTTCAACCAGAAACGTACCATTCAAGCGCCGGAGACAACAGTCTGTCGAAGAAACTGATTACGTATTTCATTTAGATGATGATTCAAAAATAAAAACAAAAGTAGGCGGAGTAGAAATCGAAATGATAATTGATTCTGGTAGCAAAAGCAATCTGATCACAGATAAAACCTGGAAATTTCTGAAACAACATAAGGTGAAAGTATGGAATCAGTCGAACAATACCAGCAAAATATTCAAGGCATATGGGAGTGATAAGCCCTTAACGATTTTAGGCACTTTCGAATCTAATATTGATTTGCCAACATCAACCACAACGAGCTCTACTTTCTATGTGATTAAAAATGGAACAAAAAACTTATTGGGAAAAGAAACAGCTATCTCCTTAGGGGTACTTAAACTGGGTTGGGACGCTATCTTAGAAGTTGACTCCATCCAACCGTTTGTAAAATTCAGAAATATTGTTGTCGACATACCGATTGATGAAAATATAACACCTGTGGCACAACCTTATCGAAGAATACCGATCCCGTTGGAATCAAAAGTTGATAAAAAAATCGAAGAATTAATTCGCTTAGATATAATAGAAGCTGTAAACACACCGAGTAAATGGGTGTCACCAATGGTGCCGATAGTTAAGCAAAATGGGGATATTAGAATTTGCCTCGATATGCGTTTAGCAAATAAAGCAGTATTACGCGAAAATTATCCGTTGCCTACAATAGATGTCATCCTGCCTAGACTGAAAGATGCAACATTATTCTCTAAGCTTGACATTAAGAATGCATTTCATCAGATAGAAATTTCGGAACCTTCAAGGCACATTACAACTTTCATCACAAGGAAAGGTTTATACAGATATAAACGTTTGATGTTTGGTATAACGTGTGCTCCGGAAAAATTTCAGAAGGTGATGGAAAATATGCTACTTGGTTGTGATGGGGTGGTGGTATTTATAGATGATATTCTAGTTTTCGGAGCTAACGATACAGAACACGATATCAGACTTCAGAATGTCCTGGAAAAATTTCGAAATTTCGATGTAATGTTGAATACGGACAAATGTCTTTATCGAGTTAGGAAAATTGAATTTTTAGGACATAATCTTAGTTCAGAAGGAGTAAAGCCATTAGATTGCTATATTAACAGCATCAAGAAATTGCGTTCACCCAGAACAATAGAAGAATTACAAAGTTTTTTAGGACTCCTCAACTTCATAAACAAATGGATACCAAACCTAGCAACTTTCACAGAACCCCTCAGGAAGTTGTTGAAGTTAAGA
Organism: Adalia decempunctata; assembly: GCA_951802165.1. NCBI lineage: Eukaryota > Metazoa > Arthropoda > Insecta > Coleoptera > Coccinellidae > Adalia > Adalia decempunctata. The sequence continues at coordinate 28,068,958 of OX637703.1, read as the reverse complement.
TTAAACAACAGGGCGAACATAGAGAAATATTGGACATCAGAGCAAGAAACTGCATTTAGCTCACTGAAAGTGAAACTGAGTGATATAAAAACATTAGCTTTTTACGATCCAAAGGGTAGAACACAAGTAGTAGCAGATGCTAGCCCCGTTGGGTTAGGAGCAGTATTGATACAGTTCAAACAAAACGTCCCCAAAATAGTTGCGTATGGCAACAAAAGCTTGACAGATTGCGAAAAAAGGTATTGCCAAACAGAGAAAGAGGCGTTAGCTCTTGTCTGGGCAGTAGAACATTTTCATATATATTTATTCGGGAGAGATAATTTTGAATTAGTAACAGACCACAAACCCCTGGAAACAATTTTCGGACCAAGATCTAAACCATGCGCTAGGATTGAGCGATGGGTCCTCAGACTCCAAACGTATAATTTCAAAGTTGTATTCAAACCCGGGAAATCAAATATTGCCGATCCACTTTCAAGATTATGTGTACAAAATAACCGAATCAGCAACATAGACACTGAAAGTTACATAAACAAAATCACCGAATATTCTCGACCAATAGCTGTAACCCTGGATACAATAAAACAACATTCGGAAAAAGACCCGGAAATTCTAGCAATCAGAAGAGGTTTATACGAAAACAAATGGGATGATTCTCTTAAACATTATAAAATATTGGCTAATGAATTATGTTTCAACGATGATATTTTATTGAGAGCTACAAGAATAGTCATTCCTTCGAAACTAAGAGAAGCTGTCTTAGATGCTGCACACGAGGGCCATCCTGGTATAGTCTCGATGAAAAACCGTTTAAGAACTAAGGTATGGTGGTCTAAAATCGACAGTGATGCCCAAATTCGAGTTAGAGGGTGTAAGGGTTGTACACTCGTATCAGCTCCAAATCCTCCTAACCCACTGAAACGAAGAGAGTTTTCTTTGGAACCGTGGGTTGATGTTGCCTTAGATTTTATGGGTCCCTTACCGAAAGGAGAATATTTATTTGTGATCGTTGACTACTATAGTCGATATAAAGAAATTCATATAATGAAACAAATAACCGCTGCTCATACGATGTCGATACTGGAAGCAATATTTTCACGTTTAGGAAACCCTTTGTCCATTACTATGGATAATGGCAGACAGTTATCAAGCCACGAAATGCATGAGTTCTGCAGTGAGAGGGGAATAAAAATTTTCCATACAGTGCCTTATTGGCCCCAAGCTAATGGCGAAGTAGAAAGACAGAATAGGGACATTCTCAAGCGGCTGAAAATCAGTGCCACTCTCAAGAGTGACTGGAAAGATGATCTTTTTGATTACTTGAGCATGTACAACAGCACTCCACATTCGACAACAGGCAAAACACCAGCTGATTTGTTTTTCAGACGACAGTTTCGTGACAAAATTCCGAGTGCACTAGATTATGAATACAAAACAACTGAGGAGGATGTTAGAGACCAAGATAGAATTCAGAAGGCTAAGGGTAAGGAATACGTAGACCTGAAAAGAAGAGCTGAGATCGACAATCTGAAACGTGGGGATAAAGTCTACGTAAAAAATATGATAAAGAAAGACAAGCTTACTTCTAATTTCAATCCTGCGGAGCACACTATAATAGAGGAGAAAGGAGCTGACGTTCAAATCCAAAATGACCACACAGGAGAAAAATTGAGAAGAAACATTGTTCACTTAAAAAAAGTTGAAGGAGAATGGAAGATATATTCAGGAGATGAAGAAAACGATTTTGACGGAAATTGATTAATAATTTGAATAACTGGAACAAAACAAAGGTTGATATCATTCTCATATACTCAATCTCATTTAATATTGTATCACATTTATTGGAATTATTTTTCAAATACTAGTTTTCCATTGAATGTTTGTATTGCTCATATCATACCAAAAAAATATAAAGGACCCCGCACTTTTAGTAGGTAAAGTGGCGACCGGTCAAATTTTCTGAAAATTTGGTATGTTGTTGTACCCGACTCATTGACCAAAAGTGTCAATGGGCCCAACCCAATCCTATGGCTAGTTTTCTAAATACGGGGTGTTAAAGTTGAAAATTGCCCAGATTTTCGGATTTATTTGCTGATTATTAAGAGTTATATTGGATTTCTGTTGCATACACACGTTTACTACATGTTCTAGGTATGAAATTAGAGGATACGTATGATTAAAAATATTTATATTTACCGGGTGATTCACGAATATATGACGGTAGTTTTTTTCCAAAATTCACTTTTTCTACTGTGACGTCAGGAGGGCATATTTTTGAAATGTTCTTTCCGATTTAGTATTATGACGACAAAATATTGCACAGTGCATATTTTTTATACAGGGTGTTTCACAGAGAGAACCACTAGACATAATCATATTTTTTTAGGATTAATTCGAAATCCTGTATTTTTGAATTGTCTCTAATCTCCAAAATATTCAGGGTGGTTTATTCATAGGAAGGTATTCAATTTTGGGAAAAGTACAAAAAACATGAACACTCTGTATTCGAAAATTTCCTCGGTCAAATGCAACTATTTTATCACTTTATATTGATTCCCACAACATCTCCCGAGGTATGAATTTTAAATCCGATACTATGACCAGTTTTCGAGATACAGGGCGTAAAAGCGGAGAAAAACTTATTTCATCAATTTTTTTTTTAATTGAAAAGCCGAATTTATTTTATGTTGCGCCCATGAGTTCAGTATGAGAGCAGATCAGATGCACATGAGAATATTTAGCTGAAATATTTACTGTTACAGGGTGATTCATGAATAAATCACAATAGCTTTTGCAAACACTCGATAATTCTAAAGTTTCGTCACAGCGGAATTATTCCATGAAGTTAATACCTATAGTCGTTCACAATTTTCAGTCTGAAATACTTCACTTGATGTAATGTTAGACAGTTATTCAAAATTCACCAGAAAAGTTCTCCTTTCAATTATTTCAAAGCATATTATTTATGACTCACCCTGTATGAAAAGTACTTAATTATTATGAAGTATTTCAGACTGAAAATTGTGAACGACTAGGTATTAACTTCATGGAATAATTTCTCTGTGATGAAACTGTAGAATTATCAAGTGTTTGCAAAAGCTATTGTGATTTATTCGTGGATCGCCCTGTAACAGTAAATATTTTAGCTGAACCTTTCCTTGTGCATCTGATCTGTACTCATACTGAACTCATGGGTGCAACATAAAATCAATCCGGCTTTTCAATTTGAAAAAAAAAATGATGAAATAAGTTATTCTCCGCTTTTACGCCCTGTATCTCGAAAACTGGTCATAGTATCGGATTTAAAATTCATACCTCGGAAGATGTTGTGGGAATCAATATATAGTGATAAAATAGTTGCATTTGACCGAGGAAATTTTCGAATACAGGGTGTTCATGTTTTTTGTACTTTTCCCAAAATTGAATACCTTTCTATAAATAAACCACCCTGAATATTTTGGAGATTAGAGGCACACATATGTTTGTGGTATTACTTTTCCCAAAAATCAATTCAAAAATACAGGATTTCGAATTAATCCTAAAAAAATATGATTATGTCGAGTGGTTCTCTCTGTGAAACACCCTGTATAAAAAATATGCACTGTGCAATATTTTGTCGTCATAATACTAAATAGGAAAGAACATTTCAAAAATATGCCCTCCTGACGTCACAGTAGAAAAAGTGAATTTTGGAAAAAAACTACCGTCATATATTCGTGAATCACCCGGTAAATATAAATATTTTTAATCATACGTATCCTCTAATTTCATACCTAGAACATGTAGTAAACGTGTGTATGCAACAGAAATCCAATGTAACTCTTAATAATTAGCAAATAAATCCGAAAATCTGGGCAATTTTCAACTTTAACACCCCGTATTTAGAAAACTAGCCATAGGATTGGGTTAGGCCCATTGACACTTTTGGTCAGTGAGTCGGGTACAACAACATACCAAATTTTCAGAAAATTTGACCGGTCGCCACTTTACCTACTAAAAGTGCGGGCCCCTTATTGAAAGGAAGGGATGTACCATATGAGTTGTATTTGTTATAATATAAAATTATGAAATTCGTTTCGAAAAGACTGTTTTTAAAAAGATTTTATTTTCTTTGAACTATAAATCACAATGATTTGGACAATAAAGGACTTTATAATTCTACAGCTTTCGAATACGGAGTTACCAAAATAAAGCTAATTGTTACAAGTGAATTTGTCAAAAGCTAGAATGGAACTAATCCTAAGATAAGTGTCTGTTTCACTTTTCACGATCGCGTCACAAGATCGTTGCACTCATTGCACTGACCCGTGGAGAGGAACGCTGACTTGCAGTCTTGGCACTTTCCATGTATCGGCGGTTTCCTGGGATTCGGGATACATAACTATATAATAAAATATCGGTTTCCGTCGAAGGAACGAATATGATGAATCAGTGGATTCGAGATCATAGAGAGGTATTGAATAGCTGTCAGTCAGATTGTACCTTTGACGGTGAGCGGAGATAAAAGTAAATTGTGTTTTCTTCTGACCTTCTTAGTGTTATACTGAGTGACCCTAGTTATAAGAAACTGAGATATAGGGCAGGACACTACAATCTCAAAAGCATTTTTTATCATTGATGTTCTTACTGGCTTCACTTCCTTTTCCCTTCATTCTTTTATTGATGTTGAGAGTTTTCATTTTCTATATCTACCCTATCTTCGACCTCGTCCAAAATTTCCTATAATTATCAAATATTTTGCTTTCAAGATTATTGTATTAATTACAATTACAAAGAATTATTGAAATTTCCTTTTCAGCTTCCCACCACTTCTTTAGTTTGGAAAGAGATAAGCAGGGAATTCGAAACACTATGGAATTTTCCTCACTGCATTGGTGCCCTTGACGGTAAACATGTTGTTTTGCAAGCACCAATTAACTATGGCAGTGAATTTTTCAATTACAAATCGAACTTCAGCATTGTGTTATTTGCACTCGTGGATGCAAACTATAATTTTATGTTCGCTGACATAGGCTGTCAAAGAAGAATTTCAGATGGGGGAGTTTCTAAAGCAAGTAAAATTCATAGTATACTCACAAAAAACAAATTAGGGTTGCCAGTACCAGAAGGACTACCTGGGCGTTCTATGCCGGTGCCCTATTTTATTGCGGGAGATGGTGCGTTTCCTCTAGATAAGAATCTTATGAAACCGTATTCTGGAAATTATGCAAAACGAACTCCCCAAAGAGTGTTCAACTCTATCGTTTGAGTAGAGCTCGCTGTATCGTCGAAAACGCCTTTGGTATTGCAAGTTCAGTGTTTCGGGTTTTAAGAAAACCAATGCTTTTGGAGCCCGAAAAAGCCGAGTTGATTGTTATGTGTGTCTTTTTATTACACAATTATCTGAGGACCAATTCGCCTAATTTATTTATATCACAAGGTACATTAGACTATTATCAAGACGGAGTTTTAGTTGAAGGATCATGTAGAAATAACGAAGAAATGACTTCCATGCTACCCTTAAGACATATCCCTCGAAGATCTAACCCTGACTGTTAACAGATGAGAGATGAAATAGCTGATTATTGCGCACATGAAGGAGTTCTACCATGGCAAAATCAATATGCTTAAATAACATATTTTACATACCGTGCACAACCTCTTTCTTGGCAAATCCCTGTCATCCAAAAACTGTAAAGGTTTGTAAGCAAACCACCTACTTACATATACATACAATTCATCAGCTCTTGAAAAAAAAAAAGAAAAAGGCTACACGTCCAATGACCATATTCGTTTATATTTAGTATTTGTGAGTTGAATAAATATCTTTAATCAAGTTTAATGAAATAATATTTTTAATTTACTTTTATAATATAATGCTAGGAAAATAAAACAATTCTTAAAACCAATTTTACTACTTTTCCAAACACGATGCCCAGAACCTGGGCCAGGCCCTGATTAGGGTTTGTTGTTACGCTAAAAATAAGTATTTAACATAAATAGTTTATATAACAATATTATCATATGTAATACTGCGCTATTTGGCAAATCAGAATTCATAGATTAACTGAGCGTTGTTTGTTTTCTCTATGATATTATTGATATTCATTTCCGAAGCTATCTATGAATTGGAGAAACGTCAAAAATTTTATCATTGGTAATGATAAATTAATAAATTCAAACAACTCTTTTCAAATTGTAATAAAAACAGCGCATTACAAATTTAACTCAAAACATGTATAAACATTTATATAATAACAATATGGACTTACCTTTTCCTGTGCTTTGGCTCTTTTTTATTTTTGCTTTCTCCCTCCGGAAGGAAGCCAATAAGCAAACAACCTTCTTTTTGCAGTCATCGATAGACTTCTCCGCCATAGCAGCGGCGATTTCCCTCCATGCATCCTTTTTCAAATGCTTTTTGAAATGATCCTCGTGTTTAGGATTCCACAATAAAGGTTTACTTTTGTAAATATCAATGATTTGAATAGTTTCTTCCTCTGACCACTCCATGATAAAAATGATGATATATTCGATACCTGTCTACGCGCCGTCCAAGCATACACTGGGCTCGGCCTCGCGTTGTGTTCGTGAAAAAAACCGACTATCGATGGATCGGCGCGAACGGTTTGCGAGCGTCTCTACAGACGTTCGACATGCCGTCCAAATAATTGTCGCTATTGGTTCGCGGGCGGTTCGCGATAGGTTCGGCTCGCACATGTATACGCGGCTAAAAAAACCGACTTTCGATGAATCGTCCCGAACGGTTCGCGAGCGGCTCTATAGAGGTTCGACATGCCGTCCAAATAATTGTCCCTATTGGTTCGCGAGCGGTTCGCGATAGGTTCGGCTCGCACATGTATACGCGGCTTTACGATCAATTATAGGAGCATACAGCCTGGAAATTTTGGCTTGGTAACGAAAAATATCGTGGGTGATTAAATAGCACGGTCCTTTTCAATGCTCAATATGAATATTCGCTAAACCGAAAAAATCTAGTTGATAATTTGAAGCGTGTTACTGCAGAGATCTCTGGCTGTCAGATACAAAGAGTGGTCAATAGGGGGACTCCGCAGGGGGGAGTGCTTTCACCCCTACTGTGGATCCTTACCCTCAACGGCTTTCTCCAGAGAATGGAAAGGCTAGGAATTAAAATTGTGGCCTACGCCGATGACATTGCGATTATAGTTTCAGGGAAATTTCCAGAGACTCTGTCGGATTTCATACAGGGGGCACTAAATGAACTCGTGCACTGGTGGAACAAATGCGGCCTAGGGATAAACCCGGGCAAAACGGAGCTAGTTCTCTTCACGAGGAAGCACAAAATACCCTCCTTTCGCCTTCCCAATATAGGGGGCCAAGAAATAAAACTCTCCGAACGAGCTAGGTACCTTGGAGTTGTCCTTGACCGAAAGCTGTTATGGAGAGAAAATATAGAGGAAAGGGTGAAAAAGGCGACAGTTGCGCTATACACCTGCAGAAGAACCATTGGCAAACAATGGGGGTTGAGACCCAGCATTGTCCATTGGTTATACACGGCGGTCGTAAGACCCACACTTATGTATGGATCATTAGTATGGTGGCCAGCCCTATGTAAGGAGGTCAACCGGAAAAAGGTGGGAAAGGTACAGCGACTAGGTGCCGTTCTCATGACGGGGTGTCTTAGGACAACCCCGACTAAAGCCCTGGAAATGATCCTACATCTGACTCCATCAGACCTATATAGGAAGGAGTGCGCGGCTAGCGCCGCTGTCAGACTCAATGCAGTCTCACCATGGCCTAAGGTAAACTACGGCCACTCCAAAATTCTGAAGGAATTCAACCTCACCTTAAATAACACAGACTACACTAAACCCACCACGATGTTCGACCGCAAGTTCTCGGTGGACATCCCATCCAGAGAAAAGTGGACGGCGAACCTAGTTAAGCCAAATGGGACGCTCTTTTATGCAGATGGCTCGAAACTAGAGGGAAGAGTAGGAAGTGGAGTCTTCTCAGAGTCCCCACCCCTCAACTTATCATTTCGTTTGCCGGACTACTGTAGTGTTTTTCAGGCAGAAATGGTAGCTATAAATGAAACAGCCAAATGGGTACTTCAAACAGGACTAGAGTCCAATGAAATATCTATTCTAAGTGACAGCCAAGCTGCCATCAAATCTCTAAACTCAGTCTACCTGACCTCAAAGGCGGCTATACAATGCCGTAGAGCCTTAGATGAGCTGGCGACTAAAGTAAGAGTCAATGTCGTCTGGGTACCCGGCCACAGGGACATAGCAGGAAATTGTAGGGCGGACGAGTTAGCAAGAGCTGGTACAACGCTCAAAGCTATATCCGCTAATACTAGACCAGGGGCACCTATCGCTGAACGGAGGTTGCTCCTCCGGAAGGAAGTACTCCGCCTAACCAACCTCAGGTGGCGGGAGGAGCTTTCTTGCACTTCGTCAAAACAGGTATGGCCGGAGCTTAACCTGCGACGCACCAAAGATATTTTATCTCTTTCCAGGAACTCCATTGGAAATGCGATTGCGGCCATCACTGGACACTGGCTTGGAGGATGCCATGCTGCACGTATGGGAATCCTTCAACGCAACGACTTCTGTAAAAGCTGTCGAAACGAGGAGGAGGAAGAGACGATGGTCCACTTACTCTGCCACTGTCCTGCCCTATCCAGGAAAAGATTCTCGGCTCTGGGACAGGCCCATTTTGACAACCTATCCGATCTTCAGACGGTTGGTGTCAAAAGCCTTATGCTGTTCATTAACAGCAGCTACTGGTTCTCACAGTAGTGGTGGGCGTGGTAACCACCCTATACGGCATCACAACGGGCCTCTGGCCTATGTGGGTTCCATCCCGAACCACCGTGTTAACCTAACCTAACCTACTGCAATGTGAATTGATTGGGAAATTTGTAATAGATATCAAGACACTAAGATAGAAACAAAACTTAACCAATGGATCTATTTAATATATGAAGAATTTTGTCATGACACTGTAACTTTCAATATTTGTGAACAATGAAGGTGTAAAATATGAAATATGAAAAATATAAATATTCCTATTATTCTGTTCCAACAACCACAACATGTTATTTTTTCCTCATCTGGGCAGAACTCGTCATGTTCATAATGAAAGGTTTTGTCAGCAATATATCATAACATTGCGTATATTTTGACTAATCTTCTCTCATTTCTTTTTCTACGTGCTCTGTGCAGGCTTTCCATTTTTTAGCTGTTCACTCTTCAAAGCCTCATTTCAAAGATATTTATTTCACTTGCTCAATGTTTTGCCAAATTTGTTCTAAACATTAATGACAGAACAAAATGTCAGTGTTATTTCCAACACCAACCTGAATTCTGCAACTCAAAATATTACTGAATGGGCATTACCAACATAATTTCGATTTTCCAAAGCCCCCCCCCGAGATGTCAATAATTCTTGGATGGACTATATGCTTTCGTCGGAACGAGTAGTTGGTGATAATGCTCGAGAATCGATATCATTCGAACCATACGTTCGATTGTATTCGTTCGCGAACGTATACCTAGGAGCATAGAATAACTGGATAACTTCATACGCTCGACAGAACATTTTGGACTGCCAAACGGTGGAGGTTAGAGTTTCGTGTTTCGCCCAATAGATGAGCGCTGTGATCGTTTATTATAAGACTGTCACATATCTTGTTCTGTGGCGGCACAATTCCAAAGAATATAATGTGGCTGTCATTGTTATTGATGAATTTATGCTTCTTTTCAATTGAAAATGGCCATAAACATATATCTAATAATTCCTATATGGTTAATAGCCAATCAAAATTGAAGCTGGGCTTCGGTAACAATCCAGATCTGCGCATGTGCAGAAATATTAAGAATAAAAATAACGTAGTTATTCTATGTCTCTCTGGCACCTTGTAGTATGTCATAAACGTAAAATTAATGATGTGATGTATTATTTCATGTGGATACTTCGCTCATAACCAAACAAATTATTTATTCCGTTTGTGAATTTCAATTCTCCTATTGAAAATTCGTTAATCAATAGTTCGTTCGTTGTTTAAATCCTCGTTCGTTTTTCACTCATAATCGTTGTTGTTATTGTTCATTTTCGCGTTCAATATAATCATAGTTTATTTGCCTAGTTGAGTTGGTTAGTCTTTATAGGTATAGTTGGTCCGTTTTTGAATAGTATTTATATCCATTTGAAAATTTTGTTGTGTTCTTCTATTCAATAAGGAATTAAACATGTCTTTAAGGAGTTCTACTCACAAATGTTACATTTGTGACCCTACACGCTCGAATTCATATCACAGGTAAAAAATTCAAATACAACTGTTATACGTTCATGCTTTCTCCTTTACCACTATATTTTTTTCAGGTTCCCTCAGAATCACCTGCAAAGATCTCAGTGTCAACTAAATGCTGATGTCGCACAGCTGAGAATTTGTGGAAGACATTTTGTTGAAAGTTATTTTACAGGGAAAGGTACTAATAGAAAACACTCAGAGAAGTCGATTTTGGTTTGGATGGAGGACATCTTTTAAAGTATAAATCTCTTTCTGAATAGTAACCCACTGAAAGGGTTTTTAATGGGCAATGTACCGTTAGGTGAAAGAGCTGTTCAACAAACATATTGGATGCGTTTTCTTTTCATCAAACAAATGAAATCAGTCAGTTTAACTAAACTGACTCTAGAATAAATACATTCTGAAACTTAATAAATCATTTGTCACATATTATCTGGGTTCTGTATTTATGTTCATCGTATTGAGAGGTTAACTTGCCTTGGCTTTTGATTACGTCATATCAATACGCAGTGGAACCCCGATATAACAAATCGGAAGGGAACAAGTAAAAATTCGTTTTATCAAGTAATTCGTTAAACTGAGGTGAGATTGGTCTAAAATTTGTTATATCGAGGTTCCACTCTAGGTTTATTCACGTCAACATTACGCACTCATCTTGTGTTAGCAAAAAACTTGCATGATTTTAATCTTCTACTGTTTACAGGCAATCCACTCTTTTCCTTCCAATTTTTAGTTTCAACTTTGTTTTTTAGATTACATATCATCCTACTCACTATTCAGATGGTATTATTGAAAATTTAACAAAATTCAGCAATTTCAACATCTTTTTATTTTAGGTCATGGTTCAGTATTTTTGCAATACTGTATTACTTAGTGTATGTACTGCTACCTCCACTCCCATGTTCCCGATATGTCATGATAAAAACCTCTCATTCAATTTTAATGGAATATGCAGTCCCCGGGTTGTTAAAAAATTGCATATTTTCATGAAGGTACTCGTAACAAACTCCTTTTTTCGGCAACCGTCCGGGAAGTATCCACTTCCCGGACGCTTTTTCTTTGAGAAAGTAGCATTTCCCGGCCTAGGCCGGAAAGTACGTACTTCCCGGCCTAGGCCGGAAAAACACGTCGTTGTTGTCATTGTTATGATCATCACAATAGCAACGAAATAACGGATGACAGTTCTGTTCTGTGTTCTGTTTAATTCAAATATGAATCAAAATCAATAAAGAGATGTGTCATCTCATTGATTTGTAATTCTTCACGGTTGCCGAAAAAATGTTGTACGCAACACGCCCGAAAATAGTTTTTTTGGACTCACAGACTTCCAGGACTCGCCTCCGGCTCGTCCTAGAATCTTGTCTATTCGTCCAAAAAAACCCTATTTTCCGGACTTGTTACGTAAATTACTATTTCATACCATAATCCGAAACACATATTAACATAATAATCCAATCAGAAAAGTTCAACCTGTTCTCGAAAGTGCCCTTCTGAGAAAAATTTTGGATTTACCCTTGTCTGACGGCTATTGGCTATTTCCCTTACTATATGTAAGCAATTATGATATGGATCATGGACTAAAAATTCATAGTTTAGGGGAGGCCGGGGTTCGACGTTCCGATTTTGGAGTCGGAGGCAATATAAATGTAATAGAAATGTTTAAAATCAACGATTCCTATATAAAATGGTGCATAATTTATCCTTGTTCCGAATTGTAAATTTAAGTTCTTTAAAATAAGCATATATTATTATTGCTCAGGATATTTTTTCTGTAAAAAGTCGACAAGGAACAACTCGCCCCACAAAGGGGCTGGTTGTTCCTCAGCTGAGGTAAGTTGTTCCGCTTATCAACTCCAGTCCCTAATAATGTAGTATTAGTTGGAAAGGTATCATCTATATATATAAAATAAAGATGTTGGTTACACCATTTATAACTCGAGATCGGATGGACTGTTTGTTATGAAACTATATGGATTCGTCTACGGTCTGGTTATTATAAAATACAATGAAACTTTGAAAAAATCGATGAAAATTTTACTTATACAGGAAATGCTTTTCCTCCTTTTGAGTAAGGCCACTAGATGTCGCTACAGTTACAGTTACGCTACCGCTTATTCGTTTGAACTTCATTTGATATTCTCCGCGTTAGATGGCGATATAAACAAATAGTGTGTACAGTGACTATATTCCCTGTATTCACTGTAATAGTGTGTAATTTGAGTTGCCTACAACTCTGCGCTGTTGGGCAAAACCAGAATGTCTTAGCGTAGGAGCACAGATGTCTAAAATGATTAGATTTCGTTGAGATATGAGAAAAGTTTCGTTCTTACCACTTCAGATGGCGCTATTCACACATTATGACTGATGATTATTAGTTATTTGCATAGTTTTATTTATTCCAAATAACGTAATCGTGGGGGTTCTATATTTGACATTATCACAATTAAATGGCGATGAATTTGTTGAGGCTGTCGCGGCCATCCATTGATGTCATCTGTTCTTTTTTCGAGCATTTCGGTCGTCGTGGTTTGAAATGGTCGAAAAAAGAACATATGACATCAATTACTGTGTAATTTACAAAGGGCTTATAGTACCATGAAAGGCTATTAACAGATCCAGAAGCGGGTGAATATCACAGTGAATTTTCATCGAAATGACAAGTAAATCGGATTTTGGCGATGAGTTCCAATTGTGAGATGTCCATTCTCATCTTTTCTCATAATTTTTAAAATGTTTTTGAATTTCTGTTTGGGTAATAAATATATTTGCGGAAATAATTGAATCCAAAATTTCCACTATTAGTGATTGTGACATATTATGACATATTATTTTTGTGTATCTGTTCTGTGTGATAGCTCATTTCCATGGAAACATTTGATAGTTCAAAAATCAGAGAATCAGAGATTTGTGAAATCCACCGCAAGTATCATTTAGGCGGAACAAAGTTCGCAGGGCCAGCTAGTATAAAATAAATTAGGTATATGTAATTGAATATTTATTAGAGTTTTATTTAGAAAAGTACGAAATCTTAATGTTTTTACAAACTTTTCAACAAAATTAAAAAATGTAATGGACATAACTGCAAACATAAAATAATAACAAGCATTAACTACCAGTTAATGGTGTAGTACAACCTAATTAATAGATTTAAGAATAATAAACATTTTTGATATTACTCAATCAACTTTGACAAACGTTTGCTTGTCAAAAAAAAACAAAATTATTTCTTTTAATGAAAACACAAAAAATAACAAATTTCAACATTTCGAGTTATAGTTTCTTAATTCAGTCTTACAGCAATGACTTTACTGAGATCAATAATCTAAACTTATAACCTACTCTGTAAAGACAGATTCATTTCAGTAACTTAAAAAAATTATTCAGAGTCGTCGTCAGAATTACAATTTTGACAAACATAAGAATGAACATCTTCAGATTTCAGGCATTTTGAATGAGCCCAATTCTTACACATGACGCATTCAATCCATTGTTCACCTGGTTGTGAGTTGGAATATAAATCGCAACATATTAGACAATACCATTCCATGGTCTCTTCTTCACTATCACTTCCATGATTATCTTCTTGCAGTAGTTTCTGTTCACGCCAAGTGAACGGTTTGAATAAACTTTCTGAATTTTTCATTTTTATTCCTTTCGAAATTAATTCAATTTCTCCGATACCAGGGAGATCCCATATGTGTAGATGCGTCAGTTTGTGGAACGCGCACATGTTGCGTATGTTTTTGTTTCATTTCATTTTTCAATTCAGTTCATTGATTCCCGTAATCGTGAATACATATATCTGCTACCGATAATATAAATTTATTCTGTTTCCTTTCGTGAATCTAGAAAAGTTCAGTTTTTCTTGTGTTTCACAATTCTAGTGATTTCGATTCATTAGAATTACATTCAATCAAGAACATTCGTTTGTGCGAATTTGGTTCGAAAAGTACTGTTACCAGTGGCGTGGTTATTATTCTACCACAAGGATAAGTGTTCCTACTTTGACATTTTTAGCAACGGATCATAACGTCATAGGCTTCATTCCATGTTCGTTTGTCGAGCTAGATCACTCTGTTCATGGAAATAGGAGTAACCGACGAGATCTGGTTGGCCGTTTTGCTGAAATAGGTAAGACCTTGCAATTGTTAATTTGGGTCCATTTATCCTTTCATTTGTGTTGGGTTTCAATAAAACATCATAATTATATACAGTCCATTAGCTCTCTTATTTTCTATTCAGAAATTTGGTAAATTTCTCATTCAGTAAAATTGAACCGCACTTCAGTTGTTTAACTGAAATTCTACCCAACACGATTTGGTCCTTCGGGCCGGATATTAAGCTCAATCTCAAGCTCATTTTCTTAAAATTTGACAGTTTCAGTCAAAAATTCAAAAATCTTGGTTTTATAGCGGCCATTTTATATTCAGATATACGACGATCGTCGCAATCTGGCAACATCGTTCCAAAGCTGACGGGTCGCATACATCTGTTTCCATCGAGATATTCAATTTCATTCCTTTTCAATTCATTTTTTGCTGTTTGTATCTGTTTCTTATTAAATTTCTTCATAACAATGCCACCGAAGACAGATACAGGCAATAAAGCATTGGATGTGTTGGTTGAAAAACGGGCCAACATATTTTCTATCATTACCGGAATCTGGCAAAGAGTGAAAGATTATGATGGTACAAAACTCTTCGAATTACAAGCATACCGAGAAAAGATTTCTGGTTATGAATCTAAATTTGAAAGTATACAGGAGGAAATAATGGAATTGAATTGCGAATTATTATCGGAAAATCGTATAGAGACGGCAAAGTCAGAGTTGGCGTTTGCTGAAGTGATTACTCGCATAACCGGGCTTTTTCTGTCTTTGAAACGACAGGAAACTTTGTCGACGCCTGCGTCGAGTTCGCAAGCTTCGAGTTCAAATGAATCTATTTTGCTGCCAAAAATTAATATTCGCCCCTTTTCTGGCGAAAGCGCTGAGTGGCCTGAGTTTTTCCAGCTATTCAATTCTTCGGTTCATGAAAACAATAGTTTGACAACCTTACAAAAGTTTCAACTGTTGAAATCTTAACTGAGAAATGATGCTCTTGCGGTCATATCGGGGTTACAATTGTCAATTGAAAATTATGAGTTGGCCTATCAAGCTTTAAAATCGCGCTTTCAGAATCCTCGTATGTTGGCTACAATGTATTTGAACGAAATTCTAAATTTCAAAGCTTCGAATAATAATTCGGTCTCGCATTTGAAGGAATTTTTAAACTGTCACCAAAATTCTGTCAATGCAATAAAAGCGCTGAATATAAAGGATTTATCAGATTTCCTTCTGTTCTCCATAACATTGCGTAATGTTGACCCTTGCACGAGAAAAGCGTTTGAAGGTCAATTAAATTCATCCGAGATTCCCGCATATAGCACCTTGATTGCATTCGTAACGCAACAGCTAACGGCTCAGGAATTTTACGAACAAAGTTCTTCGAGATCTGCATCCAAGTCAACACCGTTCAATTCATCACATTCAGATAAAGATAAAACAAGAAATGTTTTACTCGCAAATTCTGCATCCACCTTTCAAAGCTCCAATGACTCACGTAGCTTCCCGAATTCAAGAAGGTTTCGTTGTCCGAAGTGCTCTGATTCGCATCCCTTATTCGCCTGTGCTTCCTATATAAATTTGTCAAGACAAGACAAATTCGAATTTTTGAAAAATTCCAAGCGCTGTTTCAACTGCCTTGGTCTACACAATTTCAAAGATTGCGCTTCCAAAAATTCGTGTCGATTGTGTAGATCAAATCGTCATCACACCAGTCTCCATCCCGATAACGAATCTGCCGATCGATCAAATGTACCATCTCGTACTCCAGGTAAAACAAATCATGTTGAAAATCAGCCTTCAACGTCTCATTCCCTTCCTTCAAATGATGTTATTAATTCATATCACATCAATAGAAAATCGGTCTCCGTTAATCAAGTACTTCTTGGCACTGTTCAAGCAAGAATAGAATCCGCAGATGGTTCAATGATATCTGTAAGAGCAGTTTTAGACCCTGGATCCCAGATTTCAGCCATAAGTCAACCCCTAGTCGAAAGATTAGGT
This sequence comes from Adalia decempunctata, assembly GCA_951802165.1. Classification (NCBI taxonomy): domain Eukaryota; kingdom Metazoa; phylum Arthropoda; class Insecta; order Coleoptera; family Coccinellidae; genus Adalia; species Adalia decempunctata. The sequence continues at coordinate 28,052,573 of OX637703.1, read as the reverse complement.
TTGAAAATTGATCCTGTCAATGTGTCTATTTCTGGCATTGGTCAATCAAATGCAAGACCGTTAGGTTTAGTGGAATGCCGGCTGTATCCTAGAAAAGGATCAGAATTCTTACAGGTGGATGCCATTGTATTACCGGAAATTACAAACGAGATTCCTTCTGCACCCTTGTCTCAGGAAATATTCAAGCATTTTCAGCATTTAAATTTGGCTGATGAAAATTTTCACCGTTCTCAACCAATAGATGTACTCTTGGGCGCTGATACGTATTCGCTGGTTTTCGATCGCGATGGTCGAATTTCGTCTTCTGGATTTCCTACAGCCGTCAACACATTTTTCGGTTGGACTATCATAGGTCCTATAAAAGAGTCCTATTCCAAAATCAAATCAGTTTTTTTCACCCGATCTACCCCTAATGATCGCCAGCAGAAATTATGGTCGGAAAAATTAGTTTGTGATGAACCTTCATGTGATTATCACTCTGACGAGTGTTCTGAAGTCGTCGGTGATATTCAGGCGTTGAGGATTCCTCGCCCTGTCATTCGTTCACATGAGTGTAAAATCAAACTGGCGGGTTTCTGTGACGCATCTGAGAAGGCATTTGAAAATCAAATTTCATCGCACTTATTGGCCGCTGAATCGGGGGTAGCCCCATTAAAAACAATTTCGGTTCCTCGATTGGAACTATCTGCTGCGGTTTTGTTGGCTAAGTTGGTCCGAATGATTCTGGACAGTGAATTTCCCTTTAAAATATCTGAAAGTCGCCTATTTTCAGATTCTCAAATTGTGCTGTCATGGTTGTCAACACCCTCTCATCGCCTCAAATTGTTTGTTGCTAATCGTGTAGTCGCGATGAACGATATGATTCCTGACGTTTCATGGCATCATGTATCCACCGAGTCAAGTCCATCTGATTTGCCATCTCGAGGTCTCACGACTCAACAATTTCTCACCTCAAGAATTCATGATTTTTGGCTTCATGGTCCTGATTTCTTAGTTACTCCAGGTTCCAATTGGCCACCACTTTCCACCGGTTGTGATCTGAGTTCAGCTCCCTTAATTGAATCGAAATCTAATATCAATGTTGCAACCGCAAACAAGCCTCCAGTAAATCCGCTTCTAATGGTTATCGAAGAACTTTCAAATTTAAATAGGGTAAAACGAGTATTCGCCTATATAAGAAGGTTCATTTTCAATTGTCACCACAAAAACCATTCAGTGTCACGATTGTCCGGCCCAATTTCTCGGGATGAGCTGGAGGAAGCCCTCCAATGCATAGTGTTAAACACACAGCAACACTATTTCGATAAATTGCGCCAGAATTTATTCAAAAAAAAATCAATCGAAAAATCATTTCGAACATTGAATCCTTATATCGATTCTGCAGGATTGATCAGGGTGGGAGGTAGATTACAATTCTCTTCTTTATCACAGAATGCTCAGCATCCAGTTTTGCTCACGAAAAGGTGTGCGTTGTCACGTTTAATATGTCTCCATTTTCACTTAATCTCGCTTCATTCCGGTCCTAACACGACTATGTCTTTAATTCGGCAAAATTCTTGGTTTTTGTCTGTACGAAATCTGGTTCGAGAGTGCATTCGAAAATGCATAACATGTACAAGGTTTCGAGGTACAACCTATCAACCCTTCATGGCTCCTCTACCTGCGCCCAGAGTCAATATTTCACGTTCTTTTAGTAAGGTGGGTGTGGACCTTAGACCATAGAAAGAGGAGACACGCCTCTCAATAATAAATAGTGAAGCCAAGTTTCAAAATCATCAGAACTGAACTGGGTGATTGTAATACTACGGAATCAAAATGTAGTAGAAATTTTTGCAACGTTGTGACGTTCGTTGAATTTTCTAATAAATAAACTCTCAATCAAAATGAAAAGTTTCTTAGATTAAAATTCATTTACTCATTTGTGCGTGAATGCCAGAAACGAGTATTGGTTTCTTCAACTATTGTGCATTCTTCACATTACATATACTTAAGTATATGTAAATGTTCGCGAAACGGATCGATCTTTTTGCCCCGGATTTATGTATAAAAACGTTTGGCAATACGGTTTTTTGAATCTATGTCCAGTTCATTCATCAATTACGTGCCGCCATCTTTATTCTATGAAATTTCTGACAATTCGAACAGTGTTGTCAACAAGATTTAAGCTTCATTGTATGTTAAAAGCGTTATTTGGATTTATTCTTGAATATCTCCAGCTAAATACGATTAGAAAATGGTTCGTAAGTGTCTTGTGTGTGGTAAATTGGACTATTTGAATCCTGACTCGAATTTGCACAGGTATGTTCTAATCTTTTCATACTTAGTATCAGAGGCGTAGATTTGTAGAATTTCACTTTTCAGATTCCATTCTGATATTGAGAAGAGGAACATCTGGTTCTCAATCCTGAATATTACTTGATGATCTTTCTCAGAAACTGTTTGTATGTTCCGAACACTTTGAGCTTAAAGATTTCGTTATTCGAGTGAATGGTACCAGATATCTCAAAAATGATACCAATCCCTTTCTTGCCAAACCAATCTTCGAACTTTCGTCCTTAAGGTAAGTTTCTGGGAATTTCAAGAGAAAGAACCAAAATATTGGAAGCAAATATTAGCCATTTCACCAAAAAAATCATCATTTTGCCGGTAGTCTGGAAACTCAACAGAGGGATGGATCAGATATAAGCATCTCACATATGATAAATTCGATAAATTGATAAGTCTCTTCCCAGTAGGTACCTGTTCTCCTACCGGCAGGTGGAATGGTTGTAATTTTTGTTGCATTAGGGATTAATTATATCTGGTGTAATCTGTTTTGCAGGGTTGAAAAAATTGAGCCAGTGGAGAAATGAGATTCATCTTCCCGTTTCACTGAGGCACCAGTTTCTTCTAAAATTAGAAGAATAAGGTGAATATTTCATCTCAAATCTCTTAAATTCCATTAACTCTGACAACTAAGTAATGATCATATCAAAAAATCTTCTCTTCTTTTCAGGCATTCATTAATTCAGGAGTTGCAAGAGATTCATTTCAAAGAATGTTAAAAGATCCAAGCAAGCAGGAGTACAACGTACAATCCTTCATTGAAAGCCTTTGCATTAACATTGGCCTCTTTTTCCCCAAGAATACAATTCTGTGAGAAAAACATTCATCAACAGCCCTCCCCTTTTAGAAACTATCTCAAAGTATAGATCTGTGGATGGAAGTCCAGGTATCATAAAAGAAGCATTGACTGCTCTGGTCCAAAGACAAGAAGAAGTTTCATATCCCTGGTACTGGTACAAGATTCTCAGGATATGTTAATATTGGTACCAACTTGGATTCTGCCTTCCAAATAGAACTATGACTATCGAATGTATATATGGCTTTGAGAGGAGCAGTTAACAACAAATGGACTTGTTTTCAATATCAATGTTTATTTTAATATCGCATTCAGTAGATTTACTATGGTTTTATGATTGTATTATGTTCTTCTTCATGATGTGGATAGTGGATGAATAAATGAGGTAATGAACCTGAAGAAAATGTTCTTCAAGGAATTATGCTAAATTTTGTGTATAAATAAAGAAGGCATGAATTATTGTTGCTTTTTTCATACTAAACGCCGCTCGGCAATTCGCCGCCCCGTAGATTTTCATCTCAAATATTGATGACTCGGTTTGATGCCTTTTGCAGCCATTACTTATCATATTTGTAAAAACGTGATAAAATACCTCAATTTATTATAAAATCTGATTCCTTCACATAAATTTACACATTTTTGTGGTCAGTTTCAGCATTTAATGAATCGTGTAGTTTATTTTATATACCTTAATTGACTTCCTAAAGAATCAATTGTTTTTCTATAATTTTTCATACTTATTTTCACTAATTCCAAGTAATATAAAAAAGCTACGCATTTTAATATGTTCAATAATTCATTTGCATCAATTACGAATCTTCAAATATATTTATAGTACAAAATAATTTCACATTTCTATAAACCGCCCTCGTACCAATATTGAAAGAATTCGCCATAAAAAGATTATTAACTCGTTATTTTATTTCCATTCTTCAAAATCAATAACTCCACGCCACTGGATTTTTCAAAGTTAGATTCTGCAATGTTGTCACATAAATTTAAAATGATATTGCTATCTTCGTCCCACTCATTGAATTCTGACTGAATTTTGGCTTCATCAATTCCCGAATTTATGAATGAGATGCTGTGTCTCCTCTTTCTATGGTCTAAGGTGTGGACTTTGCTGGCCCCCTTTCATATCGGTCAAATAATTCCCGCAAACCAACAATGATGAAAGCATATTTTGCTCTCTTCATTTGTTTCGTTATCAATGCAGTTCATTTGGAACTAGTCTCGTCCCTCACCGTGGAGGCCTTTTTATCGACCTTAGATCGTTCTATCGCTAGACGAGACATACCTCAAGAAGTTTGGTCCGATAATCTTAATGGTAGCAATTTCGTCCGATTCGATTTTTACGATTCGAGATGCGTCTATAAAGACCGCAACCGGTCGATATACAAGAGTCCTCACACGATTGGTCTCGATTGATATTTAATTCTGCAATCACTTCAAATTTTCTTTAGTTTATTAGATTATTAGTTATTAGTTTATTAGATTTGATTCCACTGCTTCCAATATTCTGTAAAATTCATACAATTTTACGGCGGCCTGTTTTGTTCACGCCAAGTGAACGGTTTGAATAAACTTTCTGAATTTTTCATTTTTATTCCTTTCGAAATTAATTCAATTTCTCTGATACCAGGGAGATCCCATATGTGTAGATGCGTCAGTTTGTGGAACGCGCACATGTTGCGTATGTTTTTGTTTCATTTCATTTTTCAATTCAGTTCATTGATTCCCGTAATCGTGAATACATATATCTGCTACCGATAATATAAATTTATTCTGTTTCCTTTCGTGAATCTAGAAAAGTTCAGTTTTTCTTGTGTTTCACAATTCTAGTGATTTCGATTCATTAGAATTACATTCAATCAAGAACATTCGTTTGTGCGAATTTGGTTCGAAAAGTACTGTTACCAGTGGCGTGGTTATTATTCTACCACAAGGATAAGTGTTCCTACTTTGACATTTTTAGCAACGGATCATAACGTCATAGGCTTCATTCCATGTTCGTTTGTCGAGCTCGATCACTCTGTTCATGGAAATAGGAGTAACCGACGAGATCTGGTTGGCCGTTTTGCTGAAATAGGTAAGACCTTGCAATTGTTAATTTGGGTGCATTTATCCTTTCATTTGTGTTGGGTTTCAATGAAACAGCATAATTATATACAGTCCATCAGCTCTCTTATTTTCTATTCAGAAATTTGGTAAATTTCTCATTCAGTAAAATTGAACCGCACTTCAGTTGTTTAACTGAAATTCTACCCAACAGTTTCCTTTTCACATTTTCTTTACCATTTGCGGATTTACTTGCCACTTTATAATTTCGCTTGTTTTTACCAGTTACTTTATTCTTTCTGACTCTTTTTTCAACTTCCTTCGTCTTTATTTTACTATTGCTCTTTACTTTTCTTGCTTTTTCTTCGGCCAAAGCATTCTTTTCAGGCGTATCTGTCAGTATTGCTGATTTTCTTATTCGTCGCTTAGTTGTTACACACGATCTTGACGGTGCTTTTGGTAAAGGTTTGATTGCTTCAAGTGAAAATATGCTAGATGTGGCTTGAATGACAACATTATTTGGCAAATTAGCAATGTTCGAGGATCCTGGTTGAGGTTTATTGGTTGCTGATTCTATTCTTGCTGGACGTGGCTCGTTATCTGGGACGGTTTTCATATCATGATCCACCTGAGGCTCATTACCCAGCAAACAATTCTGATCGACCTTATTCCGGCCCAGAATATGCTGGCCAGATCAGGCCGGAACGGCAATGCACCTATAGCCTATGATGGGCCGGTGAAAATAGGAGACACCGGCCATCATCAGGGCCAATGCTTGTCAACATTGTCTTTTGAATGACGGGCCTCTGAAGGCAAAACTGTGGAAATCATTGATGGCCCACTGTGAATTTTACATATTTACTGATTGACTTTTAATTGAAAAGTCATGAATAGTGTTTCATATATTTTGAGTGAAAAAAAAGTTCAAATTTACCTTAAGCAATTGAACCAAAATGAACTTGAATTCATAGAAAGATATCACAAAAAACTGGAGAAAGAGCTAAAGTTTATACATACTTTAATAAAATACACTTAACATGTATAGGAAACAACAGAAAAACAATTCTTTGGTTTAAAAGTAAAAAATATCGCAAATATTAAATAAAGTTAACAACATACAAACTATTATTTTGGTTAAAAAATGAAAAATATCACAAATTTTGAATAAAATGAAAGAAAAAACATAAAAACAATTCTTTGGGAAAAAACAAATATTATTTAAATGTGTCAATGCGTATTATCTCCCCCTTCCTCTGCCGGCTTTGTCCTTCTTTTGTTTCTCCCTCGTTGACGGTCAGAAGCAGTTCTTAGCCAGATTTTAATTACACTGGCAATTTCGGTTTCTGTGGCATTTCTGCAAAACGGATTTTTCCGAAGACAAACTGAAACAAAATTAACAGGGGTCAAGTGCAAGTGTAACTGGCACATGAAAGGTTCATATGATTGATATTGATTTCTCAGAAACAACGAAACGTGGATTTAGTGAAGTTCTAGTATTTCTATTTTTTCATAATTTTCAAGAACATATTTTTTTTATTACTGTCAGTTAGTGAGTGATTTTAACAATCCAAGTCAGTAAGGCTGAGATACAGAACCATAAAAATATCCTGTGATGAATACACATTTATGATTGCAACTCACCTAATATCATTCTTAGAACATTCCTTATGCTCTTAAATTCTTTTTTCCCCCTTCCAGTCCAATTATATTGAAGAGATAACTCATGTGAGATTAGTTTGGCCATTATTCTCCTTGTTGAATCTCCAATGTCTTTGCCTCCAATACTCAACAAAGATGCGGACCCAAAAAAAATTTCATAAACCTCAAGTCCTTAATTAATAATAATAATGTAGTAAAGTTATTGAATCAAAATACATACCATATTTCGAAAAAAATCATCATCTTCCAATTTTCTATCAAATTCTTTCAATTCGCACTCCTGATTTATTGGTAAATTAAAATTTTCAGGAGTTTCCACATCTTCACTGAGGGCATTTCTCTGTACTATTTATAACAAAAATTAAACGTCATGCGCTAATAAATCAAATGATTACAGAATACAACTTAGCTGAAAAAAAATTTATATGGTTCACATGTCTAGTTGGTTTTTACTGGATCTGTAACCCCTTTTCACTATAACTATAACTATGTCTAGGATCAAAAACTCAATATAAAACTGAGCATGCTAAACTAGTTACCTTCTGTGTTCTTGCAGTTACAGCATGAACTCTGTAAAGCTGGAAGTTTTCTGCTATTGTCTGATTTATTTTTAATAGTGTTATAATTCATCATCAGTTTCATCAGAGTCGATGACTCTGCTGGATTTTTTTTAATTGTGGTAGGAGACAGAGTGGGAAGGTCATCTTCTGATGATGAGGTATTATGTTTCCTTGTCGAAACATCTGGTTGGGAATATTCCTTTGGCCTGGTCTGAAAATCTTTGAATAATGAATTTGGCCTCGATTCACGTTTTGGTATATCATCTTCAGATTGACTTGTCACAGAGGTTGATTCCGACCTCTCCAGATGTTTTAGTTTTTGCATAGCTTTTTCATAAGAATCTGAAAAATGGAGATCCTGAATTCACCTTCCCAAAAAGTATATTGAGTAGTTGATTTTATATTTTTCACAAAGGCCCTAGCTGGGGTATCACAACAGAATGTTCCTATTTTAATTTGTAATATTTTATCTTTAATGTTTAACCCTTCATTTTTCAAAGTCACCAACTCATTAACGAAGGCCTCCAAGAATTGATCTAAATCAGGTTTCTCTGGTCCACAAAATATAGCTACAGTAAATATATGGGGATTTGATAAATTTCTGACTCTACATAATATAGGCCAAAACGAAAAATTTGTGCTTTTATAGAGAGAAATTCCATCAATGCCAAAATCTAAAATGAAATTTGACACATCGTGTTTATCTCCAATTTGACACAGTTTTTCTCTCATGCCAAAATAGTAAAACTGTCCGGATCCAAGAAATTCGTAGTTCAATTTAGTGGGTGTTTTTAAAAGTGTGCGAGCAGTTCAGAGAGAGCTGTATGTGTAATGTTGTTTTTTAAAGACCACTTTGTCAAAAAATCACTGGAACTAATAGCATTGTCAGAAACCGAGCGAGGAACACTTGAAATGGAGAATTCATCGGGTGGTTCTGGTTCATCCATTGAAGCAGGCGGTTCACTCATCGAATGATCTGTATCACTATCAGAATAATACTGATGAAATGTGGGTTCGGCAGCAGAAGTTGATGGGGTGGGCCCGTACGAGTCTGATTGTACCCTAGACTCCCTAGAGGTAGATGCGAGCGTATCAGAACCTCGACTTCTGTACTGCGTTGTCACTGTTTTGTCGATACCATTCATGACTACAGAATTTCCCAAATTTTTCCTAATGAGTTTATACTTATAACTTCTGGAATAATTCTTGAACATTGTCGTTATTTTTAGCACAAGATTTTGGTGGTATATACTTAACCTCAAAAACTAATGAAGGTTGTTTCTTGTAACTGACGCTACAATTGATTATACATATACAGGGTCTTTCACGAGGAACCTCACCCATATTTATACGGGAAACTACTGAACGTATTTTCATGAAATTCAGCACTTATAAGTATTTCACGATGCTGATGAAATCTAAAATATTTTCAAGGCATGAGCACCTCCGGTTTTTCCGGAAATGACGTCAACTTCCGTTTTTCAAATTAGAACACCATTTTTTTATTGCAGAAATAGATTCCTTAGAAAATTTCAAGTTATTTTGATGTAACATTTTTCAGTTTTGGTTGGAAAATTCTCTCTGAGCGGGAAAATTCGAAAAAAAAATCGAAAATAGAGCTCCGCTGAAACAAGAATAACTTCGAGGTTTTTAGATGGAAAATTTTCATCTTTGGAATTTTTCAAGATGTAAGATTGATATATCCACTTTGAAAATCGAAATCGCGATTCATGATACAGGGGGTGAAAAAATCGCTTTCAAAGTTAGGGATGACAAAATCGTGAAAAATCAATTTTTTCAAATTAGAACCCCATTTTTTTATGGCAGATAATGAATCTACGTTGAAAAATAATGTGAGTGTATGCATCACACCCTTGCCCTAAAATGGATATTTTCTGAGTTATTCACAAAAAACTGTTTTTCGTCTTGAATTTTCAGCTATTTCTTTTCCCTTCACGCCAAAAAGATGAAATTTTCAGGAACTGTTATTTGAACCATGCTGTAGATTTTTCACCCCTTCTTGAAACCGACTTCAAGTGTAGTTTTCTTAACGAAAGATCCGACATTTCTCAAGTTTGTCATGGTTCTGTTAATGGTATCTCTCGTTGGTCTTGGTCGGTCAGGAAACCTCTCAATAAACAGTCGAATCGTTCTATCTACAACTTTATTACATTCTCCATGAAGTAGAATGAGATTTAAATAATCTTCATTGGTAAAATTAGGCATAGTGATCGATTTTATAACTTAATACGAATTATCACCAAATTAATAGTAAACACAAAATATATATATATATATATATATACAGGGTGAGTCTTTGACTTGTACATATATTTTAACTATAGATTCTTGAGGCCAAAGGAAACCTTTTTTTCATTTTCCATTTTTCCGAATTCGGCTCTGTTAAAAAGATATAGCCATTTGAAAAAAAAAATTGTGCTGAGTCCGTGCCTGGATACATTCTCTGGAAACACTTCAAAGTTCATATTTTTCGATTGAAATTGAGGTGATTAGATGTTCTGGGTGATACAATTAGAAAATACTCAAGCACTAACCTTATTCGAATAAGAATGTAACAAAAACGATATTTCCTAACAAAAACACTGTCCGATTATTTCTGCAATTGAAAAGCCATATTTCTCCCACCAAAATAAGTTCCTTCTTCGATTTTCCTGAAGATTAGTTAATAAACACTAATAATTGGTTAATATTTTCCTCGATATTTTGGAACGATCTCATGAAAATTGGTTTCTCACCAACCTATTCTAACTCCATCAACCTAAGTCAGATGATTCGAGGTCAATGACCTAACCTAACTCATCTTCTGTGATATGATATTCCACAGAACACGGTCATCTAAAGACTAAAGTCTTTAGAAGGCCGTGCACAGAACCTGTCTAAGCACAGAACTCTAGAGAAGACGATGCCAGATTGCCGATTTTCTCTTCAAACAATGCGAACTCAAGAAAGCAGTACGTCCCCTATCGTTAGCGGATGAACTATCACAATCGCTAACGGATAAAGGCGTCTAGGCGTGCCAAACGAGTTCTGATTCTTGCCGATATAGCGCTACGATATAGCCGGCACGCAAGGCAGACAGGCGGGACAGGCCGTTGTGTTGTGGTTGTTCTGTTTCTGTGTCTCGACTCTCGAACCGCAGGCCAGTCTATGATAATGAAAGACGCTTAAACGGGATAACCTTGATTATCTATTTAAATTTACTTGCAGATAATAAAGCAAACAGGTGATGATTGTGATGTGCATACCGTGTAGTGTCGATTGAAATCTCCAAGAGGATAATATTGTTGAGATAGGTATTTTCCTGAAAGTCCGGTAACAATAAATTTTCAATAGAAACTGTGCTTATAGACTGTGTAATTTCATTTCATGCTTCTCAGAATTCTATTATTACATCGAACGTTTTTCCATCAGGAAGATTTTAGTCTTGACGAAGTTGATAAACATTGACAACGTTGTTAATTTGTTAAGATCAGAGAATACATAATATTCGATGATATTTAATTCAGGGTTGCATTCAGTTTTTTTTATGAAATTCATGATTTTTTCCTCGAATTTGTTCGTATACAATTAGGAATAACTCGAAAACGACGCGTTTTATTGAAAAAATATAAGAATACTTTTATTTTCTAAAATGGTTGATTCTTTCGAAAATATGAACCGTTTATCTTTTTCGAGTGATTTTATAGTATTTTTGCATGAATTCATGAGACGAGTAGGCTGTAACTCTTATACTAGAAGGAATATGGAATAAGTTTCAATTGAGGAATATGCACCATGAATAGAGTAAACAATCAACCAAAATTCAGTTCATTCGGATTATCGGTTTCAAATATATGGAAAGAATAGTGTTAATTTCATGGATTTTTGACACCCTGTATCTTTCAAACGAAACCGAATTTTGAAAAATGGTATAGGAAAAAAGTGTTTCGTTTGATGAGAGGAATCTACAGTTAAAATATATGTACAAGTCAAAGACTCACCCTGTATATATATATATATATATATATATATATATATATATATATATATATATATATTTATATATATATATAAAGAGGAATTTGGCAGATGTAATTAATGATATCTATCATTAAAAAAAAAAGAATGTAAAACATGGTAAGTTTTTGCATATGGTTCATAAGGAATTATTCATTTATCACTGGAGCGAAAACCGATGGCCGATTAGTTGAAATAAAGAGGTTTCCGATACAAATTCGAATCCAAATTCGCCATCTATTTGGGAACAACCTGTAACTTTTTTCTCTTGCATATTAGGGTAGTAAAATCTAAAACATGGTTTAAGTAACAGTTCCTGAAAATTTCATCTTTTTGGCGTGAAGGGAAAAGAAATAGCTGAAAATTCAAGACGAAAAACAGTTTTTTGTGAATAACTCAGAAAATATCCACTTGAGGGCAAGGGTGTGATGCATACACTCACATTATTTTTTAACGTAGATTCAATATCTGCCATAAAAAAATGGGGTTCTAATTTGAAAAAATTGATTTTTCACGATTTTGTCATCCCTAACTTTGAAAGCGATTTTTTCACCCCCTGTATCATGAATCGCAATTTCGATTTTTAAAGTGGATACATCAATCTTACGTCTTGAAAAATCCCAAAAATAAAAATTTTCCATCCAAAAACCTCGAAGTTATTCTTGTTCCAGCGGAGCTCTATTTTCGATTTTTTTTCGAATTTTCCCGCTCAGAGAGAATTTTCCAACCAAAACTGAAAAATGTTACATCAAAATAACTTGAAATTTTCTAAGGAATCTATTTCTGCAATAAAAAAATGGTGTTCTAATTTGAAAAACGGAAGTTGACGTCATTTCCGGAAAAACTGGAGGTGCTCATGCCTTGAAAATATTTTAGATTTCATCAGCATCGTGAAATACTTATAAGTGCTGAATTTCATGAAAATACGTTCAGTAGTTTCCCGTATAAATATGGGTGAGGTTCCTCGTGAAAGACCCTGTATACTAACTTACCTCAATTCATCAGGAGAAGACGTCATCATTTTTCTTCTCTTATAAACCGCCCACAGTGGATCTTGGGATAGTTCACAAAAGTAAATAGTACATCATGCATAAATTAAAACGAGCCATGAATGTGACAAAACTGTCAAATGTCAAAGATCTGTCGACAGCATCAGTATCACACTAGGTTCACGGTTCACATGATCGCTCTCGATTATCGCATACTCGTTTTCAATTGGCTGTTGAACGAGATATTTTCATTCCATGTCATTTAACAACCAATCAGATAATAATACGCCGTAAGCACAGAAGCTGAAAGCCAGCATGTGTGGTGTTTTTACAACAGAAAATCCGACCTCTATGAATTATGTGTCATAATGAAGCATTATATTCATTTTTATACGACAAATACGCAAAATAATAATAATTCTATTCATAATAGGTTTTGGTACGCAAGCAATTATTTGAACAATAATACTTGAAACGGGCCTTCATTTTTATGATATCGGTCGAAAGACACACTTTTGATAGTATTGGCCCATTGCTGGCTGGATTGTAGGTATCCGATTACAATATGCCATACATTGGGCCGACATTTTGCCGATGTAGCTTTGCCGTTGCCAGCATACTGCGGACCAATCATGCATTGGGCCAGAAGACGGCCAGAGATTCATTGTTTGCTGGGTACGATTCATGAAAAATTTCAAGAATATTTGCGTATGTTCAGAGAAACATTCGATTTACTCCTCAATAAAATTGAAGAAAAATCAACTCATTTGGATACTCATCTTAGAAAACGCATATCAGCCGAAGAACCACTAGTTGTTACATCTAGGAGTTTAGAATTCTAGGAGTATGGAATTCTATACTCCTTCTCCTAGGTTACATTAAGATAATTGAAATTTTAATATATTATATTATGAGCCGCACATATATTATATCATTTGTAACTTGTGTGTATTTCGGTAAATAAATAAATAAATAAATAAATTTTTATTCATTCAAAAAAACGTAGAAAACAGTACCTAATTTAAGAATTAAAGAAAATTGAGTTCAGACTCCACTGATTCTTGATTATTTATATTCGGTACAGAAACATTTAAACATTCCGTACTCGCGTACGGCACCAAGCGCGAATAGCGCTACGCCATTGGCCTGACGAACTCGAACTGAGAGAAACACAACTATTGTTGTTCTCTGTCTATATTTCGGACCTTTATTGGGTCCTTTTTCAGAACATTAGGTGCTATTTAGCTGGTTTCTTCACAGCGAGTTGCTCATGTCTTGACGAAGGACCCAATCGGTCCGAAATATAGACAAAGAACAGCAATAGTTGTGTTTCTTTCAACAAGCCCTAGACAAGCCGAGAACCTATGAAAACTCACAACCTTAAAAATAACTTATTCTCAAATCGCTTATAACTTCTTTCGGTATCAACGATTTCCTACACATATAATATAGAGGTATATATATATATATATATATATATGTCGTTTTAAAACGTCCTACGCCGTTTTCCGACACCTAACCTCCACTCCTCTCTATTTAACCATAGATCATCTGGTAGTTCTCTCTCCCTCAATTCCCTATCTATTCCTTCTCGCCAGCTTGTCCTGGGTCTGCCCCTTTTATTTCGTCCTTGCGGTGTCCAGAGTAATACCTGTTTCGGGATTCGATTTTCGGGCATTCGTTGTACATGCCCAAACCATACAAGTTGTTTTGTTCTGATATCGTCAAGGATCGTATGTTCGATACCCATAATCTCTCTTATCCTCGAATTTGTGATCCTTTCCATCTTTGATTTTCCAGCGGATCTCCTCCAATAGTCCATCTCGGTTGCCAGTAGCATGTTTTCTGTTTTCTTCTTCAGCGGCCATACCTCACATCCATAACTAATTATGCTCTTTATTATCGTATTATATATGGTCTTTTTATTAGATTTCGAGATGCTTCGGTCCCACAAAATTCCGTTCAACATGGAAATCGCTCTTCTCGCCTGTATTATCCTTTCCTTGATCCCCTCATCCAGTGTTCCGTCCCGTGTCATCTTCAGGCCCAGGTATTTGTACTCCTGGCAGTCTCCTATAATTCGTCCATCTTCCAACCTTATATCCTCCGATGTTCCCCCACCGTCATATTTTGGGTTTTCTCAACACTGATCTCCAAACCCCATCTTTCATACTCCTCCACCAGCTTTCTTGCCATATACTCTAGGTCATCATGATCTTGGGCTAGAATTATTTGGTCATCCGCAAAAAATAGTGTATATAATGTATTTTCGTCTGTTAATGGTATTCCCATTCCTTTGCAACTTTTCATCCATTTTTTGAGTGCTTGCTGTAGGTATATCTTAAACAACACAGGGGAGAGGCAGCAACCCTGCTTGAGACCCTTTGTAATTGGTATATTCTCAGAAAGTGTGTCTTGAATTTTGACTTTAGCGGTTATATTTTTGTAGAGGTTCTTAACAGCTCTTATCACATTTGCATTAATGTTTGTTTGTTGCATGGCCTCCCATAATTTATTCAGAGGTATGCTGTCGTATGCCTTTTGAAGATCAACGTAGAGAAGATGAATTTCCTGATTTTTTGCTGTTTTTTTCTCTAATATCTGTGTTACCGTATATAAGTGATCCACAGTGGATCTTCCAGCTCTGAATCCCGCTTGTTCCTCCATTTCTGTATCAGTGTATTCTGTCTCTATTTTCTTTTTCAATAATTTTCCATATACTCTACTCAGGGTACTTGTCACCGCCAATCCTCTGTAATTTGAGCAATTGAGCAATATAGAGGTTCAATAAAGAAAGAATAAAAATAAATCGAACTATAGGTATTAATGTCCTCGCTCCGCTCGCGCGTGTTATATCAGTTGATTAAATTACTTCATTTTGATTACCTATTCTCATCTCCATTTGATTTTTCAATAAGGGAGGTAGAGATGTTTTTAGTCTCAACTGTAACCCAACCCACCATACTACTCAAGATTGTATCTTGGATTTTTATGGAAAGTTGGAAAGTGATTGAATTAATCGAATTTTCGTGTTTAGAAAACGTACGAAATGATTGTACCCCATTCAAACTAGACGTTTTCATTTCATTGCTTCAAAATTGAAAAGTTCTTTCTTTATAACTCTCAAAAGTATTCCATTTAGATGCTGCAGAATATAAATTACCTATATTACCAGTAAAGATTCATTCATCACTTGGAATAATCCCACTTTCAATTAGATGAATAAAATGATAAATACCGAACTTCAATTGAATTACGCTTTTTACAACTATTATTGTACGATTATATGTTTCGCATTCGAAGTGTGGTTGGTTTCTCAGTTCGAGTTCGTCAGGCCAATGGCAGAGCGCTATTCGCGCTTGGTGCCGTACGTGAGTACGGAATGTTTGAATGCCACCGGTACCGATAGTGGAATATTATTTTCTACAGCATCCATTTCAACCAAAATTAAGTCTTGAATCTTCGATCTTAATATTAGTTTACGCTTCAATGGTATATTTTTCATGAAAGGCAATAGACTCTCAAAAAACAATAAATCATCGTTTTTTTTTCATACTTTCCCTATCGAGAATCTCAAGCTTCTTCTTTTCAATTTCCAAAAGTTGATAATTGTTATCGATTTTATTCATACGAATTTTTTTTCTTCGTGATGTTTGATTATAACTTTGTGATACAAGATTATCACATGTTATTATTTCTGAAGTACAATTAGTCTGTACAGAACCGGGACTCTGCAGCTCCTTTGATGTTGTGTCGGTTGTTAGAGAATAATTATCATCATTCTCTCTTCTTTGAATTTCTCGCGGAGCTCCCGCTCTGATTATTCTTATTCTTTAGAAACAGCAATTGATCAAACAATTGCCACGAACTTTTACATAATTCATCAGCGCTGTCACCACTCTTTGGCCTATCAGTTTTTCCACACTCTTTAGAAAAATACGCTTTTAGATTTTTCCATCTTGCTTTCACCGTTTTGACTGAAACAAAAATCAGCAATAATTATATTGGATCGATTACCTGGCAGAACAACTCATTGCCTGAAAATTATAATCCAACACTGTAATATACATCGACAGCATTTATTCCACATTGCAGAAAAATAACACGTCCTAATAGTTATTTATGTACCAAGTGCGTTATATGGATCCTAACGCCCGGAGGGAAACATGAATGTTGCCCGATGGGCGTTAGGATCTAATAATGCTCGTGGTGCATACAAGATTTTATTTTTCACGAATATATCATTTAATTACAATAAAATTCGATTGCTCCTATGATTTTTTTCCATTTAACTTTCAGTAGTAACCATGGCACTTGTTAATATTTTGAAGTTCGTTATTGCTGTCATCATTTTATTAAGTGAATGTCATTACTGTTTTCGTTGTGAAGATTTAAAGAAATAACAGAAATGAATAGCAATTTGCCAAATAATATAATTGAAAATGCAGCCAAAGCTGCAAATAATCTATTACCAGAAAAATCCAGACTCGTCAAAGACAAGGATTATGAAACATTCCATCAATGGAAGTTGAAAAATGAAATAATTGCTATAGATGAAACAGTGTTATTGGCGTACTTTCAAGAATTGGTATGCTATTTTATTTTTCATTTTGTTCATGTGTGGGTAATTTTTTTTTATTTCAGTCTGAAAAATTTTTTCCTGCGTCATTGTGGACGAAATATTCTATTTTGAAATCTACACTGATTGTCAATGAAAATATCAATATTTCACAATTCTCCCGGATAGTAGCGTTTTCAAAAATGAAATCTAAAGGATATATTCCGAAGAAATCCAAAGTTTTGACAGCAGAACAAGTTCATACATTCATCAATGAAGCTCCTGATGAAATTCATCTTCTTCATAAAGTAGTTCTAATAATGGGTGTTTTTGGAGGACTAAGGAGAGATGAATTAGTGAAAATCACTCAGTTGCAGGAACGTCCATTATAATTTAAAAGTGTCATTAAAATCCTAATGCCACATTAAACATGGTATTCTGTGGCAGGAGAAGATATAGAAGATAAGGGTAGCTGTTTACTTGTTAAAATACCCGAAACTAAAACCGGTATGTCAAAAGGATTTAGCATTGTAGAGGAAGAAAAAATAGGAGCTTTGGGGCTGGTCAGAAAATATATATCCTTGAGACCCAGTGGAGTGAAGAATCCTAGATTTTTCCTCACGTTCCGAAATGGTCGGTGCACCATCCAACCTGTTGGCAAAAATACCATAGGAAGTGTGCCTTCGATGATTGCCAAATACTTAAAATTGGATAATGCAAATGAATATACAGGACATTGTTTGAGACGGACTTCAGCAACTCTTCTAACTGAGGCTGGTGCATCATATGAAACGTTAAAAATGCACGGAAGATGGAAGAGTGCATCTGTGGCGAAAGGTTACATAGAGCAGAGCATTTTTTCCAAAAACAAAGTATCGACGATGATTGTGAATTCGGTAACAGATTCTCATGAATTTTCTAGTGGTTCTCTTGTGAACGAACTTCCAAGTACTTGTGGTCAAGTTTTCGCTCCTCAGGTTTCGAAAACATCCCAAGATTCACGATTGAAGAATTTTTCCGGGAAATTCGAAAACTGCACTTTTAATTTTAATCAAGAAAGACTTTGTTTTTGTTTGTTGAGTTGTCGTTGTTTTAGTATTAAAATTCTGCGAAATAAATAATTTCTTTCTAGCTTATTTTGCTTCTCGCACAACGAGCGGGCGTTATGATCCATAATGCCCGCTAAAATGCCCACGGGCATAATGAGTGTATTTATAGCAACCGTTTCTAAGGTAAAATAAACATATAATGAACAAGTGAAAAATAAATGAATAAATCACTTTTAGTAGGTACTAACCGTCTTTTTCTACTTCAGCTGCTACCACTGTTTTTTTAGGACAATTGCATTTTTGTGGAGGTTATTAGATGGATTCCACAGAGGTTCTCTTCTGAAAACTGATGCAATTAAGATTTCATCCATTTTGATATTCTCAAAATGCCTCGCGCCTAGTGTCAAAAAACCAACACGTTTGATTACTTCGACACACGCCAAGCGCCTAGCCAGGCTACTTGCGCGCAGTGCGCCATATCGTTCTATTCTATTCTATATCATACTAAAATGGTAAAGAGGGTCCAGAAGAATTTTAAAATCGCAGCAGAGCTGCGATACAATAAAGAAATTTTTATATGGTCAGAAAGAGGAATAATCGATCCATACGTGGGTTAAATTTCGATTCTCTAGGCGATGTAGAAGTATTTTTTCAAAATTCGAGAAAATCACGAATGAATTCGGCAAAGAGGGTAATTTTAAACTCGATAAAACGTTTTTCACAGATATCCTGGCCGTGATGTAAATTTACGGATCAATATAGGAATGCAAAAAAGCTTGGTTTTCAGATTTTCCATAATTTTCCCATTTCTTCCGGAAAATTGATCGAACTTTGACATTTCTCCTATGAAATCAGCCGATTTGCAGAGATCTACTAGGCTCTACTAGTTCCTTACTAATCAAGAAGTCCAATATTTACAGAATTCGAACTTATCGAAAATTTGAATTAATCAGAATACACCAGTCTACACAGAAAAAAAACATACCAAATATTTCAATTGAAAGAATGAACTGTAGTAAAAGAACTATAGGCGAATTCTTACAATTGAAAAAAGGGGTTGCTTCATTCTCCAAGAATAATTGGAGAATTAAATCTACACAATCTCGAAACATTTCGATGTAGTAAATACATCGACATTTGTTGCGTTGTTAATTCTGAGGATTTGAGAATCACATTCATTCTGATACAATACAGTTCACATTATGAAACAAAGAGAACTGACTTCCAAAGAAAACTCTTCCTTTAGTTTATCCTTCATTATAATCCACAAGGAGCTCTGTAACATGGATAGCAGCATATTTTTTAACAAATTTAGTCTCACCAGACATACACGGGGAGACAGAGTTTTTTCAGAGGTTTTTATCTGTTCTCGTGTATCATACGCAGAATTGTATGGTACCCCGTTTACATTCCCTCTGCTAACACTCAGATTTGGAGCGGGAAACAGATTTTATTCTTTTATATAATCTGTTCCTTGTCGCCATTTCTTCACACGTGCCATATGCCATATATTGTTTGATATTACAAAACAGTATGTAATTCTCTCTTTCAAAAGAATATATATATATATATATATATATATATACTGTAATGTTAGATCAACTATCAACTGCAGTCTTCATAGTGCATACTTGTGCAAATTCTATAATGTTCGTTCCACTAAGCTACTCGCTAGGTGACTCACTAGGTGACTCGCTAGGCTCTAGGCGCTAAGCAAGCCTCCTGCCTATGCGGAAGTAGCCTTAAACCAAGATGTAGTGGGATTTTGCGTAAAACATTCTGCTTTTCTTGTACTGTTTTTATTAGTTTCTTTCGCTGTTTCTAAAATCATCTGAGTGCGGCTTGAATAGTTTTGCATTTTTCAAAAATGGACTTCCAAAACTGAAACAACAACCTTTATCAAAATTCAACAAAAAAAAAGTCCTGAAAACTAATAGGCTTAATGGTCCAATCGTCTGGGTATTTTGGCATTCAAGAAGTATGATGTATGACATTTATGAAAAAGGCTTCGTACACTATACAACAACGCTTTGAAATTGTTGAATTATTTATTATTTTATGAAAATCGGCGTTCTGTGAAATTGTGTTAAGTACTGTCGGATGATAATCGAATTTATGTGGCCTGAATTAATGAATATTGATCTAGAGGACATTTGGTTTCAACAGGGTGGCGCTACACCTCACTTTGCAAATGACACAATTGTTTTTTAGACAAAATTTCCTGGACGAATAATCTCCAGAAACGGTTTGAGTTGGCAAGTTGATCTGAAGGGTGTTTCAAATTGCATGTTTTTTTAAGAATAAATAAAATTAAGATGGCGCACTGGGTTCGTCTGGGTATTTTGACATTTGAGGAGTGTGATGTATGACATTAATAAAAATGGCTTCGTACACGATACAACGCGTTCAAATTGTTGAATTATTGAAGAACTTCACAAGAGACCGGTTCGGGTGAAGATCAAAAAAGTGAAAGTCGTTCACAAGGAAATATCTGGTTCGTGAAAATGTTGCACAAGACCCTGAAATGTCCATTATGCCGGCCACTCACGAGGCTACAGAGACGGGCTTTTTATGGCCTTTTATGACACTTTAAGAGCCCTTGACCAATCACGGAGACTCTTTTCGCACGTGGCCTTAGAAACCATCATAAAACGCCCGTCTCGGAAGCCTCGTGAGTGGCCGGCATTAGACGAATTTTTGTGATCTGAATTAAGGAATATTGATCTAGAAGATATTTGGTTTCAACAGAGTGGCGCTACTCCTCATTTTGCAACTCACACAATTGATTTATTCTCTTTTCATGTTTGATTTATGACCAGTTACAGATAGCTTTGTATGAGCCAAAACTACCGACAGTGGTATGGTCTCGAATGGAGATTCAAAGCTACACCTATTGTGACGTAATCAAATCGTCGTAAATACTTAATATCTGGAAAACTAATAATGAAATTAATTCGTTCTTTTTAGAACAAATTGGAACAAATTGAGTACCTACACATTTTGATCTGAAGTCATCTTCATCACTGTTTGGTTGTGAATTGA
The DNA here is from genome assembly GCA_951802165.1 of Adalia decempunctata. Taxonomy (NCBI): domain Eukaryota; kingdom Metazoa; phylum Arthropoda; class Insecta; order Coleoptera; family Coccinellidae; genus Adalia; species Adalia decempunctata. Next base: position 28,031,520 of record OX637703.1, on the reverse strand, counting down.
TACAAAATTCAATATCTTTAAGTATGTTAATCATAGGTAATCTTGTGGTTTTCAATCCAAACTTTGGACCTAAACCTAGAACAACCCTGGCTTCTTCGGGTATATCAACGTTTTTATAGTTACGAATGTAATTTCTTTCACCGTTATTGACGTCTTAATTTGCTGCTTCTTCAGTTGTTCGATTTTCTTGGCATTAGTAGTCCTTATGTTGTGGAAGCTACGATTATTCGTATTCTGAGCTAGAGTGTGAACACTAAAATATGTAGCGTCATCTTTTGATCTTTTCAGTCTTTCTTGTATTTCATTCAACTGTCTCTTGATCAGGTTCACCCTCCAAATGCATATTTTCATTTCAACACTTAATTTATATCTGCGAAATTTATGTAATAAATATCTCATGAATCATATTTTTGTACGGATATTTGTCGACTTCAAGTGAATATAATATATTTTATATTGTTGACTAAATGGTGCGGAAATATCTTACATGTTCTAGGAATACTTTTCTTTTCTAGAATAATTGATTCTTTCAAAAAAATGAACTGTTTTCAATTGATTTTATAGTATTTTTGTGTGAATTTACGAGTCGGCTACACTGTAATTTTTATACCAGGAGAAATATTGAATAAGTTTTGATTGAGGCTAAGGCACCGTGAATAGAGTAAACAATCAACCAAAATTCAGTTCATTCGGAATTACGGTTCCGAAGATATGAACAGAAAAGTGTTAATTTCATAGATCTTCGACACCCTGTATCTTTCAAACGAAACCGAATTTTGAAAAATGGTATCGGAAAAGAGTGTTTCGTTTGATGGTAGGAATCTACAGTTGAAATACAGGGTGTGTCTTTGACTTGTACATACATTTCAACTGTGGATTCCTCTCATCAAACGAAACACTTTTTTCCTATACCATTTTTCAAAATTCGGTTTGGTTCGGGAGATACAGGGTGTCGAAAATCCATGAAAAAAACACTTTTCTGTTTATATCTTCGGAACCGTTATTTCGAATGAACTGAATTTTGGTTGAGTTTTTACTCTATTCATGGTGCATATTCCTCAATCGAAATCTATTCAATATCTTCACTAGTATAAAAGTTACAGGGAAGTCGACTCATCAATACACGCTAAAACACCATAAAACCACTTAAAAAAGATGAACGGTTCATATTTTCGAAAGAATCAATCATTTAAGAAACTGAAAGTATTCCTATTTTTTCAATAAAACGCGTCGTTTTCTAGTTATTTCCAATTTTACCCGCAGAAATTTGACGAAAAAATCATTAATTTCAAGAGTAATCTGAATGCGTCTCTGAATTAAATATCATCGTATATTATTCCATATCTGGTCTTTGAACGAGTTTACAATGTTGTCACAATGTTTATCAACTTTGTCGAGATATTTTTTAACAATAAAATTCCCCAAATGTGGGAGATAAAATTGAACACCAAGGAGGATTTGACACGCACAGTTTCTATTGAAAATTCATAGTTACCGGTCCATATTGAAGTTAAATGTCGATGAAATACAAAATTCGGATATGAATGATGAATCTCAACACAAACAACTTATTGAATTGAAATTAATGAAACGATACCTGATATGTTTCTATCTAAACAACGTCCTCTTGGAATTTTATAAACTCCACACGGTTGAAATTATATCAATTCACTTCACGTAATAATCACATTAGAACAATAATCCACTGCATGTATTCAGACCTCCACATGATGTTTACACTGTTTACAGTTTGTTCAGAGACTCTGGTTTGTTATGGTTTAACGTTGGCCTCCAAAGCTCCAGATAACCAATATTTCGGTTTTCGCTGTACGCATGCGTGGTAAAATTTGGCGGCAAAGTCTATTTATGATGGGAACGGCAGAATTCATAGATATTCATACCACGGTACACAAATGTATCGTGATTTATACTATGTTCCGTAAAAAATCCTTAACCTCAATGAAAATATCAGCAAGCTGACAACATCTTCTTGTCATTTCTGTGCGAAAATTCACAGAATCGATACAAATTAGATTAGGTTAGGTTGTTTAATAATAAATCTGAATGAAAGTCTTTCTTCATGATTTTGTTTGAGAATTTCGAGAAAAATATGAACAAGTTATTAGTGTTTACAAACTAATTTGCAGAAAAATCGAAGAAGGAACTTATTTTGTTGGAATAAATGTGGCTTTTTAGTTGCAGATATAATCCGATGAAACTAACTGTTTTTGTAGAAATTATCGTGTTTGCAACATTTTTATTCCAATAAGGTTAGTACCTATTTGACTACTTGAGTATTCCCTAAATTGGGCTTAAATGTTTATAAACTCAATTTCTATCGAGAAATATGAACTTTGAATCAATTCCACAGTATCATTTCAGGGACGTATTTAGCCCAATGTTTTTTTTCAAATGGCTATATCTTTTTAACAGAGCCGAATTCGGAAAATTGGAAAATGAAAAAAAAGGTTTCTTTTGGCCTCAAGAATCTTCAGTTAAAATATATGTACGAGTCAAAGACTCACCCTGTATATGTACAAGTCAAAGACTCACCCTGTATTTTGAAACAATTAAGTTATTCTTGGGAATTCAGCGCTAATGAAGTAGACTCTTTTTCTTTATGCTCGATCATTCGAAGTTCATTACTTCTTCATCGGGAGCACTACCAAACGTGGGATGTAAAGGTGTTACAACATTACTTACACACGAATATTACTCGCAGGAGTTGAGATTGTTATCAATGTTCTTAAAATGTAGCATTAAACGCGTGGACTCGACTTTCATATGGAGTAATGAGTATTGAAGTTTTCTATATTCTGAAGCACGAAATTTCCGTCAAAAATATTGAGATAAAGTGGTGCAAGTGCAATCACCCAAAAATACAAAGTGATTCTTAAGTACCTTGAAATTTATGAGAATAAATTCATTATAACTTTAACTTTTATTTATGCTTGTAATACAAAAAACGATGTGAGAGTATATCTCAAACCACAGATTTTATTTCATTCCGCTTTCAAAATATATTTAAAATCAATTTTCATTTTATAGCTTAGTGATTGCAATTTCCCCAAAAAAACGGGATAGTACAATAGGGCAACATTATTCACATTAAACTCTATTTATAAGATCAAATTAAATATTCCTTTAATAACGTTCTTTCTGCATTTGGTTCAATATTATTCTTTTAAATGATATCGGCCTCTTTTTTCAGTTGCAGATAACCGAAATACCTTCATTATTTGATCCTGATGCACAACCGACAGGTCGTATTCATCAGGGAATACATAATTAGATTTTGATAAGAGAGAGAGAGAACTGTCATTTATTGTCATACAAAATACAACAAAAGCCATCGACCTACGGTCCTTCAGCTATATTTTTTTTTTTTTGATAAGTTTTCTTGCAAATTCTACAGCCTGTGGCTTTTTAAAAGACATTTTATGCCGTTTTTCAAAACTAAGAAACCAATCTTCACTTGGTCTGCCATTTTTAAAATTATTTGTCATATTTTTTTTCCTGGACAAATCTTTCTACGCAGTCCAACACTTGAATACGACTCAAGCCGATCTTCGCCGAAGCCCCATTTTTCAATAACTTTCAAATATTCTGCCCGTTTGGACTCGTCTGCCTCACAAATTGCTAATGGCCGGCCTCCAGTACTTTGGATTTTTCTTCTGTCAGATTCATAGGATTGCAGGTTACCAAATGGTATTCTGTATTCTTCTGCTGCTTTTCTTATGGTCATCTGACCCAATCTTATTCTAGTTAGAGCCTGATTGCCCCTCGCAGTTTTTCGTTTATAGTTGCGGGCCATTTTTATATGATCTGCAACAATATTTTCGGTGTTACTGATAATGTCAAATCAAAAAGGAAAGTGCAGTGATAATGGGAAAGTGCAATCACTACTGATTGCAGTTGTATTAGTTGTGAGATTTGGAGTTCTTTTGCTCCACAATTTTTCCAGGAGACGTACTGGGCACTGATTCGCAAACTCTTTATTCGGTGCCAACCTTGTGCTGTTTTCGAAAACATTGAACTGTACTGGATGCGTCCCGTATTTTGACCATAATTGTCGAACTCCTTTTTGAAATGGTCGGTTGAGGAGAAGGCTGCTTCATTACCACACCATGCCAGTTCCACAGCACAAATTTGTTTCGTATACCATCAGGTGTGTTTTCATCGAAACTTGTAATAATTTTGGGGTTTTCCTTCTCGTTAAGAGCAGGTGAGCTCTCTTTTCTTTCAGTCGTGACTTGCTTTTTATTTCTTTCTCTTGGCTGCACCAACCGTTCTTGCATTTTCGTAAACAATACCTGTCAATGAATTTATTTCTCTGTTGACTTCTTCATGAACGTTTTTCTGTAAGAGTTCAGCAGGAATATTCCAAATGGTTTTTACTGTCCCTTCTTTATATTCTTTTCCGTCTGCAATGTCTGCATATTGAATGCCCAATTCATAATATCTGCTTGCTACTTGTTCATTCGCAGTATCACCAAAACGTTGTAATTTCGATGTTCACAAAACACCGTAAACTGCTTCCAAACATAATTATGTATTTTTGTGGTATTTTGTGGTGGTAAATTTTCAACTTCACCGCTGGAACATTGGTTCATGAGGGCATGAGTTATATAAGGACTGAACGAGAATAAATTCGCTATCACAAAAACGCCTTTATCTCTTGAACCAATTGAGAAAAAATCAAAATTTGATCAAAATTAGCTTTGTTATGAACGTTAGAAACATGTGGAACTTTATAGATATTCCAATTCTCTGTCGCAAAATGTCAAGCGAAGTGAAAACACGAGAATTTATAGTGAAACTTTTTCAATATAATCAATAATGGAGCTTCAAAAGAATCGCAAAAGAGGCTCGCGTTTGTCCGGAAACGGTATCAAGAGTTGTTGAGCGCTTCAACGAATATCTTGCAATAAACCGCAAGGAAGGAACCGGGAGGAAAAAGGGGTTTCATAGCCCAAAAAGAGTAAAGAAAGCCATGCCTTTTCCAGAAGAATCCTAACCTTTCAGGACGGAAAGTGGCTCAAATAGTTGCTTGTTCGCAGTCAACCGTTCAGAAAATCGAGTCGAGTTGTTGGCTTAGATGATACAAAGTGCAGAAAGTGCCAGACAGGAACGCCGTGAAGAATCAAGAAGCGAAATCAAGAGCAAAGAAATTAAAAAAAGATTTCTTGAAAAAATTTTCCTGTTGCGTGATGGACCTTTGTCTTGGCTGATTTCTCGCAACTTCCTGGTCAGGAATTTCATACTGCAGATTCTCGTGGAAATGTTGACGAACAATTTCGCGTGAAGAAACAAGCAAAGTTTCCTGAAAAAATCCTGGTTTGGCAAGCAATTAGCACTTGTGGGAAAAGGAGCAAATTTTTCGTTGGCCAAGGCTCTGTTGACTCGAAGATATACATCGGGGAATGCTTGAAGAAGCGACTTTTACCATTTTTACGTGAGCACGATGTGTCAACAATCTTTTGGCCAGATTTAGCTTCATGCCACTACAGCAAGGCCACCAAGGAATGGTACGAAGCTAATGAGGTGATTTTTGTCCCCAAAGAGGCTAATCCACCAAAATGCCCAGAACTCAGGCCAATTGAAAGATATTGGGCCCTGGTAAAAAGAGAATTGAAGAAGACTAAGAAATCAACGAAAACATTAGCGGAATTCAAGCAAAGTGGAAGACAGCATCCCAGAAAGTGACTGAGAACACTATAAGAAGCATGTTGGGAAGAATTCCAGAAAAAATCCATGAATTTTGTAAAAAATTGTTTTGGTTTTTTTATTGTAAAAACAGTTTTCATTAGAATTAGAAGATGATTCGAAAATGAGTTTGATTTTCGAAATCGGTCCAGTGGTTCAAAAGATTTAAGCGAATTTATTCTCGTTCAGTCCAATCAAAATAGAACACTGTCACTCCAATGAATAAAGGAAGCATTATCCGTATCAGCCTCAAAAAATATGAGGGTAGATGGCGCCACAAGGCTGAACTGAAGGTAATATTAAAGAATGTTTTCAATAGTTTACTTTTATAGGATAACTTATAGACTCAAACTGAAAAATGTCTCTAGCAGAGGTTCGACACTGGGAAATGTTGAATGGTTTTAATTATTCTCATTTATAGGTACTGTTATGAAAAACAAAACATGTTTCTTTTATTTGAAGATATATTGGATTCTTTATCGAATTCGAATGAATCAAAACCTCTCATATACATATGATCGAATTCACCATAAAATTAAACAAGATCCACTTACATTAATACAAATGTATTTACATTGACGGTTGTAGCCGATTCAGGAAATAAAATCATCCAAATATATCCCGGTTATACTCGAAAATTATCAATTCAAGAGGGTTCTCATGATCAGAAATGAACAAAAATTTGTATCTCAGAAAACAATTTCACATAGTTTGAAGTTATTTAATTGTATTAATAACTCTGATGAATATGATATGAAGGATATTATTATAAATGAAACAAGAGATAAACAACAATTCCAAAGTTGAATTATTTGTAAAGTTTTGAAGAAAATGTAAAATTTATGCTTATTAGATATTGATCCATATTTTCAAAATTGTGTAGTCGTAATGCTATTATTGAATATGGAAATCTATGTTTGTTCGAATTCAATGTTTTGTTTTATATAATTACAGCAAATTTCAGTCATTTCAATCAAATTTAGAGTAGATAATTGTAAAATTTCTAATTAGGGATTATAAAAAGTAGGCTAAATCGGCATCAGAATGTCGAGAAGAATGTGGACGAATTTTGCGGAATGGTTAGAAAGGACGATACACATCCACATAAGAAATTGTGAACGCATCATTTTACTAAGGAAATGGACAGGCAAGGAAGGCAATATGGACTTCGAAAGATGTAAATATGGGTGATCAAATGAGAATCAGTCGACAGTGAGCCATTTTAGGGGTTGTTAGTGCTTTCAGTGACAATTTTTCGAAAATCATCGTATGATCTTCAAAGCATCGTCAAGCAGAATTCCCTTTTAACCTACAAGGGTAGAAATTCAACTGAAAACCTAAAGTATATGGATTATTGAAACACCAACTCCGAGTTCTGAAAGATAACAAGAAGCCACCATTAAATGTTCAAGATTCCTCTTCGATCCTTCAAAAACAATGAACCTGTATTTAGAAACTGCTGTATTTGGATTATGCCTTTTCCGGTTTTGGCTAATTTCAAAGGTTACGAGAAGTCGATGAACAACCCTAAAGAGACACATACTCAGTTTCATACCATAGCATTATTGGAGTGATTAAGAAGACTCTGTTACAACTGTCAACTGTGGGCGCGTTATTGATTTATTATCGAGAAAAAGGACTTCAATAGATATTTAATTAGAATAGTCATTCATTTTTGGTTTCTTTGAGTGTTCATGTTCTTGTCCAAAATCAATTGATTAATCATAAAAAAATGTTAAAATTGAAAGAAACTATGTTTTCATAGAACCCAACTTGAGATTATAATTTTCGGAAGAAACAATATAATTCTAGTGAATTTTTTTTCAACTTGTAACTGGATCTCGTTCGAAATTTCATATAATAATTGTATAAAGAAACTAGAGCATTGTATCCATAACATTGCCTACAAAAATATGAGTAGATGTAATTTTCAAGCAGTTTGTTTCCTGGATCCCTCGTATATCAAGTCTGTAATAACTTAAATACATGCATTCTTTTTATTACTTTCATTTCAGATTATTTCGAATATTTGCATCGTTTGCTGCTTTATCATGTTTTATATTTATGAATTCGTGTTCTAGTTTGAGCCCATGCTCCTTTGATCTTTTTCTTCTGCAAGCTCACAAACGATAATTTTTCCTCTATGAGGAAGATGTCTTGGATAATTAATTGCGAGGATATAATTAAAAATTCTTAGCCTACTATTGAAACAAAATTTCAATGTCAAAATATTTTAGTCCTCAACATATTCTCCTCTCAATTGGATACATTCATTACAGCGAACCTGCAACGACTCTAGACTTTTAAAAAAATGTTTCTTTTTGCTCTGCAAACCATTTAAACTCTAAATCGCGAATTTTTTGCATGGCGAAATGAGATTTGTGTACTGTAAAAACAAAATACCTTTGGATAGTTTTCCGCGTCTTTTCACTTCGAGTTTTTTCCGTAGTGTAGTCAATAACGTCGAATTGTAATCTCCAGTTATTGTTTTACCCTTATTCAAAAAATCATTCATGATTACCCCATGGCAATCCCAAAAAACTGAAGCAAGAACTTTTACAGCAGATTTTTCGACACGAAACTTCTTAGGTCTTGGAGAACCAGAGTGTCGCCATTCCATCGATTGTTGCTTTGTTTCTCTGGATCGTAGAAAAACACCCAAGTCTCATCCATAGTAACAATGCGGTTTGAGAAGTCTACATCGTTTTCAAATCGAGCACAGATCGAACGCGATGCTTCTACCCTTGCACGCTTTTGGTCAACATTCAAACACTTGGGGATCCATTCCGCAGAAATTTTTCTCATGTCCAAATTGACGTGAACTACAGGGTGTCTCAAGTTCGAGTGCCTATTAGACGTTTCTGGAGAACTGGACATATTTGAAATCTGAAATTTGGGATTATGATATTGTTCGAAATTCTCTACAGACCTAAAATATTTTCAGAGCCAGAGCACTTCCGGTTATACAGGGAGTGAAAATAAATTTGCTCAAAAAAATTTTTTTTCAATGTTTTCGTTTCTGATATGATTGAGTATTCAGTGCTGAATACATTTCTGTTGAAACCATTGTATTCATTCGAATAGTTTTCAAAATATCGAAAAAAAAAACCTGAAAAAAAGTAAAATATTCATAGTCATTATTATGTTCATTTTTCTTATTCTGGACATCCTGAGTGTTGAATGTTTTCACAATGTCAAAGTAGAAGAATGTGGAAAGGTCATGAATCTTTTGAATTTCATAAATGTCATCATAGTGTGTTTCAAATTTCGTATCAAAAACTGTGATCCAAAATTGGCCATAACTTCTGTTTTTCAAATTAGAACCCTATTTTTTTATTATTGCGTTGGATTCTACGAAGAAAAATAATGATAGCACTCCCAGATGCTCTTGGTCCTAAATTCAGTTATTCCCGAGTTATTTGAGCTTTTCTGGATTCATGTCGTTCGTAGAGTGAAATTCATCGAATCTAAACAGATTCGATGAATATTCTCATGAAACCATAGTAACAAGTAATAGTCAGAACTGTCACTTGTGAATTATTAATGGGATCATTTATCTTCTATGGTCACAGAATATTCTCATGCAACATATTCGATGAATATTTTTATGAAACCATTGAATAAAATCGAAAAGTAAAGATAAAACCTAAAATTAGACCTGTCACTTGGGAATTATTGATGGGAAAACTTATCTTCTATGATCACAGAATATTCTTAAGTAAAAGATTAGATGAATTTGATTCTACGTACAACATGAATCCAGAAAAGCTCAAATAATTCGGGAATTACTGAATTTAAGAGCAAGAGCATCTGAGAGTGCTATCATTATTTTTCTCCGCAGAATCCATCGCAATAATAAAAAAATAGGGTTCTAATTTGAAAAACAGAAGTTATGGTCAATTTTGGATCACAGTTTTTGACACGAAATTTGAAACACCCTGTGATGATATTTATGAAATACAAAAGATGCATGACCTTTCCACATTCTTCTACTTTGACATTGTGAAAACGGTTAACACTCAGGATGTCCAGAATAAGAAAAATGAACATGATACTGACTATGAATATTTTACTTTTATTCAGGTTTTTTTTCGATATTTTGAAAACTATTCGAATGAATACAATGGTTTTAACAGAAATGTATTCAGCACTGAATACTCAATCATATCAAAAACGAAAACATTGAAAAAAAAAGTTTTTGAGCAAATTTATTTTCACTCCCTGTATAACCGGAAGTGCTCTGGCTCTGAAAATATTTTAGGTCTGTAGAGAATTTCGAACAATATCATAATCCCAAATTTCAGATTTCAAATATGTCCAGTTCTCCAGAAACGTCTAATAGGCACTCGACCTTGAGACACCCTGTATATGATGAACGCGTTCGTATGAAATCTTCAGTGCTCCATGTATCTGTTTTAGCCCAATTCGACGGTCTGATAAAATCATGTCATGAACTGAATCGATATTTTCGGGGACTGACACAGAAACTGGCCTTCCCGATCGGTCATCATCTTCAATGGGAAAATTTACCTCTTTTGAAGCTTGCAGTCCAATTTTTCACGGTCGCATACGAAGGACATTGATCACCAAGGGTATTTAGCATATCTTCGTAAATCTGCTTACCTATTAACCCTTTCAAATACAGGTACTTGATGATGGCTGGATACTGCAATTTTTCGATTTTTACCATTTCGGTGGACTATTTTTTATTTTTTTTATTGCGTAACTCTGGTTCACTTTTTTGACGTCGAACTCTACTCTGACACTTCTAAGTTATTGTTCGTTGATATGGTATCGAAATATTTTGTTTATGCATGGAACTGGTCTAGACTCTAGCTAGGCTAACTAGATATCAATACATCCTCGTAATTGAAGAATCTCTTCGAACTAACTGGATGAGCTTTTCAATAAAGTAATGAATTTAAATAAAATCAAGAATTCAGTAAAACACACTTTGCTTCAGTACTTATATTCTATGACAATCGATTTCGGCCTAGGCCATCATCAGGTCGGCTGAAAAAAAAAATACAATAATTAGACGACAACTTATAAAAAATGTTATTATAAAATTTCTCCTTTTATACGATATAAGAGCACTATGAGGATATAACACGTGGTGGGAGCCATACTTTGTCTGCACTCACCGTCGAAAGAAATATGTATCACTTCTCGAAGGATGATGAAGGAAGTCTTTATTGTTGGTGTGAACTTTATGAAGGTCTTTAAACTTTCAGGGGGTCTTATTGCACTTTTAGATTGAGAGCACAAATTATAATTTCGTATGAGAGCAGCAAGGCACATTGATATGCAGATGAATTCCGGAAATATGACGTGTCAATGATCTGGGTATCGTTGACATTGACAGCCGTCATCGAGGATGACATCCGTCCAACTAATGTGTTTTCTGTGGTCAGAAATGTTACAGGGGGGTCGAGAAAAGGTCATCCATTAAAAGGATGGATCATCTTGAATAGGTTGGGGTTGGGGAAGTCTATTATTTCGTTGAGTAGATGTTCGTTACCTTTGTTTTTTAATATTTCAAGTTGCTCCAGAAGTGGTTGCCCATGGCTGAGGAGGGTCTGTTTTTGACATGTTCACTGAATCTAATTCCTGCTGCTCTAGTTGTCATACCAATGTGAAAGGCTGGGCAGTCTTCACAGGTTATCTTATATATTCCACTTTTTTGGCTGTTTTCTTTCTTGGGTTTGTTGTTCACTATCATTCTCTCTATTGTTCTATGAGAACTATTCACAAGCTTCAGGTCAAATTGATTCAGGTATGATCTCAGTCTGCAGTTGAAGCCACTGAAGTAGGGGATGCTAATATAGTTCTTTTTAATGAATGTAATGAATATTCTGGAAGGAGGACTTGTTTATAAAAATGTCGACAATACTCGGAGTTTAAAGATAAATGCATATCCGATTGTTCAAAATCCTAGATGCGTAGGTTATCGATCTGGCTCCAATTTTTTGGCTTACCGCCTGAACGAGATCTTGAAGTTTCAGGTTGTCATCAGTGTGGAACACTATTGATTGTTCTTTTTTTATATGTAATTTTTGGAGCCGCCTTAGCAGCCGATGAGTAGGTCTTATTGGGTTGAGAACTATTTTAAGGGCGAGAGGGGAGCTGGGGGTCAATTCTCGAGATCACTCGTTCGATCAACGTATCCGTTCGTGACGACATGAGCGTATAGATGCTTGGAAATGGCAATTCTCGGGGAACGACTCTATGAACTATTCGTTAAAAATCATCGTTCAAGTTCAAACGTTCGTTCGACAACGAGTGATCTTTCTCATGCGCTCTTTGACGTGAGCGGGGTGTCAATTCTCGTTCGATCAACGTATACGTTCGTGACATGAGCGTAGATGTTTGGAAATTGCAATTCTCGGAGAACTATTCTTTAAAAATCATCGTTCAAGTTCAAACGTTCGTTCGACAACGAGTGATCTTTCTCATGCGCTCTTTGACGTGAGCGGGGTGTCAATTCTCGTTCGATCAACGTATACGTTCGTGACATGAGCGTAGATGTTTGGAAATTGCAATTCTCGGAGAACGACTCTATGAACTATTCGTTAAAAATCATCGTTCAAGTTCAAACGTTCGTTCGACAACGAGTGATCTTTCTCATGCGCTCTTTCACGTGAGCGGGGTGTCAATTCTCGTTCGATCAACGTATACGTTCGTGACATGAGCGTAGATGTTTGGAAATTGCAATTCTCGGGGAACGACTCTATGAACTATTCGTTCAAAATCATCGTTCAAGTTCAAACGTTCGTTCGACAACGAGTGATCTTTCTCATGCGCTCTTTGACGTGAGCGGGGTGTCAATTCTCGTTCGATCAACGTATACGTTCGTGACATGAGCGTATAGATGTTTGAAAATTGCAATTCTCGGGGAACGACTCTATGAACTATTCGTTAAAAATCATCGTTCAAGTTCAAACGTTCGTTCGACAACGAGTGATCTTTCTCATGCGCTCTTTGACGTGAGCGGGGTGTCAATTCTCGTTCGATCAACGTATACGTTCGTGACATGAGCGTAGATGTTTGGAAATTGCAATTCTCGGGGAACGACTCTATGAACTATTCGTTCAAAATCATCGTTCAAGTTCAAACGTTCGTTCGACAACGAGTGATCTTTCTCATGCGCTCTTTGACGTGAGCGGGGTGTCAATTCTCGTTCGATCAACGTATACGTTCGTGACATGAGCGTAGATGTTTGGAAATTGCAATTCTCGGGGAACGACTCTATGAACTATTCGTTAAAAATCATCGTTCAAGTTCAAACGTTCGTTCGACAACGAGTGATCTTTCTCATGCGCTCTTTGACGTGAGCGGGGTGTCAATTCTCGTTCGATCAACGTATACGTTCGTGACATGAGCGTAGATGTTTGGAAATTGCAATTCTCGGGGAACGACTCTATGAACTATTCGTTAAAAATCATCGTTCAAGTTCAAACGTTCGTTCGACAACGAGTGATCTTTCTCATGCGCTCTTTGACGTGAGCGGGGTGTCAATTCTCGTTCGATCAACGTATACGTTCGTGACATGAGCGTAGATGTTTGGAAATTGCAATTCTCGGGGAACGACTCTATGAACTATTCGTTCAAAATCATCGTTCAAGTTCAAACGTTCGTTCGACAACGAGTGTTCTTTCTCATGCGCTCTCTGGCGTGAGCTTAGTGTCAATTCTCGTTCGATCAACGTATACGTTCGTGACATGAGCGTAGATGTTTGGAAATTGCAATTCTCGGAGAACGACTATATAAACTATTCGTTAAAAATCATCGTTCAAGTTCAAACGTTCGTTCGACAACGAGTGATCTTTCTCATGCGCTCTTTGACGTGAGCAGGGTGTCAATTCTCGTTCGATCAACGTATACGTTCGTGACATGAGCGTAGATGTTTGGAAATTGCAATTCTCGGGGAACGACTCTATGAACTATTCGTTAAAAATCATCGTTCAAGTTCAAACGTTCGTTCGACAACGAGTGATCTTTCTCATGCGCTCTTTGACGTGAGCGGGGTGTCAATTCTCGTTCGATCAACGTATACGTTCGTGACATGAGCGTAGATGTTTGGAAATTGCAATTCTCGGGGAACGACTCTATGAACTATTCGTTCAAAATCATCGTTCAAGTTCAAACGTTCGTTCGACAACGAGTGTTCTTTCTCATGCGCTCTCTGACGTGAGCTTAGTGTCAATTCTCGTTCGATCAACGTATACGTTCGTGACATGAGCGTAGATGTTTGGAAATTGCAATTCTCGGGGAACGACTCTATGAACTATTCGTTAAAAATCATCGTTCAAGTTCAAACGTTCGTTCGACAACGAGTGATCTTTCTCATGCGCTCTTTGACGTGAGCGGGGTGTCAATTCTCGTTCGATCAACGTATACGTTCGTGACATGAGCGTAGATGTTTGGAAATTGCAATTCTCGGGGAACGACTCTATGAACTATTCGTTAAAAATCATCGTTCAAGTTCAAACGTTCGTTCGACAACGAGTGATCTTTCTCATGCGCTCTTTGACGTGAGCAGGGTGTCAATTCTCGTTCGATCAACGTATAAGTTCGTGACATGGGCGTAGATGTTTGGAAATTGCAATTCTCGGAGAACGACTCTATGAACTATTCGTTAAAAATCATCGTTCAAGTTCAAACGTTCGTTCGACAACGAGTGATCTTTCTCATGCGCTCTTTGACGTGAGCGGGGTGTCAATTCTCGTTCGATCAACGTATACGTTCGTGACATGAGCGTAGATGTTTGGAAATTGCAATTCTCGGGGAACGACTCTATGAACTATTCGTTCAAAATCATCGTTCAAGTTCAAACGTTCGTTCGACAACGAGTGATCTTTCTCATGCGCTCTTTGACGTGAGCGGGGTGTCAATTCTCGTTCGATCAACGTATACGTTCGTGACATGAGCGTATAGATGTTTGAAAATTGCAATTCTCGGGGAACGACTCTATGAACTATTCGTTAAAAATCATCGTTCAAGTTCAAACGTTCGTTCGACAACGAGTGATCTTTCTCATGCGCTCTTTGACGTGAGCGGGGTGTCAATTCTCGTTCGATCAACGTATACGTTCGTGACATGAGCGTAGATGTTTGGAAATTGCAATTCTCGGGGAACGACTCTATGAACTATTCGTTCAAAATCATCGTTCAAGTTCAAACGTTCGTTCGACAACGAGTGATCTTTCTCATGCGCTCTTTGACGTGAGCGGGGTGTCAATTCTCGTTCGATCAACGTATACGTTCGTGACATGAGCGTAGATGTTTGGAAATTGCAATTCTCGGGGAACGACTCTATGAACTATTCGTTAAAAATCATCGTTCAAGTTCAAACGTTCGTTCGACAACGAGTGATCTTTCTCATGCGCTCTTTGACGTGAGCGGGGTGTCAATTCTCGTTCGATCAACGTATACGTTCGTGACATGAGCGTAGATGTTTGGAAATTGCAATTCTCGGGGAACGACTCTATGAACTATTCGTTCAAAATCATCGTTCAAGTTCAAACGTTCGTTCGACAACGAGTGTTCTTTCTCATGCGCTCTCTGACGTGAGCTTAGTGTCAATTCTCGTTCGATCAACGTATACGTTCGTGACATGAGCGTAGATGTTTGGAAATTGCAATTCTCGGAGAACGACTATATGAACTATTCGTTAAAAATCATCGTTCAAGTTCAAACGTTCGTTCGACAACGAGTGATCTTTCTCATGCGCTCTTTCACGTGAGCGGGGTGTCAATTCTCGTTCGATCAACGTATACGTTCGTGACATGAGCGTAGATGTTTGGAAATTGCAATTCTCGGGGAACGACTCTATGAACTATTCGTTCAAAATCATCGTTCAAGTTCAAACGTTCGTTCGACAACGAGTGATCTTTCTCATGCGCTCTTTGACGTGAGCGGGGTGTCAATTCTCGTTCGATCAACGTATACATTCGTGACATGAGCGTATAGATGTTTGAAAATTGCAATTCTCGGGGAACGACTCTATGAACTATTCGTTAAAAATCATCGTTCAAGTTCAAACGTTCGTTCGACAACGAGTGATCTTTCTCATGCGCTCTTTGACGTGAGCGGGGTGTCAATTCTCGTTCGATCAACGTATACGTTCGTGACATGAGCGTAGATGTTTGGAAATTGCAATTCTCGGGGAACGACTCTATGAACTATTCGTTCAAAATCATCGTTCAAGTTCAAACGTTCGTTCGACAACGAGTGATCTTTCTCATGCGCTCTTTGACGTGAGCGGGGTGTCAATTCTCGTTCGATCAACGTATACGTTCGTGACATGAGCGTAGATGTTTGGAAATTGCAATTCTCGGGGAACGACTCTATGAACTATTCGTTAAAAATCATCGTTCAAGTTCAAACGTTCGTTCGACAACGAGTGATCTTTCTCATGCGCTCTTTGACGTGAGCGGGGTGTCAATTCTCGTTCGATCAACGTATACGTTCGTGACATGAGCGTAGATGTTTGGAAATTGCAATTCTCGGGGAACGACTCTATGAACTATTCGTTCAAAATCATCGTTCAAGTTCAAACGTTCGTTCGACAACGAGTGTTCTTTCTCATGCGCTCTCTGGCGTGAGCTTAGTGTCAATTCTCGTTCGATCAACGTATACGTTCGTGACATGAGCGTAGATGTTTGGAAATTGCAATTCTCGGAGAACGACTATATGAACTATTCGTTAAAAATCATCGTTCAAGTTCAAACGTTCGTTCGACAACGAGTGATCTTTCTCATGCGCTCTTTGACGTGAGCAGGGTGTCAATTCTCGTTCGATCAACGTATACGTTCGTGACATGAGCGTAGATGCTTGGAAATTGCAATTCTCGGGGAACGACTCTATGAACTATTCGTTAAAAATCATCGTTCAAGTTCAAACGTTCGTTCGACAACGAGTGATCTTTCTCATGCGCTCTTTGACGTGAGCGGGGTGTCAATTCTCGTTCGATCAACGTATACGTTCGTGACATGAGCGTAGATGTTTGGAAATTGCAATTCTCGGGGAACGACTCTATGAACTATTCGTTCAAAATCATCGTTCAAGTTCAAACGTTCGTTCGACAACGAGTGTTCTTTCTCATGCGCTCTCTGACGTG
The DNA here is from genome assembly GCA_951802165.1 of Adalia decempunctata. NCBI lineage: Eukaryota > Metazoa > Arthropoda > Insecta > Coleoptera > Coccinellidae > Adalia > Adalia decempunctata. Next base: position 28,014,693 of record OX637703.1, on the reverse strand, counting down.
AGCTTAGTGTCAATTCTCGTTCGATCAACGTATACGTTCGTGACATGAGCGTAGATGTTTGGAAATTGCAATTCTCGGGGAACGACTCTATGAACTATTCGTTAAAAATCATCGTTCAAGTTCAAACGTTCGTTCGACAACGAGTGATCTTTCTCATGCGCTCTTTGACGTGAGCGGGGTGTCAATTCTCGTTCGATCAACGTATACGTTCGTGACATGAGCGTAGATGTTTGGAAATTGCAATTCTCGGGGAACGACTCTATGAACTATTCGTTAAAAATCATCGTTCAAGTTCAAACGTTCGTTCGACAACGAGTGATCTTTCTCATGCGCTCTTTGACGTGAGCGGGGTGTCAATTCTCGTTCGATCAACGTATACGTTCGTGACATGAGCGTAGATGTTTGGAAATTGCAATTCTCGGAGAACGACTCTATGAACTATTCGTTAAAAATCATCGTTCAAGTTCAAACGTTCGTTCGACAACGAGTGATCTTTCTCATGCGCTCTTTGACGTGAGCGGGGTGTCAATTCTCGTTCGATCAACGTATACGTTCGTGACATGAGCGTAGATGTTTGGAAATTGCAATTCTCGGGGAACGACTCTATGAACTATTCGTTCAAAATCATCGTTCAAGTTCAAACGTTCGTTCGACAACGAGTGATCTTTCTCATGCGCTCTTTGACGTGAGCGGGGTGTCAATTCTCGTTCGATCAACGTATACGTATGGGGCATGAGCGTATAGATGTTTGAAAATTGCAATTCTCGGGGAACGACTCTATGAACTATTCGTTAAAAATCATCGTTCAAGTTCAAACGTTCGTTCGACAACGAGTGATCTTTCTCATGCGCTCTTTGACGTGAGCGGGGTGTCAATTCTCGTTCGATCATCGTATACGTTCGTGACATGAGCGTAGATGTTTGGAAATTGCAATTCTCGGGGAACGACTCTATGAACTATTCGTTCAAAATCATCGTTCAAGTTCAAACGTTCGTTCGACAACGAGTGATCTTTCTCATGCGCTCTTTGACGTGAGCGGGGTGTCAATTCTCGTTCGATCAACGTATACGTTCGTGACATGAGCGTAGATGTTTGGAAATTGCAATTCTCGGGGAACGACTCTATGAACTATTCGTTCAAAATCATCGTTCAAGTTCAAACGTTCGTTCGACAACGAGTGATCTTTCTCATGCGCTCTTTGACGTGAGCGGGGTGTCAATTCTCGTTCGATCAACGTATACGTTCGTGACATGAGCGTAGATGTTTGGAAATTGCAATTCTCGGGGAACGACTCTATGAACTATTCGTTCAAAATCATCGTTCAAGTTCAAACGTTCGTTCGACAACGAGTGTTCTTTCTCATGCGCTCTCTGACGTGAGCTTAGTGTCAATTCTCGTTCGATCAACGTATACGTTCGTGACATGAGCGTAGATGTTTGGAAATTGCAATTCTCGGAGAACGACTATATGAACTATTCGTTAAAAATCATCGTTCAAGTTCAAACGTTCGTTCGACAACGAGTGATATTTCTCATGCGCTCTTTGACGTGAGCAGGGTGTCAATTCTCGTTCGATCAACGTATACGTTCGTGACATGAGCGTAGATGTTTGGAAATTGCAATTCTCGGGGAACGACTCTATGAACTATTCGTTAAAAATCATCGTTCAAGTTCAAACGTTCGTTCGACAACGAGTGATCTTTCTCATGCGCTCTTTGACGTGAGCGGGGTGTCAATTCTCGTTCGATCAACGTATACGTTCGTGACATGAGCGTAGATGTTTGGAAATTGCAATTCTCGGGGAACGACTCTATGAACTATTCGTTCAAAATCATCGTTCAAGTTCAAACGTTCGTTCGACAACGAGTGTTCTTTCTCATGCGCTCTCTGACGTGAGCTTAGTGTCAATTCTCGTTCGATCAACGTATACGTTCGTGACATGAGCGTAGATGTTTGGAAATTGCAATTCTCGGAGAACGACTATATGAACTATTCGTTAAAAATCATCGTTCAAGTTCAAACGTTCGTTCGACAACGAGTGATCTTTCTCATGCGCTCTTTCACGTGAGCGGGGTGTCAATTCTCGTTCGATCAACGTATACGTTCGTGACATGAGCGTAGATGTTTGGAAATTGCAATTCTCGGGGAACGACTCTATGAACTATTCGTTCAAAATCATCGTTCAAGTTCAAACGTTCGTTCGACAACGAGTGATCTTTCTCATGCGCTCTTTGACGTGAGCGGGGTGTCAATTCTCGTTCGATCAACGTATACGTTCGTGACATGAGCGTATAGATGTTTGAAAATTGCAATTCTCGGGGAACGACTCTATGAACTATTCGTTAAAAATCATCGTTCAAGTTCAAACGTTCGTTCGACAACGAGTGATCTTTCTCATGCGCTCTTTGACGTGAGCGGGGTGTCAATTCTCGTTCGATCAACGTATACGTTCGTGACATGAGCGTAGATGTTTGGAAATTGCAATTCTCGGGGAACGACTCTATGAACTATTCGTTCAAAATCATCGTTCAAGTTCAAACGTTCGTTCGACAACGAGTGATCTTTCTCATGCGCTCTTTGACGTGAGCGGGGTGTCAATTCTCGTTCGATCAACGTATACGTTCGTGACATGAGCGTAGATGTTTGGAAATTGCAATTCTCGGGGAACGACTCTATGAACTATTCGTTAAAAATCATCGTTCAAGTTCAAACGTTCGTTCGACAACGAGTGATCTTTCTCATGCGCTCTTTGACGTGAGCGGGGTGTCAATTCTCGTTCGATCAACGTATACGTTCGTGACATGAGCGTAGATGTTTGGAAATTGCAATTCTCGGGGAACGACTCTATGAACTATTCGTTCAAAATCATCGTTCAAGTTCAAACGTTCGTTCGACAACGAGTGTTCTTTCTCATGCGCTCTCTGGCGTGAGCTTAGTGTCAATTCTCGTTCGATCAACGTATACGTTCGTGACATGAGCGTAGATGTTTGGAAATTGCAATTCTCGGAGAACGACTATATGAACTATTCGTTAAAAATCATCGTTCAAGTTCAAACGTTCGTTCGACAACGAGTGATCTTTCTCATGCGCTCTTTGACGTGAGCAGGGTGTCAATTCTCGTTCGATCAACGTATACGTTCGTGACATGAGCGTAGATGTTTGGAAATTGCAATTCTCGGGGAACGACTCTATGAACTATTCGTTAAAAATCATCGTTCAAGTTCAAACGTTCGTTCGACAACGAGTGATCTTTCTCATGCGCTCTTTGACGTGAGCGGGGTGTCAATTCTCGTTCGATCAACGTATACGTTCGTGACATGAGCGTAGATGTTTGGAAATTGCAATTCTCGGGGAACGACTCTATGAACTATTCGTTCAAAATCATCGTTCAAGTTCAAACGTTCGTTCGACAACGAGTGTTCTTTCTCATGCGCTCTCTGACGTGAGCTTAGTGTCAATTCTCGTTCGATCAACGTATACGTTCGTGACATGAGCGTAGATGTTTGGAAATTGCAATTCTCGGGGAACGACTCTATGAACTATTCGTTAAAAATCATCGTTCAAGTTCAAACGTTCGTTCGACAACGAGTGATCTTTCTCATGCGCTCTTTGACGTGAGCGGGGTGTCAATTCTCGTTCGATCAACGTATACGTTCGTGACATGAGCGTAGATGTTTGGAAATTGCAATTCTCGGGGAACGACTCTATGAACTATTCGTTAAAAATCATCGTTCAAGTTCAAACGTTCGTTCGACAACGAGTGATCTTTCTCATGCGCTCTTTGACGTGAGCGGGGTGTCAATTCTCGTTCGATCAACGTATACGTTCGTGACATGAGCGTAGATGTTTGGAAATTGCAATTCTCGGAGAACGACTCTATGAACTATTCGTTAAAAATCATCGTTCAAGTTCAAACGTTCGTTCGACAACGAGTGATCTTTCTCATGCGCTCTTTGACGTGAGCGGGGTGTCAATTCTCGTTCGATCAACATATACGTTCGTGACATGAGCGTAGATGTTTGGAAATTGCAATTCTCGGGGAACGACTCTATGAACTATTCGTTCAAAATCATCGTTCAAGTTCAAACGTTCGTTCGACAACGAGTGATCTTTCTCATGCGCTCTTTGACGTGAGCGGGGTGTCAATTCTCGTTCGATCAACGTATACGTTCGTGACATGAGCGTATAGATGTTTGAAAATTGCAATTCTCGGGGAACGACTCTATGAACTATTCGTTAAAAATCATCGTTCAAGTTCAAACGTTCGTTCGACAACGAGTGATCTTTCTCATGCGCTCTTTGACGTGAGCGGGGTGTCAATTCTCGTTCGATCATCGTATACGTTCGTGACATGAGCGTAGATGTTTGGAAATTGCAATTCTCGGGGAACGACTCTATGAACTATTCGTTCAAAATCATCGTTCAAGTTCAAACGTTCGTTCGACAACGAGTGATATTTCTCATGCGCTCTTTGACGTGAGCAGGGTGTCAATTCTCGTTCGATCAACGTATACGTTCGTGACATGAGCGTAGATGTTTGGAAATTGCAATTCTCGGGGAACGACTCTATGAACTATTCGTTAAAAATCATCGTTCAAGTTCAAACGTTCGTTCGACAACGAGTGATCTTTCTCATGCGCTCTTTGACGTGAGCGGGGTGTCAATTCTCGTTCGATCAACGTATACGTTCGTGACATGAGCGTAGATGTTTGGAAATTGCAATTCTCGGGGAACGACTCTATGAACTATTCGTTCAAAATCATCGTTCAAGTTCAAACGTTCGTTCGACAACGAGTGTTCTTTCTCATGCGCTCTTTGACGTGAGCTTAGTGTCAATTCTCGTTCGATCAACGTATACGTTCGTGACATGAGCGTAGATGTTTGGAAATTGCAATTCTCGGAGAACGACTATATGAACTATTCGTTAAAAATCATCGTTCAAGTTCAAACGTTCGTTCGACAACGAGTGATCTTTCTCATGCGCTCTTTGACGTGAGCAGGGTGTCAATTCTCGTTCGATCAACGTATACGTTCGTGACATGAGCGTAGATGTTTGGAAATTGCAATTCTCGGGGAACGACTCTATGAACTATTCGTTAAAAATCATCGTTCAAGTTCAAACGTTCGTTCGACAACGAGTGATCTTTCTCATGCGCTCTTTGACGTGAGCGGGGTGTCAATTCTCGTTCGATCAACGTATACGTTCGTGACATGAGCGTAGATGTTTGGAAATTGCAATTCTCGGGGAACGACTCTATGAACTATTCGTTCAAAATCATCGTTCAAGTTCAAACGTTCGTTCGACAACGAGTGATCTTTCTCATGCGCTCTTTGACGTGAGCGGGGTGTCAATTCTCGTTCGATCAACGTATACGTTCGTGACATGAGCGTAGATGTTTGGAAATTGCAATTCTCGGGGAACGACTCTATGAACTATTCGTTAAAAATCATCGTTCAAGTTCAAACGTTCGTTCGACAACGAATGATCTTTCTCATGCGCTCTTTGACGTGAGCGGGGTGTCAATTCTCGTTCGATCAACGTATACGTTCGTGACATGAGCGTAGATGTTTGGAAATTGCAATTCTCGGAGAACGACTCTATGAACTATTCGTTAAAAATCATCGTTCAAGTTCAAACGTTCGTTCGACAACGAGTGATCTTTCTCATGCGCTCTTTCACGTGAGCGGGGTGTCAATTCTCGTTCGATCAACGTATACGTTCGTGACATGAGCGTAGATGTTTGGAAATTGCAATTCTCGGGGAACGACTCTATGAACTATTCGTTCAAAATCATCGTTCAAGTTCAAACGTTCGTTCGACAACGAGTGATCTTTCTCATGCGCTCTTTGACGTGAGCGGGGTGTCAATTCTCGTTCGATCAACGTATACGTTCGTGACATGAGCGTATAGATGTTTGAAAATTGCAATTCTCGGGGAACGACTCTATGAACTATTCGTTAAAAATCATCGTTCAAGTTCAAACGTTCGTTCGACAACGAGTGATCTTTCTCATGCGCTCTTTGACGTGAGCGGGGTGTCAATTCTCGTTCGATCAACGTATACGTTCGTGACATGAGCGTAGATGTTTGGAAATTGCAATTCTCGGGGAACGACTCTATGAACTATTCGTTCAAAATCATCGTTCAAGTTCAAACGTTCGTTCGACAACTAGTGATCTTTCTCATGCGCTCTTTGACGTGAGCGGGGTGTCAATTCTCGTTCGATCAACGTATACGTTCGTGACATGAGCGTAGATGTTTGGAAATTGCAATTCTCGGGGAACGACTCTATGAACTATTCGTTAAAAATCATCGTTCAAGTTCAAACGTTCGTTCGACAACGAGTGATCTTTCTCATGCGCTCTTTGACGTGAGCGGGGTGTCAATTCTCGTTCGATCAACGTATACGTTCGTGACATGAGCGTAGATGTTTGGAAATTGCAATTCTCGGGGAACGACTCTATGAACTATTCGTTCAAAATCATCGTTCAAGTTCAAACGTTCGTTCGACAACGAGTGTTCTTTCTCATGCGCTCTCTGGCGTGAGCTTAGTGTCAATTCTCGTTCGATCAACGTATACGTTCGTGACATGAGCGTAGATGTTTGGAAATTGCAATTCTCGGAGAACGACTATATGAACTATTCGTTAAAAATCATCGTTCAAGTTCAAACGTTCGTTCGACAACGAGTGATCTTTCTCATGCGCTCTTTGACGTGAGCAGGGTGTCAATTCTCGTTCGATCAACGTATACGTTCGTGACATGAGCGTAGATGTTTGGAAATTGCAATTCTCGGGGAACGACTCTATGAACTATTCGTTAAAAATCATCGTTCAAGTTCAAACGTTCGTTCGACAACGAGTGATCTTTCTCATGCGCTCTTTGACGTGAGCGGGGTGTCAATTCTCGTTCGATCAACGTATACGTTCGTGACATGAGCGTAGATGTTTGGAAATTGCAATTCTCGGGGAACGACTCTATGAACTATTCGTTCAAAATCATCGTTCAAGTTCAAACGTTCGTTCGACAACGAGTGTTCTTTCTCATGCGCTCTCTGACGTGAGCTTAGTGTCAATTCTCGTTCGATCAACGTATACGTTCGTGACATGAGCGTAGATGTTTGGAAATTGCAATTCTCGGGGAACGACTCTATGAACTATTCGTTAAAAATCATCGTTCAAGTTCAAACGTTCGTTCGACAACGAGTGATCTTTCTCATGCGCTCTTTGACGTGAGCGGGGTGTCAATTCTCGTTCGATCAACGTATACGTTCGTGACATGAGCGTAGATGTTTGGAAATTGCAATTCTCGGGGAACGACTCTATGAACTATTCGTTAAAAATCATCGTTCAAGTTCAAACGTTCGTTCGACAACGAGTGATCTTTCTCATGCGCTCTTTGACGTGAGCGGGGTGTCAATTCTCGTTCGATCAACGTATACGTTCGTGACATGGGCGTAGATGTTTGGAAATTGCAATTCTCGGAGAACGACTCTATGAACTATTCGTTAAAAATCATCGTTCAAGTTCAAACGTTCGTTCGACAACGAGTGATCTTTCTCATGCGCTCTTTGACGTGAGCGGGGTGTCAATTCTCGTTCGATCAACGTATACGTTCGTGACATGAGCGTAGATGTTTGGAAATTGCAATTCTCGGGGAACGACTCTATGAACTATTCGTTCAAAATCATCGTTCAAGTTCAAACGTTCGTTCGACAACGAGTGATCTTTCTCATGCGCTCTTTGACGTGAGCGGGGTGTCAATTCTCGTTCGATCAACGTATACGTTCGTGACATGAGCGTATAGATGTTTGAAAATTGCAATTCTCGGGGAACGACTCTATGAACTATTCGTTAAAAATCATCGTTCAAGTTCAAACGTTCGTTCGACAACGAGTGATCTTTCTCATGCGCTCTTTGACGTGAGCGGGGTGTCAATTCTCGTTCGATCAACGTATACGTTCGTGACATGAGCGTAGATGTTTGGAAATTGCAATTCTCGGGGAACGACTCTATGAACTATTCGTTCAAAATCATCGTTCAAGTTCAAACGTTCGTTCGACAACGAGTGATCTTTCTCATGCGCTCTTTGACGTGAGCGGGGTGTCAATTCTCGTTCGATCAACGTATACGTTCGTGACATGAGCGTAGATGTTTGGAAATTGCAATTCTCGGGGAACGACTCTATGAACTATTCGTTAAAAATCATCGTTCAAGTTCAAACGTTCGTTCGACAACGAGTGATCTTTCTCATGCGCTCTTTGACGTGAGCGGGGTGTCAATTCTCGTTCGATCAACGTATACGTTCGTGACATGAGCGTAGATGTTTGGAAATTGCAATTCTCGGGGAACGACTCTATGAACTATTCGTTCAAAATCATCGTTCAAGTTCAAACGTTCGTTCGACAACGAGTGTTCTTTCTCATGCGCTCTCTGACGTGAGCTTAGTGTCAATTCTCGTTCGATCAACGTATACGTTCGTGACATGAGCGTAGATGTTTGGAAATTGCAATTCTCGGAGAACGACTATATGAACTATTCGTTAAAAATCATCGTTCAAGTTCAAACGTTCGTTCGACAACGAGTGATATTTCTCATGCGCTCTTTGACGTGAGCAGGGTGTCAATTCTCGTTCGATCAACGTATACGTTCGTGACATGAGCGTAGATGTTTGGAAATTGCAATTCTCGGGGAACGACTCTATGAACTATTCGTTAAAAATCATCGTTCAAGTTCAAACGTTCGTTCGACAACGAGTGATCTTTCTCATGCGCTCTTTGACGTGAGCGGGGTGTCAATTCTCGTTCGATCAACGTATACGTTCGTGACATGAGCGTAGATGTTTGGAAATTGCAATTCTCGGGGAACGACTCTATGAACTATTCGTTCAAAATCATCGTTCAAGTTCAAACGTTCGTTCGACAACGAGTGTTCTTTCTCATGCGCTCTTTGACGTGAGCTTAGTGTCAATTCTCGTTCGATCAACGTATACGTTCGTGACATGAGCGTAGATGTTTGGAAATTGCAATTCTCGGAGAACGACTATATGAACTATTCGTTAAAAATCATCGTTCAAGTTCAAACGTTCGTTCGACAACGAGTGATCTTTCTCATGCGCTCTTTGACGTGAGCAGGGTGTCAATTCTCGTTCGATCAACGTATACGTTCGTGACATGAGCGTAGATGTTTGGAAATTGCAATTCTCGGGGAACGACTCTATGAACTATTCGTTAAAAATCATCGTTCAAGTTCAAACGTTCGTTCGACAACGAGTGATCTTTCTCATGCGCTCTTTGACGTGAGCGGGGTGCCAATTCTCGTTCGATCAACGTATACGTTCGTGACATGAGCGTAGATGTTTGGAAATTGCAATTCTCGGGAACGACTCTATGAACTATTCGTTAAAAATCATCGTTCAAGTTCAAACGTTCGTTCGACAACGAGTGTTCTTTCTCATGCGCTCTTTGACGTGAGCTTAGTGTCAATTCTCGTTCGATCAACGTATACGTTCGTGACATGAGCGTAGATGTTTGGAAATTGCAATTCTCGGGGAACGACTCTATGAACTATTCGTTAAAAATCATCGTTCAAGTTCAAACGTTCGTTCGACAACGAGTGATCTTTCTCATGCGCTCTTTGACGTGAGCGGGGTGTCAATTCTCGTTCGATCAACGTATACGTTCGTGACATGAGCGTAGATGTTTGGAAATTGCAATTCTCGGAGAACGACTCTATGAACTATTCGTTAAAAATCATCGTTCAAGTTCAAACTTTCGTTCGACAACGAGTGATCTTTCTCATGCGCTCTTTGACGTGAGCTTAGTGTCAATTCTCGTTCGATCAACGTATACGTTCGTGACATGAGCGTAGATGTTTGGAAATTGCAATTCTCGGGGAACGACTCTATGAACTATTCGTTAAAAATCATCGTTCAAGTTCAAACGTTCGTTCGACAACGAGTGATCTTTCTCATGCGCTCTTTGACGTGAGCGGGGTGTCAATTCTCGTTCGATCAACGTATACGTTCGTGACATGAGCGTAGATGTTTGGAAATTGCAATTCTCGGAGAACTATTCTTTAAAAATCATCGTTCAAGTTCAAACGTTCGTTCGACGTTTATTGACACGATTTCAGCAACAGGGCAGAATATGGGGTACTGAGAACCCAAGGGTGGTTCATCAAAGGCAATTACATCCACTCAAATGTACCGTATGGTGCGCAGTTACGTCTCGACGAATTATTGGACCATTTTTCTTCGAAGACCACGATGGCAATGCTCTATCTGTAGATGGCGAGCGATATCGGGATATGATTCAAACCAGCTCTTGCTGACAATCAAGGGATGTGGTTCCAACAAGATGGGGCTACTGCGCACACTGCTCGAGCCACTGTGCACCTTCTAAGGCAGATTTTTAGCGAACGTTTAATTTCGAGGAATTCAGGATTCAATTGGCCCGTCCGCTCGCCGGACTTAACAGCTCCTGATTATTTCCTTTGGGGATATTTGAAAGGAAAGGTTTATGTTAATAAACCCAGAACCCTGCAGCAACTAAAGGAAAATATTCGAGCAGAAGTAAGGGCTTTGGGGCCAGATATTCTGACTCGGATAATGAAAAATGGTCTTTCAAGAGCTGCACTTTGCGTAGCCGAAAATGGAGGTCATTTGAGTGATGTAATCTATCACTTTTGAATTGTAAAAAAACTTCAACTATTGTATTTCAGTTTTGTGTAAAGAAAAAAGAATAAAACTTGAATTTAAAAAAGTTATCAATTTTTCAAATCCCTTCGTGACTTTTGCCCCACCCTGTATTAGGTTTACTAAGACTTAAATACTTGATGATCACTAAAGATATTTATTGATAAAGATTATCACGTTTTACATTGGTCGCCATGACATTAATCGTAATCGTAATGAAGAATATCATAGAACATATATTACATAGTAGATATTAACCCTAAATTTATTAAAACATAGATTAGGTACATTAGAACTTCTTGAATATAGTATATTCCTCCACCCAAAGAGAACACTTATCAAAAACTATTACAAATTTAAACGATCCGGTTTTTTTATATCCCTTTTAGATCGTTCATTCACATTCAGTGTTTTATTATTCTCAGAAATACTTTCCATAGGTGTAACAATTTTCTTATCCTCTAGCATATCATTTTTTAAATCTATAATTGTATCTTTGACATTTTTCAGATTGAACACTTACAGATTCCTTAATATCTAAAACAATGTTTTTCCTAGAATTTTTTATGAACTCATCTTCATTATATAATTCAAAATTATTTTCTCTTACTAATTCATTTTTATCGCTCACATCAAAAAGATATTCATCAATTTCTGTATTTTACAGATCCGGAACAATATTATTTGACATATCATTGACAAATTATTGTATGTAAACAATTTTCTTGTGTAATCATTATCTTGAAAATAAAGTCATTATTATTATTCTTTATCGGTCTCCCGTTCTCAGCTCGAGCTGTTTATTTTTCTATGAACCAGTGAAAAAACATTTCAGTTCCTCCCACTAGTTCAGAAATTTCCGCACGATGTAACAGGTTTGCATTTCCACAGCCTGCTGTGCACATCCCGCGATATTCCGGGATAGTTCGATCCCTTGAAGACTTCTCTTGAATGATGATTCCCTTCTGTTTTCTGAAGTTCCGGATGCCTCCCGGTGAACTCGGTATAGAGGGAGTATCTCCATCCAGGAAGTGGTTCGTCCTCGCAATTGTTCACGTAATGAAAAGCTCGCATCACTTCAATATTCATTTCGCGGCTCCACTGGATACGTGCGTTGCGAGCTCCCCTGCGGGCAGTCCTCCTCACGGTGGTCGAGCCAGCAGGTGGAGTGGCATCTCGATCTTCTGCCGTGTTTTGAGATTCCACTACCCGATGTTATGATATCGGTTTCCACTTCTCGTTCATGGGTTTGCCACCATTTACCCTTGGTGGCCCAGGTAACTCGGGCCGTGGGAACGTCACCCCCCCATGTGGCGTGGCATAAACCACACCACACCCGTGCGTATTATTATTATTATTATTATATCAGCTTTAGGTCTCATTACTTCATTTAGGTCATTACTAATCAACACTCCTGCCTCTCTAATTTGATTTGGGGAGAGTCGGATATTGGCGCGCCCCTAAGGAAAACATGCTATAAAAATCGTAAGGCTTAATTTATACTTACTTTGCTGATATCATTCGATAAAAGACTTCAATGGTAAGTAACTCCAAACGAAAAATTTCAAGTTGAAGTAAAGTAGTAGAGTGGATAGGAAAAAAACAAAAGTCGAAGAAGTCCCGACCCTAGTGCGTTGGGCCGATCCCACACTTTCTTCCTTCTGGAGAAAGAACTTCAAAATTTTAAATAACATCAATTTTCGTTTTCTTCAAGTAATAACACCCTTGATTGGTGGAAAGCCGCTCTCCCGTCGAATCTCAAAGGGGGTGTGTTAGAGCCTGATTGAAGACGATTAGTTTTAATAGTAAATAGAATACTCTGTATATAAACATTTGATGAGTCAAAAAGAAATGAATTATTATGACTTGAAAAAAAGTCAAATTGGAATTGTATTGTCAAGTTTGAATAAAAAGTTAAAAATACAGTTCGAATAGCTATATTAATTGAAAGATAGCAATTACATTGGTCCTTCGAGGTTATTTTGAACCACTATGGAACGAAAGAATGAAGCGGAAATAACAGAACTTCCAAAAGTGCGAAAAAGTGAGAGATGCAATAAAGGAGTCCCACCACTGAGATATGCAGATGCAGACAACGCAGAACTTAGTTCAAGTGTAGGCCTGGATAATAATGGTTATACGAGTCCTGTGGAAAAAGTTGCATCTGTGAAAAATATGCCAGAGGAGATTTCTACCGGTATCACTCAAGGAAGTGTGAAGTCTGCAGTTGTTCCTGCGATAGTTATGCATAATCAATCTAGTAAGGGAATGTCTATTAAATCAAAGAATTCGAGTATTTCTAGATTGAATCTTGAACTAACGTTGATGAAAAAACAAAAAGAACTTGATGAAAGAGAATCGAGGGAAAAGCTAGAAGCCCTCGAAAAAGAACGCCAATATTTGTTGAAAGAAGCTGAAATTCAAAGAAAATTAGCAGAAAAAAGTGAAGGAAGCACTGTGACTGAAGAAAATCGAATGTTTGCTATTTGTTCTGATCGTTTTTACGAGAACCCATCCAACATGAATAAATGTGTAGAAAAGAAGCAAGGTCAGCCACAACAAAAGGAAAATTCAGAATTTTTCATGCCTTCGTCCGATATCATTTCTTTGCATTCTGTTGGCGGTGGAGAGAACAATCCGATACACATGGATATCATTAGACAATGTATTGAAAATACAACCACCACCAACAAAATTTTGATGCGACATAAAATGCGGAATCTCCCTCATTTTACTGGTGACCTTTCAGAATGGCCTATTTTTATAAATGAGTACAAAAGATCTTCAGAAGAACTACATTTATCGGATCAAGATAATCTTACACGTTTGGACAAAGCTCTCAAAGGAAAAGCAAGAGACACCGTCAAGGCACTACTCACCTCTCCAAGGAATGTTCCAAAAATTATTAAAATGTTGGAAATGAACTATGGAAGGACAGATTGGATAATCCTTTCCCTAATCGAAAAAGTGAGAAAGATGGGCATCGTGAAAGAAGACAAATTGGATTCTTGGATTCAATTCTCAAATGCAGTGAATAATATGGTCACAACCATGAAAAATGTGAACTCCCTCCTTCACCTCTTCAATCCAGAGTTATTAGCAAGTATGCTGGAGAAACTTCCCACCATTCAGAAATTCTCTTGGGGAAAGTTCAAGCATAATCGTGATATTGAGGGCCTTCAAACATCCTTGGAAGATTTTGCGGACTGGTTCGAAGAAGAACTGAACTCTATGGCAGCTATCAGTAATCCTTTTCAAAAAATTAGCTCAAACAAACATTTTTCGAGAAGAGAAACTGTGATGATCTCCAAGAAGAACTATGATCAAAAAGACACCGAATGTATTTTCTGTAAAAGTACCGGCCATGCAATAGTCAAATGCACCAAATTCATAGACCTTCCAGTAGCAAAAAGAAGAGAGGATGTTCTCAGTTTGAAATTGTGTTTCCTTTGTCTGAAACTGGGTCATATGGCTACAAAGTGTTTCTCAAAATCAAGGTGTGGCAAGGATGGTTGCAGAGGAAGACATAACTCCCTTCTACATGTCCAACGCAATGAACAGAAAGAACGTGATATGGAAATTTCCACCAACAATGAAAGTGATTCCACTAATGGAACTTCATCTGCTGATTTTTGTGCTAGTTTAACCAATAAGTCCACACCGAGAGAAACTAAAACTGTTTTATTGAGGATAGCGCCAATAATTTTACGGGGACCTGCCGGAGAAATCAAAACATACGCCTTTTTCGATGAAGGATCTACGTGCACCATGATTGAAGAAGATTTAGCTAGTAGACTACAACTTTCTGGTACTGTCAAACCCCTCTGCTTTCAGTGGACAAATGAGATCACCCACTATGAAGATCAATCAAAAATGGTTTCCCTTGATATTGCTGCTGATAAAAGTGTTCCATTATTTTTTAAACTGAAACAAGTCAGAACTGTGAAAAATCTAAAACTTCCTGGACAAAAACTAAACGTAGAAGATATTTCAAGGAGGTTTCCCTATTTGGATTATAATATTTTGGAATCTATAAAAAATACGAAACCGGAGCTGTTGATTGGACAAGACAATTGTGGTCTTATTGTGCCAAGACATATCATCCAGCCCAAACTGAATCAACCTATAATGTCCTCATCAAAATTAGGTTGGACAATCCACGGACCTATTGATGAAACCCACGTAGAAACTTTCAATGCCCATGTTAGTCTATGCTGCCGCCATGTTGGAGATGAAGAACTTCATCAATTGGTAAAAGAAAGCTTCCGTTTGGAAGCTTTTGGTGTTAAGATGCAGGATCGTGTCATCAAGTCAGTAGAAGACAAGAGAGCTGTGGAGATCATGGAAAAAACTCTGAAGAAAGTTGGGAATCACTTTGAGGTTGGACATTTTTGGAAGAAGGAAGATTCTTCATTACCACCAAGCAAAGCCAATGCCATGAAAAGATTGCATTGCATGGAAAGAAAAATGGACCGGGATTCCAAATTTGCTGCACAATATACCGCCAAAATTGTCGAATACATTGAAAAAGGTTATGCGGAGAAGTTGAGTCCAGAAAAAATACCAAATAATGAGAAAACTTGGTATCTCCCACATTTTGCCGTTTGGAATATCAATAAGCCTGGAAAGCTCAGACTCGTTTTCGATGCTGCATCAAAATCGCAAAGTTTTTGTCTCAATGATTTTCTCTACCAGGGTCCAGATTACGTCCCTTCTCTAATTTCCGTTTTGTGGCGATTTAGACAGAACAAAATTGCATTTGGCGGAGACATCAAGGAAATGTTCCACCAGGTCCATATCATTGAGAAAGACAGATGTGCTCAGCTGTTTCTTTGGCGCGGTATGGGGAGGAATAAAAACCCTGATGTCTATGTCATGAAAGCAATGGTGTTTGGCGCCATATCTTCACCGTCAGTGGCACAATTTGTCAAGAATAAAAATGCTGCCTCATTCGAACATCAACACCCCGGGATTGTAAGAGCAATGGAAAGGCAGCACTACGTAGATGACTACTTGGATTCATGTAATACGGAAGACGAAGCCATTCACAGAATTCGAACTATATTGTATGTTCATAAACAAGCAGGTTTCGAAATGGTGAAGTGGATGAGCAATTCACATACGGTTATGCAGTCTATTCCATATAATCTACGTGCTGATTCCCAAATGTCTGTGAAAATAGATTCGCAAACGTTGGAACGCGTATTGGGTCTTTCTTGGTGTCCCGAAAAAGAAAATTTCGTGTTCACACTGGACCTGAAGAAGATTCCTTCTGAAATATCCGATGGATTGAAAGTTCCGACAAAGAGGGAAGTATTACGGATGGTGATGTCCATATTTGACCCCTTGGGTTTTCTTGCTCCACTCATGATCAATGCCAGAATTCTGCTTCAAAATATTTGGAAGAAAAATATCCACTGGGATCAAGAAATCACAGAAGATATATTCGAAGTCTGGTTGAAATGGTTGAAGCAACTGAAAGAAATCACTCCCATAGTGATTCATAGGTACTATTTTCCAAGTCTTGCAATTGTCAAAAAGGTATATCTGCATTTGTTCTGTGATTCCAGTGATAAGGCATATGCTGCAGTTGCCTTTCTAAGAACAATAAAAAATGATCGCATTTACACGGCATTTGTGATGGCAAAATATAAAGTGGCACCTATGAATCAACAAACCATTCCAAAACTCGAGCTGCAGGTTGCAGTACTTTCATGTAGATTGGCCAAAACCATAAAAAGGGAAATTGAATATGAAATAGGGCAGGTTCACTTCTGGACAGACTCAATGGTAGTTTTGCAACAAATTAGGTCCGAATCTAGGAGATTTCCCATTTTTGTAGCATGCAGGCTTGGAGAAATTCACGAAGATACTGATATTTCACAGTGGCACTGGTTACCATCAGAATTGAATGTCGCAGATCAAGCTACAAAGGAAATGAAAAGTATTGATTTCTCACCTGATGGAAAATGGTTTTCGGGACCAAACTTTCTGAAGTTACCTGAAGCGAACTGGCCAAAAGAACCACATTGCGATTACGAGCAGATTCTTGTACATGTGGAAGAACCTCTCCAGATGGAATTTCCAGATATAAGTAGATTTTCAAAATTGATGCGACTCGTCCGAACCACAGCATGGATTTTATATTTCAAGAAAGTAATGAAAATTCCAAAATATCTTCGGTCGTTGGAAGCAAGTGTAGGCTCAGAAGAAATCGAAGATGCCAGGAAATTATGAATCAAAAAGAGTCAGAGTGAAACGTTTTCAGATGAAATTTCATTTTTGAAGAAAGAAAGATCTGTCTCCAAGTCAAGTCGACTCTATAAACTTTCTGTATTCTTGGATGAGGAGAAGATAATACGGTTGGGAGGAAGAATTCCTGAAAATGAAAAAATCGGAATACCGTTTGATTCAAGAAACCCAATTGTTTTGGACCCAAATCATAAATTTACCTGTTTGTTGATTCATCAGTACCATCAAGAGTCTAGGCACATAGGAATAGAAACAGTTGTTAACAATATCAGATTGAAATATTGGATCCTTAACATCCGTGCAGCAGTGAAGAGATGTTTCAAGAATTGCCAAGAATGCAGAAATAGAAAATGTAAACCACAACCTCCTGAAATGGGAATGTTGCCATCAGAACGACTAGAAGCATCCACATTTCCATTTGCATTCGTTGGTATTGATTTTTTCGGTCCCATGACTGTTGCAGTCGGACGAAGAATTGAAAAAAGATACGGTGTACTGTTCACCTGCCTTACTCTAAGAGCAGTGCACATCGAATTAGCTGCTTCTCTGGATACAAGTTCAACAATATTAGCCATCCGAAGATTTATGTGTAGAAGAGGACAGCCAACGGAATTCAGAACTGATAACGGAACTAACTTTGTCGGGGCAGAAAGAGAAATGAAAGAATGGATTCAAAACTTGGATACCAATTCAATTTCGCAAGAATTGTCTTTGAAAGGTATCATCTGGAAATTCAACCCTCCTGGCGCTCTACACATGGGTGGAATATGGGAACGGATGATACGTTCAATAAAAACGGCTCTAAAAATCAGTTTGAAATCCATCAACCCCAAAGAAGAAGTTTTGGTTACCTTATTAACTGAAATTGAATACATCGTCAACTCGAGACCCTTGACACACATTTCTGTGGACCCGAACGAACCAGAGGCAATAACACCCAATCATTTTTTGTTGCTGAGACCTGGCGATGTGAAATCTTATGGTGACGTGGAACTCTCGAGCAGAAAACAATGGCGAATTGCTCAGGCACTGACAGATTCCTATTGGAGACGTTGGGTTAAAGAATACAGACCTACTCTTATTCAAAGACAGAAGTGGCATGATAGAACTAACCCCATCAAAGTCGGAGATATAGTTCTAGTTGTCGACGAGAAGGCCCCCAGGAATCAGTGGATGATAGGACGGGTAGATGAGACATACCCTGGCAAAGACGGTATCATAAGGGTTGTCCAAATAAAGAGTGCAAAAGTTCATCTCTATCTTGGGTGGAGAATGTTAGAGCCTGATTGAAGACGATTAGTTTTAATAGTAAATAGAATACTCTGTATATAAACATTTGATGAGTCAAAAAGAAATGAATTATTATGACATGAAAAAAAGTCAAATTGGAATTGTATTGTCAAGTTTGAATAAAAAGTTAAAAATACAGTTCGAATAGCTATATTAATTGAAAGATAGCAATTACAGGGTGTTTTTTTACACTTATCTGGTCCGTCGCGGATCATATATCTCATTGATCCGCGACAGACCAGATCGGCGGGAGCGATCCTATCCGTCGTCCAGATCTGTTACAGATCTGGACTGCCGATCAGATCTTACAGATTTCCCTTTCGTGTGTGCCTTGCTATTTAATTTTGTACAGTAATCCTTTATGCCAGATACTGTCGAAAGCCTTGCTGATGTCGAGAAATATTGCTGCACTATGATTTCCCGTAAGTTTATTGACTTGGACGTTAGATGTTAGGATTGTTACTGGGTGGATGGTGGAATTTTTTTCTTTAAAACCAAATTGATAGTTAGGGATTTTATGGCCAATTTCTTTTTGCAGCAGTCTTCTTATTATTTGCTCTAATTGTTTTCCTAATACCGATAGTAGAGTAATTGGTCTGTAGTTATGAACTAGTTGGTGGTCTGTATTAGGTTTTGGTATGGTGACGATAATACCGTGTTTCCAGTCAGGAGGGAAGTAGTGGTGACTAATGCAGTTCTCGTATATTTGAATAAGATATTTATGACCTTTCTCGCTTAGTTTGCGCAGCAAATCTTTCGTTATATTATCATGTCCAGGAGAGGTATTCTTTCCTTTATAGAGCATTTCGAAGTAAAGGTCCTCTTCAATGCGAATATTGAGCATTATTTGTTTTCCCCGAAAATATCTGTTATACCAATTGAGTATCTCGTCATATTTTTGTTGGCAAAATTGGGGAATAGTATATTATTTTATAAGGAGGAGAACGATCAAGATGTTGTCCGATTTGTACGATCAAGACGCCGAAACTGGAGGGATAACATGGACAGAATGGGAAGTGATCGATTGACAAAGTGGGCAAAGAACGAAAAACCCAACACACGCCGCCCCCCTGGACGACCACCAAAAAGATGGCATGAGAGCTGGACATCTAAGTCAGAGGAGGCTGGATAAACAGAAAATAACAAGACAAGTCTTAAGAATAAGTGGAAGAAGAAGAATATAGCTGAACCCCCATGATTTCTCTTCTCTCGGCAGAAAGCAGATACAAGCTGATAGCCCTGTATCACATCAATCTGTTTTTCAGACTTCCAATGTTCATTTAAGGTGATTATGTCGGGATGACATTCATTCAGGAAGGGCTCCATTCTGTTTATGGACAATGACTGTACATTCTGATTTATGAGAGTTAGAAAAGGAGGTTTTGTGTTCTTCGATGGTATTTCACAAACATGATTAGGGGATGCTAGAATAAAAAATCCTCATTACCCTGGTTCTTGTACTTGGTAAAATTAAACCTCTTGACGCCAATTTCAAGTGGCCAGAACTCTGGTTCATACATTTCCTGTTTAAATTTGATCGGAGCAGCTACCACAAAGCGTTTGAGTCCCTGAGGATGCCCTGGAACTTCTCTGACCTTGATATCCACCTCCGCAAAATTTTCTTTATTCTTTATATAATTCTCAATATCTTGCTCTGAAACGTGTTTTCGGACTCTGGTAACAAAAATCCAAACTTTTTTCTCACATCCAGTGAAGCTCTGTTTTTCCTGTGTAGCAGCGGTGCCTATTTTCATAGTGTTGCGCCTCGTTTATTTGATTCGTTTGCAGGTACCTCCTTATCACCTTTATTTGATTCATTACGTTTGTTTGTCGCTGTTTGCCATTCATCTGTATTTACAGTATTTACACTGTTATTAGTAGGTGCATCGGAATTTTCTGTTTGTTGTTTGGTTGTGTCAACCATGACAGAATTGTCAACGACATTTGAGGTTTTAGGCCACACAGTCGCAGAAGTTTTGACGTGTTGACGTTGTGTATTGACCATAGAGTTTTCTGGTTGTTTACCTGATTCAGGTACCATAGAATTCTGGTTATCTCCCATTATGTTTACATTTCTTATCTGGGAACTTTTTTTGTTTATGCCATTCATTTTTTCTAATGGAAGCTCATTACATTGCATCAATATTATATTCTTACTTTGAGTTTCAGCCTGGAGTTTTTCCAAGTAGTCATTTTTAATTTTGAGTTCTGCAATCTCAAGCATGAACTTTGTATTTCCATTTATTTCCACTTCGTTGGAATTTTCACTGGTTTTGTTTGCTTCATGCACGCAGCTTTTTTTTGCTGATTGTATTAGGCAGGATTGATGGTAGCCCTCGGCTACCGTCGTAGACTTCCATCCACCATGTTTTTTTATATCCGCAATATTTGCTCCTGATTCTGCTAGCAATCAAGCGGAGGATCTTCGACAACAGTGTCCTGTGTATTGCTTTGGTTTTGGCAGTTTCAGGAATTCGGCAACAATAGATGGAATTTTCCCAAATGTATTGATACCAACTGGATGGGCCGTGCATTTATTATTCATGTATTTAAGGAAAAAACGACAATGTTTGATGACAGAAGGGCGCAGTGCAAAGTACCTATGAAAATGGTCAACATACTTCCCAATAATACTGAAAGAACGACTGACTTTCGTTATTGTGTTTGGAAGTTGTATAACCAATGATTTATTTGTTATTTCGATGTCATCAAGTATTTCTCATCTGGTGCCTCATTTATAAACTTTTCAACTTGTTCATGAGTGAGAATTTTCGATTTTTTGGGACGATATCCTTCACTTTTCCGTTTTAAATATGCTATTACCATAAAATATTTACCAACATCCACACCATTTTCAACAAGGGCGCTTGACTTTATCATTGAAAATTTGCTCCACAAAGTTGATAAACTCCATATTTTTGATTTTTCTTCTAAGTATGCCAGGAAAACAGGTTCACTGAAGTTCCCTTCTACATTTTTCAATTTACACCAGGCCAGGAAATTGTTATATGCAATATCGTACTGCTTAACAGATTTTTTAGGTAGGAGTTCCACATTTGCTCTTCTTGCAGGAACAACCAAATCGTCACTTTTATTAATAATTGGACTCTCGACAAACATATTGAGCAGTTGAAAACCCAAGACGAAAATTGGACTACTTCTCACACTCCTTCAGGCTGTCTAATTCACCCTGGGACGTTGTCTAAATGACAACTCCCTTGCCGTCCTTGCACTTTCTGACTGCCTTAACTCTTACGCTAAGGTCAGTGCCCACCTCTGCCAGAAGTCGCTGTTTGACTTCTTCACTCCCAAGGCTACCACCTGCGTCTTTAACAACGCATGCGTAGCTCTTAGGAACATTCTTCGCCACCTTCGCTCTCACATTCTGGGGAGGCGCCCTTGCGGGAGCCTCCCCCTTTTTAGCCAACTCTTTTGGAGTAGCCCAAATGTCAATGTTGCCCTTGAGCACTCGTGTCTCCCACTTCTCTTGATCTTGGATGACACCTCTCATCCTTTCCCTCTCATTCATGATCTTTGCGATCATTGCCTCATACTCAGCGACCTTCGATAGAATGAAGGCCGCGGCACTCTTAGTGATCTTATGGGAGTCGTCCAGGACGTACTCCCTCAAGCTGTCACCTACCTCAGCCATCTTACGCCGGACTAGCTCACATCCTACCGTTGCTGCATCTTCCACCGTGAAGGTGGAGTTCAAACCACTACTCTCATTTAAATTTGTATTGTTAATTGAATCTTCCATGTTGATTCCCACGCGTTGGGTCGAACTAACCGGTCACTCCAAGCAGTGCGCCCGTACTCGGAGAAGGCTAAATGTCCGCCGCGGGGCGCCAATCCCACGAGGTGAGAAAATCTTGGGCCAAGCTCCCTCTTGACCACGCATCCATCAGCAATCTTCACACCTTAGGTTAGGGATTTTCAGAGTTATTACTTCTCTTCGGACCATGCGATGAAGCCGAGCCCCCCATCAGCATAGACGGGATCTGGATACGCCAAATCAGCGCGACCCGTCTTACGACGGCTCTGCCAGTCCGGCTTCGGCTCCCAAGACCTAGACCCTCACTGGCGAGAGCGAGGCACTATCCAACCTCTGGTAGCTCTGCAGGCTACCGCCCGAGTTGATACACGCAACTCACACGGCGAGAAGACAAGCCTCTCTAGCCCAGTCTTTTATGGCAGTGTAAACGTTCCCACTTATGAAAACATTGAATTTCTCCCCATCTCTTATTGTTGGTGCCTCTGCTTCCAATTTTCTAATTGTACGTATGGGGTGACTTTCTCTTTCTTCAGCAGATATTTTGTACCCAGTAGGGGTTCCATCATATGTTTCCCCCATGTCAACTTTTTTGCAGGTCTCTCTTTCCACTTTTCCAAACAGGCTATATGTCTTTTTCTTTTCATCAAAGAAGAATATTCCTTTCTTCGCATTTATATCTATGGTGTATCTTTGCTCAGTGGTGTATAATGATATCTCAGAGTCAACATTTGTTGGGTCTCTGAATCAGAATATGTACAAGAAGCAACAAGTATGATTTCTCCCATCCTTCCTTGGATGTGATTGTACTAAGGACCCTTCTACATGCCTTTGAAAACGGTTTTTACCTGTTCCCTAGATATGGCAAAATGCATTTGTTTTCCCACTTAAAGTCCCCTTCTAAAATCTTACATCTCACATCTTTGTTAGAATCCAAATGAAATCTATATTTGTGCTTCATCATCTCCTTAAAAGTGGAATAGTAAAGCATGCATGGTTGGGTGCATATAATTTCCTCTGTGTAACATCGCAAATCTTTCTTTGAGACAGATATATGTATCTCTTGGGAAGTCCCCTCAAGAACTAGGTATCTTGAATTTGTTATGTTCAGCTTGACTTTCCCAGATACACTATATTCGGTGTCATCTGACACGACCATACAACCACACAATAATCTTTCCTTATTCTTCCAATCGAAACTTGTGAAAGCTTCCTTGCTAGCTCCTATCAAGGACTAGGGTCTTTCCCTTATTATTGCCTTAACTTCTCTTTCGATCCCTGCTGAATCTTTCAGACGTGTTTCAGTGAAGCCCCATCGAATATACACTGCGATTCCACCAAGCGTGTTTATCAGATTCCTCATGGTTGTGAAATTAAGTGCAACACTTGTCAATATGCAGTGGAAATGAACGAAATTCCCTTTTATGTCATCATACTTGAAGTTTACGGTCTCTGATTTGATATTATAATAGAATGAAAATCCATATTTATTAAATCCCATCACCACTCTCATATTAGATAAAGAAGGGCTTGCTGTAAATCCTTCAACAGTCGTCTCTAATGTGTCAGGAATTCTGTATAGTGCTCTTGCAAATTTGAAAATTGGTTCGTTAGTATCCAGACAATTTGATGTTATTTCTTCTATCTTTAAATTTTGTATTGTGAATGAGTTTGCAATCTCTTGTATCTTTTCTAAGCTCCACTTGTTTTTCCTTGCTTCGTAAATTATAGATTGGAGAACTCTAACTAGCAGTTTTAATGTGTCCAATCGAGGTTTCTTGGAGTCTGCTATATTGATGTTTGTCACAACTAAATTAATATGACTAACGGCATGTCTTATAGCAGCAGTAGTGTCAGAAGAGCCTGCAGCATGATTTGTCATAATAAAATAATAGGTTTCACACATACCTTGCTTTAAAAACGTGAAAAAGTTATAATGAAATGAACATACTGTATACGCCCGCCGTTCTCGACCAACTGGTTGAAACGCAGGGTTGTGCTGGCCGACGGTCCCAGGTGTACTAAAAATGATTTGGTTGGCTACTGAATTTGAAGCTCCGATACTAAATCATATATATAAATATATTTATCTATGTTCTAAATACAAAACGCAGAAAGTTCGAATAAAACTTGTACTAAAGTTCGACTATGCATACACTGCGTTCGGTATTTCCATTCCGGATTGGATACGGATATAAACGGATATACAATCACGTGACTCCGGAGCGAATGGATAGGAAGCATAGAAATCCGAGATAGGAACGGTGAGGGAGTGGATGGATCTGTGTTGTTCGACGTTTGTATCTCTGATTTTTTTTGAAGTTTCAAAAAATTTATCAATAAATAAGTCATGATGAACACCGCTCCCGATGCTGATGCAGAATCCATACTGCTATCAGTTAGAATGCAGTGGCAATTATTTTTTAATGAAAATGATGAAGAAGAAGCCGTCGTTTTATGTTAAAATCTATTCCAAATATGAATACGTATGAAAGTTGTATTTATTTTCAGAACTATCTGACAAAACGTCAAACTACATACTAGATATGTATGATGAATAAAATATGAACTCATAAGACATAACACTTCCCCTCGTCGATCATTCAAAGATTCAATGTTTCTGGTTTTTTAATTATTCTCGACGATCGTCGTAGTGGTGGCACCGATAAGTTAGAGCTCGCATCAGATCTTTCTCCAACTGCAGGAGAATTTCTTATACTGCTATCTCCATCTGAATTGTAGGTACGGTCCGTCGAATTTGAACTTCGATTTAGATCTCGATCTGGATCAGCTTCAGATGTCTGTGGTTTTCCTGAACTAACTGAAAATTCTAATGGATGATCATTAAGATTTCCGTTAGAGGTTGTCTTGTAACTGGGATTGTTATCGATTGTTGAACTGGAAACATTTGTTTCACGGAATTTGGTTGATCTAATTTGATCAATATGTCGAAAAATAATATTTCCTTCTACTGCTACTTCATAATGGAGTAATCCTTTCTTCGCCACTACGGTTCCGAATTTCCATTTTGAACTGCCATCATAAGAGCGTATCTGAACCGAATCCCCTATTTGGAAAGATCTTGTATTTGTCTTTGGTTGCGAAATACTGTCATCCATTTCTGAGTTCACACTGCGTTTAACCAAATCAATGCATGTCCTGAATTGTCTCTTGAACATTAGTTCAGCTGGACTCTTTCCAGTTGTGCTACTCGGGCCTTTTCTATGTTGCATAAGTAGACGGCATAATTTAATATTTAATGATTGTGGGTCGCCCATCATTGCACGTAACTTTTGCTTCAAAATTTGGACGTATCTCTCCGCTTGTCCGTTTGTCGAAGGATGGTAAGGTGCCGTAAATTTGGTATTTATACCATTTGATAGGAAAAACTGCATAATCTCATGGGATTTGAATTGTTTTGCATTATCAGATACAATTCTCACTGGTAAACCAAATCTTGCAAAAAGATTTCGCAGAATATTTATTGTTGCCGTCGATGTAGTCGAACTCGTTGGTATAGCTTCAAACCACTTAGTATAGGCATCGACCACTATGAGGAAGTTTGTTCCATGGAAAGGTCCAGCATAATCAATATGTAATCGATACCAAGGTTCCTTAGGGTACTCCCAAGGATGCGGAGAAGCTTTTGAAGGATTGTTCTGTATTAAACAACAACTCCTACATGATTTTGCAATGTCCTCTATATCCTTGTCAATTCCTTTCCACCATACATAGCTTCTTGCAATAGCCTTCATTTTAACAATGCCTGTATGAGCTTCATGCAGCTCGTTGAGAACTCGAGAACGCAGTTTCTTCGGAATGATGATCCTTATACCATAAAATATGCAACCATCTTGCAGAGAATATTCATGTAGGGATTGAATATTTCCATAACCGGCTTGTAATGTAGAATAGAGTTCTTGAAGTTCCTTATCGTTCTTGATCTCTCTTTGGATTTCGTCCTTTGTTACAGGTATAGTATCGATTTGATTTAGGTAAATATTTCCATCATCATCTATTTCATTCTCGAGTGAGTTTTCCTCCTGCACACTTCTAGACAAGTAATCAGCATTTGAATGTTTTTCTGTTGGTCGCACGGCGATAGTATAATTGAAACCAGATAAAAAATTCGCATAATGAATCAGTCTCAAAGCAGTTGTCATAGGTAGTTCTTTTTCAGGGTGTAGAATTCTTGATAGTGGTTTGTTGTCGATAATCAATATAATTTTCCTCCCATAGCAATATTGGAAAAACTTTTTTCGGCAACCGTCCGGGAAGTGGGTACTTCCCGGACGCTTTTTATTTGAGAAAGTAGCATTTCCCGGCCTAGGCCGGAAAGTACGTACTTCCCGGCCTAGGCCGGAAAAACACGTCGTTGTTGTCATTGTTATGATCATCACAATAGCAACGAAATAACGGATGACAGTTCTGTTCTGTTTAATTCAAATATGAATCAAAATCAATAAAGAGATGTGTCATCTCATTGATTTGTAATTCTTCACGGTTGACGAAAAAATATTGTACGCAACACGCCCGGAAATAGTTTTTTTGGGCTCACAGACTTCCAGGACTCGCCTCCGGCTCGTCCTAGAATCTTGTCTATTCGTCCAAAAAAACCCTATTTTCCGGACTTGTTACGTAAATTACTATTTCAATCCCCAGATCAAAGCTGTAGCTTTTTTGTCCAGTTGACTGTATTGTTTTTCAGCTTTTGTTAGAGATTTTGAAGCGAACGCAACAGGTTTTTCCGAACCATCTTCCATGATGTTCGATAATACTGCACCTAATCCAAAAGGTGAGGCATCCGTAGCTAAAGTTACTGGCAAATTAACGTTGAATGGTGTAAGAACATTTGGACTCGTAATTTCTGTCTTCAACTGCTTGAAAACCGCCTCGCATTGAGATGACCATTGAAATTTCACATTTTTCTGAAGAAGTTTGTGCAAAGGATAAAGTTTTCCAGCTAAGTTTGGTATGAACTGATGGTAATAGTTCACGATTCCAAGAAAACTTCGCAGTTCTGATACGTTTCTTGGTCTTTTGCTGGTAACGATTGCATCAATTTTTTCTTTCATTGGGTGAAGACCATTTGAATCAATTACATGTCCTAAATAAGTGATTGATTCCTTGAAAAATTGACATTTCGTTCTATTGAGATGTAATCCTTCCTCGTGTCAACGTTGAAAAACCATTCGGAGTCTCTGTAAAAGTTCAGATGAAGTTCTCCCTTGTACAATAACATCGTCAAAGAAACATGCGACACCCTCTAGATCTTGTAATATTTGATCCATGAATGACTGCCATATATTTGGTGCTACTTTTACACCAAACATCAATCGGTTTACTTTGTAACCTTTCGTAGTACTTATTGCTTGTAACAGAGCACTGTTTTCATCAACTGACATGTGTAAATAAGCTTGATTTATATCGAGTGTACAAAAATGAACTCCACCACTCATTTTTGCGAAAATATCTTCAATACGTGGAATTGGATAGTTATCGTCCAGCAAATTTTTATTTAGTGTTACTTTATAATCTGCACATAATCGAATTCGTCCATCTTTTTTAATTATTGGCACAACAGGTGTTCCCCAACTTGAGTAAGTTATTTACTCGATAATTCCAGCCCTTTCAAGTCGATCTATCTCGTCTTCAGTACGATCTTTCAGTGCAAATGGAATTGGACGAGCTCGAAAAAAAATTGGTTTTGTATTTTCTCTCAATTTGAGTACACATTTATGGTTTTTAATGACGCCAATTTCCTCTGAAAATAGATCACTATATTCCTGAATTAGATTTGTAAGATTGCCTTTGTAATTTTTGTCGACATTTGTATCAATACTGTGAATCCCGGACCAATCGAGTTTCATTAGCCTTAACCATTCCCTGCCGCAAATTGGTGACACCGAATTTTGGAGAACGAAGAGTCTCCCAACGGTATTTTCATTTTTGTAATTTATTTTAACATCACATACTCCACTGGGTTCGAAAATTTCTCCGGTGTAGGTTTTCAGTTTTATGGTTGTTGGTTGCAATTTTGTTTTTGGGCAGATTTTGTGGAAAAATTTTTCTGAACAAATGGAAACTGCTGCACCCGTATCTAATTCAAATTCACAGGGTGACTCATTAACATTGATGTGTATTAAGAACTTATCAGATGCTCCTGATTGAATTAATGAGTTGATCTGGTATATTTCACATTCTTCTAGAACATCAACCGAATTTGTGTTTTGCGTGCGTTTCTTGAAGCAAATTGATTGAATGTGTCCATTTTTTCCACAATAATTGCACTTCAAATTCTTCGATTTACAATAATTCGATTTATGATTATATTTACCACATCGAAAACATTGATTTCTATCATCACTCGACTCTTTATGTCTTGAGTTGTGGTTAGGAGTGGATTTGATTCCGAGATTATTTTCAGTTCTTGATATTCCACATACAGTTTTTGGTTGTTGCATTTCTTTGCTTTCAATTTTTGATGATTCGATAGCCAAGGCTGTCCTGACTGCTTCTTCGAATGAAATTGCATGACTCTGCTGTAAGAGTTTTTCCCGAGTTTCATTACAACGAACACCTCTTATGAATTGTGCCCTCAAATGAGTATTGATTGTGGATTTCTTGCATGATTCACATATGAAGTTGCAATTTGTAGTGAGTCTTTTCAGCTCGGCTTGATATTCAGAAATAGATTCACCTTCTCGCTGTAATCTCATCAAGAATTTGTGCTGTTCCGCTACTTCACTTGGTTTTGGACAGAGGTGACTTCGAAGTAACTTAATGAGTTCTTTGAAGGTTTTAGTCTTGGGTAAATCTGGTGCAGTGAGGCTGTTAAGAATTTGATAGTTCTTGGGCCCCAAACAGTTTATTAGTATTTGAACGCTTTTTTTATCGTTTTCCGGCGTATCATCTGAAAGATTTCGAAGTTCCAGGTAGTTTTGAAGTCTTTGAAGATAAGATTCGAAGGATTCATTCAATTCATCGTAAGGCTGTAGTGATATTCCTCTTGTGTCAATTTGAGATTGTTCCGCATTACTTTGAACGTGAGTAGAAAAACTTGCTTGCTGACTCTGTACGTTTTTAAGCGTTGATACAAGTTCACGAAGCAATTCTTCCATTATCCTCGTCGCCAATCTATTAAAATCTATTCCAAATATGAATACGTATGAAAGTTGTATTTATCTTCAGAACTATCTGACAAAACGTCAAACTACATACTAGATATGTATGATGAATAAAATATGAACTCATAAGACATAACATTTTAACTAAAATTCGAAATTATTCCGAGGAGATTATCCCTCTCTTCAAAGACCGACCATTTACATACCATTTTAGAATGAACCCAGAAACATTTGAAGATTTACTGGGTAAATTGAATCACATTCAAGCTTTTGAGAGAAATGAGGATTGTAAAAGAGGTCGAAAATTCATACCATTAGAAAAAGAGGCAATGATAACCATTTGGTGCCTTTCTAATTTGGAATCCTTTCGGTGAGGCATCATTTATATTGTTGTTTTTATCTAATATATTTGTTGAGCGTAGATCAGTAGCTGACAGATTTGGGATAAGTAAAAGTACATGTTGGGATGTATTGTCTAGGACATGTAAACTTCTCCTAAAAATGAATAATGAATATAAAATAATCGCATGGCCAAGTGAAAGAAATGCAGCTAAAATAAGTAGAGGTTTTAAGAGAATAAATGGTTTTCCAGGTAGGTACTGTTTAGGGTTCATTCATAATTTTCGACACCTTACGTGGCAGACATGGACCAACATAGAGGAAGAAATATGATTGCATTCCTTTCATAATATGGAAGTACATATTCATATTTACCGCGTATGAACGTACCGTGGTTGCGCAGACACTGTCCAGCACCGGCAGACATTCTCGGCGATAATGTTCTGTCTGCTGGTGCAATAGAGAGTTGAAGTGCTGCCATGAACGTAAACGTTAACGCAAGAATTGACATCTACGCACGCGCATTCGTCAGATATTAACGTTAACGTTGAAAATGAGTTTACGGGTGTACGTAACGTACGTTCTCTCACGGATACCTGATACCTTATAAATGAACTTATGTAAACCGAAGAATATACGAATAATACCGATAAGCTCCGAATGGCCGAATTTTGAATTCGAAGTAGATATCCATAACCTGGAAAATTCATGAAGAAGTTACTAAATATTTGTTTTTGTTTCATTTCAGAATAGTTTTTTTACTTATTTTATATTTAAGAAATGACTGAAACGCTACGAACTGTGATTATAATGTTTGTGGTAATACTACTGTGATTATAATTGATCTCATAATAATTGTAGAGATGTGTACCCGGACTTTCACTTTTTTTTTGATATAATATTTGTTATTAGATTACATTCAGTTGGAAAATTCATGAAGAAATTACTAAATATTTGTTTCATTCCAGATTAGTTTTTTTATTCATTTTATATTTAAGAAATGACTGAAACGCTACTGTGATTATGTTTGTGGTAATACTACTGTGATTATATCAATTTAATGAACTTCTCCATTGTTAGTGTGTGGTTATTATTCTTAAGTGAACAAAGACACACTATAGTTTTTTAGTATAAAATTCATTCAGCTATCGATTTCGGCTATATAGCCATCTTCGGGCTGTCTGAAATACAATACAAATTAGCCGTTTCTTTTTGTGGTCTAATACAATCTTTTTTACTTACTCGTCATTAAAATGTGCTAAATACGCAGTTAAAAGATGTTGACATCGAACAATAAAATAACAAGCAAATATTCATAATTTCTTCGACAGATCATTCGTTTGTTTTGATTTCTAGAATATTCCAGTATGAATTTCCCATTGACATTGACGTCTTCTTTGATCCTTTAAGGTTAAACGGGTTGTCGTTCTTCTTCTTCTGAACTTCGGTTTCCACCTGTATTATGAAATATGTAGGGGAGGTTCTTGAAGATGTTGTTTTCGGGAAATGATTTTATCTCATTTATGAGATTCTGGTCATTACTTTTTCTCATAATCTCCAGTTGTTCTATCATAAGCATGCGTCTAAAATCTCTTTCGTGGTGTAATATTTTTAAATTTTGTATTGAGGTCTGATGGTTATTATCTCTCAAATGATTTCCCATAGCTGAGGGTGGTCTATTTTTCGTATGTTCCAGGAAGCGAGTTTTAGCTGCTCGTGTTGTCATACCTATGTAATAGCTGTCACAGTTTCCACATTTCATTTCATATATTCCACTTTTTTGTTCGTTAGGTGTTTTAGGCTTGTTGTTAATTAATAAATTGGCAAGGTTTCTGTTTTTTCTATTAGTGAGGTGAAATCCGTGTTTCTTTAAAATAGTGTCAATTTTGTCATTAGTATTTTTAAAAAATGGTAACGAGATGTATCTAGGTGTTGTGCTGTAATATGGATAGATTTTCCTAAGTAAAGCTTTTCTTTTTTTTTGATCATGTTTTCTATGTAGGATCTTGGATAATGGTTGTTTTCACCAATTGTAAAAATTCTCTTCAATTCTCTTTTGTGCCTATCTTGCGAAAGAGGAATCCCATGTAGTCTGTCGAGGAGGAAGTTAAAAGCAGCTCTTTTGGTGGATGGGGGATGGTATGAGTTGTAAGGTATGATCACGTCTGTTTGCGTAGGTTTCCTGATAATTTTTTTATAATTTGCTAAAATAATTTATAGAAATAGAATGGGTCTTGGCTTCAAATTAATGCTATATGGCTATTTTTTGGTTCATAA
Organism: Adalia decempunctata; assembly: GCA_951802165.1. Taxonomy (NCBI): domain Eukaryota; kingdom Metazoa; phylum Arthropoda; class Insecta; order Coleoptera; family Coccinellidae; genus Adalia; species Adalia decempunctata. The sequence goes on along the minus strand of OX637703.1, from coordinate 27,982,943 downwards.
CACATTCAGGTTTTCTGTTTGTTTTATTTAACGTTTCTTCATACATCGTTTCGATTAAAATAAATATATTTTTAGAATGTGAATTCACAAGCACCTGTAAATGATCTAATGGACCTACACATGACAATATCATTTTTATAAGTATATCAAATACCTCTGAATATGCTCTCAACTTGGATTCATTCAACCATGGCATATTTCCAAGGTTTTCCAATAAATTGCATATGACCATCATGACAGTGTTAATAATGCTGGAGATAGGTACTTTTGTAACTATAACCAAATATACATTCCAAATCTATGAGGCGATATTAGGATGTGCAAACCTTCCACACCTAGAAAATAATAAGGATGTTAAAACATTGTTATTAAACCTATAAAAAGAACACTCTATTCAATGTAATGTTGTTTTCCGTCGTTATAGTTTCCGGAAGGCCTAATGCAATTGCAAGGCGAGGAATATGACATTTTTCAAAGCGGAACCAATTTTTTACCTCGGTATTGGATACATTGTCCAGAGTGAATCGTCCATAAAGCACTGCTCGATTCCCAACAGGATCATTGTTAAATTATGTAACAAGATTGCCTCATCCATTTCATCCTCAAGTTGCGCTGCATCAAGAATACCTTCCATCTGGAATTAAATTTTCTGAAATAGAGCCTAATTGAACATGTATAACGACGTGCTTACCATAAAATGTAGCTTCTATTTTCAGAAAAATTTCAACAAATCGAATTCTAAAATTTTATTATTTTGTTGACAGAAAACAATATACACTCAAATTTATAGGATAGGGTTGTTAACGTTTGACATACACGTTAACGTTCATCAACCACGCATGCACGTGAACACTTCAACTCAAATTTCATTCAATCCGTAAACCAGACGTAAACGTTATATTTCGTACGTTAACGTCTACGTAAAGCTTCACGTACTGTACTCACTTCAACTCTCTAATATCTGTTATGGCAAGCATTCAGCGAGCAATAGGATTCGCGCTCCTTGAAAGAATAACGAAATATAACGTACATATATCAATTATTCAATTACTGGATAAATATGTATTTTTTGGTATCTTCCTCGCTAGGTGCTGTCCATGCAAGTGCTGGCAAATATGAATACGATTGTCTGTGCACTTTCTGCCGCGCACGGTGTCGGTTGATATGAATGGATCTTCAGAAGTAACAAGATTTTTTTTAAATTTTATACTTGCAGGAATAATTGGAGCAATAGATGGATGTCATATTCGAATTATAAAGCCTAGACAGTATCCCAACTCTTATTGCAATAGAAAAAATTATCATTCAGTGTTACTACAAGGAACATGCGATCATAATAAATTATTTATAGATGCATATGCAGGATCTTTGCATGATTGGCGATTATATAAAAAATCAGATATATACAGGAGAAAACCCGATGGTTCTGCCAACATTCCAGGTAACATGCATATAAAGCGCGTTCGGCAATGACATCTGACTGGTCGGATTGATCTGAACCGTTCGTTTATTACATCCAGATTGAGGGGAGTACACATCTGGATCGTTCGGCAAGAATATCTGATCAATCGGATGTAGATCTTTTTGCTCGGTGTATTTCGACGGAGGAAACGGATTTTTTTCCACAGAACAGAAACAGAAATTACTTTTCGGCCTTTGTGAATGGATTTTTTATCCCGCTTCGAATATTCTTGAACAGTCACATTGAATTTTCGTGTCTTATGTTATTTGTTGTGTAGTAATAAATAAAAAAATGTTATTTGATAAAAAATAATGACTTAAAATATTGAATCATCTTAACCAAGGGGTAGAAATGTTGAGAACTATAACAAAAAAGAATTAAAATAGTACTCAGACTACCTCTACGGACGAATAGACCTTTAAGCTCTAATTTAATATCTGGCTCGGGTAAGGCGTTACATACGTCAAACAGAAAAATCGATCTAAATGCTCCGTAGCGTTCGTAACAATCTGTTATCACGTGACTAAAAAATCCGTCCGCTCTCGGATGCTATTGCCGAACGCGCTTATGGTAGGAGATCTAGCTTATTTATAAGCTCTCCACCAAAATTCTAGTAGGATTTAAAGACAATGGACGCCTCAGTATACATCAAAAAAATTTCAATTTGAAACTGTCACAGTGCCGTGTTGTAATTGAGAATGCATTTGGATACCTGAAAGGCCGATTCCGTCGGTTGAAATCATTGGAAACCATCAGGTTGGATCTTATTTGTCTCCTCATAATATCAGGATGCATTCTTCACAACATTTGCATAAACAAAGGAGATTATCCTGAAGATATTGTGAGCCAACTCGAAATTGAAGAAACAGAAAATGCTATTGAAATAGAAGACATTTCTTATGAATCAGATACTCCAGCAGAGCAGACTAAAACAAATTCTATAATGTATTCCTTGAATTTAGATGAAAGATTTGTTAGTTGAAAATATAATAGTTTTTTTAATTTTTATTTTTCTATTACTGTGAAAAAACTTATTAACAATACAATTATCACATGCAACTTCAGATAATAATAAAATTTTAAACTCCAACAAACAAAAATAACAAGATTGGTCTTTATCGTGACTATCACTTCTATTTGTATATACAAAAACCAATTTCTGTATAGATTTCAATTTATCAGAAAATATTAATATTTACTGTCAAAAAAACTTAATTATTTTTTTTTGTAGTTATCCACGAAATCACGAAAAGTCTCCAAAAATGAATCCATCCGCATAAGTTTTTCCTTATGACGCCGCTCAACAGTCGACGCTCTAGTTTTCCTTTTTTTGGAAAACGTAGACTGATAGTTTTCCGCTAGTGGCGCTAGTCCACTGCTTCCTTCCTTTACTATCGTAAAATCTTTTTGTACAGTTCCCTCGTGACTGCTGCACGTAACTGGCGCTGTTATTTTTGACTTTTTGAACAGTATTGAGTCCATATCCTCGTAAAATTCCCAATTTTTCCGATTATTCCCGCTTGTGGCGTTATGGTCTTTTATATCTTTATAAGACTTTTTCAGACTCTTCCACTTGGAATTGCATTGCATCCAAGAGACAAATTTTTTTTTCACCCAATGCAGATGCAATTTTTGTCCATATGTATTTTTTTACACAATTTTCAAACGAAGCATCATGCACTCTGACCAATTCAATCAAGGCCCTGGTGCTTTCCTTGGTCCAGATTTTGTTCTCCTGAATAGGAATTTCAGGATTCGCAGGAGAATGGTTTTCATTATTCCCGAAATTTTCATCGACATGAACATCTAGAGACATTTCATATTAATATTATTGATAAGATTTTATACTTCACAGGAAAACCGAAAAAATACAGTACTGAAACTTACTTGAACATATTCTATTGTGCTCTACCAAATTTGATTTATTGGAAAATTGTTTTTTGCATCTGTAGCAAATGGAAATTATAATATGCTTCATATCGCTTCTGAAAAATATTAGAATGCAGATAACATTTGTCAAATACCCGCAATTATTATACCAAAGACCCCTTTGATCTGGTAAACGTGTTTGCTTTCATTTTCATGGAATTTTGAACTCTTGGTCTATGGATATCAAATTCTATTCACAAACCAGGTCTGCGATCTATCCTTTCACGCAGAACAGAGAGGAATTATCGAACGCCAACGGAGCAAACGGATAGAATGGAGTTGACGGATATGTATTTAACGAACGCGCTTATATAATGGAAAATTGAATTAGACCACTGCAATCTTTCAACAGTTCTAAACCATAGATTCTATGTTCTAACCTATTTCACCTTCGTCAAAGTCTGACATTTGTTTATTGGGCGCGGGAAATTCAAATATTCACCTTGTGAAAAAATTACTGGTACTGTGGAAATTCGAAAAGTTGATAAAATATAAATAAAAATATAATATAAATCAATATACAAACACAACATGGAGTTCTTCAGAAAAAATAACAAAAATAAATAATACTCTGTGGTGACTTGCCACCGGCGTGCAGAAGTCTGCGCAGAGGGCACCTCCTCCTAGGCAGCGTGGGTTACTGCGGTACCATATTCTTTATAGACCGACCAGGTCTACTACCCAGTACCCACGCTCGTCTCGAGCAGGGCAGCTATAACATCTACGTCATTGGCAGGCCTCACTTACATTAGCCAATCTGATGAGTCCATCGTAAGCGAGGCTGGGACGAAACGTAGCCCCATCCCGATTCACAATTAAAAGCAACACGCTTCAAATTGGTGACCCCGACGTGATCGGGCATGGGGAAATAACAGCTCAACTTTCGTCCCCACATACGATGCCTGAATCAACCTTCGAGACAATTTTGGCTGCAAGCGCAACAAGGTGTACAATCGTCCCTCGCTGGCGATGGCACACGTCCATCCCAGTGTCGGCCAACACAAGCACTGGCTGCAGCCCTCTCAGGTCTCCAGGCATCGTCCACTGTATCATGACCAGTTGTCCTGTTCGCTGGGGGAGAGTCATGTGGTGACTTGCCACCGGCGTGCAGAAGTCTGCGACCGCGCTTCACACGCCGCCCGCGCAGAGGGCACCTCCTCCTAGGCAGCGTGGGTTACTGCGGTACCATATTCTTTATAGACCGACCAGGTCTACTACCCAGTACTCACGCTCGTCTCGAGCAGGGCAGCTATAACATCTACGTCATTGGCAGGCCTCGCTCACATTAGCCAATCTGATGAGTCCATCGTAAGCGAGGCTGGGACGAAACGTAGCCCCATCCCGATTCACAATTAAAAGCAACACGCTTCAAATTGGTGACCCCGACGTGATCGGGCATGGGGAAATAACAGCTCAACTTTCGTCCCCACATACGATGCCTGGATCAACCTTCGAGACAATTTTGGCTGCAAGCGCAACAAGGTGTACAACCGTCCCTCGCTGGCGATGGCACACGTCCATCCCAGTGTCGGCCAACACAAGCACTGGCTGCAGCCCTCTCAGGTCTCCAGGCATCGTCCACTGTATCATGACCAGTTGTCCTGTTCGCTGGGGGAGAGTCATGTGGTGACTTGCCACCGGCGTGCAGAAGTCTGCGACCGCGCTTCACACGCCGCCCGCGCAGAGGGCACCTCCTCCTAGGCAGCGTGGGTTACTGCGGTATCATATTCTTTATAGACCGACCAGGTCTACTACCCAGTACCCACGCTCGTCTCGAGCAGGGCAGCTATAACATCTACGTCATTGGCAGGCCTCGCTTACATTAGCCAATCTGATGAGTCCATCGTAAGCGAGGCTGGGACGAAACGTAGCCCCATCCCGATTCACAATTAAAAGCAACACGCTTCAACTCTAAAGAAAAATGTGAATAACTCTTCCAAAAATGATTAACCATAAAAACTCAAAATATATCTTCTTCTACAACTTCTGTAGAAGTTACAAGTTTATTTGAGTAAGCCATAATATTCACTGGTGGTTGCCATGTGAAACATCTTTTGTTTTCAATTCTCAACATATATTTGGCTTGTAGAATTGATTGGCAAGTTTTTACTAGAAGTCTACTTCTCACTCTAGTTTTCACTAAATTTGGGAAAAAATTCTCTCTGCAGCAGATGACGAATGTGGAAGGCACATAATGATTTTTGATAATTTGAATATATATTTTCGAAAATATCCTCATTCATACTATTTTTTAAGATAGAAACATTATACCGAAATTCTTCGATGTCATCAGAACACTCTTTTAATTCATTTGTCTCACTTAGCAGCCGATACTCAAAGTCAAGTTTCTCAATATCTAAATTCAAATAAGGAAATAAATTCACAGCCTCACAAATACTATTCACACTTTTTTTTTATTTGACTAGCTAACTCTACATAATAGTCCAGAACTCTGATTCTAAAATTGTTCACTTCTACTTTGTCTATGTTAGTTTCTTTGATGAAAATCTTTGCTTTGGCCCCAAAATACAGTTCCTCTAGAGGAAGATAGTAATCTGGATCATTAAGATTGATATTCTTAATATTGTTTTAATTTTTTCTCAAGCAAGCAGTTTTAATAAATGATTTTAGGATTATCTTGTACAATCCAGTAATTCAATTTAACAAAACATGTATCTTCGTCTTCTCTGATTGAAATTCAATATTCAATTCATTAATTATTTTCAATGCATAGGATTAAAAATAGAAATATAATTTATATACTGGGGTTTTCAAAGCCTTCAAAATAGCATGAGCGGACTGAACATTGTCCTCTATAGCTACTGCTGTGAAAAATAAGTCTAATGAAGACCAATGTTCCAAAATTCGATTCAACCACCTTGTTTGACTATGTCTTAATATCACATTGGTTTTTTCCTTAAGGAAAATTTGGCATTCTTTGAATTCGGAACAGCGTTTCGAACTATTACTAAAATAATTATATACATCCCGACTGAATTGCTCAATACTCTTCGGTAGCTTTTCACATGAGGCAGAAGAGCAAAGGTGAAATGAATGGCAACTACAGCCAAGGATTACAGTATTAGGGTTCATTCTTCTAACATTCAAATGTCCCATCATCACAGAGCAGTTATCAGCTCCAAAGCCAATGATATTTTTGAATGGTATCTCATTTTCAGACATGACATCTTTTATTGCATTAAATAAATATTCTGCATTACCTTTGTCAACCTCTATTAAATCTAAGAATCTATCGACTGCTCTGTTATTCTTGAAATATCTAGCCACTGAAGCCAAGCATTCAGAGGTACTGATATCTGTGGTCTCATCAATGAATAAGGAAAAATAATTTTCCTTAAGGTCATTCGAAGTATCCCTTAAATTTGCTGGTCCTAATACTTCAACAATTAATTGGGTAGCTTTTTTTCTAGATACGCATAGTTTGCCAGCTATTTTGGAGTCAGGACACACAGATGCTATGAGTTTTGGTAAATGGTCCATTATCATAAAAGGCAAATTGTATTCCACTATGAACATTGTGCATATTCTAATTCAGCCTCTTTTAATCTTTGTTCGATTCCTACTTCTCCTGGTTTGAACATTTTCGTCACAGAAGGAGTGGACTTTGCAGTTTTTTCCTTTATCCTGTGAGAGACTGAATTTTCGTGCAATTTTAAATGTATAACACTACCAATTATTTTTATATTGCACACGATGCACTTAGCGGCTTCACCAGTATCACATGGTTCAGCCCTTTTGAATTTAGATTTCCAATCAGATCTGAACTTCTGTTTGTTCTTTTTCTTATTCTTAATAGATGAATTATCTTCAATATTCATATTTTTTTGGGAGTCACAACTTCAATATTTTCTTTAGCAGGAACTGAATTTGCTTCATCGTTGTTGCAAACGTCCTCGTTTATTCTGATTGAAGTAGCAGGACTTTTGCCTTTTTTGATTAAAAACCTTCAGGGATAAATAGTATATAAACAAAATATGATAACTCATCACTTAACTAGTTACCTTTCCATTGCAGCAAACTATATAAATTAACAAAGCCCTTATATAAAAACTAAAAACTATAAGGAGATCAACAACAAAAAATACTAGTCTACTATTATTATCTACTATTGTCTATCACTATTACTACAGTCTACACTAGTCTACAGTTCTACATTTAACGGCAACCACACTTTTTTGAGTTTGAATTTTGAATTCCTGTCACCTGCAGTTCAGAGTTCAGCTGCCACCTGTCTTGTCTTCTAAACCACAGAATGACAGAACACAAAACACAAATAATTCTGAACGAAACGTCAAAGAAAGCGCAGAAAACTAATTACGTAAGGAAACCATAAAGCCATAGAGCTCAGCACAGAGCACAGTCCAAGCAAAGGTTTGCACTCCGGTTTCCATTTCAAATTTCGAGGGAAAACACTGACTGAATGACCATGACATCAGTATGACACATTATGGACATTATTGGTTGAGAATACTAGATTTTCATTGGGAATAGAGTCGCTTGGGGTAAGTGAACGCACTTTCACGTTTAAAGTATGTTAAAAAAAAAACTTTTATATTTAGAAAGTACAGAAACAAGTATTTATTACATTGGTTCATTACAAATAAACATATGAAACATAAAAAACATAAACTTTGGGATTCTCAGTCTTATCATTAAAAAACTGATACAAGTTATTATGCGCACACTTGTCCTACCATTGGGGTAACTGTTCGCGGCATTCAGGCTAAGTGTGCGCACCTCTTTATTTGCATGAATCGCAAAATAATACCCCTGTTTCATAAGAGGTGCATTGTTCATGCCACCACTCTTCGCATCTGAAACACTGAATCCATTCTTCAGCAGGAGGCTCTTCATATTTTTCGTGGCATAATGGACAAAAATAATCTTTTTTCTTATTGGGTAATTTTTTAGTTTTCGAAATACGAGAAACACCCGACGTTCCAGGTGGAGGGGATAAAGATCTTAATGGGGCTATTCTTTTCTTCCTTTTGTTTGATTTAGCTAATTCTTGGTTTTGTTTGTTTTCCAAATCTTCTTTAAATGGACTCGAAGTTATTATTTCCGATTTAAGGGCTTTTCTTTTTCTTTTCTCTGTGTTATTTCTTTTTGGCAGTGGACTGATGGTAGTAAGTGCAATATGTTCAGTTTTCTCTGTCTTTGAAACCTGATGACCAGTTTTTGGTTCAGCTTCAACTCTTTGATTTGGCGGGTCAATTTTTGTATTGTCTGATGTCTGATTGTTTTCTGGCTCATTTTCATTTCTTTGGTTTGGCGGGTCAGTATTGATATTGCCTGCCTGATCATTTTTTGGTTCATTTTCAACTCCTTGGACTGGTGGGATGATATTTACATTGTCAGTTACAGTAGCTGGGAGGAAGTCATGCTCTTGAAAAATGCCATCGTTAAATGGATAAATTCCAGTCACTGAAAATCCCGAGGCAGCATTACCGACTGTAGCAACTTGTTTGTAGGCTTCATTAAAAAGAGCAGCTACTTGATATTGTGTAATAGCCCTCCCAGGATGTTGAGTCATCCAACGGTCACACTCGATGGTATACTTGGCCTTAAGAGGACCAAAAAAACTCCTATCTAATGGTTGGACTTTGTGGCTGCTGTGCGGAGCTAAAGTAACAACTGAAAAGCCTTGTTCTCTGCTGTAAAGAGATGCTGCCAAATTAATATGGGATGAGTGGTCTAGAATTAGTAAGACAGGAGAATATTTCTTAGGATGAACATGATCCCTGAAATGATATAACCAATTCATGTATAGATCTGAATTTATGAATCCGGAATCAGATACCATACACCGAGAGAACAATTTCTTCCAATTTAAGAAAATTTCTTAGCTTGAAAGAAAGATCGACTTTAAATACGGCGCAAGAAATAACGTTGTAGAGACAAAGATATTATTTCTTGCCATACTACAAAGAAACCTGCTTAGATATTGAGGAATATCTCACATTTACGTGAAGCCAATATTTCTTTATGTGGAATAAATTATTGATTTGTGTTGAAGTTGCAATTAGTTCATGCTCATCAAGTTACTTTGATACCAATTCATAATATCTTTCCAAATAAGAAACCATTTATTGGAATACAACTGATACTACATCATCATAAGAATATGGTAACTTTGACAATAAAATATATTTATTTATTCAAAAGTGGGTATTTATTTTACCGAAAATAATATTTCTTCGGAAAAGACTATATATTTCTTCACTTGGAATAAATTACGCATTTGTGTAGAAGTAGTAATCAGTTTCTGTATACATCACCTTCCTCTGCTGATAATGCATAATCTCTTTCTAAATAAGAAATCATTTATTCAAATGAATCTGATACTTCATCATCATTAAGATATGGAATCTCATGTAATAAAATACATTTATTTATTCAAAAGGGGGTGTTCATTTTACCGAAAATAATATTTCTTTGGAAGAGACTATATATTTCTTCACTTGGAATAAATTACTTATTTGTGTAGAAGTAGTAATCAGTTTATGTACATCACCTTGATCTGCTAATAATGCATAATCTCTTTCTAAATAAGAAATCATTTATTCAAATGTATCTGATACTTCATTATAGATATGGAATATTATGCAATAAAATATATTCATTTATTTAAAAGTAAATATATTGTCGATTGATTTCAAATGAACTTTTGAAGGCAAATGTATAGATGTTCAATAGATTATTATGAAGAACCTCATCTCGAATGTTTTGCATCAATTTTGGAATACCTGTTTTTGCCATATTAATAATCATTTTATTCAAGTGCCTGTAGTTAGGATATGCAAACTTGACATTCCTCTGCTAATACTGAGATTAGGAGCGAGGAATGGATCAATATGTTTGTTTGAATGATCTGTTCCTTGTTGCCTTTTCGAGACACATGCCATATTTGGAATCAAATCTGTACAGCTCCATTTCATAAGAATATATATATATAACACGAAATATTTCAGTGATGCAGTTATCTCATTTCAAAGACTATGTGATCTATTCCAAATGACAAAAACGCTAAAAAAAATTCTTATGCAAGGTAAAAAAGGACAAAAAATTCATACTCCAGTCAGATTATTCGAAAATTATATATTTTCTATAATTTATTCATAAAAACCATCAGAAACATAATCAAAATACGCTGAACAAAGCAATGACAAGCTTCTTTATATGAAGTTCAGATACCAGTGGTCACATAGAAATACGTTATGTACTGAGCGGACTTTAAGGATTTTAAAAATTAATGACGAAATCTAAGATTTCACAACGGCGGATTGCCGATTATTTTGTAGAGTGTCCTATTGCGATTAGTATGTGTATTTGTTAAAAAATATTTTTTAACCCATCACATAAAGATACACTAAATAATATTTCGCAATCCGCAGATGTGAAAACTTAGCTTGTGCCAACGAGTGCACTGAAGTGGTGTGGTGGTCAGCTGGCATGTGGAATCGGTACAGCCTATGTCTATGGCCAGTAGTTTAATAATATAGTGCCTCACACAATATCGAACCAACTCAAAACATATTTTCCCCCTTTCACTTTATGTCCATTCAATGGTCTCTGATTTTTTATTTTTTGGAAATTGATGATATCAAAGTTATTGCCATTTGCATCTATTTCAATTGATTTCATGTATGGAATAAAATGTGTTGTGGAAGAGTATTTATAAAAAATAAAGATTTCTTGACGATCAGCATTCCTGAATACTTTAACAATTTTGCCGAAAACAAAATTACTATATCTGTGAAAAAGGTTGATAAAGCAACCCTTTCTGTAATGAAATCCATCCAATTTAAACCATTCTATTCCATAGAAATCACTATATAAGATCAACTTTTAGGTCAGGGGAAATAATGGGGGAATAATCAGGCATTCCCTCCTGATAGGTACTTTAGAATCCCTGAAATTCTTCAAGTCTTTGACAAAGCTTCAACTGGTAACGAATTGCTAATGTGTACGCAATATTTTTTCTCGAAGTTACGATATGGGCATTTATTTTGCCTATTCTATGGAAAGACTCGAATCTTATTGAAGATAACCATCGTAAAGGGCCGACATTTCTAATTATATTGGGATAATGAATCAGTATATGATACTTTGGTTTCAAACATTCAGAAAATAGATTTATATAAAGTTCATGATGTTCCTTGATAACAAGGCTAAAATATTTCAGATCTTGATGAGAAATTTCAAGTTTATAACAAAGCTGGAGGATATCATATAGTTTCAGGAAAAAAAGTCAAACATCATCTTCTAAATCTATGAGATCATTGACTAAAATTGGAAAAAAGATAACTAACGCTAACATTTCTGAAGCTGATAAAATAATAATTGATCCTTTCTTAAAATTTTTATTATTTATTTACAATTAATGTGTCTCGACAACACAGGTCAATGACACAGGAACATTTGATTATGGACAATCATAAGACAGTATAGTTTCTAGAAAATTGAACTTTACATTATATGAACTTATATAATAGCGCTGATTTCAGGAAGTTCAGTAAGTTTATGTGTTTATCAGTAGAGGTTAGAATTTCCTTAAGGTTGGGGCACAGGTGGTTATTTGATCTACCTTCTGCATAATACGGGCATTCTGAAAGGATGTGCTTGACTGTTAGCGGAGTACTGTTACAGTGTTGGCACTGTGGCTGGGTGCTTCCAGACATGAGATAACCATGTGTGAGAGAAGTGTGTCCTATTCTTAATCTCCTGATTTTGATTTTATCTGCTCTGCTCAGTGCAGGCAACGTGAGGGGCTTTACTGATGGATGGATGGTTTGTAGTTTGGTTCCTGATCTGCTCCAGGCTGCCTGCCATTTAGTATACAGATAATATTTCTGAGAGGTTCTAATGTCTCTAGGAATCTGTAAGGGATGTTTTGGATGGATTTTATAGAGGCCAGAGAATCGGTGCAGATAGCAAACCTTTTTGAGTTTCCCATTTGAGATTTTAGGGCTTGGTCAATGGCATACAGCTCTCCCCTGTGGACACTACAATGAATGTGTGTGCAGAATTACTGGAATTCTATTTCCATTCTCAATATTTTGATCATAATCGAAATATTTCAGACGACTATTGAAGTGTTCCAATGAAAAATATTTTTTGATGAAAATAAAGTGTTTCAAAATTTTAGCCATATCGTATCTACAAACTCCCTCCAACATGTCATGCATTATATCACAAGATGTATTATCAACAGTATGAAAAAATGTCAAATTATTCAATATGCAATATTCTTTTATGCCATACGACTTTGTCAAACAGTGCTGGTTATAGTTGTATCGGTTGCGTAATATAGTTGGATCCTCTGAGCAAATATTTTGAGACACCTCCTTAGATGTATAACAAATTCTGCAGAAATAATTCCCAGAAAAACTTTCTATCATACCTGTCAGGGAATTCACTCCCAAATTATCACCTAAGACAAGGAACAATGTGAAGTATATTTGTTTTTTTTCATTATTTATATTGATGTTTATGCCATTATTCTCCATGTCTTTCAGCTGCTGTAAAATTGGTGTCAAAACAGAATTGTTACCGAAATTTGATCTATCAGAGGAATGAAATAAGCTCAATAGAAAAATATTCTCTAAACGAGAGAAATACTTTGGTGGAATTCCACCAACTGTAAAATAAATTCCACCCATTTTATGGACTCCGGCGTGAGATCCCAATGGATTATTACATTCAAAGTCATCAAAATACAATAATATGGGAAGGAAAAGTTTGTTTCCGAATTTCGATTTCAGATTATTCCATATCATACCATTGAAAATGCTGCTGTAAGAATGTTTCTTTTCAGAACATTTGGTAATTCTAAAAATTTTTTCAGAACTTTTTTATATCAATTACTTGAGCATTATATGTTATGGATTCTAAACAAACTGTGTTTTTCCTTCTCTTATCATCTAATACCTGCCCTAATTTAAAGGAAAAGGGTTTGATGAAGTTATCGGATGCCTCTAGATATTTAAAGCGATTATGCTCTGTGCGGAGTATTTCAAAGGGATTACAGGAAAAAAATTATACAATTTTGGTCAGGCATAGTAAGCAAATATTCAGACACATCTTTGTAAACTTGATGTTGCAAACCGGATATAAGCTGGTACGTACTGTCGACAATATCTTGAATATGTTTTCGGGTTATATCTGGACTACTATATAATTTCAATAAAAACCGCATATTCATTATAATTTGAGCTACTATTTGCAGAGTTATTTTCATTGTATTTCTCGATAAAATCAAAATTGTTATCTGCACTACTGTGGCAAATTTGGTTGGGATTATGAGTTAAGCCGGGGCAATATCTGTTGACAATGGGCCTTGATAGTGGAGCAGTGTGTTTTTGCATGTGTTCATTAAGTGCACTTATTGTGTTAAATGAACTTTCACACGGTTTATAGCCGCATTTGTACACTTCCAAAAATCTATGTGACCCCCGTATATGGTTTATATAATTAATGCTGTTTGCATATGTTTTGAAACATAAATTACAGTAAATGCATTTCATAAATAAGATATAACTCTGTTATTCAACTCAGTATTAGAAACCTATTATCGGTAACTCCTCATAAACATATACAAAATATTTAAACAAAAACATAACTTCTTGTACATGAAAACTAAACCCTGTCATTTACAGAAGTAAATCTTTGGTAACCCTTTATAAAACTTAACAAATCATTCCTAATATCAAGCACGTTTAAGGAGAGAAAGAGTGTTTTTCATTTAACCTTATTCACTAGGTCTACTATACTGGGTATTGGTTTATCCCACCTTGTTTTAATGTTGTATATGGCACTCTGATATTGGATATGCAGCACGTGATAGAACATGAAGCAAACATCTATTGCCTTGAGAAGTGTTTCAGTCTCATATATTTTCCCGTTGCAATATACATAAATCTTTTCAATCACGATTCCACTGCTTTGGACTATTATGAAAGGGCCCAGCTGTAGCCCCAAGGATTGCACTTTTTCTTTCCTAGTAAGAATAATGTTCTCAATATCTCCAGGTAACTGTTATGTATTCGTAAAGAATACTGAATCAAAATGCAGGGACACTGGTAAACTTTTATTAATAAAGTAACACACTTGGAAAGCCGTTAGAACAACGCTATGGCGGCTGAATACGACGCGACGCTTTCTTGATCTGACATATCATGACATTGACAGTCAGCGTAAAGCTAAGTTCACATACATATGTATTAGGCTAAATTCACAACATTCTCCTCCCACTAAGAAAGAATAGTTGACCTACAAGTTCAACTTTGTGGGGGCTTTAATTATTCTTCCAGAACGACTTGTGCGTGGAGTCATGGAAACCATTTGTGGTGAAACGTTAACTGAGGTTTCAACACTACTAGGCTGAATTGTTGAATTTGAATTATGTTCAATGGGTTTATCCATAACTTCAGACACAGGTTTTACAATATCTGGTAAAACTTCAAAATTGGGGTTTGTTACAATATCTCTAAACTTTTCAGTAACATGTGTCTCTTTAGACAAAGGGTCATGAATGTTTGTCGTATCATTAGGGTTGGGACGAGGATTACCAGCATGAATATGTTTTATGGTATCTCCAATTCTGACAAGATAAGTACAATAGCTTAAAACTTTCAAAATTCTACCCTTTTCCCAGGTTTTATCCTTGATATTTTGCACATATACACACTCATTTAGGGAATACAATTTTGTGTTTCTTAATTATTTGTCAACCTTTTCATTTGAATTCTTATTGTTAAATTCAGATTTTATCAAGTCAAATCTAGATCTAGGTCGCTTCTTGAATATCATTTCAGCTGGGGACATAGATGTAGCAGTACTTGGTGTCATTCTATATGTAAATAGAAAATTTGCTAATCTACTTCTAATAATTTTTTCTGATAAGTCACCACACTGGTTTGAAAAAATGTTTTTATCTAATGATTTCTTTACTGTTTGAACGCCTCTTTCGGCTAAGCCGTTGCTTTGGGGGTGATATGGTGGAGACTTAATAATTTTTATTCCATTAGCTTGACAAAACATCTGAAATTCTGCAGAGTTGAATGGGGGACCATTGTCTGAGACTAGTTCAACTGGCAAACCAAAAATACCAAATATTTCTTTTAATTGTAAGATGGTTTCTTTAGCAGTGGTCCCATCAGACAATAATTTTACATCTATCCATTTTGACCTATTATCCACTAAGATTGAAAATGTATACTTATTTTTGTGGAAAAAGTCTATATTATCTCTATAGAAATTATTTGGGGCTGTGGGCCATGGTAAAAGTGATGCACCATTTGAAAAATTCTGGTTTTCCTGACATACTTCACACATACTTATGAATTTTTCAATGTCGTTATTGATGTTTGGCCACCAACAATAGGACCTAATTAGCATTTTTGTACGTACGATACCTACATGTTGCTCATGAAATAGTTCTAATATATTTTTTCTTAATACAGTAGGGATAACAACTCCATTTCCAATTAATAAACAGTTTTGTTCCATAGAAAGCTCATGTCTTTTATGAAAATATGGCTTTAGTTCATCTGAATCAACTGACCGAGGCCATCCACTAGCAGTCATATCAATCACTTTGGTTAACAGTAAATCTTTATGTGATGCCAAAGCTATTTCTTTACTATTTAGTGGGGCTTCATTCACCAAATTAAATGAGAAAATACAATCTGTGATTCCAGTATGATCTTGAATAGGTAATCTGGATAACCCATCTGCATTGGCAATTTGACAATCTTTTTTATACTCAATTTCATAATCATACCCTGAAAGTGTTATAGCCCAACGGGTTATTCGTGCGGCTGCTGTAATTGGAATTCCTTCATTGCGACTAAAAATAAATTTTAAAGGTTCATGATCACTTATTAAGGTGAACTTTCGACCAAATATAAATCTTTGAAATTTCTTTATTCCGAACATAAGAGCAAGGGCTTCACGTTCTAAATTTGAATACCTTTGTCCGACAGGTGTTAAAGTATTCGATGCGAAAGCTACTGGGCGCTCTTTACCTTCAATTCGATGGCTTAGGACTGCTCCTACTCCATATCCACTAGCATCAGCTGTCAAATATACAGGCAATGTCGGATTGTAATGAGTGAGAACATGACTTGACGTCAACAACTCTTTGCTCGACTGAAATACTCTCTCACATTCTTCCGTCCACACAAATTGAGTATCTGCTCTACATAAATCATAAAGAATTTTTAATTTTGATGATAACATGGGAATAAATTCTCCATAATAATTCAGTAAACCCAAATATGATTTTAGCTGGGTGAGATTTTGGGGTGAGGGTGCCCTTTTGAGGCTAATAATTTTCTCTTCTGTTGAGTGTATACCCTCCTGATCAATGATATGACCTAAAAATTCGACTCGTTTCTCAAAAAATCTACATTTATCTACGTTTATTTTAACATTAAACTCCTCTAATCGACTTAGAACTTTTAATAATACTTGATAACATGAAGTCATGGTGTCAACATAAACCAAAATATCATCTATATAGCACTTGGTGTTTTCTATACCAGACAAAATGGTATCCATAATGGTTTGGAAAATTCCTGGCGCTGTTTTAATACCAAATGTCAAACAGTTATAAGTGAAAAGACCCATATGTGTATTTATGGTTAATAGATGTTTAGATGACTCGCTAACAATGTAACTGCTGATACGCACCTTTTAAATCTAAAACTGAAAAATAACGACTGCCATTAAGGCTTGCATAATATATATCCTCAGGTAAAGGCAAAAGGCAATGTTCTGATTCTGGAACACGATTTAATGTTTTTTTAAAATCAACACAAATTCTAATTTGATCAGAATTTTTCTTTGGCACTACTACTATAGGACTTGCCCCTTCACTATGCGTAACCTTAGTTATAATTCCTTCATTTACCATTTTCAATAACTCTTCTTCTACTTTAGGCTTCAATGCATAGGGCATTTCGTATACTCTATGAAAAATTGGACTGGCATCATCTTTTACTTTTAACTCAACTTTAAACTGTAAATGATGATTATTTAATTCATCTTTGAAAACTTTTTGAAAATTTTCTTTGATTTCAGAAATTAAATTTTCACGTTTAATTTCTACTTGTGACTGCTGTACCGACGTACCTTGACTTGACTGACTTGACAATACCTTATTTTCTGACCTAGATATTGAGTTCAAGTTTACAAGGGACTTCCAATTTGGATTTATCACACTTAACCAATTTTTTCCTAACAGTGGGGTAAATCTATGTTTGCTGTCTAACACAGCTAGAGGTAACACAAATTTTTTGTGATTATGCTCAACGTTGACATTAATTTGTCCTACTATTTTAACATTATCACCGGTTACTACTTTCAATCTGAAATTTACAGGTTTTAAAGGTAACTTTTTGAAAAATGTATTATAATCTGTAATCTGAATGACAGACTTACATGCACCTGAATCTACTTCCATTAGCAAATTCTTGTCTTCTACTGGTAGAGTGACTTTGAGACTTTCATTCTCGCTGAGTGAACCCACTAAAACCTTGTTCAAAAATCCTAGTTCCAATGGTTCATCTGCTTCTTCTGCAACTTCTTGTTCTTCATCCACTAGGTGTACGCTGTTCTTACACATTGCTGACTTGGCTGTATGACCTGTTTGATGACACGAGTAACATTTCCAATTGATAGCTGGACAACTATTTGGGTGGGTATGCTCTTTGTCACATCTTCTACATTTCTTCGTACTGACCTTCCTGTTTTCTTGATGAGACTGACTGCAAACTTGACTGGACTGGTTGGACTTTGGATTGTTACTTTTGGACCACTTATTAGACTTTTTCTTTTGAAAGAATTTCTTCACTGACTCTGGATCGGACGTTATAATTTTTGTTTGACCTTCAGCCAATTCCATCGCTATGGCTGTTTGATAGGCCTTATCGAAGGTTAGGTTATCTTCAGAGAGTAATTTTCGTTTTATAACCTCTGATCGTAGACCACATACTAGTTTGTCACGACATGCTTCGTTAAGAAATGTACCAAACTGACAGTATTTTGCAAGACTTTGCACTTTAGCACTGAATATTTTAATATCTTCAGATGCTTCCTGCTTCACTGAGTAGAATTTGTATCTCTCGGCTATGACTAGACGTTTTGGACTATAATGATTTAGCAATACCCTTTTTAATTCTTCATAGGATTTGCTGCTAGGTAACGTAGGTGAAAGTAAATCTTTGAGTACATTGTATGATGCTCCTCCTATCAATGTAAGAAATAAGGGTACCTTCTTGTTATCATCTACGTCATTGCATATGAAAAATTGTTCCATACGTTCCAAATAGCTCGTAACTTCTGATTCCTTGGGCTCGAATGGCTCGATGTTTCCTGTGAGTGGCATTTTCCTTTTCTCCTTCAGGAATAGACTGCAGACACTGGATAATTGAAAAATCGGGACTTGACTTCACACTGGACTGACTTCTGACCTGACGTAGGCTCTTTCTTTTGACTCTCGTCGCCAAAATGTTATGTATTCGGAAAGAATACTGAATAAAAATGCAGGGACACTGGTACACTTTTACTAATAAAGTAACACACTTGGGAAGCCGTTAGAACAACGCTATGGCGGCTGAATACGACGAGACGCTTTCTTGATCTGACATATCATGACATTGACAGTCAGCGTAAAGCTAAGTTCACATACATATGTATTAGGCTAAATTCACAACAGTAACTGAAACCAGAAAACCACTTCATATGGTCATGTTCAAGATGGTATACAAGTTCTCACCTCTACGCGCAAAATCAGAGCTTCTCTGATGTCGATCATTTTGGGTCGCCACTGCTTGTTTCCAAGTTTCAAACTACATTTTGTACTACATGGTAGTAGACAAGCAAGCAGTGAAAATAATGTGTAGTGAAGATAATCTGCAAAATGTTTGGGTACGTTAGTTTTGTTGAAATGAAAATGGCATTTCATTTTTGATTATTGCTTGACCTATATAATGTATGTATGTCCAAATAAATTATTACTATTATGAACTAGAGCTAGAACAGCTTGTGCAGCACCAATGCTTTCATACCACGATAACCTTCTCTTTTGTTTTATACATCCCCGTGTTTGATGGAACAATATAGGAAAGCTCAAAATATTCAAGTTAACTTACTTTTTTGATCCTCTTTATGGGCTCCCCCTTCTACTAGTCAATCAAAATTTTATCTGAGCTATGTGTAACCAGATGCTTCCTCACAGAAATCAATTTGCATACGACTGCTTCAAATTTTTGATATATTCCTGATCGACTGGGAAAGATTTTCTCGTAGTCCTTAGCAATCTGATAATAATATAATGGTGCAATTATTATAGGGTAGATAGGTTCCAATAGAATTGTTGTCTCAAATTAAAAACAAAGTATACTCAATAAATGTCCACTATTCAGGTGAAAATTTCATGTCGCAAAAGCTCACAAAGTCACATTTGTGTTGAAATCATGATTTCTCTGAACCCTCTGGCTCGTGGAAAAGTGAATAATAAAGCCTTATTATAAAGGGAACTATACTTATAAGGGTACTGCAAAAATTGACTGCTCAACTAGTTGGGGCGAGCCCTACACGCCATTTCGAAGAGCCCTACAAGACAAAATGCAGCAACCTTGTGTGAAATTGAGGAAACGAATTGACAAGTGAACATTAATTTTAAATAAATTGTCGTGAATACACTTGAAAATGGCGAGTAAAGTCGAGCAGAAAGTTTTTGCGGTCACCAATAAATAGTTTCACCGATAATAAGGCTTGATTATATAATTTTCCTTAATTGAGTCAGGACTAGATGGATAACATTCTGAGAATATTTCGTTTTCATCAACCAGAATGCAAGTACAACACAGAAACAGTGCGTAATGAATATACACATACAGTATCTTACCAGAGGAAGAACTTCTTGCCCCGAAAGAATGGGCATTAAAGTGTATATTTAAGGATGATTCACATTATCAGACATGCAACGACACGGCAAGGACAGACAAAGACCCGATAGTTGCGGCAGCAATTCACATTATACGATAGGTAGTCGACATCTCGACGGGTTGTTTGTAATGAATTAGTTTTTGCTAAACAAAATTAGAAGCGTAGTGCTACAAAGTGAGCAACGCTCGTGTGTCATGTTTAGAAATTTTACCAATAAAGATCTAGCCATAATGGCTGTATTGCTTGATGAAGATGACGAAGCCGTAAAGAAGAAACAAAAACGATTATGGGTGCATAAAATGTTACAAAAACGTAAAACTGAAGGAGAATATCATACTTTATATAAAGAACTGGTAGACGACGAAAGAAAATTTCACCAATATTTCCGAATGTCAAAGTATCAATTTTATTATTTGCTAGATAAAATATATCTATATATATATATAAAAGAAAGATGTTGGTTACACCATTTATAACTCGAGATTGGATGGACTGTTTGTTATGAAACTTCATTTATGAATTCGTCTACGGTCTGGTTATTATAAAATGCAATAAAACTTTGAAAAATCGATGACAATTTTACTTTTGCAGGAAATGCTTTTTCTTCTTCTGAATAAGGCCACTAGGTGTCGCTACCGTGGATGCGTAGTCGTAGATAGTTTATTTTACCGCTGTAAGATGGCGATATGTGATTCGCTTAGAACTCATAGAAACATGGAAGGCTATTACCAGATCAAAAACCGGGTAAACATTTCAAGTTGGTCGAACAGTGAATTTTTACCGAAATATCAAGTAAATCGTAAATCAATTTCAATCGTGAGTTGCCCATCTTCATCTTTGAATTTCTGTTTGGGTAATGAATATATATTTGTGGAAATAACTGAATCCAAAATCGCCCATAATTAGTAATTGACATTTCATTTTTGTGTTTATGTTTGCACAGGGACAGTATTGTAAGCGTCAATAATTTTGAAACGTTTGCTCAGCGGGCTTCCACCAATGATATACAATACTGTTTCATGGGTTGCCTAATCTGATCTGGTCGAATGACCAATGACCATCAATAAATTTGAATGTGTGAGTTCAACACAACCCGCAGTGTTGATAATTTTTTCCCTGCATTTGAACATCTCGATGTGTCTTCTAACGTCTAACGAGCTTGATATAATCAACTAAATTAACCAAATTGAAGAGAGATTGAACCCTTAAGTTTTTGGTCATTTGCCGTATTGCTCGACAATAAGGAATTCACCTAATTTGGTCAAGCTTTTAGGTAAGCATTGTATGTGATCATGGAATTTTTAAAAACACATATACGTTCTTTCAATACAATAAAATAACATCTACCGGAATTTTCCATTTACCCTTATTGGTAAACCCCTTCTAGCACATTTATTTTGCCTAATTTATCTCCTGCTTGAAAAAATTTCACTAAGCGTAATCACCGGTAATCGGAGCTTGATCTAGAATCAACTCGATTTGAGAGTTCAAAAATCAGAGAACCAAGCCGTTGATCTCCGATCACCGGTGATTGCGATTTGTGAAATCCACCGTAAGTATCATTAGGCGAAACAAAGTTCGCCGGGCCAGCTAGTATTGACATAAAGAAAAAAAAAACTACTTTTCGAGAGGCTATATCTCCTAGAGAAAAACTTGCAGTATGTCTGAGGTATGTATGAATTTTATTTTTTATAAGATATATAAGATATTATATTTGATCATCTTCGTCACTCATCCCAATTTGCTGCGAAACTTGTCCATAAAACCCAGCATCGATGGAAAAAGGATTTTCTTGAAATTTGCCATGTTGTGACTGGTAATTAGGGCCTGATAGGTCAGTGTAAGTTTTGTAGTTTTGATGAAAGTGAAGATTATGTGATTGGTGTGTGAGAGAAGCTGGATTTCCCATCACATATTGTCCACATTGATACTTCGAGCCTGGGACTGAGTCGACGCTCTGTTTCCAGTTTCTGAAATAGAGAGAATTTCTTCCTCTTCGATGGACGAAATGATTTCAAAAACTTTTGTTTTGGCTTTGTACTGGTTAATCTTTGAAAATGATTTGACTGTGTGTGCCATGGAAGAAAAGAATTTATCAATTGGGTGTGCTTTGTTATCAATCGATTCTGCGTCTCTGTTTCTTATGATATACTCCATTAAAACTGCTGTGGCATTTGGAGGCTGCGCATTTTTTTTGTAGGAATATTTTGCTTTCTGTTGGATTCTGGTGTTACATATTGCGTTGTTTGAGAACTTTCAGCTCTGTGTGACACTTGTGGAAGTGTCTCTGATGCATGCTGCGTTTCTTCAATAGTTCCAGGTGTTCTCGAGCTGGTATCCAATGAGTCATCATATGCTAAGTCCATAGATTCTAAATTTGCTCCAGTACTTTCTTCATCATTTTGAACAATATTTGCACAGTTTGTAACAGTTTCTCTTTCATGAAAATATGGAATTAAAAACTGCATATGTTCTTCGTACTTCCATTTGCGAATTTTTGTAGCTGATTGGCCACTTTTGGTTTCTTTTCTTTTCTTAATCGACCTTCGAAATGAATCTCTTAGGTTAATCCAACTTTTTTTGCAACATTGTCCTGAAAAAAATAAAACTAGAATTAGTATTGTATAGATATTAAAATAATAGATAATAATTGTATATATATTTGTAGGTTTTTGGCAACAGGAGATTGCTATAGGACCATAGCTACCAGCTACCGCATAGGACATTCTACTGTCAAGCATATTGTGGACGAAGTATGTACAGCAATCATTAACAGATTAAAATCTGAAGTAATGCCATGTCCAAGTGAAGACCAGTGGAAAGTTATAGCTTCTGATTTTTGGCTTCCATGGAACTTCCCAAATTGCATAGGGGCCATCGACGGAAAGCATGTGGTTATTGAATGTCCAGCTAATAGTGGATCTCAGTTTTTTAACTATAAGAAAACTTTTTCCATTGTACTTCTGGCTTTGGTCAATGCCCATTATCAGTTTATTGCTGTAGGCATAGGAGCCTATGGTAAAAATAGTGATGGTGGTATTTTTGCTCATTCACAGCTGGGAAAAACCTTGGAAAATGGAAGGTGTAGCATACCAAACGAAACTAATTTACCCAATACGAACACTCCAGCACCATATGTTATTATAGGCGATGAGGCATTTCCTCTTAAAACCTATTTATTAAGACCATTTCCAGGATCTCAACTGGATAATCCGAAAAAAACATATAATTATAGGCTTTCACGTGCAAGAAATGTAGTTGAAGACGCGTTTGGTATATTAAGTCAAAAGTTCAGGATTTACCAGCGAAGGTTAAAGTTACATCCAAAAAATGCCGACATAGTTATCTTTGCGACATGTATTTTACATAATTTTATCAAAGATCGTCCAGAAAATATGTACTGTAACAGAATCGCATACTGTAACAAGTAGTAATTTGACAAATATTCCGAAACAAGGAGGTAGTGCGTCTGCATCTGCATTCGAAGTCCGAGAAAAATATAAAAATTACTACTCTTCGTCCGAAAGCGGCCGTGTTGAATGGCAGGACAGAGTTTTTTCAGTGTAACATCCTTTTCATTATATTTATATGTATACATAAATAAAAATAAAAGTAGATAAGCTTACCTGTCTGTTCTAATTTTTCTCCTATTTTTGTCCATACTGCTTCTTTTCTGTTGTTGTCACTACAGGGTCTTTCACGAGGAACCTCACCCATATCTATACGGGAAACTACTGAACGTATTTCATGAAATTCAGCACTTATAAGTATTTCACGATGCTGATGAAATCTAAAATATTTTCAAGGCATGAGCACCTCCGGTTTTTCCGGATATGACGTCAACTTCCGTTTTTCAAATTAGAACACCATTTTTTTATTGCAGAAATAGATTCCTTAGAAAATTTCAAGTTATTTTGATGCAACATTTTTCAGTTTTGGTTGAAAAATTTTCTCTGAGCGGGAAAATTCGAAAAAAAAATCGAAAATAGAGCTCCGCTGAAACAAGAATTACTTCGAGGTTTTTGAATGGAAAATTTTCATTTATGGGATTTTTCAAGATGTAAGATTGATGTATCCACTTCAAGAATCAAAATCGCGATTCATGATACAGGGGGTGAAAAAATCGCTTTCAAAGTTAGGGATGACAAAATCGTGAAAAATCAATTTTTTCAAATTAGAACCCTATTTTTGTATGGCAGATATTGAATCTACGTTGAAAAATAATGTGAGTGTATGCATCACACCCTTGCCCCAAAATGGATATTTTCTGAGTTATGCACAAAAAACTGTTTTTCGTCTTGAATTTTCAGCTATTTCTTTTCCCTTCACGCCAAAAAGATGAAATTTTCAGGAACTGTTATTTGAACCGTGCTGTAGATTTTTCACCCCTTCTTGAAACCGACTTCAAGTTACTATTAGGAGAACCATGGCAAACTCTCGCAGTTATAACTAGAGAAGATGCTCAAAGTTTTGACCGTTAATTTCTAGACATTTATTTATACGTCTCAGGAATGCTTCGTGCGTTGCTCTTCTTATTTCATCGGGAGGAAGAGATCTGCAAAAGTGTTTAAAAACCAAATTGAGTTTCAAAACTATGAATCTAAAAATCTAAACAAACCTGAACGCATTTCTGACTCGTTCTATGCAGTCCTCTTTATCAGTCAGGGGAGTTTAGTAGACAATATTTTTTATCCTACCCCAAACATAATAGTCTAAAGGAGTTAAATCGGGAGAACGTGGTGGCCAAAGATGTGGACCATTGTTCGCCAACCATCGATCTTCAAATAGCCTGTAGAGGATATTTGACACATTGAGTGAATTGTGTGGAGGCGCGCCATCGTGTTGATACCATAAGTCATTATGGTTCTGTACTAGCGGCTCAATTATTTGAGTCAATATGTCAGAATATCTATCTCCTAAGGGAGAACATTCTTTAAATAATGCAAACATGTGTAGTGTTCTATCTTACCAGTCCCATCATAAATGTGAACATCGAGAATTGCATTATTTTTGATGGCGCAGAAAACATTGAAACTCCAGGTCTCTTGAAAGTTCCATTGTCTGAAGTGGTGGTTGTTCTCTTCATCCCAATAATGACTGTTATGCCTATTGAAAGAACCATTCTTTGTGAATTTAGATTCATATGTCCGAATTATACAGTCCAAAAAGTTTTCATTCTCTTGAAATCGAATCATCATAGCTTCGCAAAACTCTGTTCTCCTGACGAAATAAGTTTCCTTCAAATGCTGTACCCTATTGAATTTATATGGGTGCATTTTATGTTTTTTTAATATTCTCCAAACACTCGATTGAGATAATCCCAGATCAATCTCGGCATCTTTGAGAGAATTTTGAGGATTCACACGAAAATATGCAAGAACTGTAATTTCGTTGTTTTCATCTTCTATCACACTTTTTTCTCTGTGTATAGGTTTCTTAACGAAAGATCCGACATTTCTCAAGTTTGTCATGGTTCTGTTAATGGTATCTCCCGTTGGTCTGGGTCGGTCAGGAAACCTCTCAATGAACAGTCGAATCGTTCTATCTACAACTTTATTACATTCTCCATGAAGTAGAATGAGATTTAAATAATCTTCATTGGTAAAATTAGGCATAGTAATCGATTTTATAACTTAATACGAATTATCACCAAATTAATAGTAAACACAAAATGCTACTGAATAAAGAGGAATTTGGCAGATGTAATTAATGATATCTATCATTGAAAAAAAAGAATGTAAAACATGGTGAGCTTTTGCATATGGTTCATAAGGAATTATTTATTTATCACTGGAGAGAAAACCGATGGCCGATGAGGTTCCTCGTGAAAGACCCTGTATACTTATTATGTGACATGTCATACAGTTCCGGATATTCACGAACAAATTCAATTAACTTTTCATTATCCATTTTGTAACACAAATACAAATCCTCAAACTTCACTGAAGTATCGCGAAAGTCCAAATAAACTGTCCACACTCTCCAGCAAGTACGCGTCACGTTCAGGCACAGACACGAAAAACATTCTTGCCAAGAATGTCGGTCCGCTCCGTCGCTGCCTTTACGTGTCGTTGCTGCGTCGTTGCTGCGTCGTTGTCGGTGAGTGTGTCAGTATTTATTTATCTAGAAAGAATGGTTTGTAGTGTCTTTGTCGGTCCGTGCCGTGTCGTTGCATGTCTGATAATGTGAATCATCCTTTCTTCAAGTGTTTTCTGTCCGCACAATATCATCTGTCGGCGCATCGTAAATGATTTATCCCAATGAATTTGTAACTCTGACCAAGGAGCTGTATTATGCTGTAGCCATTGAGCGCTACTCACGTCTGCGGTCAAATCTGAATATTTTTTCATTCGTTTTCTTTTTTGCACAACTCGAAGCATAATTTATATCAAATAAAAACGAGATTATATACCCGTTATCATGTACCTTCGCAATTAGATTCTTGTGGTGTGGAGTTTTCTTTGCCCCTAGAAGGCAGAATGCCAGCATCTCGGAGGAAAGTTCATTTATTTTTAAATTGGTCCACGAGCTTTCCCTTCGCAACTCCAGATTTGTTCTCGCGGGAATCTTTTTTCTTTATTGGTGCAACATAATAGGTTTCCATAACCTCAGATGGAAACATACTAATGATTTTAGTAGTAATGATGTTGTAGTCATTATTTGAGAGATGCCTTGGAAAAAAATCATGTTCATTCACTGTATGGCCGAGCATTTGAATATACTCACCATATATTGTTGTTCAGTAAATGACTGGTTATGATATCTACTCGATATCCCTGTCTGGTACTGTCAAATCCGCCTTTTAATTGATACCAGGATAGCAAAGCCTTTCCTAATGCACAAGAGTTCAAAAGACTATTCACATCTAATTCATCCACAAATCCCAATTTTATACGTTTAGAAGATTGGGCTCCATAATCGTTCTGTTTATGTAGACCCGGAGTAGAAAAAGAATGAATGGATTCCTGGTCTGATTCTGGCACCACATATAGTATTGTGCTACTATGAACTCCACTAGTACTGAAAATTTAATCGAAGTGTATCAGCTATGATTACCTGTAGATATTTAATTTAATGAACAAATAATTCTAAATGCATCATGCGTTTGTGGAATTTATATCTTCACAATTCTGATTGTAAATCTCTCTGTAAGTTTCGGAAATCGTTGGAGTTCAGAAAAATTATTAGCTATTTCGATCATTTTACACAACAAGAACCAACAAAATCATCGAAGACTTTTTAGGTATGATTACATTATTTGTATAGATATCTAATGAAAGTAATTCAAATCAATAATGCAGAATACAATCCCAAGCAAACTGGATCATATAATAATAATATATATCTTATATGTCTTTACCAAGACCAATAAAGATTTTCTTTTCGACCGAATTCTGAAATGATCTATCTATATCTGAAATATGAGGTAGGTAGGTATAGAGTTTGTTGTCTGGTATGAAATACAGCAATATAAATCTAACCACAGACCTTTCTTGGAATGATAATATAAAAATCAGTTGAATTTGGAATAATAAATACCTTGGCATGTCATTATATGAAATTTCGCTTGAATTTTCTGTCATTAGTGTGGGTTGCTGTGTTTTTGATCTGTAACTTCAATTAATTCACAGGGAAAGGAAAGTGAAAGAAAAGGTTCAGGCAAATATATCACAGTTTTATTTCAACCCAACTATTTGTTTTGTCCCTGAAGTTTGAGGACACCGTTTTCAGAAAAACGATTGATTTATAGTGTTGTGACAGAGTCGTTGTCGTTGGTCTAGGCGCCAAGGGCCGAGATTATGCGAACCAGATGTTGCGGACGAACGTACTGGCTTTCTTCCGTTTCTTCGAGTGGTCGTGCTGATGTGGAACAGATGTGCGTTGATGGACGGTCTTTCTTGTCGCTGGTCGAGGGTTTTGACGAAAACCTTTTAAGATTTAGTGGTTGTCGTCGATTATCGCTGGTGTATTCTTCTCGAGAGCTGGCGCTTCTTGAGTGCTGGTTCTATGTGATGAATCGAGGAGATCTGATTTCTGGTTTGCATATCGGCCCTTTATATCCAATTTCTGGACCGATTTTAGTTGCTCCAATAAGGTTGCTCGAATGAGTTTTACCATCTCGAGGCGTGGTTTCCCAGATTCCTTATTTTCTCTGTCCGCCGAATTTGCACTCGAAACTCATTTTATTCCTTTGGTATTTCTGGGGAAATTAGTTTCCCACATTAGCGTCTGAAGTGAAGACTTTTGCGTAATGAACCCCTTTATGTTCTTTTCAAGTCTTAGGCGTTTTCCCATTGGTGAAGGGATAAGTTTCTCCAAATTATTGTCACTCAGTAAATTCTCCAGCAAATTCACATTGATCCCTTGTTCTAAAATAAGATAGGCACACCTTATATAAAATATTTTTATGATTAACCTGAAACATTTCGCACCAATTTTCATCTCTTCAAATAATATATTAAGGAAGGAGAAGTCTCAAAAACTTCTTTCAAAAAAACCAATAATGTTTATGAAGGTTTATTACATGTTTCGGCTATAAAGAAATCTTCAGAAAAACTACGAATCGATTGATTCCATAAGTGACAATTATTTTTGAGAAAAATTATAAACTGACCAGCTGCATTTGAACCTCTAGGGGATTTTCACCTGTTTTTATTGTGTTGAAGAATTTGAGTGTCTATGAAAAACCTGCCTTTCGATCAAAGTTTTCGAGTTTTCTTTACTTATATAAAGTTGGAGCTAGTACATGAGACATGAGTGCAGAGTGAATAATACCTACTACAAGCGATTGAAACTGAGAAAATATGCTTTTGCAATATTCCAAAACTCATTTCATTCAGATTGAGAATAGGAATCAAGAGAAATATTTCAAGGAATCACGAGATACGAATCCTGAATAAGATGAATTTGCATACCCGCCGACACAAACTTATCCATACAGTAACAAATTGAGTAGTCAGTTAAAAGTTAGTTTTATCAGTATATTGACATATCTATTGATAGGCAAAATATTATTCTCCCATTTCATTCATTTCCACACAAAATGCAGAACTTCAGTAGAGTTCCTTTTCGAAAAATTTTTTAAATATAATAAAATGTTTTGATATTCCCACTTACCTTCAAACAAGTCGATCAATTCGGACAATCCCCACTGTTTAATTAAATCGGAAATGTTTTCATCCATTTCAACATCCACGCAAAAACTATTCAAACAAAACCACCACAACGCACTCAGGATAAATCCTTTACTGATGTGTACGTGCACGCCACCGGCCCTACAAGCCCACATACGATCGAAGTCGGATGGACACGATTATACGCCGAAAACATATTGCACCTATTTCTTGTCTATGCCTGTTTGAGCGATGATTTAAAGAAATGAAATATCGTATTCCTGTACTGAGAAAGATAATTTCTTAATCAGAAATCGTTATGAGATCCTGGATAGGGTAAAAGTAAAGTAATCATATTTTGGAGAGAACTCAATATTCTTAACGTCCAATAGTTATTTTCTTTGAGTGAAAATTACCAACAAATATGGTTTAACAATCACAATGTACAAAGTAGGCAGCAAGTGATAATATATTTATGGCAAAGATATAATTGATTATTCTGGGAGATATTATTTCTTTCAATAGAACGACTTGCTTTACTGAGAAATATAGCATCTTTAACACAAATAAATGCCTTCTAAGAAATAATTTATTCATTGGAAGAATATTCATCTTTTCCGAGTTACCATCATATATTAAAGCCAAAGAGCATTTATTGATTCATAAGAAATATCACTCGAAGAAACCAAAAATGTAACACCAAAGATATTGTTCTCTTTTCTCTTTCGAGTCGCTTAAGGAATTCTCCAACCCAGTCACGTCCTGCCATTTTTGTTACTTTGTCAAACCGATTAGGAATTTTATTTAGTTCTGCATACTGAAAAACAAGTCTTCGTAATGACTGAATTGTGATTCCGTAAAAAAGATTGTCCATGGTCAAACAATATTCGACGATTTCATTTTCTTGAACACTTGTAAAAGTAGGCTTATAACGTCCTAAAGACGTTGCAACACACTGCAAAGACAGTCTTTTTCTAAGGGCACTTTCGCTGATCCCAACTCTATCAGCGGCTGCTCGTTGACTCACGCCTTGTTCCATAAACTTTTTTGCCTCATCTATTTGCTCTTGGGTGACTAGCCGCTTATCTGGATTTTTTCTTCGATAGTTACGAGGCATTTTCCTGAAAAAAAAAACTCTGGGTAAGTATACGCACTCACGGGTAAGTGTGCGCATGCGTACACTTAACCGCACACTCTTACCCCACAAACAAATAGTTTTTAAAAGCTTTAAATTTGAGGTTATACAAACAACGTGCAAATTATGTCCAGATATGAAATTGAACGTCAATGCATATATATTTCAGAAAATGTGTACTTAAGTTACGTTTATTAATCCACACTGAGGAGCAGACACTGATTGATAGTTTGTCGAAAATTTTAGCAAAATGGCCGATATTTTATATTTGCTCGTATTTCATAAGCGAAAGCCGTTGCAGCCGGTAGCACCTCCGATTCTTACGGTTGCCGACGATGTACTAAATTGCCCTTAAGGTCAGTGCTGCCGCCTTTACTCATGTACTGAAGATAGCACTGCGCACACTTACCCGCTGCGAACACTTACCCCAAGCGACTCTACTAGGCCACTAAAAGGATTCGGAAAGTACTAAATTTAGTAGGATAATACTAAAAATTCCAACCCTGTTGAAACGTGAATATTCGAACTCCAGAGTGGTGGAATAGGTACATTGGAGGGTACGAGATATGATGCAGTGTTGCCGAAAAAAATTTTATACTGCGAAATAATGAGGGGAACGGTATTATCAACCGCGCGCAATTATCCGACTCTCCCCATCTTTGTTCTCCTTGTATTATCTGCTTTCAATATAAAGTGTAAGAAATATTTTCTGATTACAAACATAAATATTAAAAATATACAACATATGAACATTTCAACTATATGAGTTAGACATGATTATTCTGTTATGACTCCGGATTTGTTTCAGAGGTGGGAAGTCCCATAGAATGCAAATAGTTCATTACATATTGAATACGTATATACAAAAATACAAAAAATATACAATCAAACAAATTTTTTTTTGGAAACATACCATGAATGAAATGAACGCGTCAAAAAGCTCTTCGTGGTATGATATAGACAAAGTTCTGATGCATGCCTCAATTTTCGGACAGGCTTTTTTTTATTGTAGCCACATATTGTGGCAATATCCTAGTGCGCTTCCTCTGGATTCTTAATACCTTCTAATATATCATCAAGATAGTTTTTCACAAAAAAGTCCCTTCCAATAAATCTTCTAGTTACTTATATTCTTCAATAGACCTTTCGATGGATTTGATTTGGTTTTGAGCAATTTGCTCTCCATCGCTTCCATCCACTTTGGTCTATCTCTTTATGCAATAAATATAGAAAATATAGATAAATATGCTCACTTGACTTAAACACCGTCTTGTAGGTAATGCACAATACAAATTATTGACTAATTCTCTCAAAGCACAAGCTCGCCCTAGGAAGCACAGCACAAACATAATATGGAGTCTGCTTGTAGTTTTTAAGTCGTATCAAAATTGCCCCCTCCTAGTTAAAACGAAACTCGAGTTTATGACATATTTTCACTTCTTTTGGTCAGCACCGATCATAAATCGGCCAAACAATGTTTCACATCCGTTATCCCTTTTCAATTTTGAATTAAAAAACTCGATGTTTTTTGTGAATAGATCATCGAACTTCTTAGTTACCTATGTGGGACATAGCTCTTGGGAGCTTATGCCTGCTCTCACACTCTGGGGAGGTGCCCTAGCGGGAACCTCCTCCTTTCCTGCCACTTCTTTCTGACTAGCACTTATGCCAAGCCCTTGAGCACTCGTGCCTCCCACCTGTCTTTCTCTTGGATGACGCCTCTCATCCTTTCCCTCTCATTCATGATCTTTACGATCCAATATTGCCTCATACTCCGTGACCTTCGATAAAATGAAGGCCGCACCATTCTTCGCGATCTTGTGGGAGTCGTCCAGGACGTACTCTACAAAAAAAATATTTCAAATCTTAAATTTCTTCTGGTTTCATGAAACCCTATAACTAAATATGTTACAACGAAAAATATAAAATATCAATAAATCTACTATGAAATTTAGTTTAGTTTTAAGAGCCATATCTAATTTTTTCAAATTAGTATCCAGCTGTAGAGCCTGTACTTTTAAATCGCGATTAGATATTTTGTCCTTCACTGCGAAAATGCTTGTGCCTTTTCCCTGTAGAGATTTGCAGATAACATTAAGCTTATCAATATGTCAGCCAAGTAAGCCAATTTCATCAACCATTGCTCATCCTGCAATAGTTCAACAAGCGTACTGATAGATGCAGAAATTGGTTGATCGGATAAAAATATCTTAAGCATATAGCGCAGTTCAAATAAACTTGATAAAACTCTACCTCTTGAAAGCCATCTCACTTCTGTGTGTATAAGGAGTGATTGATGCTGGCTGGTGTTCCGAAGCAATGAGCTACAGTGAAAACTCCTCTATTGCAAGGGTTTGTCCCTGTTCTCGAAAAACCATTTATTGCTGTGCTTGCTGTTTGACAGTTCACGTAGGCTTTCCCAAAAAGTTCGGCAATTTCATAGGGTCCTAGACGGCGTTCACCGTAACGCAGCCAAATTCTAATTGCTTCGCTGAAATGGTCTTTCAATGCTCTCTAAAGAGGTTGTGATTTTTATCGGACCAAAACCTACAATTATGTTTGTTGACGTTTCCTTTAAGGAAAAAGGTGCATTCCGGGGTTGTGCTCTTGGGTAAAAAAATTGTACTGACCAAGTCTGTCAAAATGTAATGAATTGTAATGATAGTACAAGTTGCCAACATAAACTTAGTGTCGTGTATTATAACCCTATATTAAAATCAAATCAGGTTTAAAATGTTGTTATTGTTATTACACTTCCTAAATATTGAAACAGGTGAAGGTTATGAAATAAATATATTACAAGAATAAATTTATTTTTCTATCGAAACAAATTTCTCAGGTCGAAAAATATGACTAGAATTGGTCAAGAACATAAATAATCTCATCGAGTGAAATATTCAACAGAATAAACTATAAAATGAAATATCTAACTTCACACAACTGTGCCAGAAATAAGACTGAAAAGGGAAATAAATATTCTTATGAATAAAACATACAAGACATTGGTATAAAAAGTGATATCGATGGATTCCGACTCATCAAATTTTTTGTTACTTAAAAAATATTCATCGGGCAAAGCATTACATGTATCAATATGTAATCGATTTCTGTTTTTTATTTGATTAAATTCAATTCCGAAAACACTCTCTTAGCACTTGCAGATGAGTGGGGCAAACAGAGTATTGCCTTCATAAATTTTTTTAACGTTGCTAATAGTGGTTCAATCAATCCGCTTTTTAAATGGAAAACGAACTTTCAAAATTCTGTGAATTCTTTATCTGAAAAATTTTGACATTGCCCAACATACGCCATTCAAAATCCAATGCTTCCACATCGCTTTCTAGATTTGGAAATCTATTAAGTAATGTCATCAATGGTTTACATTCTCCAGATAATGCATTTTTGGGTACAAAATTTTCTGGAACTGAAGTACAGGATCATTTAAATCAAATCTTCTTAAAATCTGTTTACAAATTTCTATATAGAACATCAAACAATGCTTTTTAAGGATATTTAAATCACATTCAGAAATGTTATTAGGATCCCTCATAATCATTTCTGATTTTGCACCTA
Source organism: Adalia decempunctata (assembly GCA_951802165.1). Taxonomy (NCBI): domain Eukaryota; kingdom Metazoa; phylum Arthropoda; class Insecta; order Coleoptera; family Coccinellidae; genus Adalia; species Adalia decempunctata. Next base: position 27,948,754 of record OX637703.1, on the reverse strand, counting down.
AATTAATCATTTTCAAAGGCTTATTAGCTGGAGAAAATGTTATATTATGCAAACTTGTCTTACCTACATAGGTATTTGTTATCCATAAAAATATTTAAAATTGTTTTGAATAGTCTAGCCATTCGATTATATAGGCAGTACAATTTTGGAGATTCACTCTGCAATTCTTCATTAATTTTATTGGTTATATCTTATATGTACGATGAAAAATTGAAATATAATCAAAAAATATAATTTTTGAGAGCTTACAAAATTCAGTTTTTTTGTTGAGAGCTTACAAAATTCAGTTTGGATTTATCAAGTTTTTGTGTGCAACAACTTCATTTGTGAAATAAAGAATCAGTGCTGACCACTGCTCTTAAATGCGGTTAACAACTGCCTTCAGTGACAACCATATTTCTGGCTAAGTTTCAGCAGTTTATGTGGTTTTATGTCAGCAAATATCCGAAGTTCAGTAAAATCATTTTGTCTTTTGGAACGATGACTAAAATAATGACAACTATATGCGAAGTGACCTTTTCTTTTTTCATTTTCCTTCGTGCGCGAAGTAGTGTGCGAAATACTTACTTCGCACACTGCATGTAAACTATATGGGATTTTTATATTTTAACCTCAATCAAGCAAAAATCCAAGAAATCATTTATTTATTAATGTACAACAATAATTAAGGATTTCAAATTGTGAGAAAATTCAACACTACCTAATTTTATTTATTATTAACAATGTTAACATTATTAGTGCAGCCAGTTTTGATTTGCAAGCAACTATCGTATAGGTGACAGCACTTGATCCTGAAATTTCACAGTCTAAAATTTTATTTGATATTTGAATTTTATTGTTGATAGAATCTTCCACGTATCCTTCGGCCACAGTGGAAGATTTCCATCCCGTGTAGGCATCAGGATTTGATAATTTTAGGTGTTTTGCTATTAAGCTAGGCATCTTTCCAATACTATTTATTCCAACAACTTGGTTCAAACATCTCTTATTTGGATACTTCAAAAACAATCGGCGAGTGTTAGAATAAGTTGGACGAAGAGCCGCATATTTTCGGTAAATGTCAATATAATCTAAATTTGAAACATATAGCAGCTGGAGAATGAGCAGTGTTTTGCGAAACATTACAGTGAGATTTTGTGCAGTTTTTCGTGTAAACTACAACAGTGTGGAGACTCAGCTGCATTCTAGACCCTCCAAAATGATATGCCTGTATTTGGTGAAGTAATTCTCTGAAAAGTCCATGAGTATGACAACCTCGTTATCATTAAGATTTTCTTTCAACTCTTTAAGGGCTTTATACTGATGCAAAATGTTTCTTTCGTGGTTATAATACGCAACTAGTTCCTCATGCAGTTCATTTATCAGATCACGCGGACGAACCATCAGACTTCTTTTTACATATTTTGTTCGCTGTGTCTAGAATCCCGGTACCGGTAACAAAACTTTTACCGGTAGTTTTAATGACGTCACCTACATGACGCAGTGGGTACCGGGATTTAAGTAAATCCCGGTGTTTTCATTTCGTACTTTATGATTATGTTGAAAGTTCAAAATGAAGTAAATTTTTATGGCAGTTTATTTCGAACGAATTTATTTATTTATTTCATGCTAATACGTGTAACTGAGTGTTTTGAAATAATATTTTTTCGTTATTTTGAAAATTCAAAATTATGTAAAATGTGGCTGTTATAATAATTTAGATCGAAATAATGAATTCACTTCAAGCCAATACGGATTTCCGTGTTTTCATTTTTATTTTATGGTTATTTTGAAAATTCAAAATTATGTCAATTTATATGGCAGTTTATTCAGATCGAATTTATTAATTTACTTCAAGCCAATACGTAACTACACAGTTTAGGATGTAACCTCAATGAAATAGGTATTTCATTCTTCTTTTATGAGTTTTGTAACATATTGGGTATTTTACACGAACAACAATAAGTATGTTTCATTTTTTATTTAAGTTTGCATTCGGAACAATACCACAATTTGGGTATTTTACACAAACTGGCACATTTCATATGCCTTCTTAACAAACAAAAAGAACAAGCAACAGTTTTGATGCCCTCAATAATTTCGATATGACAAACTGCGCAAGTGATGGGATGATCATGTTTTAATTCGATCCGTTCCATAAGGAGCTTCCAGGCATCTTCTTTGAAGAATGGACTGAAATTATATCAAATTAGATATGAATATGGGTAATTCAGTCAATATAGCCTACCTTATCAAATGTATATCAACCTCTTCATTGAATACAGAATGGGAAATATCAAGTACGGTCTTCACGTGTTTTTCCTCAACCAGATTACCTCTACTAAATACCTGTGAACTATCCAAATCAACCAGCCAACTGAGCATAACTTTCTGGTTTGCTCGAATATGAAGCTTTTCAAATGGGACGTTTCGTTTCTTCTTTGATATTCCAATAGCGGTTATCTCAGATCCTTTTGGACGACCTCTTCGTTTAATAACAGCTGGTAGTTTTATATTTTTCAAACTATCAGCATCATCTGAAGTCAAATCTTTAATAATAATAATATCTGTGGGATATCCCACAAAATGGGGGTGAAGTTTGGTTCAAACAACAAAACAAAACAAAAAAACAAGTTGTCTAATGCAGATTTTAGAGGAAATTTGCTTTTTTTATATCCTCTCCTAAGACATAATTTTCAGTTCAAATACGAGACAATGTATTATTGCATTTTAGCATTCTACAAAAGATATGTTATATGCCTGAACGTTACTGTTCAATATGTCAAATTTCACCTCTCAATATTTATGAGTTTACATACATATAAGACATTACCTTGAAATGGTTTTCAGTGCATGTGCCAAGATTGAGACCATGAAAATTTATTTCCTACCCTGTAGCTATAATCAGTTAAACCTACCTTTTATTGTCATGTTTTTATTGCCTTCCAAGTGAGCCACTTCTGGGACAGTTGAGGGTAATTTAATTTCTTGATTGCATTCTTCTACTTTATTCGAATATTCATCCACAAAACATATTTCCATGTTGTTTATATCTAGCGAGTCATCTTCCTGCGCGTCCTTATTTTCTGAGCTCTCCATCAGAATTGGAAATAAAGTATTGTAGTTAAGTCATAAGTGTAGTTATTGTTACCAAGTACTTGTAATTGAATAGTACCTTGTATAAATCATTAAATTGAATTGAAAAGATAAAATTAAATTGAATAAATGCCATTCTTACCAGAACTAGTGGCTTCTACTTCTTGGTTTAGTATTTCTATCTTGACACTTTTACCTTGTTTCCAAAGCAGGTCTAGGGTTTTGAGAACATCAATTTTTTGTTCAAATAAAGAACCGCAAGACTGTCCAAGTAAATTTGCAATAGAATCAGTTATGACCAGAGCTTTTTTTCTCTTCTGGGCAAATGTTTGTGTTTTTCTATAGCTGGTGCTGGTGACTACTACATCTTGATATATGTAAGTCTTTTTGTCTTCCATTGAAATTTTATTATTTTCCTTATTATTTCCTAACGAGGCAAAGAGTCTTTGTTTTTGTTTATAGTAGTCTAATGTCCACCGTTGATGAATTAATGCTTCACAGAAAAGAGGTAAGGCCAGTTTTTTTCTGAGAGCGAAAATATGTCGACAGGGTAGTAACATTCCTGTAGAATAATTGCAGTTACAAAAATCAGTGCCAAATGTGATGTGTCCTTCACTAGTTTTCAGTTGAAATCTATTTTCATCTGCATCAATATTTTCCAAAATAATTTTTTTGCCAAATTCCATTTGTTTTAGTACTGTTTTGCAGGCTTCGTTTGTCAAATAGTTTATATATTTCTTCTCATCACTGCAATTTGTATATGAGGTAATGATGCGTTTTTGAAATCGAAACGCAGCTTTATAATCACGTTCGTTTTCAAGCGCCTTGATTATGGTAAAAAAACTATAAGGAAATTCTTCAAGTGTGCTATTTTTCTTTATAACTGACTTCAATTTCGAATTAATGGATTCAATGCGATTATTAGTGGTATTTAAGAAGTTATTATTGAAAAAATTTGTTGACATCGACCATTCATCTTTGATATTGTACCAGTTCTGATTGAAGTAGTCTACTACGACTTTTGGTGCATTTTCTTTTAGTGTTTTATACAATAAATCAAATTCTTTAGATGTTTTTGCATAAACCATTTTTTGTATTATTTCCAGACTTGAAATTCTTTCTTCTCCCGTGATTCCCATCTTTTGTACAGAAATTTGTCTTCCAAATGCACGCATTGAATGAAAAATGCATATAATTGTATTAGCCTCTGGAAAACATTCCTTCACAAGTCTTCTCTCTAATAGGTCCTTATCTGTTATTATACACTTAGTTTTAGTCCAGTTGGCATTTCTAGTTTTAAATTCTTCTAGAAACCACCGAAAACTTTCTTCATCTTCGTTACAAAGTAAACAGAATGCTACAATCTCTGTTTGGCAATTTCCATCTTCGCATATAATCAAAAATAATGGTGTCCCTATATTTATAAGTTTATAAGTACCTACCGTCAAGGCTCAACAACTCTGGATAAGCATCATATGCACTTTTCATCTGGGACGTTTGCATGAACATTCCTTTAAAATTATTTTCGGAATCCTTTAAAATACTAACATCACAATCATATTTATCTTTCAAAATATGCACGCACTGATCAAGGCCCACAGGGGCTTTGTTTGTAGCGCTTTGTTTAATGTTTGAAAGATCTTTTAACGTCAGTTTTAGACCTGTATCTTTTTCTAGCTTCTCTCTAACTCTCTTTTTATTGGCATCCAACAAAAGTAACATTTTTGCCTCTTCTCTACTTTCACAGGGCAATTTTCTCTGTTGCGGCAAAAAATCAAAAAGGGCTTTACTTCTCTCATGGTTATGATCGTTATTCAAGCTTTTTACTTCAAGTAATTTTCCATTTTGGGAAACGCGTAAAGCTACAAAGGCAGGACATGGAACTTCCTTTTTAAATGTCCTCGTCACTTTTGAGCTATTTTTTTTCGGAAACGTTGCCCTCCGAAAATACAACAGTATTTCAATTCATAATATCGCAGTTCCGGCCTTATTACCTTTTTTATTCTGCTGGACGCAATTAAACGGGCGTCCCTTTTCCAGTACTTCGAAAATGTCTCATTTTCATGCACTCTCAAAGTTTCTTCAAGTTCTTTGAAACTTTCGAAGGTTTGTCCAACACTAAACACCATTTTTAATCGTAAATTCACGAAAACACTTTCACGCATGAACATAACCACTAAAAACGTTAAAGTAAGGTTATGTTTCACTTTGAGACCGAATATTTCTACCGGGATTCGCTTATATCCCGGTACTTGTGCGTCATATGGGTGACGTCATCAGAACTACCGGTAAAAGTTTTGTTACCGGTACCGGGATTCTATAGTCTGTTCAAATATAAGAGAATGTAAACAAACAAACCAAATCGGTTTGTTTTGCGCATTACTAACATATGATTGGTGAAACAGTCGGCTGTATAATTCTTTTCACGCCCCCAAAAGACTGCCAGGATCGTACTTAAAGCTTAGAACGATTTCACAGTTATCTTTTCCGGACAATAATGTCGAATTCAGAAACGGACACTGCATCTGAAGGTGGTATATTGGGCCATCCACGAAAAAGAACGAAACGTTCACATTTGTCTATTCAAATCATGTGTATTCCATTCAGAGAATAATATCAAGTTTATATGATTGTGTGAACTATCCTCGATCCGACCCTGGAGCCCTGAAAGCAAGTCTTTACCTGAACGAAGCCCATCCTTCGTGTGCGCGACTTTGTTTACGTCGTAGTCGCTTATATTTGAACAGAGTATAGACACAGCGTATTTTGTTACAGATCTTACTTTGTTCAACTTGGGGTCTTTGTAATCTTGTTTTTCAGCTATCCATTTTTTAAACGATATAGGCTTTCTATCATCAAACACTTTGTAAACGAGGTTTTTGTTGACGCAATGCTGGCATTCCCGATATAAACAACATAGCTCATCATATCGATCGCAGCAAGTGTTTTCAAGCAATTTTTTTGATTATCGTAAGGCAGAATTTTTCGAAAATGCAATGCAGATAATTTCGAATTAATATTTGCATGTTTGATGCAAAGCAAGTATCTCGTTCATTTATTTTAGACGTTACCACCCAAAAAGGACGTAATCGACAGAAAGTCGGATAGCTGATTGGACCACGGTTATACTATTGAATTTTTTGTATAAATTAGACATTGTATCTAATGAATACTTCTTTTGTTATTTGATTCCGTTTCTGGTCACACATTTCCGTTTTCCTGTACCAATTCTACTATTATCATCATTTTCATGAAAATTTTGCACTGTCTTCTTGTATTCTGATCAAATGAGTGCTAGACGAGTGCGTTTCACTGGTAATAGGGATTGATTTTTCGATTTCTGAAGCCTCTTATACGATATAGCACTCCCTTCATTCCCCCATAATTTATATTTTTTTACAATTGCTCCAGATACAACATTCCCGAAAATGTCTTTTTCTTTTTGCGTTTTCAAACTCCCATAATTTTCTTTCAACTGTTTATTTAACACTTCTCCGAAAAGCGCCTTTTTAACGACATCTTTGCGAGTTACTGGGGGATCACACATTCTTGTTAGTTTTGTATTAGGTGTCTCATCATTTTAACTGTCGTTAGCTTTTTTTTCCAACCGCTGTAACCTTTTTTATATTTTTCCATTTTCCGTTTGTATTCGTGAACCTTCAAAGCCTTTTATTTCAGTATCTTTTCGCGTTTCTTTCTTGTCTTATTCATTCTTGCTGCAACTATTGCACTTTCTGTTAGTCTTGAAGATGCCGGACGTTCATCTACAGCATCGTCTGTATCAGGTGTATTTTCTCTTATAAAATTATTCGTTATGTCTTTCATAGCTTTTTTCTTGCACGATACTTGGCACAATGCTCTTTCCATTTCTTTTTTACGGCATTATGCTCACGACTGTTCATATCTTCAACTAATTTGCGTGTGCCTTTTTCTTTTTTCCTTTGATATTTCCGCCTTTCTTTATCTTTCATTTCTTCTTTTTTTGAGGGTCGTTTTTAAGCCGTTGATACCTTAAACGTTCTGCTCTAATATTTTTGCTTTAGATAATACCTACGGAAAAGACGATACTGTTAATAAATAGATGCTCAGTCCGGCTTGATAGACTCGACAGAAACGAAGCAAACAGTCCCCTGAGGTACAAAAAGTCCCCTGTGTTATGAAATGACAGGGGATTGTTGGCCAGGGGACTGTCATTTTTACGTTAATATTTACCAGAACAACATTATTTCAATATAACTCATTAAAAAATCATGTCTGTGACTAAATACTATATAATCAATTATTATTAACAAACTTTCGTTAACAAAAAAGTTATAATAGTAAAAAGATCGCTTACCAGTGGACTGTTTTCGCTAATGCCCAAGACGTGGTTCACCAGCAAAGGCAGAACTAGCACTAAAAAAAGGCGGTTGTCCATTTGGCTCCACAACTGCACTGACCTCAAAACGATTATGATCCGTTTCATGATCCAACTGTTTCGCGCAAAAACGTGATTTCACTTTGGCGCGAATTTCCAAATTGAACAGGGGACTGTTTCAAAAATTTGAGGACAGCATTCGCACATAGATATTTTGTTTAAAATTTCAATGTAAAAAAATAATTGTGATGTAGCAAAATGCTTACTGTTTTCTTTTATTCAAACGGATATTTTTCGTTTAGTTATAAATAGCGAATAGATAGATATCGGTAACAAAATGTGTGATTCTGGGAAAGGGACATACAGGGGACTGTGTCTTGAGGTGTTTGGGGTTCAACTTTTCAAAAACTACATTATTGAATTAATGACTAAGGTGTGGTATCCCAGTAATATCTAATACTAGATCCTTATTGATACAAAAAACTGGAATATATCCGGATTTATAACAAAAAATTAGCTTGGGACAGCAATTTTCCAGTTAGTAGAGAAATGACCATTTGCAAATAAAATGAGAGGATATCCAAAGAAACAATGATTTGTAAAGGGTATAGAAATATTTTTTTTTAAACTTTCTTAGTTAACCATAACTCAATTTCCATTTCAAATTCAAATTCAAATTCAAATTCAAAAAATTTATTCAACATATTGAAGTTACAAATGAAATACAAAAATATGAAATATAATATGATGAATAGGATACATGCCTCGATTATTAAAACCGTTAACAAAGGCACAAGATTTCGTACCTTTGTGGCATGGACCTTCATACCTAAATAATGTGAAAAATACATTTACCCAAAAAAAAAATAATTTATAATTTATAACCACAATAAATCTAATTGAATCATCCTGAGACAACAGAAAGTACCGAGCTGGGGCGGAGGCAAGACGAGCGCGAACACGAACAAAGAGGAAGAGCTCCACCAATGAAAGTCTTAATGAAAACAGAATCGCGACCGAAGATCCAGTGAACTGAGTTAAAATGTAGTCCCCAACTTAACGCGTACCCCCCTGATTCATAAGAAGGAGATCTTTTATATATTTTTTGAAAGCTCCAACAGATAACTCCTTAACATGCTGTGGCAACTCATTCCGAAGGTGGGTGGCAACGAAAACAAACGATTTCTGAAAATTTGATGTTCTATGCTGTGGGACCCTGAATAAGGTATTGAATCTTGTATTGTGCGCATGATAAAAAACTCTGAAATTTTGAACCAGATAAGTCGGATTTCCAGTTTTCAAGATTTTATAAACAAACATATACATGTGAAATATTCTTCGATTCTTCATATTTAAAATATTTTCACTATTTAAATAAGGAGTAATATGATTCCTGAAGGGAATACGGTACGAAAAACGCATACAGCAATTCTGCAGCTTCTGAATAGAGTACGTACAGTCTTGAGTTAACGAGCTTGAATAGAGAACATCACAATAATCAAATAAGGATAGAACAAGTGTGTTGCAAAGATGATATTTAATTTTTGATGGTAAATGATTCTTTAAACTATAGAGCTTTCGCAAACGCATATAGGCAAGTCTGAGTTTACTCTTTATGTGAGATTGAAAAGTGATACCGCTATCCATAATCACCCCGAGGTTTCTGATCTCCTGAACCACTGGCAATGAGGTACCCCCAACGTGCACATGAAACTCCGAACAAACATCGAGGGCACCCCTTCCACCTCCCAGAAAAATTACCGCCGACTTATCCGCATTCAACTTTAGGTTATGCTCGTTTGAAAAGTTTGCGATACGCTCCAGGTCATGATTGAACTGATCCTTGGCTATTTGAAGATTCAAACGAGAAAAAGAAATATACAACTGAGAATCGTCTGCGTATTGTTGCAACTTTGAGAGGGATATATAAGATTTCATATCGGCTACATAAATGGAAAAAAGCAGTGGTCCCAAAATGGACCCTTGAGGTACACCGGTTGCCAAATGATGAAATGCTGACCTATCAAAAACTGTGTCTTTGGTAATGATAACACAATGAGCCCTATCAGATAGATACGATCTGAAAAATTCAACCGCACTTGCAGAAAAGCCGAAATAATGAAGCTTAGCCAAAAGCATGGCATGGTCGAGAGTATCAAACGCTCTACTAAAGTCCAACAGTCCAAGGCAGGTTATTTCCTTTTTTTCTTCGTTCATTCTTATGTCGTTAAGAAGATTTACCAGGCTAGTGGTAGAGCTGAAATTTTTTCTGAAACCTGACTGGCAATCCGGAATTATTTTGTTGGTGTCGGTGAAAGTACAAATCTGCTGATGGATGAATTTTTCCAGTATCTTGGAAATCAGCGGCAATATACTAATAGGCCTTAGGTCTTTAAAATCTTTGGGATTAGTGACTTTTGCTAAAGGTTTTATGATAGCTTTCTTCCACATTGTGGGAAAAAAATTCTGCAAAATGCGACTGTTCATGATGTTCAATAACGGACCTATACAATATGGGGAGCAAATAAGTAAATCCCTTAAAGATACTGAGTCCACGCCAGCTGCATTAGAGCGTAAACTTTTAATTATTCTGATCAACCCAGGTTCATCCAAAGGAGAAAAGTTCAGGTCAGTACTTATGGTGGGAAATCACTTTTCGTGAAACCTTAGATTTTATTGTGCGAAATTCATGGAAATTTCTATTCATTGAATGCAAATATGTATATGATTTATTCGAGGAGAATATATTTACGGAATAATGACTACACTGAGAGAACAGTTTATTTATATATAATGAAGTTTATTCATATTGAATAATCCCCTGATTCGAATATGGCGTAATGAATATTTATTTGTCATAAATAATGGATTTATTTGAGTTTCATGGATAAATTGTTATTATTTGTAAATAAATTTTATTCATGTCAAATAAATGATTGATTCATCGCTAAAAAAGATATTTTACTATATATAAATTGATATATTTCCATTCCATAATGAATTATTTTTTAAAGGATAATTGTTATTTATGAGAAGAATATATTTATTTCTGATAAGTAATGCTAGTTAACGAATAAAAAAGATATATTGATATCTAATAAAAGGAACGAGACAAAAATTTTATATATTTGTATCAATTAACAAGTTTATTAGTTGTGAAGAAATATAGTTTTCATTAAATAATAAATTATTAACATTCGTTCACAATGAACAAATGAATATTTATATTTCATAAATTTTTCAATATTGAATTATTGGCAACAAATCATGTTATTCATGATTTTTTCTATGAATGATATAGCTTTTTCAATTGGGTCATTTCATTTCAATAAATATGATCATATGAACAGGAACTGAAGTAATTAGGTTTTCATATTGAAAAAATGCTGATTATAGATTATAATATGAAATCATAATATCATCAAATCAGTCTAACTGTTATAGTTATTTGAGGCACATATACACTAGTCCGTGAAGAGTTGGAGCATTTGCTCAAAAATAAATAATAGGAATAACTTGGAACGTAACATTTATTTGAAGCGATAATAGAATAGGAATTATCAGTTTTTGTACTAAAAAAGCGATCTCAGTAGAGGTCGTCGCTTTATGTTCCTAATTTTACAATATTACCATATTCTGAGTATAGATTGATTGGGTATGAAACTATCAATCATGGTTCTGGTTAGTAATATTTATTTTCCAAATGCTGCAGCATTACATAAAATCGTTTCACTCACAATTAATCTACTAAGGATATGTTATATGATATAATCCTCATGCAAACAACCTATAGTCATATAAATATTTTTTACATTGTTGTACCAAGAACAAACAAACCTCCCATATAATAAGAAACTAAGTTATCTTTTTCAACAATAGTATTTAAACATTATTTGATTTTACAAAAAATATATAGCAATATTAGAATAACCAGTTTGATCAACACCATCAAACCATGAAGAAACATTTACATTCTAGTGCAAATTCAACAATAATAAACAAAAGTTGAACTTTTGCAATTCAATAAATTTATCGGAAGAATTAGTCCTCAGAAATTCTTCAAGTAATTCCACACAATCAATACCATTCTCTGAAACAATAGAAGCGTCATCTTATTCTGATCTCACGAACGGAAAATTCATGATGTAAAAAATACTGAAAGGGAAATAATATACAAAGTGAGTGGAAAGTAACGCACAAAATTCGTAACAAAACATACCATTAGTAATAACGATGTATGCATTTCTGTCGTAAAAGATTATATGAGTGTGAAAAAAGCTAATATTCTTCGTATTTCAATCAAGAAGCATAATAGTCGGGAGAGCCAATTTTACTTTAAATAATCATCATAAATAATTTAGACCTTACCTTCAAAAACACCAGCCAAGTGGTTCAAACCATTTTCATTCAGAAAATTTTGGAAATCCATTGTTTAGTTCACTCACCTATAGTTTCGTAATCACGAATTTCGTAATCACAAACGCAATAACGCATCCAACGAAGAATAATAATACACAAGAATAAGAATGTACGAGCCTACGTGCAGATTTCGCTTCGCAGCCTAAAGGGGGTTGACGAGGAAGAGGGGGCAATTGACAAGTCTCGTCATGTTGTCGGATTCGCGGTAAAACAAAGATCCGAGCATTAATATACACTTATTGGTGCCCAATCAATATTTATCAATAATTAATAAATTTTATATAATTCATAATTCAATACGCAATTGTTTGACATAAATAACTGCACTTCGAATTTCCAAAAAGATTTGTTTGGTGGAAATAATTTTTTTTTATAGCTAACAATTTTTTCGAACATTATTTCTCGATGCAACATTTATTTTTCAGTAATAAACGTTTCTTATTATAAATAAATATTGCCGAAATAAATAGAATGTTTCTCAGAAATAAATTCAGAATCCAGAGTTACTAAATATGAATAACGTTTTCGAATAATTAATAAATTTTATTAATTATCAATAAAACTGTTGCAAATAAGGAAATCTTAATTATTAACACTTGCATTTCTCTCAGTGTAGTACCTATTCATTTTTATGTCTAATTAATATTTACTTATCATTAGATGATTGTTGGAAATGGAACATTTTATTTTTGATGAGTTGTTTAATGGTTGAAATCAATGTTCGGGCCGAATTGAAAGTTAGGAATACTAAACGGGCGCAGAATACCCAAAAAAAAAAATAAGTTTCAAAAGGTACACTGAACTCGATTAAGGATGTAAAATGTTCCAATGAGAGCAGACTGTATAATAATTAAATGTGTAATTCCCAACACAACACGAAAGAACACTTAAGTGTACAGTCAATCAGAAAAAAGACATACCTTCTCCAGCAGTAGGTGGTTGTCAAAGACCTTATCGTGATAACCAATCCACGAACAAATTGATTGAGCTCAACAACCGATCGGGATGGCAGGTCCTGAAGTTGGAAGGCTGAAGAAAGATTTTACACTTGTTCCTATGACCTTTCGTAAGTTACGCCACTGATATTATTCAAAGTGTTCTAACTACTTTTAATTTAATGTTTGTCCCAAATGAATTGAATGAACAAATTAATGTGATGATCTAAGATGAGATCCCAAGATCTTATTTCAATTGGAAACTAAATATCTGAATTAATCTCTTCGACTCGCAAAAGAAGAAGAAATTTTGTAACATGAACATGCGTCGTCGCAAGGAAACCTACAGCTGGTAACAGATTACAATAAATTCTACCGGGTGATATTTAAAATGAAAATTGAACATTTTCCTATTCGGAAAATCGAAATTTTCTCAAAACAATAGAATGCCGTGAATAATCAATACACATACGTATTTATATATAATATAATAAAATATTAATTTCAATGAACATAAAGTATTTTCTTGGAAGATATAATAACATCATATTAGTAGAGTGAAGGATATGCTTTTATCTTTTACTTATGAGGTACTTAATAACATGAATAAAAAAACTAATAACTAATAGTCCTGATTCATTTTGGAAATAAATTTGAGTCCATTACCAATACTGTGTATATGAGATGGGATAGGGAAATTAATTTGATTCAAATCAATGATTTGCTTTCGAGCCGATATTTTATCCAGCAGATATGCCATGAAATGATTTTCTTCCCCGAAACATATGATTTTATTGCAAGCAATGAAAAAATTTGAATTATCATCTGATAAAACACTCTCAATAAATACAAATACAGGTTCTGCGTGCTCATTCCGACTTATCTGCAGTATGACCCCTTTTCTGTAATGTAAGCCATTAATTTTAAGAAAACTCACTTCAAATGAATTTTTTGCATTTTTCGAGTTTTGCTCCAAAAGCACCCTATCAGTGAACTGAACTTGAGATAACTTGCCCATTTCAATATCATCAATCGATATGCCAATTCCAGTTGTAATTTGAGACTTAGGGAATAAGACAAATTTATGCGCGAAGAGATGGCATTAGAATTTGATTTCAGAATTTTGTGAAAATCCTCAAACATAATGGATGAAAGTGGTCCTATTAATCTTATAATCCTGGGATAGTGAGTCAAAAAATTAAATTTCGGAGTTAAATGGCCACCAAATTTGTAAATATAAGCTTTATGATGTTGGGATATTAAATATTGTAACAGTATAAGCTCACTTTCATTGATTACTGGTTTTGTCGTAATGTGAACAATTTCATAAAGGTCTCATCTTCAGAGTCAATCAAATCTCCGATGATAAATGTGAAATTGTCAAAAATGCATTCATCTCAGCAGCAGACATAATAATAAGTTCATTGTCTATGTGATTGTGGATTTGACCATATTCATCAGCTATCGGTTGCAGCTTTTTGAGCATCTTTGGGTTGGTACCAATGTGGTATCAATGTCATTGTTTAATGTCAAACGTCATTCCTCATTATTTATATTCACAATTTTTGAAGTTTTGAACGTGCTATTCATTTTGAATTTTTGGAAGAGAACAGACATGGAGAAATTCATCTCAAAAAAACACATTCCACTTATTTTCCGGTCAAAGGGCAAATGGCGTTAACAGGACTTTATGAGTGCCATTTCATGGTCGATAGCTCCAAGGATCTTTTCATAGAGAAAATCGATTTCGATGAGAACCTATGTTAGTTTACTTTAGTATACCTTTTCTATATGACTTCTGTCGGATAATTCTTTCCTTGCGGCAATGTTGTTATCGACACTTGAAATCATCAAAATCATCAACACTATTTTGATATGATATATAAACAATAGTGTTGTTTGCTGCTGCATCACAAACCTTCGTGACAGTGGATCTCCACAAAAACTTGCTTGTAATAGACTTTTTCAGTCCACTACAGGCGAGGTTTCATAAAAAACGAGTCCATCTTGTCCGAGGATTTTACATTGTTTTAATTCGGGACTTGGAAATTAGTTCATTACATGGGAGTTTCCATTATATGCGAGTTCATTATAAGTGCATATGTATATCAACATTATCTGCACATTCATAGGGAAGGGACATTTAGAAATGAAAACAATTATTGAAATTAAATACTTTTATATTACTTATATACTTCTTCGATCTAGAAGGGGTGCTTTAGAGAAATTGGGAATCAAACTACAAACTGTCCATATCTTATTCAGTTGGTCCATTGTACTGATGGGAATCGTAGATTTCAGCATATTGAAAATTTTCACTTCACCAATTTTCCTCTCGACATGAATTCTGAGACCTACAAAAATTAAGATATAAAAAAGTTGAGTAGCAGGAACGTATTAAAATGTATATACTATTTTTCTAGTTGGGCATATACTCAGTGGCAATGTCTTTGGTGACTTGTTCTTCCAACTCATTAAGTTGATTATTATTTTTGAGAACAAATGGTGGTATATTGAGATCACAGTCCACCTGCCGAAGTTCATCAACAATGGTGAAACCTCTGTTTGCCATCACAGAATCACCAGATTCCAGTTTTTGAATAAGGCAACTTTTCAAAACTAAGTCCTTGTCACTGATTCTACCTGGATATATTTCAGAAACAAATGACACAAAACCATTGGGACATGGCAATTAATCCTTTTCCAGCATTTGTGGATTTATAATGCGAATATGTCTGGCTTTGATTATTGTAATCAGATGGTTTTTGGATTCTTATTTCTGTGGCATCTAATATAATTCGTGTACTCGGATAGAGAATGTAACCATTTTTTATCCTTTGGAAACCTATAGAATTTTAATTTGGAATCTTTGGCCGAGCTACGGCTTTGACAGTGCTCCACACAACATTTCCAGCCACTTCCAACAATATTGGGGTTGCTAAAATACAAATCATGAACCCAATTGAGGATTACTGTACTCCTTGACATGCTGGATGTACTCAAAATATACTTATACCTTTTTAGAATTCATTTTTACCAAAAATTCAAAATGAATAGCACGTTCAAAACTTCAAAAATTGTAAATACAAATAATGAATAATGACGTTTGACATTAAACAATGACATTGATAACACATTGGTACCAACCCAAAGATGCTCAAAAAGCTGCAACCGATAGCTGATGAATATGGTCAATTGGTGGAATTCTGTTTCCTACGTCACTGAATGTATGATTAAAAAATGTTATTCGATTATTAAGAATTTTCAAAGTGAAAATTTTTGTATTTATGAAATTTTTCAGAATTTTACCAAAGTTATATCGGCAGATTCCTTCATTATAAATCATGCATGACGTCAAAATGGATATCAATTGTGTTATGAAAATAAGGTAATTAATTCCAAACACATTCATCTTTTATTCCATAACTTGTGATTTTGAAATGTTGCCCTTAGTTTTCAGGGTTTCTTAAAGTAGACAAATCTTCGACAACCGTGTTTTTTGTTTCATTTTTGTGAGAAAAACACACTCTAATACAAGAGTACACTGAGAAAAATATTTATTTGATTTGATACTGCCTGCTTTGTCCACAACCAATGATTTCTTTAAAAATGGTTTTAATAAAGCTAGGTTTGAAGGGATTTTGTTGACTTTTTCACTGCATATGAAATATATCTTTTTTAAATAAACCAAAACGTACGACTTACTGAAATTGAATGTATCTTTATTAAGGTCAAATAAATGTTCCTTTAGTCGCAAGAATGTTTCTTCAGTACAAAATCATAGTGAAGACTCTGTAGAAAAAGCATGATTGTATTTCAACTTCTGTTGATTCCAATAAGCATTTGATTTATTGTAAATTTAATTGTTCGTGTTCACTGTATTATTCACCAATAAACATTTTTTTGAATCGAAAAAAACATTTAATTCCTTTCAAATCAATATATTACTTCATTATTAGCATTTTTAACCTACTTGAAGGAAATTCGGAGGAATTAAATCAAATACTTATTAAGCCAAATATTTATTCTTCAACTCATCGAAACACAATATAACATACAATAATATATGTCTGAATATAATAATATATTGTTAAAAAAAAGAATAACAAAGATTTATAAAAATAAACATTAGGAAATAAAGCTATCATTTTATCTGCAAGATCATTGAAGTCTTCATTCAATAATTGCCTAGAATGAAAAAACATGCTTTATATTGAAAATTAAAAATTTACAGAAGAATACTGTAACATATCTGAATTTCCTACCCTGCAACGAAATAAAATGCGCCGAAATAAATGCTCCATGGCTTCCAGCTTTGCAACGTCTATTGTCGAAACGTGGAACTACGTTGAATGAACTTATTTGATATTATTTTATAATTCTATGAATGATGAATATTAGTACGACTTCAAGCAATACTTTAGGCAATTCGAATCTTTATAAATAGGAGATTTTAATCATATCGAAGATCCACCATGAAGTAAACTCGTTCTTCTGTGACCATCGAAGAAATACGATTCTGTGGGAGAAAAATTAACCTCGAAAACGACAACGACTGGAGGGCTCTCTTTTGTTCACTCGGCGTGGGTCGGTGGTCATTTTCTTTCTGTATATTTTAAAGACGCTTCTTTTTATCTGGTATGTACACGATCTCCATTTAAATAACCATGTTTCATTTCACAGGATTTAATCTCATGTAAGCTTGTTCTATTTTATTATTGCATTTCTATTGAATATTGTGGAACTCTGCTCTGCTACCAACCCATTTGGAATATTCTTATACTGTTCGTAAGGCCTACTGCACATTTAACTATTCACTCGACACTATGGTATAGGCATTTGGAGTTGTTGCTTTTAGGGTAATATTTTACGTACAAATATCACTGGTTTGGAGGCCTAGGATAAACTGTTTATATCATCTGTGCCAAGGAGAACAGCCCCCACAACAGTGGCAGTGCCAACTCCTCTGGGTGTTCTATAACGAACGTCCCAGTGAACATAGCCTCGTCTTCGGGCCATGGCGAGCCAGGCAAGTGAAGGATTGCTTCGATCTGGTTCCACCGTTCATCAGTTAACAGGAAATATAAAGAGTTTATTGTCCACTTCCAAACCAACGCGAATAAAATCACACACACACACACTTGGAAGGAAGGATTCTTACACATGGAACTTTAAAAGCTCTGCGCAACAATAAAGTGACACACTCTATATGCCTATAACCTTTGGATGTATTGGATTCTGCTTTTTATCACAATTGTGCCAGTAATAACCTTACCGGAGTATAGGAAGCTCCATATTGTACATATCACCAGTGCTCGTCTTATTAATAATTGTTCTATGGATTGTAAACATATCATCTGTAATGCTAGAAGGTTTTTTGCTTTGAGTTTCAATTGATTCTCGTTCGTTTTTCCTTCATAGGCTATGGTTCCCCGAACTATGGCGCTGGACGAATAAAGGGCTCTTGTTCCACCTAGTGTTTTATTTATCAATTTTACCTCATTATTTCCCATCCTATATTTCACTAATTTGAGTTATTACGAATCTGAATTACTACGACATAACATAGAGTTCTACCAATCTAGACAATCACATCACAAGCCAAAAATATAAGTATAAAACCCCCTTTAACGTAATTCTACCCTCAGCTCTTCAGAGCAGGGTTGCCCCTTTTCTCTTTTTCATAATGTTCCTAGGATTTACAAACCTGGAATGTTACAGTGGTGCCGTGACCAGGATAACTCAAATGATTGTGAAATGTGGAAATATGAGGTTGAAATTTATTGTTATTAATATTCTAATTTTTTTTTAGTTTTCAGTTTATCTGCTGTTTAATTTCTGTTCTAGAAAAAGGTACCCATCGACCAACTGCCCACAGATACTTTGAAACTGTCTCTGTAGAATTCCAAAAGATATGTGATAATCAATGGTATCTGTAATGTCTTCAATCTATATCCTTTTTCTACACGATCTCTCTGTGCATACTTTTCTTCGAAATAACAGGCGGAATTGACACAATAAGGTACAGAGTGTATATTTAATTTTAAATAACAAGTGAAAACGTTTTGAATTGATCTGAATATGGTTTCTCTTAGCATGTGCAGTTTTAGATTATGTATTTGGTGTTGGGAATGGTTCGGAGATAAGAAGTTGATTTGCAAATGGAGGACGTCTGACATTTGAGAGTCAGTTCTTTTATTTCGGTTCCATTATCGTAATGAAGCATTCTAGAGATAGCGTTATGTAGTTATAGTAGGGGACCCAACGAAGCTTTTACAATTAGCAAGAACCATTGAGAAATCATATTCAATGAGGTATCCATTTTGTATTGCACTTGTACTATATGTGTCATTACACTTGGGACTTCACAAGATGTATGCTACATATTTCGTTAAACCTTCTGCCATCTTTTTATCATTTCCGGAGAGGGAACATTCCTGCCGATCAACCACCATGAACTAACTCATGATTTGTTAGGGTTCTTCCACCATTTTAGGATAACCACGATACTGAGCAGCCACTATTTTGTTTGGAGGATCCCATGGATATTTCATAAATGTTTTCATAGGTACATCTATTGCTCCAAGTGTGTCAGAATTGGCAGACAGGATAGACGAAGGAAATCATTTCAACCAAACCTCTTCGAAAGATGGCAGCCAACCCAATATCTTCAGAGTCTTCACCAATGGGGGTCGCAACAGTTTTGATTGTCATTAAATCAAAAGGATTTTATTCTTCAGGAACTCATCTGGTGAAACCTTTTGGTATTTTATCACAGCCACTTGTGATGATTCTTCTTACCAATGGATACCTACTTTCCACTAATTTCATTTTGTCATTCTTTAGATACTTGATTGAGGCCAATCAAACTGAGGCACTCGTCATGCCTATACATAATTCAAGAAAGAAGTTTATCCACTAGGGTTCATGAAGTTTTTCAAGTCTGGGGTCGTAGGGCTGAATGTTCGACACCACAACGGAAGGATGCCACAAGAAGCCACTTCTGGATGCTGCCGAGGAACCAATAGCTGAGAAGTCCTTTTGAAGCTGGGGGTCGTATAGGTTTCAAACTTCTTCAGTAGGATCCAGTGGAAACAACAACAAGAAGGGATGTGTGATTTTCAGTGCTCCCTTTGTGAAGATGTCGATTATGCCTGAAGTAATGTGAGAAGTGTAACTGTTTTCTTAAAGATCTATATTGGTGAGTTAGTCAACTAGTTCCACTACGACAGATACCCAGTTCTATGTCACGATATCCATCTTCGAATTAATGCTGACCCAACTTTCATAATGAAGAATCCTGTTTCTCTTTTTGGTAACTAAGGTTACAACTGAGGCCTCAACGCACCCACCTTTTTGACATTTTAACCTACAATCACTGCGCAACTTCTGTTGTTCATTATTTCAGATACCACTGACCATTTTTATTTCACTTATCCATTCAGTATTAATTCTCACCAATCATTTTCAGTCAATCCAAACCACAGAAAAATATTTCGACCTATACCTACTTCTAAAAATGGAAATTCTCTTGTTATTATTTTCGAAGCTTCGCCCTTATTCTCTTTTATCATAACGTCCAAGCTTCTGGGGTCGACTGTAACATATCTGAATTTCCTACCCTGCAACGAAATAAAATTCGCCGTTGCCAGACTCCATGGCTTCCATCTTTGCAACGTCTATTGTCGAAACGTGGAACTACGTTGAATGAACTTATTTGATATTATTTTATAATTCTATGAATGATGAATATTAGTACGACTTCAAGCAATACTTTAGGCAATTCGCATCTTTATAAATAGGAGATTTTAATCATATCGAAGATCCACCATGAAGTAAACTCGTTCTTCTGTGACCATCGAAGAAATACGATTCTGTGGGAGAAAAATTAACCTCGAAAACGACAACGACTGGAGGGCTCTCTTTTGTTCACTCGGCGTGGTTCGGTGGTCATTTTCTTTCTGTATATTTTAAAGACGCTTCTTTTTATCTGGTATGTACACGATCTCCATTTAAATAACCATGTTTCATTTCACAGGATTTAATCTCATGTAAGCTTGTTCTATTTTATTATTGCATTTCTATTGAATATTGTGGAACTCTGCTCTGCTACCAACCCATTTGGAATATTCTTATACTGTTCGTAAGGCCTACTGCACATTTAACTATTCACTCGACACTATGGTATAGGCATTTGGAGTTGTTGCTTTTAGGGTAATATTTTACGTACAAATATCACTGGTTTGGAGGCCTAGGATAAACTGTTTATATCATCTGTGCCAAGGAGAACAGCCCCCACAACAGTGGCAGTGCCAACTCCTCTGGGTGTTCTATAACGAACGTCCCAGTGAACATAGCCTCGTCTTCGGGCCATGGCGAGCCAGGCAAGTGAAGGATTGCTTCGATCTGGTTCCACCGTTCATCAGTTAACAGGAAATATAAAGAGTTTATTGTCCACTTCCAAACCAACGCGAATACAATCACACACACACACACTTGGAAGGAAGGATTCTTACACATGGAACTTTAAAAGCTCTGCGCAACAATAAAGTGACACACTCTATATGCCTATAACCTTTGGATGTATTGGATTCTGCTTTTTATCACAAATGTGCCAGTAATAACCTTACCGGAGTATAGGAAGCTCCATATTGTACATATCACCAGTGCGCGTCTTATTAATAATTGTTCTATGGATTGTAAACATATCATCTGTAATGCTAGAAGGTTTTTTGCTTTGAGTTTCAATTGATTCTCGTTCGTTTTTCCTTCATAGGCTATGGTTCCCCGAACTATGGCTCTTGTTCCACCTTTATGTCCAATCTAGTGTTTTATTTATCAATTTTACCTCATTATTTCCCATCCTATATTTCACTAATCTGAGTTATTACGAATCTGAATTACTACGACATAACATAGAGTTCTACCAATCTAGACGATCACATCACAAGCCAAAAATATAAGTATAAAACCCCCTTTAACGTAATTCTACCCTCAGCTCTTCAGAGCAGGGTTGCCCCTTTTCTCTTTTTCATAATGTTCCTAGGATTTACAAACCTGGAATCTTACTGCTGATTATTATTGAGCAAATATGTGATGATAATTTCAACCAATTAACTTTGGCACTTGGTATCTAAGACTGCGATAACTCTGGATCACAGCTCTACCCAACAATGTGAACTGTAAAAAGCTTTCCAAATCTATATTCTGGACAATATTTGTGAATGATGATGATGATGTGCTCAATGGTGCTAAAACGGAAGATGGACTAGCAGGAGGGACATCTATAATGATATTGTATGGGGGGTCTAAATTATTGGATGTTTCCTCTCTAAAACATTAAAAATAAATTAATATGCAAATCTCCAGTAGGTATATTGACGAAAATAGGTTTTAAAATCCGGGAGTACTAAATCCTATGACTAAATTTAACCAATGGACCTAACTGTAGTTTTCCAAAAACTTCTCCTGCTTATCAGACTCAGAGGAACACTCTGCTATTATTGATTCCTCAATTATTTCATTCCCAGTGGTCTGCAGGTTCTCCTTAGAAGTTTAATGTAGTTATTATAAAAAATAATACCACAGAAACAGAATAATACTTACTTCTTTCAAGGATTCCAAAGCATTACGCAATTTTATTGGGATTAGTGTTTGGATATCAGACTCTGAGAGTTTTCTCAAGTCTCTAAATCTTATATCGTTGTCTGTAACCACATAATTAATCAATTTTACATCGCAGATTACAACAAGTTCACATAAAACGAGCTTTTTTATTGCACAATATAAGCTCGCATTAAGCCAAACAAGGTTCGTTTGGTATAAATAAAAAATAAATCAAAATTGGCGCGAAATCTTCTTTGTCGCCTAGTTTGATTTATTTCAACCAAAAGAACATTGTTTGGCTAAATACCTGTAGGAAAGATCATGAATCCAATGAGAAGAATATTTTTCCAACAGAAAACGAAATACATACCTTGGAAAGCACGTCTGTAATATCCGAGACGTTTTTGATTAAAAAACACTCAAGTGTATCTGATTCCTCCATATTACCTATTCAAATCTATGGAAACACTGAAAGGAAAGATAGAATAATTGAAGAAGTTACTATTCTTCGATGCATCACGAACAAACGTATCTCGTAAAAATATTTTACCTCAATTTGATTACACTCAGCACTCAGTAGATTTAGGGCGGGTTTCACAAAGCTTTAATCGCACGATTAATCGCTTAATCATCCGATTTGATGGTGGAATCGAGAATTTGACGGTGCCATCAGAAATTCCACAATCGACGCGCTTTGACGGTTAAGGAGAAAATGCGTTTCACGAAACATTTTTGGCATCCGATTAACGAACAAACCGCGTCTGTGCTCACAATCAAATTGATTCGACGAAATTGAGCAATCAATTTAGTTGACGGCCGTTAAAATTATTCTCGGAGGTATAGTTCTTGCCTCTCAGACCCGTTTCACATGCGACTGATGGTCGGTCCTGATGATCGTTCGGAGCCGGCGTTTGAACTGGAATCGGTCGACTGATGGCATGCATGTGAAAGGATTTCGAAATCCAGTTCAAACGCCGGCTTCGACCGACCATCAGTCGCATGTGAAACGGGTCTCAGAGTTTTTTCTGGTGTTCCATGATTATTTAAATACTTAAATATTGAGGTATTCGGAAAAAATCAACGAACTGTACCAAGTTGAATCCACGTAAACAAAAATCTAACCTTATTCTTGGATTCTTTGCGCTTGTCTGTGTTCACCGTTAAAATTCAATCGCGTGATCAACGAGAACAGATTTGCAGCCGTTTTCCTAAGTAAATGCAACGTTGTCGGATTGTTTTCCACCGTCAACTGACGGAGTCGTTAAATTGTGGGATCAAGTTTTGTGAAACCCGATTGTAGTTGATCGGATTGTCAAATTTGACGGAGGAATCTGTTAATCGTGCATTAAACGCATCTTTGTGAAACCCGCCAAAATGTTCCACTATGACTCTACGTCTACGACCATTCGACCACTCACTAATAAGTAGTGATATCCTACTCAAACTCTTAAAAGAATAAAGAGAATTAACTTCCTTCTTCTAAATTTTCGACACCCTTACTGACCAGTGGCGAGGATACAGTACAACCATAGCCGACTTCAACTCAAGCCGTGCACAGAGAAATGCAACGTCGCTTACGTTGATTCCGGGAGTCCTATGCTCTCTCGTCGATCCGATGTTAGTTCGACGCGGACTCCCTATGTCCGCATCCTTAGTTTATAATTGTTGCATAATTCACGGAATAATTGTTGGGGAGAAAATTCAGTTTATTTTTTGTTTTAAATTATTAGAAAAGGTAGTTTCCACAACACCCAGGAGGTACTACCGTGAAGCGTTACTTTTTAATGGGTAGTTCGCCAGTAGCCCTATTTTCCCAAAAACAATTGGTTTTCAACCAAAAATGAAAAATAACAAAACATAAACTCTGTAGTTGATAATAGATAAAAAAACGAAACATAACTCTTACCTAGTTGATAAATAAATGAAATAATATATATACCCCACTATAAAATAATATAGAAACTTACCTATTCTGTATGAATTTATACATGCATACAAAAATGAAAATACATCTGTTCATACTATCTGGAGAGTTTGTAATTTTTTTTTTTTTGGGAGGTGTTTAGATGAATCCGAGGGTGAATCGGTCTTTTTAGATTCAATGTTTGAGTTGGTCTTCTCTTTTCTATAATCATTTAATTTAATATTCGCAAATACTGAAAGCAAATGAAACAAAATTTTTTTGTAGTCCTTTCCACATAAACAAGTTTGTTGAAATTCCTTAAAAGCGTATTCTGTCTGAATACTCAAAATCGTTAATTTTGAAAGAATATATTTTTGATCAACTGCTCGTAGAAAGTTCGATTCTAAGGAACTATCATTTAAAATAAACTCGAAAATAGCACACATATGAAGAAAAATTATTCTAACATGAATAGTTGGAATTGATAGACCCCCTCTCTGCAAACTATCAAAATATTCATTATCTACGGAACTTCCTTTCTCTTCTACAACCAGGGACAAGCAAATACTACAATCTAATTTTTTGGAAGCACTATGGGATCCATATCCTGAAATATAAATTGCTGCCGATTCATCTACAGAACAATCGATTAAATAATTATAATTAAATATTTCACTGAATTTATCGATATTCAAGGTGTCCTCATCAAAAGTAAAACAACACGAATCATTCATTTCTAAAGAAAAATTTTTTTTCATATCGTCAAGGGAAAATGTTGATCTATTGCATTTGAATATTCGCTTTACTCTAATTTTCTTTTCCGCATTCGAAACTGCATCCAATGATACATTATAATTACAACCATTTAAAAGTCTATAATTGCCAAAACGCTTTTCAAGTTTTTCGGTGGTGAATTTACCCGGTAAAAAATATTCAATGTTATAATTTGTAAAACTATACCTTATTACATCCAAAAGTGTAGAAGTACTCTGAACAAAAGCCTTATAAGTATCATTTGTGAGATGACCTTTTGAATCTGAATCATGCCATTTATTTACCCACACAACAATTTTTTTCAACAACTGAACTCTATAATCATCATCTTCATTTGAAATCGGTTTAGAAAATTCATTTCTCCTAACGATGCCCTTTATGAAATTGGTATTATTAACAATATCCCACCAATTTCTTATCAACTGCAGGAAGTCTGCCGTGTCATTGAACCCAAAATCTTTCAAAGCAGCTATTGTGAAACTAGTGAAACTTTTTGCCTTTCGAAGCTATTTGGGAATAAAGTTTTGAAGTTCAATTTGAATGCTTTCTTAATTATTGAATTTTTTTCAGCTTCGTTAACTTGTCTGGCATCACTTAATTTTGCATATTTGATAAGGCCTGTTTCGAAATCAGGATAAACAAATGTTTTATCTAAATTTTTTAAATTGAACCAGCTGTTTCGAATATTTTTCATAACATGAACAAAATCATAGGACAAGAATATAGTTTTGCCAGTTTTTGAAGGATTGGGAATAAAATTTGAGTTGGACAATTTTTTACATTGTTTGGTTTATTCTACAATTATCTGTTATGATGCATAAAATTTCAAACCCACATTTCTGAACTTGGTCAATTACACAAGTTGCGAATGGAATAATTTCACTTCCGCTAATACTGTCAACTGGAACTAATTTTACAATTTCATGAAAATTCCCAAAAGCTGAAGATATCATAAATGCTAAAACAGTTTTTGCCAAACTATCTCTGTTGGCCAGTTGGCAGCGTAACCAATCAAATTTTTGGAGCGGTAGTCCAATCTTAGTGTAATATAAATTTCGTCTATCAAAAGAACAACAACTTTTTCCCTAGGTGTTAAATTTGAGGATATATTTGATATATAATTATTGTTATGCATATCATTATTTGGAGAAACATTTAGGCCAGAAGATATTCTCTGTAAATATCTTTTATTAGGTAAAATGAAAAAACCTCTCAGAAGTTCATAGGTGGCATGGGAAGTCGTATGAATCAGAAAACCCATAATAATGGTTGATGAAGAATATCTATTTTTCTTTAAGGTGATCTGTCTTAACTGATCGATTAAAATTTCGAGATTTTTTGAATGCGGTAAATTCTTTTCACACGATACAGTTAATGCTAGGTCCAAATATTTTAAACTTTCATCCATGAGATAATTAAATGATTCAGAAAATATTTCGGTTACACTTCTAAAGTTTTCTTTGTATCTTGCCAAACTGTTCTCTAGTTGTGACCATCTGCTCAATTTCAAATCGAAAGAAAGAATCCACTTCAAATCATTGAAATTCAACTTGTTTTTACCCAGAAAAACTTGAACAACCATATTGTCATTAATTGATATTTGAGTTCCAAGCAGAAGTGAGTCCTGGTTTTCCTGAACTTTCAACTGATAGAAATAAATTTTATTTTCCGCTTTGTGAACTATCCAATTAATAAGTTCTAATTTATTAGAATATTCATTTAAAAGTTGATCGACATTTTGAATGCTGTCTAAAGTCTCAAATTGGTGAACAATTTCATTATGTAAATCAATATAATTTTGACGCCTTTCATCGGGAACTTTTCTTGCAGAAACAGAAGGTTTAGAAAGATATCCAGGCAAATTTGGAAAAATTGATGGAACTGCATTTTTATTTAATTTTGGATATCTGAGGAGGTTCTTTCCAATCGTGCCATCTTCACGTTTGAATACATCGTATCTAATGATTTCATTTTCTTGGAAATGAACTTGAACAAACAGCTGAATTTTGGGAAGGTGGCCAATTTTTACGAGGTATAGCAGAGATCCATTTCATTCTTGAATCAGGTTCCTTAGGAAATTTAAAAATAGATACATACCTATTTTGTGAGTCGTAATTAGACTTACAACCTGTAACACAACAGCGACGACGCATTTTCAATGTTTTTCTGGAGAGACAGGAAGAGTCAGAAACTTTGTACCAGATCACTACGTAAATTCAAGCACTAATTCTCAGAATTGACACTGAGTCACACTTAAAAGTGATCAATTTCACAATATTTCAAAAACTCAGATGAACTTTATAAACACTAAACACTACACACACAGTACACAAAACCGGTAACAGGTGCAACTTAACCTAGAATCTTAAACTCCGACCTTCCCGATGCATTACGGGTCACGAGATCACGATCGCCAATAGAAATAGGTCTCTCAGACAGCGTTGCCGCTTATGCTGTTCATTGCTTTAGTTAAAGTCGGCAAATGATGTCATGGCGTCGTCCACGGATCTCGTAAGCAAGCTGTCTCGATTAAATAAAGAGCATTTAATCGATATAATCATCAATAAAAAAGTGCCCAAGGGTCTAACCGTATCACAAGAAGTGCGTGATTTCGTTGAAACTGGTGCAAATAATTTTCCTGTTCAAAATGATGGAGAGAATTCCCAAAATATCAAGGATAACCTAAAAACAACATCCGATATTTCACCGATATTACTAAATTGTGAAATTAAGGTGCTGAAAGGTGAATTGGAGTGCTGTAAGAGAATAATTGAGAATTTGGAGAAAACAATAATTGACAAAAATGTCATAATTGAATTATTGAATAATAAAAATGAACATTCAAATGTGGAATGCAATGTTGCCACACCGATAAAATTCCCTCAAACTGCAAAAGAAAAATCACGAAAAGAGAAAATTCTCTACAAGGATATTCTCAAAGGAGAAAAACAAAAGGAAGAACTAAACTTGGAAATTGAACAAAAAGGATCAGATATCAATCTACAATTAGATTTCCATTATTTCCATATATGTAGACTACACCCTAATTTAGGAGAGGAAGACTTAATGAAACATTTGAGTGTGAATGGCTTTTCTGATGTTAAATGTTCTAAACTTAATTCCAAAAGACCTGAAGAATATTCGTCATTTAAAATTGGTGTTCCAATCTCTAAATCTGAAGAATTCAAAAATCCAGATGTTTGGCCAGAGGGTGTGAGAATAAATGATTTTTTATACCGCCTGTCAATGAAAAAACCAGCCACTTGATTATTGAAACGCCACTTGAGCGGAATACTCAGTCTGGTAAAATAGTGAGTTATCAATTATTATGTTTGAATTGCCAGTGCCTAACTAATTCTAAGATTGATTTGATAACGTCCGAATTCCTGAAAAACAAAAGTTTACAGTTTCTATGCCTGAGCGAGATATGGCTCACGGACTCTAACATTGATCACGTTAATTTTCCGGATTTTTATAATGGATCAGGTTTCTGCAGGTCCTCCTCCAGGGGAGGAGGTGTAGGAATTTGGTGTAGAAGTGGCATCAAGGCTCGGAATCTCGATCTTGGGGGATTCTGCATTGAAAGACATTTCGAAATATGCGGCGTTTCTTTTGTAAATTGCGAGGTAAAAACTGTCATAATGAGTTGTTATCGTTCATGTGTGAATACAGACTTTGCAGTATTCATAGATAAATTGAATGATGTATTGGAATTTCTATATGAACCAAATTTGAAATTAATTATCTGTGGAGACTTTAACATAGATCCTATAAGAGATGAAAGGGAATATAAATTGACCTCAGATCTTTTGAAAAGTTATGATATTTTCAACACTGTTAATGAAAAAACACGATTGAACAATACATTAGATCATGTCTTTACAAATTGTGCTCGGTCATACACTGTTACTGTCGATGTTTATTTTTCTGATCATAAGGCTCTTCTCTATACAGGTTTTAAAGGAGATTCAAAGGCACCATATACATATAAGCGAGATATCAATAAGTGTAATCTTGAAAACTTTATCAGACAGTTAACTGAGGAGAACTGGATTGATGTATATAAACATAATGATTTAAATGATGCTTTTGATTCCTTCTATCGTATATTCGAATATTATTTGGATGTTAATTTTCCGATGAAGAAATTTTATACAAAGCAAAGTAAGATGTGGGTCGATGGCAGAGTAAAATCATGTAGCAATGAGCTAAAAAATCTTCCTGTTTTATCAAGGATATTTCCCGAATTGAACGATTACTACCGTAAATGCAAGAATCAACATAATCTTCTAGTACAATATACAAAACGGAATTTCTATCAAAATAAAATAAATGGTGCTAATAACAAAATTAAAGTTGCTTGGAATATTATCAATGAATTAACAAATAAAACTCTTAGGAAATCCTATTGTGATAAAATCAGGAATAAGGAGATTTTAATTGAAGATCCATATGAAATAGCAACTGAGTTCAATAAATTTTTTGTCAACACCCCAATTCATATACAAAGTCAAATCCCCAAAAGAAAGTATAAAGACAGCGTGAATATTAATCCGAACACGATTTTTTTGTTTCCATTCATCAGTGAAGAACTTTTTAGCTTGATTAATCATAGACTTAAACCTAAAAATTCAACTGGTTATGATGATATATCGGCTTCTGTGGTGAAAAAAGGCCTAAAACAGATTGTTGAGCCTTTAACATATCTTGTAAATTTATCTTTTTCTAATGGATCCTTTCCCAGTAAATTGAAGGTAAATAAGATAATACCAATACATAAAAAAGGTGATACTGAAGATATGGGTAATTATCGTCCCATAGCCCTTACACCCGTATTCTCGAAAATTTTTGAATACTGTTTTCTTGAACGACTATTGAAGTTTCTGGACAAACACAGTATCTTTAATGACAATCAATTCGGTTTTCGCAGAAAGCGTAGTACAAATGATGCCGTTTATGCTTTTCTCAAAAGCATTGTAGAATACATTGAATCTGGTGATTGCCCTACTGGAATCTTTTGCGATCTAAGTAAAGCCTTCGACTGCGTAAGCCATGATTTAATTCTTATCAAGCTTGAAGGGATCGGTATTCGAGGGAAGGCATTAAAATGGGTGAGAGATTATTTGATAAATAGAAGTCAATTCGTAAGCATAAATCCGTTAGATGGTAATTCCCCACTAATTAATAATGAAATAGGTGTACCCCAAGGCTCCATTTTGGGGCCAGTTCTTTTTATTTTATTCGTTAATGATTTTTTTGAGTTAAATCACAATCTATTCTTATACGCTGATGATGCATCAGCTATTGTTCAGACCAAAAATAATATAAACCTGGAGACAAGGGTACAGAAATGTTTGGAAGATATGTACGATTGGTTTTATAGTAACTTATTGTTGACTAATCTAGAAAAAACGGGATATCTGGTTTTCCATAATTATAGTAAAAAAATCAATATTGATGTCAATATTGGCGGTATCCAACTGCAAAAGTTGAATCACGTTAAATTTTTAGGAATGAATATTGATGAAAACCTCAATTGGAAAGCTCACTGTGAGAGTGTTTCCAGAAAGTTGAATTCAGTTTGCTACATGCTGAGAAACTTGAAGAGGGTCCTCTCAATCGAACAACTTCTTTCAGTGTCTCTTCAAGACTTCGATATGGCGTGACTTTATGGGGTACCTCTTCAGCAGCTGCAGATGTTTTCCTCACTCAGAAGAGGTTGGTTAGATGTATCGCGGGTGTTTCACAGAAAACATCTTGTAAGCCATATTTCAAACAGTACGAAATACTTACTCTGCCATCAATCGTCGTCTTGGAGTTGGCAACTGCTGTTTTTATTAAGAAGGATTCTTTTGTTAAAAATTGTGATAATCACCACCACAACACACGAAATCAACAGAATTTCGTTATACCAAACTTCCAATATAGGATTGGACGTCAGTCGCCCTTCTTTCTAGGGTTAAAAATTTTCAATTGTTGAGTGATGATATTAAGACCTCTAAAAATGTTTTCATTTTCAAGGGTAAGTTGAAGAAAATCCTGTTGAAGAAGTGTTATTATAGTATTGAGGAATTTCTCATTTAGTTTATTTGCTTTCTGACTTTTTCTATGATGATGTAATCATTCTTATGGAAATAAAGTATATATTATTATTATTATTATTATTATGGTACAACACAATTTCTTTCGGGAAGGTTAGGACCGGTTCGTGAATCTCCGACACGACAATTGAAACATCGCAACTTCTATCCGCACTTCGCAGGTCCGCAGCGCAAGCGTATTCATTGTTCACAATATTCGAGTTGTTCGAAGTTTCAGCGATTGAGCGAATTAATGAGCTTAGACTATCTGTTAATGAGCTTCTTGGTCTACTGTATCCTCAACTGACGAACGGAAAAATGACAGAAGTACAAGAAACCCTCATTTCATTGGCTC
Source organism: Adalia decempunctata (assembly GCA_951802165.1). Lineage (NCBI taxonomy): Eukaryota > Metazoa > Arthropoda > Insecta > Coleoptera > Coccinellidae > Adalia > Adalia decempunctata. The sequence continues at coordinate 27,917,250 of OX637703.1, read as the reverse complement.
CGATGATCGTAAAACGGTAACACATGTGTTGTAATATAATTATTGGCGGCGTATTCGTATTATACGCCGCCAGTACGGGGAAGTTTGTTACCAAAGCTAACACTCGGTCACTCGGAGATAGTCAATATAAGTACAAGTACAGGGTGGTCCACGGGAACCTGACGGTTTTTAAATGAGTAGTACACATTTGTTTTTCAGCATATAACATTTATTTTTTCATGTACTTACAGCCAGTACTATGCCATTTAAGAAATCAAACCTTAAAAATAACATCTGTCAAGTGGTGACCATCTTGCTCGAAACATGTTGCAAGTCTGTTCAAAAACCCTTGGTGAACGCGCTCCAATAAGGGTGTGTCAATCGCGTGGACTTGTGCTCGAATCGCTTCCTTCAGCTCGCCTAACGTTCTCGGTTTGTTTTCGTAGACACGAGATTTGAAGAAACCCCACAGAAAAAAGTCGCAGGTTGTCAGGTCAGGTGACCGCGGAGGCCAAGGCATGTCCCCAAACCATGAGATCAAGCGCTCTGGGAACATTTGGCGCAACACATCCATCGATACTCTAGCTGTGTGAGGGGTTGCCCCATCTTGCTGGAACCAGATGCTTTCAGCAGGAAGTCGTAGATTGCGTAACTCAGGTCTCAGGAAGGTGTTTATCATCTCAACATAACGGGCTGCAGTCACAGTCACTGTGTTGCCGTTTTCCTCAAAAAAATATGGACCAATCACACATTTGGACGCTACTGCACACCAGACCGTCACTTTCGGACTGTGTAAGGGCCGTTCATGAAGTTGCTGAGGGTTTTAACTGGCATAATAACGACAATTTTGCCTATTGACGAAACCGTTCAAATGGAAATGAGCTTCATCACTCATAAACAGTACAGCATCTTCGTTCACTTCAAGCATTGAGAGCATAGACAAACAGAAATCATTGCGTTGTGGAAAGTCAGTTGGTTTCAGCTGCTGGACAATTGCCAATTTGTATGGGTGGAATCTGAGGTCATGTTTGACAATACGGCGAACTGTGGAACGACTTAGTCTTAATGCTTGCGCTTGTTTTCGCACTGAGCGGCATGGACTTGTTCGCAACGCGTGCCTCACCCTCTCCACACTTTCGGGGGTCCGTGCCGTGCGAGTAGGTCCTGGTGGCTTCTTTTTCATCACATTTCCAGTTGTTCGAAGATCGTTGACCCACTTCAGAATCGTGTTACGACTTGGGACAGCTCCATGACGGCCAATATTAAATTCACGCCGAAACAGTCTCTGCGTAGCCACCACTGATTCACCATTTTTGATAAAAGCTTCAAACGCGAACATGCGATGCCTCACACCCCACGCAGTCATAATGTACACTAAATGGCACATTCCAACGGTTCAAATGGGACCCTTCTGATGGCCCCACTCCACCTACCTGCCGAGTACTACCCAATTGAAAAACGTCAGGTTCCCGTGGACCACCTTGTATATAACTTATCAGAAAAATATGATATAGCATCATGAAGATTGGTGCTTACATTTTCCGTACATCCTTCATTTTCTAAGTTCTTAGAATCTGTAGGCATATTTGAGGAAGGAGAACACAGTTCTGTTTCCAAAAGAATTTTGTCCTGCAAATTATGAGGCGCCATATTGTTTGTTGTTGAGATGTTACTATGAAAAGTGGACATATGTTTTTTCAAGGATGATAATTTGCCGTAAGTTCTTGTGCAGCTTTTATGTCCACATGAAAAATTATTTGAAAACCCATGAATAGCAGTCATGTGGCCATAAAAGACATGATCATTGGTAAATGTTTCGAAGCATATCCTACACTCAAACATTTTACAATAAAGCAGATTAACTCTTAATTTTATTAACTATATTTAGAATATTAGGGATTTCATCATATTTGGTATGAAGTTCATACATATCGTGCTGAATGAACATCCATATGTGCTCACTTTCGTAACGATATTTTAAATTCAACAAGTGAATTATTTTAAAACATTTGTCTAATCCCTTAAGAACCGAGCTTAACCTGTAGAATAAATCCTCATAGACAACATATACATATATTGTCTATCTCACCATAGGATGCGCCTTGAACTATAACAAAAGGTTTGTTTTCCTTGATTTCCTCAATTTGTGCTGGCACCTAAAAATTTTTAATATATGAGAAGAGTTTATATATATAATAAATGTAGTTTTTACCTTTATAAGAGCTACAAAGCCGTTTACGCTATCTTGATTTGTAGGGTAACAGACTCTACTCTTTTTATTGTAAGTTTTCGGTGGTAACAAAGATGGTAATAATGTTACCATCAAATAGTGACGAGAATCTAAAATACAAACTTTATGAGTTATAAAGATATGTGGAGTTCAAGAGGTAGCTAACTCACCATTTGTTATGTTTCTTGAATTTATTAGGTCTAGTAAAACAAGGTCCCCATGAGACAAACTTTTCTTTTTAAAATCGAGTAATTTTTGGAATATTGATTCAAATGTTGTGAAAATCTCTTAACATTTAAATCTCTCTTTAGAGTTTGTGACCTAAAGGATTCTTGAGGCATGGGAATTTTTGAAGAAAGACATTGATGTCAACGGTTTCATTGTTCAAGAAATCTTTTCTGTACTTATAACAGTTGGTCCATTTTTCTTCAACTTCTGTCCATGGATCTTGGTTGTGAAGTAACCAGAGGAGATCTTCCTTTACTTTGTCTGAAAAAACTGTAATAAGTGTATAACCGAGTACCAGAGCAAAGTTTGAGAAGATATAAATTAATCAAGCATCAAAAGTAGATGGTGGTTAAAAGTTTCTTACCGAATTCAAATTTCTCCTCTGTATCCACTTCTTCAGATGTTGTTGAGGAATTGAACTCAAACTCCTGACTTTCTCAAAAATGTTAGTCTATTTTTATATTTGTCTACAAGCTTTCCTCTAGCAGTCTAGCCTATTGTTCCTCTAGATTTATTATCTTTCGAAAATCTTTTCCTAATAGGCGAAGTAAAATAAACTTCAGGCAGCTCTTTGGGGAAAGTAGTTGTTATTAATTGTGACAAATTTCTGAAATCTTCATTAGTGAGCCTCCTTGAAAAAAGAATAGAAATTTTGATGGTCGGTAGTCAGAATTTGAAGTGGAGTTACGAAAAATTTTGCATGCATTCTTTCTTCAACTGAAATCGTGGTTTGAAGAAGGTAAGCATGGTTAAAAGTATTCAAGACAAACTTATCATTATCTTGACAGCATTCTGAGATATTTTGCATCATTCTAGAGGTACAACTACAAAGGAATATATAACAGACAGACAAGTATGTACAGAAGATTTTGGTACCTCGAAAAAGTAATTTTTGTTTTTTCATTTCACCTAAATAGTGTTATGAAACTTTCGTTATTTCTTATTTTAGTCTTGGCATTTGGAAGCCTCTATATGGGTTGGTTTAAAATTTTTCAGGCTTATTAATGATATGTACTAAGTTGTAGTTGTGCAGAAATACTCCAAGTACATATACGGGGTGTCCCAAGTTCGAGTGCCTATTAGACGTTTCTGGAGTACTGGACATATTTGAAAATTGTAATTTTGATATTGTTCAGAATTCTCTTCTGAGCCTAAATATTTTTGGAGCCTGAGCATGCCTGTTCATGCAAGGAGTGAAAATAAATTTTTTCAAAAAATTTTTTTCTTTTTTTTTCGTTTCTGATATGATTGAGCATTCAATGCTGAATACTTTTAAAACTATTGTATTCATTCAGATAGTTTTCAAAATATCGAAACAAAAACCGTAGACAGTGTTCATTTTTCTTGTTTTCAACGTCCTGAGATTAAACCTGAACCATAACATCAAAGTAGAAGAATGTGGATAGGTCATGCATCTTTTGAATTTCAGAAATATCATCACAGGGTGTTACAAATTTTGTGTCGAAAAATGTGATCGAAATTAAGCCATAACTTCTGTTTTTCAATCTAGAACCTTATTTTTTTATGATTCCGTTGGATTCTGCTAAGAAAAATAATGATGGTCTTAGTTTGAAGAATTTTTTTCTTTTTATTTTTTTTTATTAGAGAACGATCATTATTTTTCTCTGCAGAATCCAACGCAATCATAAAAAAATAAGGTTCTAATTTGAAAACCAGAAGTTTTGGCCAATTTTCGATTACAGTTTTCGACACAGAAGTTGAAACATCCTGTGATGATATTTCTGAAATTAAAAAGATGCATGACCTCTCCACATTCTTCTTTTTGATGTTATGAGAACGGTTTACGCTCAGTATGTTGAGAACATGAAAAATGAACATAAACCGACATCAAATAATTGACTTTTTTATCCGCTTTTTCGATATTTTGAAAACTATTTGAATGAATACAATGGTTTGAACAGAAATGAATTCAGCATTGAATACAATCATATCAGCAACGAAAAACTTTAAAATATGAATGTATTTTCACTCAGCGTGCTCAGGCTCCAAAAATATTTTATTTCAGTAGAGAATTTCGAACAGTCAGATTTTCAGGTTTCGAATACATACCTATGTGCAGTTTACCAGAAACGTCTAAAAGGCACTAGAACTTGGAACACTCTGTATTGAAGGCATGAAAATAGGTACCCATATGGAATTAAATCATCAAAACAAAAATTTGGTAAATAAATCATACCTGAACGGCTGAATATTTATGAAATATTGCACTATAATTTCAACCATATAAGATTGGCATATAGTGCCAGTCCCCCGGCTTCGCGTCGGGAGACAACATAACTCGGGGATTTTTAACAGGTTTCTAGGTCCAAAAATAATTCACAAAACCATCTTTTTGGAAAAAAGGCCAACTAGTTTCGATTTTATTCTAAAATCTTCATCAGGGCTCTGAAATGGAATAACATACACTACAATAATCTAAGATGTTCGAAATTACAATTAAAAGATTAAAATCATATTTTTTTAACACTGGCTCACTTGGCTCAGTGGTTAGAGCGTTGGAATTCGGACCCAAAAGTCCGGAGTTCAATCCCGAGCTAGGTCTAGTCTCGGTAGGGGCCACCATTCTCACTGTTGGGTCAAAAATTAACAGTGCTGTGCCTAAGGTGGCGTAAGGACACAGTAACAAAGCCTACACAGAACACAACTGCTAACTCCGAACTCGACACAAGTTACAAGCTTCGAAGCTTGTAGTTTCAGAGGGGTCTCCTCAGGAGACCTAGGAGTAGTCAGGATAAACAATATATCATATCATATCATACATAAACAAACAAGTATATAAATGAGGAAATAGGTTCGGAATATAGTGTGAATTTTCGACTTACATTTTGACTTTGTGTGGTTTCGTTGTCAATAGTTCTGATGTCAAAAATTAATAATTTGGAGAGGACAACAACAACTCGCATGGAGGACATTAAAAGATTGATGTCATCAATTAGATGATTCTGGAGTATGCGCGGATTATTATAACAACTTACACACCTGGGTTGGAAAACAAACTTCTATACATCCCCGATTTTTCAATTAAATAATATTATGCGGTATTCAAATTTTCAATGTCGTTTCTTTTATTAATGGAATTTTTTTCTTGTTTTATTGATATCATCTCATCTAATAACCGTCTTTTCAAATTCGTTTGCCTACCTAATATTCCCACCGAGCCAGGATCGAAATTAAAGGAGTGGATAAAACTTTTTACATGCTCAGCTAGTGCAGTATTATTTTCCTTTGTGTTTTTTAAAGGATTGAGGATATTAAGGGAGTCTCTTTTATGTTCAGAAATTCGATCCTTAAGGTATCGACCAGTTTGACCAATATATGTGGCTGGACAGTCGTTACAAGAGATTTTATATATGATGTTACTGAGTAATTCTTTTGGAGTTGCAGTCTTAGTTTTTGTAAATAGTTTCTTAATGGTATTGTTAGATTTGAATGCAATTTTTATGTTTAATTTTGTAAATATATTCTTGATAACCTCGAGCTAAAATCTAATATTTTTGTGTGTAAAAACGTATGAGTTCAAGATGGCGGGTTAGAGATGACAACGCTTTTTATGTTTATGAACTGATTTCATTGAAAATTGGTATGAGGAGGTTTTTCTGATAAGAAATCAATATTTTCTTGTCAAAATTTATGAATTCGAGATGACGGCTCGAAAATGATGAGTTTTGAGAATATGTCGTATTATACCTACATTCAAAATCGGTATGAGAATAAATCAATGAATATCAATCAACAAAGTTAAATTAGTAAGTGAACAACACCAATAAAACAATATAGGACGTTAGATAATGACATTTATTCCTCTGTTTTTGAATCTTCGGAGGGTCATAAAATTTCTCGTTTCTCAGAGCGCGCTGTCAGATTATTTCCTCCAGCACTTAATCCATGTAAAACATTTCCATCGTGGGTAACATTTTTTCTTTCCACAAAATGATAGATGATATCTTTTTCTATTTTCTCCACGAAAATCTCTACATGTTCGGCAATAAATATAACGAAATAACAAAAATCTCGTTCTGTTATATTCAACTGCCCTTGAAACTGTAACAATATTCGGAGGTAATATTCCAAGACAATGACAAATAGCCGACTATTATTTTCGACCTAATTCTATCGGGAGCGTTTTGTATTTCGACAATTTGATAAGACCATATGAACATTAAGGTCGGCGTTTAAAGCGAGTAGGAAAGCTCAGCCGATAGAGGCGCCACCGTCCATTTTATGGAATATCTCCATAGAACAAGCACTATCATTATCAAGTTCTATGAATATCTCTCTAATCATGAATGAAATGTACAATGGCTCTCTCTATCCGAAAATCGCCGAACTATGAAATAAGCGAATTTGTGGGTAAAGCAGAAACTTTTTCCCGCCAAAATTTGAATTTGGCGATTCTCTGCCAATTCCGTATTTCAAGTTGATCTTCTGAACGAAATTATCAATAGATTCACTTTTGATCTGAAGTTGAACTATTTTCATATAGGTCTTTCTGTTGAAATATAAAAGAAGCATGGGTTGGCTCATTTTCTTCTATTTTTGAAAGAAAAAAAATTAACTGTCGGAATGAAATCGATTTAAATTATTTCAACAAGAACCCTAATCCTTTCTGAGTTCACCCACAAAATTTCAGTTCTCAAAGTGAAACCGTTTTCGAAATCAACTTGAAATAAAAACACACTACATTGAACGCCCACCTTAATAATCTGAATAAATCCCGAGAGCTTTAGCTCGAGGGAGTTATTCTTTGATTATTAATGTTCATTTGGTCGAATTGAATTGTCGAAATACAAGTTGCTCGAGATGAATTAAAGAAAATAATAGTCGTTTTTTGTCAAAGTCGAGTGATATGCAGGATGATTATTTCATGAACACGCTCCGAACACTCGAATCCGCGGTCTTTTATAGTTTAGACCGAGCGGTTGGACTTATTGATAATTATTTTGCAAAAAAATTGCTATCCCAACCAAGTTTTGAACTCGGGACCCTCCGTACATTTTCAATTCTGAATGAATGTTATGCCAAATTTTGACACTTCAAAATAGCCGCTGATATTTCTTTGTTTACCTAAATAGTCGATAATATTGCATATCGTGTGACTGATTTCGTGACTTTTCATTGGCGGAGCCATGTTCGAATGAAATAATCTAGTTAATCATCTTGAATAGTCGGTAAATATACAACTATGTTTCACCTGATAATATTAGGGAAATGATTCCGTTTCAATTTCAATTGTTTGTTTTTTTTTGTGTCGTAGATTCTTCAAATGTCAAACCCGATCTCAGAATGCTTGGTTAACACTTGATTTCTACACGATACGTGTTTTCATCAACCCTGAAAGGATACAATGGTTTTTCGCTGTCAATGAAAAGACCCTGCAGGTTGCACTCTACATCCAATTTTGTCCTCCAGTTTCTTGAAAGCCGCTATTTCATTTTGTTTTCATGAAATATACTGAAGATATGATTCAGATTCCTATGTTCACCATAATAGTTATTTATGTAATAAGGATCATAAAGACGATCATTATGGTACAAGTCGTGAATGTTATCGGGCGAGGCGTAGCCGAGTCCGATAACACGGCGTGTGCCATAATGATTGTTTATGATTCGTATTACATACAAAATTTTATCTGATGGCATTTATATCAATACATTTTCGAAAAATTAAAAACTGCATTTTCGACATGTTACAATGACAACTATTTTTAAAGGAGTGAATATTGTGTAGTTTCAAATATTAGTAGGTGAGTGAGCTGTGCTTTGCCATTTCCTTGACAACCTCATCAGGTTGTAACGGCAATATTTATTTATCGCTGTCAAACTCAATAATTATTGTCAGGTAGAATTTAATATAATTTAAAAAATGAGTGATTCTGAAGCTGATAGTTTACCTTCTGATTTGGAAGAAATGTCGAGAAATATCGTGGACTTCCTTTTGCCGGAAAAATCACGGAGTGTATATGAAATTGTGTTTAATCGGTACGAAGAATGGTGTTCTGCTAAAAAAAATCAAGAATATCACTCATGAAAAAGTATTGTTGGCTTACTTTGAATGCTTATCTAAGGAAAGAAAACCATCTTCTCTTTGGTTGTATTATTCTATGATAAGAAGTATTTTATCATAAAGAAAAAACGTCGATATTAGTAAGTACCTACAGCTGGTTGCATTACGAAACGTAAATCAGAAGGTTACAGAGCTAAAAAATCCAAAATTTTCACTAAACAAGATGTTACAAAGTTTTCAACGGAAGCATCAGATGATACATACTTATTTAATAAAGTTGCCATGATAATTGGACTAAGTGGAGCATGCAGAGGAGAGAAATTGACAAATATGCTTGTTGAAAATGTAATAGATGAAGGATCCGTTTTTAGAATTACATTACCGAATACAAAAACAATGGTAATGCGAGAATTTTTTGTAACTTCGGGAAATATCCCAGGATTGAATATGGTAGAACTTGTCAGACAATATGTGAAAATACGACCTTGCAACACAAACCATTTACGTTTTTTTGTCACTTATAGAAATAAGAAATGCACAAAACAACCCGTTGGAATACATACCTTTGGTAAAATGCCAAAAGTTATTGCCACTATCTTGAATTTACCTCGCCCTGAAGAATATACCGGACATTGTTTTCGGCGATCGTCTGTTTTATTTTTGGCTGATTCTGGAGCTGATCTGTGTACCGTGAAACGCCATGGCGGATGGAAAAGCAATACTGTCGCTGAAGGTTACATCGAAAATTCGAAAGAGCCAAAGAAAAAATATCAGAACCAATTTTTGGTGCCAACAACCAAACAGGATTACAAGTTTGCCAACAATCATCAACTACTGATGTAAAAACTGTAGAATCCATTGGAATTAATATTACAAATTGTAGTAATTGTTCTTTTACCATTTATAATAAATAGTTTTGTACATAGTTATGCATTTTGAATAAACTTTTTTGATCAAACCATTACATGTTTTCCTTATAGAATTTCATTATGGTTCTTAGTACCATAATGAGCTTCCTTATGTTATCAAAATTGAGTGACATAACGTTGTCATTATGACATGTACCAACGAATGACATCTCGTGGTTTTTCTTCTATTTATCACGGCCTCGAAGTTTGAAGCTGTCAACCTGTCATTCCTTTCGGATATATACAAATATATCTAAATAATGTCCTTTTTTATAAAAATATCCATAAACTATAAACACAAAACTTTTATTCATGGTAGGAAGAAAATGTTTTATGTCATTTAGAATGGACCGTGAAAACTCATATATTGGAAACAGCTTCTTGTGAAAGTGGAGGAAAGAATTCTGTTGAAAAACCTAACCAATGAAAATCGGTTCATTCTTAACGACGCGACGGATAGGTATTTCTCAAACTAACACGAAAGTCGCAAACAGAATTAATATTAATCAAACTGCACCTAATGCCGGGTTTCCACCAAGCGGACAGAACAAAAACAAAACACAAACTCGGTCCGTTTGTGACAGTCCGCGAACTGTTTGCAAACTGTTCTAGAACTTGTGGATTGTTTTCCGGACTCGAAAGTCCGCGAATTGCGTTTTTACGGACACAAACAGAGTCCCATCCAATGTCGGTAAACTTCAAAGGATTTACGAGTTCTAGGACTGTTTGTCAGCTTGGTGTAAACGCCCAGTTTGTTTTTATTTACGTTGTTGCGATCTAATGTGGTAGTTTGATTCGGTGCGTGAAGGGAAGAAGTCGTAATGTTTATTAAAACTTGATCGAAGTTTCCCTCCTATACTGTGTTGTTATATATATATTATAGTGAGTTAAGATGGCGGAAGAAGAAGATGTTATTGAGAATCGCTCCGGCAAAGTTGCGGCAAATTTGGAGAAAAAATGCTCCTACTGCGGCAGAGATGTCGTGAATGAGTTATTAAGGTGTGTAAAGTGTTCTGAAACATTTCATCCATCATGTCTGACGAAGGCAGCGTCACTAAAATCGACAAAGTGCAAACATGAATCCAAGAGTGAGAGAAGCCATATTGCAGGAACCGAAGATATGCAGCTAAAAGTGCTAAGTATCGAGAATGCATATCTAAAGGAGTTATTAAATGAGGTTAAAGAGAAGAACCGAATTATATTGGCACATAACGAATTATTACTTGAGAAAATTAACTTTCTACAAACTAGTCCAGGTAACCAAAATGCTGATAAGAAATCATATCTTACAGTCACAAAAAACATAAAAAAAGAACAAGATAACCAAAGAAAAATTAAAGACGCAGGAACATCAGCGTCAAAAAATCGATACATTAGAACTCCTGAGAGCAACCAAGTAGATCAACTATCTCACCATGGAGGTCCTTCACGTCAAACAAATGTCATTGTCAATAAGAATCCCGAAACAGAAAGTGAGGTTGTGAAGGATGTCAATGTGAATAAAACAACAAACAGAGTGAACATCGAAGAAACAAGGAAAGATGAAAGCAGCAATAACGGTAACAAACAGCAAGAACAGTGGTCAACGGTAGTGAAGAGAAAGCGCAACAGTTCAAGAAGATTGGGCACAGGAATAGGTGACAATAATTTCACTGCAAGGGAAAGAAAAGCGTGGTTTTTCATAGGCAGGATAAATCCACATGTAAAAGATGACGACATTGTGCAGTTTATAAGATCGAAACCTGGCTTTGTTAATGAAAATATTGAAATTAAGGAACTAGTCTTTCAGAGAGTAAGAGGTGAACTGAAAAGCTTCCTAGTCAAAGTCCCCATTCATAGAAAAGATGAACTTTATAATACCGAATTTTGGCCTCGAAATGTGAGTATAAAAAGATTCAATTTCGAAGTTTACAGGAAGAATTGTAAATCTGAGGATAATTTTTTATAAAAGACTTTCAGCACTGTATAATCCATCAAAATATAGAGTGCTTGAGTAACTCAGTATATAGTAACAAGAAGGATCGACTACAACATTTCTTACAATCGCTAAATAGTTGTGATATTCTTTGCTTAACAGAGCACTGGAAATCTGAGGAAGAACTAGATTTTAGCATTCTCAATATGGAACTGATATCATATTTTTGTAGAGAGAAAGGCAAACATGGGGGAGCAGCCATCTATATTAAACAAGGAATTGAATGTAAAAAACGTGATGATATCAATGCTCTGGCCATCTTAAAGGAGTTTGAGTGTGCTGCGGCCGAATGTCATATCGAAGAGGATATAATTTTGGTGATAACAGTTTACAGACCTAGCTCATCCACCAATTTTGGTCTATTCTTTGAACAGTTGGAACGACTTTTAGCATACATTTTTTCTGAGAATAAGACACTGATGCTGGTGGGGGATTTCAATGTTAATCTGTTGCAGGTGGAGGAGAATAGCCATAGAAATGAATTTCTTTCAATACTGAGGTCATTTGATTTGAAACCAACCATAATGGAACCCACAAGAGTAACTCCTCATCATCAAAGCTGTATCGATAATATTTTAACAAACATGCGAGAATATAGAACAGAATGTGTCAATACCAACATATCTGATCATAAAACTCAGAAACTGACTTTTGGGACCGCGGAAAGTAATGAAGTGAAATCGTCTCGCCAGAGGTTTTTTGGAGCTGATTCTGTGGAGAACTTCAGGCGACAGATTGAGTTTGAAAGATGGGAAGATGTGTATGGGATGGAGAAAGGTGATGTGGATAAGCAATGGGAAGGGTTTATGAGAAGAATCAGTCTTGCCTTCAATGAATGTTTTCCACCTAAGTTGTTGCGTCCGAAGAACAGATGTAGATCCTTCTATAGTGACAAAGAGCTGGATGAATGCAAGAAAAAACTAGACCTCTTATTAACACTCAAACAATACAATCAGGAGTTTGCTGAACAATACAAACTTGAGAAACAGAATTATGACAGTTTACTCATGAAAGCAAAATCCAGGTTTTATGAAAAGAAATTAATGAATTCTGATAATAAACAGAGGACAATGTGGTCTATATGCAATGAATTAAGAGGTTCAACTAAAAATAGGAGAGATTTTCCCAAAGATGGTGAGCCATTTGAAGTGGCTAATGAGTACAACAAATATATGCTGGAACTGGTCCCGAAGCTATTGGAAGCCATTCAGGAGGTGAACTTTGAGTTTAATATGCCTGACAATGACAGATCTATTTTTCTTCAACCAACTACCGAAGAGGAGATTTCGAATATCATACAGGCCTTGAAAAATGGGCATTCATGTGGAGAGGATGAGGTCCCAGTGAGCGTAGTCAAATCTTGTAAGGAGGAGCTGAAGGTGATACTGTCTTATATTATAAATAACTCACTCAAATTCGGTATATTCCCTAAGCAATTGAAGCTGGCATTGATCCATCCCATTCATAAAAAGGGCGATGAGGAGTCATTTGGGAATTATCGTCCCATAAGCATTTTGTCTAGTTTCTCAAAAATATTTGAGCATGTTGTATGTAGAAGACTAATTAATTTCATGAATGACTGTAACATCTTTTCTAGTGCACAGCATGGGTATCTTCGAGGAAGATCTACACAGACAGCAATCTTTGAGTTCACAAAGTTAATAACAGACCTGATAGAACAAGACAACTTAGCGGTGGCCCTTTTTATTGACCTCACAAAAGCCTATGACTGCTTATCGAGACCATACATCTTGAAAAAACTCGAAGTAATGGGAATTAGAGGCAAGGCATTATTGTGGTTGGAATCCTACCTAACAGACAGGAAGCAGAGAGTTGTAATCAAGAAATCTGGAGTAAAAGCCAAATCAACGATAGAGCAATGTCAACATGGGGTGCCACAGGGTAGTGTATTGGGACCGGTGTTGTTTATTCTGTTCATTAATGACCTTTACAACATCCTTGAAGAAGATTTATTATACATTATTGGATATGTAGATGACACAAACGTACTAGTTGGAGGTGAATCATGTGCTCGTATTGGCGACCAGGTTTCAACGGTTTACAAACTTATTAAGGAATGGTAAGATAAGAATCAACTCTGTATCAATGAAAACAAGACAACTGCAGTCCTGTTCTCTACAGATAGGAGCAGAAAAGAAAAAATAGATCAAGGGGAAATTGGAAATAAAGTAGTGGTTTTAGATCAGTTCACAAAATTTCTGGGAGTCTATGTTGATCAATATCTGAAATGGACACACCATATTGAATGGCTCAGTAAGAAATTGAGCTCCTTATGTTTCGGCATGAGAGTTTTGACTAATTATGTAGGAGAGAGTTGCCATAGAAATGTTTATTTTGCAAGCTGGGAATCAGTTGCTCGTTACGGTATTATATTCTGGGGGGCTAGTACCAGAATGAATGAAGTATTTCTAATTCAAAAGAGAATAGTAAGAATCATGTTTAAAATGGGATACCGTGATTCATGCCGAGGTGTCTTCAAGAAGAATAACATACTTACTTTATATGGAGTTTACATTTTGGATTGTTTAAAATTTTTATTTAATAACAGGGCAAGGTTTGATCTTCAAGTCAATAATAGATATCCGATGAGAGCCAGAAATTTTCATTATCCTGTACATCGTCTTACTCTAACAGAGAAGCATCCACAATATATGTGCATAAAATTATTTAACCACTTACCACAGCAGCTGAAGATTTTTGGGTCTTACAATAGTTATGTCCGAAACATTAAAGAATTTTTGATTAATTTAGAACCATATTCTCTTAATGAATTTTTCAACAGATTTTAGTTAAGTTTCATTGTTTTGACGTCACTCGTTTGCATTTTATGTAATGTAAATTGCTATATGAAATAAAGGATTATTTATTTATTTATTTATTTATTTATTTATTTATTCATTTATTTATTTACTCATATCTCCTCTGAGATCTTGTAACAGTTTAGACGTCACATTTCCCCTTTTTGCCTTAAGGATGGCCTAATCCAAAACCGGCGTTTAGTTTTGTTCTTTTTAATAATGTAAAATGTAACTGCCAGCAAAAATAAATCATCGTCGTTTTGTTCTCTCAAGTTTGCAGCGCGCCACATTCTCACAACTACACGTCCGGTGTCTCTATGTAAACTGAATCAAACTTAAACAAAACACGAACAGTTTTCATTCATTTTTGTCCGCGACTGGTGTAAACTGGAAGTCCGTTGGAAACCCCAACAGTCTTCGAACATTTTCCAAACAAAATTGTTCGAAATTTCTGTCCGAACGGACAGTTCGTGTTTTGTTTTGACCTGTCCGCTTGGTGGAAACCCGGCATAAGATTCAAATATAGGCATTTTCAAATTATTCACCACATATTGCACTAAAGTTTTTTTACCGTAAAATGAATAATGTGCTGGTCGTGTTGCCAACGCGCCTTTATCTGGTCGATCTTTAACCCTTTCGACTACAATTTCTTTTCTTCATTAAATGGCATATTTTTTGGAAAAATATTAATTTGCACAAGTGTAACTATGGAAATTTATGAAAAAAATTTAAAAAAGCCTAATTCTCAAAAAACATTTTTGAAGATAAGCTTTTATAACAACATTCATCCGCCATTTTGAAGCCGCCATCTTGTATTCCTCGATTTTGAAGAATCGTAATTTCCGACCCAGAAAACCCCCATATACCAATTTTGAATAGAATATGATCATAATTACAAAACTCGTCCGCCATATTGTGGCCGCCATCTTGAATTTCCCAGTTCTGACAAGAGTATCATCATTCTCGAACTCAAATACCCCCAGATACTGATTTTGAATGGAATCGGATCATATTTACAAAACTCATCCGCCATTTTGGAGCCGCCATTTTGTTTTTTTTCTATAAAAAATATTTCATGATGCATTGTCACCAGGATTAGGTACACCTGCAAAATTTCAAATCAATCGGACGATTAGAAGTGTGTCATATTTAACTTGCAAGATTTGATTACAGACAGACACACAGACAGACAGACAGACACCGGGACAGGTGAAACTAACTAAAAGCTTATCAAAAAGCCGAAGCAACATCTGGATTTTTAAACGTTTGGCACAGAGTTTTTACCACACTTTCCCCAAGTGTGCCTTCTCTCTCAACATAATTTTTGCCACAGCTAACATTTGCATCGTATGTGTATCCTGTTTTAGAATCGCATCTGCACCACAATTTGATACCTCTCTTGGCCGAACGACCATTGAACCTTACCATGTTTTCGTCAATACTTTGTCTGGTACTGTCGGTTCACTCGGTTCGATGTTTTTGAAACGTGTACTTGAAATATGAGTTCTTCTACATAGTAAATTTTACTGCAGTTCTCTGGTTTCTGTGGATTATTTAGATGGAGTTACGATAACAGGAACAAACATCTGTTTTTGGCTAGATCATTTTTTATAAATGAATTTCCTAGGCATGAGCGACTATACCAATAATAATTAAGTTTAGGGACCTTGTTGTAGCACATTACCAGAGAACAACCAATGACCAAAGACTTGAATATCTATTTTTATCTCGATTATATTCTTTTATTCTCATGTAAGTATAATCTGCTATAAAAATAAATATACCTATTACGGGAAAATATATTGGAGTATAATGATGGGTGATGCATTTACATTTATCGATAGGTCGATAGATAACACACGGTTTTTTGGGAGGAAACTCATTCGAGGTTTATGGTTACTTGTAATAGATGACCATATTACACCAGCAGTAGTTACTTCTTCGGACTCTGCCTCTTGTACATTGGGAGAACTCTTCAATGCAAAGATTATGTAGCACAACACATGCATTGATAATTTTAGTGGCCATCTCTAGGGCATAATGTTTGAGTTGATACCGAAATTCAGTGGCGGTTTATTTATCTACTGAGGAGGGGGGGAGTGAAAAAATACAAAAAGCGACAGTTCGTGCGGCTTTCTTTGAAGGGGTCGACAATGATGATGCTGAATGAGGTGAATAAAAATATGTATTGAAATAAAAAGTCCATATTTAACCAGTTAATCTGTTTTGATCCATTTGTGAGCAGAGCCATTTAAAAGCCTACGCAGAGTGAAAAAACTGCGTTCAGCCGATGCAACGGTTACGGGTAATGTCGCAACAATCGTTAAAATTTGTCTTATATTTGGAGAAACTAAATGATTATATAAGGCCAAATTAGTGGGCAGCTAGGACGTTTCGCTAACTTTATTGTAGCTTCTTCAGAGGCTGAAATAAAAATACAAAATTGTTGACACAAATACAATATTGAAAAATACAGGACATTCAAAGCCACAAAACACGTTTTACAATAATATTTCCAAGTAACAATGAAATTGATTTATGGGCTGTGAAAACTTACTATCTTTGGTCAGTCACCCTTGTCATAATAAATGCAAACCGAAATCATCTAAAGAACACTTGGATTACTATTTGATTATATTTATTTCACACACACTCTTAATATTTACTTCAACGATCTTTACTTATATCTAATATATGTCAAATTGACAATTCAGTGACAATCATTACAGAGCTAGGTACCTGTCTCACACACACACTATTCACCATGGATTACGCCATCGTCCGTTGGATGTCGCTCTCAAACCTTTCTTTCGAATCCTACTTTGTCGGGTTTGCCCGCGATGTACAAGTTCGATTCTTTAACTTATTAGAACTTTGTACATTGGGTTCAGTTTAGCAGTGCCAGTCTTGAAATTACAGCTGTTTTTATCCCTTTGAATCTCCAATATTTCTGAAATCTCCCTCTTTTCTTAGACGTTTTCTGTTGCAACGATTTTTACATTATCGAAATAAAATTCATGTTGGTAGTCTTTGGCATGTTTTGAGATAGCTGTGGTTTATTCCTTTTTGTTCCTTACATCATTTGCATGTTGTTTAGCTCGCATATAGCAGTATTGGCTGGTGTTACCTGTATATGTTTTTGGACACTGTTTACATGTTATTTTGTATGTTCGACTTTTGTTTGTTATCTGTGTTTGCTTTGAGTTTAGTGTATATGTGTTTGTGGTTGTTTTTATGGTTGTATAAACCTAGTTTGTTTAAACTTAATTGTATTTTTTTGTCTACTGTACCAACTGCAGGAAATTTGTAGTATTTTATTTCGTCGTCCTTTTTTTTGTATGTTCACTGGGGCAGAATATTCTATTTATCAACTGTTCTGGGTAGTTATTCAATTTGAGTATTTTTTTGGCTACCCAGAACAGTTGATAAATAGAATATTCTGCCCCAGTAAACATACAAAAAAAGGACGACGAAATCAAATACTACAAATTTCCTGCAGTTGGTACAGTAGACGAAAAAATAGATAGAAATAAATTTTCTATCAACATTATAGGAGTTAAAGACAAAATTATGCTGGTTTCTCGACAGTTTTCTTCTCGATCCTCTACGCCTTTGTTTACCTCACTATTGTCTTGAAGTCTGAAATTCCCAACTGAAGGTTCCTTTCTCAACATCGTTTCATTGTCATGGCCCAAGTTCTCTTTCCTTCCAAACTTGTCAGGCCAAACGAAGTCTTGAGATAAACTCCCATTCATTCCAGCTCCACTTCTTAGAGGTCTGTAGTCTTCTTCACGGCTCATGATCACGTCGGGGTCACCAAATGTTCAGTTCCTGGTCAAAGATCTGCTGAACTAGTATTTTTCAAATAAAAAAGTCGGACGTCCTTTCAATCTTTTATTCAACCTTGTCACACTACTGTCAACTCCCTTTTTTTTCATATCCTAACTATGATCCTAATTCAACAATAGTAAAATCAAACTAAGGAAATTCTGACATTTGGTGACCCCGTCGTGATCATGAGCAGTGAAGAAAAACAAAGACCTCGAAGAAGTTGATAAACCTGAAGGTGAACAGGCAAAACCCATTAAAGAAGAAACAACTGACTCAAGTATCAAGATGCTATGTGATACAATCAATAAGGATATTGAAGATGATCAAACATGCCTAGAAGAATTTCAAGAATGTCTAGAAGAGTACCAAGAATGTTTGGAAGTCATTCACATCGGCGTTGACGATGACACGTCTTTCAACACATCAAGATCAGAAGACATGGAACAATACAACAATGTTCAAAACAAAACATTATGGAAGCACAATAACGACGCCATAAATATTAAAAGTGACAGTATTGATAATAATAATTTAGATTCTATCACATCGGATCCAGAATAGTTCAAATACATTGGTTCATCTTTAGTGGGAGTTGGATCAAGATCTCTCGGAGGATATGGTTGGACCATCTCGGTATGTGTCGAATCAATAATATTATTGGCTTTATGGCGATCGGTATATTTTTCTTTGATATCTTCTGACAGAGACTCATCAATACAAGTTTCATACCCTTCTTTTTCAGACGAGATTTTATCGCTTTGCGTGTTTTGGCTATTGACTTCATTCAAAATATTTCCTTTTTTTTTTGAAGATCAGATAGAACTGAATCTTCATCATTGATTTTCAAAGATCTTAAATATTTTGTGTTATTTGTACTCTTATAACTTACATCTAAATCACTATTATCAATACTGTCACTTTTAATATTTATGGCGTCGTTATTGTGCTTCCATAATGTTTTGTTTTGAACATTGTTGTATTGTTCCATGTCTTCTGATCTTGATGTGTTGAAAGACGTGTCATCGTCAACGCCGATGTGAATGACTTCCAAACATTCTTGGTACTCTTCTAGACATTCTTGAAATTCTTCTAGGCATGTTTGATCATCTTCAATATCCTCATTGATTGTATCACATAGCATCTTGATACTTGAGTCAGTTGTTTCTTCTTTAATGGGTTTTGCATGTTCACCTTCAGGTTTATCAACTTCTCCAGACCTTTGTCTAGCCCATTTATGTATCTTATGGTTGTCATAATATTGCTCATAATGTTTAGCACTCTCTTCTTCAACTGATTCTTCCACATCAGCTCCTCCTTCCACTTCTTCTTGTCTATATTCTCTTTCCAATTGTAATAGTTTCAGGGCATACTGAATTTCCTGCTTCTTCATCTCTAATTCTAGTTTTTTCAATTTATCCTCCAGAGCAAGTTTTTTCTTGGCCTCATTAATGCTCGCCGTTCTGGGACTTTTTCTCGTTACCAATTTACTTTTTGTTGACATGCGACAGTTTTCTTCTCGATCCTCTACGCCTTTGTTTACCTCACTATTGTCTTGAAGTCTGAAGTTCCCAACTGAAGGTTCCTTTCTCAACATCGTTTCATTGTCATGCCCCAAAAAATATATGATTTCAATTATAACTAAATAATCTATCAAAATAATAAAATGAATAAATATCCCTAAATTATTGCTTATATAACAAAATCCATCTTTCTTTGGCCACTATTTGCGAATCTGTCAATAACAGATTCCTCACTGATTACAATGTCCGAATGGGCGTTTATAATGGCTAGGCCAGATAATCTATCTTCAGTCATAGTCGATCGGAGCCAAGTCTTGATCCTTCTCAATGATGAAAAACTTCTTTCCGATGAGGCTACACATAAGTGAAGCAATTAATATTTCCAGGAGTGTTTTGACTGTAGGATAAAGTGATTCCATCGCTAGGAGCAGGAAGGTCTTCATTGGAGAATTTCATCCACTTCACTCTCCATAACGTCAGCTCACTCTTCAATTCAGTGAACAGAACTTCCTGATGTTCATTCAGAACTTTTCTGTATCTTTCTACCAAAGCTCGTGCTTGAGATTCAAGTTCCATCAAAGTCATTTCTTTAATTATTGATGGTATCAAAATGTGCAAGTTGAATAAACTTGTTGTTTCCGCACCTTATCGATTCTCCAAATCTGTGATAACATTGTCGAGCAACGGTATGTATATAATCTGCCTGAAGTAGTCTTTTAGGGATTCATTTGGTCGATGTCTCATAACTCCAGTTGTTCTGAGTTTACTTAGAGTTACTCCAAATTCATCGAGACATTTTTGAATATTCATGAAAATTTTGTCGAAATACTCATCTGCTTTTTCTCGGTTTTCCTTGAGAACTATCAGTGTATTCAAACCAGCATCATTGGCAGATCCCAAGTCCGAATTTTTTTCTGAAGCAACTTGCTTTGTGCATTGTGACAGAAAACACTTCAGACATACAAAAAAGACTAACAATGAAGTTACTATTCCTCACAGCCGAAGCATAGTTCTGTCCTTGCTCTTTCTTCCCAAGACGATATTGTATTGAGGGAATGTACAATTTTGGACAAGGATACTCGAAATTGCAATACCGCGTCGTGACGCTCTACCCATCGTGTTTCACAAAGGGAATGAAGTTGACCTTGCAGAATATGTTTAAGAACGAAATTTCTTTTGAAGGACGCAGTGAAAAATGATATAACATCCTTCATTACACCCTTAGAATTTCTAATGCTTTGCACAGACGATGATTTTGAGAGGCTGAGATTCAATGCATGACTTAAACAAGGACAACGGACGGCCGAGATCAGCACCTTTTGGGCCTCTTGGACTGCACCACTCTGCTTAGAAGTCATGACACTACAGCCATCTGTGCAAATCCCAACACAATTTATGAATGGCAAATTCAGTTTCTTTATTCGCCCCACCACTATTTGTCCAAGAGTTTTCCCTGTAAGTACAGGCTCCATTGTGTCCGGATCTAGACTTAATTTTTCAGCGTGACAGCATACAAATCCCACAAAGTCTTCCTTCACCTCACTTCCTTCAAGGTATCTAATTACTAAAGACATTTGAGGAACATGAGATACATCTGTCGTCTCATCAAATATTATGCTATAAAATTTGGCAGAATTTATTTTTGATACTATCGTAGAAATAACTTCTTCGCTGCAAAAATGTATCAATTGATTCTGGGTAGTTTTACTGATATATGTTGCCTTAGATGAAGTCGATCTCAAATGCTCCTCTAACATTCGGTCTCCAGCTTCGATTCGAAAACGTAGTAGTTCTTTGAAATTTCCCTCATTAATTTGACTTATGTTGAATAAAACCCCATCATCTCTATGCCCGCGAAATGGAATATTTTGCCGTGCCAAGAAAATTATGCTTCGAATAATAGGAACCAAGCTTTTTCTATTTTCTTCAATTTGTTTATTCCCACTTTCCGATAACTGATTTCGAATATCCAAATTTGGTTTCTCGTAACAGTTCACAAAAATATTTGTTGTCAGAATTGCTTCTTTATGACACTTATTTGAATCATGAACATCCAAGACACCATCCTTACCGAAGAGTTTGGCAAATTTTGTCAAAGGAGTTTGAACGGCAGCGAAGAGGACTCCAAGTATTTTTCATGAAATTGTATTTTTCATAATCGCTCAATGTTCGACCCACCGCTTTGCCTATGTCGAAAACATTTTCATTTTCTGCTGATTCCAAACACCGCTCCAGAGATGAAGATAATGGTCCTGCTTCTCTGTCTGGGTTTATTCGAGATGTTTCCTCAATTTTCACTTTTTTTTGTATAGGAAGGAAATAAGAATCAATCTTCCTTTTAGCCATCTGGAATATTAGCAGAAGTAAGACATCTCAATCAGATGAATGTTTCGAAGAAGAAAATATACTCAACGAAAGCTAGATTCTTACTTTTACAAACACAAAAATTTGAACACAGAAATGTTGCACTTGCACTGCTCCTCTCCTCTACTAAAATTTCAAACGACTCTATCTTTCAAAACTTTTTTGCGTGTTATAAGATTCAGTTTCGAATGCAACTGAATGTACCTAGTGTCCTAGTAACCTAGTCCAGTCGTACAACAGATGACCGATCATAAAATAATAAAATATCAATGGTGCGTGCTTTTATAAACATCATTTGTTACATTTCTCACCCCCAAAACACTTGTTGAAATCTGGTTTCAGCCAATATTTCTTTATGGAGAAAGAACTGAACGTTTCATGCTTCTCATTGCCTATATAGTTAATTCTAATATTTCTAATAGGTATGCGTACAATGATGTTGGTACGGAATATCAAACTTCATAGATATCAAAAGTTGATAATGAATGTTGATGGTAATGAGATGAATATACTTATCTTCTCCCAAAATTTAAAACTAGGAAAATGTCCTAGTGATAAGAAAGAAAGCGTCATTATATTAGAGGATTAATTGCTAGTGCGAAATTATTTGTCCTATGTTAACAATGCTTAGGGACTGTGAAGGGATTATTGTCAATTTTGTGGTCCAAGGAAAGGGGGGGGGCAGTTGCCCCCCTTATCATCAATTTCAAGTTCTTAACACGGTTATTCATCCTCGCTAAAATACATGTCTCTCTTGTTGTCTGGGCTCTGTACAGTCTCAAAAGTTTTTATAGATTAATTTTCTAGTTTTGAATTATTTTTACATTATCTGAATACTTATTATTCTCTTCATCTGCAAAAAAATGGATCAGACAGATCTTTTATTCCTCTGAATGGAATGTTCAATTATTTTGTATTCCCAAACGACTCGGAAATTTCACATTGGATAAGCGGTGAAGATGAATTTAACAAATTTCTCTTCATTAAATGGCAAAAACCCATGGGCGCCCGCAGAAATTTTTCTCAGGGGGGGCCAAAATAGAGATTAGAAGGTAATATTGAGGTGTCGTGCTGAAAAACGTTAGGGCCATTGAAATCTCAGGGGGGGCCATGGCCCACCCTGCCCCCCCCCCCCTGCGGGCGCCCATGCAAAAACCCCTTCACTGATTGACCATAGACCATAACGTGTGGTTGGAGCGTTAAGATGAACTGCAATTCTACGAATTTTTCGAATTTAAGAAATCAACATTTCATAATTTGCATAGAATTCTCATTGAAAAAGACACAAGAGGCCTGATATCCCATCGATACCAAAAAAGAGTTTGCTAATATTTCGGAGGTATAAGTAGTAAGCTCATAAATTCATTTCATAAACATTTTATGTTCGAAAAATAAATATTTGATCGAGGGGTAAATATCTGCCCGAAATTTTGTACACCATACATCCTTTTTGGCAATTAAATCCCAAGAAATCCCAAAAATCTTCTGTAATCACAAGTAATTTCCCATAAATCCCAATAATAGCCCTTCAATTCCTATAAATCCAAATAATTCCACATAAATCCCCATAAATCCAAAAAAATCCCCGTAAATCCTCTAATAGTTTCAGTTTGTTTTTACTTTTAACATGGCCAATCACCTGACGGCTTAGATGCGATCGAAGGGGCAAGTAATAATAAGACTCGTTCAAAGATTTCAAATTTTTTTTTATTAGCATATAATATGTAGTTGCTTTAAGTGGTAGACAAGACAAGCAAATAATAAAACAATTGATATTAACTAATGACATATCAACACTTCTGCTATTTATTTGTGTAAGCAATATCAATCTGACTCAAGACATCATCGGCAATATTGAAAATATTATTCGATTTATTCTCCTCTTTTGCTATAGGTCCATAAAATATATATTGTGTTTCTACGTTGGACACATCTTGTTTCCCAGGCCATTTGAATGAATTCACTTTTTTTTCGTTTATTTCTTCTCAAAAATGTTATTTCGACTATCGGATTATCGGCAGCACCACTCTCACTACCCTCAATATGTCTTACAAGTTTTCCAACAAACCAGCCTTCGTCATAATACACTGCATAAAACTTATTGATCTCTAAAAAAATTGTCAACGCCGATGAACTGGAATGTTCGGGGAAATATTCTTTTTTAAATTTCCTCCTTGATATTCACCTTCATTAACATTAATTGCGATGTTATTTTCCGAATCATTTTCAGAAAACGTTTCTGTACTTGGGCTATCGTCATATTTTATGATGCCATCTTCTTCTGATCTATCTGAGCTATCTGGAGAGCTGTCCCTTTTACCTCTCTTCGAGCTTTTCCTTATGTGTGTTCCTTTGGATTTTATTGGATTCAACTTTTTGTGACCTACTTCTAGTGCCTTAGTCTTTTGTGATCTTCCTGTACTTTTCACAAGAAAACGTTGTAGTCTGTCTGGACTAACCCTATTTTTAGTTTTCTCTAGCAACCAACAGAGCGAAGACTTTCTGACAATGTTCGATTTATTACCAACTGTGACTCGGACATATGGACCATCTTCAATTGTTTCATCCATTAATCTGTGATCATAACTTCTCAAAATTAAGTTATTCATAACTCCGACACTCGATATATTGCATAAATCCTTAAACAATAAACTAATTGGATTGTTAATGTCATTGCCGTTAATTTCTTCATTTTCTATTGGCAGCGAAGTAAAATGTTGAAGATAATTAGATGAAACATTTGCTGAATTTTGGGATGAACTATCAATGTTGTCGATCATGTTGTCGTCTATCTGGATATCCTCTTCATCTTCTAGACTTTCATTCTCACTTTCATCTTTTACAAGATCTTTCAATGAAGGAATTGTAGCACAATACAAGCTGTTTTCTTCAACAGACATACCAAGTTCTCGCGTATAGGCTAGAGCATCTTGTCGTGCACGTTCTACTGCGTCTGCTATCATAGTTTCCGTATAGAGTTTTAAATCAGTGACCACCAGCGAACTCGTGTCTATATTCATTTTCTCTTGCCGCCTTTGTTCTCTTGGAAACGCAATAACATCGTTCAGATCGTGTATAATATTATTTACTGTCCTTATTCTATCTAAACGTCTCAAAATATCTTTTATATTAAAGTTAACCACAGTCGAATACGTGGAGGTCATGGATCTCATTGTCCTAAACGTCTGTTCACATTTCTGACTTCCAAAAAGTACAGGCAGAAACAAATCGGCTACTACGAAATTCGTTCTGATATATACCTTGGAAAACCAGTTGTAACCGATGATCATTATATAAGACATAAACCAGTACATAAACCTTGTTTTAGATAGAATAAAACGGATAAAACTTACCTAATGTTTCACTTTTCAACTCACTGAATCAATATTCAATATAATATAAATGACCAAAACAGCATAGAATAATAACGATGTTCTAGGGTAGGGTTAACTAGTGGCGAAATCCTAGAAATAATCAGAGCGTGTTTATTTACGAAATCAACGAAGCCTATTGGTCGAGATGCCGAACGATTTGTTATCACGTGGTTCTCGATTGCTTCTGCGCAGAACTTGATGAACTAAATCTTTGGTAAATCCTTGGTAAATCCTCGGTAAATCCCTGGTAATTCACGGTAAATCCTCTTAATTCCACATAAATCCTAATAAATCCTCATAAATCCCAAGTAAATCACCATAAATCCCCGTAAATCCCCATAAATCCTACAGGCTGTACACCATGAATCCTCAGATGTTTACCCCTCGTATTTGATTATAAAAATATCACATATATTGAACAAAATATAATCTGAAAACATCGCAGATCACTGCATGCATTAGTGCATGTTTCAATAATAACTAATATACATAAATATCAAACAAAAGATAATAAAATAAAAGAAAATATCCGAAAAACATGACTAGATAGACTAGATGCATTGCACGGGTCTGATTAATAATTCACTAAAATATGTAAATATCGAACATAAAAACAAAATGAAAAAAAATAAAAGGAATATCCAAAAGAATATCACCGGAATAGATATAGAATATACAAAAAAATAACAGATCACGAATAACATAAATACTGTCTCAACTAAAATAATGAATATTGAACATAAAAAAAGAATAATAAAAAAATATGTATATCGGTAACTATAATACAGAAAGCTTATGTTCATCTGAAGAGTCTCTCTTTCTCTTCTTCCTACCCAATATTTCCAAAAATGTATCAAACTCTTTGCTCGTTTTGTGTTTTCAAATTGTTTTGTATAATACAAAATTTCTTTTTTTCCTCTAAATTCTCAGCATGCTGAGCTTTTATTTCGTTCACAATCATTTGATTTATGCTGAAAGGCCTCGGCCTCTCAGCATTCGAAAATCTTTTACTTATGTCCTCAGTGCTGGTGCTTGGACATGGGACAATATGTTCGCTAATACTTGTCTCTTCCATTAAGGAGTCCTGCAAATTTTGAGGAAGTACCTTATCTTTCATCCCCAATATCGAATGCATTTCCTCAAAAAATCCCGGAGGCTCCGTCCTCCTCTCTCCTGAGTCTCCAGTAGTACCCACATGTTCAATGTAGGCTAGATATTGCTTCTGGAGATTGGAAAATTTCTGCCTTAATTTTTCCGTAACATCTCTTTTGGAGTCTCCAAGATAATACACCATCTCCATCGTTTCATTACCTATGAGACTCCATAGATTGTTTTTTCGCCTTTTTTATCGTCAAACTGGCCTGCATATTGCTCCCTGAGTTTTAAAAAGGCCTGTGTAGCAGTATTGTCCACTTCTATGGGCCTTTTGCTGGTCCACACTGCAACCTTATCCGGAGTACCCTCATTTGAAGATTGACTTTCAGTATTGGTGACCCTAAAGATCCAAGTTGCTATCGTCCAATCAGCATTTTATCAACATTTGCAAAAATATTTGAAAAAGTTTTAGCAACAAGACTTGTCAAATTCTTCAAGAAATTCAATATCTTTTCACCAAGTCAGCATGGTTATATTCAGGGAAAAGGAGCGGAGACAGCAATATTTGAGCTATTCAATTCGATAATAACATTGGAAAGAAAAGAATTGCCGGTTGGTTTATTCTTGGACTTGTCGAAGGCGTTCGATTGTGTGGATGTAGGGATATTACTAGAAATACGGAATAAGAGAAAAACAGCTGAAACTCATCGAAAGCTATTTAAAGTACAGACCTCAGATGGTAAAGATGGTGATAAATAACAAAGAATATCAGTCCTCACAAAAAGTAAGCAAGGCCGGAGTACCACAGGGAAGTATCTTTGGGCCACTCCTTTTTTTAGTTTACATCAACGATCTTCCTTCAGTGTTGCGTGATTGTGTTTATGAGGGACTTTATACAGACCTCATATCTTTTGCTGATGATACCAATGTCATCTTGAGACACCCCTCTTTTGGATCTTCTCTGGATATGGTTCGGAAAATTTTGGATGATATGAATAGCTGGTGTAACAAAAATCGTCTTGTGTTGAATGTTGCAAAAACTGAATGCATGGTGTTCAGTACGGAAAGATCTTCAGTTATGATACCACAGATTATAAACGAGGAGATTGCTGTGTCTTCATCTACAAAATTTCTTGGAATTTATCTGGACAGTCACCTCAAATGGAACTGTCACATTGATAATCTTGTGAAAAGACTAAACTCAGTGATATATTCAGTGCGTGTTCTAAAAACTTGAGTGGACTTACATACTTTGAAGATAATATATTTTTCGAACTTTCAATCATTATTGGGATATGGCATAATTTTCTGGGGAGGAAGCTCGCTATCTGAATCAGTATTTTTAAGACAGAAGTCTATGTTGAGAACATTGTTAGGGTTATGTTATATTATAGAGAGTCATGTAGGGGTCGGTTTAGAGAACACAATTTGTTTTCACTTTATGGTTTGTATATATATTAAGTTCTTGTGTTCATGTATCTTCATCCTCATTATTTTGAGGACTATAGAAATGTTAATGCAACAACGAGAAGAAGGAAACCTTTATTTTATCCCTATCATTCTTTGGCAATGTCAGAAAAATCTCCTCTTTATCTTGGGATAAAGTTGATGAATTCCATACCTAATGAAATAAGAATTTTGAGAGATGTAAAAATTTTCAAGAAAACCCTTCTAGAATTTATTATTAGATGTGAACCATACTCATTATCTGAATTTTTTAGTTTTTGTGAGGCAAAATTGTAATTTGACGAATTTAAATTTCATTGTATTTGTACAATAATTGTTGAATTGAATAAATGTCTATCTATCTATCTATCTATTGTCTGGCTGCCAAGCTTCGAATGAATAATGAGACTGACTTTCAGTCTCATTCGGGATCTATTGAAAAAAAATTAATAATAATAATAATAATAAATAATATTTATTCACACATGTTACATAAATCACACGTATAAATATTTGCCATTAACAATTTATATGGCATGTCAGAAAAAAAAATAGTCAATGTATGCAACAAAATGAAATTAGAATGCATATACGAGTAGTGTCAACACATAAAAACAAATGAAACACTCGTGTATATACAAAACAATCTGATGAGAAGAAAATGTTTCAAAGAAACTCGCTAAGCTTATATATTGTTTTCTCCAGAAGTAAGTCCTTGACTTTTTTTTTAAGGCAGATGGATTCAGTTCTTACACATAGTTCGGCAGTCTGTTATACAATTTCACACTAGTGTGATTTGGACCCTGTTGAGTCTTTCTTATTCTTGCGTAAGGAATAGCAATGGAGTTTTTTTCTCGTGTATTGTAGTTGTGGTAGGAAGAATTTGTTGGAAATCTATTGCGATGCTGATGCACGTGATTTACGCAGGCAAGCATGAAAGCGGCTGTGATGGTAAGTATTCTTTCCTATTTAAAAACGTTTTTGCAACTATCAGTATGCTTCATTTGATATATGGCTCTAATTGCTTTTTTTTTGCTGTAGAAGAACTTTTTCCGCTTCTGGAGATTGACCCCACATGATAATGCCATACACTGCTCGTCCATGAAAGGAAGAGTAATAGGTAAGTTTGGCCACACTGCTATTATATATCATTCTCATACGTCTTATCAGATAAATAGATGTAGATAGCTTTTTACATAAACACATATCTGCCCCACCTTAATGAGGACTGAAACTCCAAACCAAGATAAAGGACTGAGGAATCGGAACTTTCTCTATTAGTGAAAACCAGCTTTTGTGTTTTGAAAACGTTCATCAATAATCCATTTACCGAAAACCATTTTTCGGCATCCCTTTCACTATTTAATGTTCTATCAAGAAGGCACGTTCTCGAAGTCGAAGCATTGAGGAAAACGGTATCATCTGCATAACTGCATATCCTGTCCGAAGCAACATAATATAGTGTTTACTTCCTCCATGCTGTTGTTGGGGTCAATTTCTTCACTTGGATCGCGCTCTGGGGTGACAGGGGCTGCAGCCGATGAGGTGGAAGGACGTCCGGCGACCCTCTCGTCTTTTTCCTTCTTGTATTTTTCTAAGATGGCAAGGTATGCTGGATGTTTCCTCCTTTTTTTAATTGCATCCCTGGATCGACCAGTCATCATCATCAGTCTCTCAGTCAGCTCGGTGCCAGGATATTCTGCCCCCTCCCTCGCCATATCTTCCATCTCCTCATCCGTCCACAGGCGATTATGTCTTTTTGACTGATATTCTGCTTCGGCCTCATTGTTGTATTCTACTGGGTGCGCGTGCTTTATGTGCTGACGCACACCGATTAGGGATGTGTATATGTGGAGGAGCATACGGGGCATTGGTGAGAGTCCCCGTCTCCATCCTGATCAGAGGTCGCCACTGCTCCAGTGCAGAATCTGCGCTGGTGGGCTCTTAAGTTCTTTACCGAGCTGTATTCTTTTCCGCAGACGCAAAGGGTGGGGTTTGCTGGTGGTGTCGGTGGTGGTCCCCGGCAATGTCTTCTGACATGGTCCCTAAGATTTTTCTGGGACGCAAAGGATTTGCCGCAGACGCAAGGGAAGTCCATTGTAAGTAGACACGTCCTCAGTGGAAATCTCACCGAGTATAGTATTCTTATTTGAATAACGCGTCTATGTAAAAGGGTCGCCTGAAGCGTATCTCCTCAAAGGTGTATTCTCGTCGAGGTGTCTCCCACATGCCGCCAACGAGCGAGTATCCAGTACCGCATATTTCCCATTTCGGGTCCAGCTGCTAGAGTTATATTCAAGTCATCGTTATCCTGTTCGAAGATCGCACCGGCACCTCCGCCAACTTGCAACCGGCGAAAAATCTCATGAAAAATATCCTAAGTCCCAATATTCGGACTAAAATTTTCGGAGATGTTAGGTGCTATTACAAATAAGAACAATAATAAGTTGTACATTACTTACCATTCAGCAATATATTTGCCGTGTTTCTATCTACACAGTATAGCAGCCGGGACTGCACACAATTCCACTGTTTGATTCAATTTCACTTTTCAGGTGTCGGGTGTCATGCCAGTCAGACCTGTTTCATTCGATTATTATGTAAACCTAATAAAATAAATTAGGCAGTAAGTTTAGAGGGGAGGGGGGCGATCGCGATTCTGAATTCGGCTAAATCTATCTGGTCCTGATTCTCAATTGCGATAGAGCTATTATTAAAATCTCGTGAATCATCATGTTTTGAGCGGTTGAGGATTCATTACAAATTCGGCCAGTCTCATGAGTACCATTAGTCTTGTTTCCATAGTTGGGCTGTCCACATCAGTAATAAGACTTCCTGCTTTTATGATGTCGATCTGTAATATATTTATTTTGGATTTCATCTCTGGATTGGAATATATTGTGGACTCCGCATGTCCGGAGCCGACGCTGGGCATGACAGCATGCGAGCCGTCGGTGGCAGGGTGCTGAGGAAGCGGGCTCCTGTCATACAACAAAATACAGCTCCACCAGAACATCGGGTAGTGGAATCTCAAAACACGGCAGAAGATCAAAATGCCACTCCACCTGCTGGCTCGTCCACCGTGAGGAGGACTGCCCGCAGGGGAGCTCGCAATGCACGTATAAAGTGGAGCCGCGAAATGGATATTGAAGTAATGCGAGCTTTTTATTACGTGAACAATTGCGTTGACAAACCACTTCCTGGATGGAGATACTCCCTCTATACCGAGTTCACCAGGAGGCATCCTGAACTTCAACTAACGGAAGGAAACACTGCTGATCGGAAAAACGTTATAATGAGGAAAAGCTACTTGACAAGACAGGAACTAGATGAGATCAAGAGAGAAATGGGCTATACAATCAATCAAGAAGAGATTGTTGGAAATCAGAGCCTAACGAACCGTTAGTAGAATCATCGGAAACGGCACAGGAACTGTCTGTCTCGCAAGCTGCCAATCAAAATTGCCCACAATATCAACAGCTTCACGACATCTTTTATAGCAAGCTGGTTCATTACGAATCTAGTGATCCACTCAACCGCCCCATCCTGCCAAAATTGAATTTCAACTCAAAGGCTAAACATCACATCCAGTTAGTCAACGAAATATTGGCAGAACACCTGAACACGCAAAGGACGTTGGAAGAAGTTCATTTTTCTTTGTACTGCGCTGCTATCACAGTCATTGAACAAAATGGTCAAAAGAGCTACATGCCTAGAACCAGTGAATCAAACGTCAAAAGTGAAATTCCGGCTTGGAAAAGACGATTAATGCAGGACGTCGATAAACTTCGAGGACAGGTGGATGTCTTGAATGAGTTCCTGAAGAATAATAGGTCCCGCAAAGTTCTGCGCAAGGTGCGAACAATAACAACACTCGCAGGGGTAAATCTGAAATCTCCACGACATGAAGAGCTGATTGTTGAACTGAAGGATCGCTTGAGACAGAAAGCTAAAGCAAAAGGTGCTCGTTTACGAAGATACAATGAGCTTTCGAAGCGGAAACTACAGAACGCTGAATATGTGAGAGACAGGAGGAAATTCTTTAGGGGTCTAGAAAAACCATCCGAAACATCCGACAATCTGCATACAGACATCAGCAGAGACGACTTTCGGAAATATTGGAGTTCCTTATGGTCAGAACGTAAACAATTTCAGGAAAATTCTGGCTGGCTAAGAGACATTGAACACCACACATCAGAACTCGTTGAAATGAGAACTGGTCTCTTTACAACCGAGGAAATCTCCAACATCATCAGATCAACTAGCAACTGGAAATCGTCAGGACCTGACCGACTTCACAACTTCTGGATTAAACAGTTCACAGCATGTTGCCCCAGCCTGGCCAGATGTTTCTCGGAGGTACTAGAAGATCCCTTGAAGATTTCCACTTTCCTCACTCAGGGCAATACCTTCATGCTTTACAAAAAAGGGGACCGCAGCAAGCCGGATAACTACAGACCCATAATGTGTTTGTCAGTGGTGTACAAGCTGTTCACCTCGCTCCTAAATAATGCGATATATCGACATTGTGCAGCCAATAGTATTCTGGAAGAGGAACAAAAGGGATGCTCTCGAGGATCTGCAGGATGCAAGCATCAGCTTACCATAGACGCTGTAGTTTTAAAACAAGCCCAGTCACGAAGGAGGAATTTGAGTGTATGTTACATCGATTATCAGAAGGCCTTCGATACAGTGCCCCACGATTGGCTTATGAAAGTCCTGGAGATCTATAAAGTTTGTCCGAGAGTAAGAGCCGTACTACAACATCTAATGAGTAACTGGAGGCCAAATATCCTCATTAATAACATCAACGCTGGAACTATAAAAATATCGAGGGGAATATTCCAAGGAGATGCACTGTCGCCGATGTGGTTCTGTGTGGCACTGAATCCTCTGTCTACACTTCTGAACAGCACAAATAAGGGTTACAGGCTTTCAATGGGGAACCCGAGAAAATTATCGCATCTGTTATATATGGACGATCTCAAACTCTTCAGCGAGAACCAAAGCCAGCTTCACTCGCTCATAGATACAGTACGCACCTTCAGCGGTGACATTGGCATGTCCTTCGGCCTCGACAAATGCGCCATTATCAACATTAAGAAGGGTAATGTGGAGACCTCTAAACGAGCAATTTCAGGACATTTTCAATATGTCACCAGAAGACACCTACAAATATCTAGGCACACCTCAAAATCAACGAATTGATCACACTCGTTTGAAAACTGAGTTCATGGCGAAATATAGGAGCAGGGTTACAAAAGTACTGAACACGAAGCTGTCTGCAAAACACCAGATCGATGCATTGAACTCTTGGGCTACGCCAGTTCTGACCCACACTTTCGGAGTTTTGAAGTGGTCAGAGGCTGATCTGAATGAGTTGGACCGACTCACCCGTCGCCTTATGACAAAATTTCGATGTTTACACACCAATGCATCGGTCAAAAGACTCTATCTTCCTAGGCGTGATGGCGGAAGAGGTCTGTTGAACATCTATAGACTCTGCAGAACCCAGGAGAAAAATCTAAGGCAGCGATTGCTCGAGTCACAGGATAGCCTGATGAAATTGGTGACAACAGAAGATAAGGGATATACACCTCTCAACCTGCAACACCGACACATGGCGTTTGAGATCACTACCAGAAGCGAGGACAGAAGTGCATGGCGAGAACAAGCTTTGCACGGCAGATTTCCCAAACACCTTGAAGGGGAAAATGTCGATAAATTAGCATCTTTGTCGTGATTGAATGCGGGACACTTGTATCCTGAAACTGAGGGATTTCTGACGGCTATCCAAGATCGAGTTATAAGAACTCGCAACTACGAGAAACACTGTTTGAAGCTTAACGTGGAGGACAAATGCAGGAAGTGTGGCGCAGTTGGCGAATCTATTGAACATGTAATCGCCGGTTGTCGAGTTCTAGCCGATAACGCATATCTGGGCCGACACAACAAGTGGCAAAAATTGTTCACCAGCAGTTAGCTCTTAGACATGGTTTTTTGGATACTTGTCCACCATATTATAGGTATCAACTTGCAGCAGTGTTGGAAACGGACGCAGCGGTTCTCTATTGGGACAGACCCATAACAACGGATAGAACAGTGGACTACAATAGCCCGGACCTTGTGTTCATTGAGAAGGATCAGAAGTATGCGGTGATAATTGAGGTGGCAGTACCATTGACTCATAACATCGGAAAAACGGAGTCCGAAAAAATAACGAAGTACGAGAACTTGGCAATAGAACTGAAGAACATGTGGCAATTGTCGAAAGTCACTATTATTCCATTGGTGATCTCGACTGAGGGAGTCATGTCCAAATCATTTAAGAAAAATCTTCAAAAGATCGAGATATCCCAGAGGATCGCGGGATATGCACAGCAGGCTGTAGCTTTGCAAACCTGTCACATCATGCGGAAATTCCTGAACTGGTGGGAGGAACTGAAATGTTTTTTCACTGGTTCATAGAAGAAATACCAGCTCAAGCTGAGACCGGGAGACCGATGATGAAAGATAATAATAATAATAACCGCACGGGTGTGGTTTGGGTTCTGCCATGCCACATGGGGGGTGACGTCCCCACGGCCCGAGTTACCTGGACCACCAAGGGTAAATGGTGGCAAACCCATGAAAATGGAGACCATATTGAGCCTCGGAAAGGAGTCGCTGCCTGGGGAGCGCCAGGGCATATCCGGAGCCGACGCTGGACATGACAGCATGCGATCCGTCGGTGGCAGGGTGCTGAGGAAGCGGGCTCCTGTCATTCAACAAAATACAGCTCCAGCAGAACATCGGGAAGTGGAATCCCAAAGCATGGCAGAAGATCAAAATGCCACTCCACCTGCTGGCTCGACCACCGTGAGGAGGACTGCCTGCAGAGGAGCTCGCAACGCACGTATCAAGTGGAGCCGCGAAATGAATATTGAAGTAATGCGAGCTTTCTATTACGTGAACAATTGCGATGACAAACCACTTCCTGGATGGAGATACTCCCTCTATACCGAGTTCACCAAGAGGCATCCAGAACTTCAGTTAACAGAAGGGAACATTGCGGATCGTAAAAATGTTATCATACGAAAAAACTACTTGACAGGACAGGAACTGGATGAGATCAAAAGAGAAATGGGCTATACAATCAATCAAGATCAGATTGTCGGAAATCATAATGAAGAACCTAGCCAGCCGCTGGAGAGACCAGCAGAGACGGCAAGAGAACTGCCTGTCACCCGAACTGCTCACCAAGACTGCCCACAATATCGCCAACTGTATGACACCTTCTTTAGTAACCTGGCGCAATACGAAGCTACTGATCCGCTCAACCGCCCCATCCTTCCAAAATTGAAGTTCAACTCTACGGCCAAAAATAACATCGAGAGGCTCAACGAAATATTGGCAGAACACCTCAGCACTCAATGGACGCTGGAACAAGTCCACTTATCCCTGTACTGTGCCGCCATTACAGTAATCGGACAAAATGGGCAAAAGATCTACATCCCCAGAACCAGTGAACAGAACGTTAAAAATGAAACTCCGGCCTGGAAAAAAAGATTGATGCAGGACGTCGATAAACTTCGAGGAAAAGTTGATGTCTTGGATGAGTTCCTGAAAGATAATAAATCGCGTAAAGTTTGAAAAAAAGTGCGACAAATAGCCACATCCGCAGGGCTGGACCTGGAATCTCCACGACATAGGGAGTTGATAGTTGACCTGAAAGATCGCTTGAGACAACAAGCTGAAGCGAAAGGTGCACGCCTACGAAGATACAACGAGTTATCGAAGCGAAAACAACAAAACGCTGAATATGTGAGAGACAGAAAGAAGTTCTTCAGAAGTCTTGAAAAGCCATCCGAAATCACGTCCAATCAGCATACTGACATCAGCAATGACGAATTTCGGGAATATTGGAGTTCTTTATGGTCGGAGAGTGGTCAATTTCAGAGAAATACTAGCTGGCTGAGGGACATCGAACACCATGCATCCGAAATCGTTGAAATGAGGACTGATATTTTCACAGTCGAGGAAATTTCCAACATTATCGAAAACACTAGTAACTGGAAAGCGCCAGGACCCGATCGACTTCAGAACTTCTGGGTTAAACAGTTTCCAGCATGTTTCCCAAGTTTGGCTAGATGTTTTTCAGAGGCGCTAGAAGACCCCTTCAAAATACCAGCTTTCCTCAATCAAGGCAATACCTACATGCTCCACAAGAAAGGAGACCGCAACAATCCAGAAAACTACAGACCAATAACGTGTTTGTCAGTGCTGTACAAGCTGTTCACGTCGCTTGTAAATAATGCGATATATCGTCATTGTGAAGCCAATAATATTCTGGAAGAAGAACAGAAGGGCTGCTCTCGAGGATCTGCAGGATGCAAACATCAACTCACCATAGACGCTGTAGTGCTAAAGCAAGCCCAAGCGAGAAGGAGGAATTTAAGCATTTGTTATATAACGTATGGTCCGAAAGTTTTGGGAAAAATTTCACCTGGTCTGATTGAGAAGCAACGTGTCAGGGGAATAATTAGGCAAATCGAAAATAATGGTTCCTTGTCTGTTACTTGAATTTTGATTTATAATAAGGATAGTTAAGTTGAATTGTTGAATAATTTGATAAAAATATAAGATTATTTAAGTCAGAGTTATATGCTTTTGAAATATTTCCCAAAACTTTCGGACCATACGTTAGACTATCAGAAGGCCTTCGATACGGTGCC
The DNA here is from genome assembly GCA_951802165.1 of Adalia decempunctata. Classification (NCBI taxonomy): domain Eukaryota; kingdom Metazoa; phylum Arthropoda; class Insecta; order Coleoptera; family Coccinellidae; genus Adalia; species Adalia decempunctata. The sequence goes on along the minus strand of OX637703.1, from coordinate 27,880,743 downwards.
CCACGATTGGCTTGTGAAAGTACTGGAGATTTATAAGATCTGCCCGAAAATAAAAGCCGTGCTCCAACATCTTATGAGTACATGGAGAACGAATATTCTGATAAATAACATCAATGCTGGAACCGTAAGAATATCGAGGGGGATATTTCAGGGAGATGCCCTGTCACCGATGTGGTTTTGTATGGCACTGAATCCTCTGTCTACTCTTTTGAAGAACACTAACATAGGGTACAGACCAGCAATGAGGAATCCGCGAAAACTGTCCCATTTATTGTATATAGCTGACCTGAAACTATTCGGCGAGAACCAAAAACAACTTCACTCGCTGATAGATATAGTGAGCTCCTTCAGCAAAGACATTGACATGTCTTTTGGCCTCGATAAATGCGCCATAGTCAACATCAGGAAGGGAAAATGGAGAACACCCAGGAACAATTTCAGGACATCCACAGTATGTTGCCAGAAGAGACCTACAAGTATCTGGGTATTCCTCAAAATCAACGGATTGACCACACCCGTTTGAAGGCTGAGTTCAATGCGAAATATAAAAGCCGGGTGACCAAGGTTCTCAACACCAAGCTGTCTGCCAAAAACCAGATCGATGCCTTGAACTCATGGGCTACGCCTGCTCTGACCTACACTTTCGGAGTCTTGAAGTGGTCAGATGCTGATCTGAATGAGTTGGACCGACTCACCCGTCGCCTAATGACAAAGTTCCGATGTCTGCACACCAATGCATCGGTGAAAAGGCTTTATCTACCCAGAAGAGATGGCGGACGAGGTCTGTTGAACATCTATAAACTCTGCAGAACCCAGGAGAAAAACTTGAGGCAGCGACTGCTCGAGTCTGAAGATAGCCTAATGAAATTGGTGACAACAGAGGATAAGGGATACACACCTCTGAACCTACAACACAGAGAACTGACATACGATATCACCACCAGAAGCGAAGATAAAAGTATATGGCGGGAACAAGCTCTGCATGGTAGATTCCCCAAACACCTTGAAGGGGAAAATGTCGATAAATTAGCTTCCTTGTCGTGGTTGAATGCGGGACAATTGTATCCTGAAACTGAGGGATTCCTGACGGCTATCCAAGACCGAGTCATAACAACTCGCAACTATGAGAAGCAGTGTTTGAAGCTGAACGTGGAGGACAAATGCAGGAAGTGCGGCGCAGTTGGCGAGTCTATCGAACATATAATAGCAGGTTGTCGAGTTCTTGCCGACAACGCATATCTGGGCCGACACAATCAAGTGGCAAAAATTGTTCACCAGCAGTTAGCTCTTAGACATGGTTTTTTGGATACTTGTCCGCCATATTATAAGTATCAACCTGCAGCAGTGTTGGAAACGGACACAGCGGTTCTCTATTGGGACAGACCGATAACAACAGATAGATCAGTGGACTACAATAGACCGGACCTTGTATTCATTGAGAAGGATCAGAAGTATGGGGTGATAATTGATGTGGCAGTACCATTGACTCATAACATCGGAAGAACGGAGTCGGAAAAAATAACGAAGTACGAGAACTTGGCAATAGAGCTGAAGAATATGTGGCAATTATCGAAAGTCACTATTATACCGTTGGTGATTTCGGCTGACGGAGTCATGTCCAAATCATTTAAGAAAAACCTTCAAAAGATCGAGATATCCCAGAGGATCGCGGGATATGCACAGCAGGCTGTAGCTTTGCAAACCTGTCACATCGTGCGGAAATTTCTGAAGTAGTGGGAGGAACTGAAATGTTTTTTCACTGGTTCATAGAAGTAATACCAGCTCGAGCTGAGACCGGGAGACCGATGATGAAGAATAATAATAATAATATTTTATTAATCCTTTAAGACATGTGTACATGTATAGGACAGGTCAAAAAAAATATCACTTTAGCTTATATCAAGAGTGTCACAGAAATAATCGTTCACAGTATAGTAACACTTCTGTAACAATAAAGCCTTAACTATTTTCTTAAATCTATTAACATCAAGAAATTGAATACATTGTGGTAAATGGTTGAAAACTCTTATGCACTGGTACATTGGAGACATTTCATACTTATGAGTTCTATGTTTAGGAACATATAGCGTGCCCTTATTTCTTGTATTATAGCCATGAAAGCTAGACAGTTTAGTAATATTAAATTCGTTTTCTTTGACATACACTAGATATCTAAAAATGAAAATACAGGCCAATGTCAAGATATTATTTTGAAGAAAAATGGGTCGACAGGTAGATCGTGGAGGAATATTAAATATCATGCGCATTATTCTTTTCTGTATAATGAAGACTCTCCCAGCGTCGGAGGAGTTTCCCCACAGTAGAACATTATATGATAAATGGCTGTAGACTAAGCTATAATAGATGTTCAGGACAGACTGTAGTGGAAGTGAACTTTTGACTCTACTTATTGCGTAGTAGGAGCTATTGAGTTTTTGACACACTGCGTCAATATGTGCATTCCACCTAAGATTACAATCAATGTGGATGCCAAGAAATGTTGTGCATTCTTTAGATGAGATGACATTATCTAAGTGGCTAATGAGAAGTTTGCCATGATTATCGGCTCGAATAGTGAAATGAATGCATTCTGTTTTATTGACATTAATCATTATTGCGTTTGAATGGCACCATTCTATAAAGCACCTCACCAGTAACCCACAGAATCCCTGTAGTTCTTCGAAAGTCCGGCCAGTAACGGCTACCGAGGTGTCATCAGCAAACAAAGTAATTCTATGGTTACTTGAAAGAAAAGTTACATCCTCCGGTTGATCGGCCAGCAACCTTTTTAGATTTGAGGGGAGATCGTTAACTAATAATAAAAAAAGAAGTGGTCCCAGAACGGAACCTTGAGGTACCCCCAAATTTACACCATGCTCAGTTGATACAGAACTGTCGATTTTCACAGACATAGTTCTATTCTCTAAATAACTATAGATCCAGTGCGAAATCACACCCCTAAACCCCAAGTTATAGCATTTGTCAATTATGAACTTGAAAGCGAGACCATCAAACGCTCGAGATAGGTCAAAGAATAATCCCGCAACGTATAATCCATTATCGAGGCACTCGTAGACGAAATCAACAAAATACATAGCTCCTGTTTGTGTTGAGCGACCAGATCTGAAACCGTGCTGTGCAGTGTCGAGTATTTTGAATTTGTCCAGGTATCTCATCATTCTATCAAAGACGATACGCTCGAATACCTTAGAAAAGATACTGAGGATAGAGATGGGTCTATAATTAGTAATGTCCTGCACATCGCCCTTTTTAAAAATCGGGACAACGATGGCTTTTTTGAGGAGATGAGGAAACACGCCCGTGCTAACAGATAAATTAATCATATGAGCGAAATGTCGACCAATGTCTGCACTAATTGATTTTACTATTTTGACGGATATAAAGTCAGCCCCGGTACTCTTATTATTTTTTAGTGAACTAATAATATCAACTACTTCATGTTCCAATACTGGGTGAAAGAAGAAATTTTGGCTTAACATAGAAGAGGTGGTGCAAGAATGAGGTAATATATCTTTATAGTATTTTTCGATGGTGGTCTCCGTAACGGACGAAAAATGATCAGCAAAGACCTCAACTAAATCTTGAGTCCCACTGTATTGAACACCCTCATGAACGAGTACAATAGGTTTATGCCATCCACTCTTTCGGCCAGTCAGGGTATTTACCATATTCCAAACTGTTTTGTTTTTATTTTCTGAGTTTTCAATAAGTTCACTGTGAAAATTTAATTTTGTACTTTTTACTAGCAATTTGTAGGAAAACTTGGCCCCCCTGTACAAGTCATGAGACGATTGGGATTTGATGTTTGAATGCAACCAATGGAGATGCCTCAGTTCACGCCCTGCCAAGATAATGTCAGGAGTTATCCAATTTTTACCTTCCTTACTGAAATTGGTACGTTTAGTCAATGGAAAACAAATTTCAAAATTGTTCTGAATAATGTTCATAAATGCTTCAAAGCAATGATCAATATGCTCATGTACATAAACATCCTGAAAATCACAATTAGAAATGCGAAAAGCAAACTCATTGAGATTCTTCTGGCTCAAATTTCTGAATATGCTCAACTTAGGGTTAGTGATGCGATTGGGAACAATGGCCAGCTCAAGTGAAAGGGCTCGATGATCACTTAAATGAGGCTCGTAAACTTCAACATTGCTCCCTGAAAGATCTGCATTAGTCAAGATATAATCTACTTTTGAAGTTGAAGTATGACCAGTCATATCCGTGAAAACTCTACTGGGATCCTGTGATGAAACAGTCAAATTGAAAGAGTCGAGTAAATCGATAAGTAGCTTACGATTATTACATTTACCCTTCAAAAAATCAATATTTAAATCACCGCAAACAAATATTTTATCGGCTACATTATAACAATGATTCAAAGAATATGACATTCTGTCTAGAAAGGTTTCAATATTACCAGAACATGGTCGGTAAACACTGAGAATGCACAATCGAACACTACAAGCGATCACTATAGTTCCACATATTTCACATTCCATTTCTTCGGAAAATTGTGACACAAACAATTTCTTCACAAGTAGACCAGCCTTCACGTAGATGATCGACCCTCCGTGCACTCTACGGGGACGACAGTAATAATCAGCGGAATCAGCCTGTAGGTAACCAGGAATGGTCATTGATTCCACACTATCCGGACTGCACCAGTGCTCAACAATGCTCACAACATCAGGACTCTTCTCAGTTAAAAGTACCTCAAGAACATCGAGCTTATTAGAAATGCATTGAATGTTCAATTGTAGTAATTTCAACTTTTCGGTACATACGGTGGATTGATTAGTTTGATCCACTCTAGTTAATCTGCAGGGCGATTCGCTTTTCTCGGTTGAAAAAACCGGTGAACACTAGCGTAATTTGGCCAGTTTGATCCATTAAGAGCTTTTTCGAACTCAGAGGCAAGGACGAGCACCTTGAAAGAGGAGTACCTCTCAGGGAATTTAGATAAGAGTTTCTCGCATTCAACATTAGAAAAATTTTGATTCAGAAATTGTTGCAAACTTTCAGCTGTTATATCAGGTTTCAGATTAGAAACGTGCAACGCTTTATATTTTTCTATTCCTACGACGGATGAAGTGCCTGAATAACTACCAACGACCAATGGATTATTGCGTTTACGAGGTTTTCTTTTCCGGGAAAAAACAGTCCATTCTGCTTCCCTAACCTCCTTATTGGTTGAAGAAATTGACTTGCTAACATTCAATTTCTGTTGATTAGGATTTATAGTTGAATCATCCTTGTTGTTGTTTTTAATATTTGAATCTTTGTCAAACGGTTTCGAAGGAGCAACGGAAGACGTACCCGCTTCATTGACCGATACAGGAACTCTTGCTGCCTTCGAGCTATAGAGAGCGTCAGTTCCGGCACCCTCTACCACGTCTTTACTGGGAATACCCGGGCGACCAGATGATGGAAATTTATCTGTTCGCTTGTTCATATTTGTATTGACGTTCACTTTTTTGTTGGTGTTATCAATAACTTTATCTTTGTCAAGGATCACTGATTCCAGGGTGGAAATCTTGAATTTCAACAAAGAATTGTTCTCCACGAGAATAGAATTTTTGGCTTCCAACTCGTAGATTATCTTGAGTAGAAGTTCCTGGTGTGTTGACCCTTCATTAACACTTTTATTAACAGTAATGCTACTCGCGGGAGAAACATCACCGGTATTCATATGAATGGAAGTTGGTATTTCTTCCTCACAGCACTTTTTGATTTTATTTGCACAACCGGGATGGAACAGTTTAGTACAAATTTTACATTTCATACTATTTTTCACGATATTACGCTTGCAATAACTACATTCGGGGATAACAATCTGCAGAGCATCGCCCGCACCGACTTTCTTACTCGACAACATCTTTCATAATGGACGAGATAATAAATGCTGTGCGTTTGTTTAGACTGTTTAGTACGAAGGCGTAGAAGGGCCACATTTCAAAGTAAAAATTTTTTTAGTATAATTCCGAGTTTAAACTCGGAATTATACCTAATTCCGACTTCAAACTCGGAATTAGCACTAATTCCGACTTTAAACTCAGAATTAGCGCTAATTCCGACTTCAAACTCGGAATTATACATAATTCCGAGTTCAAACACGGAATTAGTGCTAATTCCGAGTTTAAACTCGGAATTAACCCTAATTCCGACTTTAAACTCGGAATTAGCCCTAATTCCGACTTCAAACTCGGAATTATACATAATTCCGACTTTAAACTCAGAATTAGCACTAATTCCGACTTCAAACTCGGAATTATACATAATTCCGACTTCAAACACGGAATTAGTACTAATTCCGAGTTTAAACTCGGAATTAGGGCAGAAAAGATTGATGATAGTATTCGGAGATGATTCTTCGATAGCGTAGAATGCTCTTGCATTAATTTCAAACTTTATCGTTTTCTCATTGTATTTGAGAACCTCTTTTATGTTAAACATACTTTTTATGTATACTATGCATCGCAACCGTTCTTCTCCAGATCAGGAAAACAATGTCATTATTACAATAGATACAATGACAGTCGTCTTCATCATCTCGATTGTGGCTTACAACATTTTATTCTTCATTGTCTTCTTCAAATAATGCCTTAAGGATTTTATCACTCCTTTTCTTTAGAGGAGATATAAGCTCACTGTTTGATTTTATTGCAATCATATTAGGTGTAGAAGTTAAAACTTTAGAAGTTAAAACTTAGAACATTTGTTGGGTCTTCAGCTTACGTTTGCCCTGTCCCCTTAAGAATCCTCCTTCAACAGGAACAACAAGAGAAGGATAAAATGCATTTCATTAGCCGCAAATGAATGTTTTTCTCAATGTGCTATGACAAGTCATGGTTCTTTATTGCTGATTGATCCTGAAAAGAATTGTGTTGCTTTTGTCCCGTAGATACCTACCTACTCTTCATCTGAAACCACTATTTCATGTCCGCTGACTGTAAATGTCATTTTGTTCATATAGCGTTGAAAAAAATCATATCGAACGAGTACAGAAAGTGTATTCAACATCAAAAAGGCTTTGGGAATGCAATGACAAAAAGTTATGAAAACTGGCCATTGATTATCAAAATTTGACACAATGATAAAAACTAGTGACCTATCGATATATCAACTCATAATGACCGAATTAACTAGAGTAGCTCTTGTAAGTTACAGAGGTTCATAGAAGCCACCTTAAGGGTTTGTGATATGGTAGATAGTTATGAAATTGATACATACAAATTCAAATCATGATGCCTTGATGCCTAAGCCATTTTGTACAAATATGTTATTTTGTACGTGTTTCGCCTAGTTTATGATGCAAACAGAGAAATTAGTTGTTGATATGTTTGAAAACTAATGAGAATATATGTGGTCAAAGGATATGGTTTTGAAGTACCTTCTGAAAAAAGATTGAATGAAATTGTCTCTAGGTATAACATGAATTAACAAAATCTCAAATATCTCCAAAATCATTGAAATTCGAAGCATAATCATCTCCGAAGACTATCATTAACTGTTTCTGCCCTAATTCCGACTTTAAACTCGGAATTAGCACTAATTCCGTGTTTGAACTCGGAATTAGTGCTAATTCCGAGTTTAAAGTCGGAATTAGTACTAATTCCGAGTTTGAAGTCGGAATTAGGGCTAATTCCGAGTTCAAAGTCAGAATTAGGGTTAATTCCGACTTTAAACTCGGAATTATACCTAATTCCGAGTTTGAACTCGGAATTAGTACTAATTCCGAGTTTAAAGTCGGAATTAGCGCTAATTCTGAGTTTAAAGTCGGAATTAGGTATAATTCCGAGTTTAAACTCGGAATTATACTGAAAAATTTTTCACTTTGAAATGTGGCCCTTCTACGCCTTCGTAGTTTAGAGGATATAAGGGTCAATTATATAAGAACTGGTTGAAAATTAAAGGCACGTTAAAAATTTTTAACATATATCGGCTAAAATTAAGCGTCTTCCGTTAATATTTCAAAGCTTATGAAGCATACAGAATAGTGAAATGAAGTTAGCGGATAGTTTAATTTTTAACCATGCTTTAAAATTTAACAGTTATTTACAGAATTGGCCCTATAGGATGGGAGATCGGGATGTTAAAGTTCTTTGCTACGCTGACGATGCAGTTCTGTTGGCGGAAAGTAAAGACGATCTGCAGCGATTGTTACATCGATTCAACTGCACCGCGAAATCATTCAATATGACCATATCAGCCTCGAAAACAAAATGTATGACAACATCAAAGATACCATTGAGATGTAAACTGGAAATGGATGGTAAAATAATACAGCAGGAAATGAAGTTTAAATACCTCGGCATATCAATTTCAGGATACGGTGACGTCGAGGCCGAAGTAAGAGAACAAACACTGAAAGCAGCAAGAATAGCGGGATGCCTGAATGACACGATATGGAGAAACAGAAATATCGGAACAGAAACCAAGTCCAGAATATATAAGTCAGTTGTTAGACCAATTATGGCATATACAGCTGAAACCCGGCCCGATACATCGAAAACGAAACAACTACTGGAAACAACTGAAATGAGGGTACTACGTAGGATAACTGGCAAAACACTTTACGACAGAGAGAGGAGCGAAAACATACGAAGATTGTGCAAGGTAGAGAACATAAATGACTGGGTGCTGAGCAGGAAGGCGGAATGGAACGAACATATTAACAGAATGGATGACCATTTGCGACATATTCATAAAATATATCGAAGCGCATCCACCCACTTTCTGACTTCCGCAAAATCCAATCTGGAGGCATGCTTTCTGCAATTGCCCTTGGTGGCTTTACAAAGGGATAAACCAAACATGGAGGACATAACTCTCCATCCGCCGAAAATGTAATGAGAACTGTTATATTATTCTTTTCTGATCCCTCTTTAACCTCGAATAAATTCTTGTACCCCCTAGGACTAATGACTTTTCCTGACTTCGGACACAAGCTGAATCCTGCCTTATCCGCATTGAACATTCGCGACGGGGATTTCAGGATATCAATGGCGCCTATTCCTCCTAAGAAATCTTCAAGGTCTCCGAACCAAGATTGATGAAGTTTTCAGTTACCCTAGCTCGAGATTTATCTACAGATTCTGGTGTTCGCATTGAAATTTTCGGATGCCTAATTGCCTACGCATAAAGGAAGAATACCATTTTTGACCTGGTCTACCGTCTCTAAATGGATGACTAATTTTTCCATCCGCTACAATTCTCCGAACCATGGATTATAGTTTTCCTGTTTTTTTATTGGAAATCCACATTTAGCAATCCCTATTAACCAGTCAACAATTTTGGTTTCGTTTTCCTAGCTCAAGTACAGGTCTGGACCCATTGGTCCAGTATTGTTTGAATAGTCATAACTCCCATGAAATATATAAGAAGGCCAAAATTAATTTCAAAAATTTGTTGAAACAAACAAAATTCAACTTTTACCAGCGTTTAATAGAAAATTCTCCAAACAAAAATAAAACTGTTTGGAGTATTGTAAATAGGGAGACTGGTAGAAAAATTAATTCTCGTCCGAATATCAAGCTTAACCAAGCAGACGGAGTATGTTCCGATCCTGTTAAAGTTGCAAATGAGTTTGCTGAATATTTTAGCTCTGTTGCAAGGGATAGTCTTGTAAATCACTTTGGTGGCTCGATCTCACTAACTTGTACTACCTCAAAGTTATCGCTGAACACATTTTTCATCTTTCCTGTCATTGGTGAAGACATAATTAATACTGCAATGTCCTTTAAAAATAAAAAATGTACAGGTGTGGACAATATATCAGTTCGTATTTTGAAAGCTACAGTAAACATTGTTGCGGATCATATTGCACATATGATAAATTTATCTGTAAACACAGGGAAATTTCCTTCAATGTTGAAATCCGCTTCCATTATCCCGGTTTTTAAAAAGGGCGATCCTTGTAATATTGCAAATTACCGCCCAATTTCGATCTTGAGCGTCTTTTCAAAAATTTTTGAAAAAATTATATATAGTCGAATAATATCGTACTTAACACGTTTCAAAATTATTACCAACTGTCAACACGGCTTCCGCGAGGGTAGATCCACTGAAACGGCTGCCCTTTCTTTTGTAAATTTCGTATACAGAAAATTAGACGACGGTCATGCTCTATTTTTCGACTTATCACGTGCTTTTGATGTACTTACCCGTAACTTTATGCTAAGTAAGTTTTATAATCTGGGATTCCGCGGTGTCTTTCTAAGCTGGCTCGATGATTTCATTTCGGAACGTACATCGTCGGTTAAAATTGGAAAATTTGTTTCACGTGAATATAATATGGAACTGGGAGTGCCGCAGAGCTCTGTTCTGGGACCGCTATTGTTTCTTCTGTATATTAATGATCTACCTGATCATATTGTTTGCAATAATTCAATGAATTTGATCGTATTTGCTGATGACACATCGATGGCGGTTTCAACGCAGAGCCTTCCGGCACTCTTGTCCCTATGTGGTCAGCTGATCGGTGGTTTTGAGAGTTGGTGTCGCTCCAATGCTCTCATATTGAATATTGAAAAAACTGAGTGCATTTATTTTCGTATAAAAAACCCTGGTGATGAGCGTTTAGTGGTAAATTGTCTGGGCAAGCAGGTAACCTCCTGTGAATATGTAAAATTTTTGGGAATTTACTTAGATTGTTCCTTGAGATGGGATCAGCAGGTTATGGCAGTTTGTAAAAAGTTGGGAAATTCTTATTATGCCATTAGTAGGGTTAAAAACTCTCTTCCATTCCAATCTGTTATAACCATTTACTTTAGTTTAGTCTATAGTTTTCTGAACTATAACGTTTTATTATGGGGTAATTCTATTGACTCTAACAGAGTGTTCATTGCTCAAAAAAGAGTAATACGTTTAATTTTTAATTTGGATTCTCGTGAATCTTGCAGACCTACTTTTAGGAAATATAAACTTTTCACACTTTCAAGTTTGTACATTTATAGATGTTTACTTTATGTGAAAGATAACGAAAATATCATGGTGAAGTTGTCCGATTTCCATAATTATTCAACCAGAAATGCGAATACTTTGTGCATTCCTCATCATACAACTTCTAAATTTGAATCGTCTTGTACTTATCAGGCAGTTATTCTCTATAATCGTGTACCACCAGCTGTTAAATTGTTGGGTAAAGCAAAATTCAAAAAAATAATTAAAAATGAGTTACTAAAGAATTGTTACTACAGTGTTGGAGAATATTTGGCTGATGACCGCTTTCTGGTTGAGGTCCTATAATTTGTAGTTATAGTTAATTTTGTATTTCTGTTGACTTGTCTCATACATATTTTTTTATGTCAAAAGGGATCAATAAAGCTTATTATTATTATTATTGGCGACCCGTCCCTTAAGTCGGTCCTGTAAAGTGGCGCGTGGTATTGTATATTTTCGGCATGTTGGCCAAAGATTAAAGAGAAGGAAGATGGGAAACGCCGTGCTATCCGTAGTGCTAAAAAGCGACTTACTTTTGGACAGTTTGGTACTTCTCAGAAAACAGATGTCGCTGAAAATATATAGAGAAAGAGACATCTACATCGGTCATCTGGCGTGAATTTTAAATCTGAACACGGCATTCAGGTTCTCATTTACTTAAGTCTTAAGATCTCGGAGTGGGATGAAGTTTTCAATTAAAATGCTGTCTTGTTTGAAAACATATCTATTATTTACATCGATTACAAATTTGAAACAATAACAAAATAATATCATGACCATTTTTTATATGAACTTTATTCATCAATCTGGAAAAAAACAATACATGTTTATAAGTAATAAAGAAAATGATCATATGGGATCATCAGCTGAGAAGGCAGCTACCTAGGTAGCTGCCTAAATAGGACGAAACTGCAGCCGGTGCGATTCTCAGTGGACGTTGGACCATTCGGTCTGGTAGGGTGAACAGTATCGGAGACCTAGTTCGTATTCACATTTCATTTGTCATTATTCATAATGGCAAATTAATTGTGTCCTATTTCTTTCAATTTTTATAAGAGTTGAAATTTGAGAAAACAAAAAATGACAAATCTATTTCCACAAGATCGCTTACTAAGTGACTACTTTGCAGCAAATCATTGAAGTGTTCATTATGAATCACCTCCAGTTTTTCCAAGTATTCAAATAGGAACTGAGAAAAGAATCAATCCCTTGGTTTCTGGAAGTGATTCTCCTTGCTTAAAATATGTGAAAATCTGATGCGAGCCCGTTAAATTCTTCTGTTTGTCCACAAGCAAATTTTCACATATAACGCAATTATGCAACTTCAAGAATTTTTTGCAATGTACCCACTTATATAATATATGGCATTTTTGTCTTTCAAGTTCACATCAATTTCATCAATATCTTTAGAAACTACAGAACACTCAGGCTCATTGTTTATTTGAGTGCCGGTGAGCTCACTAGGGAAGGGCGATACTACTGAAAATATCGATACTGTGTATCGATATGTATTGTTTTTCATGATATCGGTACAGGAAAATATCGAATGTTGAAAAATGGATACATCAAATATCGATCCGACATATTGAATAATGTAACCTAACCTAACTTTAAAAATGTCAAAAAGAAATTGAAACATGAAACATATTGTTTAGTAAACATTATATTTGTTACAAAAATAAAACAATAATCTTCTTACAATCACTGCAACAGTGTTACAAGTAGATAAAGAAAATATGAATAATCAATATGGCAAACTATTAAACATAATGGTGTTTGTTTATAAATGCCAGTCCAATTTATCCAAAGATTTCATAAACAGGAGTTCTGATAGACGTTTTCCACCTAATCTATTTCGACTCGGTGACATTATATATCCTGCTTTGGAGAAAAGCCTTTCTGTTGGAACAGAGGTACCAACAATTGATAAATATTTTAAGGCAAGTTCTCGTAAGACATTGTTTTGAATACCGTTATTCCAATAATCAAATGGTTCACTTTTCAAAGGAGTTGTAGGTTGATTTAAGTAAAGTTTGAAGTCAATATTCAAACCTCCAACTTCTTGATAATCCAGTATTGATTTTCTTGCTAAAGTTTCATGGAATATCCATAAACCTATTTTCTCTGGGTCATCTGTTTTGGAATTATCCTTCTCTGGGTCCGTTTTAGTTTGCTCTTGACGACAGTGCTTAGTGATAACTGATGATGTCTATAATTTTTGAGCAAGCCAAAGGATATTCGAAGTGTAATTTTTTGAATCTAGGATTCATCATAGTGGCAATTCCTAACATTATAATATTTTCAATTGCTCCAAACCGAATTTTCAATTTCTCTCAAGACACATAATTTGAAGTCCTTACCAATCTCAGACACCGGCTTATAACCATTTATGTTCTGTTTCAAACAGTGAACAATAGGAATAATTTTACTGGCAGTTAAATATTTCTCACCACACATTTCCTTTGATGCTTCTTCTATGGGTGATAATACTTTCAATACTTCCTGGATCAATTCCATATCGGAAGCACTTATCATGGGTGGAGATTTGGGATTTCTTGATAAAATAGGCACAATATACCCATATAACTTTGTAAAACGATCTAGCATGTAATATGTGGAATTCCATCTAGTGGGAACGGATTGACACAATCTTAGAACATTTGCCTGAGGTTGGGCTTTCCTCAATTCATCAGCTACACAAACATTTTGTTTTGAGAACCTTACAATTGTTTTTACATTAGAAATCACAGTTTTCACTCCAGCGGTGTCCTCAATTATTTTGGTGGCCACCAAGTCTAATGTATGTGCGAAGCATGGTAAATGTTTATTCTTTCCAAAAATTTCATGGCAAGCCTTCACAATATTACTGCCATTATCTGTAACAATGGCATTCACATTTTCAACTGAAATATTCCATTCAGACATAAAATATTTCTCAAGCAGTCTCCCAAATATTCACTGGTATGGCGTTCATTCAATTCTTTTACACCCAGAGTTTTTGAATGTATGTAATATAGATCCATTCACGAAGTGACAAGTGACACCCAAAAAACCACGAGTATTCATTGCTTCTGTCCATACATCAGTTGTTAGAGTGATATTTGAGATTTCAAACATCTTTTTATTTATTATCAATGAAAGTACTGCATACTTCTTGTCTATTAGAGATGCAATAGTTTTCTTCGTGTGCTTTGTACAGGGAAACAATTGTTTTCAACAGATGTTGAAAACCCTCCTTTTCTGATGTCGTTAATGGCAAATCATCCTTAGCTATCATATACACTAGGACTATACCATTGGTTATTTGCTCCGTTTTCTTTCCAGTGCCTGAAAGTAATAGCATGTCGTCTTTCTATATGTTTTTTTAAATTTGTCGTCGTACCCAAGCTTTTCACCAAAAAATGACAAATTTTGCATTCTCCTCCTTCCTTGACCTTAATAAAATAACTCCACAATTGACTGCGTTTGCCGGAATTTGGCATCGTTTCCATTAACTCATTAACAGCAACACACACTTACGACACTTACAGAAATTGGTAAAGACAACGATGTTTAGCTTTTGCGGTAGAAGTTACGATGAAAGTTGAAATGTCGGTTGTTTTGCTAGTGAATAACGTAAATTAGGTTATCCGGGGAAGTTGGAAGTACCGAATACGTATTTGTATTTTAAACTGACATCAGTGCCATCTATACGCAGATTAATTCTAATTATTAGTAGACTTCTGTAACTACCAGAATCTACTAACAGATTTCTACTTACTTTAGATTCGATATTCCAATAAAAGTATCGATACACCAAAATATCGAAGCAGGGAATATCATAACAAAATATCGAGTATCGAAGATTGAAATATCGATACTCACAAATATCGTATCGTATCGCCCTTTCCTAGAGCTCACTCAATTTTGTCAATTTTTTTAATGAGAAGGAGAAATCATCTTCACAATTCGTCTGACTAGAAAACTTGGAAATGCTTGTCAGATATGAATGCCGCAGACCGTTCTCAAATTGCATTGGACTTGGGTTCCGACAGCATTGACAGCAACCGTTTTGCTGACTTACTGTTGCGAATAAATTCTCAACTGGATCCTGATTCAAATGCCTATACTCTGTTCAAATATAAGCGACTACGACGTAAACAAAGTCGCGCACACGAAGGATGGGCTTCCTTCAGGTAGAGACTTGCTTTCAGGGCTCCAGGGTCGGATCGAGGATAGTTCACACAATCATATAAACTTGATATTATTCTCTGAATGGAATACACACAACACCTCTACGTATCATATATGAATAAATGAAAATATATAACGTGAGGATACATTATAAGGCAAATAAGCACAAGAGTTACAGAATGCCGATGTAAGGCAAAACTTGACCTGCGCCCTAGATTTGGGTTGGAGTTTGGAGACATTGTAGAATCAAAATGAAAGAAAACAAAAATTTTCACTAACATATATTTTTCACTCTTGATTGAGAGCAATAATAAAATAATATGATAGTGTTAGCTGAGGTTGGTGCAATGGGGTACCATACAATTCTGTGTATGATACAAGAGTTCAGGGAAAAACCTCAGCAGAAAAAACCCTGCCTCCGTGTAAGTGTCTCCAAAAAGTGCAGCTGCTTTCGTCAAAAGGGGAACCGTCTTCTTCAGGGTTCCAGTAATTCTAATCTGAAAAGAGAAAAAGCAGAAAAATAAACAGTAAATTCAATGGAATTGAAATTGACCACCCATTAAAAATATTAATTGAAATAATAATAGACAGTGAATTTGGCCAAGAATAAAATCAAATTAGTACTCATCTTTTTAAAAGTTCTTCTTTCACGAAGATTTTACTCCGTTGTGGGTCTCTTGCAGAATAATCCTCTCTGCAACATGCTGGATTAATGAGTTTCCTAGAAGAAGATTCAAAATAATATGCTCAAAAAAACGTTGAAAATAATCTACCACTTCAGTTGAAGAAATGTTGCTATAGATCACTTCAAAATTGAATCTACTGTTTCCTCGGATAATAGGTTTGCTTTTCTATTTTCCTTTTCTTGCAAATTTGTCCTTGGCTTTCTGTACAATCATTCAGCCATCTGTTTAATTCCTTCCTTTTATCCTGGTTTAACAATTTCATTTTTCTTATCAATTCCTCATCAGAAGGCTATAAAATACCATCAAAATGTTCAAGACAAAAATCAAAACATAGCATTAACTGCATTACATTTTCATCGTAACAATTTAATGATGTTGAGCTTTCTGGCTTTGATGCTGCTTCTTCTATGAAAAATTTCACATCATCTTGATATGCCATTCGACTGGTTGAGGGTTCATTCAGATATAATCTTGTATCTTCATCGGAGTCTTCATCTGCAACAGAATCGCTTCTACGCCCAAACATAAATGCAGCATGTATATGCTTACACAATATAGTTTTAATACTGTTACTTGAACAGGCACATTCCAAAATAATATGTAATAATTATGTATTAGGTACCTTATGAAAAATTATTCAGAATTTTGTTGCTCTTCTTCTGTGTCACTTTCATCCAGATTCACCAACACTCGCTCTATTGTTGACTCCATGATATTATCGAGCTGCCACATTTTTTCTTCGACATCAGTTATAACATGATGTATGCATTTCTTCCATTTCTCAGCGCAAATCGATCCTATAGCTCCCAGAAACAAATTACGAACCTCAGCAATTTTAAATGAGGAGTTCTGAGCAGCTACTTTTCCTTTAACTTGAGCCCAAATGAGCTCGATTGGATTCAGCTCACAATGATATGGTGGTAGTCTCAAAACTGTTCTTCCCGTTTTATTGGCCATTTCATCTATAACTAATTTTTCATACCTCCCTCTATTCGCCTTAACCAGAGCAAGTAGTTCCGCCTTCAAAAGATTATTTTCGAAGGAAATATTTTTACTTAGCAACCAATTTTTCACATCTTCCTTGCGGGTTGATGAAGACGGAATCGATTCCATTTTTCTCGAATGATAACTGGCGTTGTCCATTACGATGACAGCGTTATGATCCAGAGTTGGCAAAATTGTTGAGAACCACTTCTCGAACGATTCCCCGTTCATTTCCTCATGAAATTTTTTTTTCGATTCGAAAAACCATAGGCCGTTCTCTACAAATCCGTCTTCTCCCCCTATATGACATATAATCAGTCTTTTTCCTTTTCCACTTGGGTTTTTGAGACCAGTTGACAAACCTTCTCGAAAAGCCTGTCTGCTGGATCCAATCGATTCATCGACCCATATTGAATTTTTTGTACATCCTGCATTTATCCATGTCTCGTCAAGGTAATAAATTTTTCGGCCTTGCTCCCTAAATTCTCGAATTTTCTTCAAATAATTTCTCCTCCAAACAACTATTTCGTCTCTATCAATCAACAAACTATCACGACCACGTTTTTTGAATTTGAATTTCATTTTTTTCAATAATTTATAAAATGTTGTTCTTTTAAAATTCGGCAGGCTGTCATCGTTATTAACAACTTCCAACACCTTCGAAATTGTAGGAATTTCATTACGAAAAAAAAAACCGTGGACTATTCTCCTAATTAAGTTCATGTCGAAATCGTCTATAGAATCGATGATTTTTAGCGACTGGGATTTCTGCTTAGGGGAAACTACCACACTATATTCCCAAGAAAACAATTATGGCAGCACAGGGAAAACCTTACCACGTTACTTATCACGGGATTCGGAACCCGAGATACGGCAGGGGAGGAAATTCGCGACTAGAATACAGGGCCTCCCAGGTCGATATCCTGCGAAACCCCTGTATTAACGATGAAACAGAATCGAATAAGAATAGAAATGTATTGGCAAATAACATCAGATCTAGCTTAAAGGTTGGTACTTGGAATGTGAGAAGTTTATATCGCTCTGGCAAATTAGAAAATGTCACCAAAGAAATGGAGAGAATCGGTGTGGATGTGTTGGGGATCAGCGAGGTGAGATGGCCAGGCTCAGGAAAAACCAACACAGATAGTGCGACTTTATACTACTCTGGAAATAATCTCCCAAACCATTACAACGGGGTTGGCTTCTTGGTGAACCAAAGAACAAACAGGTCAATACTGAACTTCGTCCCATTTTCAGACAGAATAGCACTTTTACAGATCAGGGCCTATCCCTTCAACATAAGCCTCATGCAAGTATATGCACCCACATCAGACAAACCCGATGTCGATGTGTCAAAAATGTATGGAGATCTCATGGAGTTGAAGAAGACAATAAAGAAGAACGAGGTGTTGATAATCATGGGGGACTTCAACGCTAAAATCGGCCAGGGACGTGTCAACGACGTCGTGGGGGATTTCGGTCTGGGAACACGAAACGAGAGAGGCGACACACTAGTTCAGTTTTGCCAGGAGGAGGACTTGACAGTTGCGAACACCTGGTTTAAACTCCCCCCCAGGCGACTCTATACTTGGCAAGCTCCACAGCACACTACAGACAATATCGTGAGGAATCAAATTGACTATCTAATGATCAATAAAAGATATAGAAATGGACTCCAAGGCGTGCGAACATACCCAGGTGCGGACATTGGATCTGACCACAACCCTGTTGTCGGAAACCTGAAGATAAAACTAAAGAAACTGCTACGACCCCTTAGGAAAAAAATCGACATCAGCAAGTTGAAGAACATGGATATTCGAAATGAAGTTAAAGCAAGGGTGGACACTGACATAAGGAATAAATTGAACACAAGCGGTAATCCAGGTATAGAAGACAGATGGACCGACCTTAAAAATACGATCGTATCGGCCCAGAAAGACATAATCGGAGCACAAGCCAATGGAAGGAAGAATAAGTGGATGACCGATGATATCCTGCTGCTAATGGAGGAGAGACGAAGACATAAGAACCGAAACAACCAAGACTATAAGAAAATTCAGAGCCAAATTCGAAGTAAGATCCGCAGAGCAAAGGAGGAATGGCTAAGAGGCAAATGCCTAGAAATTGAACAATTAGAAGAGAAACACGACCATTTTAACATTCACAAACTTGTGAGGGAAACCACCAGACGGACAAAACATCCTAACCTGATGAGAATTAGCGATGACGATGATGTGGTGATCACAGATCCAGATAGAATACTCGACCATTGGAAAAATTATATTGAACAACTATTCAAAGAACAAGAGCCAAGAATTACTGATTACCAATATAAAAGCGAAAAGTCTCCGAGGATACTTAGATCTGAAATTATACAGGCAATTAAACGCAGCAAAACAGGCAGAACACCCGGCCCAGACGACGTGTATACAGAAGTCATAAAACTCTTCGAAGATGATGGTATCGACTATATTGAGGGCTTATTCAATGCCATTTACGCCACTGGCCAGCTGCCTAATGACTGGCTCCAATCTGCCTTCATTCCCATCCCTAAAAAGCCGAACGCTACCAAATGTGATCAATTTCGTATGATAAGTCTGATGAGTCACACTCTCAAAATATTTTTGAAGATAATACAGACTAGAATACACAAAAAATGCGAAGAGGACATGAGCTGCTGCCAATTCGGATTTCGACAAGGATTTGGTACCAGAGAAGCGCTCTTCAGTCTCACAGTACTCCTCCAAAAATGCCGAGACCAGCAGAAAGATGTATATATGTGTTTCATTGATTATCAAAAAGCGTTCGACTGTGTCAACCATAACGACCTGATAAAATTCCTTCAAAGGAAGGGCATTGATGAAAACGACTTGAATATTGTTAGAACGCTTTACATGTATCAGACGGCATTTGTGAGAATTGGAGATAATAACACATCAAATGCTTCAATAGGGCGCGGCGTTCGACAGGGATGCGTACTGTCGCCCCTTTTCTTCAACGTGTACTCGGAGGTCGTTTTTGCTCGTGCGCTAGAGGACTCAAATGACGGTATCAAAATTAATGGTCAAACTATTAACAACTTACGATACGCGGACGACACCGTTGTAATGGCCGACAGTCCGGAAGCATTGCAACGACTACTCGACAAAATATCGTCCGAGGGAGATCAACTGTCATTACAAATTAACATCGACAAGACAAAATTGATGGTTGTAAGTAAAAAAACAGTGGCCCGAACAAATCTCTTCGTGTACGGAAAACCCATTGAACACGTCTCAAAATTTAAATACCTTGGCTGTTGGATAACTGAAGACCTAAATCCAGACACGGAAATAATCTGTCGAATAGAACAAGCTAGGAACACATTTCTCAACATGAGAAAACTATTGGCAAACCCAAACCTTAATTTAAAATTAAGATACCGCTTTGTTAAAGGCTATGTTTATTCCGTGTTACTATATGGAGTCGAAACATGGACTCTCAAAGTCAACACGCTCAACAAACTAGAAGCGTTTGAGATGTGGGTTTTCAGAAGAATGTTAAAGATACCCTGGACGGCTCATGTCACCAACGCTGAGGTCTTGAGAACGATGGATAAAGACAGAGAACTTCTGACCATGGTAAAGCGGAGAAAAACAGCATATCTTGGCCACATACTTCGAAACACAAAGTACCAATTCCTGAAATTGATTATGGAGGGGAAAATTGAGGGGAAACGGGGTATAGGTAGGAAAAAATATTCCTGGCTCAAGAACATCAGGGACTGGACGAATCTGGACGCCCATGCACTGTTCAGAGCCGCGCAGAACCGAGACCATTTCGCTGTAATTGTTGCCAACATTCATTGAGATGGATATGGCACTTCAAGAAGAAGAAGGAGTCAATATATGATTCCGTTTATATTCGGTGAGAATCCTGAGTATAGAGGAACTAGAGACTCCTGAGGACTTTGAAACAATTCGCACCAAGCCTATTTTCGAGATATTTGGATGTTCCTCAAATTCTTTTCGATAAATGTTCAATATTAATTCTTTTTCTTGAATAGACAAATGTGAACGTTTCGTTCTTTTTCGTTGTGGGCCCAATATACCACCTTCAGATGCAGTGTCCGTTTCTGAATTCGACATTATTGTCCGGAAAAGATAACTGTGAAATCGACTACACAATAGAGGATTTCTGTCAGAAATAAGCACTTTATAACGAGAACACTTAATTAACTAATTTCACTACAAAATCTATGTACACTCTGATTTAGGTACTACACCTTCACCGTACTCTAGGTCGCTATCGACTAAAAACTTCTATATTTATACAAATTACGGTAGTTTTCACCTCCACCTATTTTACACCGAGGAATAAAAAGAACCTAAATTGCTTAGATTCTGGATTTTCCAGAAATTATGACCCCAGTGCTACCTATGACCCTCTGGATTTACCCGAAATTATCTCGTCGGAAACCGAGAGTCCGACAAAGCGTTAAGTACAATTCAAACAAATATTTATAACCGGAACAAATTGAGGTACTTCGGATATATCAGGTAATAACCGTTGCGAATTCTAAAGGACTTAATTAAAAGGTTTTCAGTGTAACAAAGAAATCCAAAACATTCCCTTCTATGCAAATTTCACAACTCTCCAGTACCTACTATCGACATTCCGTTCTAAGCTTTAAGTACGATCCTGGCAGTCTTTTGGGGGCGTGAAAAGAATTATACAGCCGACCGTTTCACCAATCATATGTTAGTAATGCGCAAAACAAACCGATTTGGTTTGTTTGTTTACATTCTCTTATATTTGAACAGACTATAGTCAATAATTTTGGAACATTCAAATTGGGACGCAAATCCTCTGCAAGTTGAAGAACGCTATTAATAGTTATAATGAATCCATTAAAGCAGGGAGGAATAGATCGTTTGGATAGTAGAAACCTCGCTTTTTGGAAATTGTTCCTGATTTCTGAAATGAATTGCTTATGAGGCGACCCATCACTCATGGCATATCTCAATTCCTAATTTTAATTTGAAATAATCGTCTGTGCGAAAATTTTAAGAGAGATACAGAGAAATACACGCCATAATGAAGAAGAATTCAAAAAGATAATTATCGGTAAACAGATTTTTTTGGAATTCGAAATATTATTAATTTTTATAATTATTTCTCTCAAAATATCTCAATTTCTTTAAATCAGTATTGAGTTTACTACTATTCAAACAATCAAAAAGCTTATCCATATCACTCACAAACTCAGACGTAGCTAAGGAATCAACAGGCAAGTCTCCTAACTGGTATAGTGTAAGCGCTACACTTACCGATTCACTAAATACTTGGGTAGCATATTTCACCCTCACCGCATTGAAGGATCTAACATTGAAATGTTGTTCGGTAATTTTTGGTATCAAACGTACACGAAGAGGGTTTGAAGACTTGCCAGCTTTTTTAATGTACAGGGTCCGGCAGAGATGTATGACGTTTTTTGGATGCGTATAACTCGGCGAAGGGGGAGCCTAACTTTTTCGCAATGGTTGATATGTGACCGCAAGGAGTTGCCATTATTTCTTGTTCAGTCGCCATGGAGCCGTGGACGCTAGAGTTTCATTGAAACCGATCGTTCTGTGGTAGCAACTCAACGTAGATTTCGAACACATTTTAATGTTGGAAGGCATGGAAGTGTTCATTCACGAAACACCATCCTAAAGTGGGTGCACAATCTCTGGACGAGAGGATCGTTGAGCGAAATTCAAGCAATTCCAAACAACATGCTGGAACGATGCATGGACAACTTCACAAATCGGCTGCAGGAGTGTGTGGAAAAACAGGGCAACCACTTAGATGACATCATCTTCCGTTCATGATTATTTTTCATCTTTTTTTTTGATGTGGTATCAATGGCAAACTCTCATGTACATTTGAAAAAAATAAAATTTCATTTTCCTCAAAATCTCACTTAGTTATGATTTTTTCAAAAACGTCATACATCTCTGCCGGACCCTGTATTTCCAGCTCACAGTCTTTTCCTTATAAATCATATCATACTTAGCTAAATTGTTCCTAACACTTTTCAGTAGATGAGGAGCATCGTAGAAAAAATAAATCTTTTCATCATTTCTGCAGAAAAAAACTTTGGTTTACTGGAATTTGGACCTGCTTTGCTGAATTTTGATTTACAAGACTCTGATCACAAACAATGGCTTTCACAATGAGTCCTGCATTGAACGCAGAATCGAGAGCGTCGAAAAATATCGAAGGTAAAAATTCATTAGTTGCAGCACGTCCCAAAAACCAGTATCCCAAAGTGAATTTCCAATTGTGAACGATGCCCCTTACCATACAGACAAGTGCTGACGTAGCCTTCTCATTTCTCCTTATTCTTCCAGTATCAACAACACCAATGATTTTGTCTTTCAACCTATTGTAATGAAGCTCTTCGCTTGAAGAAATCTCATCAAATATCAAGATGAAAATCTTTTTTTATCATCTGAGCCATTCTTGAAGTGAATTCTCAAAGATTCCTCTATTACTGGAGTTACACCAGGAAAAATTTTCAGCTTTGCCTGCCAATTTCTCAAATTTCGGATGGTAGGTAAGATTTGGATAATGACTTATATCCCTTTGGTGAAGCATACATAATACAATAACAAGTACATCTCTTTCAAATCATCGTCATACCTTATATTAAATTTGTTAAGGAAATTGGCTTTCAACTCATTAACAAAAATAATGTGAGCATCCTTGGATAAATATCTCTTCGACTCTAAGATAAGCCTCGAAATATTGGCCCTATGAGATCCCTGGTGAGGTTTTCCTTTGCAGAAGCAGTGAGGTACTTTAATCCGGAATAATTTGCACCTCAATGAATTTATTGTGCTTTTAAACCTTTTCTTGGCTGTAAGGCTCAGTTCACTACCATTCCTTTTATTTTGTGGCCCAATTTTAGGGATGGCTGCTGTGTCTGAATCTCTTCATTGAAATACTCTTCTGGAGAATTTTCTCTGACATTGACTGCTAACTGAAAATCTAGAAAGGATAAAATTTAATGTAACCAAGCTTTAATTTTTTGTCCTTAATAATTTTGATTCCATACAATTGATATTTGAATAAACTCACCATCATTAGATTGGGGAACATTGCTAGGTGCTGTGAAAGCAATATCTTCATGCACTATGATTTCAGTACCTGATGCAGGAAGAACATCTGATGTGGGTCCATTTAGAAGCGGAATACTTCCGAACCATAGCAATTTCCGGACATTTATACTGGTTTCCCGAAAAATGCTCACTACACATCGTGTAGCGTTTTGGATCATTCATCAGATCAATATCTTTCCGTCCTGAGAAATCGATCCATTTTTTGTCATATGTAATACCACTAGAGATGGAATTTTGCCGGCAAAATTTCTCGATTGTAATGTGAAAGTTTGTTGCTCGGAAATTTCGCTAATGACATTTGTATCAAAATCACGAGCCGTTAGGCGAGTGATATTGGAAAAAATGTCAGGAGCGAAATTTCCGAAAAGCAACAAACTTGAATATTACAAGAGAGAAATTTTACCTGCTTAAATTTCATCTCGAGTGGTGTTCGGCATGACGATTCCACGAGAAAATAGAGTAATATGTTCACATTTGACGCGTATTGCGCTATTTGGCAAATTACAATTCATCATAGATTAACTAAACCACTAAACGTTGTTTGTTCTCTCTATGATATTTATTTCCGAAGCTATCTATGAATTCGAGAAACGTTGGTTTTGCCGGGTTGAAAATTTTTTCGGGATGAAACGATCGTTGCTACGGAAACTTCCTCACTGAAAATGAAAAGAGTGGAATAGTCACTGGAAAATAATAGAAATAAGATTTTTTGGAATAATGATTTGAATATATATTAACAATTGCCATTTCAGAAGAAACACAGGTTTACATTTTCTATTTTAATTTATGGCACTGACGTACGTTTCGTCTTTACGGGAAAGACTTCAGAGTACTCTGATAAAGTACCATCCAACTGAAGTGGAAAATACAAACACGTGTTTCTTTAATGTTCAATTATAAATAATTTCTACCAAGCAACAGCCCAATGATTCAAAAAAGAACTACTTACATTTTCATGTCCTTTGGCAAAGAAAAAAAAGTGAGTTCCTGGTTTCTCTTCTTATTGTTGTTGGAACAGTTCATCACCACGCATTAATCACCACCATTTTGGCGATTCATCTTGAGAAAATGCTTGAATTTAACAATATCTTGAACAGAACGAAGTAAAACAGTAAAGACTGGAATGAACTATAGGTAAACATTGGATGTAACCTATATCTCTATTTTTCATAGAAGCACTCTAGTTTCTTCTTCTTCTTCTTCTTTATACATAGCTCATGTACTCATATTTTAACCAATTTGAGTACTTTGTAACCACGAGGTGGCGCTTGTGTCGTGGTAGTCGCTTCGTTTCTATCTTCCTTCTCTTTAATCTTTGATGTTGGCCTTGATGCTACTCCATTCTTTTCTTCTTCAAGAGCCCTTTGTTTACTCTCTTTGGAATATTGATGAAATTTTCGTTTTCGTTGGTTGGGCATTGTCTGAAATCATTAATTTCGAATTTATAGCAAAAAAATGTTGCGAGGGGCGGTTTGGAATCTCATGGCCGACTTCTGGTCACATAACATAACGCGCAAAAATTCAATCAGCATGTTAAAGAATGAGGACAAACAATATCTCAATAGATTGCTACGCTATAAAATTCTTTATTAGCGCTTAGGACTGAAAATCTCGCTTATATGCTGGATGGTCCCAAAGCTCAGTTAAAGATTGGAGTGGGTTATACAAAAACGATATTATTAAAAGGGCGCCAAGTGATTTAATATCCACATAGGCATGCATATCTTGAAATTACTCGGAATGTTTGATCTTAAATTGGATTTTACCATCTTGATTATACTTCAGAGCTCTTAGATTGTTGACAGTTGGGTCACCTACTTTAAATCCAGGTCTTATTGACCACCAAAGGCCAATTGGCCATCGACAAGGTTTGTCCTGCAGCCAGGACGGTCTAATTGGTTTTATTAAATTCAGTTTACTGAAATATTTGAAAAAAATGTAATCTAAATAACTCACCTCATACGGTCTAGGATTTTTTCGAGCCAATTTACATACGGAGACGTAATCAGCTGGCACATTAATGGTTCTACCTTTTAATTGCCTCTCTATGGTAGAATGCATAGAGTCACACTCCATTTGGGTGTGGCCCTTTTCATAATATTTCTGGATGGATTTTGAGCGCTGCAACCGTCACTATATAATTTTATTTGTTGCATTGGCTCAAGCTGAGGAATTATTATTAATCAAGAAGTGACAAATTATTGATGAAAAACAGTTGGCACTAAGCTCCCCTTAACCTCGTGCCAGAGAAAACAATAGCCATCTTTGGAATGCAAATCAAACACTGAAATTGTATACAATAAGCTTCGTGCGATAGTACAGAACTGATACGTTCGATTCACAACAGTACTGGCTGGAGATCCATCGTGAATACCCTATTTTTTAAAATTTTGTCTACTGCTTTTGCTTCTCGTGCTTCTCCTTTCTTGATAATATGTAAACAGAGTCCTCCACATTTTTTGTCTTGTAGCATACGCAGACATCGCATTAATCTTTTTTTGGCAGAAACAATGATAAATTCAAATCTTCAAACATGTTTGAGCATGTGGCAATGGATAATGGAGCTATGTTATGTTCTACACACCAATTATCTTTATACCATAAATAAAGCTCCGATTTTGTTTTGAACGTTGGCTCAACATATAATTTTGTTCACGACAAGTTTAGGCAGATCTTCAAAGAATTTTTTCAAATTTATCTTTCCTTCATCAAAACGTGAAGGTTTATTCTGTATATCGATATTTTTATCACTATTCTGTTCATTTTTACTTTTGGCTGGACTAGACATCTCATCGTTTATCCACTCTTATATGGTTCTCATAGAAATTCCAAACGTATTACAAAACATGAGCTTGCAAACCCTAATTTCTTCGCTTTTGATTTTAAGAAAATATATAGGTGATGAATTTCTCCATAGGTGTGCTCATGTTCATATTAGTGAGGGTATATAATAAAACACACTATCTTTATAATATTCTATTGGCGATCGATTTCGGCCAGCTGAAAATACAAACAATCTATAGACTACTATAATCAATATAAAAGAATTAAATTAAGATTGCTTATTCTAAGCTTCTTATCCTTATCTTTAGTGAGGTTATGTGTTCTCTTACCGTCTTTATAGATCTATAAAGACGGTAAGAGAACACATAACAATTTCATGGATGTTATAGTAAAAGTTATTATGTATGTTGATCTTCAATTCCAGGTTTTGATGATTGATTGATTTATAAACTGACAAACAAGAGACCGGGTTAGCGCTTGGCCTCCCTGTGACACTGCGACCAACTTGCGTCTATTGTATCACTCTTTCGTCAGTGGTTCCTCACGAGAATAGGTTTGTATCCTTTATCAGGTTCAGTAGCCTTTTTATGAGGTTTTTCGGATTCATTCCCGTTTCCGGATTGATTTCACCAAAGGTTCTGTGGCGCCTTCTTCCCAAGGCGTCGCATTCAAAGATTATGTGAGAGGCTGTTTCTTCCTCTTCGCCGCAGAGTCTGCAATCCACGGGTTCTTCAAGTATTCCTATGGTGTTCAGATGTTTTCTGAGGCCGCAGTGTCCCGTCAGTAGACCTACTATTATGCGTGCCTTTGTTCTGTTTAGATTCAAAAAGTCAGCTGTCAAGGTTTGGCTTGTGCGTCCTACCATGGCTTTGCTGTGTGTTTGCCCGTCGCTCTGTTCCCAGTGTTGTCGGTGTCTTTGTTTTATCCACTCCTCAATCAGGGTCCTGCATCGGTTTTTGCTGATTCCAAGCACAGGTTCTGGCCCTGTGAATGGCGTTTCAGATGCTTGTCTTGCTAACTGGTCTGCTTTTTCGTTGCCTGCTATTCCCTTGTGACCTGGCACCCACATCAAAGTGACCTTGTTGTGTTTTGCCAGCTCCAGAAGGTCCCGGAGGCATTCCCAGACGAGTCTAGACTTTATCTGTGTCGAGTTGAGAGCTTTGATGGCGCTCTAGCTGTCAGAGAGAATGTGGATGTGTTTTCTTTGGTAGCCACTTTCCAGGTTCTTCTGTATGCATGTCCTAATGGCATATGTTTCAGCTTGAAATATCGTGGCGTGTTTGCCGAGAGGTATTATGTAATCCCTTCTTGGCCTCACTCCATGTATTCCCACTCCTGTTCCTTCATCTGTCTTAGAACCGTCTGTGTACCAGACTATTTCTGCAGATGATTGTGATTCTATACTCGAGTCCCATCTGTTTCAGTCGAGCTGTGTTTTTAATGGTGTTTCGAATGAGTATAGAGGTTGCATGTAGTCTGAAATCATATTAAGCTCGGCTACGTCAGCTACATGAGTGATTCTGGTGTGCCCAGTTGTGCTGGTTCTCCAGTTTTTTGTTTGGATCAATCTGTATGCACCCATCCTGGCCTCTCCCATGACATGTATGTCAAGGGGTGAGAGGTTGAGGATGACCTCCATAGCAGCTGTTGGAGTGCTGTTCATTGCACCCGTGATGCAGAGACAAGCAAGCCTTTGGATTTTTCCAAGGTTGGTTTTTGTCTGTCTTTGATTTGTTTTTGGCCACCACAGGAGTGAGCCATAAGTGATTCTGGGTCTTATTACCGCTGTGTAAAGCCAGTGCATGGTTTTCGGTTTGAGTCCCCAAGTTTTTCCAAAAGCTCTCCTGCACATCATAAGTGTCGTTTTACTTTTGTTGGTTACATGATGTAGATGTGGGTTCCAGGTTAGTTTCTTATCGAGTTCAATTCCAGGACTTTCTTTAAACAATTTATTCTCCAGTATGATATTATATTCTTCGTACAATCGAAAAAGTCGGTTTTCTCTCGTCAGCGTGTTGAATGTCGGCGGCAGGATAAGGAAGTTGGTAAAAGATGTGTCATTGTCTGACTGTCGTTGTCATGTGGAAGGCGCGAAGTTTGAATTGGCTGGTGGTATATCTATATTTTTTAAAATGTTTCTGCTGTTATTAAATTCTGAGATGTCGTTTAGCATACATTGACTGTTCCTGTTTTTAGTTATTTCATATTGTTCTAGCAAAGTTAATCTCCAATAATTACCTTCTTTGTGTAGTATTTCCAAGTTCTCTAGTGTAGTTTTGTGGTCATTCTCTATTAGATGGTTTCCCAGTGCTGAGTTTGGTCTATTTTTGTCATGTTCTGTAAATCTCTTCTTCATTGTTCTCATTGCCATCCCAATATAAAAGGAGGGGCAATCTGAGCATGTTATCTTTCTTATAGATACCACTGTGTTGGAATTTATCGATTTTTGATTTGTTGTTAATCAAAATATTATCATCTAAAGTTCTGTGTCGTTTGTTCACTATGTTGTAGTCATATTTATCTAGAGTTTGGAGGATCTTCTCATTGAATCTGTGATAAAAAGGAATGGAAATAAAGTGTTTCCGAGTCGAGCGGTGAGGATATATTTTATTGATGATAATTTTTCTTTTTATTGAGGTTAGCACCTCATCTATGAAAATTTTTGGATATTGATTATTGCTGCCGATTTGGTAAATTATTTTCAGTTCTTTTTTATAATTTTCTTCAGAGAGTGGGATGCTGAGAAGTCTATGGAACAGGAATCTGAACATTGCTCTCTTCATAGGGGGAGCATGGTATGAATGGTATGGGATGATCGAATCTGTTTGTGTGGGTTTTCTGTAGATATTGTAGGAGAAAGTGTTGTCATCATTCAATGTGACGTTTAGGTCCAAAAAATTTATCGAATTATTGATGACTTTCTCTAGGGTGAACTTTACCTTAAATCTTGAATTCATGCTGTCATAAAAATCTACTAGTTCTTCATTGGTTCCTGACCAAATGCAGAATATATCATCTACATACCTTTTCCACATACTTTTTCAGCTGGCCCGAAGATGGCAATACACGCCGAAATCGATCGCCAATAGTTACAAGCTTCGAAGCTTGTAATTTCAGAGGGGTCTCCTCAGGAGACCTAGGAGTAGTCAGGATAAACAATATATCATATCATAGAATATTATAAAGATAGTGTGTTTTATTATATACCCTCACTAATATTTGAGAAAATACTTATACGAAGTTGTCCTTTGGCTTTCTTCCGGATCCTTTTTATGTCTTGATCTTTTTGTTTTAATCTTCAAGACTTTTGGCAGAAATGTAGTTCTTCTTTTCAAGCCACGAGAGGGACCAAAACTTTGCGAAAATTAATTTTCGCTCTTCATCCGTTAACTTGTAATTTTTCCGAAATTCGATGTTAATGTTGCCGCGCAGACCAAGATGTCTGCGTGGGTGAGAAGGTTAATAGGGGAAACACATTCGCTTTCATCAGTCAGAGGATTCCCTATCTACCCTTCTCCTATGCGTGTAGTTAACTTGTAACATTGAATTGCTATTTCTTTACCGGTTTTCAAAGGTTTGTTGGAAGACAGACATCTGGTTTTCATTACTCTTTTAGTTTTCTTCCTGTCGAATTTGTTATTTTTTTCTACCCATATACTCAATGCCTTTCTCTCTATTTTTTTATTGGTATTATATTTCCATTCTGCAGGATTAGAAATTTTTTTCTTCTTCCTTTTTCGTGACACTTCTTCACTAGGATCATTATTTTCTTCATCAGAATGATGTTTCCTATCATTGCCGATTTGATAAGTAGGGTCATCGTTTCCATTATCTACTTCTTCTGAATGATTTGTTGCAACTTCTTCATCATTATCTTCATTGCTGATCCCTTGAAGATTTCTCTTGAATGATTCCCTTCCGTCTTCTGAAGTTCCAGATGAACTCGGTATAGAGGGAGTATCTCCATCCAGGAAGTGGTTTGTCCTCGCAAGTGTTCACGTAATGAAGAGCTCGCATTACTTCAATATGCGGTACGCCACTGGTGACCAATTTGGGAGACGAGATGGAGTTGCCCACTATAACCTGGAAAGAGCGGTGGGAACCAAGCTGATGGGACGGTAGTTCGATGGATCCAGCTTGTCACCCTTTTTAAAAATTGGAGTCACAAGTGTAGTCCGCCATGGCAGAGGTAGTGAAGATGACTGGAAAGATTCAGAAAAAATCTTAGATAGGGGAGAAGCCAGAGAATGAGCACAGCACTTGAGTAATCTTGATGAAATCTCATCTCCACCAGGGGCAGAACACGCATCTGATATTTCCGTCTCGAGAAAGCTGTATGATAACTCATTATTTTTCCATATGTCTAAAATTTTTTTCTGTCATATGAATTTTTTCTTGTAGGGGAGAGTTGGATATTACCGAGCCCCTAGACTTGGACTTATAATAAGGAAACTGTTTGATATCAATAGAACCAAAATTTATACTAATTTGTAGGACATTTCGCACGCTGAGAGCAATACTGGGACAAATCAAAATAGTCCATTTTTGGGTTAGCACTATATTTAAATAGAGAATTTCAAGATCTACATTTGGCGAAAACCGGGACTTTCCTGTTACAATAAAGGCCGCTAGGTGGCGTTGGTTTCGTTACTGCACAGGATTGAGAGGGGGTATGACCCATATGCAATCCCCTGATCTTCAGTGTTGTCTCAGTCTCCAAGTTACCTTCGAGAAGTGTGTTACGCACGGAGTGTTAACTGGAAAAATCACATTATTGCACAAGAAAAAGTGAGTATATTTTGTTACATTTTGATTTATCACTCTCAAGAGAATTTAATATACGAAATATCATAAGTCTTAAACGTAACAAGTCAGAAAGTAACGTTATTGTATGATGATCAGTACTGAAAAATTTGGGTTTTTCAAGTTGGCTCATTATTGCACGTAGAAATGTTAATGGAATAGGCTATACCGAAAGATTTTCAGAGTTGTCACGTTTTTGCATTCTATAATATTTGAATGAGATTTTTTGCTACTTTTGTAAAATGACTCTGTACCTATACTATTATTTCGGATTTGAGACCACTTGTGATGAAGATTTGTGTTGTCATGTTGCTGGTTCCTTAGATGATTTTCAAATACTATGTTTTTTTCTCAGGAAAATGAACACTCGAAGACAGTGCTTAGGTAAATAAATAATTTTTATTTTTGTTTCAGCCAGAAATGAATGATTCTAGAGCGTCGAAAATTTTGCGCCTCATCAACATACAAAGTAACGAAATGGTTGCAGACAGTCAGAACATACGGGTAAAGAACAATTCACCAAAGAGGGATGGAAATAGTTTTTTGTCCTCTACTGAATAGGATGGTAGAGTTTGGACGAGATACAAACATGAGCATGACTCTTTGCTCCGTTTGGTGGATCAAGAAACCATCGATAAATTGAAAGTGCACTTTTTGACTTCTAATCATAATGAGCAACCTGCTGAAGATGATCAAATTGCACTTGCTGCCAGCAAATGTGACGATTCTCTAATGATAGTACTAAGAATAGAAAACCTGGGCAAATAGATATCACAGATGAACAGAGCAGTGACTTCCAATTATTCTCGAAAGCTGATCTCGACTATATTTTAGTGCCGTTTCACTTGCGACTGATGGTCGGTCGGGGCCGGCGTTTGAACTGAGCATACATTAATTGTCCAATGTCACAAACCAATCAGAGAGAAGCAGTTCCCGCGCATGTACGAATGACCACTCGTGATTTGAAATCCCGCGCCCGTCGGCCGTCACATCCATATATCTACTAATACCAATATGGATTATACGCCTGCTAATAGTTGTCTGAAAGTGAAGTCAGATCTTTGGTAAATATTGAATTGTACGCATGCGTCAACTCGAAATTCAATTATGACAATAGACTTGGAGGTTATGTCATCATTTATTTACATTTTAGGCTTCAAGATTTTCTTGCTTGGATGAAAACGTTGTACTAAAACATTTCTATTTTAATATACTGTAAGTAGTTAATGTAGAAGTCTAAACACTGTTATGAGAACCACTGTTTATTGTTTAGGACGACATGTTTCGATTTTTACAAATCATCATCAGGTCCATGAAAGCTAAAAGGTATTAAAAATACAACGTAAGTACAAAACTTAGTAAGCTGCCTGAAATAAGAGTGAAGGTGTAAAATCTTATAGATGTGTACGTTTGTTCTCCTATTCTGAATTTTGGATTTATGGTCAAGAGAGTAAAATGACAAAAAAAGGGGTTGAAAGATATCAACAACAAAAGAACAAAGGACACAAGCGTTATAGTTAAAATTATGAATTTGAACTGTGCAACAGGCAAACGACGTTTTTGTTGTTATATAGGTACTTACCAATATAGGTTCTGAAAATTACATGTGTGGTCAAGTTTCTTCAAGTATCAAATAAAATAATCAAATTCACCCTGGGCCGTATTGTGAACCATCAAAAACGAAAAACAAGAACAGATTTTAATTGTGTCTTCCGTATTCACTGAGAAGGTGGAAATCTCGTAAACTCGCAAAATAAATATGTGGAATATTCTTTCAGCCTGCAGCAAACAAGGGACGGAAATGTGTGACACATGTTGAAAATATAGAATATTATGAACGTCAGGTTAAAATGGAGTGGTCACAGAAGAGGTATCATCTTCTTAATTATGTAAAACTAGGACATCAAATTTATGATTTTCGGTCCCCTCGCCTGTGATGGTCAAGGGGGAAGGCCATTTATTTAAATTGGTCAATCAGAAATGAGAGGGGGGGGGGCTCCCACGCACTGAAATAAGACTCAAAGGGAAAACTTGGAACAACCTCAAACTCGAATCAATCTATAGGTGTCCTGTATTGTGTTGGTCATCTTCGCATTAAGTGTCTTCACCGTATTATCCTTCAAGTGTTTGTAGATTTCCAATTCTTCAATTACTTCCTGTCTGAAACCAAAGTTACATTGGTGTAGCAAGGTGGAATTCTCTGATATGTCAAAATGGTGTTTTTCGGTTTTAAGGTGTACACCGAAAATTGACTTATTATTGTCTTGGATTCTTTGGCTAGTGATGTGTTCTTTGATTCTGGCTTCAACAGCTCTACCACTCCTACCGACGTAGACTGCATTGCATCCGGGGGTCCCACAGTTGAGTTTGTAAACTCCTGACTTCTTCAGTGTTGGAATTACATCTTTGTTGTGTACTAGATGTTGTGTAATAAGATTGGTTGGTTTAAAAGCTACCTTGAAGTTGCCAAAACTCCTAAGTATCCTTGACATTTGCGAAGAAATTTTACCGTAGAATGGTAGGCTGATGAATTTAGTCCTTTCTTGTTCTGCAATGTCAGTTGCGGCCGCACTTTCTTCGTTATTTCCTTGAGTACTCCCTGAGGTGCTGTCTGTTATCCTTCGTTGGCATTTGGTGATTAGGTTATCGACAGTTTCAGGACTGAAGCCATTTTCAGATGCTATGAACTTGATGTTTTCGATTTCTATCTTCCTGCGATCTTCATCCAATGGGATTCTGAGCATACGGTTAATATGAGAAGAGAGGGCTGAAATTTTGTGGTTGTAAGGATGACATGAAGAATTGTGAACCGAATGGCTAGTTTGAGTGGGTTTTCTAAAAATATCGAACTTAATACCCCCTGCGACTCTTTCAAGCGTGATGTCTAGGAAATTCAAAAGGTTGTTCTCTTCTAGTTCTAATGTAAAATTTATTTGGTTGTGTAGATTGTTAAGCCATTGGTGAAATGAATTAAGCTCTGAAATGGAGCCTCTCCAGCCAATCAGAATATCGTCCACGTTTCTGTGCCAGAATAGGACGTTATTTATAAACGGATTCGATCTATTGAACACCAGACTATTCTCAAAATATGACATGAAGATTTCGGCGAAGAGGGGTGACAAAGAATTACCCATACTAAGTCCGTCCTTTTGTGTGAAAATTTTACCTTCGAAAGAGAAAAAGTTTTGTTCTAGGCACAATTTCGTCAGAATAGACAAACTGGTTTTCAGTTCTTCAGATAAGTCTGAATTTCTCAATATTGACTTGAAGATTTGCAACGTCTGTTGAAGAGGCACTGTAGTGAACAAATTCGTCACGTCAAATGAAGCCAATATGAACTGATCCCCTGTGGAGAAATTATTGATTTTGTCTATCAATTCAAAGCTGTTGTTTAGGCTATATTGTGATTTTAAGTCAAGTTGGCTAGATAAAAGTTTGTTCAAAAAGTTCGACAGCTTGTGAGCTAAACTGCCCACGAAGGAAACAACCGGTCGAATGGGGATGTTCTCTTTATGTATTTTTGGCAGTCCGTATAATCTTGGTTGGCAAAAGTTCATAGGTAAGAACTGCCTATAATTATTTGAAATTTCTTCGCAAATGTCAAGGATACTTAGGAGTTTTGGCAACTTCAAGGTAGCTTTTAAACCAATCAATCTTATTACACAACATCTAGTACACAACAAAGATGTAATTCCAACACTGAAGAAGTCAGGAGTTTACAAACTCAACTGTGGGACCCCCGGATGCAATGCAGTCTACGTCGGTAGGAGTGGTAGAGCTGTGAAGCCAGAATCAAAGAACACATCACTAGCCAAAGAATCCAAGACAATAATAAGTCAATTTTCGGTGTACACCTTAAAACCGAAAAACACCATTTTGACATATCAGAGAATTCCATCTTGCTACACCAATGTAACTTTGGTTTCAGACAGGAAGTAATTGAAGAATTGGAAATCTACAAACACTTGAAGGATAATACGGTGAAGACTCTTAATGCGAAGATGACCAACACAATACAGGACACCTATAGATTGATTCGAGTTTGAGTTTGTTCCAAGTTTTCCCTTTGAGTCTTATTTCAGTGCGTGGGAGCCCCCCCCCCTCTCATTTCTGATTGACCAATTTAAATAAATGGCCTTCCCCCTTGACCATCACAGGCGAGGGGACCGAAAATCATAAATTTGATGTCCTAGTTTTACATAATTAAGAAGATGATACCTCTTCTGTGACCACTCCATTTTAACCTGACGTTCATAATATTCTATATTTTCAACATGTGTCACACATTTCCGTCCCTTGTTTGCTGCAGGTTGAAAGAATATTCCACATATTTATTTTGCGAGTTTACGAGATTTCCACCTTCTCAGTGAATACGGAAGACACAATTAAAATCTGTTCTTGTTTTTCGTTTTTGATGTTTCACAATACGGCCCAGGGTGAATTTGATTATTTTATTTGATACTTGAAGAAACTTGACCACACATGTAATTTTCAGAACCTATATTGGTAAGTACCTATATAACAACAAAAACGTCGTTTGCCTGTTGCACAGTTCAAATTCATAATTTTAACTATAACGCTTGTGTCCTTTGTTCTTTTGTTGTTGATATCTTTCAACCCCTTTTTTTGTCATTTCACTCTCTTGACCATAAATCCAAAATTCAGAATAGGAGAACAAACGTACACATCTATAAGATTTTACACCTTCACTCTTATTTCAGGCAGCTTACTAAGTTTTGTACTTACGTTGTATTTTTAATACCTTTTAGCTTTCATGGACCTGATGATGATTTGTAAAAATCGAAACATGTCGTCCTAAACAATAAACAGTGGTTCTCATAACAGTGTTTAGACTTCTACATTAACTACACACAGTATATTACTTTCAACACTGATGGGCTTCAGAGAGTTTATTTCTATTTTAGTTTTCGCAAAGAAATGAATGTTATAAGTTTTCAGAAAACTATTTGATTCATCGTATTGAAGGGAATGCATTCTTTTAGCTGGAATAAATATTGATAATTCATGTATCAAGGATTTATCGAGAAATTTTCGTCAGAAGTTCTAATGGAATTCCGACTACCCGATAAAATAAAACGTAGGTATAGGTATGAACATCTTTGCTGTGAGAGGTTGATAAAATGGTA
This sequence comes from Adalia decempunctata, assembly GCA_951802165.1. Taxonomy (NCBI): domain Eukaryota; kingdom Metazoa; phylum Arthropoda; class Insecta; order Coleoptera; family Coccinellidae; genus Adalia; species Adalia decempunctata. Next base: position 27,844,053 of record OX637703.1, on the reverse strand, counting down.
ACTCACATTATTGAATAATTCATCGTAAATCTATCTATAGTTAAATGAACTCTTGTTATCAAAGTAATGTAGAAGTCAAAAAGATTCTTGTATTTTAGCTGAATTGAATATTTCATTACTGAAACAAAATTGAAATGTGTTTTTTCAGGTAGGTATTCAAGGATATGTTTATTCGCAATGTTACCTACCAATAGTTATTCTCTCCACAATTTTTGTTTGATAAGAAGTCTTGAATTTTTGTCTTGTTTTGTTGATCTACTTGCTCAGGATTTAATAATTTTTGATTGTTTATTGAAAGGTTTCAATTCTGAATGAAAAATTCCTTCTTTGCTTCAAACATTCCATTTTGAGATCCTATATAGCAACTATTGAAGTACTATCAAGTAGAGGCCATGAACATTAATTATTCAAATTTGTGTTACGCAATTTCTTAAAATGATGTATTCAATCATTCTATGTAATAAAACAAATAATAACTATTTTACAGTTTATTTACACATTTTTTTCATTACAATTTCATACCAAAAATTATTGTCAAGGAAGAGAACAAACCAGTTTACATGCTGAGGTAGGTAGATTTGGATGAACTTACTTCTTAATTGAGACATATGAAGTTTTGTTCACTTTGGTAGATTGGAAAATATGGGGCCTATTTGATAAGGTTTTTTGGGAAATAAGCTTTCATGACATATTCAACATGAGTAAAGTATTAGAAAAGTTTGAATCCTCCTCCAATTTTGAAATGGTACATGAAATTACTTCTTACTATGAGTTTTCAGGTAAACTATGAATTTTTAGTCCATGATCCATATCATAATTGCTAACATAGAAGGGAAATAGCCAATAGCCATCAGACAAGGGTAAATCCAAAATTTTTCTCAGAAGGGCACTTTCGAGAACAGGTTGAACTTTTCTAATTGGATTATTATGTGAATATGTGATTTGGAGTTTGTTACGAGTACCTTCATGGAAATATGCAATTTTTTAACAACCCAGGGATTGCATATTCCATTAAAATTGAATGAGAGGCTATTATTATGACATATCGAGAACATGGGAGTGGAGGTAGCAGTACATACACTAAGTAATACAGTATTGCAAAAATACTGAACCATGACCTAAAATAAAAAGATGTTGAAATTGCTGAATTTTGTTAAATTTTCAATAATACCATCTAAATAGTGAGCAGGATGATATGTAATCTAAAAAACAAAGTTGAAACTAAAAAGACATACCGTTCATTGGAAGGATTGCCTGTAAACAGTAGAAGATTAAAATCATGCAAGTTTTTTGCTAAAACAAGATGAATACGTAATGTTGAGGTGAATAAACCTAGAGTGGAACCTCGATATAACAAATTTTAGACCAAGCTCACCTCAGTTTAACGAATTTCTACTTGTTCCCTTCCGATTTGTTATATCGGGGTTCCACTGCGTATTGATATGACGTAAAAGCCAAGGCAAGTTTACCTCTCAATACGATGAACATAAATACAGAACCCAGATAATATGTAACAAATTATTGATTAAGTTTCAGAATGCATTTATTCTAGAGTCAGTTTAACTGACTGATTTCATTCATTTGATGAAAAGAAAAACGCATCCAATATGTGTGTTGAACCGCTCTTTCACCTAACGGTAGGTACATTGCCCATTAAAAACTTAAATATGTCCTCCATCCAAACCAAAATTGACTTCTCTGAGTGTTTTCTATTAGTACCTTTCCCTGTAAAATAATTTTCAACAAAATGTCTTCCACAAATTCTCAGCTGTGCGACATCCGCATTTAGGGGACATAGAGCCATCCACTGAGATCTTTGTAGGTGATTCTGAGGGATCCTGAGAAAAATATAGTGGTAAAGGAGAAAGCATGAACGTATAACAGTTGTATTTGAATTTTTTACCTGTGATATGAATTCGAGCGTGTAGGGTCACAAATGTAACATCTGTGAGTAGAGCTCCTTAAAGACATGTTTAATTCCTTATTGAATAAAAGAACACAACAAAATTTTCAAATAGATATACCTAAATACTATTCAAAAATGGGCCAACTATACCTATAAAGACTAACCAACTCAACTAGGTAAATAAACTATGATTATATTAAACGCGAAAATGAACAATAACAACGATTATAAGTGAAAAATGAACGAGGATTTAAACAACGAACGAACTATTGATTAACGAATTTTCACAAACGGAATATATAATTTGTTTGGTTATGAGCGTATGAAATAATACATCACATCATTAATTTTACGTGTATGACATAATACAAGGTGCCAGAGAGAGATAGAATAACTACGTTATTTTTTTTCTTAATATTTCTGCACATGCGCAGATCTGGAGTTTTACCAAAGCCCAGCTTCAATTTTGATTGGCTATTACCCATATAGGAATTATTAGATATATGGTCACATCATTGTCTTTGACTACTCTTGTGAGAAGAAGCGACTTTTTCATCATAAATTATTTTCCACACGACAAACTCTGGGAATTATTTTATTTAGTTGCTGTGAAACAAATACATAGTATAACTGGAATACATTACTTGTATTTCATAGTATTTTATAGTTATTCGAGTGCTTTCAACAGCGATTTTTACCGCTAAATCTGCAATATGGAACAACAGAAGTAAGTAAATTTCTCATATCAATAACTGAGAATTTCGAACATTTGTTTTTCAGCGATAACAAACTCATCTGCGAAGTTTGCAACAAGGGTTTCAGCCGATTGTTTGCCAAGAATCGGCACATGAAAGATGCCCACAATATAATCATAGAGGAAAAAAAGAAGCATATAAAGTGCCCACTCTGCTCTGAAGATGCCATGGAACCTTTCTGCCTACATGAGGATTTGATTATACACTTAAAACGAATGCATTCTTTGGAAATCAACGAAACAAATTTTTTTTTCAGGGAAATTAATGAGTTCGAGGCTTGGAGAAATCAGAATAACAGATGTGTCGATTATGTTCGGAGGAACAAAAGTAAAACTTCTAAAGGAGAAGTGATTACTTATGATTGTAATCGGAGCAATACCAAAGGTTGAACATACACTAATTAATTATTTGAAAATGTTACAACAAATTCTTATTTGTTCAGGTTTTGTCAGTCAATGTGTTGAACGGAGAATGAAAAGAGGTGGAAGCATCAAAATCTCTGGAATTTGTCCTTCAAGAATTCAGGCCACAATATATATATACTCTTATGAAATGGAGCTGTACAGATTTGATTCCAAATATGGCATGTGTCTCGAAAAGGCAACTAGGAACAGATCATTCAAACAAACATATTGATCCATTCCCCGCTCCTAATCTCAGTATTAGCAGAGGAATGTCAAACGGGGCACCATACAGTTCTGCGTATGATGCAAGAGCACAGATAAAAACCTCAGCAAAAACTCTGTCTCCCCGTATAAGTGTAGGGATATTGGATTTGTGTACAAATATTCATATTGGAGGGCATCTTCTTCGAATGTAAATACTTCTTCATTTCTTCAAAGGGGTTGACAAAGCATTTTTAAATAATCTGAAACAAAAACCAAAGGGAGAAAAAAGGAAAAGCAAAATCCACTAATATATTCAAATTGTTTTGAAGGTACCAACCCATCTCAAAAATGAATCAGATACTGAATGAATAGAGTTGAAACCATCTGAAAATTTATATATTGGACAATTATTGACCAAATGGTCAATAGTTTGCTCTTCATGCCCACACTCACATCTCGGGCTATCAATGGCATTCCATTTGAAGAGCATACTATTACAACGTCCATGACCTGTTCTAAGACGATTCAGAAGACACCAATTTTTCCTAGACAGATGAAAACCGGGAACTTTCTCTGAAGGATCGAGAATTAAACTTTTATTGAAAAAATCATATGAAGTCCATTCCGAACTCCAAATTTCTTTATGATTTTTTTTAGAATAAAGAAAATTATTTATCCATAGAGGCTTTCGAGATTTCAATCTAGCCAGTCTTGTATCTGGCATATAACTCATAATAGGAAATGAATTTGGAAAGGAATGAAATTTATCCCAAGACTTCATGGCAGCAACCTGTCTACGAATATGAGGAGGTATTATATTAGAAAGAACTGGTAACCAAGCTAATGGAGTAGATTTAATGGTTCCAGTTATAATCCTCATAGAAATATTGAGTTGCCCATCAATTTTATGGACATGGGAACTATTCAACCAAACAGAACAGCAGTATTCAGCTGCAGAAAAAACCAAGGCTAAAGCAGCCGTACGAAGAGTGGTAGAATCGGCACCCCAGGATGTACCAGCTAATTTTTGAATTATATTATTCCTAGTACTGGTAGGTATTTAAATAAATTATTTCACTAGGTACCATCAACAGTGTATATCTATTTACAGGTGTCCATGTACACTTCATAGAATCTCATGTAGGGCATGAGGACGAATTAAGGTCCAAACCGTTGACAAAAAATGAGCAACAAAGTATTGTGGAGAAATTGGTTGCAGGAGTTACTGAAGACAGAATACTCAAAGATGCTAAAATATCAGAAGATGCAGAACTAAATAGATTGAATATTCTCACTCGTGGAGATTTAGCATATCTGGTTCGAAAATTTAATATCGACAAGAGGCGACATGAAGATGACATGACTGCAACAATCATGAAGGTCCAGGAGTGAAATGAACAAGAGGAAAATCAAGTATTTTTATTCAAACAAATTGGTAAGTGCCTTCCAGAAATTCAAGATGAAAGTTGTAAGCATTATTTGTATTCAGGAGAAAGTCACCCAGAGTTAAATGAACAAGATTTTGCTCTTGGTTACATGAATAATATTATGGAAAAAAAACTGAAAGAATTCAGTAAAATTATTTGTGTAGATGGAACACATGGAACAAACCGAAAAAAATGGGATCTAACGGTTGTTTTAATAAAAGATGAAAGAAACATAGGATTTCCAGTGGCATTCCTACTTTCCAATAGATTGGATCAACTCATACAGAAGGTTTTTTTCCAAGCATTAAGAACCAAAGTAGGAGAAAATATTGTAGCCAAATACATCATGACAGATGATGATGTAAAATATTACAATGCTTGGACACAAGTAATGGATGTGGAAAATAAACCCAGAAGATTGTTATGCACATGGCATGTTGTAAAGAACTGGAATATACAAGGAAGGGCTAAATTGAAAATGATAGAAAATAAACGTTCAATGAAGATGGAAATGAGGAGAATCTTGAATGAAATGGACATATCAAATTTTGAGGATATGAAACAGAAATATTTTGAGCATTTGGAAAGACAAGGAGAAACTGAATTTCTTAATTATCTACAAAAGTGGGTGAATGATTCATAATTCAACTCCATTTCCATTCAATTATATTTCTTTCCAGATATTATTTTCACAGTGAAGAGAGAATAAAGATGTGGGCACATTGCTATAGGAGAAATTGTGGAATCAATACAAATATGGCAATTGAAAGTTTGAACAAAGTGTTGAAATATAATAAATAACTGAGAGGAAAACAGAATATTAGGTGAGTTGTTTAATTCAATTATAAAAAGGTAAAAGTCATTATTGAATTTTTAGAGTTGAGAAATGGTTGGATGTGTTAGAAGAATTAGTCAATGATAAAATGTGGAAGAAAATTATTGAAACAGAGAGACCTACAGCAAATTCCTACCAACATCGAGTGAATGTCGAGGCACATGATAAAGCTGAGAAAGTTGTCCATCGGTATGTAACCAAATTAGACTCAGAGGAATTCAAGGTAAAGTCAAGCTCAGTCAGTGGTAAGTATTATACAATTTCCTACAATGAATTATGTGATGATGGATGTAGAGCTGTGTACTGTGATAAGTGCAAGATCTGCATACATATGTTCAAATGCGATTGTTCAGAATATGCTGTAAAAACTGCTCTATGTAAGCACATACATGCAGTTGCTTTGGTCGAAACGAGAAGCGAGTCTGTTTCAGATGGAGATTCCGATGATGTTGATTTAGTCATCTCTGAACCTTCTACTAGTAAGGTTCATTATCAGAATGAACTAAGTGATTTCTTAGAAGGAAATGTGAATAAACAAAATCTGGATGTTTCTCTTGATGAAAGTAGACAACGAGAGGTATCTATATTTTTGTCGAGTAGAAAGTTTATTAACAATGGTGATACTTAGAAATTCCATCTTTATAGATAATGCATGAACGCTTTTGTGAAGGTTTAAAAGCTCTAGATTTTGCAACGTTCGAAAAGCATTATTATGCATTCTTTAAAGAAGAGGAACGAGAAGAAAATCCATCTAAAAAAAGAAAAATAGACAAACAATTATATTTCCCTAGAAAAGAGTAGAGTAGTGTAGTTTATTTTAATTTGGGTGATGAATTGTAATAGGTTGAATAATGTATTATGCTTGAATTATTAACAAAGTATGCTTGCATGTATTTAAGAGGAAAACAATGAATTATTTTATTTTTCAAGTAGATAGCTATAAATTATGAATGTATGTGTAGTATAGTAAGTTATCATGTCAAAATTTATGATCATCGATATATGTTAAATAAGGTGGTTTTCTTATGCCATTCTTTCCACTCTTATTCTTAATAATTTTTTTCTGAATGGTTACGATTCTTTCATTTATCCTTTTTATGATTAAACATCGTAGTGGTGGTGGTGACGGTAGCTTTCATTGTAAAACATTGATCTTATATTGAATGTTCAGAAATTGTAAAGAATTCGAATAAATGTCAGATGATGAAATAAACATTTCTTTTTTTCTCCTTTCCTCCACAAGCAAATTTTTAGCATTTTATTTTAAACAAAATCAGGACAAAGAACTGGGTCAATCTCACGAATGAATTTGTCAGCTTAGTATATTAATGAATTTAAAATTATCCATTTTCTTAATAATAAATATATATTATTCCATAGTATCACATTGAGCAGAACAATGTGATTCCGAACCACAATTCTATGTAAAATCCTTGCTTTATAAATGATGCTGCAGGAAGAAAATACTCGGATGATTAGCCTTTCGAAACAAGAACTTCCTCATTTGAATAAAGTCACCTATTCCCTCTGATACTCAGATTCTTTCGGCAGCTAAACTGAAATTTTCAAGGAATTGATGCTGAAAATCTTCTTGAAGCAAGAGAATTAAACTTTCTGAATAATTGTCGAATCCAAGAGTAATTTCCTCGTTATCAAAGAATATCATGTGGAATCGAACTGAGTTCAGGGTGAGATTTAACAATCAGTATATTCTTTCTCCACTTTGTTTATAATTGACCATCATACATAAAAGAACTGTTTCAACTAATGTTGATCATTTTCATTTTGACATTCGTACAAACATCAAAGAGTTAGGTTAGGTTACTCTTTGGTAAACACTTCGAAACGCATACTCTGGAACAGCTTCTCTCTGATTGGTTTGTGACATTGGACAATTAATGTATGCTGTTTGAACTGGATTTCGAAATCCTTTCACATGTATGCGTATCATCAGTCGACCGATGAGACAAGCACGAGCATCGGTCGAGCCCGCTGCGTTTGCGTGTCGTCGGCTCGAGTCGCGGCAATAGAGACAAAGGAGGTTTCCACAAGCCTGCGTATCATCAGTCCGTATGCGATTGCGTTGTTGCACATGTCACGAAATATTCTTAAGTTATTGTACGGATTCACGAAGTTTCGTAAATAATAGTGGAAGATGGCCAATGGAAAGGAGAAATTTCATTTCGACACTGAAATGCTCATCAGTGTAATAGAGAAAAAATTAGAAATCTGGGATACGTCTTCAGAAGATTACAAAAATAAAGATTTCAAAATCGGAGCTTGGAAGGATGTGGCCCAGACCTGTTTATTGCAGGAATACTTCAAGAATCTTCCTCAATTACAACAGCAAGAAGCAAGTGAGTTCTCATATTTATCATCAGATGAAAGTACGCCGATAAAACCGATTTCTTGAAACCAACTAATTCATTAGTTTGCTTGCAACTATATTTTCGTGCAACCTGTTCTGTTCCTTTCTGAAAAATATTCAACATCTTTAAAAGCTATGAATGTTTATATTCAGGATGAGTATATGAATTATATATTCGTATATAGAGTGAATGTAAAGTTCAATGTTGAACCAATCAACTGAATGATTTCATAGTTTGCTTTCCGACGGCTTCCGCTTAACTTTTAAGAAATTATTAAAATCGGTACTAGGTACAGTATTATTATTTTCTGCAATTTTTTTATAAGTTAACCCTGCATAAAAACTGAAATTTTTCCGCACCTTTAATAGCTTAAAAGAAGTAATAGTATTTATTGATCCAAAAGACACAAATATGATGTGTATAGGACAAGTCATATTATATAGATATTATAAATTATGAACATTCAATAAAATATAAAGTACAATGAAACAGTTCTACAGAAAAGAATATAAATATATACATATACAAATACAAATACATATAATACATGTACACTGGTGTATAAAAACAAGAAGAACAAACAGATTTCACACCAAAACAAAAATTATATCAAATTAATTGAGAGTAGTTCAGGGTGGCAATAGAATCGCTCATAAACTCATCAACAGAATAATAAGTCCCGGAAACCAACAGATCCTTTAGATACCTCTTGAATGATTTAAAGTTTAAGTTTTGCATTTCGACAGGTGAGTGATTGAAGAACTTTATGCCCTGCCCAGGCAACACAGACTTCTCCGCGATATCTTTGAGAGGTTACAATGCGACTTTTATAGGAGCTCCTACCGCGAGGTCCCAGAGATCTCTATGTGATGTAACTAAGCGAATTTCCCACTGATGTGCCCACGCGATATCTTGGAGACCTCGCCATGCGATATCCTTGGGAATACTCTATGCGATAACTTAGAGAGGAGAGCGCACCATGCGATTGACAAGGTCAATCTGTTCACGCAGGCGCTATTTGTCTATCAAGTCGAACTTGTATAAACAGCGAGACGGCAAGACATCGAGAGGGGCTTTGTGGATAGAGTAGTTAGCTGTGTTTATCGGTGTTACTGTGCTGTGCGAAGTTCGTTATTGTGTGAAATTTCGATGAGGATATTTGTGCTCCAAGTAAGTGTTATTTTCATTAAATCCTGGAGTTTTCTCACCTATTAGGACATATACCGTAACCATTTTTACCGCCATTCATGTCATCCGAGTAATTCAACCACCAATAACCAACACCAACAATAAATTGATCAATTCACATTAAACGATTTTCTACTTGATATATTGGTGATCAGGATAATTATTTCTATTGAATATGGATGAGTGTAATAACTTCACAACAGATTTTACAAGAATGGTTAGAAAAGTCGAGATATAATTTCAAACAATTCCCGTGGACACTTTCACGGAAATTGTTTGAAATTATATCTCATTTTGTTTCAAGCTGATATATGAATGCAGAATGGGCATTGAAATGTTGTTGAAATCCTCTTTGTTCAATTTGTGCTCCAAAAGCACTTGACACAATGTTTATTCACGTTTTGATCAATGTATAAACCACTGACCTCACAAAAGTGTTACCGATTTTCTTGTCAATCTACCGATCTCATGAAAAAGCAATTAAATCTACCGAAATTTGATGGAGTGAATGTATGTTCTGATATTCTAGGAAATCATGACTCTTCCGATATTATTTTGAAGATTTCCTAAGCATACCATAATTTGATGCATAAGTTGAGTTATACGTTGACAAATCTATATTTTTTTCAAGCAATTTGATGTACATACGTTTATTTTCAGAATATTTGCTGTTTTCAATAGGTGTTAATTTTTTGAATACCTATTTATTTATTATTTTGTCAGAATACTCATTTTTTGTTCGAAATATTTGTTTTTCGAACAATAATTTTGTAAATAAATGAAATCCATTTTCAATTTTGCTTCATTCGTAAAATAACCTTCTTGCCCAATATTTCGGATAAATGGTATTTCAACTTGAATAACACAAAAAATATGTGAATAGGTATCTTTATCCAAAAGTCTACCGAAATCTACCTATTTTTTCCAAAAATCTACCGAAATCTACCAATTTTTCCGAACTTGTAGGTACGGAGGGTGGCAACACTGGTGTTGGTGGACAACAGAGGAGTCTTTTCTCAAGATGGGCTGAGAGATTGTACCCAGAGGAAGAAAGAAATGTAATGTTTTGAATAATTTTTTTAAATTTTTTATTGCAATTTGTTGATAATAAAGATTGAAGGATTTATTCACTTGTTTTAGTTTACCTTCTGTTGCAGCCGAAAATAATGAATATAACTTTCAACACTGTTTGTTGTATAGTTCAATTCTATAATATAGCTAATATGCAGATTCTCATCATAGGAATAGGACAAATCAAATTTAGTTTTTGATGTTCTATTAACAATTCGCAATGCGACCTGTAGGTATATACCTGTGCAAAGCGGCCTGTGTAGAAACTTCTTATACATCCCGCAATGCGACCTGTTTGAGAATATCTTATACATCTCGCAATGCGGAGGTTAATAAGAAGTTCTCAGAGTCCTCGCCGCGGGAGGTGTATGCGAACTCTCAGTGTGGCTTGTTTGAGAATATCCACGTAGGATATCGTCAAGAGTTCTCTGGGAACTCTTTTGTGGCGGACATTTGGAGGAGATATAGAGCTCCCTGCGATCTCCCAAAGAAGTCACAAAAGGCGTCACAACTTCCTAAAAAGAAGTCGCAGGGATTTCTCTGGGATATCTTTGTGTTGCCTGGGTGGTATTCAACGTGCATTTCAAAGTTGCTCGTTCTATGCTTTGGAATACTCAATAAGTTGGATGACCTGGTTGCATAAGTATGATAAGATGAGTTTTTATTCATACTTGCTATATTATTTTTCATGTACAAGAGAACGTTTAAAATGTAAATACAAGAAAACGTTAAAATTTTATATTTTTTAAAAAAAGGTCTGCAGGAATCCAAATGATTCAAACCAAATATATTCCTCACTATGCGTTTTTGTGCTATTAGAATTCTCCTGCTATCTACCGCATTACCCCAAAGCACCACATTGTACTAGAGGTGGGTATAGACCATACTGTAGTATACACTCAGGACTACATCAAGAGGCAGGGTATGTTTTATGCGAGAAATAGCATAATAAGCCTTATTAATTTTTTGGCTTACATATTCAATATGGGCATCCCACCTAAGGTTATGTTCCAAGAATACGCCCAAAAACTTGACAGAGCTTGTGGATGTCTTATATTCATTGTTATCATTAAAATTAATGCGCAGGACGTGTTCACCGCGTAAATTAAAGTGTATAAAATGAGTTTTGTCGAGATTAACCACTAATCCATTGGATTGACACCAAGACCCAAATCTTTCCATCAGTAGTTCCACCCTGGACCTGAGTTCCTCAAGGGACCGAGCAGAGACCAGAACTGATGTGTCATCTGCAAATAAAGTCAGAACACTGGGATCAATGTAGTTTGTTAAATCATTGATGAATAAGATAAAAAGCAATGGGCCCAGCACGGACCCCTGAGGAACACCCATGGTCACGCCTTGACAACGCGACAATGCATCACGAATCCTCACGCATATCTTCCTATCAAGCAGGAAATCCATAAGCCACTCCAGGAACATACCTCTGAAACCAAGTTATTCGAACAATAAATTCATTGAAATTGCTTGGCGCTTTCGTACGATCTTGATCTTTCTCTAAGTTAACTTTCCGGAATCAAAATCATACCTTCAACCTGCCCCTTACTTCACTGGCACTTGAATTTTTTTTTTTTCAACCCTGGAATCTATAGGGCACTTTGACGACAAATTGGGATAGTTGGGAACAAATCGATGCTTTTTATTTTGGAAACATAGTTTATTCAACATTTTATTACATGAGAAATAATTATTAAATCTTTGAATCCTGCCAAGAGACTGCTCCAATTGGGCTCACAAAATAATTTGCGAAATCATCGGGAACATTCCAACCTTTTCTATTATTCGGTACTGCTGTTTCACGAATGTCCGTTAATCCTTTAACTGTTAGTGTATGATGGAAAGCATAACCATCTCTGACACATACATAATTATGTGGAACACAACAAGCTTTCGTAATTTTTTTAGCAAGCCTAAGTGACACATTGAGAGGTCTGTGAAAAACTTGCCATTTATTAGAGAGGATTCCAAAAGAACATTCAATGTACCTCCTAGCACGTGTTAGACGATAATTGTATATTTTTTTTATAATTCAAATTTTTTCGGGCATAGGGGCGCATAAAGTTTGATGTTAATGAAAACGCTTTGTCCCCAACAAAAACAAATGGTAGTGGTTTATCATAAACTTGTGGCGGTGTATCATCAGGAATGTTCAATTCTTTTCTTTCAAAATTTTGCCAAAATTTACTATTTGTCAACACACTTGAATCAGAAAATTTTCCAAACGCTCCAACATCAATATATGTAAAACAATAATTCGCATCGCAAATAGCTAAAAGCACTATTGAAAAAAAAATTTTTATGGTTGAAAAAGTCTGAACCACTGTTTATTGGTTTTATAATTCTAATATGCTTTCCATCGACTGCACCAATACAATTTGGAAAAATGGCATATTGATCAAAACCAGATGCGATTTCTATCCATTTGTCTTTGGAAGGATGAGGCAAACATTCAGGTGCTAGATGCTCCCAGATCTCGCTGCATACATGCTCTACAATATTGCTTATAGTTGATATTCCCATTCGGTATGAGAAATGCAGGTCTGTAAATGTATTTCCACTCGCCAAATACCTAAAAAAAAAATTCTTACATATAGTAGGTACCGTTCGAGTTCAAACATAGAAATTTTAAAATTTTTAATATGCATATGTAATATTTTTACAGTAAAAATAGGAGATCTGCTCGGGATGCCTACCGCAGGGATAGGAGCAAACTTAGCAAAACTCGGTCAGGTCAAGCGGCACAGCCAATAAAAAAATATGTCTTCTTCGAAAATATGAGGTTTTCAGACAGAACCTTGAACACCAATGAAACTGAAACCAGCTTCGTTGGTACCGAACAAGAAGACCTAGATACCTCTAAAAACGATATGCATTTCCATGAAATGGAGCATGGAGAATGTGACAACGAACCTCCGCGAAAGAGACAAAAAAGAACGAAACACAAGACCATCAGTAAAGATATTGACATGAGACTGATTGAATTTTTGGATAAGTCGAAAATTAGCGACGACAATGGCCATATGGCATTTTTTGAATCGCTTTTGCCGACATTAAATTTTTTTGACAGCAACAAAATCCTTCAATTCCGGGCGGAAGTATTGCGCGTTATGATGGAGATGAAAAATATTGATACATTTCCACATAATCGCATCCTCGGCAAGAACCACAGTCTCATCAGTATCCGCAGTACCCATCAAGACACCAGAGGTTCACAACTACATTCAATTCATTTTCTCCACACACCTCCTCTCAATATTATGAAAACTCAAGGCCGTTTTCAAATGCATCATCCTTCTACGTTTCTGCATCCCCTCCAATTCATAAATCGTCCACTTCCGCAACGCCAACATTACTCTCTACTGGCAATACAAGAATACCACCCGAAACCAACAATGGAGATGACAAATAGTTATAGGTATTAATATTGTAACGAGAAATTATAAGAATTATGTAAGAAATCATTTTTAATCGGTAATCAGACAAATTTTTGAATTTCGGGAAAAGTTTTCACTTCGAACGGGAGTCGAACCACGTACCTATCTTTGAATTTCCGGTCCAACTCAATTCAAAGATACGTGTTTCGACTCCCGTTCGAAGTGAAAACTTTTTCCGAAATTCAAAAATTAGTCTGATTACCGATTGAAAATGATTTCACAGACATTAAACTTCATATTAATATAACAATTATGATTTATGTCAATCGACAATATTTCATTGTTTTAGATATTAAGTAGATACATTTTGTTTTTTTATATTTTTACGTTTGTCACCAGGTCATTATTATTATATTTTTACATAAAAATAGATGGTGAATGAATTTTGTATTATTATTTTTCAGCCTATCATAAAAAATTCTAAAAAAACATTTTTGAAGACAAGCTTTTCTTATAAAAACACTCATATGCCATTTTGAATTCTTCAATTTTGAAGAATCGTAATTTCCTACCCAGAAAACCCCCAGATATCAATTTTGAATAGAATAGGATCATAATTACAAAACTCGTCCGCCAAATTGTGGCCACCATCTTGAATTTCCCAATTTTGACAAATGAATCATCATTTTAGAACCCAAATACCCCCAGATATTAATTTTGAATGGAATCGGATCATAATTACAAAACTCACCCGCCATTTTGAAGCCGCCATTTTGTTTTTTTCTATAAAAAATACTTCATGATGTATTGTCACCAGAATTATCTACACCTACCAAATTTCAAATCAATCGGACGGTTAGAAGTGTGTCATATTAAACTTGCAAGATTTGATTACAGAGAGACAGACAGAAAGACACCGGGACAGGTGAAACTAAATAAAAGCGTGTAAAAATAGAATAATATCCTATAATCCTAATATAACTTTACGTGATCTCAGAGTGAATCTTTCCGCATTACATACTAAGTAGAAAATCAAATCTTTCGTTCAGTATTTTCGAAGATTCTCACCTTAAAGCAACTGCCAATCTTTCCACCGATGATATAGGAGCTCTGATGCAGTCAGAAAATTTCAAATCATTTTCTAGTCTTTGGTGTAACTCGTCGAAAGAAGGAATGGACATCCGGAAATACATAAAGAATTTGCGCGGACATTATCGCAAACTGGAATACAGGTTGACAAAAGCACCTTTTATTGGTCTTTCTAAACATAAAGGATGCACCCATAACTTCCTGCAGCCCCGTTCCTTTTTCCTTCTTTGTATTAAACGTTTCACGCACAAAGCGACAACAGTGTCACGCTCCTTCCTCTTCAAATACATAGCGGCGTCTGACGATACGCATCTATGTGAAAACAAATACCGCCGACTGATGGTCGGTCGAACTGATCAATCAAATAACTGTAAAATACAATGTAATTTTAAGAAAAAATCTCGCCTCACCAAAAGACAAGTGTGTGACGATCAATATCCTTCAAGAAGCAATGAAATTACCCTGAAGGATCTACCGGATTCAGAAGCTGTTCAGCCTGGAACTAGAAAAGGCGAGAAAAAGAAAACTGACCCCTCCACTTGGAAAAGATCTATAGCGAAAAAACTACGGAACGAAGGCAAAGAATATGTTCCTCTAAAAGGCAGAACACCAGTTAAATCTAGAGAAATTAAATCTTCCTGCCCCGAGAAATGCGTTCATAAATGTAGGGAAAAATTTACTGAAGAAGAGCGGAAAACTTCATTTGACAGATTTTGGGAACTAGGAGACGTTACGCAACAAAGAGAATATATCACTAGGCATTCGACCGTTATTAATCCTCAGTATCGATACGCTCGAAAAAAAACACGTCGGTTAAATCATGCTTTCCATTTTTATCAAGGTGAAAATAAAAAACGGGTCTGCAAAACATTTCTCATGTCAACATTGGACATCACTCGGCGTACGATTGCCACTGCATTCAAAAAAGAAGTCGATGGAGTAATAAGAGGAGATCTAAGGGGCAAACACAATAATCACCCTGAAGTACCAGCTGATATAAAAAAAGGGATAAAAGCTCATATAAATTCAATTCCTAGGATCGAGAGCCATCACCTACGAAAGCAAACAAGCAGGGAATATATAGAAGGTGGTAAAACTATCGCAGGGTTGTATAGGGATCATAAAAAACAATGCGAAGATGAGAATAAAAAAATGCATATCAGTCATCTCGGCGTTCGTATAGCGATTCATATTAGAGAACGTTACTAACAAACGTAAAATTATCAGATAAAAATACTAGAGAAAATTGAAAATGACCTTTGACAACTATCAAAAACAGTAAATGATTTATGTCATAATGGAAATGTAACCAACTACGTATGAAATCTGCTGTATCTTTTCGAAAAAAAAAATAGATTTTTCTTTGCAAATCTAGCCCTGTATCTTCGAAATGAAACGATTTTCGAAAAATCGTCTAAGGTACAAATATTCTTAAAATAGGCCAAGGAATAACCCCCTAAATTTGTGCCGCATGTTTTTTCTACACCCTGTATAGTATTCAGAAATATGTGATGGGAAAAGAACTTTTTGTGGAAATATAAGATTTTGAGGGCAATCATCGAGATTATAATTTCGGAATTGATCATTTTGAATAAGGTTCAAAAATAAAGTTTGTATATTTATTTCCTATTCACAAGATTATTCTTGGGTCGGCCCGGCCGACCCTGCCGACCCGGACGAGCCGTCACTGAAAGACTCTTAAAATTTCCAGAATGACGTCTCTGGAGTCCAACAGGAAAAACCGGATGTATCCTTTGGGAATTCTCGTCTTCCGGGAATCTTACGGGAATACTGCTTATTTCTGATCTCAATAAGAGAGAAGGAAAGAAGGCCTCATACAAAAATTATCACCGACATCAGGTTTCTGTCAAATTACTCAAACAGTCAATGCCTTACGGTTGTTGTGCGGCCTTTTTGTCAATTTTCCAATGTTTTATCCGACTTCAGTCGAAAACAGGAGGCAATAGAAGGTACGATATCGAAGAATTGCCCTCTAGTCAAAATCACTTTTTGAAAAACCTTAATCCGCCAATTTGCGAAACCAAGAAAGACAGTTTATCATAAAGGGAAAATCTATACTAACTGTCGAGTAATTGTCGAGATAACCCGTTTGCCGATGACATTACAGAGGGGAGGGTGACAAAAAATTGACCGACATATGATTGACCGACCGTGCGTCGATACAATTATTCCGATCGGACACATTATTTTAATAAGCGCTAAGAAAATTCCACATCATCTCGTGAAAACAGTAGCGTCACATATAAGGATACAAAAGGATTTTTGAACCGTGACAGGGTATTGATCCTAATCCAACCTAATACGTTATTTATCCCCAGTATTTAATTTAGAACAAAATTGCCCTCCACATCATACAATTACAACGAGTAGGTACATCAAAAGATGGCAGGTTGAAGTTTTGAAGATGAAACCGCCGCGTGAAACAAATTTCTACTCGGGCGAAGCTGGGACGTCCTGCTTGTATTCAATATAAGAAGTCTCCATGTTATAAAACATCTGCCTGACTTTTTCTATACTAGCTGAGCCCTCACCAACAAAAAACTCTTTTTCATTCAATTCATCAGCAATTTTCCCCATAATTCTTGCTTTGAGGTTTTTTGTCGTCGAATGCATGACTATTATTGAGTCGGAGATTCAAAAGCGCCCTTGCTGCCCTACCCTATCATCTTCCTCCATTAGGCACTTTGGGCCTCCAGAGTGTAATTTCTCTATTTAATTTCACATCTAAATTGGAATTTCTGACTTGTGCTTCGTACTGTGCTCTGTATACTCGATCTTTAATGAATATAATTAAAGAATATCGTCCGGAATAGGAGAAAAGCATTTCCACCAAGGAATGAATGAGATACGAACAAATTAATTGATAATTCATTATTTAATCGTTCTTATAGTTCCTCATTGACGGTCACAATTTGATCCCCAATTAGCACATACATTTTTAAAACTGAATAAAATATAAAAACATTGAAAACAAACGAACAAAGCAACTATTTTTCAAACAAATGCCACTTATGTTTGTTGAAACGAAGAGCTTGTTTTCAAAAAGCTTTATTTGACTATTGACGAAGAGGACAATGTGAAAGTCATTACATTCAGTACAATAATGATTATAATATGATTTAAAATTAAGAATCTAACCTAAGGTTCCCTTACTCTATCTACTTTTCTCTAATTACAGGAGAGGTGAATTTTACATCAGACACTCAGTCTTTCTGGGTAGTGTCGGATTCATACCGACTAAACACCTCTCCCGTTGTTTGGTTCCGGGCATACGCCTATAAACCATTCATCTTCTTGTCTGTTATTTCCTCTTTTGCATTCTTTATGCTGATTGTTTGTGTTCATCCTTCAATTTGATATCTCTCTCTAAGTTGAGAGTTCTATATCTTCATTTTAGCAATTGGTCTCTGGGTCTTTGCGGTAAATTCTCGCTGTTTTTTCATCTTCAACGGGGTCGTAGTTAACTGACCTTCTAAGGTCGTCATTTGGATGTTCACTAGCTCCTAGCTCTTTCATAGGCTTTTGCAGCTTTTCGTTGGATGAATGTAGTAATGGACTCCCATTTTATGTCTTTTCGGATTTGTTCATTCCTAACAAACCAGGGGGCGTCTAATGTTCATCTCAGAAATTTGTTTTCTGTACTTTGTATCCTCTTTATATGGGTTCTCGCTGCATTGATCCATATTGTCCTTTTATACGGATACGGCTCTGTTCGAGAATAATCCAGATAGTCTCTGGAGGCTTCGAGAGAGTCCAGAGACGTATTCAGGAGGATTTCGTCCGCTACAATATGTTAGCTGCGGTCTGGCGACCGCTTTTATGATCCTCAACTTCGTGATTCTGTTCATTTGGCTTCTTCTGCCTATAATCGGGTATAGCCTTTTCATCGCTCCATTCGTTTTATCCACTGCATACTTGATGTGCTGTTTCCACGTTAGTCCTTCGTCTAATATTACTCCTAAGTATTAAGCTTCATTCTGCCATTCTATTTCATTATCGTCTATGGATATCTTCGATTCCATCTTCAGCCTTCACTTTTGAAGGAGTATTGCTTGACTCTTCTTTCCATTGATTTTGATTCTCCATCTGTTACACCAATGACTGATATCGTCTGCAGCTTCTTGAAGTCTTTTGTGCATTATTCTTGTGTTTCTGTGCCTAATTGCTATGCCCGTATCGTCTGCGTATAGAGCAAGCAGGCATCTTGGATTTCTTGGTATATCATGTATGTATATATCATAGAGTAGCGGTCCTAGTATTGATCCTTGAGGAACTCCTGCTTCTAAATATCTGAGTGTGGAATGAACATCATCTATTTTCACACAAAAATTCCTATTCTTCAAATAATTTCTTATTATTCTGCATATCTTGGGTGAATAACCTGCGGTTATCATTTTATATGCTAGTCCTTCATGACATACTCTATCAAAAGCTCTGGTCCCATCTAGAAGTAGTAGTCCTGTGGCTTCTTTATTCTGAAATCCTTCTGTGATATACTTGTTATGCTAGTGAGAGCTGCTGTTCCTTTCTTTGGCATTTTCTTCAGCATGAGATTTGTAATTTTATCTTTTCCAGGTTCCTTTCTTGTTTTCAAATTGTTGATTATGTCTTTGATTTCGGCCGGAGATGTTGGGTGAGGGATTTTGCCATCCGGAGGTGCTTCTTTCATTTCTTCTTCATTATCTTCAATTAATTCTTCTAGGTCCTCATCGTCTTCTTCAGAATAATTTATTCTTGACTCCCTTTAATTCTATTGTATCGGCAAGAGCATTACCTTCATCGCTTTTTTGAATATGCCATCCCATGCATTCCATGCAGTGGCGGAATTTGCGTTTTTTCATTGCGTCAATTTTTCTGCATTTTCCATGCAGAGTGGTTTTCTGTGTTGATCTCACTGATTTTCTTATTCCATCTATTCGTTCTGTGCTTCCTTAGTGCGTTTTCAAGTATTTGACTATATCTATTCAGTCTGATTTTATCACTATCTGTTTTATAAATCCTGTAATTTTTTCTTAGTCTTCAAATAATTTTTATTGGTTCTTTTACCTCTTTTGGAGTGTCACCATATCGATATTTGGGAGTAGGTTTAGTCTATGCTCACTTCATAGGATTTTATAATCGCACTTTCCAATGCTATAACTGATTCGTCTAATTCATCAGTAGTATTAATTTGTGGAATATTCGTAATATTTTCTTGGAGTTTAGTTTTAAACTTGTTCCAATCGGTATGTTCTCTTGTTTGAGTCAATTCATTTCTAGGTCCCCGTTGTAGTGTACCTAACGTTGGAATGTTAAATAGATATTTCTCAATATTGCGTACTCAGCACTGTACCCATTGTCTTATATTAAGTAGGACAGATAGAAGAAGGATTGATCAGTCATTAGTCATTTATTGTAGAAGTAAGACATCAGTGTACCTAATGAGCTCAATAGATAATTTTATAGTAAAGTGTTCTCCTTCAAACCCTAAGTAACAACCCCGTTACTACATGGCGATCCTGATGGCGAAACCTTGGAAATTTTTGAATATTTAGTGGAGAGTAAGGAGAAAAGTAAAAATGGGGTCAAGCCAAGCTAAGCAAGAAAGAGAAGAGATTATCATCGCACAGGCTGGTAATAGTGGTGGCCAAACTAATGGACAAATCAGCGAAAAAATTTCCACTCGAGAGGTATGTGAATTGGTAATCTTCCTTCTGGTTATAGCAGCGGCCGTATTCTACACTTTCAACTTATGTAAGAAGAGGTTGGAAAGGAAAATCAGGCGAGAAGTCACGAGAAGCCAGATGTTAGCTCCCATCAACAACGCCTAGGTGATATTAACAGACTCCAAAAGCTTGTTTGATATAAATCAGGTGAGCTTCCAAAGGACACTCTGTAGCCGCACCTTTATTTTTCGTCCACATAAGCGGAACCGACGTAGCACCGGACAGTTGTACAAATTCATTGGTGACGCCCGTGTCATGTGGCAATTGCAAAGTTCGTGAGTTGACCCAGATCATAACGATATACATAATATGCAATGAATAATGATGACATTTTTATTTGAATTTTTATTGTCTCAATTTGATTTTTGATAATACCTTAGTAGAAACTAGAGAATTAGCATTATTTTTTTAAATTTTATGTATGGCAGTCAATAATTTAAAGGAAATTTTGGAATCCCTGAAATCAATAAAAGTATATCTGAGGAAAATTGGCCCTGAGAGGCGACAGAAAGAGATTCTCAAAATTAAAATCAAGGAAGCTACAGTTATTTATGAACGGTTCGAGATTGTTCTTCAGGAAATTCAACAAAGTATTTCAGAAATCCCACCCGATGTTTTGAGCGCAATTCAGCAATTTTCCTCCGAAATACGGGAAATATATAGTGTAATATCAAAGTTACAGATCAAGGAGAGCCCTAGTTTGATAGAAATGGAGTCGTTTGATTTGAAAACCGCGTCATCTTTGTTACCGATGCTCAATGATAGCGAAGATACAGTTCGACTATTGATAGATGCTATAGAGTTCTATGATTCAATGCTTAAAGCGGACCAAAAGCAGCATCTAATAAAATTCGTATTGAAAACTCGGTTATCTTCAAGTGCTAAACTTCGTCTTAATAAGGATTATGCTTCAACATCTTCGTTAGTGGCTGATATGAAAACCCATCTCCTCACCATTAAATCTGATACTACTCTCCAAACTAAATTAATAAATTCACGTCAAGGAAATAGATCGATTGAATCTTTCGGTAAATCTTTAGAAGAACTTTTTGTCGATTTGACTATTTCACAGGCTAAAGGTGACGACAATGCATATTCGGTTTTGAAACCTATTAATGAGCGGAATGCTATAAAGCAATTCGCAGACGGATTAAATAATAGAAGATTAAGTACCATTATTGCAGCACGCGATTTTTCTTCACTTAAAGTTGCCATCCGCACAGCACTAGACGAAGCTTCTTCATCGGAAAATATGCATTCTGTGAATCATTTTCAAGTGCAAAGAGGTAGAAAATGGCAAAACCGAGGCAGTGGTAGATTCAGAGGCCCGTCGCATAGATTTCATGGTAATAATTCAAGATATAATACCAATTATAAGCCAGATAAATTTGTCGGTCGGGCACCATCAAATGATAATACGCGGAATTTTGCAGGACGCTCTCGTGGTCAAACACAGAGAAACTTCAATTCTCGAGGAAGACAATCGAGTTATCATTCACAAGAAAACAGAGTCTTGTATTTGAATCGAGGAAATAACGAAACCGAAAAGAAAAATTCAAACAATCAGCAGTTTTTTCTTAACTCCGATAACTGAGTCTATATTCGCTTGCTTGGGTTTGAATAATGTAGAATTTTCAGTGGGATCTCAAAAATTAAAATTTTTAATAGACAGCGGAGCTTCACTCTGTGCAATTAAATTAGATTCTATTAGAGACAAATCTCTGATACGCAAAGATAATCTTACTGTGAACGGTATTTGTGGAAATATAACAGCTATCGGAAATATTTCATTAAGATTGCATACCAACGGTGTTACTTTCGAGCAATTATTTTATGTGTTTCGAGATATCCCTTGTAATTACAATGGTATTTTAGGTCAAGATTTTTTGCAAAAATATAAAGGTATATTAAATTTTGAAGAGAATACGTTAATTCTGGATAACCGCCATAATAAGGTGGAGGTTTCTCTGAACTCTAAAACTGATTCTGTTTTGACTATTCCACCTAGATGCGAAATTATTGAATACTTATCAATAAATACAGAAAACGAATGTGTTGTAATTCCTCAGGAAATATGTGGAGGCGTTTTTCTAGCAGGAACCGTGGTGAAACCTAAGCATAACATCATACCTGTCAAAATTCTTAATACAAGAGAAACCGAAGTAACCCTCAAGAATTGTGTACCAGAAATTCATAATCTCGATAATTATCAAATTTGTTCGTTTACAAAGAGTACCGAGATTTCACCTACTAGAGTAAAAGAATTATTTTCATTGATAAACTTGAACGGTTTGAATAAGGAAGAACAATTATCTATCGAAGAGTTATGTGCTAAGTTCAGCGACATTTTCCATCTTCCAGATGACACATTAACCACAACTAGAGTTTTCGAGCAAACTATCACCTTAAAACCAAATGAAGCGCCAGTATATAGAAAACCGTACCGCATTCCTCATTCACAAAAACAGGAGATAGACAAGCAAATTGAGGATATGATAAAAAACGACATTATAGAGGAGGCCCAGAGTGAATGGTCCTCTCCAATTTTATTAGTCCCTAAGAAAGCTGATAAAAATGGCAATAAGAAATGGAGACTTGTAATCGACTTCAGATCATTGAATGAAAAAATTCAAGACGACAAATTCCCCCTTCCCAACATAGTCGACATTTTCGATTCGCTTACCGGAGCGGTTATTACCAGGTAGAGCTGGCAGCTGACAGCAGACCTTACACAGCGTTCGCAACCCACAAAAAACAGTATCAAATGAAAAGACTGCCTATGGGATTGAAAATATCCTGCAGTGCGTTTTCACGGCTAATTTCAATTGCAATGACCGGATTGAATTACGAAAAATGTTTTTGTTATCTGGACGACTTGATTGTTTTTGGTAGAAACTTAGAACAACATAATAAAAATCTTCTGAAAGTGTTTTCCAGACTTAGAGAGGTAAATTTAAAGTTAAACCCTTCAAAATGCGAATTCCTTAAAAAACAAATTTTATATTTAGGTCATCTCATATCTTCCGAAGGTCTTTCACCTGATCCTGATAAAACGAAAGTTCTTAAGTTGTACCCAGTCCCAAAAAACACCGATGACGTCAAAAGATTTATAGCCTTTGCTAATTACTATCGAAAGTTCATTAGAAATTTTGCGGAAATAGCTAATCCTCTGAATAAGTTATGCAGAAAATATTCAGAATTCCATTGGTCAGACGATTGTCAAAATGCTTTCGAAAAATTGAAAATTGCTCTTTCTACAGCTCCAGTGCTTGATTATCCCGATTTCTCAGATGAAAACGAATTTATTGTGCAAACTGACGCAAGTGGAACATGCGCTGGTGCAGTCCTTTCTAACAAAAATAATAAGCCGGTGGCATTTGCTAGTCGCCCTTTCAATAAATCCGAAATCAACTATTCTACTATAGAGAAAGAATTAGCGGCAGTGGTATGGGCAGTAAAATATTTTCGTCCATATTTATTTGGTAGACATTTTAAAATTCGTACTGACCATAGGCCTCTTGTTTATCTTTTTAACCATACCGACCCTTCTAGTCGTCTAACAAAATTTCGTTTGTGTCTGGAAGAATATCAATATCATATTGAATATGTTAAAGGTTCAATGAACGGACCAGCAGATGCTTTGTCTCGCATAACATCAAAGGAATTAAATGAAATGAATCGGAACGTACTTGCTGTTTTAACCAGGGCCCAGGCTAAAGCATCGAGAAACCTTCCTGATTTTGAAAATAAAACTTCAACGAATAATGGGTCTGATCAACCAAATGTTGTTGAAATTTTGAAAAAACCCAATGAAGGTAACGAATTAATTGTTCTAAAAAGAAACGATGATTTAAGTAGTTTTGGAAATTCTGAGAATATATTTTCGAAATCAAAATGTGTATGTTATGAACCGAATTCGAAGTTAGTTTATATACATCCAGATACTCCATCGATAATCTCGCGAGACGAATTATTGAGAGATTTGGAAGAATTATGTACGAAAATGATTATAAAAGAGCTAATCATAGTGAAAAATGAATATAATGCATTTATAGTGGAATTTTTTATGCAGACGATTGCTAAAATTAAATGGACCGGTCCACGAATTTGCGTAATTACAGGTGTAAAAAGAATTTTCAATCCAGATACGAAAAAACTTATTCTAAACGACTTTCATATATTGCCGACGGCTGGTCATTCGGGAGTGCGTAAAATGATCAATAATATACGAAGATATTATTATTGGCCTGGATTATCAAATGATTGTGTCTCTTATGTTAAGAAATGTGCTAATTGTCAAAAACAAAAGTTTAGTAAACCCATAAAAGAACCGATGGTAATAACACCAACTGCGCATTCAGCCTTCGAAAAAGTTTACTTAGATATTGTCGGCCCCTTAGAAAAAGATGACGATGGTTTTATATATGTTCTAACTCTACAATGCGATCTAACGAAATTTGTCGAAGCATATCCCTTAAAATCAAAGGATACAGTAACAGTAGCGAAAGCTTTCGTAGATAAATTCATATTAAGATATGGCGTTCCCTCTGAGATTGCTACTGATCAAGGAACAGAATTCATTTCCAGTACAATGTCGGAGATTTGTAAATTTTTAAGAATATCTCATATAAAAGCTACAGCATACCATCATCAAAGCATTGGATCTTTGGAAAATTCACATAAAACATTAAACTCTTTCTTAAGAATACAAATGAGAAACTATGGCTCTTCGTGGTCTTCATGGATCCCATATTTTTGTTTCATGTATAATACATCGTATCATTGTAGTACACGATATTCACCTTATGAGCTGGTTTTCGGAAAAAAGTGTAATTTGCCTAATAATCTAGTGAATAGTGACACTGTCGAACCCTTATATAACGCGGATTCGTATCCTTTAGAACTCAAATTTAGATTGCAAAAAGCACAACAAGATGCAAGGCAAAATTTAGAATTAGAAAAATTCAAAAGAAAAGTGATATATGACAGACAGATAAATCCTATAAAATACGAAAAAGACGATTTAATTTTATTGAAAAACGAAAGTGGAAATAAACTGCAACTAAAATAAACTCTATCGGGTTGTGATCAGGTGTACCATCTTCTATCGTTTCAAGGGCAAAATCTTGCTTTATATTTTTCATTATCAATATATCTAGCACATCAGGGGATCCATTGCCACTAGGTAAATAGGTCGGTATATCTGGTCCCATTATTATAGCATTATCCATTCTATCTACAATACCTAGTATAAAGTAATATAATAGTACTAAGTCATGCAATGCCTTCAGTACATATGTAAGGGAGTATCCAATGATATAACTTGCCCTTGAAAACATTCAAACTGCGGTCACTTGTGTTGTCACGCGAAAAATCGGCTATACTGTAGGACCTGTAAGACTACTGTTGGACGCTCTCCTCTAGGCTAAAACAGAACCAGAACACAATTGGAGCAGAGTTTTGACATAATTCCCTTGCGTTGTCTCTTACTACTATTATATTATTATTCGACAAATTGCTGTGTCAGCAAGTCTATTATTACTTGATGGTTTTCTGGTATAACAAGAAGTTACTATTTCATCTGACTTCAATATCCTGAATTAAGGAATGTGTTGGTGATTCGCATGAGAGGCCATAATCCTGGCCACGGTGGGCCGCGGCAGAATCTCCTCTGGTGGTCCCGTTCGTTGCATAAGTTTTGCCGCAAATGAATGTGAAAGGCATCTTTGTGAGTCGCTGTCATTTGGAATATAATACTTTCTCACCTCGACATTCGAAAAAACAATAACAAATGCGACCACAGTAATGACTGACTTTCCTGTCACTATTAAGAATTAATGTGCTTTTCACGCATCGCATCCACCAAATTTGGGGTCCACAACGAGTAGGAGCTCTCCATCGTTCATATGGCATATCAGATTCAAGAGCACGTAGAAGTCCCCAAGAGAATACTCACAAATATCATTACAACGAAGAAAACAGTTTTCAGTCTTAAGGAACAGTTTATTTACAATCTATTCAACAGCTACGTTTCGAGAAAATTCTTCTCTTCTTCAGGCTGAAATTCGAACAATGGTATGAACAATAATATGAATCTATACATTAGGACAATTAAGTAACTTGAACTCAAGAAACCAGAGCAACAAAATGACGAAAATCACAATTTACAAACTAAAACAGTGAAATCACAGAGAAAACAAATTTGACAAAAAACCATACAAATGAGAAATCCACCAACTCACCTTATGAATAACAAACTAAAAATCATCTGAAAAATTCAAACTCGTTATAGAATTCAAAAACAGCTGATTCATCTCGGGGTCTCAAATTATCGCGACGTACAGGTAGGTATGGGTTCATTAATACGAATGCAATAAAACAGAAACATTCATACGCGGTAAGAATGTGTGCAGTCGAGGAAAAAACTATTCACCTCATTTCTTTTATAATATTCGAATAAGCAATGTTGAGAGAACCAATATCAGATCTTAAGTTCACAGAATTAGGGTGTTTTTTTATGAACAACATCTCCTTGAAACTACGTTTGAACCAATTGGTCTCTTTAGTCAGAATTTTTGCATTTTCAAAATCAAAAAGATGTCCCTCATTCTTAGCATGCTGTGAAAGAGCGGTTGCCTCAGATTGCTTCTTACAATCCAACTGGTGTTGCTTTAATCTGGATCCGAAGTATTAGCACGTCTGTCCAACGTATATAGAACTGCAATTCGAACAACTCACCCCATAGACCAAACCTGACTGTCTCATTGGGGGATCACTATCCTTCAAACGGGAAAACAAGCTCCTAACAGGTTTTTTTTTTTTAATTTTAGTTTAATTCAGAATAATTGGGCTGTTTATGAGAACTTTGTTAAGATTCCACTTGAAGTGTTGTTGGATATAGTTAAATTCATTTTCGACAACAGCTATTTCCAATACAATAAAAAATTCTACGCACAAGTGAGAGGTGC
The DNA here is from genome assembly GCA_951802165.1 of Adalia decempunctata. Lineage (NCBI taxonomy): Eukaryota > Metazoa > Arthropoda > Insecta > Coleoptera > Coccinellidae > Adalia > Adalia decempunctata. The sequence continues at coordinate 27,816,719 of OX637703.1, read as the reverse complement.
AGCTATGGGCAACCCAGCCTCACCAATTTTAGCTGAATTGGTTATGAATAGCTTGATCGGATTTGTTCTGTCTGCCTTGAACTTTCATATACCATTCGTCTCTGTTTATGTTGACGACATAATTATGTCAGTGCCTAGAGGTAGTTTGGATGAGGTATTGAGAATTTTCAACAGCTTCCATGTGGATCTTCAATTTACCCATGAGTTAGAAGTAGATGGTAAAATTCCATTCTTAGACCTTTTATTGATAAGAGACGGTGTTGCGATAAAAACTGACCTATATTCGAAACCCATGGCATCCCACCGTACATTACATTTTAGTTCTCAACATTCAACATCTCAAAAGATTGCTATTGTCAACGGCATAAAACAAAAAATACTTAGTTTGTCTGATGCGTCGTTCCATTCAAAGAATTTCAAACAACAAGCGACCATTTTATGTCAAAATGGATATCCAAAATCTCTAGTCAACAAAATTTTTTATTCCTCTGGACACTCAATTTGCATTCCACCGGCCACAAACGTTTCTGTAAATGAGAGTATCAGATACTATAAATTAATTTATATTCCTAAATTGAGCCAGATGTTGATTAGGTTGATGAAAGGAACATCCACTATCGTGGTATCTTATTATAAAAAAACTGTTAGGAGCTTGTTTTCCCGTTTGAAGGATAGTGATCCCCCAATGAGACAGTCAGGTTTGGTCTATGGGGTGAGTTGTTCGAATTGCAGTTCTATATACGTTGGACAGACGTGCCAATACTTCGGATCCAGATTAAAGCAACACCAGTTGGATTGTAAGAAGCAATCTGAGGCAACCGCTCTTTCACAGCATGCTAAGAATGAGGGACATCTTTTTGATTTTGAAAATGCAAAAATTCTGACTAAAGAGACCAATTGGTTCAAACGTAGTTTCAAGGAGATGTTGTTCATAAAAAAACACCCTAATTCTGTGAACTTGTAAACTACTAGTTACACGTATGCCTGTCGGCTGCTCAGTTGATACGGCGAGGGTGTGGATCGACTAAAAGCTTATATTGAATGTTTAGAACTTGACTATGTTGGGCGCCAGGTTTAACAGAAATTAAACCAAAAATAACAAAAAAATAAGAAAAGAAAAAGAATCTTGCCTGCGGTTGGAATTCAAGAAAAAAATTGAATTTTGATCATTTATTAAAATTGTGTACAAATTAATGTTTAGCTGAAGGCTGCAAGGAATTTTGAACAAAAGAATTAGGTAGTGAATTTAAAGAAATACAATGTGTTCAGAACATTTACAAATGTAGGTTAAATCTGATAGTCTCTAATATTTAAATTCCAAATTGCTGGGCTCCAGACAAAATTTGGAAAAATAACTGGTATGTATTGAAGAGAAAATTTTGATCTCACGTGGTATGGTCCAATCTTGAAATTTTGTGGATACTCTAGTAATATGCAATTTTGATTTCAATGCCAGATGGAATTTGGAAAATTGTCGTTATCTCACGTGGTTCTCTTAGAATCGACAGATGTGCTGTTGGGTGGAAATTTCAGCCTCAACCATAACTTGATGTCGAATTGCCAAACTTGGATTTGGATACTTTTCAATCTGCATCCAAAATGCAGATTCTCGTAGCCCAGATGAAAATCCTCTTCGAGGTTCTAGAGGTTCCTCAGATAGCAATGGTTTCTCGAGCATGCGTAGAGAGAAGATCAGATATTAGTTTATTACAAAATAAGATGTTAAATATGTTCTGATAATATCCAAAATAAGAAAAGTGAGTTAATTGTAGTTAAATCGAATTTGAGAAAAACCACAATATATAAAAGTGCTTTCCGGAGAGTTACAAACAAGAATTGAACAATATGAATGAATACAATTTAGAAAAATTATATTCGATCCGAAAGAATTAATGAATAATTATAAGAATTGAGTGATTTAGAAATTTAGGAAAAATAAGAAATGATTTCACAAATCAGTATGAAAGAGCAAAAAATTGTTTCCTGGAAGCTCAGAAAAAACTTTCGAACACACTGACAGAGTGCCAGTATAGATAAGAAACTAAAAGAAGAGAAATGAATATCTCAATATAATAATAGAGAAAATAGATGATTGAAATTTCAGAGGTAATTAATATTTGATAAAGTATGATCGAATGATATACTTATCCAAAAGAGCAACCAGAAAACTCACTTTCACCTTCCACCTGTTAATATCTATCAAAATCGAAAATCTACGTTACAGCTAACAATCGCAAATCGGTAATAATTCCCCAGATCAAATCTGAATCAAAGACCTCGATGGGATCGGAAAAAGTCGTTGAACACGAAGATCCGAACTCAATCGGTCCACATTGACATGCCCGGAATTGAAGTCAGTGGCGTATCGTTAGTTGGGTGTTTGAAGAACACCCTGGTGGCTACTTGATCGTTACACACCACCCCAACTAGGGAAAAAAAATTTGCGAACTTTAGAAGTTCACAAATTTTTTCCTTTTCATAAATCAAGACAAGGTAAAATACAAAAGTATGATATTTGAAATGAACAGACACTGATCAGATAAAGTCAAATACCATTAAGTATTGAATCAATCAAATACTCAACGCTAATAGATGAAATAATGAAAATATATCACTTGAAAACTTCAAATGACAAAGATAAGGTAAATAAGGCAAAGGTAAAATTATGTTGGAATGAATGTGACATAATACAGAGTGATACAAAAAATGGTCAACTCCCAGATAAAAATTTCCAAAGAAAATTCGGAATCAACACATCATATCACTATTGAAAGGTTCAACTCACGAAAATACAAATGTTCCACTTGGAGCCACTCTAAGGTAGATTATTTCATGGAATTGCACCATCCAACAGTTAGCCATCATGAATCACATCAACCCTATACTGAACAAAATCAGCGAATTATATTCCTTTTCAGAATTAAGATTAGAAATGGAGAAAATTATTATTTTGAGCTGTCGGAATCTGCGCTGAAGTATTCTTCTTCATCCGAAACTGAATCATCATCAGCATAAGCCGACTTCAGATCCTTTATATGCCAACGACCCAAATTATTACCATCCATGTCTCTAAGCTCATACACCAAATTAGATACGACCCTGGTAATAACACAAGGTAAATATTTTGGGACCAACTTCGCAGAATAGTTATTAGCTGCAGAAGACAATGTTACATTCTTCTTCCACACTTTATCTCCAACGTGAAACCTTATATTCCTTTTTCTAAGATTATATTGGTGAGAACTTCTGAGATAGGCCTGATGTAACCGCCTTCGAATATCAACAAACAATTCTGGAAGTTTCTGAACATCGTCAATACGCTGAGATTTTTCTGAAATCGAAACGATATTATTTTCATTGTCTGAAATCATTCCGTAAAAATCTCCTGTCACCGGAACATTCCTAGAAAAATTAAGAAAAGATGGGGAGAATCCTGTGACGTCATGTTTTGCCAGTCTGATAGCCTGAGCCACCTTGAAAATAGAGGTATCCCAAGATTTGTGGTTATCATGAATATAGCATCGAATTGATGTCACGATAACTTTATTCACTCTCTCGGCAAAATTAACTTGCGGGTGATATTTAGCATTGTACCAAATTTTTTGTACTCGATAAGATTCCATCAACTGTTTAAATTCCCTACTGATGAATTGACTACCGTTATCAACCATAATAATCTGCGGTACACCGTAAATAAGGAATACATGATTTTCAATAAATTTAATTATATTTTTCGAAGTAGCTTTCGACATCGGTTGAACTAACGTAAATTTAGTAAACCAATCGACAACTACTAAGACATATTGGTTTCCGTTCTTAGATCTCGGATATGGACCTAAAATATCCGCAGAAATACATTGAAATGGAAAATTTATATTCTTATATGAACCCATTTGACCGGCCCGGGGTAAGTTCGTACTTTTACAGGCAGCACAAATAGGACACTTTCTGACATATTTGTAAACATCTCTTCTAATCTTAGGCCAGTAATATAATTCCGATATACGGGAAAGAGTTTTAGATATTCCCAAATGAGCAGAAGTCTCTTTATCGTGATAGAAGTGGAGAACTTCTTGTCTATTAGCAGAAGGCACAATAATTTTCCAATCAGTCAAATTACTAATGATATCAGTTCGGGACAAAATATGTTTATAAAGAACTCCGTTTTCGACACGAAACGAGGGATAAGCTTCTGGATTTTTCCGAACCTTCTCAAGCATAGAAGTATACCATTTATCAGGCTGAAAAGAGGAAACATTAATAACAGAAATATCTGCGACCGAGCGCGATAATGCATCAGCTACAACATTCAATGAACCTTTTCGATGTTTAATGGTAAAATCATATTGCGACAGTTTAACTGCCCATCGAGTCAAACGTCCTGATGGATTAGAAAGATTATGGAGGTAAATTAGAGAAGCATGATCCGTCTCAACGGTGAATTTAGTACCTTCTATGTAACTGCGAAATTTTTCAATTCCGAAAATGACAGCCAATAACTCTTTTTCGGTTACAGTATATTTACGCTGACAACTATTCAGTGTCTTACTAGCATATGCTACAGGATGTTCCAAGCCATCACATTCTTGATATAAAATAGCACCAACACCGGTATCAGAAGCGTCACACTGAATGATGAAAGGTTTTGAAAAGTCAGGGCTGGCGAGCACTGGAGCTGAAACTAATCGAGTTTTAATTTCAGTGAAAGCTGCTTCAGCTTCCGAAGTCCAGCTTATTGGCTGTCCTTTTTTCCGACCATGTAACAGATCAGATATGGGTGAACAGATAGAAGAGAAATCTTTTATGAAGCGACGATACCAACTGACAAGTCCTATCAATCGTTTGATTTCAGTGGTAGATTTTGGTGTCGGATAATTAACTATCGCTGAAACCTTTTCTGGGTCGGTTCTTAGACCACGTTCGTCTACAACAAAACCAAGATACACGAGAGAAGAGCGACAGAATTCACATTTATCCAAATTTACTGTGAGATTTGCGTTTTTAAGTCTCTGATAAACTTCTTTCAAAACTTTAATGTGGAGTTCAAAGGTAGGGGTGGCTATGATGATATCGTCAAGATATACAAAACAATAGGGTGCTAAATCAGGACCTATTACCTTATCCATTGAACGTGTCATCGCTTTCGGACTGTTCTTGAGTCCAAATGGGCATACAAGAAATTCATAAAGACCTTTACCCTGTACTGCAAATGCTGTCTTTGCACGCGAGGACTTATCCAAAGGTATCTGGAAGAAGGCTTTAGTTAAATCAATGGAAGAAAGGTATTTAGAGTCCCTTAGTTTATTGAGGATATTATCTATTAATGGCATAGGATAGTTATCGTCAGCAGTTACCTCGTTCAACTTTCGACCATCGAAACAAACACGATATTCTCCGGTTCGCTTAGGTACTAACCACAAGGGACTGCACCAAGAAGAGTTAGAAGGTTGAATAACCTTTAATTTCAACATTTCATCGATTTCCCTATTCAAGTGATTCTGCATAGCAGGAGATAAGGGATATTGTCGTTGGACAATAGGTTTTGAATTTCCGGTGTCGATATGATGGGTTATTAATTGGGTTCGACCAATTCTATCTTTGGGAGCAATTGATCCAAAGCAGTCAACAACATTCCGGAGTTCCTCTTTTTGAGATAACGTCAACTTAGAATAAGGTTCAATGGCATTTACGGCACATAAAGTAGAATCAAGGGAATAGGAGAGATTGGAAAAATTAGCTTCGATACGGAAAAGTTTGAAAAAATCCATTCCTAAAATCAAATTATGTGTAACAGATGGAATTATTAGGATTTTCAACTCTTTACAGCTACCTTCAAGAGAAATGGGGACTTTAACATATCCCAAGAAATCTTGTGGTTTACCATCGGCGGTTGTAACATTAATTGGAGATTCATACTGGATAGGAATGTTATACCTTTGCAAAAGAGTGAACCCTGCAGAACCTAAAATGGAGGAAGTACTACCTGTATCGGCAAGAGCAAGAATTTTCTGACCGAAAATGTCAACATTGAGATATGGACGATTATCATTAGGTTTCATAACGAAAAGGGGATTAATTTTTACAGGGGACGAATAAAAATTTCTTACAAAAGCCAACCATTCTTGCCACTCAGCTGGTGACTGTTTTACTGATTCTGAGTGGTTGGTCTTTCTCTTGACTGTTTGGGAGTGTGAGAGCTTGCAGGTCGATTTACTGAACTTATTGGTTTTTGACTGGTGACGAGATTCAGATTCTCGCCACCTCGATTTAAGTTTTTTTGATTACATTGACTGCACTTTGATTTTATTGTATTTTTCAAACCACAACCAAAACAAAAAATGGATCTAGGTTTCCTACATTGCGGATAATTATGACCTGCAATACCACAATTCCAACATCGAGAACCTGTTACAGTAGATATATTAGGGAAAGAGATATTTTCGCGAAAAGTCGGTCGCTGACCAAAGGAAGTGGAAGGGATTGTTCCCTGGAAGGGTCTACTGAGATCAGGTTCCAAAAGACCAGTATCATGAGTCGGTGGTGCCCTATAGCGATCAGCCCATATTCTTGACTCCTCCAACTTTTTACAAAGTTCGGAAAGCTCACTGACAGTTTTAGGATCATATAAAGCCAAGCCTGAAATGAAAAATGGTAACAAATTCCTACGGATTCTCCTAACCCTGGTCTCCTCATCTGGCTTACCCGTCAACCGATTGAAAAGGCCTTCCATTGAAGAAATGTAAAGACATACTCTTTCATTAGGACCTTGTGTCCTGGAATTCATTTCGTGCTCCAGATCTTCTTCATAAAAATACGGAAGAAAATCTTTCTTTAATTCCCTGACCAGTTCATCCCAGGTTCGAAATTTACATTTATTATTAACAAACCAAGTCCAAGCACAACCCTTGAACAAATCACAGGCAGAACGGAACAGTTCCTCCTTTGAAACACCTCGAGCCTGCCTCAAGAGTTCCACCTTCTCTAAAAACGAAGTGACTGATTCAGACTGATTCGAACCTGCAAAAGAAATATTCCATTTATAGGGAGCGACAAATCCACCGTTTGATGGTCCAGCGTGGCTCACGGGAACAGAAACTTCAGTTGGTGTAGAAGTTCTAGCTGGAGAAATCTTCAAGTCAAGATCAGCTTCTAACTCCAACACCTCATATTGAAACTTTTTCTTTGCTAAAATTTCAGCATCCTCCTCAGCAACCAACTTCGACAAACGATTGGACAAATGTGCCAAACGACTCGAAATTCTACTAAAAATGGGATCATCTCTGCCTCCACAGAAATCAGAAATAATCTTCTTCAGATCACTGATCGTTTCTCTAATTTCAGTCACATCTTGGGAATGAGAATAAGGATTGGTTAAGTTATGGAAACTACGATTAGCCTTTTCTTGACTTAGCAGTCCTCTCAATATTTTTCTCTTACTATCAACATCGCCGGTAGGTTCTATACCGTGAATTAAAATTTCATAAGTCAGCTCATAATTTCTTAAATGGTTAGGATTCATATTGATTAGATGTAAAAAAATCAGGGCAGAAAATATTCAGGAACTTAAATAGAAATAATCATCAACGATTGAAATCTATGGTAAAGAATAGATAAATCAAAATATAGGTATCATATAAGGAGAGGTCGTTCATTCATCAATGATATGGAAAATATATAGTAATAAATAACAAGGAACCAAATTCTGTCGGATCAAATATATTACAAAAAAATTCCACCAAGCAAGATTCAGCAAGAAGAAAAAAATGTCAAGTTAATTCCCTCTCGGGCCCCACGTTGGGCGCCAATTGTGTAAACTACTAGTTACACGTATGCCTGTCGGCTGCTCAGTTGATACGGCGAGGGTGTGGATCGACTAAAAGCTTATATTAGGGTCAATTCTATAAGAACTGGTTAAAAATTAAAGGCACGTTAAAAATTTTTAACATATATCGGCTAAAATTAAGCGTCTTCCGTTAATATTTCAAAGCTTATGAAGCATACAGAATAGTGAAATGAAGTTAGCGGATAGTTTAATTTTTAACCATGCTTTAAAATTTAACAGTTGTTTACAGAATTGGCCCTATAGAATGTTTAGAACTTGACTATGTTGGGCGCCAGGTTTAACAGAAATTAAACCAAAAATAACAAAAAAATAAGAAAAGAAAAAGAATCTTGCCTGCGGTTGGAATTCAAGAAAAAAATTGAATTTTGATCATTTATTAAAATTGTGTACAAATTAATGTTTAGCTGAAGGCTGCAAGGAATTTTGAACAAAAGAATTAGGTAGTGAATTTAAAGAAATACAATGTGTTCAGAACATTTACAAATGTAGGTTAAATCTGATAGTCTCTAATATTTAAATTCCAAATTGGTGGGCTCCAGACAGAATTTGGAAAAATAACTGGTATGTATTGAAGAGAAAATTTTGATCTCACGTGGTATGGTCCAATCTTGAAATTTTGTGGATACTCTAGTAATATGCAATTTTGATTTCAATGCCAGATGGAATTTGGAAAATTGTCGTTATCTCACGTGGTTCTCTTAGAATCGACAGATGTGCTGTTGGGTGGAAATTTCAGCCTCAACCATAACTTGATGTCGAATTGCCAAACTTGGATTTGGATACTTTTCAATCTGCATCCAAAATGCAGATTCTCGTAGCCCAGATGAAATGGTTTCTCGAGCATGCGTAGAGAGAAGATCAGATATTAGTTTATTACAAAATAAGATGTTAAATATGTTCTGATAATATCCAAAATAAGAAAAGTGAGTTAATTGTAGTTAAATCGAATTTGAGAAAAACCACAATATATAAAAGTGCTTTCCGGAAAGTTACAAACAAGAATTGAACAATATGAATGAATACAATTTAGAAAAATTATATTCGATCCGAAAGAATTAATGAATAATTATAAGAATTGAGTGATTTAGAAATTTAGGAAAAATAAGAAATGATTTCACAAATCAGTATGAAAGAGCAAAAAATTGTTTCCTGGTAGCTCAGAAAAAACTTTCGAACACACTGACAGAGTGCCAGTATAGATAAGAAACTAAAAGAAGAGAAATGAATATCTCAATATAATAATAGAGAAAATAGATGATTGAAATTTCAGAGGTAATTAATATTTGATAAAGTATGATCGAATGATATACTTATCCAAAAGAACAACCAGAAAACTCACTTTCACCTTCCACCTGTTAATATCTATCAAAATCGAAAATCTACGTTACAGCTAACAATCGCAAATCGGTAATAATTCCCCAGATCAAATCTGAATCAAAGACCTCGATGGGATCGGAAAAAGTCGTTGAACACGAAGATCCGAACTCAATCGGTCCACATTGACATGCCCGGAATCGAAGTCAGTGGCGTATCGTTAGTTGGGTGTTTGAAGAACACCCTGGTGGCTACTTGATCGTTACAAACTTAAGATCTGATATTGGTTCTCTCAACATTGCTTATTCGAATATTATAAAAGAAATGAGGTGAATAGTTTTTTCCTCGACTGCACACATTCTTACCGCGTATGAATGTTTCTGTTTTATTGCATTCGTATTAATGAACCCATACCTACCTGTACGTCGCGATAATTTGAGACCCCGAGATGAATCAGCTGTTTTTGAATTCTATAACGAGTTTGAATTTTTCAGATGATTTTTAGTTTGTTATTCATAAGGTGAGTTGGTGGATTTCTCATTTGTATGGTTTTTTGTCAAATTTGTTTTCTCTGTGATTTCACTGTTTTAGTTTGTAAATTGTGATTTTCGTCATTTTGTTGCTCTGGTTTCTTGAGTTCAAGTTACTTCATTGTCCTAATGTATAGATTCATATTATTGTTCATACCATTGTTCGAATTTCAGCCTGAAGAAGAGAAGAATTTTCTCGAAACGTAGCTGTTGAATAGATTGTAAATAAACTGTTCCTTAAGACTGCAAACTGTTTTCTTCATTGATTTTTGGAACGATACATCCCACATATATCATTACAACTCAACTGCGCATGCATTCAAGCAGATGAGAAGTAGTTGTTCACTTCAAGGGCCAAGGCTCACCCTGTATATATGGCCTGAGAGCTCATTTGCCATGATATAATGTGAATACAGTTAGTCGTTAATGAGGATCACCCGGCACCTTCGCCATTTTGCACAGGTTTAAAACCCAACAGGACGAAAATAGGACCCACAACGTCCGAACTGCACCCAGCACTTCCGCCATTTCGCTCCCTTGCTTGAAATCTGGTAAAATTGACTCAGTTGATTTGAATGAGGAATTTTTCGCTGTTAAATGCTGAAATCAATTGAAAATGTGAAAATGTTTAAAAAGCACCCTTTTGAGATTCGACGGAAGGGCGATTTTCCACCAATCAAGGGGTGTTATTACTTGAAGAAAAGAAAATATGTTATTAAAATTTTGAAGATCTTTCTCCGTGAAGGGAGAAAGTGTGGGAACGGCCCAACGCACTAGGGTCAGGACTTCGTGTTTACTAATTCTTCAGGGAGAGGGATGGTAAATAAAATTCAAAAATAAACTTTAGACGTATATTATGACTAAAATAAAATGAACGGTTTCACAGACACTATCTATAATCAAATCACGTCAAAACACTAAATCATCAAAATATTCTGTCAATTTACCAAATTCAATTGTCAGAAACCAAATAAAATTATCAAATAATATTCGAATTACAGAGCGAAACTAAATCATCAAAACCTTGGAGGTTGATCCAAATAAACCTAAACCGTAAACATGGAGTGATCTCAAAATAATACAACTCAAATTTCCGAATACTTGGGGGGAGATTTCGGGACTCTGGAATTTGAAAGATTTCTGGCGTTGCATGCAGCTTACTAACAATACTCGAACAAGCCAAGCCTGCACAAAAATACCTGACCTTTCTCCTCGTGCAGGTAACCCTGAAGATGATGAAAATATCCTGAAAACTGAGGAAACAAAAACACACGTCGCTAACTCGCTGGTCACAAATTGATTTCACTTCCCGTTCATCGAGGAGACGTAATCTAAATAATTCTAATTAATTTCAAACAATTTTCACTTTCGACTTAACACTTTTCTGTCTCCGTTTGAGACCGTACTTCCGAAAGAACCAAAAATGAGTCACCCTAACACCGTTCCCGAGTCAATCAAATTAAAAATTTTCTCTCTTCCCACCTCCTGTGGGTTGGTTCTGAAAGGATGATGCAATTTCCTATGAAACTTTCGGGTACTGCCACGTTGCAAATCTCACGATTTTCGCTTCAAAGTCTTCTGCTATCGTACGCATTTAGTGCAACCGATTTCGTGGAACGATTTTCTGATATCGTCTGAGTCTCATGAGAAAATTGAACCGAAAATCGATAATTTCAATGGTTATCGTCTCGCCAACATCCTGTACCATACCGATAAGAAATTCAATAATTTTCGGACCCATGAATATCAATTTCAGAAGTCTCTACTAGTCAACTGAAATATTTCGATTTATTACAGATGTGAAAGCCATAGTTGGCCGTTGATATTATTGATTTTTTTAAATATATACCTATGTGTATTTTTGATTATACCTGGATCAATTCATAGTAGATAAGTTGGTTGGTATTTTCATAATATGCAGTCTGTAATGGGGTTGATCCCGTATATTAAATTAATTAAAATTCAATTAAAATAATTTGTCAAAGTTCAAAGTCCTCACGACTGTGTAATGAGATCTCCAGAAACACCAGGTACGCCGAACACCAGCCATGAAATCAGCCACCATCTTGCTGCTCATGTTCTGCTGATATGTGAATATAATGAACAACCTTAATGTTCCGAATTAAGGCCCTTGGCAATAACTCTCGATGCGTAGCAATTTCTCTAGGCCTTATTTGATCGTTTTATACGACGTTTATGAAAAATTTAACGGAGTATAATTGAATGACCATTATTCGCCTTTTTTATTCACTGTAAATGGGATGAAAACTCGCCACATGACCGGTGTCCGAGTTTTTGTGGACTGTCGAGGCGGCGGAAACCTATCGGATCGGTCATGTGTGTCTGCAAGATACGGGCTATATAGCGATAAATGAGATTTTTATGTACAAGGTGCGGCACGGAGGGCGGACGTTTTTCAGATGGGCATAACTTTCCCCCACTGAGGACGAGAGAAGTGGGGAAGGTGCCGTTAGACTCGTGTGTTCCTAGCATTTATTTACCAGGGTGCGCTGTATCGCAAACTCGCATCATTGGCCCTTACTTCTTCGAAGACGTTAATGGTCGTGCTGTTACCGTGAACTCAGAGCGGTACGTTGAAATGATCAACAACTTCTTTATCCCCGAATTACGACGGCAACGTGTTTCAATCCGACGTGTGTGGTTCCAACAGGATGGGGCGACCGCCCACACAGCCAGAGCATCAATGGACGTTATTCGCCCTCTCTTCCCTGGTCGCCTTATTTCCACGTTTGGCGATGTTCATTGGCCTCCCCGGTCCCCAGATTTATCCATATGCGATTTTTTCTTATGGGGACACCTCAAGGCTAGAGTATACGAGACCAAGCCCCGAACTCTGGACGAATTGAAAAGGGCTATTCGCGTGGAAGTTGCCCAAGTTGAGAGAGCGATGTTGGAGAGAGTCTACGCGAACTTCCAAGAGCGCCTCCAGCACTGCATCACCGATTTCGGCCACCACATGCCTAATGTGATTTTCCACACTTGACTGTCTCAAATGCTATTTCCTTGAGAATCTGATTCCGTCAATAAATGTGTTTTTGAGTAAAAATTAACGCTTTTATTATTTTTTTAAAACCATCCATCCTCCGTGCCGCACCCTGTATAAAGATTTCGCCATAACTTTTTGAAGTGTCCGTGAAGTTAGCACCCACATTTTCGAAAATGAAGAAATTTTTTTTTGCATTCGTTAGTAACTCGTTAGTAACTATTTGTAACCTCAAAATTTTCGTTTGTACCTCAAGGGAACTCATAGAAAAACGCCGCATTCCGCTGGGTGCTAACTTCACGGGCATCCACTTCCCAGTGTTTTGCGAAAAAAAAATACGATCGGAAAGTCCTTCGTTAGTAACTATTTGTAACATGAAAATTTTCGTTTGTAACCTAACCCTTACTGAAGAAATGACGCCCCTTGAATGCGAAGTTAGCACCCACATTTTCGAAAATTTACAAATTTTCTATTTCATTCGTTAGCAACTCGTTAGTAACTATTTGTAACATAAAAATTTCCGTTTGTAACCTAACCCTTACTGAAAAAATGACACATCTGACATGCGAAGTTAGCACCCGCATTTTCGAAAATGAAGAAATTTTTTTTTGCATTCGTTAGTAACTATTTGTAACATCAAAATTTTCGTTTGTCCCTCAAGGGAACTCATAGAAAAATGCCGCATTCCGCTGAGTGCTAACTTCACGGGCATTCACTTCCCAATTTTTTGCGAAAAAAAAATACGATCGGAAAGTCCTTCGTTAGTAACTATTTGTAACATGAAAATTTTCGTTTGTAACCTAACCCTTACTGAAAAATTTTCTTCATTTTCGAAAATGCGGATGCTAACTTCGCATGTTAGATGTGTCATTTTTTCAGTGAGGGTTAGGTTACAAACGGAAATTTTTATGTTACAAATAGATACTAACGAGGTTCCAACGAATGAAATAGAAAATTTGTAAATTTTCGAAAATGTGGGTGCTAACTTCGCATTTAAGGGGTGTCATTTTTTCACTAAGGGTTAGGTTACGAACGAAAATTTTTATGTTACAAATAGTTACTAACGAAGGACTTTCCGATCGTATTTTTTTTTTTTTCGCAAAAAATTGGTATTGCTCGAGAAGTTAGCACCCAGCGGAATGCGACGTTTTTCTTTGAGTATCCTTGAGGTACAAACGAAAATTTTGAGGTTACAAATAGTTACTAACGAATGCAAAAAAAATTTCTTCATTTTCGAAAATGCGGGTGCTAACTTCGCATGTTAGATGTGTCATTTTTTCAGTAAGGGTTAGGTTACAAACGGAAATTTTTATGTTACAAATAGTTACTAACGAGTTTGGGTTTCATCCACACTATTTGTTTAAATTAAAGTACTTATCAGAAACGTGGACAGTTTATTTCTCTAATTAAATCTACAGAGCCAACGTTTCGGAGACAATATTTTCTCCTTCTTCAGGGCTACAAAAACAAACGGAAAACATCAGCAAAACAAACAAACACAAAAGATGTGACAAGAACTAACCTTAAGATTATTATTTTTTTTTTCAGAGATTGAACATTTGGGTATCTGTAAGATCTACAATTCATAATACTCTAAAATTCGAAAGCTTTCTAGCAACCAACAACGACGTAAGTAATTTTTTATGAAATTAAGACGGAAAACAGATATGTCAAGTTAATGTCAAATTTGTAAAACCATCAATTCTTATTCTTTCCCGAAAACATGGTCTCAGTGAACTATACTAAGTTATGTCAAGTAAAAAAAGAGATAGAATTAGACAACACAGATATGACATTAAAAACATCAACAATAAAGAAAAGACTGCTCTAACATATCATACCTTCAAAGAGGGACACAACTTCAACTTCGAAGAGGTTAGTGTACTAGATATAGAGTCCAATGGTTACAAAAGGAATATTAGCGAGATGATTTTCATCAGAAGAAATGACACGGTGAATTTTAGAGAGGACGTTAAAAATCTGAGCTATTTTTATGATTTTTTACTTGACATAACTTAGTATAGTTCACTGAGACCATGTTTTCGGGAAAGAATAAGAATTGATGGTTTTAGAAATTTGACATTAACTTGACATATCTGTTTTCCGTCTTAATTTCATAAAAAATTACTTACGTCGTTGTTGGTTGCTAGAAAGCTTTCGAATTTTAGAGTATTATGAATTGTAGATCTTACAGATACCCAAATGTTCAATCTCTGAAAAATTAATAATCTTAAGGTTAGTTCTTGTCACATCTTTTGTGTTTGTTTGTTTTGCTGATGTTTTCCGTTTGTTTTTGTAGCCCTGAAGAAGGAGAAAATATTGTCTCCGAAACGTTGGCTCTGTAGATCTAATTAGAGAAATAAACTGTCCACGTTTCTGATAAGTACTTTAATTTAAAGTTACTAACGAGTTACTAACGAATGAAATAGAAAATTTGTAAATTTTCGAAAATGTGGGTGCTAACTTCGCATTCAAGGGGTGTAATTTTCTCAGTTAGGGTTAGGTTACAAACGAAAATTTTCATGTTACAAATAGTTACTAACGAAGGACTTTCCGATCGTATTTTTTTTTCGCAAAAAATTGAGAAGTGAATGCCCGTGAAGTTAGCACCCAGCGGAATGCGGCGTTTTTCTATGAGTTCCCTTGAGGTACAAACGAAAATTTCGAGGTTACAAACAGTTACTAACGAGTTACTAACGAATGCAAAAAAAATTTTCTTCATTTTCGAAAAAAATGTGGGTGCTAACTTTAAGGACACCTTTTCGAAAACTTAATGAATCTTCACCAGTTTTGCACACAATGTTCACTAGAACTTTAACTCCATGTGGACATAGAATCGCATAGACACGACGCGCAAACCAGGTATAAAAACTAAGCGAACATCTGAGCAAGGCTCACAGGTCTGTCTCCTACGACGGCAGGTAAGAGAGTTTGTTTCGTGCTCTTCTTCTAAAAACATTACATTCTTGATTACCATTTGCAATGTGTGTGACATGCAGCCTAAAGATTCATATTTGCTACGCACTGCACTAACTATATGGTTCAGCTAGTCTGCTCGTAATGATTGCCGGATGCATATTCAGTAACAGCAGACGCGCTAGATCATCGGCGGTGCTTCGGCTTTTTTCGGCTTTTCAGTAATGGGCGATAGACTACAGCAGACAGATCAGTTGAAACGTGTTGCCTGATGTACATATAAAAATGGATTGCTTACCAGATAATTATAATTATGAGAAATTTGAAGATAAACGCGCTACGTTTTCGAATAGCGTGCGATCTAGGTCTAGAACATCTGCTGTTTCTCACCTCAAGATAACTTTCAATTAAATGAGACTGATAAAAAAAACCTTTTTATTTATTTTAGCTTAGCAAATAATGACTTTGTTTTCGTTATTAATTTATTTATAAAACACATTCAAAAACAAACAAAAAATACGTCCTAATGTATCACTAATATTATGTTTTAATTATTTATAAATTATTAAAAATAACAAATCAACGTAAAAACGGATCATTTTTTAAACTTATTTTCACCTAATCCCACATTCATATTGACACATTCTTGTAGAGAATGGGGTGCTTTAGCCTTTACTTTTATTAAGCTTTTCACTTTTCTGCCAGCAGAGGTATGTTTTTTGCCACCCATTGCCGATTTTCTTCTAGCTGCACTTGTTGGCTGCACACTTATCAATTTTCCTTGTCTTATACC
This sequence comes from Adalia decempunctata, assembly GCA_951802165.1. Lineage (NCBI taxonomy): Eukaryota > Metazoa > Arthropoda > Insecta > Coleoptera > Coccinellidae > Adalia > Adalia decempunctata. The sequence continues at coordinate 27,800,319 of OX637703.1, read as the reverse complement.
CAGGCGCTTATGCTTTGGAGTTGTTCCGTGGTATTTGAAAGAATTATGCAACCCAGATATAAGAGAGTTGTTACTTTTAGCACACTTTTCTCGATTTTTTAGGAAAGTGGAAATTGCAGGATAAAATCCTGTTGGATTTTTGTCGAGATGTGTCAGGATTTCATTAGAAAAAGTTTTCCAATCTTCCTTTAGATCATCGAGTTCCTTGGTCGTGGGAACATTGACATTTGAAGTACACGCGGAACCACTTGCTTCATCTTCATTTATTGAAATGCAATCAGTGGTAATATTGGATAAATGTCGTGTAGGCTGGTTTATGCTTGTATCCACATTGTCTCCTTGAAGTGGAAGAAATAGCTCAGGATTTGGATTTTTTCCACACGCTACTTCATAAAGCTTCATTTTCATGTCAAGAGATAAAGTGTTCACACAAGAAATAATATTTTCTTTTTTTGCTACAGCAGCCTGATGCTTGCAGTGCTTTCCATTGTATCCAACATAACAACTGCATTGGAAAGACATCATATCAACTATGTATGTAACATCTTTATTTTTAGAAGAAGTTACGCTAAACTCCAAATTACCTCTTTTGACAATACTTGACGGTAAAACATCTTTATCATCATGGATGTACCGTAATTTTGTGGACTTTGTCACTCTATTTAAGACGATATCTAACAGTCGTTGCTTATAATAACATTCAAAATTGTTTACTATGAAATCAGACAACTGCGTTAAATTGAAGGCTGTAGTTCTTTCTAAGGCTATATCTTTCAGCAACCTAAATGTAACTGTAAATGCTTTTTCGCATCATTCAAGTTTTCTTCTGTTCGAGCGGTTAGAATATTGCGAAATTTTGCGTATGCTTTTTGCGATTCTTCTTTGGGAATCCCATGTTTAGAAATTTGAATCCATTTCCAACATGCCTTTAAAACGTGAAATGAGCATAAAAGTAAATTTGAATTGGGCCAGAATAATTTAAGAACATTACGTTCACCTAAATCAGTTATTATGACTGAAGGATCTATTTATATAGGTGAGATTTCAAATAAAGCAGCAACACCTAAGCGAAACACATCTGCCTTCTGACTGCTGCTTAAAATACAGCCTAAAGGAATACCTCCAGCAGCTGACTGCGTCAAAAAAAAATACTTTGTGTCCTTCCACATCGCAATTTCCAGACGCATTCACAAACATAATTTCCGAAGCTTGCGGCAACTTTGCCGCTCTTTGCATTAAAGGTGTGCAAATGGTAACACAATAATCTCCTTCGAGGCAATTAATTTTGTATAAAGTGTTATTGGTTTCTAAAGCTACTCTAAGGCAATTTTCTTACTGTAACAACATACCCTCGCCTGTTCGAGGTCCGAAAGTATCTTTAAAATGTTTTCTCCAAAGTGTTTGAACATCAGTTTTGGTTGGAATGTTATGTGGGTCTGAAAGTTGATTTTCATAATCATTCCCCAGTTCTTCCATCATCATCATGCAAAAAGTATGGTAAGCTGAACTCACTGAATGGCCCCTTTCAAATAATTGTGAATTTTTTTTTGCTTCTGCTCCTAAAGGTCTCTCGCTTAGGATGTCTATACACAGAAGTCTGTGATTATGAGCGTTTTTAAATTGAATTATACAAGGCCAGTCTGGAAGTAAAGGATCCGAAATGGTCGATTTCGATCCTGCGATAAACTTTTTTATAGTTATAATTAATTCTGCAGGACAGTTTAAATTTCGAGTTTTTTTCATCGTTTTTAGTCTTAGTTTTTCGGTGGCATTTGTAAATTCTTTTAAAAACATTTCGTGTCTGCTTTTTGTCTTTAAACAACCATGTCTTCACAATAGTCCATGTTTCCTTCTTTAAACCTTCTAGTTCACGTACCCAGTTCTACAAAACAACGTAGGATGTTAGAAATGTCGATTTCAAAACCATTTTGAAAACTTTTGGAAAACGAAAAATAAAAAAAAATACATAAATTGAGATAGGCTAAGCAGCTTTGCAGCGAAAAAGAGCGTTGGATTGAATTACCATAGATATGGATAGAGAACCTAGACTATAAATGATGTATGCCAGTAGCAATAATAAGTTATGATATGGTCCCCCCTTCATCCTCACATATGATTTGCAAGAAGGTTTGCCTAGTCTCTACCAGCCACCATCTTTTGATTTCAAATTAGATCTTACAATACATTTATCGTCAAATTTCTTATAATTGTAATTATCTGGTAAGCAATCCATTTTTATACACAACACGTTTCAACTGATAAACAATTAAATACGACCAATCACTGAGGCATTCGTACTGCGTCTGCGCTTTGTTAGTCAAGCAACCGCCTATTCTATATTGCCCATTACTGAAAAGCCGAAAAAAGCCGAAGCACCGCCGATGATCTAGCGCGTCTGCTGTTACTGAATATGCAGCCCGGCTATTACGTTCTTCGTTCGGAATCTCTGGTTCGGACGCATTTTTACCGTGTTGACGACTTTGTCAAGAATGAGGCTTGCACGTACTTAACTGTGCCGTGTGGTAGCAACTGTTGTGTTCAGTCTTTACGTACGAGATGCCTGCGCAAGCCAAACTGTGGTGAAGCTTGAGCGTGTGGTAGGCCCATTAGTCAAAGATAGTTTCCGAATTAAATCATTTGGTGTGATACAAATTCCCATTGTGAAATCAGCGGAGTAGATTGATATCATGAAAAAAACAATCAGAGATAGGACACCTCTAGAAAAATAAAAAGGTTTCATTTCAAGACAGTAGACCGAATGCAGTGAGACGTCTATTATACATGGAGCGAAAAATGGATAGAGATTCGAAATTTGCAAAAATATTGAAGAATATCTAAAAAAAAAGGCTATGCAAGAATATTAACAGACACCAAAAAAGTTTAAACCCCAAAAACCTGGTACCTACCCTATTTAGCGGTATGGAATGTGACTTAACCAGGAAAAATGAGACTTGTTTTCGATGCAGCAGCTAAATCTTATTAATCCTGTTTGAATGACTACTTACTACAAGGCCCAGACTTCGTACCATCATTGATCTCTGTGTTATGGAGTTTCAGGCAGCGTAAAATAGCCTTTAGTGGGAACATATGTGAGATGTTCCACCAGGTTCTGATTAGTCAAAAGAATCAATGTGCACAGCGTTTCCTGTTGATCAGTAATTCCAAAGATGTTATGGCAACTATTCCTGAAAGGCTACGTTCTCCAACTATGGACGGATTGAAAATAGACTTCGAGAAAGTAGAAAGAGTACTTTCATGGCAACCAGAAACTGATAATTCCATATCTATAATAATAATAATAATAATAATAATAATAATAACAATTACCGCACGGGTGTGGTTTGGTTTCTGCCACGCCACATGGGGGGTGACGTCCCCACGGCCCGAGTTACCTGGGCCACCAAGGGTAAATGGTGGCAAACCCATGAACGAGAAGTGGAAACCGATATCATGGCAGAAGATCGAGATGCCACTCCACCTGCTGGCTCGACCACCGTGAGGAGGACTGCCCACAGGGGAGCTCGCAACGCACGTATCCAGTGTAGCCGCGAAATGAATATTGAAGTAATGCGAGCTTTTCATTACGTGAACAATTGCGAGGACAAACCACTTCCTGGATGGAGAAGAGAAATCTTCAAGGGATCGAATTATCCCGGAATATCGCGGGATGTGCACAGCAGGCTGTGGATTTGCAAACCTGTTACATCGTGCGGAAATTTCTGAACTAGTGGGAGGAACTGAATTGTTTTTTCACTGGTTCATAGAAGAATAACCAGCTCGAGCTGAGAACGGGAGACCGATGAAGAATGATAATAATTCCGCACGGGTGTGGTTTGGTTTCTGCCATGCCACATGGGGGGTGACGTCCCCACGGCCCGAGTTACCTGGGTCACCAAGGGTGAATGGTGGCAAACCCATGAACGAGAAGTGGAAACCGATATCATGGCAGAAGATCGAGATGCCACTCCACCTGCTGGCTCGACCACCGTGAGGAGGACTGCCCGCAGGGGAGCTCGCAACGCACGTATCCAGTGGAGCCGCGAAATGAATATTGAAGTTATGCGAGCTTTTCATTACGTGGACAATTGCGAGGATAAACCACTTCCTGGATGGGGAAGAGAAATCTTCAAGGGATCGAATTATCCCAGAAGATCGCGGGATGTGCACAGCAGGCTGTGGATTTGCAAACCTATCACATCGTGCCGAAATTTCTGAACTAGTGGGAGGAACTGAAATGTTTTTTCACTGTTTAATAGAAGAATTACCAGCTCGAGCTGAGAACGGGAGACCGATGATGAAGGATAATAATTCAATAATAATAATGTATTTGTCATCCAGCTTGTACATGACAGGTCATAATATATCAGAATACATCTAAACTGAAAAGTACAAAAAAAATACTCATATAGCAGTAAACTCACAGATATGTCACATACATATATACAAAATCAAAATCTCCCATCACTGATACCTATTCTCACAAAATTTAACAAATTCGTCAACTGAGTAAAAACACTCCTTCGACAACAGATTCTTAATCTCCCTTTTGAATGCCGCAATCTCAAGACATTTCAATTCATCGGGCAACACATTGTACAGCCTAGATCCACAGTATTGTGGGGATCTTTCAAAAAAAGTATGGTAGTGCTTTCCTAAACTAATTTTATTACTATTTCGGGTGGAATACGAGTGATATGCCGAGCGCCTGACAAGTGATGGTTTAATGTCATGAATATAGGATAGTAAATAATGAAGATAAATACATGGAGCCGTTAAAAAATGATTCGAAATGAAAACTGGTCTACATGACGATCTAGGCTCCAGACCAAACAGCATCCTAATTATTCGCTTCTGCATGAAGAAAACTCTCCGAGCCTCAGAGGCCTTTCCCCATACAATAACATTATATCGCAAGGTTGAAAAAACATTTGAGTAATAAAAGGAGAGCGCACTTTCGAAACCCATGAATTTTTTAATATTGAATAAACTAAAATAACAGTTACTAAGCTTCCCGCAGATATTGTCGATTTCCGGTGTCCATTTCAACTGATAATCCAAGAACGTACCCAGCAACTTTATTTCTTTAGAAATTTTCAAATCATATCCATTGAAATTGAAAGTAGTATCAAGTGGTCTTCTTGGCTGATTATAAAACTCTATAATACTCGTTTTTTCAAAGTTGATCATAAGACCGTTTCCGTCGCACCATTCCTTCATTTGTGCAAAAACCCTTTCACACTTTTCGACTACCCCCTGGGGTGTTTTATCACTGATAACAATTGTCGTATCATCCGCGTACAGAAATATTTCGCCCTCTGTAATATGTTCACCAATATCGTTCATCAAAACCAAAAAGAGTATGGGCCCCAACACACTTCCCTGGGGAGTACCAAGATGAACATTCATTTCCTCCGAGCACCGATCATCAAGAGAAACAACTAATTTCCTGTTTTCCAGGAAGGAGGTCAGCCATTCATTAAGAAAGCCTCTGACCCCCAGACATTCCAACTTATATGAAACAAAGTTTGTCCTCAAACAGTCAAACGCTTTCTGAAGGTCGAAACACAACAAAACGACATATTCACCTGCATCCATTTTCGTTAGGATCAGCTGTACCATTTCTCCAATTGCAGTGCTCGTGGATCTATGTGGTCTAAATCCATGTTGAGCACCTGTAAGCAAATTATTGCTCTCTAAAAAGTCGATGAGTCGATGCGCAATTGTCTTTTCCATTATCTTGGAAAAAACACTCATTATAGTGATGGGGCGGTAATTTGCAACCTTATGTAGACCTCCTTTCTTGTACAGTGGTATCGTCCTACCGGTCTTCAGAGCTCGAAGAAAGCATCCCTGTTGTATTGAGTGATTAATTATGTCGGCTAAAGGCTTGCATATGAGCTGAGCTGAATGTTTCAAAACACACATGGGAATCTCGTCAATACCTGTCGATTTTTTATTAGGAAGTGTACACAATAGCTTACAAACTTCCTCAGCAGTCACAGGAAAGTAGACCATTGACATTGACGACGTTTTTTTTACTTTCATACACGCCTGACTTTCCGCAATCAAGTGATCCTTCTGTGTGCCAAAATAATCACTCAATGAATCGAGCACAATCGTAGTGAAATACCTACCAAACATATTGCATATTTGCGCTGTATCCGTAAGGATCTCGCCTCCATCTTCAAGACTGATTTTGCGACGGTTTAGGTGTTTATTGCGAATTGTATTTATAATATTCCAGATGGTTTTATTCTTATTTGAACTCTCATCGACTTTTTTTTTATAATGATCCTTTTTTTCCAAATCAATCATATTCGTAATTTCCTGTTTCAAGGAATTTCGCCTAATCTGCCGCTCAAAGTCAGGAAAGACCGAATTCAGAAACGAAATGCACCTCAACTCCTCAATCTTCCCTCGGATTACAGAGGATACTCTAAATTTACCATCACACGAACAACACCTTCTTTTTGACTGAACTTTTGGAAAAGCGACTTGAAAACACCATGCAAAATCATCATAAAAACTGTCAAACATTTCATCTGCGTCATACATACCATAATCGACTTTAACATGTTTATTAATTAGAAAATTAAACTCATTCAAGGATTCTGAATTTATTTTTCGAGTAGTTGTCATCGTGAATTTATGTTCATGGGCACTGGCACGCTCTTCTCTAAATCTCACCATTAGTGTGTTATGGTCAGAGAAACCGGCATGAAAATTTGAACTATCAACAAGATTTAAGTTGGCTTTGTTTGTGATAATGTAATCTACGCTACTTCGACTGGTTATACCACCACAATTTGTAAATATTCTAGTATAAGATCCTATCACCGAATATAAGTCAAAAGCCGATAAAATATCATTTAAAGATTTTGTTTTTGGGCAATTCGGAGCAGTTTCGTCTATATTCAAATCACCACATTTATAAATATTTTCAAAATTAACAGACAATTCCCCCAACAACTCGGAAAAATTATTTTCGAACAGCTCAAAATCGTCCTTGTCGGACCTGTATATACAGATTATACAAGTGTTACCCATATAAGAAACTCCGCAGCACTCAAAAGAGATTTCAACATTGAATTTCTCCAAAAACTCAACATCTTTACACGAAGTTGAAATTATTGACTTTACAAATACAACAGTACCACCATGAATGTGGTGGTTTCTACAAAACATTGACAGTCTAGTGTAATTCACAAGATTAAACAATCCGAAGTCATAATTTGCCGGAATCCAATGCTCCGCAAGACAAATAAAGTCTGGATATTTTTTATGTGATAAAAATTGTTCCAGTAAAGAATACTTGTTTGATACACCTTGTATGTTAAGTGAACAAATTAAAAGTGAACAAACATTGGTACCTTCATTAACGTTGTGGCAACCATACGAACCTGAACCAGGTAATGCAACAATTTCCTTTGATTTATTGAATTTTACTTCTTCTCTCAGTTTATTTGTAGCTATTTCCTTATGCAAAATCTCCAGATTTTGGCGAACGAAAAAAGTACCTACGGACGGCAACACCAAACGGCCAGGTATCGGGATTATATAAAACATCTCTTAAGTCTTGATCGGCGCCAACTCTAAACGATGCATAAGCCCCTTTCGATTCCATTTTTGAAATTTCAAACGATTTATCCTGGAATTTATTCTTCAAATATGTTTCAATTCGTTCTACGGAAGTTTCACGTTTGCATCTTCTTACATGTATCCAGATCTTCGGTTTTACCCCGAATGTGTTATCTTCAGAAACTTGGTTGGTTCCCATTACGTATTGTTTTTGCTTTTTGATCGGTTTGGAATTTCTGTTTGAACGTTTATGCTTTGGACCATCAGGTTTACCGATGCTTTCGGATTCAGTGTCGTGAACCTGTTTTTCATTATTTTTATTCAGATTCTTAGATGCAGATAACCTATTTACAACAGTTTCAGAAGGAGCCGCTGATTCGCTCGATTCACACGAGTTATTCATTTCTCGTTCGGAAGAAAACTCTTTCACCTCTGAAAAGTTTGTCTCATATTTCCTGTCGTCGGGACGCCCTTGTTCCATGAATTCGGACACAAAACTAACAAGTTCTTTATTTGAATTCACCAGATCACTGATTATGGTTTGGAGTTTCACAATGTCCTCCTGTAGTTTCGAAGTAGCCATACTAATCTTCTCATCAATGAATAATTTCAATTCATGAGATAAGTTTCCTTCTAATTCACTTTGTTTATTTGACGCGTTTTTAGCGTTACGAGTATTCATTGTGAAATTTTCAGGTGAAAATCGAAATAACGTTTGTTTACAACAAACACAGCTGTTCAAAATACGTGTTATCTTCACGGCGGTCGGCAATAATGTCTAATATACCACCTGACATCAGCAGTGGCAAGAAGACTCCGACTAGAAGAGAAGTTCTTCGGTTGATAATGTCTATTTTCGATCCTCTTGGTTTTCTTGCACCTCTTATAATAAAAGGATGAATATAGACCAACTCTTATTCAACGACAAAAGTGGCAGACAAAAACTGAACCTCTCAAAGTGGGTGATATCACAATAATGGTGGATGACAAGGCACCTCGAAACGAGTGGCTAATGGAACGTGCCAAAGAAGTCTACCCAGGAAAAGACGGCACTATAATGGTAGCAAAAATAAAAACCATGAAAGACTAGACCCCTAACAAAGTTGTGCATTCTTTCCACATCTACCAGTTTGAAGTGAAGTATCTGGTTCTTCACGGGGCGGAAAATGTAGAAACTTTATTAGTTTATTGCTTTATACAGGGTGTTTGGAGGGTGAGTAGCCATAGGTAAATGGTGGATAGGTGATGCTCTTGGCTGCTTGTTGCGCCTAATAAAATAACATTTTGCCCAAAGTTCAAGGTGTTATAATTTTTTTACAATTTTTCTAGAAATTTCCCATTTTTCTCATTAAAACCTTGAATTTTTTCAAATTTAATGCTCGAGGTGCCTATAAAATGATTTATTTCCTTAGTCTAGTCTTGTCTTATTAAGATCGAATCATAATTTCATACAAACGTCTCCAAAAAAACCTTACAGCGACGTATCAAACATCAAAATAAAAAAAAAATAATGTTGTGTCCACTTTACAAAGCGAAATAAAAAAAATTTACATAGTGTTGGGTTTTAAAATGGCTTTAGAAACTTCTCTAGTTGATACTCTTTGCAATGGTATGTAACATGTACCATTAATAATCAGATAACTCAACAAAAAACCGTTTTGTCTTCAAGGGTGCCTTGAAAGGATGACGACAAAACTATTCCATTGAGCAGGCAAAATCTTTTCTCTCATTCTACCACATCTAAAAATAGCGTGCTCTCTTTATCATCGGCTAACAATACTCCCAAGGGCGTCGCCAGGGAGGGGGCAGCTGCCCCCCGTGGAAAAAATGTCATGAGCGAAATTTCCGAAAAGCAACAAACTTGAATATTACAAGAGAGAATTTGAAGAGGTAAAGAAAACACACTAATTTAGTTTTATAAAAATCTCTTGGCGATCGATTTCGGCATACATGCCATCATCAGGCCAGCTGAAACACACATAAAATTACAAATTAGTCATATTCTTGCATGAAGAATTTGTTCGACATGACCTAACGAGATACAAAAACATCAAGGGATAACGTGAGTGACCTCAAACATGGACTCACCGTCAATTATGAAGAAATATTGATATAAGAGTCATATATGTTTCATCCAATAAAATCCTCATCAATATCTACTGTCGGATGTTAATTTATTCTCTAAGAAGTATCAGATTAAACACATACAAGAGAGAAATTTTAACTGCTTGAATTTCATCTCGAGTGGTATTCGGCATGAGTATTCCACGAGAGAATAGGGTATTATGTTCACATTTGACGCGTATTGCGCTATTTGGCAAATTACAATTCATCATAGATCATAGGTTAACTAAACCACAAAACGTTGTTTGTTCTCTCTAAGATGTCTAGAATAATGGTGTAGGGTGTAGGCACTGATTAGATTTTGTTTCGACCAAATTGAGAATATTAGCAATGTTTCGTTCTATCCACTTCAGGTGGCGCTATTCACAAATTATGACTGATTTTTATCAGTTATTTCAAATATTTGAATTTATGGCGTGTTAATGGTCGATAAATTTGTCAAGCAATAATGTGTTTTTATATTCTTGACATCCTGATGCATATTAGTTCTTAAAAAAAGTATAAAACTTTCATTATAAAAAGATGCCATTCTGCTGTCATGTCATAACTTTCTTTGGCAAATCAGCTGTTGATACATCAATCAAATTGACAACGGAAAATACACTGAAATGATATTGCGGCGCCGCCACGAAACATTGCTAATATTTTCGATTTGGTCGAATGCCATTCCATTCAAAAATTGACGAGTGACTACACCGTTATTCTAGTCATCTTAATTCTCTCTACAGTGACTAGATAAGAGACAGTGGCGACCATATATCTACTAATACCAATATGGATTATACGCCTGCTAATAGTTGTCTGAAAGTGAAGTCAGATCTTTGGTAAAGATTGAATTGTACGCATGCGTCAACTCGAAATTCAATTATGTCAATAGACTTGGAGGTTATGTCATCATTTATTTACATTTTAGGCTTCAAGATTTTCTTGCTTGGATGAAAACGTTCTACTAAAACATTTCTATTTTAGTTTTCGCAAAGAAATGAATGTTATAAGTTTTCAGAAAACTATTTGATTCATCGTATTGAAGGGAATGCATTATTTTAGCCGGAATAAATATTGATAATTCATCATGGGCGTACCCAGGAAGCTCTAGGGGGGGGCAGCTGCCCCCCCCCCTTAAAAATCCCTTGAAAACTCATGAAATAATAGCATTTTATACGAAAACCAGTTCATTTTTTCTATTCTGATTTTTTTTGCCCCCCCCTAGCTCAAAGGCTGGGTACGCCCTTGTAATTCATGTATCAAGGATTCATCGAGAAATTTTCGTCAGAAGTTCTAATGGAATTCCGACTACCCGATAAAATAAAACGTAGGTATAGGTATGAACATCTTTGCTGTGAGAGGTTGATAAAATGGTAACTCACATTATTGAATAATCCATCGTAAATCTATCTATAGTTAAATGAACTCTTGTTATCAAAGTAATGTAGTCAAAAAGATTCTTGTGTTTTAGCTGAATTGAATATTTCATTACTGAAACAAAATTGAAATGTGTTTTTTCAGGTAGGTATTCAAGAATATGTTTATTCGCAATGTTACCTACCAATAGTTATTCTCTTCACAATTTTTGTTTGATAAGATGTCTTGAATTTTTGTCTTGTTTTGTCGATCTACTTGCTCAGGATTTAATAATTTTTGATTGTTTATTGAAAGGTTTCAATTCTGAATGAAAAATTCCTTCTTTGCTTCAAACATTCCATTTTGAGATCCATTTTATAGCAACTATTGAAGTACTATCAAGTAGAGGCCATGAACATTAATTATTCAAATTTGTGTTACGCAATTTCTTAAAATGATGTATTCAATAATTCTATGTAATAAAACAAATAATAACTATTTTACAGTTCATTTACACATTTTTTTCATTACAATTTCATACCAAAAATTATTGTCAAGGAAGAGAACAAACCAGTTTACATGCTGAGGTAGGTAGATTTGGATGAACTTACTTCTTAATTGAGACATATGAAGTTTTGTTCACTTTGGTAGATTGGAAAATATGGGGCCTATTTGATAAGGTTTTTGGGGGAATAAGCTTTCATGACATATTCAACATGAGTAAAGTATTAGAAAAGTTTGAATCCTCCTCCAATTTTGAAATGGTACATGAAATTACTTCGAAATATTTTCTTACTATGAGTTTTCAGGTAAACTATGAATTTTTAGTCCATGATCCATATCATAATTGCTTACATAGTAAGGAAATAGCCGTCAGACAAGGGTAAATCCAAAATTTTTCTCAGAAGGGCACTTTCGAGAACAGGTTGAACTTTTCTGATTGGATTATTATATGAATATGTGATTTGGAGTTTGTTACGAGCACCTTCATGGAAATATGCAATTTTTTAACAACCCGGGGACTGCATATTCCATTAAAATTGAATGAGAATTATTATGACATATCGAGAACATGGAAGTGGAGGTAGCAGTACATACACTAAGTAATACAGTATTGCAAAAATACTGAACCATGACCTAAAATAAAAAGATGTTGAAATTGCTAAATTTTCAATAATACCATCTAAATAGTGGGCAGGATGATATGTAATCTAAAAAACAAAGTTGAAACTAAAAAGACATACCGTTTATTGGAAGGATTGCCTGTAAACAGAAGAAGATTAAAATCATGCAAGTTTTTTGCTAAAACAAGATGAGTACGTAATGTTGAGGTGAATAAACCTAGAGTGGAACCTCGATATAACAAATTTTAGACCAATCTCACCTCAGTTTAACGAATTTCTACTTGCTCCCTTCCGATTTGTTATATCGGGGTTCCACTGCGTATTGATATGACGTAATCAAAAGCCAAGGCAAGTTTACCACTCAATACGATGAACATAAATACAGAACCCAGATAATATGTAACAAATGATTTATTAAGTTTCAGAATGCATTTATTCTAGAGTCAGTTTAACTGACTGATTTCATTCATTTGATGAAAAGAAAAACACATCCAATATGTGTGTTGAACAGCTCTTTCACCTAACGGTACATTGGCCATTAAAAACTTAGAGCCAACCCTTTCAGTGGGTTACTATTCAGAAAGAGATTTATACTTTGAAAGATGTTCTCCATCCAAGCCAAAATTGACTTCTCTGCGTGTTTTCTATTAGTACCTTTCCCTGTAAAATAATTTTCAACAAAATGTCTTCCACAAATTCTCAGCTGTGCGACATCAGCATTTAGGTGACATAGGGCCATCCACTGAGATCTTTGTAGGTGATTCTGAGGGAACCTGAAAAAAATATAGTGGTAAAGGAGAAAGCATGAACGTATAACAGTTGATTTGAATTTCTTACCTGTGATATGAATTCGAGCGTGTAGGGTCACAAATGTAACATTTGTGAGTAGAGCTCCTTAAAGACATGTTTAATTCCTTATTGAATAAAAGAACACAACAAAATTTTCAAATAGATATAAATACTATTCAAAAACGGACCAACTATACCTATAAAGACTAACCAACTCAACTAGGTAAATAAACTATGATTATATTAAACGCGAAAATGAACAATAACAACAACGATTATAAGTGAAAAATGAACGAGGATTTAAACAACGAACTATTGATTAACGAATTTTCACAAACGGAATAAATAATTTCAATTTGTTTGGTTATGAGCGTATGAAATAATACATCACATAATTAATTTTACGTGTATGACATAATACAAGGTGCCAGAGAGAGATAGAATAACTACGTTATTTTTTTTCTTAATATTTCTGCACATGCGCAGATCTGGAGTTTTACCAAAGCCCAGCTTCAATTTTGATTGGCTATTACCCATATAGGAATTATTAGATATATGGTGGCGACAATAGGGAAATAAGCCCCGCCCATCCGCCATGATGCATCTAAATTCAAACGAAATAGAACTAGAACAGCAGTTTTTGTGATGAAAATCTCTAATAAATAATATATGAAATGGAATGTTTCGAATTTTCATTGTGAAGTCATCTTATTATTGAAATAGTTACTCAATAACACCATTTTTCAAACTCTAGGTATCTAAATAAATGAACTGTGGTCGTTTCAAAATCTGAGCGCACTTTGCAGAATATTTTGATTTTTTCTTAAATGGAATGAGAATTTTATAATTATTGCACTGTGAATCAACTATTCAAATTGAAATAAAATTGACAGATAAATTATTGCAAAGAGAGTAGAATTTTTCGAAGTAAAATTGTTTCATATCGCAATATTGCATGAAAACAATAGACACATTCTAAATAGATGAAAACAATATGTTTTGATTTCTGAGAATATTCGTAACAAATGTTACAATTTGAACAATTTTTCAAGGATACCACAAATACTTAAGGACCGACTGCCACTATGAAATTTCACAAAGTATAAACAATTGATCGTAAAAAAATTTAGAGTGCATTTGAATAAACAGATCTGTTCTTTTCAATCGAAGGAAATGGGTTGGTTATTAGGAAATGTAAGATACACTAGAACACTTTTTTTTAAATATGTATATTTATTGCACAGTTTTTATATAAAAGGAGCACACTTCTATTTACAGTGAGAGAGAGTGGGCTAGAGTCAACTTATACAATTAAAATATTGGAAAGAATCTCTTACACTGAATGCCCAGCTATAGATCTACTGGCAAATTGTCTAGCGGAGGTCTCAGTTTTATTTATTTATTTTTAAGCGGAACACAACGAAACGATTGATTATTTTGTCTCTCAATGTATGTAGTTTCATTTGACCACTTCAAAAATTTAGTGGACTTTTTATTTTTCCTCTTCGTCAAAGCCTCCATTTGATCTGGATTAAATAACCAATGCCTCGAACAGTCATGTGATCGTGATGACATTTTTTTTAGACTTTTAAGCTGCAGTTGACAATTCCTTAGAAGCCTCTTATATTTATTAGCTCTCATTCGTTCCTTACGATAAAGTATTTTATATTTGGACTCATGTTTGACACCATCAGAAGAACCTGATAGATCTTGTTTCCCCGAGGAAGAATCAAATGACAAAAGGTCAGCTGGATCAGAAGTTGATGTACCTGGCACTGCAAATTGTGATTCGACTGATGTTTCTTCAGAAATATCAGGTATATCCATGGGTGTTACCGAAGGCACATTCAGGTTATCCTGAAATAATTTAAAAGGTTACAGACTACAAAACTTTCTGACATAGAAAATAGAAGTAAGGAATTTCTCAAGTAAATTTATACAAATTTGAAAATTGACCACTGACCATAAAGTGGAGATTTACAGAATAAATAGTGATGGAAGCGTTAAAACGTCACAAGGATGACTTACCTTGAATGGTTTGCTTTCCTCTGGAATTGCCACAGTTCTCTGTTTCGGGGGTTTTCTTGGTGGCTTTACTTCTGATGAAAACGAGAATATAGTTGGCACAGCATTCAGTTTTCTTGTACCATCCACTCGAGTTTTTTCCCACATTTCAGGAGCAAAATGGATCTAAAATTATATTATAATCAATATAATTATTTGGTTGATATAACATAACCTCATAATATGAACTATCAGTTTTTCTTGTTACATACCTCACATAAATATGAATTGTCTGTGGGGGTCCATTTATCCCTCCTTGTTTTGATTAGCCACAGCTTTCTCCTCTCAGGATCCTTCGGAAATCGCTTCATAACAAAACCTTTTTCAGAGGAATTGCTGCACTCGATAGCTGAACAACCAGTAATTTTTATACCGAAATCGTCTTCTGCTCTGTTGCAATTATTTCCAATTCAATCAGCTATGATTGATATTACGTTATTTTATTCGTTTACGGTGAAATAAAGCGTTATCTTCATAAAAATCACGAAAACTCCTCAAATAAACAAGTAAACACATAGAAATCAACAAACATTTAGATGCATCATGGCGGAAAAATACCACGTGACGGCGACAACCAATCAAAAATAGGACAGTCTATTGTCGCCACTGTCTCTTATCTAGTCACTGTAGTTCTCTCTATGAATTCGAGAAACGTCAAAAATTTTATCGCTGAAAAACCAACATGTTGGTTTTGCCGGCTTGAGAATTTTTTCGGGATGAAACGATCGTGTTTACGGAAAGTTCCTCACTAAAAATGAAAAGAGTGGAATAATCAGTGACAATATTATAGGAATTATCAGCTAACAGAAAAGAAAGATATAACGGCATGCAGACAATTGAATATTTTTGAAATTCCGGAAAAAGTCACGCACCGTGCAGGAATCGAACCTGCGTCTCCCTACTTTCCGGGCGGGGGCCTTGACCACTGGGCTAACGATGCATATGATACTTTTTCCGGAATTCAATATCCTGAGATTCACCTCATATGTTAGTGAGAGGGGGGTTCCTAGGTGGGGAGCAATGATTCACCATCATTAGTCAGGGGATTCCACTTATCCTTCACTCTACGTCATCGAATTTTTTTCGATTTCAGTTATAAGATCGGATTTCGGATTCCGACCAGTGATGTTATTTAATAAGCCGAGAATAATACATGAAGATTCCTGCACGGTGTGTGACTTTTTCCGGAATTTCAAAAATATTCAATTGTCTGCATGCCGTTATATATTTCCTTAATTACTATTTACAGACGTTAAACCTATCTTCATCTAACAGAAAAGGTTATTTTTCTACAAGCGTGCGCTTTCAATCCTTTTCCCACACGCATTTCAATTCGCAAAGAGTCACATTGCCAAACGGTGCGGGAAAAGCCCTTGCTATTCCATTCCCGCACACTTTCCATGCGAGAAAGATCAATTTTTTGATAACGTAGTTAATTAGTAATCAATTAATGAAAGTGAACAATCGGGAGCGCCCTACAGAAGAATAAGTAGGCAATGGGGATGCGAGAGTGAGACTCCAGAGCTACTGCCGGCTTTTCACGCAGTAAACCGAGACTGGCGTCTCACTGAAGAAGATGATTCACCAGACCCAGGTGAACCTGTTAATATATCAGATAATTTGGAGAATGTTGATTTAACTGATAATCTAGCAGGAAGAGATATAAGGGAAGAGCTTTGCCGTCAATTGGCTCATATGAATAATGTGACCTGAAAGATTGAAGTAAATTCCCGAATTCATTTGGAATTCATATTGTGAAAATCAATAGGTCTTGATTTTCAGGAATGCGAATACCAAGTAGTCTCAGAATATTGCGAGCTGAAGCTTTTTTTTTCGGGAAGGTTCTGTGCTAGACCATTTCATCCTATTGTTACCATAAAAATAGTTCTGATTATTGTCGTTCCCATCATTGTACTATTTTCGGACTGATCGTTTCCAATTTCTTGTTTCCAGTCAACTTCAATTTCGGAGTCGGTATTGTGCTCACTTTCCTCCGCAACACCTTCTTCATCTGATGAGCTTTGCCGTCAATTGGCTCATACCAATAATGTGACCTGAAAGATCGAAGTAAATTCTCGAATTTATTTGGAATTAATAATGTGAAAATCAATAGGTTAAAACGAAACTATTTAAAAAAATAAAAAAATATAATTCTCATTAGTATCATTATTATAACATCCTAAAACTAGTATCACAACATAGGAACTCTTCTAAACATATAAACACAAACCAAACAGAAATCAATGATTATTATTAGGTATGTTGATTGAACAATTGTTTCATCAACTGTACATGTTGCTCAAGCAGGTCATTCCTCCTACATCTCTTCAAATTAGCTTCTTCTCTGACTGTATTGTTTTATTTTGCCCAATCTTCATTTATTCTGACAATCTTTTCGTGTTGTTAAGAGTACTGCCTGATAAATTCATTTTGTCTGTCGATAGACTCTTTCATGGCTTGTAGGGATAAAACAGTTTTGCCTTCCCGGTTCTTTACACCAATAAGTCGTTTAGGAGAATATTGACAAGAAGTTGAAGGCACAGCTGCCATTTCAAAAGATATTTTGCTTTTTCCATGTGTTCCATCTGTTGGCTAGATGGGAAGCTGAGCTTCTGCGGAAGCAATGGTCAGAATAAAGATCTGGATTAGGCAAGTTTGAAAAATTGGCAATTTTTTTCGGCATTCCACCTATTTTATTTATGCCAATAGGTTGCACACTGCATTTTCCAGATCTAAAATTGATGAAGAAACGATCATGATCTGTATGTGATGGTCTCAGTTTAGAGTATTCTCTAAGAAGACTAGGTCTGAAATGACAAATTGCCTGGGATTATAAGTTTTTGTGTTTGGTATGGTGACCATAATACAGTAAACTACCTGAAAGTGATTATACCAAACATACATAGAGCACGATCATATTGTTACCTTCATATCCAAATGAGTATCATTTGCTGCTTTCTTCCAGAATTTATCAATTTTTTCGAAATCAAGGACTTATGATTTCTTCGGTTTGTATTCTTTAGAAAAAGTTTTTAAATGAACATTTCAGTCTTACAAATTTTGAAATATCAATGCTGTGTCTTAAATTAAGCATACTGCGTAACATTGAATAAGTTGTCCATAATATAGAACATTTATAGGGTCCTACTCAAGTGTTCAAAATACGCCAACAAAACATTTTTTGAAATTATTATAACCGAATTCTCTTCAGACCACTTCATAAGTTTATAGTTTTTTTTTTCGTACAAGGATTTGGATTTTTCAGGTATCAATTTATTTGCAACATTATTCGCCAATTTACTAAATACTTGAGGTGTTAAATCGATTTCGTCAGACATAATTCACGAATTGAATGCGTAATTATAAATTTTGTATTTCAAAATTCGAAATGTACGATTCAAATTCCGCTCTTTCGCTTTTCGCTCGTTTTCGAATTTCGCATATGTTGTCGCCTTGGTCGAACAAATTGCCTTTGGCCAATAAATATCTTTATTTTTTCGTCTAAAAGATACACTGACGTCCTTTCTTGACAAATTTATTCTGACAACAACTCCATAGTAACAATTATCATAAATTATAAAATCTAATTAATATACAGGGATCTTCAGGAGGTCTTGCCGTCCAAGGGCTCACATTCTCCCCCCTGCTATAGGAACTAGCTTTCCTGTAGATCCGATTTGCAAATCTTAGCGACTTGTCTTCTACAGGGTGTCCCAAGTTCGAGTGCCTATTAGACGTTTCTGGAGAACTGGACATATTTGAAATCTAAAAATTGGGATTATGTTCGTAATTCTCTACAGACCTAAAATATTTTCAGAGCCAGAGCACTTCCGGTTATACATTCGATGAATATTCTTATGAAACCATAGTAACAACTTATAATTAGCCCTGTCATTTGTGAATTATCAATGGGATCATCTATCTTCTATGGTCACAGAATATTCTCATGCACGAGATTCGATGAATATTTTTATGAAACCATTGAATAAAATCGAAAAGTAAAGATAAACCCTAAAATAAGACCTGTCACTTGTGAATTATTAATGGGATCATTCATCTTTTATGGTCACAGAATATTCTCAAGTAAAAGATTAGATGAATTTGATTCTACGTACAACATGAATCCAGAAAAGCTCAAATAACTCGGGAATTACTGAATTTAGGAGCAAGAGCATCTGAGAGAGCTATCATTATTTTTCTCCGCAGAATCCAACGCAATAATAAAAAATAGGGTTCTAATTTGAAAAACAGAAGTTATGGCCAATTTTCGATCACAGTTTTTGACACAATATTTGAAACACCCTGTGATGATTGTAATGGGGTTTTTTCCCGTAGAAACCTTACCTCGAGCGCCAGCTATTCTTTTTGCTTATAAGGTAGAATAGCAAACCTGCCAGGATAGCTGCTTAGCCGGAGACAGAGTTCGGTTGTATCTAGGGTGTTAGCGATAACTGAGAAATCGAAAATAGAGCAATTCACACAATTTATTCAAACGGTTGAAATAGTGATACAAATGCAATAATGTCAAGAAAATATCAAATATGCAATAATAAGAAAATGTCAAATATTCACCAATATCAATAAAACATCAAATATGCATTAATCCCAACATATATCAAATATACACAGGTGAAGAAAAATGGTTCAGTTTTGCCTGACTGCGAGCATTCATTCGAAAGAAATATTTCACGGTACGAGTTAGCCAGAATAGAAGGGGGGGGGGGGGGGTTTGAATTAAACGGAGAATTTAAATCTACAGTTGAAAAATGTGAGACGGATATGAAAATGTACAGTGCTTACTTTCTGTCCGATATTCTTTCAGTCCGGAAACTCAAAAGAGTTATATTTTCTACTTAGCTTGTTTCACGTCTAGAAAGGTCGGGTTTGGCCAGGTTAAATATAAATGGTCAAACAGGACGCACCGAACTAGGGGCGCGAAGGATCGGTACCGAATCGGAATTCGACTCCACGTTCTATAGCATTGGTTTGCATGAGCCCTCCGGTCTGATGATGAGATTACTCTCCATCAAGAACAGACTCTAAATCGGGCACCGACTTACTCGGTTAAACGTACTATAGGGAATCTTGTACGAGTAAAGGAAGGTTTAATACGGATCTCGACGTAACAGCTATTTTGATAGACTCAACGAAGATACAGAAAAATAGGAATGAAATGAATTGGATCGGTACTTACGATTTCGGTGCACTATTACTCACTCGGTAAAGGAAAGAAAAATCAGAAATTACTATTAGCAACAAACGACGGTAAGTCGAATATTTCTGACTACTGAAATCGCTAAACTTTTAAATCGGAAAAGGATAATTCGAAAACGCAAAAGTACTCTACTGAAGCCGGAGCAAAAGTGAATAATGGATGACAGATGAGGGGAAAATCGCCTTTTATAATCTCCCTGAGGGGGGCGGAAACGGCCGGCGCACAAATGCTACTTTTCTAGAAAAGTACTCCGGTAAAAACTTCTACGAATCTGGCTTATCGTACGTATAAACTAGAAAAACGGCGTTATCTACATTCTACGTGGTTCTTATGACTCTTTTTACTAGGTTCTCTGCATGTAAAACAATATCGAACGAAGCATATCCGATCTTCTCGGTTTAATTCTGAACGGAAATGAAATGCAGGAATTTGAAACAAAAATCCGGAAAAATTAATTCAAAATGAAGGCCGATTTCATGATCGGAAAATCGAACTTCATTACATGATATTCGTGAAATTCAAAAGATGCATGACCTTCCCACATTCTTCTACTTTGGCGTTGTGAGAACGGTTTACACTCAGGATGTTCAGAATAAGAAAAATGAACATAATACTGACCACGAATATTTGACTTTTTTTCAGGTTTTATTTCGATATTTCGAATACTATTCGATTGAATTCAATGTTTTTAAACAGAAATGTATTCAGCATTGGATACTCAATCATATCAGAAACGAAAAGATCGAAAAAAAAATTTTTTGAGCTAATTTATTTTCACTCCCTGTATAACCGGAAGTGCTCTGGCTCTGAAAATATTTTAGGTCTTTAGAGAATTACGAACAATATCATAATCCCAATTTTCAAATTCCAATTAGGTCCAGTTCTCCAGAAACGTCTAATAGGCACTCGAACTTGGGACACCCTGTATATTCGATTCTGATGGAAATATCAAATTCACTCCTCGGCGTATTTTGTTCGTCATAATCTTTGTGAATCTGATAATCCAGGCAGTTGATCTTATCAACCTCAGGCACTTCGAGAACCTTCTCACCTCTGGAAGTACATTTTCATACTCCTTCGTTACTAAACAGTAATTTTCAATTCTTTGAGATCTTCTTCTATTGGTTCGGTGTTTTTCTTCTCTCTCGGCCACAAATTTTCAGGTAGTCTCAAGAATTCAAGTCCACAAAACCAATTTTCTGAAATAAATTCTTTGTTACTGAATGAATCTCTTGTCGCTTCATCTGCTGTGTTGAGTTCAGTAGTAACTCATCTCCACTCGTCCACTTTTGTCCGCTCTTGAATTTTCTCGAATCGACTTAACATAACAGCCGCTTGTAACTCTAGCCTTGGAATCAACAACGGATTCAAGGAAGCCACTCGTGGTTTTGACTCTACGAGGGAGATGTCGACTTTTTCTTCACAGATTCGGATATAAACCCCTGCACCAAAGGCTTACTCACTGTTGTCGCAAAGGCCATGGATCTCGATGACTGTTGCTTTCGGCATCATGCTGTAGCACCGTGGAATTTCGATTTTTGTAATTTTTCATGGTCTCCTATCCATTTCTTCAAAATAATTAATAGTTTTTCAGGTAGGAAATCATCCCATCCAATTCCGGATCTCCATATGTCCTGCATCAATATTTTTCCTTTGATTGTGAAACAAGCAATAAGTCCTAAGGGATCGAACAGAGACATCAGCGCCTTTAAAATATTTCTTCTGGCTGGTTGGTCATCCATTGCGAAATTGTGTGTATCCAATTTGAATGAGAATCGATCACTGTCAGGATTCCACCATAGGCCTAGCACTCTGTGCATGAAAGTTCCATCGATATTCTTGGAACTTGCCAGTAACATTTCGTCTGATAACTCTTCGCGGATTAAAGGCGAATTTGTCATCCAATTCACAAATTCAAAATTGGCTATTTTTTGTATCCTACAGATTTCTGGAAAGGTGTTCAGGGCTTCTTCCTCGGTATCTTGTCGAATCGTGTTGTTCATTATCATCAGAGCTCTTTGATTTTCTCTAGTTTCGAGATTTTGTGTAACCAAAACGCCGAAAGATTCAGTAGAAAATTAACGTTTCCCCAATTCTAACAATTAGTTATTGCTTCGTACACATATGTGTAATGTGTGTGCTCTGAATATCGTTTCATGATCCGTGTATGAATTACAAGGACCATGTATAGCCCATCCCAATTTGCATCTACTAGCAACAGGCATATTTTCTGGACCACTCCGTATTTGTCGGGCTAAGATCAGATTCAGATTATCTTGACCAATCAGTGGTACGGGTTTCTCATTCCATGTCAGCAATTGGCAGTCCTTTCAAGTATTTATATTTTTTCAATCGTGCGGACTCCTTTCATGATAAATGCTTTTATCGTTTTCATTCGTTTTGGCAACATGGACATCCATACGAAGTGAATTTTCTTGTGTTGAAACCTCATCATTAGTCCATTGTAAGCTGAGAGTCTCTTTGGATCCAGTCAAATCAAGTTTTTTCGCTATTTTTGAATCCAATAAGGTGACGGTTGAGACTTCGTCACATAAGGCAAGTACGGACATATTTCCTTCTGGACCGTAGAGCCTCACTGGAATCATTCGCAAAAGGATCTTCGTCGTATCATGACGCATGGCACAAATCATTTCAACCTTTTCTTCTGATGGCTCTTCAAAGATTTCTGAATTGGGCTTCATAAGATCTTTATGTAGCAGACTAGTTTGGGCCCACGGATCCGCCTTTTTGGTAGATCAATATTATCGGTAGATCAATATTGAATGTAGATTCGCATTTATATACAAAAGAGGCCAATAGTTGGTAAGAAGAAAAATTTTTTGACAGGTGTCAAACTCTATGGCGGACATCGACAACCATAGAATGTCACAACTGGACACTCGTGTCACTCTATGACGGACATTGACAACCATAGAATGTCACAACTTGACACTCGTGTCACTCTATGACGGACATCGACAACCATAGAATGTCACAACTTGACACTCGTGTCACTCTATGACGGACATCGACAACCATAGAATATAGCTGTCAAACTCTATGACAGACATCGACAACCATAGAATGTCACAACTCGACACTCGTGTCACTCTATGACGGACATAGACAACCATAGAAAGTCACAACTTGACACTCGTGTCACTACTCTATGACGGACAGTGACAACCATAGAATGTCACAACTTGACACTCGTGTCACTCTATGACGGGCATCGACAACCATAGAATGTCACAACTTGACACTCGTGTCACTCTATGACGGACATTGACAACCATAGAATGTCACAACTTGACACTCGTGTCACTCTATGACGGCATCGACAACCATAGAATACAGGTGTCAAACTCTATGACGGACATTGACCACCATAGAATGTCACAACGTTACACTTGTATCACAGAATACCTAACTGTAGTTAGGTATGTGCTTGTATGTTCCACGGCTGTGAAGGAACATAGATATCATTCGTGCAGGGATACAATAGACATGTCTATTTCGTTATTGCATCTCACTCTGACACATTGCACTATGTCGTGGAACGTGTGTCTTTCGCTCATTCATGTGAATATCTTCGACTATAACCTCACACTCTCACGTGAAATCTTTCGATCGCTTTATTCCGTTTTCTTCAAGTCCCGAATATCATTGTTAACTCTCAATCGTATCTCGGAACCGAACTGAGAATATTTCAGTGTAATATTTCCATCGTCGTTATCTATTTTCTTGTCGTCCCTCGAAATATACGTAACCTCTACGTTTCCTGCGAACTTCATAATCCTAACCAATGAAATGGCTTTGTGACCGACAACGAAACAGCTGACTTCTTTATTGACATCGGTGAAACAACGAATGAAATAGAAAATTAACATTTTGGGAATTTTCAACATCTCGAGAGCCACTACGGAAGTTATATTCAAGAATGGAATATGCAGATACAATAATTATGCTTACCTCGATTCGATTCTCTTTCATTCAAGTTCTCTTTCGAATGTAAATGTAAGTGATACTTCGAGAATTAAAAACTTTGGGAATTGTTGGATTGAAATTCAAAAAATTCAAGATTATAACGATTATTTATTGTTAATTCAAAGGCTACAATGTATACAATGGAATAGTTACAAAATGCAATTATTGATATATCAGTTTGGTATACTTGAAATTATTTCATTTCCATCTATCCATTTCAACTGCGAAGAATCAGCCATTTGGTCCTCTTCTGTATTATTAGATTGCACTGTTCACGGAATTACTCTGGTAGAAAAAATCTTGAAATTCCACCGAAGCTTCTTGTTCAATTTTTCTTCACAAATCTGCATTCATATTTCATCGTCTTCTTTTTTGCAGGAGGTCTTTTTCAGTCAAAAACATCCGGGATATCCATTCCCATGAAAACAGAGATTTCCACAGGCGTTCTCAAAAAACCCTGTAGGAAAATCCTCACCTTGATTCCATTTCATTTGAAATCAATGCTTAAACGTCCTAATTGTGACGTGTCATTTTTCGATACACTCGGAATAAGGCTAGGTATCATTCGGTCAAAAATATCCAAGATATCGATTCCCATAACAGCATGAAGAGTTCCACAAAGACATCCTGAAAAAATTCAAACACCACATTTTGTACGACAATCCCATATTTACATACTTACTGCTACATTCCTACGTTTCATTTCCATTTTTTCTATAAATTACCACTCTCGAAAATTCGTCACGAAAGCATTCTGCGAAGCCAATATGGCGGCATATGACATGCTCATTTGTTCAAAGCGTAGATGCATAGAATGCATGTCAAAGCTCTCCAATTTTATGGACGATATCCACAGAACCTACTAAAACTTCACGTCACCCGTGAGCTCTGACGTCTCGAAACGTCGAAAAAACCCAACCTAAAAACGGACATCTGTGCGTCCCGTCAATCTTTGAAGGCCGTTGTCAAGAACCCTAACCTACATTCAACGTGAAAAGTCATCGAAATGACTGAAACTCTCTGGTTTTGTCGATTTTTTCTGGCCGGATCGGAAATTTTTACCATTATCGAGAAACGTCAAAATTTCGCGAATTTATTGTGGACACCCGGAGTACCGCGTCGAAAAACGGTTTTCATCTGTCGCCGGACGGGGATATGGGGCTCCGATCGAAAAAAAGAAACCGTCGGCTGGGGGCCTCCGAAGGTCCGAAAAGTGTCTGACCGATTCGGTCCATCGGTCGATTTCGACCTTTTTCGCGAATTTTTTTAAAATACTTCCCGAACTCGGAAAAAAATCCGAAGGGGCCCCCCGGAGCCCCCGTCCTTCCCCTTTCCGGAGCCCCCGTCGCCCCCTCGCCGGGGGTCGCGAGCGACCCCCGCGATCGGCTTCGCCGATCGCCTTTTCAGAGCCTCCCCAAAACTTTACCCCGTTCTGTGTTCCTTATTAAATTAAATAATAAGACTAGTTTGGGCCCACGGATCCGCCTTTTTGGTAGATCAATATTATCGGTAGATCAATATTAAATGTAGATTCGCATTTATATACAAAAGAGGCCAATAGTTGGTAAGAAGAAAATTTTTTTTGACAGGTGTCAAACTCTATGACGGACATCGACAACCGTAGAATGTCACAACTTGACACTCGTGTCACTCTATGACGGACATTGACAACCATAGAATGTCACAACGTGACACTCGGGTTACTCTATGACGGACATCGACAACCATAGAATACAGGTGTCAAACTCTATGACGGACATCGACAACCATAGAATGTCACAACTTGACACTCGTGTCACTCTATGACGGACATTGACAACCATAGAATGTCACAACGTGACACTCGGGTTACTCTATGACGGACATCGACAACCATAGAATACAGGTGTCAAACTCTATGACGGACATCGACAACCATAGAATGTCAAACTTGACACTCGTGTCACTCTATGACGGACATTGACAACCATAGAACGTCACAACGTGACACTTGTATGTTCCACCGCTATGAAGGAACATAGATATCATTCGTGCAGGGATTAATAGACATGTCTATTTCATTGTATCTCACTCTGACACATTGCACTATGTCGTGGAACGTGTGTCTTTCGCTCATTCATGTGAATATCTTCGACTATAACCTCACACTCTCACGTGAAATCTTTCGATCGCTTTATTCCGTTTTCTTCAAGTCCCGAATATCATTCTTAACTCTCAATCGTATCTCGGAACCGAACTGAGAATTTTTCAGTGTAATATTTCCATCGTCGTTATCTATTTTCTTGTCGTCCCTCGAAATATACGTAACCTCTACGTTTCCTGCGAACTTCATAATCCTAACCAATGAAATGGCTTTGTGACCGACAACGAAACAGCTGACTTCTTTATCGACATCGGTGAAACAACGAATGAAATAGAAAATTAACATTTTGGGAATTTTCAACATCTCGAGAGCCACTACGTAAGTTATTTTAAAGAGTGGAATATGCAGATACAATAATTATGCTTACCTCGATTCGATTCTCTTTCACTAAAGTTCTTTTCGAAGTTAAATGAAAATAATACTTTGAGAATAAAGAACGTTGGGAATTGTTGGATTAAAAGTCAAAAAATTCAAGATTATAACGATTATTTATTGTTAATTCAAAGGCTACAATGTATACAATAGAATAGTTACAAAATGCAATTATTGATATTTCAGTTTGGTACACTTTAAATTATTTCATTTCCATCTATCCTTTTCAACTCGGTAGAATCAGCCATTTGGTCCTCTTCTGTATTTTTAGATTGCACTGTTCACGGAATCTTGAAATTCCACGGAAGCTTCTTGTTCAATTTTTCTTCACAAATCTGCATTCATATTTCATCGTCTTCTTTTTTTGCAGGAGGTCTTTTTCAGTCAAAAACATCCGGGATATCCATTCCCATGAAAACAGAGATTTCCACAGGCGTTCTCAAAAAACCCTGTAGGAAAATCCTCACCTTGATTCCATTTCATTTGAAATCAATGCTAAAACGTCCTAATTGTAACGTGTCATTTCTGGATACACTCGGAATAAGGCTATGTATCATTCGGTCAAAAATATCCAAGATATCGATTCCCATAAAAGCATGAAGAGTTCCACAAAGACATCCTGAAAATATTCAAACATCACATTTTGTACGACAATCCCATATTTACATACTTACTGCTACGTTTCAGTTCCGTTTTTTCTATAAATTACCACTCTCGAAAATTCTTCACGAAAACATTCTGCGAAGCCAATATGGCGGCATATGACATGCTCATTTGTTCAAAGCGTAGATGTATAGAATGCATGTCAAAGCCCTCCAATTTTATGGACGATATCCACAGAACCTACTAAAACTTCACGTCACCCGTGAGCTGTGACGTCTCGAAACGTCGAAAAACCCAACCTAAAAACGGACATCTGTGCGTCCCGTCAATCTTTGAAGGCCGTTGTCAAGAACCCTAACCTACATTTAATGTGAAAAGTCATCGAAATGACTGAAATTCTCTGGTTTTGTCGATTTTTTCTGGCCGGATCGGAAATTTTTACCGTTTTCGAGAAACGTCAAAATTTCGCGAATTTATTGTGGACACCCGGAGGACCGTGTCGAAAAACGGTTTTCATCTGTCGCCGAACGGGGATATGGGGCTCCGATCGAAAAAAAGAAACCGTCGGCTGGGGGCCTCCCAAGGTCCGAAAAGTGTCGGACCGATTCGGTCCATCGGTCGATTTCGACCTTTTTCGCGAATTTTTTTAAAATACTTCCCGAACTCGGAAAAAAAATCCGAAGGGGCCCCCCGGAGCCCCCGTCCTTCCCCTTTCCGGAGCCCACGTCGCCCCCTCGCCGGGGGTCGCGAGCGACCCCCGCGATCGGCTTCGCCGATCGCCTTTTTAGAGCCTCCCCAAAACTTTACCCCGTTCTGTGTTCCTTATTAAATTAAATAATAAGATAATGATGGTAAATTTGACACCCATTCGTTTGGCACTTCTGTCTTCTTCGGCATTTGAGCTTTTGGTGGTTTTTCCCCAGGCAAGAAAAACATAACTTTTTTTCAGTGACTGTACTCCATCTTTTGTCAATATGATCAATTTTCATCTGTGGGCATAATTCTTCCTGGTGCTTCTTTTCACAATAATGACATTTATCATCCTTCAATTCCTTTGTATTGGACCAATAAAAACATATTGAATTGAGATAGAGTCTTCTTCATTTGAAAACCCCACCGTGATGGGGTAAAGAAATATTAGTTTGAATTGCAAATATCATATTTCTGAATAAAGAGATCATCTGATTGATTTGAAATATGGAAATTACTTGCACTAAAAAAATAGATCTTCATTTGAGAACTTCACTGTGATGAGTTAAAAAAATATTGACTCGGGAATGAAAGAAAATCCATTTCATGAAAAAACATCTATTGAAACATGTACATTTTCACAATGGTGTCAATAACAAAATATGCCATTCGTATACAAAAAAAAACTTAACTTCCTTATGACATCATTATTTCATATTTCGCCATTGGATTGCTACATAAAATTCATCAATTACTTTGTGTGAAATTGTGGGTAGAAAATAAAAAATGTCATTTTTGTCAACCAACATATTCATGCTGTGATTTTTTCCACCTAATATGCCTTGAGATGTTGATTAAATCCAATGGTTGACAACAGTTCCCCAAAAATATATAGCTATGTATTATGATTTGACGATTTATGTATAAAACATGTGCCATGTGTCGGCAGCTGTAACACGTATAGTTGAACGCTTATCCCTATGAGTCGATTATTTCCGGATATTTCTGAGTAAAATTTTCGTAATTTTCTGTGGAGTACCATCAGATTGGTTCTGAAGTGTCCGTGAATTTTTATCACTAAGTTTGAACTGAAAATACAACTTTAATTGTGTTGAATTAGTGGTGAAAGGAAAGTGCGAAAGAAACTGCAAGATAAGATATAACATCTGCATGCTGTAGGTACAGTCGCGGATACAAACATCCTATAATTATAATACCTTCGTTTTAAAATGGTTAATAAAGTAAACTGTCATTGCTGCAATCGCCTTTTTAAGGATCATCTTGTTCTTACCTGCTGTATATGCCATGGCATTTTTGGGAATTTATGTATTGGCTTAACAAGTTCTGAAATTCGCATTATAAGCTCGAAGAAGTCAATTTCTTGGAGTTGTAAGGATTGCGAAAAAATCGGCAATGACATACAATCGTTAAAGTCAGTGATTGTATCACTGCAGAAAGAAATAAAGGAACTCAAAACATCTGTCCAGTCGGTTTCCAGAGATATTAGTCATGAATTCACCGACGAAAAATTTGAGGAGGTGATTGCGGAAATTGAGGAGCGTCAGATGAGAAAGAGAAATGTCATCGTGTATGGTGTCGAGGAGCTTGGTGGAGGAGGAACTACTGACGAAAGAATCAAACATGATCATTCCATGGTGAGCAAGTTGTTTGATGAAATTGCTCCTGACGTTTCCCGTATAAGTGAGAATATCAGGGTATTCCGATTGGGTAAATTCAATCCAAGGTCAGACAAACCGAGACCATTGAAGGTTTCCTTGAAAAGTTGGGATGAAGTTCTTAATATACTCAAAAAATCGAAGACACTCAAGTCTACAAAAAATTTTTCAAACCTTACCATAACCTCCGACAAGACACCAAGACAATTAGCCCATTTTAAAAAAATGAAAGAAGAGGTGGAACGACGTAGATCTCAGGGTGAAAATGTTGTTCTGAAGTTCAAAAGGGGAGTTCCCACCATCAATACAGTTGATGGTGGCGTTTCGTTAAACTAGATGCACCCAATTGCAGACACAACCAGTTTCACTGTTGTTACCAAAACGTTAGAGGACTTAACTCGAAAGTGCGAGATTTTTTTGAAAACATTTTGAGTGGTGGTTTTGATTTGGTGGCCATAAGTGAAACTTGGCTGCAGAATGGGACTTCGAATTCGGAGCTGTTTCCTGTGGATTATGATGTCTTTCGTTGTGATAGAGATCAAGTAGCAACTGGAGCAAAGAGAGGTGGTGGTGTATTGCTGGCTATACATAGTAGATATAATGCAACTCTTATTGACTTAAATAATGTGAGAAGGTGTGCTCCAACTATTGATTTTGTCTGTTGTAAGGTAAAACTGAAGTATTCTACTTTAATTATAATTGTTTTATATATTCCTCCAAGTACTGAGAGCCGTACATATGAGTTATTTTTTGATATTCTGGCATCACAAGATATTTTGCTTAGTGGTGGCTTATTGATTGTTGGCGACTTTAATGCCTCACTGTATATCGAGAATTCATTGGACAGTAAAACTTTAGCTTTAAAATTGTTTTCCCAAATATTGGAATAGAGGCAATTCAATAACATCTTGAATGTAAGGCGGAGACTGCTGGATCTTGTATTTTCTAACATAAAATGTAATATTCTGGAGGATACATTTTCGCTTGTAAATGTTGATCCCTACCATCCTCCTATTCATTTTGTTCTTGAGAATGTATCTGTGCGTCGTCGAGATATCGGAATTGACCACTATAATAGTACTAATGAATTTAATTTTAGAAAAGCTGATTTTTTGATGATGTATAGGATGATTCTCAATGTTGACTGGTCAGGAATTTTGTTAAATCAGGTCAATTCAGAGGAGGCCTGCGAAGTCTTGTACTCCATGCTTCATGAAATTTTTAATAGAACAGTTCCTCGTAAGTCTTCTAGAAGGAGACGTTTTCCTATGTGGTACAATGCTGAGGTTGTCAGTCTTGTGTTCAGGAAAGAGAAAGCTTTGAAACGGTTCAAAAATACAAAAATGATTTCTTATTACAGTGAATATAAGCAACTAAGAAAATTGTTAAAATCTAGTATATCCATTGCTCATGCTAATTATGTTCAATCAACGGAACAGAAAATTGTGTCGGACCCGGCTCAGTTTTGGACTTTCATAAATGACAGAAAGGGTAATTCTCGTATTCCGGGTGAGTTGAGGGATACAGATGGAAATGTTAATAGCGGAGCGCGTAATATTGCAGACACGTTTGCTAGGTATTTTGAGAGTGTTTATCGGAGTCCGCGGTCTGTGCCGTCTGAAGATTTTGCCCGCGTGGCTGACTCATCTCTTGTTCATATTGATTCCGTATGTGAAGATGATTTAATATCGGCGGCCAAGAAGTTGAAAAACAAAAATACAGCTGGTCCCGATGGAATACCGAGTTTTGTTGTTAAGGATTGTATACGTGTATACACGTATACCACTCATGCACATTTTTAATTTATCCTTGAGAACGGGTGTATATCCTTCAATTTGGAAACTTTCAAAAATCATTCCAGTTTTGAAGAAGGGAGACAAATCTGACGTGACCAACTATAGACCCATCTCTACATTGTCAAACTTTTCTAAGATTTTCGAGATCATCTTGCACAGACGTATATTTCCGGAAATTAAAAACAAAATAATATGTGAACAGCATGGATTCATGCCGCATCGCTCGAGTCTAACCCGTCAATTACACGCAGCCCACTTCCACGGCATGGAGCAGGGAAGTGAGCAGGGAAATGAGCATGGTGAGAATGTAATCACCTCACTTCTACTGCCACTCGTGCTGCTACTCGCGTTGCCGGTCACTCCCTAAATTGGCGGTTTTTCGTGCGGCAGTGAAAGGACCGGCAGCGCAAGTGGCATGGAGTGATCACATTCAGCCCAGTTACTGTCGTGCCTGCGTTGCGCACGTTGTCGTATCAATTGATTGAAATCGTTAATTGTTGCGAAAAATGTCGACGGAGTGGAGCAATGAAAAAATAATATCATTTCTAGAATACCTTGAGAGTGAAAGAGTGATATGGGATTCTTCTGATGAAAGCCATAAACTTAAGCACAAAGTGCACGATGGTTGGAAGGATGTTTGGAATTGAGGAATTTAAGTGAGAAAAAAGTCACTTAGGGGGACATTCAGACCTCTTCTGATGTCAGGATCAGGTGCAATTTCGTCGTCCGCCATTGCCAAAACTTGATCGCGAGAGAAATGTTTGAGCTGAGTGTAAATGCTCGCTGCCTTTCCATTCTGCCGCAGAAGTATTCCGGGAAATATTTCTGGCAGCGCGAGTAGCAGTGGAAGAGGCTGAGTGTAATTGAGGTATATCAAACTTGGCGGTGTTTTCACAGACACTGGTCGAGATCTTAGACCAGTCTGGGCAACTAGATGTTATCTACACTGACTTTAGTAAAGCATTTGATAGTGTGGATCATCGACGGCTTATTATGAAGTTGAAGTGTATCTATGGATTTTCGGACAGTTTGTTGGGACTCATCACTTCATATCTCTCAAACAGGAGACAATATGTCAGGGTGGAGAATTCTAATTCATTTTTGTTTCTTGCATCATCCGGAGTTCCCCAGGGCTCAAATTTGGGCCCATTATTGTTTATACTGTTCATCAATGACTTACTGGATGAAATTAGAGTTTTGGGTTTATTATTTGCGGATGATTTCAAGTTTTATCTCAGGATAACATCTATTCTCAACTGTGCCACATTACAACTAGCAATTGATCAATTGTCTCGCTGGTGCAATCTCAATAACTTAGACTTAAATATAAATAAATGTCAGGTAATGTCTTATACTCGTAAAAAAAATATTATTATGTATCCAAATAATATTGGTGGAAAAGAGCTGGCACGTGCTACACAGATTAGGGATTTGGGTGTGATATTTGATGAAAAATGTTCTTTTGTACCTCACATTGAAAATCTGATATCGTCAGCATTCAGAGTATACGGTTTTATAGTTCGTAACAGTGTGTATTTCGCAAGCACTAAAACTCTTCTATCCCTTTTCAATTCGTTGATAAGAAATAGACTCGAGTACGCCAGCCTTATTTGGCGACCTATATACCGGTGTCATGGGGATCAGTTGGAGAACGTTCAGCGTAAATTCTGTAAATTTCTAGTTTGGAGAGAAGACTCTGTATATCCTCCAATAGGGTGTAATCACAGACGTCTACTGGGAAGGTTCAATGGACAAACATTGGAGAACAGGAGGGCTGTATTAGCCCTTAAAACTGTTTACAATTTGCTGAATAACAGGATTGATTGCCCGGCATTGTTGGAGAAGTTACCAATTTTTATTCCACGGTTAGAAACTAGAAGTAGACATTTGTTTTATTTGAACTCTGGTAGGACTAATCTGAACCTACAATCACCAATTAATTTTATGTGTAATATTTACAATACTGTGGCTGATAAGTGGGATGTAACTGTTGATTCTATAGATAAAATAGTGGACATATATGTTAATTCTATTGAGTAGAAATTTTTTTTTTCGCGATATTCTGTAAAATTTTGTTTTTTTCTCATGGGGGTCAGTTGATATTCGGCTGGATTTTTTTTCATTTTGTGTGGATGAGTTTGGTCATTTTTCATGTTTAACATTACAAATTTTTGTTTCATGCCTATGCTGTCATATGTTAGTATAAATTTTTGATGATTTATCACAATTTTCCTGTAATTGGGTGTTAACCTGTTGGAAATAAAGGACTTATTATTATTATTATTATTATAAAAATGCCTTTTAACCTAAAAAAATAGGATTTTCATCTTCATATTTAGTGAATGCCACCGACTTCATTTAATATTTAATTCCGTTTATTTCATACCATGCAACACTGAAATAACTGTTTTCATTTCGAAAAATTATACCCTCATAATCAATATGATGAACAGGTCCACGTGATATCTTTTATCATCCAAACCTTGCTCCGACAGAAAGCCATGAAAATCATTCAACTGGGTTTTCAGTTTTTCTTCCATTTTGCACAAGCACAATTATTAACTGCGTAGTGAACACCACGTCACCACATGTAAAAAACCCGGCAAATCGCACTGATCAACTGGAGCAGGATGCACCCTGCAAAAGACGCGGGCGACTGAATCTGTAATGGTTTATCCGAGAAGTTCTTTATATAATGTCTTGGAACAAGAAATTTTGATTTGTTTTTCAAGAAGCGTAGTTTTCTTTTCGTATATTTTCAATAGATAATTTTCTACATTGGAGACATCGAATAACTTTGCACCAAATACATAATCTCCATTCAAGAATTCAGAATTGAAAAAATGTATCATCTTCCATGAAGATAAAGATTTCTTCAATGAAGAAATACTTTATATATTATCTTCCAACAAGAAATATTGCGTTTCGTCTTTCAAGAATATTAGTTTTATTTCCTGTATACTATTGATTATTTGGATGAAGAATATTTGGTAAAACTGAGTAAATATTTCAAATAATTGATTTAATATATTGGAGATATTCCATGACGTTGTATCAAATACATTATTTCAGAAGAAGAAGAAGGTGTTTTCTCAGTTCAAGAATTCAGAATTGAAAAATGTATCATCTTCAATAAAGAAATTATTTTTATGTGTGGCAAAAAATACCTCGATACTTTAAGAATGTCAGAAAGTTGTGTAAATTTTCTGTTAACGAAAATGCAGTTTCAAATTCAGCGAAAAGATACCCATTTAAGAAGTACGATTCCGGCTATTACAAAATTGCAAGCAGTACTATATTTTCTTACTACTGGATGTAGTTTGAGGACACTGACTCATGTATGGATCGCACTTATGAAATTGTCTGTGTCACTCGTATAGTACTTTGTTGCATCTCAATTTTATACAAGCTGACCATGGCGTTATCATTTGTGGCATGTTCTGAATGCTCTTCAAAATTGGCGTCACGGTACTCTATAGATGCATCACTATAAAACGATTCATTAGGGTACGTTGACAATGGCGATTGTGGCGTCCTTATGTTTTGGGCCCCATCTTGATGATGTGGTCAAATTTTAACAAGGTATATGTGAATTTGCTCCTGCGCATCTAATGCCTTTATAAGGGGCAAAGATCTCAGATGGAGACGAATATGTTTGTCGAAAATATCAAATTCATTTTCATCTTTGTCATAATTTGTTGTTATCTCCTTCAAATTTTGTACCATGCTTGTGAGCTGAGTCAATTTTCTTTTCTTTGTTTTAGGGGTGGATGTGGGTGTCCGAAAAGTATCTTGACCTGTACTTGGTTCCACTTATATTTCATCACTGGAAACCTGAAAACGAACAAAATTTCTTTATTGAAGCATTCAAAAACAATTTTTTTTCAGATTCCCACCACTACAGAATGGAAAACAATTGAGAATGGTTTTCGAAAAGAGTGGAACTTTCCTGGATGCTGCGGAGCAATCGATGGCAAACATGTCATTATCAAAGCACCTCCTGAATCAGGAAGTTTGAACTATAATTACAAAGAGACAAACAGCATTGTCTTGATGGCTGTTGTAGACCATAAATATTGCTTTAGTTATGTAGACATAGGGTGTAATGGCAGGTTTCTGATGGAGGCGTATTTCGTAACTTCAGTTACGAGAATTAGAAAATGGTGTTCTACCAGACGGTCCTGTCCTGGTAGGCGACAATGCTTTTCCCTCTTCAGTTGTCTAACTGAACTTTTTCTGAGTCAGGGCATAATTCGTGTAGATAGGAGGGTGTTCTTCTTCTCGATCGATGATATTCTCATTTCGCAAAAAGGAATCCTTTACCTCTAGGGCCTTTTCACTTCTAGTGCTTTTATCAGAAGGTTCTTTTATTCCAATTGTCTCCGAGTCCAATAAATCGGTTATCGAAGAGATCGTTATATAAAAGATTCAGCGTTGTCAAAGCTACATCACAATGAATCTCGGTGCCCACCCAAAATGGGTGCCATATGCCGTCAGTCCACAAGAGAGCTCTAGTCGTTTTTCCGTATACAAATCTCCAGCAACATCTGCACCAACTAAGAGCTCTCTATAGGACCGGCATCACCAACTTCCGAAACATCGATACCTACAGCATTCAGCTTATCGATCCAAGGTCCCTTCATAACTGGAGATACATCATTGCAGATTCTCAATTGATCTAACACTTCGAAAGTGTAGGACTTTTCACCACCATAACATGTGACGTCATAGCAACAATGTTTGTTCGTCACCTCAGATTCGCCAAATAAGCAGTGTATGAGGTTTTCCTGCCGTTTCGGTTTCGAACCTAATTCCCCTGAGAATGTAAGACCATTGTGATCCGGTATCAATTAACGCCCTAACAACCTTTTTTCCATTTATTCCCCTTAACTTTACTTTCAAAGTCTGCAGGAAAACATGCGTTGCCATCTGGTTCATCAAAACTGGGTCCTTGATTTCGACACTCCCACCATTTCCTTGTGGGCTACTTTTAGGATCCGATTGGTTCAATGGCAAGTTTGTCACATCAATCTCGAGTGGGAACGACTACACAGAACACATCGCAGATGTCCTTTGCATCGAATTCCCTGATGTCCGATCCTCAAACATTTGAAACAGGCCCACTTTCTGTACAGCACGTCCCTTTTTTGTGATAAGCTCATTTTCTGAGCCTTAAAACATTTATCACTTTCATGGGACCCATTGCAGAATATACAGCCAGCCGTTCCAACATTGATCAGTCCTTGGGCCGTAGGACAATCTACAGCCTTCTTTTGCGAATATTTGCCCTTTTCTTCATTCACACTCATTGCGGCATATTTTTCAGTCAAACCGAAACCTTTCGCCGCCATATTGATCCTTTGCTCATTTTCTACTTTTTCCTGTGTGTGTTATCCTCCACACACGGACCATCTGTACGAAGACTTGATACCCTCTTTGTAGACTCGTGTCTCCTCTATGATTCCTTCATACCGAATTTTAATATGCGTGAACCTCTTGGCATAATCATCCCAACTCTGCAATTCAGTCTCCAATTCCTCGTCCGTAGCACTGTCCAGCCAAAGCTCATAAATTTGATTATTCACTACACACAAACAGTCGAATTTTGTCGATAAAAGTTCAAACACTGCTTGTTAACGCCGGAATCGCTCGTTCTGGAACAAAGCCAAGGAAGAGAAGAAATTCCCCCCCCGACCAGTCTATGCTCGCCTTCAGAGGATTAGAATGGTACCTGAAAAGAGGCACTACGGTCACCGTCGTTTGTGTGGCATTATCGTTGTCGTTCGAGTTGGGGCAGTACCTATCGCCCAACAGAAGTAACCTGCCCTTGAGACCACATGCTCTCAAGGCAGTTCCATAGCATTCATTTCGTATCGTCAATCGTCATTATCGTTTTTTGTCGTACAACACAGTGTAAATATATGAACAATATATAGTATTAAAAATTGCCCGTGTCTGATTTAAAAGACAAAGGTTCTTAACATTTGGGTTAAGTTTTTACATTTTGATCCATCGTGCCGGATTTATCGAACAACAGTGACCAGTTTTTCCATTCGGATGTTGAAGAGAACAACGTGATTAACACTTCCATCCATTGAAAATAATATAGTTTCTACAGTCCACTATTTCGTTATTGATTCGTATAGTCGACATTTTGTACAATTTCAACAAAGTGAGACGGAGCACGTGGCATCGAGGGCCACTATAGTTTAGCAGGCAGCGGATTACCAGATTACGAAGGTAAGTCGATTCAAAGCATAAGTAAGTACATTTCGTTCGGGTTATTAACTTATGTGTATCCTATGATCCCTGAACCTCTTTCAGAACCCGCTCATTTGTCGTTTTGCATCGTTCATAGCGTTTTGAGTAAGTAATTTGGTTTTTAGTTGGCAAATTTCATTCATAGAAATTTCTTTTGTTTCTAAACCGGATGATGCAGTCTAGAATTCATTGCTCTCGAAAATAAATTCTCAGAGATATCATCGCGTTTACTGGGCATTCCATCTAGCTTTCATAGCATTAGTTTCTTATTAGTTTCATTTCGACCACCTTCAAAAGTACCTATTTTCGAAAATAGGTCTTTTCATTATTTTGTGCCTTTTCGTCGTTTGAAACATTTGAACATGAATGCAATCGAGATTGCTATTCGAACACGTGCGGGAGTCCAGGCAAAATTCAACATTTTGCGAAAAAGTTTCGTAAAGTTCGTCAAACAATGTCCGGAGGAATTACCTCTTAATTATAAGGACAGGTGTTATCTTATATCACTTGTTGATCGTGCGAGAGATCTAGAAAGACGCTTTGATGAAGTACAGACATCTATTGAATTGCTAGAATCGGAGGAACAATTGCCAGGTAGATGTCTCGAACGAAAGGAGTTCGAAACGCAGTTTTATGAGGTACTTCCGGAAATAGAGAGAAGATTGACCTCATCCATGAAAGGTATACAGGTAGTCGCAACAAAGCTTACTCAATGCATAGATCTATCGTCAAAAGATGTTTTCGTTGATGTCCATCAGAGGGCAATAGTTTGCGTAGATACGATAGAGGAGAAAAGTTCTGCTTCAATTCGTCCCAGTTGTCGTAATGTAGAAGACATAGTCCGCGATGAAGGGGTTATCGAGAACACACGAGAGCCTAATTTAATCAACAGCATCAAAGATGACTGCGTTAGTTACCAACTCAATACGCTGTTGAATGGTAGTTTTTCCGCAATCCGTCGATTTTCCTCGTCCATAGAAAGACCTCGCAGATATAATGCGTGTTACTCCAATTGTTTTCGTTCACAGACCGGGAGAATCCAAGCATTTATCAAACAACATCTCAACGATGTTATTGGGAATAAAGGCATTATTTTGTCATTCATGACACCTTCCATGCACCATGTTCGGTTTTCGCACCAACTATCGCGGGTCGCACGAAATGCTTTTTCCACATGTCGTCAATTTCACACCCCGTCCGACCAAATCGAAGGGATTCTCAATTCACATCCCATACAAGCCTTGTCCTCAAATCTTGCAAATCCATTCCCTCCTTTATCACATTTGGTAATTAGACGAGCTCTTGCGGCTCTACCGGACGACAATTTAATTGCTGTTGCAGAGAAACGACTCGAACTGTCTAAGAGAATCCAGCCGCACCTGAAGCCCTTCTGCTCCAGATGGTACCTGTTGCAACTTAATGGAAAACACTACCACGAGAGCATCGCCGATATCTTACTTCGAGTCAAGTGGAAGAAAACCCAGACCATCGCCGAGATTTTGCTTGGACGCAAGTGGAAGATGAACCAGTACATCGAGATTCTACCTAGAGTCAAGTGGAAGAAGAAGCAACGACCTTTCAAGACAGAAGACCCTAGGCGGATCAAGAAAGACATACCAATCAAGAAAGAAGATCCTAGGCGGCTCAGGGGAAAAAGAATATTCAAGATAGAAGATCCTAGGCTGTTCGAAGAAGACAACCTTCCAGCACTCAGAAGGACATTGCGCAGAATCGCGAACATTTATCTCCATACCTCAAGACTTCGCACACTCTGGCCCCCTCAAGCGTTCGACGGTCAAACTTTTCGGACTGTCGAAGCTGATTATCTATGTTTGTTGAAGAACTCAGCTGGAGTTCTCCAAAAGGGGGAGGATGTTAACGCCGGAATCGCTCGTTCTGGAACAAAGCCAAGGAAGAGAAGAAATTCCCCCCCCGACCAGTCTATGCTCGCC
Organism: Adalia decempunctata; assembly: GCA_951802165.1. Lineage (NCBI taxonomy): Eukaryota > Metazoa > Arthropoda > Insecta > Coleoptera > Coccinellidae > Adalia > Adalia decempunctata. Next base: position 27,760,604 of record OX637703.1, on the reverse strand, counting down.
TTCAGAGGATTAGAATGGTACCTGGGAAGAGGCACTACGGTCATCGTCGTTTGTGTGGCATTATCGTTGTCGTTCGAGTTGGGGCAGTACCTATCGCCCAACAGAAGTAACCTGCCCTTGAGACCACATGCTCTCAAGGCAGTTCCATAGCATTCATTTCGTATCGTCAATCGTCATTATCGTTTTTTGTTGTACAACACAGTGTAAATATATGAACAATATATAGTATTAAAAATTGCCCGTGTCTGATTTAAAAGACAAAGGTTCTTAACATTTGGGTTAAGTTTTTACACTGCTCTAATGGCTCTTAGAAAGTTTTTATCGCGCCCTTCCGTACCAGCCAGAGTATCAAATTCCGGCCGTTCTTGTGAACGCACTACGGAGTGCTTTCCGGCTTTTCTTTTTAATTTCCAATTCACACGACATCTTAAACTCGGTTCAAAACCACCAAACGTTTCAACAAATTAACGAAGATTGAAAACGCGGATTAAGTTCACTAACTGGAAAATAATCTACCGAAACTGTTTTTTCAACTACACTATTTCACTCGGTCTACGAAAAGTTAATCACACACGAAAACCGAAAACTTTTCCAAATAGTCAGGTCCTGTCACGGTCGCCAGATGTTTCACACACTAATAAGACTTTTGTACTTGACTTTAAAACTTCGTCTTATAGGCGTTGAACGGTTTTGGGAATAAAAAATAACTTCCCCCTAACTAATTGGAAAACAAATACACTTCGATCAACTTTACGATTTACAACTCACACAGTGGAGAATAATGTAACACTTTATACAATGTGTAATGAAAAATTGTTGAAGTAAGAACTGCTGGCCAAAGTTGATTTGGGACCAGTCCACTTCTATAAAACAACCTGCTGACAACTAATATATGTTCGGCCTAATGCGCAAGCGCAACTAAGTTAGGTACACGTGCTACTAATGGTGTAGAAGCCAGTTCTGTCGGGAATGCGAATAGATAAAGGCCAATTCTCACTGTTAAGTAACTTCAAGCAGCCATCAGCCATTTTCTGTTCAATACACCAGTACGTTGAAATATACTTTAATAAACTTTGTTGAAAACCGTCTTATCCGTTGTTAAAGTATCCACCCTCACATGGTAGCAGCGCTTGTGTGTATGTGCGTGCGTATTAATCAACAGAAGAAACATTGACCACGTGTTTGTGTTAAACTACAAGACCACGTGTTAAACCTCAAGAAGAAAAACATGTTCAACCAAGAAGATATGGAACAATCCGATGCAAGTGGAACGTCAACGATGGAAGTACCAGAAAACATTGTTGCGATGCTCACGAACTCCAATTTCGTGAAGATATGGCAGAGCAAATAAACATCATGAATACTCCGGCAACGTCAACAAGAAGCGTAAACTCAGAACCATCTGTGGAGAAGGTCATTATACCGCAATTCGAAAACAGCGACAAGCTGAGGGGTCATTCCAATTTCCGTTCATGGAAGCAAAGAGTCGAGCGTGACATTAAGGCCCTAGGAATAAATACATGGGTGGACCAGATTGTAGCATGAGCTCAGAAGAAAAGAACATGTATAACGCTCAAGTTCTACAATACTTGGAAGCATCCCTGCAGCACGCTCCCAGAGCAGTTATAGAAAACGAAGAATCGGCAGCTGAAGCCTTCAAAAAACTAATTCAAATGTTTGGCAAAAATGACGTTCAAAAAATGGTGGAAGGTTTGGACAATTTTGGAAAAACTACATTTTACCCGGAAATGAACCCGGTGAACTTCGTGTCACAATTTGAAAAGGGAGTTCAAGAATTCAAAGAACTCGGCTTTCCGTTGGACCCGAAGATCATCGTGGGATATTTTCTGCATAAAATCAAGGATACCAATGGTTTCATGGCGTTCTTCACTACGATGGCAACACTACCAGAGGAAACGAGAAGTTATGAATGCCTTTCTGGAGGTGGCGAATAGCCAATACTTCAGGGAAACAGACAACAGTATGTATAAGAAATGAATGTATCGAATGATAGTTTGGATATTTGTTCCGAGTGTTTTGGTGAGAATCCCAATACTGAGATCAATGAAGTGTACACTGTATGCTCTTTTTGTATTGACGATCCCATTGGAGAATGTACTTTTGCTAATCCTAATTCAGTTTCAGTACTCTGCATCAAATGTGGTAAGAGAGATGATAATAATTGTTGTGATTTTTGTTTAGAGAATAGGTCTGATCGAACACACAGGGATGCTTCAAAAAAAGACAAGTATCCAGCTAAGAGGTCTCCTTATTTTAAAGAGAAAAGGGCAGAAAAGGGTCCTTACACACTGGATCAGTTGGAGAAGATCAAAAAGATGACACCAGCTGAAAAGCGAGATGCAAGTTGCAGGAAATGTGGTTTGATGTTCCACAAGTCAAACACATGCGTGAACACAGAAAGGTTCTGCTCAGCGGCGGCTCGTGAGGTTTGGATGTGGTAAGGCGACACATAGATTTTAAAAGACCGTGAAGATTTCAAATCTAGAGTATTTCGAGGATTTTATAAGATAAAGATAATGTCGGATTGAAACGATTTCTTTTCGAATATTATAGTTCGACCGCGAAAAAGGAGTTTTTCGGCAACCGTCCGGGAAGTACCCACTTCCCGGACGCTATTTCTTTAAGGAAGTAACATTTCCCGGCCTAGTCTGGAAAGTACGTACTTCCCGTACTAGGTCGGAAAAACTCACGTCGTTGTTGTCATTGTGATGATCATCACAATAGCAACGAAATAACGGATGACAGTTCTGTTCTGTTCAGTTCGAATAATAATCAAAATCTATAATAAAGAAATGTGTCGTCTCATTGATTTGTAATTCTACACGGTTGCCGAAAAAATATTGTACGCAACACGCCCGAAAATAGTTTTTTTCGGCAACCGTCCGGGAAGTACCCACTTCCCGGACGCTTTTTCTTTGATAAAGTAGCATTTCCCGGCCTAGGCCGGAAAGTACGTACTTCCCGGCCTAGGCCGGAAAAACACGTCGTTGTTGTCATTGTCTTGATCATCACAATAGCAACGAAATAACGGATGACAGTTCTGTTCTCTTTAATTCAAATATGAATCAAAATCAATAAAGAGATGTGTCATCTCATTTATTTGTAATTCTTCACGGTTGCCGAAAAAATATTGTACGCAACACGCCCGGAAATAGTTTTTTTGGACTCACAGACTTCCAGGACTCGCCTCCGGCTCGTCCTAAAATCTTGTCTATTCGTCCAAAAAAACCATATTTTCCGGACTTGTTACGTAAATTACTATTTTGGACTCACAGACTTCTAGGATTCGCCTCCGGCTTGTCCTAGAATTATGTCTATTCTTCCAAAAAAACTCTATTTTCCGGACTTGTTACGTAAATTACCATTCCAGTGAGAAACAAATAATATCATGAATGGGTTCTATTTCTCAGGAATTTGGAAATACGACCTAATGTTCCAAATAAACTAAAACAATTAAATAAATATAGGAACGTACTCATCGGGTTCTCCTGCTTTCGAATAATGTTCAAATCAAATGAGGGTTATAAAACACAAATGCGAATGCGCGAACACAGAATTCAAACCTCAAATATTATAATTTATCGATATCAATAATCACTGAACTCGAGTGGAATCGTTGCAATCATACGAGAGCGCGGGAGCGGAATCGCCAAGCGATCATTCTCGAAAGTACCCGAAGGCGGACGAGTTCATCGCCTACTTTCTCCTCTATTTCGTATGTTTCTCTCTACACGCCAGTGTATCCATCCTTTACTGATTTACTGGTAGATTCCGCGGCACTCGGCAGGGCTGACGTGTAGTGATCGAATTGCAGGCGCTGGGATAGATCGCCTTCCGTTTAGTTTAGAATGAGCGAGAAATGGTCGTGGCGGGGCTGCATCTGCAGATCCCGGGCTTAGGTGGAAATATCACAATCGCGTGCGAGATTTTTGGATGAAAAATTCTCTAATAACGTATTATAATTAAAGGGGGGATATCTGATACGTAAAATGAATGTGAATCATTTTATAATTTCGATGAGAAGATTTCCAAGGTAGGCGCCGCCTACCTTGCCTACCCCGACGAGCCGCCACTGGTTCTGCTATTTCTGCCACAAGAAAGGGCACGAAAAGAAGGACTGCAGGAAACTGAAAGATCAAAAATCTAGTAAGTCATTGTTTGATTTGAATAATTTCAGTATGTTTGCAACATTTCTAGTTGATTCTGGTGCATCTCACCATGTAGTGAATGTGCAGAATATTTTGTTGAACTATCAGGCTTATAAAGAGCCGATATCTGTTGTTTTGGCATCGTAAACTGAAAGCACTATGTCAATGGGTCAGGGAACTCTTCCATTATTAGTACAGTTTGGAAAAAGTTCGCACATTGTACATCTAGCTAACGTTCAGTATGTCCCCGAAGTAAGGGATAATATTCTCAGTGTCCGTGCATTTAATATTCAGTTTGGGACAAGTCTTGTGCTAAATGCTAATAATGGATTTATTTTATCTAGAAAATTGAGAAGAAAGATCACCCTGCTCTTCGTATCGGATGGCGTTTATCGAATCTCAGCAAGAGTCAATCCCGGTGATACAAGCAGTATCAACAAAACAAATGTAAATAAAGATGAAAGTATAAATAGACAGTTTAGTTTGAAAGATGATTCTTGTTTTGAAATGAAACTTTCAGTTATCAAAACCAATAAGAAAGTCAATAATAGTAGAAGAGAAACACGAAAATTACATACAAGATTCACTCGTAATCAGTTGAAAATGTTGGCTGAGGAAGGTAGTATGTGGCATCGTAGAATGGGTCATATATCATCTTCTTACTTAGGAAAATTACCTAATGTTGTTCAAGGAGTTAAAGAACTCACATATAATCTCAGTACTGGTAATTGTACAATTTGTTCGACAGCAAAAATGACCAGAAAAACATGTGCAAAAGAAAGAGATCGAGCCACTAGAGCTTGTGAAATTCTTCATTCAGATCTATTAACTGTCAATCCGCCAACACATTACACTAAGAATTAATTGTTCTTGATGATTATCCAAGATATGCACAAATTTTCCTGTTGAAACAAAAGTCCGAAACTTTTAAGTTTTTGAAGTCAGCCTTTAATTGCCTTCAGTCATTATTTCCTGGTCCTGGACAATTCAGTAAGTTACGTTGTGATAATGAATTCTGTTATTTATCTGTTGTTTATCTTGAAAGGATCTTCGATCCCTTAGGTACTTTGGTAATATGTCTGTTGAGTATTTTATCTGTACATTGTGGAAAGGTTCTTCGTTCCTGGTGAAGCGTGTTGCTTTTAATTGTGAATCGGGATGGGGCTACGTTTCGTCCCAGCCTCGCTTACGATGGACTCATCAGATTGGCTAATGTAAGCGAGGCCTGCCAATGACGTAGGTGTTACAGCTGCCCTGCTCTAAGCGAGCGTGGGTACTGGGTAGTAGGACCTGGTCGGTCTATAAAGAGTATGGTACCGCAGTAACCAACGCTGCCCAGGAGGAGGTGCCCTCTGTGCGGGCGGCGTGTGAAGCGCGGTCGCAGACTTCTACACGCGTGGCATTGAGTCGCCACATGACTCTCCCCCAGTGAACAGGACAACTGGTCATGGTCATGATACCGTGGACGATGCCTGGAGACCTGAGAGGGCTGCAGCCGGTGCTTTGTGTTGTCCGACACTGGGATGGACGTGTGCCATCGCCAGCGAAGGACGGTTGCACACCTTGTTGCGCTTGCAGCCAGAATTGTCTCGGAGGTTGATCCAGACATCGTATGTGGGGACGAAAGTTGAGCTGTTATTTCCCCATGCCCGATCACGTCGGGGTCACCAATTTGAAGCGTGTTGCTTTTAATTGTGAATCGGGATGGGGCTACGTTTCGTCCCAGCCTCGCTTACGATGGACTCATCAGATTGGCTAATGTAAGCGAGGCCTGCCAATGACGTAGGTGTTACAGCTGCCCTGCTCTAAGCGAGCGTGGGTACTGGGTAGTAGGACCTGGTCGGTCTATAAAGAGTATGGTACCGCAGTAACCAACGCTGCCCAGGAGGAGGTGCCCTCTGTGCGGGCGGCGTGTGAAGCGCGGTCGCAGACTTCTACACGCGTGGCATTGAGTCGCCACACTGGAAACATAATTTGATAATACATACTCAAAATTTGTTGTATATTTGTTCAAGTTATATTAGAAGGGTCTCCGGTCCCTGGATACATACTCTTACGAATACTAGTGTCTTGATTTGGAAGGGTCTCCGGTCCCTGGAAATGATAGATGCGAAATCCAAAATTCTGACCACATATGTGTGTAATGAATTTAACATGTTAGCCCGATATGATGGAACATACTATGTATGTGATCAGTCATGTCATTTATATGTTGATCTACTATGTGATATGTATGCATTATGGCATATGTATCGGTTGATCAGTTTCAGTTGATATGATGGTATAATATCACTTGTGGGAAGGGTCTCCGGTCCCTGGACACAATGTATTGATACCATACCAAGTATTAAGGACAGTTGGTTCGCTATAAGGAACCCTATTCCATTGCCTCGCAGCAACAGCTCTATATGGTTCCACTGACAATCCAGTTGTAGGTTTAAGGCTTGATTTATATAAATTCAAATAAAATACTATCTACTATTGCATACTTTATATAGATTCTATATTTCTTAGTTTATCGAAGTCAGTTGAATGGAACTTTCAGTTTTCTGTTGGTTAGTTGTCAGGTCCTCAGTTTGGGAGGGGGTGTTGAAGTAAGAACTGCTGGCCAAAGTTGATTTGGGACCAGTCCACTTCTATAAAACAACCTGCTGACAACTAATATATGTTCGGCCTAATGCGCAAGCGCAACTAAGTTAGGTACACGTGCTACTAATGGTGTAGAAGCCAAATCTGTCGGGAATGCGAATAGATAAAGGCCAATTCTCACTGTTAAGTAGCTTCAAGCAGCCATCAGCCATTTTCTGTTCAATACACCAGTGACACCAGTACGTTGAAATATACTTTAATAAACTTTTTGTTGAAAACCGTCTTATCCGTTGTTAAAGTATCCACCCTCACAAAAATTCCTAATGAAATGGATTCTGAAAACTGCATACATTCATGCTCAAATATCTAGTTTGGACTATTTCCCCTTGGTTCCCCCTATTCCTTGTCGACGGGCTTCAAGAGCTTTTTGTCGAGTCGGAATTATCCGTTGAAGGATTTATGATAAACAGCGAGCAGCAATTCCCGCGTGTATCTTGGGTTGCCTAATCTATGTCTCTGACAAGATATGTTGTTGTTATAATGATAAGTGCAAAGGTAGGAGCTGAAACGAAACGTGGAATGCCCTATAAAGAGGTTTGTGGTGCTCGCAAACATCAACGGCGAAAATCCACAATGTCAACCAACATGGAGGAAAGTAAGTGGTCTTTTCTAAAGCTACGTTGTATGTAAAACAGATTATTTTGAGTGTTTTTCTTTGATCTCGTGATGATTTTGTGAAGGATTTCAGTGAATTAGTTTATTATTGACATACAGTGTCGAGTTTATAAAATTTTGGTGTAAAAATTGGCTTTTCTCCTTCCAATTGGATCGACATTTCACGAGGAATTCGATGGAAATTATGGAAATAACTGATTCTTTTGAATGTCCTTCATTTTCAGGTTTTTTCAGTACTACTACTTAGTTTACCTACTCATTGTTATAACATCAATGCACTGGCCTAAAATTCATATATATTATTAGCATAAAAACATATGGATCCTTTCGCTCGGATACTTCATCATTTTTGATTTCTGTCCTACAGAAAGATTAAGAGAGGGCTCAGTACCTTGAATAACGATGATCAATTACATAAAACCGTCATTGATAATCATGGTATTCACCTTTATCATCATTTAAAACTGCACCAGAAGATTAAACTCAAACAACACGCCTGGCAACCTGAAACATGATAACTTTGTGATTTGTGAATAATATTTTAAATGAATAACACTGATATAAATACCTTCTCATCAATTATATTTAATCTGCTCACTGCTCAGAACACGATAAAAACTTCTAAAGGCCCTCGAGAATACCTGGATATGAAAAATATACTATATCTCAAAAGCACGTGATATACATACCTATACAAGATCTCTTTAAGCAAGAAAAGTTAAATACAAGATTGTGTGATTCTTGCTTTGAAATACGAGAAATCAATATCTTACTTTGTCCATTCAGTATTGTGTTTCCATAAATGTGTAAGATTTTAAATGTTGAACAAGTTTTTACATAGTTGTAACTGTGATTCTGTTCCTTGCCATGTGGCTTGCATATTAACCTCGACTTTGTTGAGTCTCAAGTCTGAAAGAAAATTCTGAATTTAAATAATAGCTAAGTCATTATTGCAGTGTCCTGAGGAAGGTTGCGAAGTTGTAACCGAAACGTTGGTCGTTGACATACTTTTTAAAGGCCCTTTTATCTGTTCCAATCCAAACCCCGATCATCTTATGATATAGTCACAATACGGAGGTATTCTTATCAATCAAGATCTCAAAACAATACTCATTTTCTAGTTTGGAATTTCTGCCGAAAGAGGGCATTTGATCTTTGGATTCGCTACAGTTTCGCCAATATGTTCTGTGTTTCCGAGTGGCTCGTCGCTCGTCCAGTTAGTATTTTATGTCTCTGGTCTGAGCGGATGAAAAAAGCCGGTGAAATGAAATATTCCCTGTTCCCGGATTCCCCGGATTCGGGATTGCGAATCTAGAAAACTGTTCAAAATGTATGTGATTTGATTTTGTTGAATAATGAATAATGTCTAGTATGTTTTAAGACATCTCAGAATTCAGAAGTTGTGACTTGTGAATGTGATGTGACTTATTCTGAAAATTTAAATATTGTTTTATTTAGTAAGTAATAAAGACAATGGACGAAGATAATAGCATATACATTTATATTTTGCCATACCTGGAGTGGAAAGCTTGTTGCAATGTTTTGGACGAAAACAACTTGTGGGAAGAATTAACTTTACTTATGTTATGGGTTATGAAAGGACCACAATTCAGGTAATTTTATAAAACGAAGTGGCGAAATAAATAAATGAAAGCAATTCATTTTAGGAAATCAAAAGAGAGATGAACTGTGGAAAACCGCCATCAGAAAAACCATAAGGCTATGTATATTTTGAAGAAATTCATGAGTGCAAATAATTTCACTTTCAATTGAAAGATTCTGAACTTCTAGAAGAAAATGCTACTGAAGATGATGGAAGTGAGAAAATATTAAATGTCCCTAAACCATGTGATATTCTTGAAAGTAAAGAAGACAACGAGAGCAGAACTCGAGTTGATGTCAAGCCCGATGTAGCAAATTTGATTCCCAAGGTAAGTTGTTGACTGTCAGTTGGTATTTTCTGTTATCCATGCTTCATGCCCCTCCATCCATTTCTGAAAACCTTTAACAATTGGATACTGAAGTGAAATACCATGAAATCAAACAGAAATATGAATAATAAATAGTCGAGTTCTATTCCTGACTATTTGCATCCATATCCTCTGGTAGATCGTTGATATTAATGATAAACAACATTGGACCAAGTATGCTTCCCTGTATAATTCCCATTAAAATTTGTTCTTCCTCTGATATGTACTTTTGATCTTCTATTTTTATAATTACTTTATGGGTCCTGTTTCTCAGGTGGCTCTTAATAAATTTCAATTGTTTGTCTAGTATGTCACACTGTTCCAACTTATTAAGCATACAATGCTGTTTCGGTACTTTTTCCATTTATATATCCATGCTGGTGTCTAAAGAAAACCTTGTTTTTCTTAAAAAATTAGATCAAACAATTTGGAAATACTTTCTTAAATAGTTTGGCCCATGATATGAGCATATTAATTGGACGATAATTTTTTAGTTATTCCTGGCATCCTTTTTTGTAAACTGGTTTGACTACAGCTATCTTTAGTGTCTCTGGGAAAATTCCTTCAGTGAATGCTTTATTTGCAATGTATGCTAGTATTGGTGTTATTCGACATATGATATACATATTGTTTATACTGACTACACCTAGGTCTCCTGAGGAGACCCCTCTAAAACTACAAGCTTGTAACTTGTACGAGTTCGGAGAAGCAGTTGTGATCTGTGTAGGCTTTGTTACTGTGTTCTTACGCCATCTTAGGCACAGCACTGTTAATTTTTGACCAAACAGTGAAATGCTGGCCCCTACCGAGACTAGAGAATCTCTTTCCAAGCTCGGGATTGATCTTCAGACTTGCCGGGTCCTAATCCAATGCTCTAACCACTGAGCCAAGGTCTTGTGGGTTCTTCAACTTGAGGGGCAATTTTGTATGTTTGCAACATGCAGGATTCAGTTACACGAGGAATACTCTGTCTATTGAAATCTTTTCTTATTTTACACTTATTTCTGAGGTTATTTTTTATTTAATGGCACAACCTCCATGCTCATTTATGTTCCGGCAAAAGCTGAGATCAGTTCCTATCCGTAAAGTTTATAAGTTTCTGCCATATTGTTTCATTGTACTTCCACTACTTCCAGTCCATTGAAGTATGTTGATATAGACTGTATATTTATGTGCATGAATGCTTGTAATCTGCACCATTTTGTTTATTTGATGGTGTTGGTTTGTTCTGTGTAGGTCCTGGGTTTTGGAAATAAGTAATAATAATAATAAGTATATTTGACATCAAAGAAAATTTACATGCCAAGTCAAAGAACAAAATTGAATAAATCAAGAGCTCAAGAATTCCTCAATTGAGTATAGAGTTATGTTGAGCAGCAGCTTTTTCACTTTCTTCTTAAAGTTCAATGAATTTGAACTTTTTATGTCCTCTGGCAGGTGATTATATAACTTAGGTCCACAGAAGTCCACACTCTGTTGGGTTCTCTTTTTTTATGATAGGGTATGGCTAGTTTTTATTGTGTCGTGTGTTAAATTCGTGATATCTGCTGTTGGAAATAATGATTTATTCTTGTGAACGTAGTTGATACATTCAAGAATAAACAAGGATGCAACAGTGAGAATCTTAAAGAATTCGATATGACTCTCTGCAAGTATCAGTCCTCCTCAGATGGAATAGTATTCTGACAGCCTTTTTTTTGCAAAATCAGTATGTCTGACACATATGATGAAGTTCCCTACAAGAGGATACCATATGATATGATGGAGTGGAAATAGGCATAATAAGTAGCTACAGCTGCATCTCTTGTACACACACCCTATCTATCACATGTATGCTGTAAATAGCCGTGTTCAAATTCTTCTTCATTTCTTCTAAGTGAATTTCCCATGTCAGCTTGCTATCAACATGGAGGCCCAAAAACTTCAAATTATCCACGCCATTTTTGCCAAATAATATTCTATGGTTTTTTTTTGCGTTCACTTGGAGGTAATTATTACGGAACCACTCATCAGATCAAAAAGCCTTGGAGAGATCCCTGGACAGTATTTCGGCTACCTTTCCCTCATCTTCTGCTTTTAAAATTTGACCTACGATCTCCAGTAAAGCTGTTGAAGTAGATTTGTTGCTTTTGTAGCCAAGTGATGAATTGTCTTCGAAATAACAAAAATTCCCTCACTACTACTCCTTCTGGTCATACTGCAGAAATGCAGACTGAATTATATACAGGCTGTCCCAAGTTCGAGTGCCTATTAGAAATAAATTTTAATTGTTTGTCTGCAGTCTGTGGTGGTCTACACAATCAAATGCTTTAGACATATCCATAAATGGAGCAGCTGGTATGTTTCCAGAATGGAGTACATCAAGTATCTTCTGTGTCAGTTCTTACAATGCTGATTCTGTACTTTTTCCTTTCACCTTGTTTTTCTTGTAAAATTAGATCAAATTATTTGCAAATACTTTCTTGAATAGTTTGGCCCATGATGTAAATTGTAAACTTATTAATTGGACGATAATTTTCTAGTTCTTCCTGGCATCTCTTTTTTGTAAACTGGTTTCACTACAGCTATCTTTAGTGCCTCCGGGAATATTCCTTCAGTGAATGCTTTATTTGGGATGTTTGATGTTATTGGTACTATTTGACATAATGTTCTTCTTAATATACTTATCGGAAGCTGAAGGACCCAAGGTTGAAGAAGATTTGCCCTGCAATAAATGACAGTTATCTATCTATATTCTACAGGGTCTTTCACGAGGAACCTCACCCATATTTATACGGGAAACTACTGAACGTATTTTCATGAAATTCAGCACTTATGAGTATTTCACGATGCTGATGAAATCTAAAATATTTTCAAGGCATGAGCACCTCCGGTTTTTCCGGAAATGACGTCAACTTCCGTTTTTCGAATTAGAACACCATTTTTTTATTGCAGAAATAGATTCCTTAGAAAATTTCAAGTTATTTTGATGTAACATTTTTCAGTTTTGGTTGGAAAATTCCCTCTGAGCGGAAAAATTCGAAAAAAAAATCGAAAATAGAGCTCCGCTGAAACAAGAATAACTTTGAGGTTTTTGGATGGAAAATTTTCATTTTTAGGATTTTTCAAGATGTAAGATTGATGTATCCACTTTGAAAATCGAAATCGCGATTCATGATACAGGGGGTGAAAAAATCGCTTTCAAAGTTAGGGATGACAAAATCGTGAAAAATCAATTTTTTCAAATTAGAACCCCATTTTTTTATGGCAGATATTGAATCTACGTTGAAAAATAATGTGAGTGTATGCATTACACCCTTGCCCTAAAGTGGATATTTTCTGAGTTATTCACAAAAAACTGTTTTTCGTCTTGAATTTTCAGCTATTTCTTTTCCCTTCACGCCAAAAAGATGAAATTTTCAGGAACTGTTACTTAAACCATGTTTTAGATTTTACTACCCTAATATGCAAGAGAAGAAAGTTACAGGTTGATCCTAAATAGATGGCGAATTTGGATTCGAATTTGTATCGGAAACCTCTTTATTTCAACTAATCGGCCATCGGTTTTCTCTCCAGTGACAAATAAATAATTCCTAAAATTCCTTATGAACCATATGCAAAAACTTACCATGTTTTACATTCTTTTTTTTTAATGATAGATATCATTAATTACATCTACTGAATAAAGAGGAATTTGGCAGATGTAATTAATGATATCTATCATTAAAAAAAAAAGAATGTAAAACATGGTAAGTTTTTGCATATGGTTCATAAGGAATTATTTATTTATCACTGGAGAGAAAACCGATGGCCGATTAGTTGAAATAAAGAGGTTTCCGATACAAATTCGAATCCAAATTCGCCATCTATTTAGGATCAACCTGTAACTTTTTTCTCTTGCATATTAGGGTAGTAAAATCTAAAACATGGTTTAAGTAACAGTTCCTGAAAATTTCATCTTTTTGGCGTGAAGGGAAAAGAAATAGCTGAAAATTCAAGACGAAAAACAGTTTTTTGTGAATAACTCAGAAAATATCCACTTTAGGGCAAGGGTGTAATGCATACACTCACATTATTTTTCAACGTAGATTCAATATCTGCCATAAGAAAATGGGGTTCTAATTTGAAAAAATTGATTTTTCACGATTTTGTCATCCCTAACTTTGAAAGCGATTTTTTCACCCCCTGTATCATGAATCGCGATGTCGATTTTCAAAGTGGATACATCAATCTTACATCTTGAAAAATCCTAAAAATGAAAATTTTCCATCCAAAAACCTCAAAGTTATTCTTGTTTCAGCGGAGCTCTATTTTCGAATTTTCCCGCTCAGAGAGAATTTTCCAACCAAAACTGAAAAATGTTACATCAAAATAACTTGAAATTTTCTAAGGAATCTATTTCTGCAATAAAAAAATGGTGTTCTAATTTGAAAAACGGAAGTTGACGTCATTTCCGGAAAAACCGGAGGTGCTCATGCCTTGAAAATATTTTAGATTTCATCAGCATCGTGAAATACTTATAAGTGCTGAATTTCATGAAAATACGTTCAGTAGTTTCCCGTATAAATATGGGTGAGGTTCCTCGTGAAAGACCCTGTATACTCATCGGTATGTTATTGTAACCTCTGGAGGATTAGTTTTTCATTTGTCTAATGGTTTTCATTATCTCATCTGGTATCACCACAGAATACCTAACTACTGTAGTTTACAGTGGCTTTATACAAGACAGTGGCGACAATAGGGTCATAGAATACGTTTTTGCCCAAACATGGTGGATATTTGTTTACATTTGAGTGTCGTGCTGTTTGACATTTGATTCGATCTTGAGCTTTATGTTTAGATACATGACAACAAAACAATGAAAATCCGCCATTAGTGGTCGAAAACAGTCCGACCAATCAAAACGTGAACGTCTATTGTCGCCACTGTCTTGTATAAAGCCACTGTACTGTAGTTAGGTAGGTATTCTGTGGTATCACTTCAAAGATATACATTGACTTCTCAACTCTCCTCATATTAGTGTTGAATTCCACATCAGTAAAAAATGTAGACATTAGAAAATAAGTATCATGAAAGAGAAACATAAGGGGTGTCCCATTTGAGAAAATCTAGTTATCGCATATTGAATTTGAGTAAATTGGAAAATTTATATTAGACACGCAGGGACCCTGAGGCAGTCACCTACTCTGCATAATGGTTAATCCGGCTCTGGAGACAGTGTTCATTTGAATTATTCCAGTATTCACAGCCAAAATCTCATTCCACGAAATTCATTCTAGTCGAAGTTCTCGTATTTTTTCCGAGACCCTCAAATTAACGAAAAACCGAAATATCTCGGTTCAAAATCTGTAGTTTTCCATAAGAAATTGTTTTTCACTTGCTTCTCATTGGAGCAAATTCCTTTTCATATATTTTTCTATGTACCACCGTCTCAAGTTTTCAGTTTCTTCGTCTGAAGTATTAAGATTTGTAGATTTATTGACCAAACATTGCTACAAAACATTGTTTTAATATCAATTAGTGTCTAAATATTGATTTTTTTGCAGAGGCCAATTCCTTCTCACCATAGGAGAGAAACCCCTTGTTCATAGCGACATATAGCCAGCCAATATCCTCTTGGACAAGAATGATTTGGCAAGAATAGGCGATTTCGGGTTAGCTCTTGAAGGACCCCACGAAGAATACTTAAAAATAAGTAAAGTGTTTGAAACAAGGCTATATCTGCCTCATGAATTTCTCAGAGGAAAGAAGTTTTCCATAAAAGTGGATA
Organism: Adalia decempunctata; assembly: GCA_951802165.1. Taxonomy (NCBI): domain Eukaryota; kingdom Metazoa; phylum Arthropoda; class Insecta; order Coleoptera; family Coccinellidae; genus Adalia; species Adalia decempunctata. Next base: position 27,745,452 of record OX637703.1, on the reverse strand, counting down.
CATTCAGTTTTGGCATCGTTCTCTTCACAATCGCAACAGGCCTCACTGCTCACTTCAACGAAAGGCCGAATAAATACCTGAGGGATCACGTCGTTGACCATGAAGGTGACATTTTGGAGCTGAAAGATCCAAGGGAAGGTGGCGGTGACAACCGATAAATATCGGGAAGATCTGCGTCAATTTTAGAGTCACAGATAGACCTGAAATGGTTGAGGTGTTGAAGCAACTCGAAAATTTGGATGCTCCGGATGATGGATAATCTGTCTACTCCATCTGTGAGGTCCGCTGTGAACGTGAGGTAAGAAATTGTTATTTTTCGCTTTTTCTATGGAATTGGATATTATTTGAGGTTAGTGCTGGTGGTCAAATCATTAAAACCGTATATTTGCTTGAAAAATTGTTTTATGGGGAAATTTGGTTGATATTTCTAGTTAATCTTACTCTCAGAAATATTAGACCAGTGGAAATTATTCAAATTGAATGCAAAAAAATTCGTGAAGTGTGTCAGATGTGCAAGTCGTTCAAATTAGGAGGATTTTAATCACTTGTCATTTTTTCGAGCGAAGACAAAACTCAGTTTTGAGCGAATTATTTTAATATACAGTTTAAATTTTCTATTGACTAAAATAAAACTGATTTTTACTGAAAATCATGGAAATAACTTCATTGCAAAAAATCGAATTGACAATGAATTTTCTTTTTTCTGCTATGAAAAACCGAAAGAAGAAATCGAAATTTTAGTTGAACAAACTGTTTTAAATGATAATTTAGGAGTTACAAGCCACAATAAAAACATATTGTCGAATGAAGAGAAGGAAAGCTTGGAAAAAATGAAACGAACTTGTCGCCATTGGGAAATAGGACTTTTATGGTAATCCACCAATATTGTTCTTCCAGAAAGTCGATCAACCGCATGGAGAAGACTACATATTGTCGAAAATAAAATGAAGCAAGACTCTGCGTTGCGTCAAGGATATTCTAGTCAAACTCAACAATTTTTAGACAAAGGATAAGCTTTAATGTTCTATTTTTTTTTTTGTGGCCGCGGAGAATGTTCTGGTGGGTGTATTCAAATAATTTCATTATATTGTTGTTCAGATCATAGTATGTAAAAAAGATTTGAAAGGGAGTTGTCAAAATATATTAGCGCTCAGGGTCCTCTTTTGAGGACGGCTGTTACTTTTTGCGATAAGGGATAGATGAAGCTTCTCTCCTTATGTTTACATATTTGACAGTTGATTTGAAACTATTTTCAGTTACCCTGATCAATTTCTACTGAAAAATCTTTTTTTTTTCGAAATTGTGCAGCTTTGAATTTCGGACTTTTGTCGATCCATTCATCGTCGAAATGATCAGTGTACTTTTGTTATCAATTTTTGCTGGTGAGTAGTTTTATATTTATAAATAGTTTTTTTATACTCGTAAAATTATTACGGTAATATGGTATTCAGTTATTTTGCATTACTTTTTTCATGAAGTGATGACAAAGTATGTGTCCTCAAAAAAGGACGCTGGGTTTTGACTAGTTCGTGATATTATTTCAGGTCGATTCAAGACTCGCAATGAGCCGTTCTAATCACGTGTTCAAGTCAATGGAAGAGGCTTTGGAGTATGCCACATCAGCGCAATGTGATATCGATTTATTAGCTCTTCCAACAGATGTTGATGAGCTTACCGATGAAGATGATATTGATGACAAGGCTATCAATTTTCCGGTGGTAAATGATGTAGTAGGCCATGTAGAGGTTCAAGTTGCACATGAATCGGACGCAGAAGAATCTGATGAAGATGATATTCCTTTTTCAGCGCTGAAAAGGAGATTGCTCGAGAAAAGAAGGAAAAAGTAGCTGTTCCGCAACCACTCGTAGTAAACAACTACAATAAACATATGGTAGGAGTCGACCACCACGATTAGCTTTTAGAAAAGCTATAAGGGGAAAAAAGTGGTACTGGAGCCTTTTCACAAGGATGATTGACATGGCAATTGTGAATTCCTGCATCCTCTATTGGCAAATAAATGGAAACCAATCCATCTCCATGAAAGATTTCAGACGACAAGTTGCCGTAATATACCTACCTCAAATTGGGCCATGGAAGAAAAGTTTTGAAGGGACGTCCTTTATCATTTCCTACCACCTCAAAAAGGCAATCTTTCGATGATGTGAGATATGACAATCTTGGACATATTCTGAGCAAATGGGAAAATCAGCGCCGTTGTCAATTCGAAAGATTTACTGGGATACCAAGGACATTTTGTGTAAAATGTGGAGTGACCTAATCCATTTCTTGTTTTCCTAAATATCACAACAAAACATTGAAATAGTGATGTCGTACAATAAATGTAAAATATTTTTGAGAATAAAGAATTTTTTTATTCATTAATGAAAATGTATAATTTTGTTGAAAAAAAAAATAAATCATGTGACAGCCCAGCGTCCTCATATGAGGACAGCGTTTTTTTTCTGCTTACACATTTTTTTTCTCATTTAAATTATTTTTACCTTCGAGAAGGGTATATTATACGCATCATATACAAATATCAGAGTAAAATTAAAAAAAAAACTAATTTGGGCGTTAATGGGTTAAAGATAAAAGTCATTTTTATTATTGAAGATAAAAAGTAGTAATAAATTGGTCTTGCCATAACAGTACCCATATACAGGGTGATTCACGGTGGATGGCACATTAGACGTTTCTGGTGGACCAGATATCGGATCGGTTTGAAAATTTGCATGAGTGCATTATCGGACATTCTCTACTCAACCAAAATATTTTGGTCAATGCGGTGTTGCCACCTTCATTAGAAAGTAGTAGCAACTAGCAACTTTGTTTTTCAAATGGAACACCTGGTATATTATATTATTTTTGGAATTTCCAACAACTTCTCAACAACTTTTCTTAACATTTCCCTATACCTATCTGTTGCCGTTTTCGAAATATAACTTAATTTCAATTTTTTTCGCCGAAAATCATAACCTCTAAAAATGCTGATAACTTCGGGTTGAGAGACACTATGGCATTGAAATTTGGTTTGGAGTTAGGTGATACATGAATGCTTCTAACACATCAGCCTGGTCTACGTTACTTCAATACAGGGTGGTAAAAAATACAGTCTTTTCGTTTTCTTGAAAAATAGACTGAAAGTTGTTTATTTCAAATGGAACGCCCTGTATGTTATTAGAAATTCAGAAAGCTGATAAAATTTGCTTTCATTCTATTTATATCATGCCTATACCTAACTGGTCAAATTTCGGACTTATGAGCATTTTTTGTCAAAATGTCCCTTCAGAATGGTATTCCCATTCGGTATTTGGTATGCAGTCCATGATTACTATTTCACAGTACCTTGTGACATTCTCCTAATAATAAAGGCACCAACAAACTTGAAATTCGACATTTTCGTCATTCCAGATGATGCAAATACCCTCGAAACGATGGAAGAAAACTATTCAAACGAAGAGCTCAATTTGTTTATTATTATTAACTGGAGAGACTTTTTGACGATCGGTGGATAAGGCGCTTAGGACCATGAAATTGGCCAGCAAGTTTACCCGATCTCAGTCCATTAGATTTTTATCTGTGGGGAATGTTGAAAGGATGTTTACTAAAAAGCCGTGCATTCGAGAGATGAATTGTTGTGAAGCATTATGACCCAAGCATTTAAAGATTTGGATTTCAAAGAAATACGATCAGCCACGACGAAAGCAGTCAACACCCGCATTTTGAAGTGCTTGGAAGCAGGGTTGGCATGTTTTAAAACATTTGTTTTAAAACAGTGTTTTAAAACATGTTTTAAACACAAGCCTCTGTTTGTGTTTAAAACATATTTTGCAAATTCGTTTCTTGATACCCTTTAAAGCGAATTGTAATATCGTAGAAAAGGAATAAGAATTATCAACTTCGTTCAGGAATAGGGAGAGTAATTTTTATTGGCGATGTGTTGGAAGCATTTATGTATCACCTAACTTCAAACCAAATTTCAATGCCATAGTGTTTCTCAACCCGAAGTTATCAGCATTTTTAGAGGTCATGATTTTCGGCGAAAAAAATTGAAATTAATTTATATTTTGAAAACGGCAACAGGTTTAGTAAATGTGAAGAAAAGTTGTTGGAGATTTCAAAAATAATATAATATACCAGGTGTTCCATTTGAAAAAGCAAAGTTGCTACTACTTTCTTATGGAAGTGGCAACACAGCATTGACGAAAATATTTTAGTTGGGTAGAGAATGTCCGATAATGCACTCCTGCAAATTTTCAAACCGATCCGATATCTGGTTCACCAGAAACGTCTAATGTGCCATCCACCGTGAATCACCCTGTATAGTTATTGTTATAGTGAAAAGCGGTTACAGTCCACTGCGACCTTAAAGTCTATTGTGCTCCCTGACAGAGCTGTTATCATCGCGCCTCCTACAGCTTGCCCTCCAGTTCCAGAGATTTGATGAAATCCAGTATATGGGACGGCTTCAAGGAGGATAACTCCCCACTTCTACAAGTTTCTTGTCCAAAGCACTCTTTCCTTTGCATTCCGTAACCAGGTGAATAGGAGTTTCTTCCTCCTCCTCACAGAATCTACACCCATCAGTGTCCGATAAACCCATTCTCAACAGATGCTTCTTTAGGCGACAATGTCCTGTGAGAAAGCCAGTGAGTAGGTGAAGTTTGTTTTTACTGAGATCCAGATATTTTTTGGATCTAGCAGTTTCAAAGTTCCGGATGAACTTTTTGGTATTTTAATGGTTCCCTTACCTTTGCGTTTAGTTTCTGATAGCGCATATATATCTATTTTGTGTTGTTCCATTTCTAAAAGCATTTCGCTATTTTTGGTATTCCACGACATTATGTTCCAGCAAGCTGTTCGAATTATATTTTTTTCGGCCTCCGTCCGGGATATACCAACTTCCCGGACGCTTTTTCTTTGAGAAAGTAGCATTTCCTGGCCTAGTCCGGAAAGTACGTACTTTCCGGGCTCAGATCTCAGCCAGATCTTTCATATTGTTAGAAAATTGCATTAGTTGTATTTTGTAGTTTCAGCAGCTATTATTGATCAAAACGGCGAGCATCGAATAAACAATAATCTAATCGCCAAAATATTTCTTAGAAATCATTCAACCCTAATATCCCATAAGCCATCCATATTTAGGGCGAAGACCGGGAGGAAGTCGCTGCAAAACTCAAAGGTTACTCAAATAAGTTGAGGATAATAGAGCGTACCGTCCTATTGAATGACGTATTGGTTTACCGGACTGGCTCACATTTACGGATCCCCTGGTCGAATTTTACCTATTAATGAACATTACCGTTTGAAATATGAGATACGAACCCACCCTCGACTCAAAATTCGAAAAAAAACCAATGATATTGCACTCATTCAAACGAATGCTTAACAGGATTTGCAAATTACCTATCCATAGATCTACTACTAAGATGTCATTTTTTGAATGCGTTGACGCTCGACCAAATCGAAAATATCAGACTTGTTTCGTGGCGGAGCCGCAATGTCATACTTGTCATTTCGATCATTTTTTCGTTGATCGATATCTAATTGATGTGTCAACAGCTGAACATCCAAAATGACCCGATCACAGTATTTTCATGAACTGAAATTTTATACCTTTCCTCGAAAAATAGAAATCAAAATGAATGCATGAACACTAATTCTTGTTTGAAAAAACTGGACTATCACCACAAAACGTTCAACAGAATGAATTCAAATAAATTAATATGAATGTTATAATTAATGAATAGCGCCATAATTAATGAATAGTGCAGTGGAAAGAACGAAACTTGCCCCATATTCTCAAATACAATTTCTCTCATGAGTTGATCAACGCTTCAGTACATTATTTTTTTTCAGGGACCCCAGTTCCTTCGGGAAGAGCCTAGTGTATATGAATTACCACTGTGAACTTAAGGTAAGAAATTGATATAATGTTTATGGAAATAGTTGAAGTGAAACAGGACAATGGAAGTGCCTGTAAAAACAAATTCAATCATCTTTATTCGTGTACCAGCAATTTACTATAATATTTTCAACGAAAAGAAATCGGAAAATACAAAATCCAAGCCTCATATATGATGCTTGGACTTTATAATATTGCTCACAATCGTTAGAAAGGAGTTATAAATCATAAAATAATGATATAAAACATACACATAACTAAACATACAAACAAATATCAATTACAATTTAAAATTCGAGCCTTTATGGGTAGATAATTTACCTGTAAATTTTTTTCTGGATTGTTTTCTACCTTAAGTTATGACAGTGATTCGAGACAATTCGATATGCCATGGGTCTAAAGTTGATTAGGAATGTATTTCGAAGGGAAGTTAGATGATGCTCTCATTAACAAAACGAGAAGATGACAATGACATAATTCACTTTCAAGATTCCAAGCATTTAATTCAGCCAGTTGACTGGCTTCGAATTATTTTGCGCGTGAAGAAAATTCCCTCTAGTGGGCGGTAGCTAAACTAAATAGCCCAATGTTATATGATAGCGCTGTTCCTACCTGGGAACGCTTGCTCTATAGCAGTAATTATTCAACCTCCATTTAGGACTAGGAGAAAGTTCTGAAAATTACGCATCGTCCATTTCGATTCTTGATTCATACTCAATTCAAAACTCAAATCGAAGAAACATTCATTCTATCCATTCGCAAATATTTTTCAATGCAGAGTTTTTCAAACACATTTGAAACTTTTTCAAATCTACCTGCCAAATGAGCACCATCATGCAGTATTACTAATATTTAGGCTATGCACTCAAGTCTAAATCTTTGTTGTAATTATAAAACCATAAATTATAACAACCAACGATAATTTTCTTTCAAACTATTGTAATATCAAATTGGGTTTTCATAGAAGCAGTGAAAAAGACAGAGAAATACTGCATTTCAACTTTTTACACCGATATGCAGTATATCAAATATTACGGCAAAAATTAATGTTTACATCTGTCGATGCAATTAATAGCTTTCCTTCAAATTACTATCATATTATGTAGGAACATATTCAAATGAGTTGTGACAAAAATAATACACAAAAATAAGTTTCAAGATTTTGGTTTTGGAATTGAAAAAAAAAACGAACAGAGCAGTTCAGTTAAAGATATTAAATTTTATGAATTATCAACAAGTCATGTCTTTATTTCAAAAATTGAAATTGTATTTTCGAATATTGAATTCTCGATGATGATGTTGAGGTCGGAATTCAATAGGTTTTTATTCCTTGGATAGATTTCTTGACTACTATACCGTGGCAGTCCTCTAGTATCGTTTGCATAATATGCTTAAACAGGGTGATGAGTTCTTTTTTCTTCAGAATATGGATAAGGTGGTTGAAGGCATAAAACGATGGTATTGCTTTATGTGGAGAAAAAGGCTTCGTTTGTCCAGCATTCTTCATTCTTGATTCTAATCACTTACTTCTTTGGAGGTTCAACAGCAATATGATGTTTCTTCTTGCTTTGCAAACCAGTCCTCCACAGCTTTTATTACCTCCTCGTTGGAAGAAAATTTACGACCTTTTAAACTTTTTTTCAGTTGGAGAAAGAGATTATAGTCGGACGGAGCCAAATCTGGTGAATAAGGGGGGTGTTCTAGTAATTCTAACCCTAAATCACGAATTTTTTGCATGGCAACATGAGATTTACGTACTGGGGCGTTGTCCTGTAAAAACAAAATACCTTTGGATAGCTTTCCGCGAGTGGTCAGTAATGTCGAATAGTAATCTCCAGTTATTGTTCTACCCTTATCCAAAAAATCAATCATGATTACTGCATGGTAATCCCAAAAAACTGAAGCAAGAACTTTTCCAGCATATTTTTGGACACGAAACTTCTTAGGTCTTCGGAAACCAGACGGTCGCCTTTCCATCGTTTGCTGCTTTGTTTCTGGATCGTAGAAATGTACCCATTTCTCATCCATAGTAACAATTCGGTTTGAGAAGTCTATATCGTTTTCAAATCGAGCACAGATCGATCGTGATGCTTCTACCCATGCAAGCTTTGGGTCAACATTCAAACATTTGGGGATCCATTTTGCAGAAATTTTTCTCATGTCCAAATTGACATGAACTATATGATGAAAACGTTCGTATGAAATCTTCAGTGCTTCAGATATCGGTTTCAGACAAATTCGACGGTCTGATAAAATCATGTCATGAACTGCATCGATATTTTCGGGGACTGACACAGAAACTGGCCTTCCGGATCGGTCATCATCTTCAATGAAAAATTTACCTCTTTTGAAGCTTGTAGTCCAATTTTTCACGTTCGTATACGAAGGACAGTGATTACCAAGGGTTTAAGGGTCTACATCCCTGAAAAAAAGGGAGTCAGAAACGATTTATTTTTCTGACTGATCAAGGGATGTTTGTGTGTATAAAGGTAGAAATAATAAAAAAAATATTTTATGAGTATTGAATTAATAAAAAGGTTATTCAACATCATTTTTGGTTATTTTTCAACATTTCCACCATCAAAACGAACTAAAATTTTTGTGTTTTTTCATTGCAGTATTGAAGTCTATCATTTAGTTAATGACATGTCTATCTCATTTTTCTTTTATAATTAGCCGTTTTTTTTTGTAAATGATATTACAAAAATGTGTTGTTTTCGCGAAATTTATTTCCTCGAATTTTTCTATTCGGAATGATAAATATCCATTTTTCTCAAAGAAAAGTCATTAAGGTTTGTTTTAGCCGTCGATTAGTGAAAATCAATTGTTAATAACAATTATGGATTTCAAGATGGAATTGAATTTCTTTTAAATGACACGCCCCGCAGGTAGCTCCTCCCAGTTGACTGGTGAATGAAAGAGAGAGCGTTTATACAGCTAGTGTGAGATATATAGTTCAGGGTCGGATTTCTTCATTTCTTGTTATATTCCCTGCGCCCCAACATTTGTTCGATGAAGCTGAATAATCCAATATATGTATAAAAATTAATGTTTTAATGTTTGTTTCTATTTCTTTGTATTTTTATCTTCGTCATCCTCATTATCATCATTAAGATGACGGAATAAGGTTTTTTGGCAACGGGAACAACAGGAGTAACAGGAATAACGGGGATAATAGGAACATCGGATTATCGGAAATAACGAGAACAATGGGAATAACAGGAATTATAGAAATTACGGGAACAACGGGAATAACTCAACTCTGTACAAGAAAATCTCAACAATACAGGATGGCATAGTTCACATTATCTACAGATAATGGAAACAGCCCAAATAATCTTTCAACAAATATTCCATTGATGACATCTGATCTTGTTTCGAGCATTTCGGCCGGCGTGGTTTATTAGATTTCGTTTGTAATTTGGGAGAACAAGCACCGATTCGGTCCTGTACAGTGGGCTGACAGCAGTGTGATGGTCAAGCTATAAAACGGGCGGAGTTAGGATCGGGGAACTCGCACTGCCATCTGGCGGTAAATGTTTCTTATTTTGAAGGCGAAATACTCTTAAGCAAATCTTCGTAAATCTCCTGACCTCTTAACTCTTTTAAATACAGGTACTTGATGATGGCTCGATACTCCAATTTTTCGATTGTTACAATTTCGGTGGACATCTTTTTTTTTATTTATGTATTGCGTAACTCTGGTTTACTTTTTTGACCTCGAACTCTATACTGACACTTCTAATAAGTTATTGTTCGTGAATATGGTATCGCAATATTTTGTTTATGCATGGAACTGGTCTAGGCTAACTAGATATCAATATATCCTCGTAGTTTCATCCGTTCCTATGACAGATATCTTTGCAAATTCAATGATTTTGTAAAGATGCACATGACCAATTGGTGATAATTGCTGTGATTCATAAATTTTTTCAAGATAGGTTCCAATCAAGTTAAGTTGATTTACTTTGATGAGTTTTAAATTTGGTAGGTATTTCTTGCATTGCGAAACTAATGGTTCTTTCTAGTATTAAAAGAGTGTTCAATAGTTCCTCTCATCGAAGTATTTCATATTTGATTGTAGTTCTGAATTCTTCAATTGATTTGATTTTTTGAAAAATTAAGTATATCTTTCAGGAGCAGAATATCAGCAGTTAGAATGTTATTCTCTTCTGCTCTTTGCCATCCCAATGTAAAATATTTAAATGCATCGACGTGCTTGATTTTGTTTGAGTGTATATCGTCTTTTTCATCACTGCTGGTCCCATAATTTGTAGTCTCAAGCTCAAGATCGCCATCCTCTTTGACCTTTTCAGCATCTTCAATCCATTGATTTACTTCAACATTTGAATGAACCTCGCCATCAATTTGTGCCGGCATGTTTGAAATTTCTTGATAGTCATGACATAGTTGCTGCATTTTTTTTCTGTAATAAGTTTAGAGGAATCAAATCATCTGGATCATAATGAGGTAAGTTGCCTGATAAAAGTTTGTGCCAACACATTTCTTAAGAGTTCGTTGTCATTTTTGCCATGAATTACAATAATTGACACGAATAAAACATCCTTGAAGATAATATGTAGCTACATGAATTTTTAATTATTAGATTACAGTCTGATGAGAGAATTATGCTCAACAAAAAAATTTTTTCATTCAAAATAACTGGCTACAATATGCCTTCTAATTCTAATACCTTCATTAAACAAATGAGTTGGAAAATATTGAGGAACCACATTGGAATTATCTTCTCGTAATGAGGCTAAATCTTCGTTATCATTAATTATCAAATTGTTCATTGTACATATATTATGTAGAATTGCACAAGCCGTAATGATTTTTCCTACCACTTCAGGCTCATATCTAAGTGGTCTATCACCTCCAAGACATCGAAACCTCTGCTTTAGTACACTATTGCAACGCTCGATTGTATTTCGGGCTAAACAATGAGATCGATTAAAACGACTTTCTGGGGTGTCAGGAGGTGCATCTATAATGGGTGTCACTAGCCAAGGTTGTAGAGGATATCCTGAGTCCCCCAAAAGCCAATTTCTGTTCCCAATTCTATACTGTCTTTCAAGTTCTTGATGAACTGAGGACATCCGCCAAATGAAAGCATCATGTGCAGCACCAGCATGCTGAGGATTAATGGCCAGAATTTTCAAATTAGAGTCAGAAATCTGAAAATACAATCCAATTTAAAAATTTAATATTTTTAATCAATTTTTTTTTGTTACTTACTATTTGCGTATTTATTGAATGATATCCCTTTCTGTTCAAGAAATTATGCTCCTCATTTACTGGTCTCAAAATTTTGATATGGGTGCAGTCCACTGCTCCTATCACTCCAGGAAAATGAAATTCTTTGTGAAATCCCAGTTTTACTTCTGTTTTCTCTGATTCAGTTGTAGGGAATTTTATATATTTGTCTCTCAAATGGGTGGTTATTAAAGATGATCCATGGTTTGGTTCCAAAATCTACACGATTTGTCGGAAATTTTTGTGTATTTGCAATTGGTTTGTTAATCGAATAGATAAACCCTAATAGGTTTCCGGAGTTATTTGAGACTTGACGGTTTGTTGGAAAATTTTGATTGTTAGAATTCTTTGAATAATTTGGATTAGAATTTTGGTTGAAAGGAATTCGCAATATTCCCATTCTTGTTTCTTACTGTCGTAAAATTGACACCTATTTATGCATTCTTCGATTGTTCTTGATTCAAAGTTACTGAGATATGTTCTTTAGGGTTCTAAAATTCCTATCTGAAAAGTTTTCAAGGCTAATTTTTCCATTTCTCTTTTTTTTTTTCCGCGAGATGTTGTGAAAGACCGTTTAAATTCTTGGATAGCCTGCTATAAAATTCTAAAAAGTTTTCACTTTTGTGTTGTACGCAATGCGTTGAAGATGAAACTAGCAAGTCTTCATTTCGTTGGTCGACGAGCTCGTCGAATTGACGGCGCCAATCCGACGCATTCTGAAATGCAATGATGTCTCTAGCTTCATTTTTTATCTTTGATCTCATTGAAAAATTCAGAGCGTAGACTTAATCGGCGTTCAATCTTTCATGAAGGTGTATGACTAAATTGTCGACCTCATTTATGAAAATGGACAAATTTTGACCAGGGTAGTGTTCTGGTATTGAATTCAGTAGTAACTGAAGATCTTGTCTTGATATTAGGTCTGGAGTATTGTTGAAGAGTTTTGGTTCATTTCGATGTTTAATTCTACTAGGGTAAGGTCGAAATCGGTTTTTCAACAATCTTTCTTGAATATTACTCGACTTCGATTCGAGTTTCAATGTGTTCAACAATTATCTCTGATCATGCAAGAATGAATAAACTGGTGAATGGCGTGGGGAAAATAGGACTTACACCAAGATATGCATCCCGTTATTGGCTCTGTTAAAGAGATATAGCAATTTGAAAAAAATTGGGCCAAATACGTGCCTGATACCATACTCTGCAAACACCTCAAAGTTCATATTTTTCGATTGAAATTGAGGTGATTATTATTTGAATGAGAATGTTACAAACACGATATTTCCCTAAAGAAACACTTGATTTCTACTTATTTCTACAATTGAAAAGGCATATTTCTCACACCAAAATAAGTTTCTTCTTCGATTTTCCTGAAGATTAGTTCGCAAACACTAATAATCTGTTCATATTTTCCTCGATATTCTAAAAATATCTTGATATCTAGAATTGATTTCTCACTAACCTAACCTAACTCCATCTTCTGTGATATTTCACAGAACTGACGATGCCATATGATGATGCCATATTGCCGATTTTCTCTTCAAATCAATTAATGGTATAGGCGAAACCAAGGAAGCAGTACGTCCCCTATCTTAAACGGATGAACTATCGCAAGGGTACTAGTTTTGTTTACTTTTCGCTAAAGGCGTCTAGGCGTTGCTCTTTGGAAACGCCAAACGAGTAGTTGTGGTTTTCGCCGATATAGCGCGACGATCTTAATTTCAGTCGCCTATAACGGTGCGCTACCTCGGATCGTAGTCGCCACGCAAGACAAACCGTTCTGTGTCTCCAACGTTAGTCTCCGCCACAGACCAGTCTGTGGTCTCCGTCCCATGAATGACGCTTACGTAACCTGCGCCATGGACATACAACATCATTATAAAATGGAATGGGAGTAGAATTTTTACTATTTTTTATTTGTTTCAGTTTTTTAAACTGCTCTTCCCTTATTTCTATATCTAATTGAAATATTCGGGCTTTTGCCACACTTTCCTCTAGAATAGCGAGGATTTCCTTATTGACTTTTTCTTCTTGTTTGTCAATGAGAGCCAACCTTCTATCAATGAGTGAACTATATTTTTCCGCGAAATCTGTTCTGGTGACAGCCTTCACTATTGTTTGTGGCCTCCTTCTTGAAGAGGATGGTGTATTCTGAGAGACACCTAAAACTACATAGGTATGTGATATATTACACAATTACTAGCAGTGTGTGGTACTACCGTCATATTATTTTTAAATTCTTTTTTGCCTTTTTTAAAGATTACGAGCTTCTCAGAGCAAAAAACGTGATCCTTATTTTTTTTCAAAAATTCAATCGAGTCAAACAAAAAAACGGCTGGCTGAATTGAGTTGGCTTTTCGTAAGGTTTTTATCAACATATTGAACTGTGAAAGTCATACTTAACATTATTGGTTTCCTCAACATTTTCGATCCAGCGGTAGATTTTCCAAGAAACCACCAAAAGCCCTTTTTTTGTTAAATTTTCATATTGATGCGACATTAAGAAAAAAAAATTTCTATGAATAAGCAATGGGTGTTCATTAATGGGAGTTCATTTAAGGTCTTGAAACCCCCCTTCAATTTTCTGTGCGATCATTGGTTGCTGAGAAATCGATAATCAAAGACAAATGGATCCTTTTCCATTTGAAGACCGATATCTCGGCGAGAAGTGGACGTATTGAGGTCAATAAAAAAATAAATTAAAGCTGAATTAACAAAGTATCCCATCATTATAACGATTATGCAAAAATAAAATTACCACGCTCGTAGACAAGAAAAAAAAAGTGGTAAAATTTTTAGAATTTTTTTGTTGCCGATTTTTCTATCATTACTCGAAAACCACTGAAACTTAAAATTTTTGAAGTTCTAATCCTGAAACTAAACACTTGGAGCTACAATTTCCTTTTTTTTAATTCCTTGTACGACCATTTCTCTCAAAGTTACGGCATGTTGAAAATTGTCGAAAAATTTTGAATTTTTTTTTGATCCTTTAATTTTTTCCAGTAATGTATTATTAATGGGATGAAATTCATTTTTTTGTTTCTAAATGTTTTAACCGACGAAATCGACTCTTTAAAAGTCCAAAAGTATTTTCAATTACCACCCTATTCTGATTCAGTAACTGATTGAAACGTATTTGTCTATGGGTTAAGTGTCCATTATTTTAAGACCAACTATCAATGTGGTGGTTAACTTATAGGCCAAGTCGCCAATTAGGAATCCATTTTCTGGGATTTTTATTATTCCATTTCTAATCTTATCATATATGTCAGATTTGTAAAAAAGTCTTTGGTGGTGAATGCTACCAGGTTCTCCAGCATATACATCTCTAAACATTTTTTTTTGAATCACATATCCCTTGTAGAAGGACCGATGGGTATCCCTTTCTATTTATGTAGGAATTTCCATGGACCTGAGGCTTTTCTATCCTGATATGGCAGCCATCAATAGCTCCCATAATTCCTGAAACAAGTGAAAAAATACACATGACAAAGGTATTAAATCTATTTTCACCTTTCAAATAAATGGTGCAGTGAAGTAGAATGTTAATGAATATTTGTGTGGGCTTAATAATTACATTATATGACTCACCTGGAAACCCATTGATTCTTTCAAATTCTGACATCACATAAACAGCTGCATTTTCAGTCGGAAAATGTATTATATGCGTTTCTCTGTTCAAACGGAGTAATTTTTGGCATATTTCATAAAAAACTACCCAGGTTGTTTGTTTCGCCAATCCAAATCTATCAGCTACGCTCCTGAAGTAAATAAGAAAGTCTTTTAGATAGATGAAACTTGTTGACTGCTGAACAAGGCAAACAAATCAAAGAGCCTACCTGAAAGCCTCCCTATTGGCCAGATACCATAAAAAACATAAAATTCTTTTTTCTAGGAAAACTTTTGGTCTTCCTGCCGAGAGCATCGGTTCTTCATACCGCTGCAGTTGCCCCAGCAACCAGTCAAAAGTATCTGTCGTTACACGAAAATGTTGCTTGAACTGCAGATCACTAAAGTTAGGAACAGTTATTTCAAAAAACATATCAGTTTTCTCAAGGACCACATCACTTTCTTCATCACTACTCGACAGCAATTCTTCTACAGCTAAATTAACTATGCTTATTATTGCCACAACAGCTGCTGCTTCTACTGGGTCCATATCAATAAACTGGATATTAACAGAGGTTGTCTCTGATATTGATAACGAACGACGAAAACAGGAAAAATAAATTTTGTTGAGGTTATCGCGAAAGACAGCTAACAATAATTTTGAGGTTACGAATTCTTTGACAAGCTTTTGCTCTATGATCGTTCTTTTATTATTTTCGCTCCACAACAAATGTGATGACATCACAAATACTCTTGTTCGCTCCGCAGATCATATTTCCAGACTTAGCATGTGCAAACGGGCATTAGTGCTCGTGTAGAATGGGTTTTAAATTTGAGCAATTTAGAGGATAACGGAACGCTATTATAAAAGTTGTCCATAAACATATGATGTCCTTTGTTCAGGAACGGTCCGAGTAACCTTAAAACCCCTTGTTCCGTTTTCGGTAGGTTTCCTGGCATATGATCAGCGGCGTCACGTCCCTGGTAGATTTCCAAATTCAGGATATAACCTTCATGGGTTGTGAGTTCAGAAAACTTCATTCCATACCCTGATTTTTGAATTTTTTACTGTTTTCCCAGTAATTTTTTTGTACTGTCTAAATACACGTCGCCCTCTGAATAGAAACATTGATTCGTCGTGTTTCACAAGGTACACAGAGTTACTATTTTGTAATACCATTTTGCTTCGTACTTTATGGAGACGATCTTGTTCATCAAATACCTCCGGAATTGCGTTGAAACATCGCAGTATTTGTTCAAACCGTCGTCCGCTCAAAATTGGAATTGATGACCAATACATCCTATATGATGGATACTTTATATAAGTCATTATTATATTCACAGCAAAAAATTGTTTTAGCTCAGCTGAGCTTGTATGGAATTCTTTGCCTGACTGGACCGCGAATCGTATCGTTTCTGCGGATATCAACAATTAATAATAAAAATAAACACATGCTTTTCAGAAAAAACAATATGAAACAAATGAATCACATAATTACATATACTAAATATATTCATAAAGTGAGGCAAATCAGAAAATGTGTATCAGTGGATAGATGCCATTCAATGCTATCTTCAAAGTACGTGAAATAAAATCTTATTAATTTTGGTGAATGTTCGTTAGCCCATAAATGTTCATCGAAGGTTATTCTTTGAATAAACAAATCATTTCCACTATCAACCGTAATATCACAGTACTTGAGACAACTTAAGGCCAATTGACCCTGTATTTGTGTATAATGAGAATGAGTTTTTTTCAAGCTTATTCTTCCACTGACTATTTCGCTATATGGAGCGAAGCCTTCATTTATACACTCGGCCACAGTTAATCTGTTTATAAAACCACCTTTCACTAATGTTTTTATTTCCAAACATTTTTTGGGAAATATTGTCCCAAACAAGCCTATCTGGCGTAGCAGCCAGAATAGGTACTCCGGGATTTACACATAAACCACACTTATGAACTTCATATTGTGGAGATAACTCATTGTATTTTTTCACTGCCTTTTCTTCATTCGCCAGTCCAAGTTTCATCATCGATGATTGAACAAAAGTTTGTGGCCAAATTCTTATGATCAATTTATCATTAATTTCAACTCCTGTTAATTATTTCGTGAAAACGGCTGGATTTAATTCTTTTACTTCTCTCTATATACCAGGCTGTACAATCACTCTGGTTTTTTCCCCTAGTAGTTTTGCATTTTTTCAAGGAAATATTAACGTTTTCTATTAAATCAATATTGGGAATTTCATCAGTCAATACCAAGGCAACACAAAGATATCCCCGAGATCTCCCAGCTACTTCTTTCTTGGAAGTTGTGACGCCTTTTGTGACTTCTTTGGGAGGTCGCAGGGAGCTCTATATCTCCTCCAAATGTCCGCCTCACAAGAGTTCCCAGAGAGCTCTTGGAGATATCCTACGTGGATATTCTGAAACAAGCCACACTGAGAGTTCGCATACACCTCCCGCGGCGAGGAGTTTGAGAACTTTCCATTAACCTCCTTCAGTGAGATCTATGCGAGCTCGCATTGCGAGATGTATAAGATATTCTCAAACAGGTCACATTGCGAGATGTATAAGAAGTTTCTACACAGGCCGCTTCGCACAGGTATATACAGGTCGCATTGCGAAATGTGAATAGTACCTCAAAAACCAAGTCAGATTTGCCCTATTCCTATAATGAGAATCTGTTTATTAACTTTACTATTTAAGTACACAACAAACAGCGTTGAAAGTTATTTATTATTTTCGGCTGCAACAGAAGGTATACTAAAGCAAGCGAATAACTCCTCTAATCTTTATTATTTACAAATAGCAACAGGAAAATGTAGAAAAAATTATTGAAAACATTATGTTTCTTTCTTCCTCTGGATAGGTACAATGTCTCAGCCAATGTTGAGAAAATACTCCTCTTTTGTCCTCCACGTCTGCTTCATTACATCTGGTCTGGAAGAATAAAAATGACATGTAGGGGAGAGTTGGATATTACCGAGCCCCTAAGAACCTATAATTAGGAAACACTTGATATTAAAAGAACCAAAATTGACTAATTTGTAGGACATTTAGTCAGGTACGCATACCGTAAAACAAAAACTTCAAACATTCAAACAAAAAGTAATTATTGCCAATTTACGAAAAAAATTAAAAAAACGGTATTGTCGAACAGGTCTGATAATATCGTGCCCAGGGTTGACAAAATCGTGCCCACATCAATTGCACACAAATGGGTAAGTCATAAAAGTAAAAATAAAAAAAAGAATACCATTCTAAGTGATTTTCCTTATTGAGGATCACGCAATAAGTAGTAACAAAACGTAAAAATAATCTCATATGAAGTATCAGACAACAAGTTACATTATTCAAAACAAAAATCACATAAAAAATCTTTGGCAGAATCTTTTCCGCTACATTCCTTATGTATCCAATTCGAGCATTTACAACAACGGAACCACATTTCCCCATTACGACCAAATTCTTGACATACGGCGCAAATATCACTATTCTCGTCATCTTCATCATCATGGCACAGTTGAGTTAGGGACATAACATTCATACTATCTTCAGTGCTGCTGTCGGTACATTTCTTAGACTTCCCTTTGCCTTTATTTTTTTCTTGCCGGACCTTTTTCTTCTTGCATTTCATTTTATTATATTCATCCTCACTACTTCCGCTACTGTTCAAAACTTTTCTCTTGACAGACTTTCCTTTAATTTTTTTCTTTTCTTCAACTTTCTTCTCTGCGGCGTTCTTTTCTTTTGCTATTCTCATTTGTCGTTTTCGCTCTTTTTCCTCTAACTGCTCCTTTAATGGTGTTGATGTGAGAACACTGAGAACCATAGAATGCTGTTT
Source organism: Adalia decempunctata (assembly GCA_951802165.1). Taxonomy (NCBI): domain Eukaryota; kingdom Metazoa; phylum Arthropoda; class Insecta; order Coleoptera; family Coccinellidae; genus Adalia; species Adalia decempunctata. The sequence goes on along the minus strand of OX637703.1, from coordinate 27,726,831 downwards.
TTTAACACGTCTCTGTACTTTTATTTTCTTTTGTGGTAGATGGCTCAAATCATCTAAAATACGTCGTGAAGTGCTCGGCTCAGATATATCTTTGCTTATATCTTCACTTAAAGCAGCGGAAGGTGTGTTTTCATTTCTATCGCTGTTAAATGGTATGTCAGATGCTCTTTCTTCAGCAAACATGTCAACAGGATTCTGGTCATTTTCTCTCCGGGGAGTATGTTTAACACTGCCTTCTGTAGATTTCTCTTTGAATTTCAAAATACCTACCACCTTTTGAAAAATCCAAAAGTTTTTTTGTCCACGGCCCATTAGGAAGACTCATAACTATTACTTATTATTAAAAATATAATTCGACTTATTCCTTCTAACCTGACATTTTTTCAGTTAACGAATTTGGAATGCATTTTACAAATAGGTACATATTCTCATTTAAACTTTCGCGGTCCTAAGAAATTAGTGACTTATTATTCGATGTTGAGAACCCTGGGTAGTTGGTTTTGTTGCACAAGAATATGGCGACGGTGAATATGATCAATTATTCAGAAAGATAAATTTTCATTATCATCATCACTATTATATATGCTGAATGTTCTATTTATTAGAGATGGTGGTATTTTAAAATCATAACTATTTTTATTAAGTAATTTTGTGGTATGTATCAGCATGCAAGTTTTTACCATGAGTTTATTCCTCATCTTTGATTTAATCAAATTTAATTGAGAAAATATTCTCTCGGCACCTGCCGATTTGTGGTAGAGAAAGTGTAATTCTTAAAACAATAAGGTAATATTCGGAAACATCAGTTCATCCATTCAATTTTTGATTTGGAACACTGCACTCCAAAATTGGCATAAATCAGATTTTTCAAGAGATTTCAATTCCTCTATGCCATGTAGTTGTCTCCATTCAGAATTTAACCCCTCTGGATTATTAACAAGAATGGGAAAATGATTTACAATGCTGACAATTGATGTGATTTTTCCTGATAAAATAACAGTGGGGTCAAGATTCTGAAGGAATTTCATAACCGGATCATTACAAGAACATCTCGTTTTTATCTGAATACGTAATTCTTTGTAGATTATAAACTTCATTCTTGTCACTATTGAGATTATTTTTGATTATTAGCTCACAGTTGGCACCAATATAAATTTCATTTATGTTTCTAAAGTTTCTTTGTTCCCATAAATTTATCTATCTGATCTTTTCAAATTTATCTAAATTCTCATCTCCAAGCTTTCATGTTCTGTCTACGAAAACTTCATATTTTATGAAGTTTTTTAGTAATGTTGTGTAGATTTCTGTTATTTTACTTATGAGTTTATGTATCTTGGGATGTTCACTCTGAAACTCTATGTTCAATTTGTTGACCATGCTCAGTACATAACTCAAAAAACTAAAATATAATTTTAAAATGCCATTACTTGGCATCCAAAATTGTTTTTGAATTTGTTGATTTGGCATCTTCAGCGACAGCTGGTGTGAAATGAAATACTAAGGGCGGGTTTCACAAAGCTTTAATCGCACGATTAACCGCTTAATCATCCGATTTGACGGTGCCAACAAGGATTTGACGGTGCCATCAAGGATTTGACGGTGCGATGAAGGATTTGACGGTGCCATCAAAAATTGCACAATCAACGCGCTTTAACGGCCGATTAAGGAGGAAATGCGTTTCACAAAACATTTTTGGCATCTGATTAACGAACAAACCGCGTCTGTGCTCATAATCAAATTGATTCGACGAAATTGAGCAATCAAACAAGTTGACGGCCGTTAAAATTAAAAATGTTGAGCGATATAAGTTCATTCTCCTCAGAGGAAGAAAATTTAGTTGTAATTCGTAGGAATCTTATATATATAGGACAATCAGAGACAGAAACGATCCTTTTCTAAATTATAATGAACATGATTTCAAAAACCGTTTTCGATTCAACAAGAGTACTGTAATGGAATTAGTGCATGAAACAGCAAGCGAATTGAAGCACACACAAGAAGGGATAGATCCACTTGTGCAAGATTACAAATATTGGTGGCTTTGAGGTTTTTTGCAACAGGAGGTTTTCAAATGACGATAGGCAATCACGTCAATATTTCTAAATCGACTGTATGCAGGATAGTTCTTGCCTCTCAGAGTTTTTTCTGGTGTTCCATGATGTATTTGAATACTTAAATAATGAGGTATTCGGAAAAAATCAACGAACTGTAACAAGTTGATTAGTTGAATCCACGTAAACAAAAATCTAACCTTATTCTTGGATTCTTAGCGCTTGTCTGTGTTCACCGTTAAAATTTAATCGTGTGATTAACGAGAACAGATTTGCAGCCGTTTTCCTAAGTAAATGCAACGTTGTCGGATTGTTTTCCACCGTCAACTGACGGAGTCGTTAAATTGTGGGATCAAGTTTTGTGAAACCCGATTGAAGTTAATCGGATTGTCAAATTTGACGGAGGAATCTGTTAATCGTGCAATTAACGCATCTTTGTGAAACCCGCCCTAAAGCTTGCCATTGTTCTAAAACTCGGTTAACACCGTTTTCTAATGATAACCATCTATCTCTCTTAGCTACAAGCTCAACTTGGTGATGGAACGAATCGGCTGCCATAAAAGTAATGCCTGGTGGCTCGAAGTACTTGATTATTATGTTTTCCACAGATACTTCTGAACTGTTAACTAAAAACTAAAATGAGACTTATTTTTATTTTTGCTTGAACAATTATCAAGCCAAACTGTGATATGTTTAATGTCCCTATTAGCCAAAAAAAAAATGCATAGAATGTAGAAATAATGGCATCTTTGGATCTGTCAGCAATTCCCTTATGCCATGGCAGCATGATGACCTGAAAATTGAGGAAACGGTGTTTGAATCATCCTATGTATAGGCGAATTATACTTAAGTATATGAAATTTTAACCTTTTGGAAATCAGTCGCTACAAAAATCTTATCATCTTGTTTAATTTTCTCTGCATCTTGTTGATAATTTTTTCTGGCGTTAGCTTTTATTTTTTGATTTTTCAATTTCTTTCACAATTTGCAAGGTTTTCTGCATCAGCTTGATGAGAAGTGGCTTTTTTGTGTATTTCAAATTATTCGCAGTCCCAGCATTCTTCATTCCCCAGATTGGTGAAGGATATATTCAGGTCATCTGTAACGATTTTTCTGTACAATTCACTATTTGGATGTTTCATTCTGAAATTCTTATACATGAGTGTTATGTTTATATCACTAGGCAGATATTTTCTTAGAGGAGCGTGATCTCTTCTGTTATGCGATATTGTTGGATTGAATGAATAAACGTGTTCAATAATTGTGTTTCTGTCTGCTTTCTGTGGGTGTGAGCGCCTTCTGCCATCTTTTTTGGAACTATCAATCTCGAATTCGTTTTACGTATATTTTTCAACATTCTGTCATTGCCTTTTTCATAGCCCAATGTCGCTAAAAGAAATATCTTACAAATACACACCTCTTCAGCCTTCTCTGATGTTAGATAGTATATATATAAATCGGTTTTAAAACGTCTTGCGACGTTGTCCGATGCCCAATTTCCACGTCCTTCGTTCTGTTAGATAGTACTTGTAGGAATACACTCTTGGTGATGTTTGTTTTTAATATATACATCTTTACATCGTTACTTCAATTCTACATCGAATCAGTATTTACCTCCATTTTTTAAATAATGTTTTGTGTGTAGATGACCTTACTATCCTGGCCGAAGATGAGCGGTTTCTTTCATCTGTTTTCATAAATTTATTTCCGAAAATATTCTTTCTAAATTTAAAGATCAATGTGGCAGCCACATGATAGATATCAAAGGCAAAATTAGAAAGTAGGAAAAACATTGGGGAATCATGGCCATAGCGCATTTTGCCAACTTCCTTCCAAAATTCCTCCATGTCTACATCAATTTCAGAATCGTCTTTCATTGTATTCCTCAACAGACTATATTCATTATCTATATGCTGTAATTGATTTTCTCCTACTAAATTTGGAAAATGTTTAACGGGGGGTATAATAGATGGATCTTCACCGGCTATAATCAGAGATTCCTTCTTGAAATCGAACCGTTTAGTAAGCTGATTAGCAGCCTTGATATAGAAATCCAAACATCTACTTCTTAACGTCAATTTAGCTTCATTATCCATATCGTTAATTACCAGGGAAATTTTGGCACTTGAATATAATTCTTCCGAGGGCAAAAATTTTGTGGATTTTGGTAACAAATATTATGAATATTTTGGTCTTCAAGTAATTCTTTCAGTTCACTCTAGATAATTTTAAACTCAAGGGACCAACGAAAAAGTTCAAATTGTCGAGAGTTCATATAATTAGAAAATTTAGAACACCAATGTCTTCTCCACTACGGTTTAATGAAAGAAAATATCATTAAATCAAGTGTTCCCCTTCAAAGTAATTAATTAAGAAAATATTCGAACAAGTCAAGGAAAATGATCGAACAAAAAATCCAAAGAAGAACACATAGTGAACAACAGCGACCTCTCACGGATACGAGAGACCATGGCGGGAAAGAGGCGAAGAAAACTCCAACGAGAACAAAACAAACTGTACGCAAAGCAAATTACTATAAAATTATGCAGATAGGTGGAAACAGTCAACTAAACGTGAAAAACGAACAACAGAAAACTTAATCTTATATAATTAAAAAAGCTAAGGCAGTCAAAGTGAATTTGGTCATTCAAAGACACCGTCCACGGACAAGTCACAAACTTATTAATGAAGAAGATCTCACTTATGTTCATAAGCATTCCCTGTCACAAAACCGTAACAGTTCCACATCCGTATCAGGATTGAAACTGTGATTACTATTCACAACGTAATTTGCGAAAGAACTATCAGTTTCAACATCGTTGGAATGATCATGGTTTCTATATTTCTGAATTGCTCTTGTGTGTTCACAAATTCTGATATTAAATGACCGACCTGTCTGTCCAACATGGACTGCTGAGCAGTCAGGCGCAGAGCAAGATGATTTATACAGGGTGAGTCTTTGAATTGTACATTTCAACTGTAGATTCCTCTCATCAAAGGAAACACTTTTTTTCCATACCATTTTTCAGAATTCGGTTTCGTTTGACAGATACAGGGTGTCAAAAATCCATGAAATTAACACTATTCTTTCCATATATTCGGAAGCGATATTTCGAACGAACTGAAATTTGGATGATTGCTTAGTCTATTCATGGTGCATATTCTTCAATTGAAACTTATTCCATATTTCTCCTGGTATAAAAGTTACAGTATAGTTAGGGGAAAAAATCATGAATTTCAAGAATAATCTGAATGCTGTCCTGAGTTGAATCTCATCGAATATTATTTCTTCTCTGGTCTCTCAACAAGTTACCAACGTTGTCAGAATGTTTATCAACTTTGTCAAGACTAAAATCTCTATGATGAAAAAACGTTTGATGTAGAGATGATATGTTATAATAAAATTCCACATTTGTGGGGCATAAAATTGAATCCTAAGAAGCATGAAATTATACATTTTATAGGCAGTTTCTATTAAAAATTCATTGTTACCGGTCCTTCAGCAAAATATCTATCGAAACAATATAACTCGACAGCAGAACGAGACTACTATTACATAAATTCACTGAAAGTCATTTTACATAATCATCACCTGTTTGCTTTATTCTCTGTAAATAAATAATGTCCATCGCGTAAACTTCGTTTATGCCGTGTATGGGATCACTGACTAACGTTTTAGGTTGGACTGGTTGGAGACACAGAACAACGGTTTGTCTTACGTGGCGGCTACATCCACGGTCTTCTGAAGGGAAGAGTAGGCCGTGGCGACTGAAACTAAGAACGTGGCGCTATATTGGCGAGAATCAGAACTACTCGTTTGACATTTCCAAAGAGCCTAGACGCCTTTAGCGATTGTGATAGTTCATCCGCTAACGATAGGGGAACTTCTTCCACTATAGTTGTATCAAGCAACTGGATATCAGGAAAAAAGTGGTAATCACCCGTAAGAAACAGCCTCGAGATGTTGTGTGGGCTTCTTGTAGTGGTTTATATTAGATAATCCGACAAAGTCGAGTACAAATTGCCTTTCAGGTAAGGAAAACGTAAGGTAATACGAAAAACAATTTGTTTTTCAATAATCTTCTTGCGAAAATATTCCGATTAACGAAAGTACGTATTTATTTCACAATCAAGCTAAACCATATGATATTATCTGAATCTCCGGAAATTGACGTATGCGTGCGATTCTGAAAATGCAGCGAATAATCGAGTTACCTGACTTCTGACTACAGTGGCGTGAGATCGGAGCGGCAAAAAATGAAATTAAACTTTTTAAATTTATTGAACCGTGACAATATTATGATTACATAAGTACACATATGAAACATGGCCGGATTAACGTTCATTTTGAAAAGAAGTCGTAATTTTCTTATGAGTTAGTGACTTCCATCTAGCATTGTCCAGGGAGTTTTCTATAGTATTGAGAGCCGAGAAAAAATCATCGTTTGTTTCCGCCCTGAGGGCGTAGGAGCTTAGAGTGTTCAGAAAAGATCTTGCCTCACTCAATGTGACCAGAGTTGGTGGTTGACTACCCGCACAATTTTTGCATTTTGCAGGGGTTGTTTTTGGCTTTAGGCAGTCTTTTGTGAGATGCCCCTCTGCGCATTTCAGGCATGCGATGGCCCGGTTACAGTTTGTAGTTGCATGACCCCATTGTTGACAACGGTGACACTGAACTACTTGTTTGTTGGAGGTGTATCGACTCCATCTCACGAATGTATGGTCAAGTACTCGCACTTTCTCAATGTTTTTCAGAAATACTCAGGAGTCCGTTATTACTAAAAATGTGGGGGATTTCATTCCCTTCATTTTATAAACCGATCGCACTGTTACGTTGTTCTTGTTTTTCAATTCGTCGATTATTTCGCGTGGTTCCGGATCGTTCTCTAAACTATGCAGTACGAATGCATGGGTTTTGTCCTCCTTCAGCGTATAAATATGGAATTCCTGGTTGCATTCCTTAAAATATCTCAAAAGACTCTTATGGTCATCCACTCTTTCACAGTAGATATTTGATGTGTTTTTCTTATATTTGATGAATGGTCCTGTGATTCGTGCCTTGATTTTTTGGACAATTGTTTGATGAGCAGTAAAAATACCTTTTACTACTATCGGCGGTGGTTTTTTTGGTTTCACCATTTGTGCAGTGTTGATTTCGTCTGTTGTTTCCTGTTTGTCGTTGTTCAGCGGGTCGAATCTGTTTGTAATTCTAACTTGATGTGGTTCCATCTTCTTCTATGTTTTCTTGGTTGTTTTGGGATGAGTGAAATTTGGATTTTCACTATCGCTGACGCGGCGCTTCGAACCTCGCGCTGTTTCTTCGTCGGAGGACGAATACTCGTCGGTGTTCATTGTTTCAATTTTTTGATTCACTTGGAAGTGAACCACTTTCACGTGACACTATTTCACCTAATGTTTTTTGCACTATTTCTGTTTTCAACACAATTCGGGCACTTTTTCGTTCAAAGGAACGGTTAGGGGTTGGGTCAACTGATTTCGCTCAGGTAAAAACTTTGCGGACTGTCGGTATGGCACGTCTCTTTAGCTCGGGGTCTAGACTTGGAATGACCTAATCCAATGCTCTACCACTCAGCCAAGGGCACTCATAGATACTGAATTTGCTCACCAGAATCACCGTGTCCAGTCCTTCCTTGAGGTACTTGTATCTGCTGTCCTTGTTGGTTTTTTTAGCTTTTACAATAATTTTCGCATTGCAATGTTTATTTCTGTTTCTGGTAGTCTTCTTCTTGCGGACTTTATTTTTGTCACTATGTTGGCAGACGAAATCATTCCTATATGCCAGCTGTTTCAGATTATTCTTCTCTGTACTATCCATTCTGTAGATGTACATTCTGAAAATGTCTTAAGCCACTTCCTACAACTTCCATCTAACGTCTAGTTGTCATCTCGAACGAAACGAGTTCGCCCAATTACTTCTGAATTCATTGGTTTGTCAGTTATGACTTTATAAACAAACAGAATCTTTTAAAAGCCTTTTCTCTCTGTTCCAGATTCATTTTGCACCACAGAAATCACAAATCCAAGGTTAGTAATAAACAAAACAAATCACGCACAGCCGACTTTTGTTATTGTCATCATAAATAAAACGCGGGAAATGCATAATTGCGTGCGGCATGAGGGCGATGAGAAGCGTGGGGTGGGATTGTCAAAACGATGATACCGTTTTCTTTACAAGAACGGTACGCCTAACGTACAGTGGCTAACGTGGTTATCAAGGACCATAGTATAGGCACAGTATCATCCTGACATGACTTAACAGACGACTGAAAATATGACGAAGAGTCCCTCTGTGATCCATCCATTGTCCGAATATTCATAGACTGCGCCAGGGGGGCCATTTCGCTTTAGTTGTGGCGCAAATCTTTTGCGGGCATAAATAAACATAGGGTAAAATGGGGTGAGAAGGACCTGAACCAATCGAAACCAGCAGTTTTGCTTTTCTTCATTAAACTTATGATTACAAAAATTGAAAATTGAAATGTATTCCTTGGTATGTGATTACTAGTATATACAGGTTGTCATTAGTTAAGCATAACTGTGCTATTCCAACTTTAACTAGGGTGTCTCTTGTCTCTTCTAGATGACCACTCATCATCTTGTCATATGCAGAAATTTCTGTCGGGCCACTCTTCCATTCTTCAAGTTCTCCTACGTTTATAGGAAGTAATTGTTGTATTTTCTAATAATGTGTAGTTGACTAGTTCTTGCCGCGGATGGTGCCTGGTCTATATAGAAGTTTTCGAATGAAGAATCTTCCCATTTTGCTATGGTAGTAGCAACTATAGAGTCGGCTTGGAAATTATTTCTATTCAGTGCAGAACATTCGTCCTCATCATGTAAGATCTTCACAAGATATTCTTTATTGGGATCTAACCTATTCAAGGTCTCCATTGCTCTTTGATAAGCCTATAATGATTGAGTTGTAATATGTTGGGTATAATGGACTGTATTTTTACACTCTTTTTGTATTGAAACACGATTTTCAAAATGCTCTCTATTCTGAGATAATAACTTCATACTACTAACGCGTTCTACATTCTACCATTACATTTTTTTACACTAAAGTTCGAGAGCGTCTCTTCTCCGTTTGCGCAAGCTCGCCTCTTGGACGAGCCGATTACCATTTATGGCGTGGTCTACTCGGATGTACCGGGTCAACTCAAAAGTTCTTAACATGCCCCCCACCTTGAAAGGGCCACCTTGTCTGCTCCGAAGAGGTTGTTTGAGATTGTTTGTCATAGTGCAAGGTAGTATGATGTTTTAAATTGCACTTGCGACAACCACCTGACGTGCAATCCTTGCTAATATGATTACCCTTCAAACAGTTCAAACATAACCGAAGTCGTTTGACCTGTTCGTACCTGTTGTAAACTGTCATATTCAGATATTCAGTACAATGATTTATGAAATGATTTCCATTGCACATTGAACATACCTGACTCGCTACCAAAAATGACCGTCGATTTGGAGAAGATCCATTAACTTATTTTTGGGAATATTTGTCACACGTCGTTTTGCCAAGACGGTGAAAAGAAAGATCAGTACCCCTCAGCGGTTGGAGCTAATAGGGGTGGGTTTATTTTTGAGTTGTTGAAAAGGGCGCCAAACAATCGTAAACTGATCACTCGTTTGTCTCTTAATAAAGGGATTGTTACCTCTATCAAGGTGAAAGGGAAGCTAGTATAATATATTATAGATTTTCAAATATTGTATATTCGTCTACACATAGTGTTCGAACAAATCAAACGTAACGATAGAAACAAACAATTCAGTGGGCCGCAGTAACGTTACGTAGGCTTTACACTATTCTATAATTCGTAAATTGAAATTAGACGGTAACAGTAAGGAATATAATAAGATATCTCTTTCTCTTTAAAAAGAACTACTCGGGTTCTCTCGTTGATGCTTCTACGGCAAGTAGTGTGAGCTCTATATAAAATTTGGTGGCGATGTCTGTCTCATAAACACAAAGTAAGGTAATGGATCTGACCTTGTCATCCAACACGTAATGTTACCAGGAAATGTGGTTCTATAGTAAGTTCTACACAACGATGTCCAGCGTATGGGTTGCTCGAAGATTCTCCCAACTCCTTTACTCTCTGATTTACAGCAAACACGAAGACAATCCACTGCTAAATCCCCTCGTTTCGTTCAGTTGAACGCAGGTAAAAAGGTAGGTATTCTCAGGGGCTCAGAAATATAAATTCTTCCAGTGTTTTCCCCGGTGGAAAAAGAGTCTTAAAAAGGGAAAGCGTGATCCATTAGATTCTTCAAAACTAAACAACACACCTGATTATTAGAAATAACAACTTACGATCTTCGACTCTCAAAATGCTCCACTCTTTTGGGTGCTGCCAAATCGGTAATCACCGACAAAATTCAATCGACAACCCGAAGGACGACTGGATTCCAAAATACAGCAAACTTTCTTGCAGAAATAATCCTCTTTCGAGATAGCACACAAAATTCTCTTCAAGAAACTCCCAAAAATTCCGGAACATTCGAATCGCTCCACAAAAATGGTGTCTTTCGTACCAAAAAAAACGTAGTTGTCACAGAACCAAAATCGATGACAGATCACAGACGTCAAAGTCGATGGCAGATGGCGGAAAAATCGATGTACGTTACGAGAAAACGAACGCTGTAAACCTCTACTGAACCGATGGGGCACGGATAGATGGCGCCAGGAGTGCGATATGCAGCGCAGGAAATTTTGAACGTGACAAGAGCTAAGTCAAATTGCTCTGCTCCCGCTAAGTGAGCTATTTCCGCCGCAACTGCGGCGGATCGTTGCGCATTAATCTGCATTACTTTTAATCGCATTGCGGCATTTCAAAATCGACCCTCGTTCTGTATCTGTCGACTTCTCTTTTATAAGTTGGACATTTCCAACTTGTAGTTGAGTGTTCGCTTTTCTCGCCCCTCAGTTTGCAGTTTCGGCAGACTGGAGGGGCTTTCTTCTCCTTACACTCCTTGTGTGCGTGGCCACTACTTGCACAGTGACCATATATTGTGTCTGGTTCCTTACAGGCGCCAGACGTATGCCCATATGCGTGGCACTTGTAGCATCGTACAATGCTGAAGTGCTCATTCACTCTGTAGGACGACAGACCTACATATACCCTGCCACGTGCCAGTACTGCCTTCGCCATAGGGCCCGGAGTCGATATGATTATATTTTGTCGACCGTCTTTTGGCTTGGATTTATGAACTATTTTGGAATTCCTCCGAATTTCGTCGTTCATTTCGCTATTGTTACTGTTTTTCTTGACAATCTCGCTAAGGAGTTCATCTTCTTTCAACTCGTCCGTCTTCATACTGTTTATGAAAATCCTCGGAAGCAGTTTCCGAGGAGTTGTCACAGTCAGGTTACTTTCTCTGAGGGCTTCCTTGACCTGGCCCATATCTGTAGCGGTTGGGATGTTCAGAAGAACATCCCCTGATTTCAATGTGACTGCATTCTGGATTTTTGCAGCCGGAGCTGCTGTTTGCAAAATCTCTTTTACTTGTTTCTTTCATTCATCTGAGGTTCTTCCATCAGCCTTAATAAATATGTTGTTCATCTTCTTTTTCTTCGTTTGTTTAACCTGCTGATTTTCCTTTGGCTTTTTCGGTTTTGTTCTCTGCCTTTCGGCAGGTTTGCTGGCGGCAACCTTCGCATAGGTTGCTGCCTGTGCCTTCTCCGGCTGTTCTCTAATCTGCTCCTTTCTTGGAGGCGACCGCGAAGGTTTGCCACCTTTATCTTCTCCTCTATGAGGAGAGCCTCCAGCTCTGCGTATCGCGCTAGGACGAAATTCGCCTGGCTTTTGTTTACCTTTGAGTTGGGGTCATGAAGGTATTCTTCTAGAGCCCCACGTATAGATGCAGGACTTATGTCGTCTGCTTCATGTACACTCCTGTTCGTCTGCCTTTCTTGGCTAGGTTCCCGCGAGCCCAGTGACTGGGATCTTCTCCTTGCCTCTTTGCTGCCAGTAATATTTGTTAACCCCTCAGCCTGGTTAGCCGCTGAGGGAGTGCCGCGATCGTTGGATAACGGTCGGGGGGGGATCGCTTCAACTCCACCCACACCGACCGACACTGGGGTTCCGACCCCTGCATCGTAAACGTTTATGTTGATATTTTCCATTTTCATAAAAAATTATGGTTGGTCAGTTTTAGTTTTCACTACTCCTACCAAGCCTTTCCAACATGGGAGGCCCTACCAGGAACCTGGGACCCAGGTTCCAGTTGGCATAGCCATGATATTCACGGTAGTTACTTAAGCCCCCCCGCCACAACAAGGCTCTGACCAAGGGGGGGAAGCATAGTGACATTAAGAAATGAGAGATTAACGTGACCAACCTACCCGAAGGCTGTATGGCCACGGCCACCGATAGGCCCGGGATTTGGATACGCCAAATCAGCGCGGTCCGTCTAACGACGTCTCTCCCAGTCTGGCTTTGGCTCCCAAGACCTAGACCCTCACTGGTAAGAGCGAGGCACTATCCAACCTCTGGTAACTCTGCAGGCCACCACCCGAGTTGATACACGCAACTCACACGGCGAGAAGACGAACTTCTCTAGCCCAGCATGCGGGCTTTCAACCACTGCCACTACGAAACCAAACCCAATGGGGCGGACAGGATTGCTCCTGCGGGCTCGCCCTCCCGTAGTACCATCATAGCGTCATGGTTTGACATGCTGCGGGAACGCATTCCCTAGCAATTAAGGATCTTGGGAATCCATGCCTTGCTGACGCAAGTTCGGGATCCTGTGCGGGGTAACTACTCCCCGTCGATCCCCACTGGAATCAAAACATCCTGAAGCGCCAGAGCAACGCTCCGACTCACCCCCCTTAGCACTCCATGGGTGAATCTTTCTACCAGTGGTGATCGCCCTGCACCACATTCCCCACAGAGGGGATAAACCAATATTACCTTCTACCACGATTTCCAGGGAACGAATCCCTCAATGAGTCTAAAGCTTGAATGGCCGCTTTCCGCCTAGGAAAGACAACCCCTGCAAAATCCGTCATACGCCTGTACCTTCCCTCATCGGCAATGAAGTGAGCCAATGCGCCGTCCTCATGCATACCTCTCGCCATCCCTTCGAGAATGACCATTCTTTCGACCTGATATTCCGGGCAATGAAGTAGCACATGCGACCAAGATTCGATCTCGCCACATATGCACCTATCGCTCGCACTGAGACATCTCTTATGCAGAAATTCATTCAGGCTCCCATGACCCGTCCTTTATCGCTCTCATTCCATCTTTGCTGCCACACCTGCCTCAGTGTATCTTTCATTCCTCTTATACACGCAGTGGGACCTTCACTTTCATCAACATACTTCCGTCAAATTCATCTAGAGACAGGCCCCTCTTTAGCCTGCCTCGAACACCCATTCCCACAGCCACCAGATCCCACGGTAGCTTACCAAGCAGTACATTCATGGCTTCGGTGGACACCGTTCTACATACCCTCAAGCATGCACTTAGTACCACCCTCTGACACCTATTCAGTTCATCTCTAGCATACCCGTACGTCATGGCTTTATACCATACTTCCACACCATACATGGCACATGCTTGAAACATGCCACCATATATCACTTCCATAGCCTTCCTTTGCAAACCCCAGTCTTTCTTCAGGACACGCGCCAAGCATCCTGTCAGCTTAGCCAACTTCGACCTTACATCCGAGAAGTGTCCAGAGAATCTGAACCCCTCTTCTACCCTTACACCTAAGTACTTAGTACTTCTTACATACCTCACAGACGTTTCATTCAGACTTACGTTAGGTGGCCTATTTGCGGCCAACTTCCCTTTCATCAACATGCACACTGTCTTCTTTTCAGAGACAGTGACACCGGCCTGGATAGCCCACTCGCTCAGTATGTTCATACAACAATTCGCCCTCAACTCTAATTGAAGGCGACTGCTCCCGTTCACAATGAAGAGCACGTCATCAGCATATGCTAGGACCTCACAACCTTCCACATTAAACGACTCAAGCATGTCGTCGAGGCAGATATTCCACACTTTTGGGCCCGCTATAGACCCTTGTGGACACCCCCTCGTAACCATTCTCGCTATACTCTCATGCTGACCAATCACTCTTACTTCTCTTTGTGAGAAGTAACTTTCCCATAATGCCATTTCCTCGCATTCGACCTCATTCAGTCGGTTCAGAATGTACTTCCATTCTAGGTGGTCAAAAGCCCCCTTAAAATCGACAAATATGCCAAGGACATACTTGTCTGGTGACTCCCTTGCCACCTTTTCAAACATAAGCCATGCATCGACAGTTGATTTTCCTTTGGTGAAGCCATACTGCCGTGCACTTGTTCCGCCAGTCTTTCTTTCCAGTCTATCTACCATCAGTCTCTCCAGGATCTTACCAAGAACGGGAAGGAGGCAAATCGGCCTATATGATCCCACCTCGTCCCTGGGTTTATCCAAGGACTTCAGCAAGACCACGACCGACGCCACCCTCCACCTCCCAGGAAATCTCCCCTCATTCAGAATTGTGCTGTACATTGACAGCACGAATTCAGGCACGCTTTTCCACACAGTCTTAACCATTTCGGGATATATCCCATCCATACCTGGGGATTTCCCATTTTTCTGTCTTTTGACAGCCTCATCTATTTCTTGTACACTGAGCTCCTGTATTTCATGTGCTCTCACATCTCTGACACCAATTCGCCAATCATTCGTGCTGGGGAAAAACCCATTCAGCAAGGCATTCGTAGTCTCATTCCAGGTCTTCGTCACGAGTGTGCCTTCTTTCACTCCGCATATCTGAGGCCTTTGTCTCCTACCCATGCATACTTTATACACCTCTCCCCAAGGATTGGTGTTTCCCTCATATTCAACAAACTTCTCCCAATCTCTCTTCTTGCACTCGAGTATTTCTCTCTTATACAAGCGTCTGAGACTGAGATAGTTCGTCTTAGCCCTCACATCAGGTCTTTCTTTCTTCCGCTCTTTCTGATATGCCACTCTCGCCTTTCGCACTTGTGGTTTCCTTTTGCTCAGAGCAGCCGTCCACCAAGCCACTTTGCTTATGGTACGGACTGGTCTCTTCAACATTCTTTCGTTAACACTCGTGATCCAACCTTCCATCTTACATACCTTCTCATCAGCTGTTAGGCGTTCATATTGGCATAAGCCAAAATTTTCTGCCTCGAGTCTGATGAGACCCATATATCTTTCCCAATCAACTACCCTTAATCGCCACTTGTTCTCGTTCAACTTATGCTCAGCCATGCCATCATGCCTTTCCAAAGTAATCAGTATACCGTTGTGGTCACTGATACTCCAGTCTGGCTTGACACTCCAAGTGAGTGTATATCTCGTGTGACGTGTCGACTTGAGTAAGCCTGGTCACTTGGCAAATCAGGCTCGCGGCTAAACTCAGTGAAGATGGAAGTGAGTTAAAAAAAAAATGTAAGTTTATGAATGGGCGCCAGGTAGAGAATTTGCCTGTCCACAAAATTGCGTACTCCCCTACCAGAATAGCAATAAGACAACTGATTCTCAATGTCAACCCCTTTATTTAAAATTAAACTAATTGAACAATATTAATCAAAAGTAAAATTAGATTTGCAGTAGTTGATAGGTATATTCAGCGAAACAAAACTCCACAAAATTGCTGAACTTGATTAAATAACACTAAATCAAGTTATAAATGGGAAAAGGAGTTCAAGTACCGTGGTTGTAATAACTGGCCAGTTAGTATCCACCTCAGTTCACAAATGTTTACACTTACGCCTATAGCAATTATAAACAGTATCGAAAAATCGCAGTCCAGTATCAAATGAACTGGTACAAAGGTGAAAAAAAATGTTAATTAGGCAATCTGCCACTATAATAAACTCAATTATGAGTGATAAAAATTAAACATAAATGAAAGGAGCCAGCGGTGATTGAAAGGTCTCCTCCGCTATCAGTTATTCACTTTGTACAATAATATATTATAAACTAAAGCCAGTGCAAAAGCACCGGTTACCTCAACCACTAAATCTCCTGAAGTAGAGACGTCGATAGTACTTATAACGTGGATGCTAAGCACTCATATGCCAGGCCCTTGGATGCCAGATACTTGTATATCCGATACTTGGATAGACGATACTAGGATGCCAGATACTTGTATATCCGATACTTGGATGTCTAGATGGCCGACACTTGGATGTCTAGATGGCCGACACTTGGATGTCTAGATGGCCGACACTTGGATGTCTAGATGGCCGATACTTGGATGTCTAGATGGCCGATACTTGGACCCTAATAAAACACCATAAGGCATTGTTCACAAAATGCAAAGAAAGTTCATACCTCTTATGATATTGGTCGAGGGTGAAAATGATCTCCTTTCCAAATTCTATATCTCCAACAATTCTCCAACAACAAATATTCGTATACAACTCCTAATAAAAAGACTGTTAGACAATGGTCTCATACATAAGCTCACATCATACCTCTATAAAGATTCCGGTTTCTCATGGAAAAATATAATAATCCGTTATAACAAACGTACCCTTGGATTAAAACCAATATTCTCTATATTATCCAGGGAATTAACCAAATTGAAATTATAATCGCCTACAACGAGGATGATTCCAGATAAAACTTCCAGACCAATAATTTACATTCAATTCAGCTTTTCAATCTTCCACAATTTTCTTCGAAAATTCTCCAAAAAGAGGTTACCTCGCTTTCACAGAGCAGCCAATTGTCAATCAATGCCTTCCTACTTCTATGACCGCACACAATACCACAGCCGTCTCCACCACAAGCCATGAATCAACCGGCAACGCCGCAAATGGTGTAAACTATCCAGCGAAAATGCAAAATCCAATTCAGGGAGCAAAATAATCACGTTACACTCGCATCCAGTCTTTCATTCATGAGAGTCAAATCTATGTCAGATTCTCCTCTCGGACCACTGAAGGTGTACCATTCAGATCTCTCATTTACGACCAGGAGCTCTTTTTCCCTCACAAACTCCTCATTCGCTACACCTCTTTGCACGCTTGCCTGATACGTACCCATCCCCTTGCTATGCCACAAGGAGGATGTTGCATTCGCATCCAGTCCTATGACGACTGGGTTGTTACCAATCACACCTAACAACCTTTCTATATATCCCAAATATGGTTCTATTTCCTCACTAAACTGGCAATAGACTGAAGCCACATTTCCTTCATATTGCTCATTTCTGAACCACACACATATCCCATAGTCGTCAGTCAGTTCTGGTACAGATACGACATCACCATCGTGGTTGTTAATCACGATGGCCGCCCCACCCGACCTGGACCCAAACACTCGAAAGGCATTGGGAAAACCATGCACCAACCCATGCCTGATATAAGGCTCCTGCACATATGCTCAACCTTTCACGCACCATGCAGTCACCTATTTCACTCATGTTGCCGTAGCATCTTTGACCATTCAACTGCAGGATTTTCAGACGTGTCATGGTTTATATACCATTACTCATCCTAGCCTTCAGCCATTTCTCCTTTCATTTATAAAAGGGACATTTAGTACTAATAGTACTATGTCCCTCTCCTGTCTTTCCTTTTGCTCTGCATGTTCTGCAAGATTCAACCTCCTTGCAATCCTTAATAACGTGCCCCTCTTTAACACACTTTCTGCAAGCCTGTGTTTTCAGCTTGCAATCTCTCACAAGGTGTCCTATTTCCAGACACCTATGGCACCTTTCGACATTATCCATGCCCCTCACTCTGCAGGCTCGGAAGTGAAGGTATACCCTCCTCTCCCTGAGCCATGCCGCTTTCAATGTGGGTGGTACTTCTATTATCACATTACCCACATCATTCTTGGAGTTCCTACTCCTTATCCTTGCAACTTTGTGGAACTCTTCCACCGTCATGCTCTCCACATTCTTTCTATAGAGCTCATTGAGGAGCTCTACTTCAGCCAGGCGAGAAGGAACATCAAAGATGATGACCTTCTCCCCCAGTTTCCTGGGGCTGCCCACACTCAAACCAGCCTGCTGGAGCTTTTCACACTCCTTCAGGCTTTTCAATTCATCCTGGGATGTTGTCTCAATGACAACTCCCTTGCCATCTTTACATTTTCGCACAGCCTTAACTCTGATGTTAAGGTCAGTGCCCACCTCTGACAGAAGTCGCTGTTTGACTTCTTCGCTCCCAAGGCTACCACCCGCGTCTTTTACAACGCAGGCGTAGCTCTTAGGAGCGACCTTCGCCACCTTTTTTCTAGCATTCTCAGACACAGCCTTTGGAGTTTCACCAATGCCAAGGTTGCCCTTGAGCACTCGTGCTTCCCACTTCTCTTTCTCTTGGATGACTCAACGCATCCTTTCCCTCTCATTCATGATCTTGACGATCATTGCCTCGTATTCAGCGACCTTCGACAGAATGAAGGCCGCCCCATTCTTGGTGGTTTTGTGGGAGTCGTCCAGGACGTACTCCCTCAAGCTATCACCTACTTCAGCCATCTTACGGCGGACTAGCTCACATCCCGCCGTTGCTCCCTCTTCCACCGTGAAGGTGGAGTTCAACCCACTATTTCCACTTTCATTTAAATTTAAATTTTCTTCCATATTAAATCCCACGAGTTGGGCCGAAATAAACGGTCACTCCCAGCAGTGCGCCCGTACTGGGAGAAGGCTGAATGTCCCCCGCGGGGCGCCAAGCCCACGAGGTGAGAAAATCTTGGGGCCAAGCTCCTTCTTGACCACGCATCCATCGGCAATCTTCACACCTCAGATTAGGGATTTTCAGAGTTATTACTTCTCTTCGGACCGGGCGATAAAGCCTAGCCCCCCATCAGCATAGACATGACATGCCGACGGTATATTCAAGGTTAGCAAGCCCACCAGGTCCGTCGGGTGCCCCGGGTTTGGCGATCCCCGTACTGCCCATATTATTGAACAGCCCCTGAGCATAGTGACAGTGAACTTCAATGTGTTTGGAATTTTTTGTCAAAAATCAATAAGTACAGAGTTTTATCTACTTTTTTGTAAGTACACAAACAATCGCCAACATTACTCTTTTCAAAACCCAAACTAATCAAGTATTTATCATGAAGCGTGTTGCTTTTGATTTTGAATCGGGATGGGGCTACGTTTCGTCCCAGCCTCGCTTACGATGGACTCATCAGATTGGCTAATGTAAGCGAGGCCTGCCAATGACGTAGATGTTACAGCTGCCCTGCTCGAGACGAGCGTGGATAAGGGGTAGTAGACCTGGTCGGTCTATAAATAATATGGTACCGCAGTAACCCACGCTGCCTAGGAGGAGGTGCCCTCTGTGCGGGCGGCGTGTGAAGCTCGGTCGCAGACTTCTACACACGCGCCACAATCAAAACATTCATACCATAATCTTGGACTTTCTTTCAAACCATATAATGCTTTCTTTAATCTACAAATTCTTTCTGTACCTTCATCATATCCCTCTGGTTGATGTATGTATACCTCGGACTTAATGTCTCCATTTAAAAATGCTGTTTCTACGTCCATTTGTTCTATTAATAACCCGTTCTGACAACAATAGGCTAATAATATTTTCAAAGTTTGTGTTCTTGCTACAGGAGAATATAAACATCATCAATTTTATCTGTTTGCTGAAAACCTCTACGTTACGATACGATTACGTTACGATAGCCCGTAATCCGAAAGTAAAGCTGAACAAATCTCAACTTTACGTTCGAGTTATGGGAGGTCTCTAGGGATATTTGAAATTTTAGGCGGTTGAGTTTAAATTGTCACAAAAATTAACCTAACTGAACTGAATTCCAAAGCTAAGTTCAAAAAGTACAACCAACTATTTATGCGTTGCTATTTGTTTGCATATTATTTTCCAAATTTTGCTTTCGGTTCTTCAAACAACGGCTCAATAAAAAAAGTCACAAAATAAAAAAGAGTCTTGTGAATTGCGAAAAATTTGAACAACAAACTACAAACAACCCGCAAGTTGCTTAAATTCGAAAAGTACATAAAAATTAAAAACTTCTTTTTCCTTTTAGAAATGTCAATTATTTGATTTCTGAGCCCAACGTTCATTCTGAACAGCAATACGTTTATGAACGCATTACGTTCACGTGTTTGTTACGCGTTACATCCATTGTGAACCTAGCATTACTCACTAAACCCCCTTATGTCCGAAAATTCGGTTTTGTGGAGTTAGCTTGATTTCACATGGAGTTCTCTATGTTGATTGTTGGATTGATGTAAGGACAATTTCTACAAGTCCTCCAACTGGTCCATTGCGCCGTTCCAAGGTGTTAGGCACTGATACGTATTTTCATGTATTGAGTGCGGCTCCATTTCCTCCAGTCGGCTTTAGATATTGTGGAACAAAATAAATAAATATGTAATAAGTTAATTTCAAACCGCCACAATTAAAAAACTCAAATCATACAGTGCCTAGGCCATTTCAATAGGTTTATACTGACAATGATATGGGGGTAATCTAAGAACTTCATGGTCATGCTCTTTCAAAAGGTCGTCAACTAAATATCGTCGTTGTCTGTCAGTTCTAAAAGGTAAAATCAAATGCCAAAGTTGTTTTTTTTTTAGAATTTTGACTGAAGTTAATTTTGTTTTTAATCAACCAATCCTGCATCTCGCTTTTCTTACTGGAAACTATGGGTGGCTTATCTAGTTGCACCGAATGGTATGGTGCATTGTCCATTACAACCACACATTTCCCAGGAATCTTTGCTAAGGCAGGGATTAGTTGATTAACAACCCAATTTTGAAAAATTTCGCTGGTCATTGTCTTTTGATAGTCTCTGTCATTTATTTTTGAATCTAAAATCAAACTACACCCCTCTGAACATCCAAAATTACTTCCTGCATGTAAAACTGTAAAGGGTTCACCTTCTGATTTGATTTTGGATGGATTACTTTTGATATCAGATTCATGTGTCCATCGACGAACAGAAGAACCATTTTGGTAAATCCATGTTTCATCTAGGACCACTTGTCGCCTACAGATTTATATTGCAAATATTTTCTAAGGAAAGTAATAAAAAATAAATAATGGACAGGGGGTTGCATTTGAAATAAGAAAGTTGGTATTGGCCACGGTCACATGGAACACCCTATATAATATTATTTTCTTGAAAAATATGCGCATTTAAAATTACAAATCGACGTGTCCGAGCGTTTTTCCCAACACGCCCTCATTTATTCGTTATCGAATTTATTCCATTTGGCTGTTACACTCTGTATAGTCATCATCATAAGGATCAAACATTCCTTCGAGTGTTTTCGAATTTACTATGGAGCTCTGTGAGTGGTCTTCTTGGTCACAGACCTATGCCACCAGAACTCCACCTCCTGTCAATATCCGGTCTTTCCTCTCATTGGCACATTTCTTCGTTAGATCTTTGTTTTTTATTGGAATAAAATTTCTTTAATGAATCACTAGCTGCCATGAATGTTTCTTTTGTTCATCAGTCACAGCATCCGTCTTCTCATTTTCTATAACATTTTCAGCCTAATTAATGAGACTGAAAAGAAGTTTTCTCTCCAGAGGAAAAGTTGGCACTTCTAGCCTTCCTCTTCAAATTACTTTCGTCTGCATTCATATTCCCTAAAATATTGAATATAAACTAAACTATTTTACAACTTAAATATGGTTCAACTTACCTAACCTGAAACAGATATATAAAATCAAATAATCCTTACACTTAAACACAGTAAACAAGCAGATCTTCTACAAAAATAGGTTATAAGTTGAAATACATCAAGACCTTAAACACGGATCACAGACATTTTGTCTATGAATATCTTCTTCATCCATAATTGTGCTTGTCTGTCCATGTGTCTCATGACATTAAAATTACAGAAGCCGACCAAATCATCAAACTTAGCGTTGTTGCCAGATTCACCATTGCTTAACACTTTCTTTACTAAGTCGTAAGCTTAAAACTTTGCGAGTGGGCATTAAGGTGAATACAGACTATTCTTACGTGACGTGATTTCACGTCATTTTGAGAATATTTGTTTTGCAGAGTTATTTTTCAGGATCAGGCATTATATCTGCGTCAATCCTATATTGTTGATTCTGATTTTCATAGCAATAATTTCATCAATGAAAGACCATAAATCTTCATTGGGCTTTTTAATTCACCCTTTTAGACCTGATTTTTATTTCACCCTTTTAGACCTGATTTTTCAGCAAGTAAAAATTTCTGTAGTTGCTTAGTGTTTTTCAACCTATCTATAAATCGTATTCAGGCAAAATTCAATTTTTTTTTGTTCATATAAAAAAGTTATTGTACGTGCATTATACAATCTATTCGGTTGTCGTAGCGCATTTTCATATGTACACTAGAATGCACAAAATGTCCCAAAACAAATTTGATACATGCTACTTATATTATTCAGTTTCTATTTTTCACATTTATGACAGAAAATATGACTACGCTGTTTGCAGCCTGACAGTTTGCATCTTATGGGTTCCTTTTTGTCATCATACAGGGGCATATGATCCACATTATCAAATTGTTCATCAGGTCTTTGCTCGCCTCTTCTGATAGTTTCTGATAGTGTTGGTGCATTACCACCAACTTTGCTGGGCCTTCCTCTTCTTTTTAGATTCTCAATACTCAATAGGCCTTCCTGCTTTTATGAGACCGTTGGTTACTGCAAAGCGAAAATGGAGAAGATCCATTAACTTATTTTTGGGAATATTGTTTATTTGACAGTCTCTTTTATATTCCAGCCATGAATTAGCCAGAGCAAAATCTATCATATGCATGATTAATCGCAAAGTACATTTTCGTGATTTAATGAATAGTCTATGGGTGCTAATCATTTGGTCCAATCCCATCGATTGATTGTATGCGGACCTAGCCTTAGACTTTTTATCCCACCTTCAAGCAATATCTTCTTGTCCTTTTTCAATGAAGTTTGGCTTCTTATACTCAAGGTATTCGAAAGTATTCGAAAAGAATAGCTTACATACCCTATGTATTTTTCCATTTTCCGTTGGAAGATAATAAGTGAAGGTAAATTTTCTTCTACTCTCTCCAACTTCTTCAGCTTCTTGGTTATTGGTTCTTCCTCTGCTTCTTGCGTTCTCGCCACATTTCGCATTTTCAGTAATATAATCTCTTTGGCGATTTATATCCCCTAGAGCCCAAAAATCTTTAAAAATTCTCTTCCTTCATTCCTCCGATATTTCAGTCTGCATAGAAAAGTTTTTTTCATCATTCTTTCACTTTTTCGATTTCCTCTCCAATCAATAAAAGCTTTCTCATTTTTTCGCAAGCTCTTCATTTCATTGCACCTCCAATTCGGGTTTTAGCACAATACAAATTGGAAGTATAGTTACCCAAAGAGTCGCTGCATCGAATGTAACTGCAGGCGCCATATGCGGTTTGCGACTCGTCACAGAAACCATGAAGTTGTATTGAAACTGGATTAAGACATGGTGCTTGTCGGTGTATTTCAAGAGAGTTGAGATGATGAAGTTGTGTTTGGTATCTAGACCATGTTGTATGAAGATAACTAGGAAGTGATTCATCCCAAGATAATTTGTGTTTCCAAAGTTCTTGTAGTATGACTTTGGGCCTTTATGGTAACAGGAGACAAAAGTCCAAGTGGATCAAAAATCTGTGCAGTACATGACAGGATTTGGCGCTTGCTGACTTTGGAGTTATTATGGGAAGTACTTATAGAGTATTGCAAACAGTCATTTGTTGGATTCCAAAGTAGTCCGAGAGTTTTAGCCTGATCTGCGCCCCCTATTTGCAACATAGAAGGATCACTATTAGAAACGAAGCCCCTGACATTGGAAGTCCATTTTCTTAGTGGAAATCCATATGAAGATAACAGTTTGGAAATGTTATCCTTAATTAGACTGATTTGTTTAACAGTGTTAGCTCCAGTGAGTAGGTCGTCGACGTAAAAATCATGTAAGATGATATTAGAAATTTCGGGAAATTCATTTTTGTGACGATGTGCAACTTCTTGCAATGATCTGTTTGCTAGAAATGCGGAAGAAGTTAGTTAGCCCATAAGTTATAGTTTTCAGAATATAAACTTCAATTTCACTCTTAGGTGTAGAACGCCACAGTATTTTCTGAAACTTGCATTGCTGTTCGTCCACAAGCACCTGACGATACATTTTCGTGATTTCCGCGCTCAAAACGTACTTGTGTCGTCGAAACCTTAACAGTATGTAAAACAAATTATCTTGAATATTAGGACCCATCATCATGATGTTATTAAGAGAAATTCCAGATGATGTTTTCGCAGACTCGTCGAAAAGGACCCTCAATTTTGTTGTTGTGGAGCTTTCCTTTGAAACGCAGTGATGGGGAAGAAAAAAGCCTGAGTCGTCATTTTGATCTTCCGCAAGCGCTCTCTGACCTTTTCTAGCGTTTTTTTGATACCGAAATGGCCACCGGAAGTTCCGTCATGTAACTTCTCTAGAACCTCTCTCACTCGACTCCTGGGAATTATCAGCTGATTCCTGGCTGCGGTACCTTCGTCATTTTCGATGGGGATCTTCAGCAGTCCATTCTCCAAAATGATAGAATCCTACTGTGCCCAGTAGGACTTGACCCTAGGATTCAGATGACTCACTTCCTCCCATCTTGGTCTCTGTCCGCTTATCTTCCAATACAACAGTATCTTCAATTCTGGGTCACTTTCTAGATCTCGCTTCAGGGATTCTGGCATCCAGTCCGTATCCACGATGGTCGTTCTCAAGCAGAATTCTTTCTCTTCTACCTTATTGCAGTGCTTGCAATCTGACGGACATGGTCTCCTAGAACTAGATAATGCGTCAGCGTTGCCATGAATCTTTCCTGCACGATGTTTGACAGTAGAATTATATTCCCGCTCCTGACATTTAACTGTCTCTTTGCAGTTGCGCCGAATATGTCCTTCTCCGCTACAATTCCAGCATCTAAGTCCTCTATTCCGTCGCTCTTGACGAACTCGGCGTAGTACCTCTTCTATAATTTCATCCCTGACCGAGGAATCATCCACAGTGCGCCTCACCTTGCTGTGTCCCCTGTGCGAAGCTTGTTTGGCAGCTTCAAACTCTAAGGCAACGGCCAGGGCGTCATCCAGAGTCTTGGGTCGGGCCAATCGTAGTGTCTGTTGGGTTTCCATATCTCTCAGACCATCAACAAAGGTCTGGATAGCGAGCTGTTCCAGGAAGCTATCCGGTGCTACATATCGCTGGCATATCCTACAGGATATGCCAGTCTTACCAACCTTGCTATATCGGCTTCAAATTCCTGCAAAGTTTCTGCACTCCTCTGCTGGCGACTCTTGATCTGCGCGTGATACACTTGTTGGAGGTGTGCATCACCATATTTCATTTGAAGTTTAGTTGTCAAAGCCTCGTAATTACCTTGTAGGCTTGCAGGAACAGTCTGAAGTATATTCAATGCATCTCCCCTTAGTGCAACAATCAAGGCTGTCGCTTTCTCTTCCGCTCCCCATCCATTGGCATTCAAAGTCGCGGAACTGTTCCTCATTTATATGCGAAATGGACTTAATCACGTCAAAGCACTCTTGCATCTCCGCATAATCGCAACAGGCGTGCATCGAATTCAAGCAAACTCTCTTCATGTCTCCAAGCTTGCAAATGAGTTCCACCCAGTTCCTCAAAGATGCTTGATACTCGCAGAAATGTTTATAAGTTTTAAACCTATGCGCAGATATCTTGTTTGCCTTTCTTGGTATCGACGGGAAGAGTTCCCCTCGCAAAATGTCGAACCGCAGATCTCTGTACTGTCTGCTATTGTTACTCGCAAACCCAAAGCACATGCTGAGTTCAACTCCTCTTGTCTAGCTAGATCGTGATAGATATTATTTTGTTTCTTCTACCAATCGTCGCCCTTACAAACCAACACGTATGGTCCTTCTTCTCGTATCACATAATTGGAAGTAACCTTTGTTACGGCCTCGTTGTTCTTTCTTCAAAGTGCCAGGCTCACCACTTTTTTTTTTGGTTTCCGCAAACCCGATAGCGACCGAAGAAATGGCTTCATAGTGCTGCCTGAGAGAATAATAGAAGTTCAAAAACTCTTGAGGTACCCCGTAATACGACCAATAAAGTTGTTCTATCAACTATCAACGCGTTTTGATTAGCATACATTAATTCTCACAGAATCCTAGCCAATCAAGAACGCCGTGGGCGTGGTCTTTTCGGCGCCAATTTGAATTTAAAACGTTTGCTGAAACTGTCATCACGTATAAAATAGGTATTCAGATTAATTTTATTAATAATTAAGGCTACTGAATGGCTTGGATTTGAATTTTTAATAGTAACGTTATTTGAAGAAGTATGTATGCCTATATTATGTAGATTATTCCATGGAATGTTGCATTTCAAATGATTGAAATAGGTATGGAAAACCTTTTATTGCTATAACAATTCGCTAGTATCCTTTGCAATAATTTTGGTATTTACCAATTTACCGCTTTTTAACCATAAAAGCTCAACATTTTTTTGTGAACACTCAACTAATTACACAATGATTATTAGGCAGAAAATATTTCACTCATCAGTTCAGATACTATAAGTTTGTTTTTTGTATTGATGTTGATGTACATATTCATAAGAAACATAACAGTGTGCAAATATATGAAGTTATAATGATCAATGTAGTGAAACATTGTAATTTTCAAAGACTAAACTAAACATTAACAATATAACCTAGATAAAATAATCTTGTTATATTTCTCCAAGCAGTTCTTGAAAGTATGGTAATGTTGTTGTGAGGAAACTAGGAACGGAAAGAATACACAATGAATATTTTTCACATTGTTTATATCGCAACTTCGAGCAGATCACAATAAGCACAAATTGGAAATTATATATCTATTTATTTCTTATTTACTAGAGTAGTAATCCATTGAGAAAAAAAAACAGTATTTCTACCACTGAAAAAGATTGAGTACGTGTTAAACTATTTTCAATGTTTATTATTTTTCAGACTCCCAACACCCCTATACCTGAACCAAAATGCAATATGTGTATCATAGAATTATAAATAAAGAATTTGAGCGTAGTGGCTAATAAGTATACAAAAGTGTGGCAATTGTTCCCCTTAAATCCAGGGTCAGTTTTCGCTATAGGCATGCCTAGGGAGAAGAGAAGGGACATGTTAATATATGTATCAATGGATACCATATGTGGCTCAATACATCTGCTGATCGCCACGATGCCCCTCATTTCCCACTCTCCGTTATCGCACATGCTCAATAGTCTCACTGACACTAGGCAGTCCTCTTCACTTTTAATTTCAAGGATCAAATTATAGGTGGGTAATTCTCATGAAATTCCAAAATTATTCAGGAATGAATTCTCAAAAAATTTTTCAATAAATTTGAATTTTTTTTGTGGCAGTTTTGTAATACATATGATACTGGATTTCACTGATATAGTGGTCCCCAGATTTAAGTCATTTAAAGCGACTCACAGGAATGATTTATAAATGTAAAGTGAGGGAATGATGACGAATGTGAGGGAATGATATTAACATGCCGTTTTTCTCTGGAACTCATAGCAGATATAGGTTTTACGTGCCCTTTCTTTTTTTTTGGTGAGATATTTAGCCCTTTCTTTTTGACGAAGTTTTTCTAAATTATCAGGAGTAGATTTCATTATAGAATTATGTGATTCGTACCAATTCTGTGCTATTTCCCAAAACAAAATTAATATTAAAATTATAACTATTGTCTGTTTTTTTTTCCAAAAAGTGACCAGTGTAAGAGAAACCTTAACTAAACTAAAGATATTATATATTGTTAAGTGTTAAGTTATTTAGAACTGGATTTATACACATAATGCATTAATCCTCACCTTCAAAAGTTCACAACGTGCAAAAATTACACAATTTCCAAGCTACAACATTAATACTTAGAACCTAAGCTATATACAAACATGCTACATCAACACCTTTTGTGAATATTTACATTCTTAAGCTTTTTAAATATTATATTTATATACAGGGTCTTTCACGAGGAACCTCACCCATATTTATACGGGAAACTACTGAACGTATTTTCATGAAATTCAGCACTTATAAGTATTTCACGATGCTGATGAAATCTAAAATATTTTCAAGGCATGAGCACCTCCGGTTTTTCCGGAAATGACGTCAACTTCCGTTTTTCAAATCAGAACACCATTTTTTTATTGCAGAAATAGATTCCTTAGAAAATTTCAAGTTATTTTGATGTAACATTTTTCAGTTTTGGTTGGAAAATTCTCTCTGAGCGGGAAAATTCGAAAAAAAAATCGAAAATAGAGCTCCGCCGAAACAAGAATAACTTCGAGGTTTTTGGATGGAAAATTTTCATTTTTGGGATTTTTCAAGAAGTAAGATTGATGTATCCACTTTAAAATCGAAATCGCGATTCATGATACAGGGGGTGAAAAAATCGCTTTCAAAGTTAGGGATGACAAAATCGTGAAAAATCATTTTTTTCAAATTAGAACCCCATTTTTTTATGGCAGATATTGAATCTACGTTGAAAAATAATGTGAGTGTATGCATCACACCCTTGCCCTAAAGTGGATATTTTCTGAGTTATTCACAAAAAACTGTTTTTCGTCTTGAATTTTCAGCTACTTCTTTTCCCTTCACGCCAAAAAGATGAAATTTTCAGGAACTGTTACTTAAACCATGTTTTAGATTTTACTACCCTAATATGCAAGTGAAAAAAGTTACAGGTTGTTCCTAAATAGATGGCGAATTTGGATTCGAGTTTGTATCGGAAACCTCTTTATTTCAACTAATCGGCCATCGGTTTTCTGTCCAGTGATAAATAAATAATTCCTTATGAACCATATGCAAAAACTTACCATGTTTTACATTCTTTTTTTTTAATGATAGATATCATTAATTACATGCTACTGAATAAAGAGGAATTTGGCAGATGTAATTAATGATATCTTAAAAAATCATTAAAAAAAAAAGAATGTAAAACATGGTAAGTTTTTGCATATGGTTCATAAGGAATTATTTATTTATCACTGGAGAGAAAACCGATGGCCGATTAGTTGAAATGAGGTTTCCGATACAAATTCGAATCCAAATTCGCCATCTATTTAGGAACAACCTGTAACTTTTTTCTCTTGCATATTAGGGTAGTAAAATCTAAAACATGGTTTAAGTAACAGTTCCTGAAAATTTCATCTTTTTGGCGTGAAGGGAAAAGAAATAGCTGAAAATTCAAGATGAAAAACAGTTTTCTGTGAATAACTCAGAAAATATCCATTTTAGGGCAAGGGTGTGATGCATACACTCACATTATTGTTTAACGTAGATTCAATATCTGCCATAAAAAAATGGGGTTCTAATTTGAAAAAATTGATTTTTCACGATTTTGTCATCCCTAACTTTGAAAGCGATTTTTTCACCCCCTGTATCATGAATCGCGATTTCGATTTTCAAAGTGGATACATCAATCTTACATCTTAAAAAATCCCAAAAATGAAAATTTTCCATCCAAAAGCCTCGAAGTTATTCTTGTTTCAGAGGAGCTCTATTTTCGTTTTTTTTTTCGAATTTTCCCGCTCAGAGAGAATTTTCCAACCAAAACTGAAAAATGTTACATCAAAATAACTTGAAATTTTCTAAGGAATCTATTTCTGCAATAAAAAAATGGTGTTCTAATTTGAAAAACGGAAGTTGACGTCATTTCCGGAAAAACCGGAGGTGCTCATGCCTTGAAAATATTTTAGATTTCATCAGCATCGTGAAATACTTATAAGTGCTGAATTTCATGAAAATACGTTCAGTAGTTTCCCGTATAAATATGGGTGAGGTTCCTCGTGAAAGACCCTGTATATATTCTTTTGAAAGAGAGTTAATGTATATGAGAATGTTATTTTTTATTGGGAAAATATGTTTGCTTTTCCACTTTCCTCTTCTCACAGACATGCTGATTAGTATCTGGTTCCATATTAATCCTAAATTGCCACATGTTTGCCATTAATTTATCAAAATTATTTTTATCTTAACTTCTGACAAAGCCTCCAAGTTCTTCTAAAGCAATCTAGAATTGAACTGACTACTTCTAATACAAACCATACACACATTTATCATTTATACCTCTCTTTGTTCTTCGAAATTCATTGATTCATTGTGTTGCCTGCTCTCCTGATATTTATTCTAGTTTGTTCCAACTTAGGGACATTATCCTCCTTTTTCTCCTGAATAAAGTGGTTGACATCATTTGGTAATGGAGCTTGCTTCCTGAAGGCTCATTCACAACTAATTCGTCATTTTCATCAGAATGTGGTGAACCTACAACATAATCGCTTCTCTCCTCAAGCAAAGATACAGCATGTATATGTTTACACAGGACATTTTTTACTGTATTCTCTGCGCACTGACAATCATATCTGTGTATGCATATTTTACATGCAAAAGAAAATCCTGCTCTGCAGTCAGTGTCACAGACTTCTTTATAACTGACAGTATAAAATTTATCACTCACTGAACTAGATGGTACCTTGAATTTTCCAAATTCAGAAGTTTCAATCTTACCACCATCCATTTTCTCTGCCTTTTTGTGCTCTTCCAGGGTGACTTTATGGTGATAATTGTTTGCGTTAGGTCTCTCATTGTTTATTATTTTTGTCCACATTTTTTCTTCAACAAGCTCATCCAGCAAATCCATTAATTTTTCAACCCTTAAAAAAGTTCATCACATTTTTCGAAATGAAAATAATATAATATACCTAAGATTACGATTACATCAGACTGGCTTAGATCAACTTTTGTAACAATTCCGAAAAAGAACAACTCGAGAAAATGTAGTGATTACCGCATGATAAGCTTGATGAGCCACACTCTAAAGATATTTTTGCGGATAATTCATGGAAGACTTTATAAAAAACTTGATTGTAAGATTGGAGACACTCAATTTGGACTCATGAATGGTCTAGGAACGCGTGAGGCGCTGTTTAGCACGCAGGTATTGATACAACGATGTCGAGATGTAAACCACGACGTTTATATGTGTGCAATAGACTTCGAAAAAGCTTTCGACAAAGTCCAACACTCCAAAATGCTGCAGATATTAAGAAAAACAGAAGCAGATGACAAAGATATCAGAATAATAGCGAACCTATACTGGCAACAGAAAGCAAATATTCGTCTAGGAGATCGAACATCAGAGGAAGTGGAAATTAAACGAGGAGTTAGACAAGGCTGCATCCTGTCTCCGTTGATCTTTAACTTATATGCAGAACAGATTTGCAACGAATCCTTGGGTGATGTCAATGAGGGAATACTGATAAATGAACAAATTGTGAATAACATCCGCTATGCAGATGATACCCTTATTCTTGCAAGCTCGGCGACACAACTCCAAACTCTAATGAATAGAATGACACACTGCTGCCAAAAATACGGCCTAGCACTAAACACCAGCAAAATCAAACATTCAGGATAATGGAATTTGTGTGAACGGCACTCCCCTCGAACGTGAAAGTAAGCTAACTTATCTAGGAAGCGTCATCAATGACAAATGGGACCCAAGTAATGAAATCAAGAGCCGAATAGCCAAAGCACGAACGACGTTTATAAAGATGAAGCAGGCCTTGTGTACACATGACTTGAACATCGAACTGAGAATTAGGATGCTTAAATGTTATGTTTTCCCTGTGCTCCTATATGGAGCTGAGGCTTGGACGTTAACGGACACCTTATTGAAAAGGATAGAAGCTTTTGAAATGTGGACGTATAGGAGAATTTTGAAAATAAGCTGGGTCGATAGAATAACGAACGTTGAAGTACTTCGAAGACTCAATAAACCGACTTTTTTTTTATACGCATCTCTCGGGAAAAGACTGAGCTTATAACACCTTTTCAAGCGTCCCGAGATTAATTAAGTAGAAATCGGTTTGTGCGTGTCTTGAACTGCTGTAAGTTGTAACCAAAAGGAATTAGTTAACACCATAAAATGCCGAAAACTCGAATACTTTGGACATATTATGAGACACCCTGAAAAATACGCTCTACTACACTTAATAATCCAGGGAAAAATTATGGGAAAAAGAAGTGTGGGCAGAAGAACAACATCTTGGCTGAAAAACCTCAGAACATGGTTTGGTAAATCAACGGCACAAAAGTTCCGAGCTGCAATGGACAAAGTTATGATAGTCAATCTACTAGCCAACATATAGTCAACGATCGACTCGGTCATGACACTTGAAGAAGAAGAAGAAGATTACGTTGTCCTTTCATTTTGTTATATTTCAATACTTTATTTAGATTTTCAATAGCCATATTTGTGTTGATCCCTGCATTTTTTCTATAACAGTGAGCCCATATCATGATTCTATCTTCGGTTTGAAAATAATAGCTAAAAACAATGTATTATTCTTCATTTCAACTTCCTCAAATATTTTTTACTTTTGCAAATACTTGAGAAAATCATTTTCGCCTTCTCTCTCTAAAAGCTCGAAATAATTTTCCTTCAGTTTACTGAATTTTGTTGGGTCAGTTTCTTTCAAGATCTTTCTCATTTCTTTCTTCATTTGTTGCTTGATTTCCACATTCTTGATTTTTGCTTTGCCTTGTATGTTCCAGTTTTTTATAATGTGCCAAGAACAAAGAAGTCTCCTAGGTTTCCTGTTTGCATTCATAACCTTGGTCCATGCATTGAAATACTTGGGGTCATCATCACTCATGGAAAACTCTGGTTCTATTGCTCCACCAAGTCTAGATTTCAAACTTGTGAAGAAAAGTTCCTGAATTGCTTGATCTAACCTGTTAGAAAAAAGAAATGCAACAGGAAAACCCATGTTGTTTTCATCTTTTACTAAAACTATTGTTAGATCCCAATTATTTCTATTTGTGCCATGAGTTCCATCAATACAAATAATTGTTTTGAAATCTCTCAGTTTTTTTTTCCATGACCCCATTCATATAGGCTAATGCAAAATCTTCAACTCTCAGCCCAGGATAAGGTTCACCTGAAATTATTTGAATTTACTTCCAGCACCTTGCAAAACACAACAGTAATTTAATACATTATTATATAGTTTACTTACCAAATTTCTTATATAAAAATGCGTAATTTTCTCCTTGTCTATTCCATTCTGCTACTTTCATCGTAGTTGCTACCATATCGTCAGCATGCCTTTTCTTGTCTATATTATATTTTCGGACCAAATATGCTAAATCTCCTCGTGTAATTAATTAATTAAATTAATATTCAATCGTTCCAGTTTGTCATCCTGAACTTCCCTAGCGTCCTGAATTATTCTGTCCGTAGATATCCCTGCAGCTAACTTTCCAACAAGCACTTGCTGTTGGGACTTGGATAGTCGTTTCGATCTCAGATCGTATCATGCCCTACATGTGTTTCTATAAATGTTACATTGTATAGGGGAGCGAGGGGCTTGTT
Source organism: Adalia decempunctata (assembly GCA_951802165.1). Lineage (NCBI taxonomy): Eukaryota > Metazoa > Arthropoda > Insecta > Coleoptera > Coccinellidae > Adalia > Adalia decempunctata. The sequence goes on along the minus strand of OX637703.1, from coordinate 27,693,379 downwards.
GTAACAATTTTCATGAATACTAATATATCTTGAGATCCATTGATTGAATTGTTACCGAATGAAGATGGATGGATGCTGTAACTCTTTCTCTACCAAATCGAGTAAAAATAATACCAAAACTATTGTTCATTATTTCACCATTTATTATTTTCCAGAAGAAGTGCGGTGTTACAACTTACCTCGTGCTTGGGGCAAGTTGTAACGTCTACCGGGGCAAGTAGTAACGACGAAAAAAGACACCAATAACACCTCTGATCATATATTCCTTGTTTATTTTTGACGAAATTAACATATTTCTAAAGTAGGTATTATGTAATTCTTATCGAAAATCAACTTGAATACACTTTTTTAGTAATCAACACCTGAAAATTCAGTAATTAACAGTTTCATTCAGATGAGCACTCCTTATAATTATTATGGCACTTTTGAATCACAGAAAAAGTAATGAAACTATTTAAAACTGAGGTATGCTTCCTAAATATCTCCTTTCAATATCTATCAAACAAAGTATTGCACATATAAGAATCAACTTTCGGCGGGTTTCATCATAATTAAATTCAGTCTTCATCGGAGCTACAATTAATACAAATAAAAGATATTGTGTCTCTTGTAACACATTTCAAATGTGCCCACACCTTACAAATGATACACTCGACCAATCTTCCTTATTTTAATCTGTGTAAGCTTCGCCACATACAAGACAACACCACACTTCTGATTCAGATTCTGAATCTGAACATAAAATCTTTCTTTTAGCTCTGTCCACTCCGGTTTTTTTTTTGTTGATTTACCTTTGCCTGTGCCCTTCTCTTTACCATTTACTTTAATTTTGTTATCCTTTTCCACTTTAAACACCCTCATCATAACTTGGGGCATGTTGTAACACGTTACAACTAGCCCCGGGATTTTGTTACAACTAACTCCATGGAATGATTTCATACATTTATCAAGATAACTATTCAAACAATTTAGCAATCTTAAAAACTGTAACACATTATCAGATATAGATAAATTTGAATGTAAATAGAATATAGAAAGTTTGAAATTAGTCGATAATATTAAAGCAAACCAAAGTTGTACGACAGTACAATTTTATATGACCTAGCAAAAATGAAGCACGGGCACACTTCCGATCACTGCGCAGGCGGGCAGGATACTTGATATGGCAACATTATGCGGCGTGGTTTAAAGGTAAAATCGAGTCAAAGAAATAAGCCAATAAAGTTTGAGATCCTATTGAAAAGAGCCTGTTACTACTTGCCCCTGTTACAACAAGCCCCTCGCTCCCCTACTCCTAAAAGAAGTTTGATAAATTAAATTGATTCTAATATATATTGATTAATGGTTGTTACCATCAGTTGAGATTCTAACTGTAATTCGTGAAGGACATATTCCTCGAATATGAATACTGCCCCCGAGCTTCAAGTTACGTTGCTCACAAACACTTTCATATCCTAAAATTTAGCACTGCTGATTCCTCATTCACCAAACCGAAGAGCCTTACCTCTGTAATCACTTCGGTTACAATAGTAGTAAACTACTGTTTCTACATTCATTGTTTTTAGAGTCCGAACAGAAACATAATCGACTTCTCTGTTTTCTTCCCCACGTCAGGCTTCAAACTCTTCGCTGCTTCGAAATTGAAATACATTTTCTTTAATATTTATAGAGTGAATATTTGTTATGTTTATTCAAACTATTATAAGAAGAAAACTTCTCTCTGTTATCATGAGGGCAAAGACAACATACAATATGTTGCATCCTATCCACTTTTGCAGAATCGTCGTTATGGATTTTGCGGAGGTGTCTGTTTTTATTAGAGATACTGGTAAACTCGTTTTGGCATATTTCACAAAGTGGTGAATTCACTCTATAAGAAATTCGAACATTTAATATTCGAGGATCAACTACCTTAGTTAAAAGAAAAAAAAAATTACCTCTCAGCAGAGTCCATAATCACTCAAAAAATTGAGAACGTTTGTAATTATCATTATTATTATAATAAAGAATTTAGCAATAAGAATTGCTTTTTCGATACTCTTGTTAACAATTTCCAGTGATAATTTTCAAAAACTAACAATACAGTTCACATCAACTGTGTTTCGTGTCAAATGAATTGTAGAAAGCGGGAAAGCGCTGCCAAAGAGTAAATATTTACTCTTTTACGACTTCACACGAATTTACTCGAAAGCGCACGAGTATTTGATTGGCCAGGATTCTGTGAGAATTAATGTATGCTGTTTTGATTAGCGTCGAAGGTAACACCATCCGTGGGCGCGAACTGTGCGGTCGATGGGATCTTGTTAAGCATGGCTCTTGCTTTCATCATGAAGTCATATTCAGATGTGTAGCTATCGGTGATTACACATTGCTTCTCCGTTTTCATAACCAGTCTACCCAGTATCCTAAAGCAAATACGGTCTATTAGTGTGACGTCACCACGTCATGAGAGTTGTCTATGGTCAGGGATCTGTATCCAAACAACGGAAATTTAGTTCGGGATTTATGAAGAAGTTTCATTTATTTAACCAATAAGCATATTTAACGAAAAATTCGATATATATTGAGTAATCCGACCAAAGGAGATTAATATATGTGAGTATGAAATCTGTAACATTCTTTATTATGTGTTAAAATCCGTTTTTATAAATAGAAACATAACCTCAAATATCTTTATGCTTGATAAAAGAATCAATTTTTTTTAAGAACAATTCAGTTTTATTGTATAAATCGGTTGCCGAAGCCGAATTATCCATATGTATTCAATTTCTGCTTCAATAGTAAAAAAGTTGAAAATATAATACGCAGAAAAACCTATGAATGAACATTGGAACGATAAAGATTTTCTTTTTAAGATATTCAAACGAAAATGGTGATGTTTTGGGCTCCTGGTTGCACACATTAAAATACGAGGGAGACCTGTAAATTTTTCAGGTTTCCTAAGGATCCTCAGCTACGAAAAAAATGGATCCAGCTCATAAGGTAAGTAGAATCAATGATCATCAATATTTAGAAATGAAAAAGGAGGATCATGTGCATTTCTCATAATATTTAGAAAGTTATTATCATTGCTAGCAATTGTTGATTCAATTTCTTATAGTATAATAAAGATAATAATGATATTATAGATATCATATGTTTAATTAATTCCAATACAAATAAACGCATTTAATTTACCCTATTTCCATGGAAGTATTGAATTTGATTGTTCTCCCTTTCTTCTTCTCTGGACTGGGAAACATGAACGATTTCCCTTCGTTGTGCTTGAAATATTTAGGTCCATTTTCTTTTTTCCCATCATGAAAATGGCAACTACAAATGAACGCACCTGAACCAGGCTCATCAGCCCTCCTGTTTAAAAATCAATAAAGTAGTATTAATACTGCCATCTTCATTATACTATAAGAAATTGAATCAACAATTGCTAGCAATGATAATAACTTTCTAAATATTATGAGAAATGCACATGATCCTCCTTTTTCATTTCTAAATATTGATGATCATTGATTCTACTTACCTTACGAGTATGAGCTGGATCCATTTTTTTCGTAGCTGAGGATCCTTAGGAAACCTCAAAAATTTACAGGTCTCCCTCGTATTATAATGTGTGCAACCAGGAGCCCAACACATCACCATTTTCGTTTGAATATCTTAAAAAGAAAATCTTTATCGTTCCAATGTTCATTCTTAGGTTTTTCTGCGTATTATATTTTCAACTTTTTTACTATTGAAGCAGAAATTGAATACATATGGATAATTCGGCTTCGGCAACCGCTTTATACAATAAAACTGAATTGTTTTTAGAAAAAATTGATTCTTTTATCAAGCATAAAGATATTTGAGGTTATGTTTCTATTTATAAAAACGGATTTTAACACATAATAAAGAATGTTACAGATTTCATACTCACATATATTAATCTCCTTTGGTCGGATTACTCAATATATATCGAATTTTTCGTTAAATATGCTTATCTATTAAATAAATAAAACTTCTTCAAAAATCCCGAACTAAATTCCTGTTGTTTGGATACAGATCCCTGACCATAGACAACTCACGTGACGTGGTGACGTAAGCACTAATAGACCGTATTGCAGAACATGGCACAAGCGTCCGTGGACCAAGCTGAAATTCCTTGTCCGGCCTTATAAACATCTGGTACTCCGAACTTAGGTTTAAAAATTCCTTCACTTCATAACAACAGCCGATCCTTGACCAAACATCAAATATTCTTATTTCAGCTCTGTCGAAGCTCCCTGATAAATTCAGATATGGTTCCACACTTTACATAGTAAGAAGAGTTTCACACCCCATTTTGTTGGTTTGCTTCGAATGTACTGCCGTATGTCGAGAGATCCTTTGAATGGAACCATCTGTTCATCAACACTATAAATTTCCTCTGGCTCCAAGCTATTACATCTTTCCATCATTTTATTATAAAGAGGTCGTTTTTTCCATAGTCGATCGGAATTATTTTTATCATCTTCTGAATTGAAGTGCATGTTATTTCTGAGCTTATAACCGATTCACTGTCATATTTTCAGGTATGAGAGAAATGGAGAAGTTTGGCTTCCAGTACATGCGAATCCTAGGGTACCCCAATTTTCCCATCAACATAATTATTCCGAAAAATGTTTTCAGTTCAGATACATTTGTTGCTCGGAAGTTTGGTACATAATTCTGAACTGCATACAAATTTGTTTTTTCGGCACATGATTTCAGTAACTCATCAGTAAAATATTTGGAAAAAAATCGTAGGTGGAAGGCAGATTCATCACTTCAAACTTCAAAAAATAGTTGTAAGATTAATAATTACAAGAACCTCTGACATTCTACACACTTTGGCAACACTCTATCTATTTTGTCTACGCCATCATCATCTCCTAATCCAAAACCTTCCAATTCTGAATCTGGCGATGGTTCAAACCTTTTGATTTAATGAAATTTACGCACGAAACCACTGTCTCCTTTACATGCCTAAATTTCAACGATTTTGCACAAAGGTTTTCTTGACGCAGAGTACCTACAGTGGAATGTGATCAAATTATCAATGACAATATTTCTACGTGATAATTCTGACCCTATTTTAGCAACTACTCCCACACTTTTCCATACCATTGCAGGAGCTCCATCTGTAGTGACACCACTTGACTTCGACCAGTCCAGATTGAAAACTGACTGATTTGCGGCTATTCCTGAAATCGTCTTTTTGTGCAGAATGTCGTTAATTGCAGTGATGATGGTATTGTACAGGTACGTCTTGCCTGTACCACCGGGTCCGTCGAGATAAAACATGTTCTCCCTAGATTTTCCATTCAATTTATCCGCTGGTACGTCGTCCATCAGTTGATCATATATTTCGAATGGAATTATAAATCTGAGCCTATTTGCACATGCTGTAAGTATTCGAATAAATATTATTTTCAGTTCTGTATTTAGCGACGAAATTAAATACTGCTCCTGTGGAATGACTCTTTCTTCGGTATCCATTGCTACAACTTCTTGTGTCGCTGAGACGTCCATTTCTTCGTCGCTTTCCGAATTGTCGTCTTCATCATGTGCTGTAGTGGTTACGACTCAACGTCATTCCTGCACGACACCGTGATATCACCTCATCGATTTCTCTCCTACATGCATTTACTGCCTCTCGCTTATTCATCCCTGTTCGCCTGAAATCTTCTATTAGCGATTTTTTGAACATATTCCACAATTGGGGAATTCGAGTGATATCCTCGTCCATTGCGATGCAACATATCAAGGCTTTCTGAATTTACGCGGGTGATGGTCCAATTCCGCTTCTCGTAAACTTCTTTCGAATTCTCCGCCATCTTCGACCAGCCAATTTCTTGCTTGGCACGCTTCTCTAAACGTGTCGCATTTTCGACCGTCTTCGAGAGTCATTAAATCGTCGTAGGATGTGGCACCTTTTATTCTCTTTAGGAGAACTCTTAAAAAAAATTTGTCTAACTGTCCTTCTGAGGTACTGACAGCAATCAAGCATCCCAGCTGTTTACTGACTTGCAATCGTTCTTTCCATCTTGTCAGAATGTTTATCAACTTTGTCAAGACTAAAATCTTTATGATGAAGAAACGTTTGATGTAAAGATATGTAATAATAAAATTCCACATTTGTGGGACAAAATTGAATTCTAAGAAGCATGAAATTATACATTTTATAGGCAGTTTCTATTAAAAATTCATTGTTACCGGTCGTTCAGCAAAAAATCTCGAAACAATATAACTCGACACCAGAACGACACTACTATTACATCAATTCACTGAAAGTCATTTACATAATCATCACCTGTTTGCTTTATTCTCTGTAAATAAATAAAGTCCATCGCTCCACTTCGCTTAACAACTGTAGCAGCTAAACAATTTGTACTACTACCCTTTTGACTATTCTGCATAAATATGGTTTTGTGTGAAATTTCAATTTCCTATCGTCATTTGAAAATGATCTAGGTATGGCATTAAAACTCAAAGCAAGTAAGTGTGGTGTTGAAGCACCTGTTCGGTAGATTTCTTTCTGTAATATAAACCACTAATAACCCTTTAACGGGCATAATACTGGGGGCATTTCCATTCCGCCAAAAACTGTTTTAAGTAGTTTAAATGTAGTTCATAATCAATTATCAATTATTTTTTTTTATGATAATCGAAATATCTGGTGGTACATATCCGTACCAGAGATCATTGAGGCAAAAAAAAAAATTGCAATGCTACAAATCCTTTCAATTCAATATGAAAAATATATTATATGTTTATTTTTAATATTAAGATGAAAGCATATGAATATACAAATATATTTCAGGGAATTCAAACAATAATTGAATAACACAAAATTTTATTGGGTAACTAAAAAGTTTTCATACAATAAACCGAAAATATGATGAAAATAATAATAACATTCTATAACATAAACAAAAAAACCTTCAAGTTGATTTATGAAATGGAACAAAACATTCTAAGCATAAAGCTACTTCACATGCTGTACATATAATATCAGATCTTTTCTGGTTATTCTTTGTACTACAATGACAGCATCTTCTCCTAGTTCCCTTCATCGGAAGATGCCGTCCAACACCATTTAGTCTTGTGCTGTTCTTAATGGTATCATGTCCATCCGGGTGGCTCCTTTTTCTACCTTTGGCAGTTTGTGAAATGGAAGGTCCATGTTTCATTCGTGAGCAATAATTATCTATCAATTCTGTGGCTAAGATAGACCGGAAATTTAGGTGGCTCATAGGCTTTCGTAGGGTTGAAGTCTTATATAATATATAAGAATTTACAATACATGCTTCTAGTAAATAATAAAATACACGCATCCACCAGCGCCGACTCTTCCATGAAATGTTATATGAAGGTAACAATTGATCAAAATGATCAACACCCCCCATAAATTTATTGTAATCTGCATTGGCAACTGGACAATTCACCAGAAGCCTTTCTCCAGTTTTTTGTGTCCTGAGTATTTCACAAGATTCAGGGGATTGTGCATGGTACTTATGACAGATACGCACTTCTTTCCACGATCCTTCCATTTAGAAATAGAAATATTTTCATTACAAATCGCTCCAGTACTCTCGCCCATTTTCATCTGGTTGTCATTCTTCAAAACATCCTTCGGAAAATATTTCCTACTATGCCTTATAGTTCCACAAGAAAAAAAGTTTTTTGTTGAAGCTTGTGTGCTAATGGAATTGAAGAGAAAAAATTGTCGAAAAACAAACAATAGCCTAATCCCTCGAAGACTGAAGATAAGGTGAACACAACTTTTTCACCCAGGGAAATTTCCTTAGATGATCCGTCTGCGCCTTCATAAAAATTCATGCCCAAACAATAACCGGTTACCCCACAAGCTATAACCCACATCTTGAAGCCCCGTTTGATTGGTTTCATCGGCATGTATTGTTTTAGAGAGCTTCTACCTTTGAATTTTACCATACTCTGATCGATAGCTAAATTTCTAGATGGTCGAAAGATCAGTTTGAATCTTTTATTTACGTAGTCTATGAATGGGCGAATTTTAAATATTCCATCATATCCTCGTTCACCTTTTAGAATCATCTGCTCATTATCATTAAAATGCAGAAATCTTGTTATCTTCAAAAATCTTTTTAGAGTTAGGTATAAGGTTTTGAATTCTAGGAACACCATAATTTGGATCAGTGCTCCAAGATAGCCTCATACTTGGCAAAGAATGAAAACCCATTATATCAAAATACCCATATAAGCTTTTCAACTCGTCTAAATTGAGATCAAGGTTCTGTCCTTTTTGCAGTGCATACATATTTGACTGTTCAACTATGAAATTTAGAAAAATATTCGATAAACAAGATTTAAAAAAATCTTTTGGCTATTCCTTTTCTGAACTCACAAGTTCGGTGCAACCAAAAGGTTCAGTAAAGAGGTCACCTTCTTCTTCAAAATATCTTGGTTTCATTTTTTTAGTATGGAACTTGTATAGCTCTACTGGATATAATTCTTCCCCTGATGAAGACCCACTTGAGGGACACACAGGACTAGATGCACCTTCGTCACGCTCTAATACAGTCTCGTCAATGTTTTTCATTTCCACAATTTCTTCTTGTTCTGAGAATGAATCGCGTTTGAAAACGAAATTACTGAGAGGCACCTCATCATCAGCGTCTGAATCCCCCCCAGCATCTGAGTTCATCGCCATGTCATCGTCAATAATTGACAACAAATAATCCACGTCATCATTCAGATTGAACCTCTTCTTTTTTTCCATCTGAAAGTGAATGATTCATTCTTTATTTCATGAGTGGACAGTGGTACGCATATTATGTACCATCTTACTTCAAGTGATAATATTATCTTTGCCGAAATGCCAATCAGAGTAAATTTCATCATATTGAAAACATAATGTTTTCCGTATAAAAATTAATTAAAATTGAAGTGATAAGGCCGAATGAACAGATAGATTTTCAACATCGAAAATGATACCAATAACCTCACATTTTGGAACATTTTCACTTTTACGTAAAAATCCGATACTAGCGATGTTTGCATTCATTGATTTTTAGTCATAGTGGATAGAGAATAGGATTATCTTGATATTACTTACCTTCAATAGCAGCACTCTAATCAATTTTCGAAACAATAAAATCGCAATAACCAAACGAAATTTTTGAATTTGGTACCAAACGGACAGTGGTACATATATGTACTACTTTCCAGTTATATTCGGTATTTGGTTCGAAGATGGCGCTGTAAGTTCGAAGTAAAGAATACATTTCACATTCCATGCAGCATGGAATACTTGTGGCGGCCTCTATCCACATATGCTTGGACTATTGACGTGTTCATGCAAGTGGTACATCGACGGTGATCTGACAATACCTGCTAATTGCGCTGGCAACAGTTTTGCAAGAAGAACAAAAAACTGTTTTGCTTCAAATGTATGGAACGTAGATTAGCCAAATTTCCTACATACGTATTAAATATTGATTGGAATATGAAACTATGGAAATTTCTTAAAAAAAGTTTAGATTAAAAAAAAATAGAGTAGTTAGCAGTAGTTGTTGCATCCTGTGTGAATGATAGCAGATATTGTTAAGAGGTTCATAATGGAAATAAAATCAATATTATCAATCTTTTGATACATTTAATGAAAAATTTCAAATTAATGTTAGTTATAAATTAATAATTTTTTTTAGATTTGGTTTTTTTTTGATTTTGTAGGTTCCGGTTCGACATCTTCTGAGGGATCGTTTTCGTGTATTACATCTTTCGTTTTGTTCTTAGAGTAAGGAAGCTGGTCCTAAAAGCTGTGGCATTCCACAGTAATCACACTTTTGAGTGATTGCAAGTCCTTCCATTTCCTTTCAGTGATGGGTAAACGGGATTTGTTAAGCTGGGGGTACTTTGTAATTGGAACCATTACTTTGGGTCTAGATGGTAGATTCATGCCCAAAATCCAGTTTGTATTTTATTTTACCGTTCGGATTATAATTTAGTGCTTTAATATCTGTGACCATATGATCCTTTCCTGGTCTTATGTTGGCATAACGATGAGTCTCCGATCGAGAGTAATCCTTAAAAAAATCATAAGTTAATTGAATTACTTCGTAGGGCTCCGGGTTCTTTCTAGCTTCTCTGGATGCCTTAACATAATCACTAGGTAGTTCAATCTCTCTATTTTTGAGCTTTCTCTCTATACAGGCATGCACTGCATCACATTCCATTTGTGTGTGACCTTTTGTCAACTATTTTTGCGTGACTTCGATGTTGTGTAATATTGCAAAATTAAGAAGAGCGTTAGCGAGAATATTATTTCTGTTTTGAAAGGTACAGCCATCTGAATAAATGATAACAGGAACTTCTCTCATCAAGCAATATTTTTCCAAATAACTGATCACACATGACATCAAAGGTTGATGCTGTCAGTCCGCTCTCAACTTCAGTGAACCAGAAGCATGTAGCTTGGTGGCTAGCTATGTTGTAGATGGTGAAATTACACGCCAATTTTGTTCGAAAGTAGATTTTCGTTGCATTTAGATTTGGCGCTACTTTAACAGCTTGTAATTCCATGCAGAGCAAAATGCACTCCCCCCTAGATGCTTTATCTCTGTCTTTGGATCGTTCTTCCCTGCTTAGGTTCTTATCTTCAATATGTTGCTGCCATTTACCCTCATCGGCATTTTTCTTCTCGTGTTCAATACAGAGATCACATCTATCTTTCTTCGGGGTGAACAGACTCAAATTTTCTTTGTTAAATATTTCTTGGAAGCATTTTATACCAAGACATTTTTTATTTCTTTGCTCTCAAGTTTTTTGGCAACACTCATAAAGCTGATGTAATGTTGCGAACTGCTGCTCCAGATACAACTTGTTTGTATCCTTCCTTACATAATGTGATGGTTGCTTTGGCAAATCATCGAAAAATGTTTTAATGAAGAGTTTGCCTTCTTTGAAAATATTGTTCCGATAATTCCTTTTCATTCTTTTTTCGTTTTGTTCGCATTTGGCCTCTGTCATACCATGCTCACTATTTTTTACCCATGATTCTACGGTAAAACGACCTAGTCCGGTAGTGCTCAGAAAAGTATTGCGGCAAACTTGTACATCTTGTTTTCCATTAGGTAATCTGTAAATAAGAGTATGAGATCTTCTACTTGGTTCATCCCCCTTAGTTTTTCTCGATGAATCACAAAGACTAACATGAGCAGCAACAAAAACTTTTCTCTGGTCCCAGGACATTTTCTTAAAGAAGTTTGTGAATATCTCATTTCTCGTGTCTTCACTGATCGAACTGCAGAATCTTTTTTTTGATTGAAGGCACATTTTCGACGAGCAACGAGCTCCGAGTTTTCTAGCTGATCTTGGAGTACTGTGCTCAAATTTTTTGTTCTTATCGCGGGAGAACCCTAAGTATTCTTGTCCCTTCATTCTGAGTTTTTGATTCTTTGCCCTTTTCCACTCGCTTTTATCTGCAAATTTTTTTCGTTTTCGACCTTCGTTAATATCACCAAATTCCATTAAAGGTTCCGTGGTTTGAACATTATTATCTACTGTACAACCATTGTCGCTGACGACCGCATTATTCATACTAAGAGAAGCCCTATTTTCCTCCACGCAGATTGCATCATTATCATCAAACGTTGGTTCAACATTGTTGAGGTCTACATTAACAGCTTCTTGTAAGTTGACATCATTTCCTTCAAACATGGGTATATCTGCTTCAATATCATAGTCATATACATCTTCAATAAAATTCAATGTTTTTCCAGAATTATTATTTGACTCATGACAGGTATTGATATCTATTCCAACATCAGTAGCTAGATATATAGGTATATTTGCAATATCCAAATTTTCAAAAGGTGTATTTTCTTTATTTAATTCATCGCTTGAATTGTTGCGTATCTGAGAAACTTCCATACGACGACTGGATAAAAAATTGTTCTCTTCAAGAACTGAATTTTCATTCGACTGAAGGGCAATATCAAGAATTCTTCGTGCTCTTGAATTGATCCTGAAAGATCAAAATTCATATTGATGAAGGAGATCATATTTTCTTTTAATGTGAATCATTCATCTAAAAAACAATTATTTTGAAATGGAAATTATAAAGAGGAGTTAATTGAATTGATTTAAAGATGAATGCAATAACTGCTATCAAACAGAACATTAGTGGACGACTGTGTTAATACCAAATGCAATAGCTGCTATCTACAACATCTCAAAATTATTGCTTTTTAGTTAATAAATGATTAAATATTTACGAAAGCACTTACATTATGAGTTCCTCTATAGGTTACACACTATATCAATACACTGTTTCGGGTTTTGAGCCAATTATAATTAGAAAATTTCGTGAGTTCTTACAGACAAGACCGTTCAACGCGGGAATGCATTAGAAACTGACGCTTAGCAGGAATTGCCGCTTGTTCGTAAGCGCGTTTCAGATGACAGAAATAGTTACACCACTACAATATAAACATTTCATTTTTTTACAGATAGCTGTCTCTGCTATATCGTGCGCAACTATTCCATGAAGGGAAGTGAATAAAAATCTCATTTTCGAAGAAAATGTCAGATAGCAGGTATTGTCAGATCACCGTCGAAATATATGTACCAGCAAACGCTAAAGGGTTAATGTTGATCTAAATTATTGATAAGAAAATCTAAAACAAAAATAGTACCAGTTAATTTTTTACATATCCACAAATTCTGTGAACTATCAATATTCATTAACAGGCTTACTTTCTCCTGCCCGGCTCTCTCTGTGAGGTCTTTTAGGTTAACCTCCTCAACTTCATCCTTTGACTCCATTTCAGAACGGAGTAACTCCTTAATTTTTTCTTCTACAAAGAAAGATGTCCAGAATACGAATCGAGTTTAACAAGCACATATACTTACATTTTCTGAAGCCACTTCTTTCTTCGTTCTTCTTTTTATATTTTCGTAAAACGTTTTGAATTGGTGCCTGCTTCTCTGTCCTGTTGACCCTGCGTTAAATTTTCTTGTTATATCGAACCAAGCCTCCTTCTTGGCATCCAAGCATCCAAGCGGTTTGATATTTTGCATTCAATAACATATTTTTTTCTGAAAAAGACAAGGCCTCAAGGAATGTCTAAAGGAACATTTCTGGGCGGTTATTGGATGATGGAAATGGGGCTTCGGAGAAGAATAAAAAACCATTACTTTCAGTAATATAACGATACATTCAACTCACGTTTCTATAAGTGAAAGAAACAAATTCCTATCCTCGGAGGTATAGTTCTTGCCTCTCAGAGTTTTTTTCTGGTGTTCCATGATGTATTTGAATACTTTATATTGAAATAATGAGGTATTCGGAAAAAATCAACGAACTGTACCAGGTTGAGTCCACGTAAACAAAAATCCAACCTTATTCTTGGATTCTTAGCGCTTGTCTGTGATCACCGTTAAAATTTAATCGCGTGATCAACGAGAATAGATTTGCAGTCGTTTTCCCAAGTAAATGCAACGTTGTCGGATTGTTTTCCACCGTCAACTGACGTAGTCGTTAAATTGTGGGATCAAGTTTTGTGAAACCCGATTGTAGTTGATCGGATTGTCAAATTTGACGAAGGAATCTGTTAATCGTGCAATCAACGCATCTTTGTGAAACTCGCCATATTATGTCTATGAATTTAATTCTCCCTTGTAATCGAGTTGAAACCAATATTAGTAGGTACGAATCTTAGCAATAAAGATATCCTTACATTCGATATTATTAAGCTAAGAAGGATAATTAAACAAGATTTTCAAAAATTTATCTGAAAGTTAGTAAATCTTCTTTATTGATATGCCTCCTGTTTCCACCTTGCTCGATTAATCACAAAATCCATAGTTCTTGATAATCTACTTTGAAAATCGACGTCAGAGCTTTGGACTCTTCTTCTGTGAAACTTCCCAGTTTCTGACATGTCTATTTTCATACTTCGTATGATCTATCAATTATGCCTTGCAAATCTTCAAGTGATGGAGCAAATGTTCTACTTAGACAAAACTTCAACTTGGTAGAATACTACAGCACTCTAGAACATGAATTTATTTGACCTCTTGTTTCAATGGATAACATAATTTTAGTCTCTTGTAAAGATTCATTGGTGGGAGTCGAATGATTAGATTTATTTGAACAGAACTTACCAAGTAATTGTGAACATCTTTATCCTGCAGTCTATTATCAACCTTCTCTAATTCTTCCAAAATTTTCACAGGAAAGTCTGTGAAAAGGTCGAGGCTTTGTGCAACCTACTGTGGCTCATTTTGAGCTAAACCCCCTCTTTGCCTCTTTATTCAATAACTCTTCTACGCGAGACTCACAGTCTCTTAATAATTTGGTGTTTTTCACCAGCATGCTAATTACAGTCGTTTCAAACTTCTGGTCGTCTAGAAGAAAATATATACAAATGTAGTAACGGGGTTGTTACTTAGGGTTTGAAGGAGAACACTTTACTATAAAATTATCTATTGAGCTCATTAGGTACACTGATGTCTTACTTCTACAATAAATGACTAATGACTGATCAATCTTTCTTCTATCTGTCCTACTTAATATAAGACAATGGGTACTGTGCTGAGTACGCAATATTGAGAAATATCTATTTAACATTCCAACGTTAGGTACACTACACCTTTCCCGAAATTTCAAAAAGAATTTTTATTACTTGGGGATAAAAATTCTATCAATTTCAATTCTTATAACTAACTTTAAACTAATCCCAATAGAATAATAAACCCATTTCGCTTATTCTTCATATACCTAACTAACCTAGCTTAACTAGACATAAAAATGTTTAACTCGTAATAATATCGGATGGCTAGTCTCACATTCAGGATTTCACTTTTGTCATTTTTAATTCACAACACTGTCTTGTAATAGTTACATGTCCTTGACCTCGCGCACAAAAGGTTTAGTTCGATTCTTATGAACCACACACTCTTTACCGTTTTTGCTGATTCGAACGTTCGGAGAATCATCTTTTATTACACTGAAAGGACCTTCGTAAACACTTTGCAGTTTATTTCCACTTTCGTTTTTCAATAAAATTAAATCGTCTTTTTCGTATTTTATAGGATTTATCTGTCTGTCATATATCACTTTTCTTTTGAATTTTTCTAATTCTAAATTTTGCCTTGCATCTTGTTGTGCTTTTTGCAATCTAAATTTGAGTTCTAAAGGATACGAATCCGCGTTATATAAGGGTTCGACAGTGTCACTATTCACTAGATTATTAGGCAAATTACACTTTTTTCCGAAAACCAGCTCATAAGGTGAATATCGTGTACTACAATGATACGATGTATTATACATGAAACAAAAATATGGGATCCATGAAGACCACGAAGAGCCATAGTTTCTCATTTGTATTCTTAAGAAAGAGTTTAATGTTTTATGTGAATTTTCCAAAGATCCAATGCTTTGATGATGGTATGCTGTAGCTTTTATATGAGATATTCTTAAAAATTTACAAATCTCCGACATTGTACTGGAAATGAATTCTGTTCCTTGATCAGTAGCAATCTCAGAGGGAACGCCATATCTTAATATGAATTTATCTACGAAAGCTTTCGCTACTGTTACTGTATCCTTTGATTTTAAGGGATATGCTTCGACAAATTTCGTTAGATCGCATTGTAGAGTTAGAACATATATAAAACCATCGTCATCTTTTTCTAAGGGGCCGACAATATCTAAGTAAACTTTTTCGAAGGCTGAATGCGCAGTTGGTGTTATCACCATCGGTTCTTTTATGGGTTTACTAAACTTTTGTTTTTGACAATTAGCACATTTCTTAACATAAGAGACACAATCATTTGATAATCCAGGCCAATAATAATATCTTCGTATATTATTGATCATTTTACGCACTCCCGAATGACCAGCCGTCGGCAATATATGAAAGTCGTTTAGAATAAGTTTTTTCGTATCTGGATTGAAAATTCTTTTTACACCTGTAATTACGCAAATTCGTGGACCGGTCCATTTAATTTTAGCAATCGTCTGCATAAAAAATTCCACTATAAATGCATTATATTCATTTTTCACTATGATTAGCTCTTTTATAATCATTTTCGTACATAATTCTTCCAAATCTCTCAATAATTCGTCTCGCGAGATTATCGATGGAGTATCTGGATGTATATAAACTAACTTCGAATTCGGTTCATAACATACACATTTTGATTTCGAAAATATATTCTCAGAATTTCCAAAACTACTTAAATCATCGTTTCTTTTTAGAACAATTAATTCGTTACCTTCATTGGGTTTTTTCAAAATTTCAACAACATTTGGTTGATCAGACCCATTATTCGTTGAAGTTTTATTTTCAAAATCAGGAAGGTTTCTCGATGCTTTAGCCTGGGCCCTGGTTAAAACAGCAAGTACGTTCCGATTCATTTCATTTAATTCCTTTGATGTTATGCGAGACAAAGCATCTGCTGGTCCGTTCATTGAACCTTTAACATATTCAATATGATATTGATATTCTTCCAGACACAAACGAAATTTTGTTAGGCGACTAGAAGGGTCGGTATGGTTAAAAAGATAAACAAGAGGCCTATGGTCAGTACGAATTTTAAAATGTCTACCAAATAAATATGGACGAAAATATTTTACTGCCCATACCACTGCCGCTAATTCTTTCTCTATAGTAGAATAGTTGATTTCGGATTTATTGAAAGGGCGACTAGCAAATGCCACCGGCTTATTATTTTTGTTAGAAAGGACTGCACCAGCGCATGTTCCACTTGCGTCAGTTTGCACAATAAATTCGTTTTCGTCTGAGAAATCGGGATAATCAAGCACTGGAGCTGTAGAAAGAGCAATTTTCAATTTTTCGAAAGCATTTTGACAATCGTCTGACCAATGGAATTCTGAATATTTTCTGCATAACTTATTCAGAGGATTAGCTATTTCCGCAAAATTTCTAATGAACTTTCGATAGTAATTAGCAAAGGCTATAAATCTTTTGACGTCATCGGTGTTTTTTGGGACTGGGTACAACTTAAGAACTTTCGTTTTATCAGGATCAGGTGAAAGACCTTCGGAAGATATGAGATGACCTAAATATAAAATTTGTTTTTTAAGGAATTCGCATTTTGAAGGGTTTAACTTTAAATTTACCTCTCTAAGTCTGGAAAACACTTTCAGAAGATTTTTATTATGTTGTTCTAAGTTTCTACCAAAAACAATCAAGTCGTCCAGATAACAAAAACATTTTTCGTAATTCAATCCGGTCATTGCAATTGAAATTAGCCGTGAAAACGCACTGCAGGATATTTTCAATCCCATAGGCAGTCTTTTCATTTGATACTGTTTTTTGTGGGTTGCGAACGCTGTGTAAGGTCTGCTGTCAGCTGCCAGCTCTACCTGGTAATAACCTTGACTTAAGTCTAAGTGAGAAAAATATACCGCTCCGGTAAGCGAATCGAAAATGTCGACTATGTTGGGAAGGGGGAATTTGTCGTCTTGAATTTTTTCATTCAATGATCTGAAGTCGATTACAAGTCTCCATTTCTTATTGCCATTTTTATCAGCTTTCTTAGGGACTAATAAAATTGGAGAGGACCATTCACTCTGGGCCTCCTCTATAATGTCGTTTTTTATCATATCCTCAATTTGCTTGTCTATCTCCTGTTTTTGTGAATGAGGAATGCGGTACGGTTTTCTATATACTGGCGCTTCATTTGGTTTTAAGGTGATAGTTTGCTCGAAAACTCTAGTTGTGGTTAATGTGTCATTTGGAAGATGGAAAATGTCGCTGAACTTAGCACATAACTCTTCGATAGATAATTGTTCTTCCTTATTCAAACCGTTCAAGTTTATCAATGAAAATAATTCTTTTACTCTAGTAGGTGAAATCTCGGTACTCTTTGTAAACGAACAAATTTGATAATTATCGAGATTATGAATTTCTGGTACACAATTCTTGAGGGTTACTTCGGTTTCTCTTGTATTAAGAATTTTGACAGGTATGATGTTATGCTTAGGTTTCACCACGGTTCCTGCTAGAAAAACGCCTCCACATATTTCCTGAGGAATTACAACACATTCGTTTTCTGTATTTATTGATAAGTATTCAATAATTTCGCATCTAGGTGGAATAGTCAAAACAGAATCAGTTTTAGAGTTCAGAGAAACCTCCACCTTATTATGGCGGTTATCCAGAATTAACGTATTCTCTTCAAAATTTAATATACCTTTATATTTTTGCAAAAAATCTTGACCTAAAATACCATTGTAATTACAAGGGATATCTCGAAACACATAAAATAATTGCTCGAAAGTAACACCGTTGGTATGCAATCTTAATGAAATATTTCCGATAGCTGTTATATTTCCACAAATACCGTTCACAGTAAGATTATCTTTGCGTATCAGAGATTTGTCTCTAATAGAATCTAATTTAATTGCACAGAGTGAAGCTCCGCTGTCTATTAAAAATTTTAATTTTTGAGATCCCACTGAAAATTCTACATTATTCAAACCCAAGCAAGCGAATATAGACCCAGTTATCGGAGTTAAGAAAAAACTGCTGATTGTTTGAATTTTTCTTTTCGGTTTCGTTATTTCCTCGATTCAAATACAAGACTCTGTTTTCTTGTGAATGATAACTCGATTGTCTTCCTCGAGAATTGAAGTTTCTCTGTGTTTGACCACGAGAGCGTCCTGCAAAATTCCGCGTATTATCATTTGATGGTGCCCGACCGACAAATTTATCTGGCTTATAATTGGTATTATATCTTGAATTATTACCATGAAATCTATGCGACGGGCCTCTGAATCTACCACTGCCTCGGTTTTGCCATTTTCTACCTCTTTGCACTTGAAAATGATTCACAGAATGCATATTTTCCGATGAAGAAGCTTCGTCTAGTGCTGTGCGGATGGCAACTTTAAGTGAAGAAAAATCGCGTGCTGCAATAATGGTACTTAATCTTCTATTATTTAATCCGTCTGCGAATTGCTTTATAGCATTCCGCTCATTAATAGGTTTCAAAACCGAATATGCATTGTCGTCACCTTTAGCCTGTGAAATAGTCAAATCGACAAAAAGTTCTTCTAAAGATTTACCGAAAGATTCAATCGATCTATTTCCTTGACGTGAATTTATTAATTTAGTTTGGAGAGTAGTATCAGATTTTATGGTGAGGAGATGGGTTTTCATATCAGCCACTAACGAAGATGTTGAAGCATAATCCTTATTAAGACGAAGTTTAGCACTTGAAGATAACCGAGTTTTCAATACGAATTTTATTAGATGCTGCTTTTGGTCCGCTTTAAGCATTGAATCATAGAACTCTATAGCATCTATCAATAGTCGAACTGTATCTTCGCTATCATTGAGCATCGGTAACAAAGATGACGCGGTTTTCAAATCAAACGACTCCATTTCTATCAAACTAGGGCTCTCCTTGATCTGTAACTTTGATATTACACTATATATTTCCCGTATTTCGGAGGAAAATTGCTGAATTGCGCTCAAAACATCGGGTGGGATTTCTGAAATACTTTGTTGAATTTCCTGAAGAACAATCTCGAACCGTTCATAAATAACTGTAGCTTCCTTGATTTTAATTTTGAGAATCTCTTTCTGTCGCCTCTCAGGGCCAATTTTCCTCAGATATACTTTTATTGATTTCAGGGATTCCAAAATTTCCTTTAAATTATTGACTGCCATACATAAAATTTAAAAAAATAATGCTAATTCTCTAGTTTCTACTAAGGTATTATCAAAAATCAAATTGAGACAATAAAAATTCAAATAAAAATGTCATCATTATTCATTGCATATTATGTATATCGTTATGATCTGGGTCAACTCACGAACTTTGCAATTGCCACATGACACGGGCGTCACCAATGAATTTGTACAACTGTCCGGTGCTACGTCGGTTCCGCTTATGTGGACGAAAAATAAAGGTGCGGCTACAGAGTGTCCTTTGGAAGCTCACCTGATTTATATCAAACAAGCTTTTGGAGTCTGTTAATATCACCTAGGCGTTGTTGATGGGAGCTAACATCTGGCTTCTCGTGACTTCTCGCCTGATTTTCCTTTCCAACCTCTTCTTACATAAGTTGAAAGTGTAGAATACGGCCGCTGCTATAACCAGAAGGAAGATTACCAATTCACATACCTCTCGAGTGGAAATTTTTTCGCTGATTTGTCCATTAGTTTGGCCACCACTATTACCAGCCTGTGCGATGATAATCTCTTCTCTTTCTTGCTTAGCTTGGCTTGACCCCATTTTTACTTTTCTCCTTACTCTCCACTAAATATTCAAAAATTTCCAAGGTTTCGCCATCAGGATCGCCATGTAGTAACGGGGTTGTTACTTAGGGTTTGAAGGAGAACACTTTACTATAAAATTATCTATTGAGCTCATTAGGTACACTGATGTCTTACTTCTACAATAAATGACTAATGACTGATCAATCTTTCTTCTATCTGTCCTACTTAATATAAGACAATGGGTACTGTGCTGAGTACGCAATATTGAGAAATATCTATTTAACATTCCAACGTTAGGTACACTACACAAATCAAAAAATACAGAAAAGGGGGATTTGACAAATCTGTTATTGGGAAACTGCAGGAATCTTCTCTGCGATCATCAGGTATGGCTGGAACGAAATAATTGATATTTTGCAACACATGGTAGGTCATAGAAAGAAATAGAAAAGGACTTACTTATATCCAATTCGCTCATAGCACTTATTTCTTGTACATCATTTATAGGACCTAGAAACATATGTACATATTTATGATTTAGAGAAATTATCATTTATTCAAATGATTTAATCTCCTTCATAGAATTCATACTATTACTATTATTATTATGGGAGAACCGGCCGTGATGGACCCCTTTTTGAAAACTGTCATTTTTTCTTGAAAAATGACGAGTTATTTTCCTTTTGAAAACTTATGAGGCTAGAAAAAAGCTCTATTTATCATAGGAAATAATGAAAACTAGTGTATTATGACGTTCTTTTATTTTATCAATAATAATAGGAATAGTAGTAAGGGTGCCATCATAACATGACATCAGTCAATGTTGGCACCCGTAAATAATTCCCAACAAAAGAAAGAAAATTATGTGCATAAATCACAAATATACATTTTTCTTCTTCTATCAACACCTGCACACTCCGTGTGACACCAGCTGGAGCACTGCTGACATTGAATCCACGGGTCATTTTTTCTGGAAGTCGAATATAGTTCGTTGCAAAAAATGCATGCCACATCGCTACCGTTGTCTTCTTCAAATGGTTCCTGTTCTCGATCTAAAATTAGCAAATTTTTCTTTGCTTCTTTAGCCGAATCACGTTCTTTGTTTTCTCTGTCTTTGGTTGCGTTAATTTTGATGGCACCCTGTTCCAACATTACCGGATCATCAGGGTTCCATCAAACCCGAACGTTAACCATTTCAAATTTCCCGCTGTAAAATCAAAACTAGTTATCATGGAGCCTGTCACCTGTGGCAATGAAATAGTTAGAATCAAACTTCAACCGAAAATATTCACAATAGAAGTCGTAGTTTTATTGATGTCGCTAGAAGAATTTGAAATATAGTATATAATAGTTATTTTCCTAACAAGTGCGGAAAGTGATATTTTCCCGCACGAAACTGCCGTTACCCGAACGACGCGAAGCGGAGTTCGGGTAAGCAGTTGAGTGCGGGAAAAACACTTTCCGCACGAGTTAGGAACAATATTTTTTCTACAAGCGCTTATACGAGATCGATTTCAACACACAGATCAAATGTGAATTGATCATTCTAAATACACATGAATGACAAAAGTCTCTGACAAGTCGTTACCATTGTACTATCATCGTTGACCTTCGGTCCATAGAGACTACAAGCCTATGAAATAAATTTAAACTGTAATAATATTCATAAATTCTTTATTAATTGAAAAGAAAACTAGACTAACAGCACATAAAAATGAATTTTGATAAGGAATCTATGTACATTCTGTTTCTTCCCATTATTATCAATGTATTCATTAGAAATATTCAGTTATTAGTTATATTTATTGTAAACGTGCAGTTGGTCGCGTTATGCAAATTTATAGCAGAAGCCATCATATTGGTCGAAGTCAGCTGCTCCTTGGAAGATAATGATTCTGTATTACAGTTTGAAGAGGAAGAAGCAAAACGTTGAATATTTGCCATCATATTGTTCGAAGGCTCTTTGGAAGGTAATGATTCTGTATTACAGTTTGAAGAGGAAGAACCATTCAAATTAAGAATTTTAGAGGACATTTTTTTTTCTGGTTAATAGATTCTTCCAAGTATCCCTCAGCAACAGCAGTTGACTTCCATCCTCCTAAACGTTTAATATTTGTGATACCTTCTCCACAATTGGCTAGGAAAGTAGCCGAGGAGCGCCTAAAACTGTGTCCTGTGTATAATTCCGGATTTTGTAGGCGTAAGTAAGCTGCAATTTCGGACGGTATTTTTCCTATTGTATTGATTCCGACAGGTTGAATCTTACATTTTCCCCGATTATACTTTATGAAAATTCGGCGATGAGGTATTTCCTTTGGACGTAAATTCATATATTTTCTGTATATGTTCAGAAAATATCCATTATTGATGTCTTGGGATATAACAAACGATCTTGGTGAATGATTTTTGGAGTCCTTAATATTGACGATGATCAAGTCTCCTTTATCATCTATATCGTCGATGGTGAGTTTTGTAAGTTCCTCTCGTCTGCAGGCACCAGCTAATCCAAAAATTGTTACCAACTTCATCATCAAGTAAATTTCATCAGATGCCTCACTCATGAATTTTGTTATTTCCTCTTCATTAAAAGTTTTGGCCTTTTTTGGACGAAATCCTATATTCTGTCGTTTAATGAAGGCAGTTAATTTATGGAATTTTCCAATATCCAAATCCTGTTTCAGTTTACAAACACTCTTTATCATTGAATATCGGGACCATAATGTGTTTGGTTTCCAAATTTTGGACATTTCCAAAAAATACGCCGAAAACACTTCCTCCTTCCTCGGTTGAACCTTTTTGGAATTACACCAATCAATGAATTCTGCATATTGCTTCTCATATTTTATCTTCGACTTGGCCGGTAACAAATTTAAACTCGCTTCATAAGAAGCTGCTAATATTTCTTCGGGCAGGCCATCATCAGATCCCGAAGTATTCATTTTACCGGAGCGTACTGATTGAATCCGAGTTGATATTATTTATATTTAAACACAATTTCATAATATAATGACAATGTATTAATTCTTATTCACATGCCGTTTCCATAGTAACGTCGTCGGTGGCATAGAGATATATCATTATTCAGTGTATTCTTTAGAAAAAGCGTGCGAGAAAAGCCCTTGCTAATCCATTACCACACGCAAATGCGTGTGGTAATGGAATAGCAGGGGTTTTTCCCACACTGTTTGGTAATGTGACTCTTTACGAATTGAAATACGTGCGGGAAAGAGAATGAAAGTGCACGCTTGTAGAAAAAATTTGTAGACCTACCTTTTCAAGTTAATCCAAATATTTTCACGACAAATATCAGAAAACACATGAACTTATGAACAACACTTGTACTCGCATCAACGGACGTCCCGCCAATCTGAAATCAGTCTTACCAACCCAGGAAATTCATGAAGTAACAAGGGTGCCATCATAGACGGGGGTCCATCACGGACGGTTCTCCCCTAGTTGTTATGCCCAAATCTGTAGACCTTCTCTGAGGACGCAAGTGGGGAGCCATTGGCCAATCACGGCTCATAAAGGGCCATAAAATGCCCGAAACTGAGTCTGCGTGAGTGGCCGCAATAATATTCGTATACGGATTGTCGTATTTTAGCGAGGGTAGGGCGTTAGAGGAGAGCTCTACCAATGACGGACTTGGAAGACATTAGAAATTAAGCCGGTTTGAATGGGAAGCTTTGACCGTCTTTCTGCTCGATGTTATTGAATTTGTGTGTTGCCATACATAAATTTTTCCTGGGCAGAAGTCTATCGTCAAAACAGGATATAACGTCTTCAAACTGAGTTTTCTTCTTGTCACCAAACGTATTCTAGGTATATCCTGACAACTGTCGCTCAGTTGTTTCAATAACTGGGCGGTCTTCACTGAATCATCAGCTTCATTCTCTCTTATGGCCTTAAGGGAATATTGTGAAAGATTGTTTCCATCTATTCCAATTATGCCGTTCATTGATGTTGAATGTGGATAGAGCTTTGCAATAATCTATTTTTTACTTATCTCTGAGTATCACGTTTCGAATATAATTTCTTGCTTCTTCTCTAATTCCTTCTTTCAGCACCCTTGGATTACCACGTTATCAGATAATTGTACTTCCTGTGGAATTTTTATGTTCGAAAATCAAAATTGACTTCAGGGAGGTTGCCTGTGATATTATTTACTATTGAACATTTAACGGTTGTACCATAATTATAAAACAAGGATTCAAGTCTCAAATCAGTAGCTTGGTGAGAATTGCAGGAATTTTTCTGGAATCCCAATAATATTAGCATTATTGTAAAATGTTTCTAATTTCAATTTTTTAATTCATTCATTGGTTACTGAAGAAATCTGTGAACCAGTCTTGTAGATAAATTTCTCCATAAGTGTGTTGGAATATCATTAAATAAAATAAAGAATTCAGTAAAACACACTTTGCTTCAGTACTTATATTCTATGACAATCGATTTCGGCCTAGGCCATCATCAGGTCAGCTGAAAAAATAATACAATAATTAGACGACAACTTATAAAAAATCTTATTATAAAATTTCTCCTTTTTATACGATATAAGAGCACTATGAGGATATAACACGTGGTGGGAGCCATACTTTGTCTGCACTCACCGTCGAAAGAAATATGTATCACTTCTCGAAGGATGATGAATGAAGTCTTTATTGTTGGTGTGAACTTTATGAAGGTCTTTAAACTTTCAGGGGGTCTTATTGCACTTTTAGATTGAGAGCACAAATTATAATTTCGTATGAAAACAGCAAGACACATTGATACGCAGATGAATTCCGGAAATATGACGTGTCAATGATCTGGGTATCGTTGACATTGACAGCCGTCATCGAGGATGACATCCGTCCAACTAATGTGTTTTCTGTGGTCAGAAATGTTACAGGGTGGGTCGAGAAAGGTCATCTATTAAAAGGATGGATCATCTTGAATGGATTGTGGTTGGGGAAGTCTATTATTTCGTTGAGTAGATGTTCGTTACCCCTGTTTTTTAATATTTCAAGTTGCTCCAGAAGTGTCAGTCTCCAAAAGTCGTTACTTTCATGAATGAAAAACAATTCAAATTTAATTTGCATTTTCCTGTATGGTTGTTTACAGTTCACATTAATTTTGATATTTTTAATTGTAATTAAATTATGGCAACATTTGGAAAATATACGTCTGCTTTCTACTGTGTATTGAAGAGGGCATTGGAAGAATTTAAAGGAATTAAAACATATTTAAGGAATTAATGGTAGGCCTTCGCCTCGCTATAATTTAAAACGTATAAATTGCGTTTGTTTGAAATGGTCCTGAGTAGAGAGTAGGAAGAAGTGCTGTAAAGTAGACCACATTTCCAAATCCCTATAAATGAAATTCCGATTAATAATACAGTTTTTTTTAAACCACATTTTTTTTGTGGAAGGAATCTGACCAAACCTCAGTAAATTACTTACCGTTTTCATTCAATTTGGTGCCAATTTCGTCCCATATTTTATCTCTTTCCCTGATATTTTTGTATTCGAGATTTCTCAAATCATATAAAATTGGATTTATTTTCACAAGTTCGATTAACCTCTCAGTGAACGACATTGCGCTTGGTAAAATATAGATAAACAAAATATCATATCAATAGGAGATAATAATTTATAGTGCGAACGCGACAAAAACGCTGCATGCAGCGTTAGGGCTCTTACAGACACAGCGGTTTTCGCCGAGTCGGCGGCCGAGAAAATCGCCCAGTCGGCGGAATTGGCCTGTGCTTTTGCGCTATGAAACCACACACCGCCGCCCAAGCCGACTCCTCCCACAGAAGCAAAATCAGCCGTCGACTCGGCGAAAACCGCTGTGTCTGTGGCCGGCCCCGCGTTTGTACGCGATGGACTTCGCCTCAGTGTGAATCAGTGTTGCCATGTCCAGAAATTTTTATTCCCCAGATTTTGTACCGAGAGTTGCCAAATTCGGAATGAATTTCTCCAGATATTGTGAAGAATACAGTGACTCAAATTAAACACTCTTGTTAGAGTCACTGTAGTAAAGAATACACCCAAAGGGTGCCACATCTATTGAGGAATTTAAAAAAATCAAATTTCTCATGCAAGCCAACTGTTATTATGTCGTATTGGACATTTGAAATATCTCCGACACATAGATTCACTGAAACGAAGTTTTAAGTTATTATTTCTATGGGCAGACCTCACGCAACACTAGCGCCTCCTAGTGGTGCGACAGCCGCCAATCCCCCATTCTCAAAAGGTTCATTCTACCGGTTTACTTTTATGGAATTGAAAAACATGACATACAACGGTACAGTTTATTTCATTTGTTTTTTTGCACAACTAATTATACATATTGCTATTATGTCTCATTATCGTATCCAATCAAATATCAAAATTTGCCGATGTTTTATTTTGCAGTTTCAATATATTTTCCGAATGAAGAATTCCAGCTGAATATACGCTCAACAGCTGCACTACTATGAGGCAGGCATAGAATATTCTTTACGAATTTTGATAAGGTTGGCAATTGTTCATTGTCATCATTTCTTTTCGAAGAAAAAATATTAAACCAAAATGTAACAAAATCCTCTTCCAAATCAAGGCATTCCATATTTCTTAATAATCTGTATTCCCTGTCCTAAATCATTCATATCTAGATTTTTACTAAGTCTGGCAAATTTTGAAGCCGTTACAGCAATGCTCTGCAGTTTAGGAATTTGTTTTGGTTCTAAAAAAGACAGCAGTTTCAAGCTCTGCATTTGTTCGCTGTTGAAGGGAAATCTCTTATATATCTGGTGGCAACACTCTATACTCCATTCACTTTTATAAAGTATCTTGGTGGGCCATGGTTTAGGTTTATCAAGTTCTTTTACTTAAAACGGACGCAGGTTGGCACTCGTGAAAATCAAGCGACATTGCCAAGTCTACTTTCTAATTATTTTTTTTAACTTTGTGCGAATGGAGTTAGTTCTTTTAAGGTTTAACTCATTTAACTGTGACACAAGATTCGTAGTGCCACTACTTTTTCGTACTGGAGTATTTCAAGTTGCGCAAAGAGGTATTTAATTGTCCCCTGTAGGCATATTTCTTGAGAATTTTGAAAAGTGGGGATTTCCATACGTCCGTCTGTTTTGTTCGTCTAAAAGTTTTTCTATCGGGTTAATGAACTATCACAAAGTAACGGACTATTCTGTCCATTATTTTTCAGTAAAATTTCAACACTAGGTTCTTGATTTCCGTACAAGAAAATAGCATAACTGAATCTTCCAATCATATTTATACTCGTACACGTGAAATATTTCCAGTATTAACAGAAAAAAAGTTTCTTCAATATTCGCCAGATCTTTGGAATTATTGAATTCACATAATATTTCCTCAAATTGATTGTTTTCCCAAAGTAAATAAACATTTTGATAAATACGTAATTTCTACGATTTATATGTAGAAACGGCAACGTTGCGTCCATATCTGACAGAAGAATGAGTATAACCTAACATAAGAATGAGTATAACCTAACATTTTCAAAATATACGCGGTGAAATGTGTCAGAATTCCAGCGCCAACCGGGCTACTTTATAAAAGTGAATGGAGTATATATAAAAATCGAGGCATTTTAACTTGAAATGTTCAATATCATGCTTACTCAAGGAATTGTTATTAGTGGATAAAAGGCAACCATGACTTGTGCTCCAAAGTACATATTGTCCAAGTGCAAAAATGTTTGGGATTTCTATATTGGATATTTTCCAATGGTGTGTTTTTTATGTATTCAGATTTCAAATAGAATTCTAATATTGTTTTATATACAGATGCTATTTTTCAAAAATATTATGTATTTTTGGTGTTTCACTCTCGAATTCTTGGTTTAAGTTTACGATAAAAGGTAAAACATATTGTAAAAATTGTAGATATAATTTTGTAAGAGGATTATTCAAAATCCCAAAAATATCCTCAGCCTTTTTGTCACGTTCTTCTGTATATTGTGACTGAAAAAACATTTTTAAGGCATTGAATTGCTCAAGAACCCTATTGACAACAATACTGAGTGATAACCATCGCGTTTGACTCAATTGCAAAATTTTGTGAGGTTTAATCATCAAAAATTGCTGAAATTCTTCGAACTGTTTCTGTCTTTTCGAACTTTGCAGATATGAATACATATCTCTCATTAAATATTCTAAGTTATCAGGCAATTTTTTGCATGCATGTGATGCTACAAGAGCAAGTGAGTGACAAATACATTTCATCACAAATAAATCAGGTATATCTTTTTTGAGTAAGCTTTGAAGAGAATTATGCTCCCCCATCATAGTGTTACGGCCGTCAGCTGCAAAACCTATCAAATTCTGTTTATATGGTACATTATTTTTTTCGAAAAAGTCAATGAGTGTAATATATAGCCCATGTGCAGTGCCATAGTCACTCACTTAATGAATAATATGTAATATGCATATAATTTTTGAATTAATTATGTTATTTACCCTTGCGAATATTTTTCACTTGAACTTCGAAATTTACATGAATTGCTCGAACAACCCCCCATCTTTTTCGATGCATAAAGTAATTTGTTCAAGAAACGTGTGTTTGATATACATTACACTAGGAGTGATGTTTTCGAAAGCGTCTTCATGTCCTGAAGAGTTGTTCAGGATTCTCATATAGGGTCAGGGCGGGAACGGTGGCGCAGTTTTTTTATAGTGGCTCAAAATCGAAGAAGTTATCCAGAGCGGATTCAGTAATCTGCACCAAATTAAAACTATCTTTTGGCTTGCTTGTTATTCCAATAGATGGACAGTATTAAAAATTACATCATTTAAAAAAAGAAAAAATTTCATCCACTTTGTACTAGGTGTGGGGTACAGTTGCTCAGTTATATGTACACGGTGGCTCATATAGTACACACTGGCTCTTTTATGTTAACATGAATAATAAATTTCAGTATTTGTTCGAAAATAGTTTTATTTATTTTTCAAGTATCTAAACTTCTTAAAAAAATTATGTATTAAATGTTTGTACTCTCCTGGTGGCAAAAAACATACCTAACCATATTTAATAAATTTATTCATTTAATTATTTTCAACAACAACAAAAAATATATTCTTATAAAGTGAAACAATGTATCAAATGTTGGTACTATCCTGGTGGCAAATAACCATTAACATACCTATAACCATATATTTAGGAATAATTGAGATATCTCAATTTCCATCATTGCAAAATCTAAATACAAAAATACAACAAATCTTCTAAAATAACAAGAAAAAATAATTTACTTTATTGAACCTGATGAAAAGTCGACTCCAAATGTGTAAAAGGGTCTCTGGGTCTAGATGAAGATCCAACTACCAACAGTTTTGGCAAAATAAATTTCACATCTTCATCTTTTACAAGGGAAAGATCTGGATTTTCAGGCATGAGGAACTTTTCTGTTTCTGTTTTACGTGTGAGAAAGGAAACATAGTATTCAAATTCAGGGAATCGTAGGGAATTGGACTTATTATTCAAAAGCCTTATTACGCTCTTCCATTATCTTCCCGATAAAGAAAGATTTATATTTTTTCGTAGCTAATTGCACAATTATATATTCTCCTGCTCTTGGTTGACGAAGCAGTGGTTTGTCCAGAAAGGTCATCATTTAAAATCCAACTTGATTCGTCTGGTTTTTCATCTTCATCAGTCATATCATTATCGCCGGCGTCGTCAGATTCCAAAGTTAAATTCTCATATTCTTCTTCATCACTACTTTTTTCAAATATTTTACGAGTTACTTTTTAATTTTTAAGGATGTTTCTGGTATTTTGTTCTGGTTCTAATGGTTGTAATTTGCCTGAAGTATGTGGGTGCAGGGTCAGAACATGGACTCCTGCCTCCTTTGCTAAATCTAATGCTTCGATGCATTAGTGGGAAAATGTAAAAATCATAAGGAATGTATCATTTACGTATAAACAAAACATTACTCACCAAAAAGTGACACATTAACAGTTTCGAAGTACGAAACATACTGAACGAAATCAAATATGCACAAACCTACTTCTGCGGTTATCTGGTGAGGGATGAAAAAACATTGAAAATAGTTTTTTGTGTGTTTATATCAGATTTCCAGTATACACGGTGTCTCGAAAAAATGCTAGTATTTATGTTATGACTATAAGGATCTGAAACAAACGATTAATGATATCTCTGTAGACTGAAATGGAAAAATAGAAAGGAGAAATCTAAGTTGTTATGAGAATTTTGGTATTTTATTATACAGAGTGGCCCAATAATACTCTGCCTTTCAAGCGTATCGATATAAATCTATTTGAAAAAACCTCTCCCTCTTCCTCTTTCCCTTCTTGATGGTGTAACGGGCTTTCTTTACCTATTGGCTATTGTGGGCGGAAATATAATCGCTCGGGCGCCAGCCACAATGGGTTTTAAAAGGTTGTGACTCCTTTATAAAAAGTTTCACTTCGAGCCCCTGCCTGGGTAGCTTTTAGACAGTTGGAGAAGGGCTCGGCTCAATCTAAGGTGTTAGCGATTGATAAGTATGTTCTTTATTGAATATTTCTAGCTGTTGCTGGGATAATAAAACAAGTAAAACCTTAAACAACTATAATGTGAAACTAAAATGTAATACAATGTAAACTCAACTAAATAATGTATGCAACAACCAAAATCCAAGTATTAAACAACTAAACTGTTTCCAAAGATCAACTATTAAGCAATTGAAATGCAAGCATGAAAGTTACAAAAGCCTTACTGATATTACGCAAAGAGATGAAAACGGTTGCGGGTTAACGGGGTGAGCATAAGTGGTGATAGAAAATGACAGTACGAATGTAACAAATGAACAATGAGAGCATTCAAAGCAGCCGTCAAGGAGCAAAGCAATGAGTATGTAAATCGAAAAAAATAGTATGGAAAAATGAAATGGGCTACTGTTTCCGAATCACGACTGTATGTCTGAATTCCCGTGGGAAAAGACAACACCACAATATTTCCTACTCGAACAATTAATTAGCGGTCGAAAAGATAACCCAGAATTCGATCGGTCAGAGGGGCTAGCGCATCCGCCAAAATGTCGCGACGAGTCACGACGCTCACAGGTCGTGTGTTGCCCCAAAACACCCTCAGCCACCAGCCAGTCACAACAAATGGGTTGCACCGCGCTCTGTGTGACCAAAACTAATGTGCCGAAGAAACAATGGACCCAACACCGTCCAACAAGCGACGGGACAAGTCAAAATTTGCCAAGACTCGGAAAACAGCGCGGCGCATCCGCCAAAATGTCGCGACGAGTCACGACGCTCACAGGCCGCGTGTTGCCCCAAAGCACCCCCAGCCACCAGCCAGTCACAACAAATGGGTTGCACCGCGCTCTGTGTGACCAAAACTAATGTGCCGAAGAAACAATGAGCCCAACACCGTCCAACAAGCGACGGGACAAGTCAAAATTTACGAAGACTCGGAAAACGGCGCAGCGCATCCACCAAAATGTCGCGACGAGTCACGACGCTCACAGGCCGTGTGTTGCCCCAAAATACCCCCAGCCACCAGCCAGTCACAACAAATGGGTTGCACCGCGCTCTGTGCGACCAAAACTAATGTGCCGAAGAAACAATGGGCCCAACACCGTCCAACAAGCGACGGGACAAGTCAAAATTTACGAAGACTCGGAAAACGGCGCAGCGCATCCACCAAAATGTCGCGACGAGTCACGACGCTCACAGGCCGTGTGTTGCCCCAAAATACCCCCAGCCACCAGCCAACCACAACAAATGGGTTGCACCGCGCTCTGTGTGACCAAAACCAATGTGCTGAAGAAACAATGGGCCCAACACCGTCCAACAAGCGACGAGACAAGGCAAAGTTTACGAAAATTTCTAAAAGACCGAGGGACTGGGCGGTGAAAACCGGGCGACCTTGAATCGAGACACTCGACCGCTGTCCCAGACGTAGTTTCAAGCAGAACTGGTTTTCTTTCACGGGAATGTTACAAATAAATAATAGAATTAACACGTAGTTCGAGCAGGAAAAATGATTCTACATAAAATAAACACAATAACGGTCCGGAATACGGAATACAGATTCGGAAAAGCCCAGATCAAGATCTTCCTACCTGATGAAGATTTCGTTAGTTTTCACAAGGCACTAAACAGTGGAATACAACTTCACGGTCCCAAAAATGAATGATTCGGTATACGCTGTTTTTGAATCTACCGATTTCAAACTTTTAAATTTACTCGCAATTTCTCTGAATCTCAAAAATTAATTTCTTAACACTTTTTCAATTTCTCTACCTTCCGGTCAAATCTCGAATGAATCCCCTCCTCGTCGCGTGCATCCTCTCCTAAAAGGCCTCCCCACCATCGGGAGTCGCGCGCGTTAAAATTCCTCAAATTTTCAAGAGAAAACTGATCATGAAGGTCTCTGATTGGTCTACCTGAGTTCCCACTTTTCGTGAACATTCTAGAACTTTTCTAGAGGCACCTACGACGCACAAATCGCCGTCACATTAAAAACTCGGAAAAATGGAAAAACACACGACCAACAAAAACGACGAAGAGAGATAATAACAACCGGTCGTCAACAATCGACGCTTGATTCTAAATTGAACCCGAAAAACATGAATGAGATTTACGGGTTGCCTATCGAGAAATTCCGAAATGATTTTACCGGGATTCTTAAAATGAAGGGCGCTTCATTACACACCCCTCTCTTCCACAAAAAAAACTGAAGGTTTTTTTTTTAAACTCCCCCATCTCACCCGCTCTTACCTTGTTCCCCGCGTCTACCTCTAGTTGCATATGGCGAAGAACACGTCGGGTCGCCACGTCATCACCATGGGCTTCATGTATGATGGGGTTCTCAAGATCTCACATTGGACCCCAACTGACCTTTTGGAGGGACGTCCTGTCGACTGGGCAGAGGAAGCAACGACAGCCGGGTGTCCACCGCGGTGACGTT
Source organism: Adalia decempunctata (assembly GCA_951802165.1). Classification (NCBI taxonomy): domain Eukaryota; kingdom Metazoa; phylum Arthropoda; class Insecta; order Coleoptera; family Coccinellidae; genus Adalia; species Adalia decempunctata. The sequence continues at coordinate 27,660,213 of OX637703.1, read as the reverse complement.
CTTCCCGAGACTCTCTTGCTGGTTGTCTTCTCGTCTCCATCCTTGATGCCTTCTGGGATTGTCCCTTCGATCGACATGGACAATTTCTCGATAGTACTCCCATTTTGCCGCATCTCGAACAAAACAACTTCGGCTTGTTGTGGCAATTTTTCTTGGCATGCTCGATCAACCCACAGCGCCAACACGCCCCTTCAGAGAGCTGTATAATATCCCTTTCAATCCTGAATTATTATCAATGCCAAAAAATTTTTTCTTTCTATTGTTTCAACTTCGAGATGGCCTCAATAAATGAAAAACATAAGAAAAAAAACTTAAATTTTATTCAGTTAAAAAAAAAAGTTGTACATGTACATGTACATCAGGTCCGAAGAAGTGTTTCACAATGATAACTATATTTCATCATATGAAAGAACAAAACAAAAATAATACATATTTCAACATCATTTTTTTCTGTGGAAGTTTGTGAAACATTGTCTATCTCTGACGAAACATAAATGAACATTACATTTGTCACAAAATATATGGCTACGTCCTTTGCAGTTCAACATCTTACATCGTGTTGCTTCCTTATTTTCATAGAACCGGGGCATATGATCTACCAGGTCATACCGAATTTCATCAAGAGGTCGCCTATCACTGCAATGTCTTACCTTTTTGGCAATTTGAGCAGGAGAGGAATTCGAGGGCCTTCCCCTCTTAGTGGTACTAGTGGGCTTATTCATATATATCAAACTCTCTGCCACCCTCATTCTGAAACTTAACAGGTCTAGTATTTCTTTTTTTGGAACATTATTCTTCTCGCAGTCTTTTTTATACTCAATCCAACTATTAGCTAATGCAAAGTCTAGCATATGCATAAAAACACGCAGTGTCCATTTCCTTGAGCGGATAAAAATGCGATAGTAGCCAATGAGTTGGTCTAGCAGATCGACTCCTTCCATACATTGGTTGTAATCTCTTACTATCTGAGGACGTCTTATTTGTACATATTGGGAGAGCCGTTTGTCCCATCTTTCCACCTGATCCTCTTCCCCTCTTCCGATGTAGTTTGAGGCAAGACAAACGGTCTTGTTATCAAGCCATTTCACTAGTACAACATTACCATCCCTGTCCACTATTTCATCTGAATGTCCCCTTTCTTTCTTTCTCATTTCTGCATCTAGCATTAGGGGGGGTTTGAAAAATCTATTTACCCTCACTGTTCCTGCAGCCAATATCTTCTTTTCTTTCAGGATATTGAACAAATGATATGATGAAAAATAATTATCAAAATACAATTTGAAGAAATGACCACGAATCCTTTCGGAGAAATGCAGTACTACAGATGCACCATAACCATACATTTTCAAATTTTCTTCATCCAATCCTGTCGACTTTCCTTGGTAAAATAATAAATCATAAGCTTGTCCACTTTTTCCGCAAAGGACAAAAACTTTTATGCCCCACGGACAGGGTTTTCCTTTTATATATTGTTTGATGCCTAATTGACCAGTAAAAGGTATAATTTGTTCATCTACGCAAAATTCCTGTTCTAATTCCAACTCCAAGCAACGTTTCTGAACCGCGTCAATCAATGGACGGACCTTATATAACTTATCGGTGCAATTTTGAGGTTTTTCTAAATTGTTCACAATGTGTAAATGAGATCTCAGTTCGAAAAATCTATCTCTGGTCATATTTTCCAGGAAAAAACTGATCCCCAGAATTCTTTCCCAATACATTCTCAATTTAGGAAATTTTTCAAACATCCGATAACTATATGTAACGCAAGAAGAACTTGAATTTCAGCCTTATCTGTAGGTTTGAAAATGGAATTTTGTTGCATGGCATAAGCGTTAGTTGAAAAGGTCATTCTTTCTAAGAGGTCATCATTGAAATATTTTGAAAAATATTCTATAGGAGAAAGTGGCTCCGTAAAACTGTTAGAAGATGTTGATGTACATGCGTCAATGTTATAATCGAAAGGTCTTCGGATCCACTTCACAGATTTTGGATTCCCAATTGTAATTTTTTTTTTATCTGCCGATTCCTCTTCGCTATCATCTTTTTCATCACCTTCATTTTCATTATTTATTTCCTCTTCAAATATTTCAATATCAGCTTCTTCTGACTCACTTTGTTCTGTTCGCATCTCGTCCAAACTGGTGATTATTTCTGCTCCAGGTCTCAGATGAGTCACCTGCGAAGGAATATCGTCGATTTCTTCTTCCTCATCTACACTAATTTCATCGATATCCGAAAAATCCCCATTCTCCCACCTATCTAGAAGCTCTTTGACATGCTCCTGATCCGCTAAATTGAATGTCCTCCGCATCTTCTGACTCATAATTCCTGCAGAAAAAAATTAAGAGTTCTATCCTGATAAAATCAGCACTTCATTCATGGAATGGTACAATTGGGACCGCATGTACCATGACGATGTACAAATGAAAAATCGACTTATTTAGCACTTTGCATGTGAAGAATTTGTAGAAATTGAGAATCATCATGATCTGTAAGATGATTTGAACATATTCAATTTTTTTGGGGAAAGCAAAAGCAGAAACCTAAGTATTACAGACGAAAGAAAATGACTCACCTTCATGTACGACGCACAAGCTGCACCATCACATTATAGACACATCATAGTCTGAAATGAACGCACTTGGTGTCGCCACTTTTATTGAATAAAGGAAACTGAATAGTGAGTTAGCTTATTCAGAAGGTTTGACGAATAAAAACAGATGGCTATGCATCTACGAGCACTTCAAAGTTCATGTACATGTCGATGTACATAGGGTCTGAAAGGGATATATTGAGGTCGTCTGTCTCCCTCAATGGTTCGTTCGGACGCTCTACTTTGACGTTGTTGTCTCCTTCGTTGGACACGCTTACGGCCTGGCTTCGGCCTGACGGGATCGAGGGGTCGATTCAGTACTACCTCGGAGGCCTTCGTTACGGGACGCTCGGTGGCCTCAGGCTTGGAAGTCGGGGCATCTTGTTCCTCGCGTCTTCTCTCCAGGAAGTCTTCGTAGTCGCTGATCGCCATCTCGTCGAGATTCAACGGCGTTGAAGAGCGGGACATTCTGGAACAAAACTCACGGTCTTTAGTATAACGGTCAGGATAACTTACCTCCAAACGGCGTTTTCCATTGGCCTTCCTCACTATGACCACGCTGGAGCTCCAGGGAGAACAAGACGGTTCGATGACTCCTTCTCCCAACATTCTATCCACTTCTTGATTAATGATCTCCTGCCTTTTCGGGTTATACGGACGGTATCTTTGCTTAATCGGCTCGGTACCAGGTTTGATCTCAATCTCGTGGGTGGTCAAGGTAGTCTGGCCTTGTTCTTCCTGAAAGCTGCCCATCTTTACCTCTGAGAACTCTCGTAGCGTCGTCTTCTCTTCAGAATTCAACGAACCTATCATCGAGTTTTGTGGTCTATGTGTCGCAGGTTCCGGTTTCATCAACAGTTTTCCCTTGAGAAAACATCGGGATGTACGGAAGTCGATGTGGAAATCGTGCGAGGTCAGAACATCCATACCAAAAATCAAATCCACCGGTAAATGGGATACTAAATACAGTTGGGGCTCGATCTCCTCGTCACCAAGCTTACACAACGGCTTGAACATCGCTTCAACGGCTACGGAATTTCCATCGGCTACGGTGGCCAGCATGCCTGTGACTTTGGCAGGCAAAACCCCTAACTTCCGGCATGTTTCTGCCGTTCTCTGGCTCACGAAAGATCTGGAGGCTCCCGTATCCAACAAGGCGTTAAATGGATTTCCTTCCATGTGGACAGTGATAATCGGACGGTTCTCTCCTCTGGAAGGCGACTGCGGTTTTATTGGGGATGCTGCGGACGGGAACTGCCTCCTCCCCTCGTCATGGCAGTTCCGCTCTCGTTTCCCGAACATGGACAATCCCGTGATAGGACTCCGGGTCTTCCACATCGTGAGCAAAACAGTCTTGTGAGCGGCATTCCCTTCTCATGTGACCCATCTTTCCACATCGCCAGCACTGAGGGCCGTTCTCCATGAAACGAACCCTCTTTTGTGTTTCTTGTGACGGCGGGCCTGACGGCTCAGCTGGTGGAGGCTTCGGCCCCTCCTTTGATTCCCCCGGTTGGACAGCGACTTTGGACTCCGGTGCGGATGGTAGAGGGGATGTATTTTCCCCTGTTTCTTGCTGCGACGAACTCACGGCCAGGCTCTCTGCGACTTTCGAACGGGGGCCTCTGCAGATCAGATGAGGCTCATCTATCAAACCCTTCCGATCCGGTGGTGGGACACAATTGTCGGCATGCCATTTCACCAACTCGACAACCTTTCCTTTCTTCAACAGCTGTTCATAGTTTCTCGTTTCTTGGAAGGCGAGTGCTTCCTGGAGCGACGGTATCAAGCGCTTTTTGATAATGTTCACCTGCTCTTCCTCGGATGGTCGTTTGGTTGTCAGCTTTAAAAACAGATTCTGCATCCGGGTCACGAACAGCAGCAGTTTCTCTCCATTTCCTTGCGTGCGTTTTCTGATTTAATCCAAGAGGTTTTCCTCGTAATCGAGTGGTAGGAAGGCTTCAGGAAGCTGTTCCTTGAAATCCTCCCAACTTCTGAAGGAACCTCGTCTGGGGATGTACCAATCTCTCGCATCCTTCCTCAAAAGTTCAAAAATGGATTCGAAAAGTTGCTGTCGTGTAACCTTGCGGGTTTCAGATAGCTGCTCGACCTCTTCCAGGAACGTGTTTACGCTAGTAGAGCCGTCAAAATGCACGTTCCACCTATAAACAGGAATGGACGGTTGACTGCACGTTGAACTGGGTCGTTTTGCCTGTCCCAAATCAGCAATGTTCAGGCTCGGACGGGCCTTGTCGGGTTCTGCCCTCCTAAGGCCAACCGTTCGCTCGACGCGCTCCGGTTCCGGTTCAGGTTCATCGTCGCCCGAGTCCGGTCCAATTCGAGCCGAGCATTCCGACTCTGTTGCATCGAGAAATGGGAAAGAAATCCGGCGAGTAGATTCGGCTATGTCCGGCCTATCCTTTGGTATCGGCCGCGCTAATGTGTCGTCATTCCGTGGTCCAAGAGGGCTGGTGAAATTCAATCGTCTCCGGACTGCTTCACAAGCTCGCTCTCGCAAGCGTTGAAGGAAATCACTTGGCATTCCGGTCAGCTGGGAGATATCACTTCCGCAGGGGTCGGCAGGTCTTCTTCTTTCCCTCATCACATGATCTGAGTTTCGGGATTCCCGGCTCCTGCCTCCGCCATCTTGCAAATCATCGAGACCAAACACCTCAGATCGAGGTTCTGGTGGGTCCTCGAATGAAATCAACTCCTGCTCTCGACCCTGCTCATTTCGGCCGCCCTCCAGTGGGCTGCTGAACGTTTCTTGTACGGCCCTCCTGGCATCGGCTAGGAGTTTGGCGTTCAACATCTCGAATGCCTGGGCCAAAACGTCCCTCAGCTCATCCAACCTGTCGTGTTCTCCCAACGACATCGGTTTGATTTGACTTAGACGGTGCTGTACGTGCAACAAACGGCTTCTGATACCGGTCTCCACGTTTGCTGCGTTATCCTCGTCAAACTCTCGCACGTCCTCCAACAGACATCCCAGAATACGGCGGGCATCATCCAATTCCTCCCCAGCATCTCTGGTCAACTGACAGAAAGGGATCTGCTGGGCCACCACCTTTCGCAGCTGCATACGGCTCTCATTGACGGTTCCGGCCGCCTTACAGCCACGGGCCTCCAGCTCCCAAATCAACTCTGCCGCTATCAGTCTGTTCACCTCCATACCTGCTCAACAAACCGCGCCAAACAAAGCTAAGAAAGTGTTTTATGATCCGAAAGAAATCAGGTCCCTGCTCGGGCGCCAATTTGTAACGGGCTTTCTTTACCTATTGACTATTGTGGGCGGAAATATAATCGCTCGGGCGCCAGCCACAATGGGTTTTAAAAGGTTGTGACTCCTTTATAAAAAGTTTCACTTCGAGCCCCTGCCTGGGTAGCTTTTAGACAGTTGGAGAAGGGCTCAGCTCAATCTAAGGTGTTAGCGATTGATAAGTATGTTCTTTATTGAATATTTCTAGCTGTTGCTGGGATAATAAAACAAGTAAAACCTTAAACAACTACAATGTGAAACTAAAATGTAATACAATGTAAACTCAACTAAATAATGTATGCAACAACCAAAATCCAAGTATTAAACAACTAAACTGTTTCCAGAGATCAACTATTAAGCAATTGAAATGCAAGCATGAAAGTTACAAAAGCCTTACTGATATTACGAAAAGAGATGAAAACGGTTGCGGGTTAACGGGGTGAGCAGGTGAGACAGACGGAAAATAAGCGGTGATAGAAAATGACAGTACGAATGTAACAAATGAACAATGAGAGCATTCAAAGCAGCCGTGAAGGAGCAAAGCAATGAGTATGTAAATCGAAAAAAATAGTATGGAAAAATGAAATGGGCTACTGTTTCCGAATCACGACTGTATGTCTGAATTCCCGTGGTAAAAGACAACACCACAATATTTCCTACTCGAACAATTAATTAGCGGTCGAAAAGATAACCCAGAATTCGATCGGTCAGAGGGGCTAGCGCATCCGCCAAAATGTCGCGACGAGTCACGACGCTCACAGGTCGTGTGTTGCCCCAAAACACCCTCAGCCACCAGCCAGTCACAACAAATGGGTTGCACCGCGCTCTGTGTGACCAAAACTAATGTGCCGAAGAAACAATGGACCCAACACCGTCCAACAAGCGACGGGACAAGTCAAAATTTGCAAAGACTCGGAAAACAGCGCGGCGCATCCGCCAAAATGTCGCGACGAGTCACGACGCTCACAGGCCGCGTGTTGCCCCAAAGCACCCCCAGCCACCAGCCAGTCACAACAAATGGGTTGCACCGCGCTCTGTGTGACCAAAATTAATGTGCCGAAAAAACAATGAGCCCAACACCGTCCAACAAGCGACGGGACAAGTCAAAATTTACGAAGACTCGGAAAACGGCGCAGCGCATCCACCAAAATGTCGCGACGAGTCACGACGCTCACAGGCCGTGTGTTGCCCCAAAATACCCCCAGCCACCAGCCAGTCACAACAAATGGGTTGCACCGCGCTCTGTGCGACCAAAACTAATGTGCCGAAGAAACAATGGGCCCAACACCGTCCAACAAGCGACGGGACTAGTCAAAATTTACGAAGACTCGGAAAACGGCGCAGCGCATCCACCAAAATGTCGCGACGAGTCACGACGCTCACAGGCCGTGTGTTGCCCCAAAATACCCCCAGCCACCAGCCAGCCACAACAAATGGGTTGCACCGCGCTCTGTGTGACCAAAACCAATGTGTTGAAGAAACAATGGGCCCAACACCGTCCAACAAGCGACGAGACAAGTCAAAATTTACGAAAATTTCTAAAAGACCGAGGGACTGGGCGGTGAAAACCGGGCGACCTAGAATCGAGACACTCGACCGCTGTCCCAGACGTAGTTTCAAGCAGAACTGGTTTTCTTTCACGGGAATGTTACAAATAAATAATAGAATCAACACGTAGTTCGAGCAGGAAAAATGATTCTACATAAAATAAACACAATAACGGTCCGGAATACGGAATACAGATTCGGAAAAGCCCAGATCAAGATCTTCCTACCTGATGGAGATTTCGTTAGTTTTCACAAGGCACTAAACAGTGGAATACAACTTCACGGTCCCAAAAATGAATAATTCGGTATACGCTGTTTTTGAATCTACCGATTTCAAACTTTTAAATTTACTCGCAATTTCTCTGAATCTCAAAAATTAATTTCTTAACACTTTTTCAATTTCTCTACCTTCCGGTCAAATCTCGAATGAATCCCCTCCTCGTCGCGTGCATCCCCTCCTAAGAGGCCTCCCCACCATCGGGAGTCGCGCGCGTTAAAATTCCTCAAATTTTCAAGAGAAAACTGATCATGAAGGTCTCTGATTGGTCTACCTGAGTTCCCACTTTTCGTGAACATTCTAGAACTTTTCTAGAGGCACCTACGACGCACAAATCGCCGTCACATTAAAAACTCGGAAAAATGGAAAAACACACGACCAACAAAAACGACGAAGAGAGATAATAACTACCGGTCGTCAACAATCGACGCTTGATTCTAAATTGAACCCGAAAAACATGAATGAGATTTACGGGTTGCCTATCGAGAAATTCCGAAATGATTTTACCGAGATTCTTAAAATGTAGGGCGCTTCATTACAATGGTCTCTGAAAAAAGGAGGAAATGTCAATTTATATATTTACAGATATAAATATTTTTCTGAATTTGAGAGCCGAAATAATACAATATGTATTGAATCTCTTCCTTCCTGTACCGTGAATTCCTGCACTTCCATTCCTGAATTTTTTGGAGTTCTTTCTCTCCCTCTTCCTCTTTCCCTTCTTGATGGTCTCTGAAAAAAGAAGGAAAGGTCAATTTATTAATATATATACATATATAAATATTCTTTTGAATTTGAAAGCTGAAATAATACACTATGTATTGAAACAAAAGATTGCTTAGGTTGGGGAGAAAAGGGGTGCGATAAAATTATGATACTCTTAGAACTCAGAGAAAAACCTAAGCCGAAAAAACTTTGTTCCCCCGTTACCTCATTCACTGCAACAATGAATTCAATAGAGCTTGTTGGCAAAGATGAGAATTCATTTTGGAACTTTTGTTAGGACTCTCCAATATAAGCCTTGCACTACTTACTTCAATAACCTCCAACATCCTCCCAATATTGGCATTCCTTTTATAAAAGCCAAAGGCCATTTTATTGAAGCCAAAGGCCATCTCCGTTTGCATCCGCAGGAAGGTTCTCATATCTCTCTGTAAAATGAATAGTGATTGTCCTTGATGAGAATAGCAGGATTTTCTTTGCTAGAATTAGTATGCTTTGTAAAGTGTTTTATTACATCAGGAAACAGTGTGAAGTTCATCCAGCCCGTTGGTGATGCCAATCCCAGAGTTCCTGCTGGAGTGTTCTTAATCATATAATCTTTGAACTTCTTCCGAGGAAATACCATTATAGGCGGCAAGGCGTTGCCATTCGCACAGATAATACAGCATGTGGTTACTAACGTTCCTCTTTCTGCACCTTTCCTATACATTTCTTTCCTTTTGGAGCTATAATCTTTGGTGGTTTTTGCATAGTATTAGTAGATGTTTCATCCAAATTGAATATCCTAGTTCCATCAGCGAAAGCAGAATGTCGATTTATCAATTTCTCTAAATTATTGTAGAACCTATCAACATTATGCCGGTTGAAGGACGTTGCTCTTGCAAGGCTGCATGGTTCTGGTTTACGTAAGGTTAGATTATACCGACGTCGAAATGCCATTAACCAATCTTTGCCAGCCATTTTATTTGTTTCCCACGATTTTAGAATTTTGATGTTATTTTTTTGGCTATAGTCCTACATTCTTTTGGAGTCAAACCATGAAATCACAGCGCGCAATATTTGAAATATTGGGTTCTAATCGCTGGTCTTCGAGTGATATAGCATGTTTTGTATTGTGATAATACCTTCTCAGCGTAGTGAATGGAAGTCCACTTTCTTTAGAGGCTTCTCTGATCGTCTTTCCGTTGCGTATCAATAATAGCTCATTTTTGACACTTTCTTCCGAGCAGTTTCCAGTTTTTCGTCCAGTTGATCGTCGCGGCATTCTGGAACAAATGTGTGTGATTTACTTATTTCGTATACACTGGTTCGGTAGCATCCACAATGGATCGGTAGCGTACACACTGGCTCACTGTGACTGAGCCACTGTGAACTCTAATTCATATAAAGCCACTGTCCACTTTTCGCCATTTTGTTCTCAAGATCGATCACATACTTTATATCAATTGAAATTGACATGAAACTTGAACAAAAATTAGCTTTAATAGTGTAACTGATGAATGGAAGTCTCAAGTATCCTCTAATGTTCCATTCTTTCAAGGAATAATTAGTGAAACTTACCTTAAAACTATTTTTTCCCGCACAATAATACAAGAGACACGGCGCTAGCTTCGAACTGACGAATGCTTTCTACACGTGAGTAGGTGAATAGATAGCCCCTCTCGTTTTGGCAGTAGCTTTGGTGTTGCCGACTAGCCACTGTTCCCGCCTTGACCCTACTGAAGCCACATTTTTCTTCTTGTTTGCAGAGGAATATTATTCAGCATCTCTGAAAATTCATTTTGGTTTCTTCATTTACATCGTTTGTTCGAAAATAAAGTTCCGGAATAACCGGAGATGTTACTTCAAAATGCGTAACATCAAGTGTATAATCAAAATAGAACATTGCCAATGAATAAAGTAAACACTAAAAAAAAGAGAGTAGATAGCGCCACAAGGCTGAGCTGAAGGTAATAACAAAGAATGTTTAGTTTAAACTTCAATAGTTTATTTTATTAGGATAACTTATAGGCTCAAATTGAAAAATGTCTCTACCACATGTTCCATACTTGTTGAATGGTTCAAATTATTCTCATTTGTAGGTAGGTACTGTTATGGAAAACAAAACATGTTTCTATTATTTGAAAACATATTGGATTCTCAATCCAATCTAAATAAATCAAAACCTCTCATATAAATATTAGCGAATTCACCATTAAACTATACAAGATCCACTAACAAATGAATGTATTTCCATTGTCGGTTAGGGCTTGTTCGGACTAGGCCAGTAGATTAGTCGAGTAGCTAATGATTTTGTAATTTTCCGTGTGCGAACGCCAGCAATCGAGTCGAGTAGAGAGTCACAGGATGATGTACCTACTACCTTATACTGATACTGTGGTAGAGTAGTCAATGGGCGAATCGACTCTCCACTCGACTAAAATACTGGCCTAGTCCGAACAAGCCTTTATAGCCGATTCAGGAAATAAAATCATCCAAATATTTCTCGGTTATACTCCATAGTTATCAATTCAAGATGGTTCTCATTATCTGAAAGAAACAAAAATTTGTATCTCAGAAAACAATTTCACATAGTTTGAAGTTAATTACAAATTATATCAATAACTCTGATGTATGATAAATATGATATGAAGGATATTATGATAAAATAAGGAAGAGATAAGCTTCTATTTCAAAGTATCAATATCAGTTGAGTTTTGAAGAAAATGTAAAATTTATTCTTGTGAGATATTGATCCATATTTTTGAAATTGTGTAGTCGTGATGCTATTATGTAATATGGAAATGCATGTTTGTTTGAATTCAATGTTTTGTTTTATATAATAATTACAGCAACTTTCAGTCTATTGAGTTAGATATAAGAGAATGTATAAAATAATGTGAAAATTTTTAATATTCATGAATTGAGAGTAGAAAATTGTAAAATTTGTGAGTAGGGATTTTAAAAAGTGGACTAAATTGGCATCAAAATGTCGAGAAGAATGTGGCCGAATTTTATGGAATGGTAGAAAGAAGGACGACACACGGACATATACGAAATTGTGAACGTATCATTTTACTGAGGAATTGGACAGGCAAAGCAATATGGACTCTAAAAAGGTGTGAATATGGGTGATCAAGGGACGATTAGTCGACAGTGAGCCATTTTAGAGGTTGTTCGTGCTGCCACTGAGAAATCTTTTCAAAAATCATCGTATGATCTTCAAAGCATTATCAAGCAGAACCTACAAGGATGGAAATTCAACTAAAAATCTGAAGTATATGGAATATTGGAATACCAACTCCGGGTTCTGAAAGATAACAAGAAGCCACCGTTAATCAAGGTTCCTCTTCGGTATTTGAAAAACAATGAACCTGAATTCACAGATACTGCTGTATTTGGATTTGGTCTTTTCCGGTTCTTGGAAACAAAATTTCAAAGGCTACGAGAAGTCGATGAACAATCCTAAAGAGACACATACTCTGTTTCATACCATAGCATTATTGGAGTGATGAAGATGACTCTGTTACAACTGTCAATTGTGGGTGCGTTATTGATTTATTTTCGAGTAAAAGGACTTGAGTAGATATTTGATTAGAATAATCATTCCTTATAAGTTTCTTTCATGGCTTATGTTCTTGTTCAAAATCAATTGATTTATCATAAAAAAATGTTGAAATTGAAAGAAATTATGTTTTCATAGAACCAACTTGAGATTTCAATTTTCGGAAGAAATAATTTAATCCCAGTTGAATTTTTTTCCACTTGTTACTGGATCTCGTTCGAAATTCTATGCAATAATTAAATAAAGAAACTAGTAGAGCATTGTATCCATAACATTGTCTACAATAATGGGTAAATGTAATTTTGAGACGTAATATATTTTACTATAATTTCCATCCATGCAAAGTTAGTTTGCTGAACCCTTCATATATCAAGCCTGTAATAACTCAAAAACATTCCTTTTATGATTTTCATCTTAAATTGTTTTAAATATTTGCATCTTTTGCTGCTTTATCCAGATATATATTCATGACTTCGTGTTCTATTTTGAGCCCATGCTCCTCTTTGATCTCATTTCTGCAAGCTCCCAAATGATAAATTTCCCTCTATAAGGAGATGTTTTATTTAATTAATTCTTTGAAGCAATTTCTTCGAACAAACTGGATGCGTTTTTCAATAAAATAATGAACATTCTGGAAGGAAGTGTTGTTTATATAAATATGGTTTCGATTTCAAAATGGCCGTAATTAAATTAAATTAATGTTATAAAATTCATTTACCTTTATATTATAGCTGCTATACCCAAAAACTGATACAGGCAACGGTCGATTTCAATCAAGAAATCCCTTGATTATTGAATAAATTTCGATCTAAAGCTTATGTTAGTTGCTTGTTAGTTGACACGCTGACAGTAGAATGCTCAAGACACCGTTTGATTTCGTGGTAGGCAAAATCCTCTTTGGTTGAATATTATGAGCGTAATATTCCAGAGATATCCCATGGAGAAGGCATGATATACCAGGGCCTTTTTTGCTTATTGTTAATGTTTTTAGTGTTAAATCTATGCCAGTATATCGAGGTGGTTCTTGTCCCGATTATTTCATGTAGTCGTCGTCGTCTTCATCAGAGTGTCTCAACTTAAGAGCTCCCTCTGTTAGTGTCTTCTTCATGTTCGGTTCTGTAAGGGCCTTCAACTCCTGATACCATCCTTTGACGGGAGATGGGATAGATGGTTTTCCATCAAATGGTTTTTGGTTCCATATGTCTGACCTTTTAAAATTCAAACTTGATTTGACATACTCTGCTTTGGGATTCTTGTTTGGGGGTTTGAGTGTGCCAACATGTAGAAGAATTTTTCAGGACACTATTGAAGTGCTTTCGGGTATTTTAGCCAATTTTGTTTATCTGCCATCTAAGGAAGATGTTTTGAAGAAAATGCCAATATGTTTTAGCAAGTTCCAGAATGTGAGAATTGTTTTAGATTGCACTGAAATGAAAGTGCAAGTACCAAAGAAACTATGTTGCATAATTAAATTGTACTCCCATTATAAAAAAAATCATACTCTCAAATTCATGACAGCAGTCACTCCTGCTGGCTTCATAGCCTATGCCAGTCCATCCTATGGGGGCAGAGCTTCAGATAAAATTATTTTTGAACAGTCTTAAATAGTAGAACAATTAATTCCCTATGTTGATGAAGTTATGGTTGATAAAGGATTCCTGATTGAAAGTTCATGTGAAGAGTTTGGAATAAAAATTATAAGACCACCTTTTCTTCGAAAGAAAAAACAGTTTGATAGGGGTGAGGCCTCTATGAACAGAAGTATTGCCTCAGCAAGAGTGCATATTGAAAGAGTGAATGCGAGGATAAAGGTTTTCAGAAATACTTTTCCTTTGCATTTGGTACCAATTGTTGATAATATATTCAAAATTATTTGTGGTATTGTTAATTTGGGTAGTCCTATTTTGAGAGATGATTTGAATCAGGATAAACAATATATCAAATGCAGTCTTATCATGCGGGTCATACGATTCAACAAAGACATACTCAGCTTCGACTATACAGGGTGAGTCTTTGACTTGTACATATATTTTAACTGTAGATTCCTCTCATCAAACTAAACACTTTTTACCCATACCATTTTTCAAAATTCGGTTTCGTTTGGAAGATACAGGGTGTCAAAAATCCATGAAATTAACACTATTCTTTCCATATATTCGGAACCGATATTTCGAATGAACTGAATTTTGGTTGATTGTTTACTCTATTCATGGTGTATATTCCTCAATTGAAACTTATTTCATATTTCTACTGGTAAAAAAGTTACAGTACAGTCGACTTATAAATTCACGCAAAAATACTATAAAACCACTTGAAAAAGATGAACGGTTCACGTTTTCTAAAGAATTAATTATTTTAGAAAACAAAAGTATTCTTATATTTTTTCAATAACACGCGTCGTTCTCAAGTTATTCCTAATTGTATAAGATTGAATTAGAGGAAAAAATCATGAATTTCAAGAATAACCTGAATCCTGTCCTGAGTCAAATCTCATCGAATATGATTTTTCTCTGGCCTCTCAACAAGTTACCAACGTTGTCAGAATGTTTTTCAACTTTGTCAAGACTAAAATCTCTATGATGAAAAAAGTTGGATGTAGAGATATGTGATAATAAAATTCCACAATCGTGGGACATAAAATTATTCATTTTATATGCAGTTTCTATTTGAAATTCATTGTTACCAGTCCTTCAGCAAAATATCTATCGAAACAATATAACTCGACACCAGAACGACACTAATAATATTACATCAATTCACTGAAAGTCATTTACATAATCATCACCTGTTTGCTTCATTCTCTGTAAATAAATAAAGCGTGAAATTTGTTTATGCCGTGCTATAACGTTTTAGGTTGGACTGGTTGGAGCACAGAGCATCGCGGTTACATCTACGGACTTCTGAAGGGAAGAGTGGCCTACTCTTAGACAAAGGGTCTAAGGGCCTACTCTTCCCTTCAGAAGGCCGTGGATGCATGGCAACTGAAATTAGGAACGTAGCGCTATGCTATATTGGCGATAGGGGACGTACTGCTTTCTTGAGTTCGCATTGTTTGAAGAGAAAATCGGCAATCTGGCATCGTCTTCTCTATAGTTCTGTGCTATATCACAGAGAATGTGGTAAGCTTATGTCATTGACCCTGAATCATATGACTTTGGTTAATGGAGTTAGGATAGGTTAGTGAAAAACCATTTTTTATGCGATCGTTTTAGAATATCGAGGAAAATATGAACAAATTATTGGTGTTTACAAACTAATCTTCAGGAAAATCGAAGGAGGAACTTATTTTGGTGGGAGAAATATAGCTTTTCAATTGCCGAAATGATCGGACAGAACTGAGTGTTTTGTTAGGAAATATCGTGTTTGTAACATTCTTATTCAAATAAGGTCAGTGCTTGAGTATTTTCTAATTGTATCAACCAGAACATTTAATAATCACCTCAATTTCAATCGAAAAGTATGAACTTTGAGGTGTTTGCAGAGAATTGATCCAGGCACGCATTAAGCTCAACTTTTTTTTTCAAATGGCTATATCTCTTTAACAGAGCCGAATTCGGAAAAATGGAAAATGAAAAAAAGGTTTCCTTTAGCATCAAGAATCTACAGTTAAAATATATGTACAAGTCAAAGACTCACCCTGTATACAGAAATTCCATATTTTTATTGTGTACAGGAAATGTCAGATTATTTTTGAAAAATATTGTTTCCTCTTATAAGTGAAAAATCCCTTAAAAGAACATAACTGTTTTTCTGACTTGATGCATCTTGAAATAATTCTTCTAAAAAATTGTTGTTGCTAACCAATAGTTTATACCTATATCATTATATATTTCGGAGATATAAATAAATCAATTCAAAGATTTTAAATATTTTATTCATGAAAATGATGAGGTATTTGCAAAACAACTAACCACAAACAGTATGAATCATTTTCTCAAAATATTTCTTTGAAACTGTTTCAATTAGATGTTTTTCAAATCCCTCATCGAATGGAACAGAAATTTGTAAATAGTGCTTTTCTTTTGAAAAATACACTATGAATTCACACATTCTCAAATTCAGCAAAGCCATCCCAAACTGAATTTGACCATAATGAGGATGGTTCTGTTTGAGAGTGCAGTCTGAATTCAGATACCTTAGTGTTGTTATCCCCTCAGTTTCTGACTTGATTTTTCCTAAAAAAAATTAATAAGCGTAAGGAAAGTCTTGAATCATTATTAACATTACCCAAATATGGGCACTTGATCTCTATAAGTCTGCTTGGCTTTCCATCCTCAAATGCTATTCCATCAGGAGAATAAGCTAACCAAGGATATTTTTGGCATATAATAATTCCAATCTTTTTAATTTGGAGATTAGGATTCATGTTTTCGAATGCTTCAAGCGCAAAAGATTCCTGTTCAGATTCATATCTCATTTCTTTTGTTATCAACGATTTGGGGTTGAAAAAGTTACCCAACATTTTTGTCCAATCCTGCTTTTGGAAGATATAGATTGAATAACAAGTAGATCCTGAAAAATTAACATAATTACTGGGAGTGAATCAAGAGAACTTCATTGTAAATCAGTAGCAGCTAGATAAACATGATGAATAGTGAATACAAGTTGTTTATAAACAAATATAATTTTGTAGACATCATTTGCATCATAATTTTTTGCATGTCAATTAGATTAGGATTAAGTTTTCATTGTGACTAATTCTCTACAAACTTTGTTGTTTGTCAAAGAGAAAAATAAAGATTTCTTATTCAATACCTGTTATTTTATTCTTGCGCCTTCTTTTCCATCCCAATGTTCCTTGCTGGCAGCACATGCTTTCTAAAACGTCTTCATTCTCAAATGATTCCAACACCATCAAACAACAATCTGCTAGAGATGGAATAGTTATATTCAAATTGTCCATAAATGGGGAATCTTTAGAATGTTCAAAAATCACTGTTACATGTGAAGGCATTTCTTTCGTCAATTTGGGTTTCTTGACATTCTTTCTTCGCCCTTGTCTGTAACAATCAGATTTAAATATCAATGATATATTTCAATTGTTTATTAATAGTATACAGATGAAAGTTTACCTATTCAATGCAAAGGAAGAATTTGAGAGTGCTAACGAGGCCAACTGAAACATTTCTTCTACTTCTTCCTTCGCAAACGATCCTTTTCTAGCCAACATATTTAATGGCCTGAAACACTGAGTTTTGTTCAGTGGCTGTGGCAAATATTTATTTGTTGTTTTGGTTTTCTGAACTTTCCATATACATTCAGTGTCTGTAGAGGACAACTCTTCCAACTCTTCTAATGGTTTTCTGAAACAAAAATACAAGCACAGAAAAAGGAAACCTATAATAAAAAAAGGTTGCAGAAACCTTATAAATTACAATGGGCACGATTAGCCATCTAATAAATCAGTCATAATACCACCTTGAGCAAAACAGTAGTGTTGCTGCTACATGTTTGCAAGATTCCGATGTGCCTGCCTTACAGCTGCAAGTAAATGTCTGTATTTCAACCTTGCAATCTGAAATAACTGAAAATATTCCATTGATCTCATGGGGATCACTTTTCACTGCACTAGTTTGTAAACAGTACGATCTGATCATCCACTTTTTGTCCACTTTTTCTCTCACTCCACACACAATAACATGGTTCGCTGCCAGAACAGCTTTACCTTCTACAATGCATCTGCTATTTGGAGAAGCAGATAAATAGTCAAATATTGACGACAGTGACAAAAACATAATTGGATCTCTTTAAAAGAATAAAAAAGCTTGCTCAACCTCAGGTTATTTACAATGCAATCACACTTGGCGTCAAAAACGTATGTTTTTCGACAGAATGACAGCGCGGGAAAATTAGGGTTAAAATCTCAATTATGAAAATTTAGACAAACAGAAACAATTAAATCTTCAAAAAATTTATTAATCTCTTCAATTGTAGCTGATGTTTTATAGTTGCAGTTCTAAGGTGAATACAGACTATTCTGACGTGACGTGATTCCACGTCACGTCAGACGTGTAGCAGTGCTCCAATTGGCCTAATATGAACGTGAACGTCAAAATGTGTGTGATATAAAATGCAACACACTGTTCTGTGCGTTCACGTTCATATCAGGCCAATGGGAGCACCGACGGTGCCTGACGTGACGTGAAATCACGTCACATCAGAATAGTCTGTATTCACCTTTAGTTGTGTTCTTTCTTGATGATACAACATTTGCAGCTAATTTGCTTTGTCTATGTATTGATTCAAAGTGGAAAGAAGATAAATAATCAACGGACCTATAGTTTGCAGAATTCTTGGATAGTGAATGAGATGATGATGCTTTGGCTTTAAATTTTCGCCAAATAACTTCATATATTGTTCATGGTGTTGTGAAACATAAGTTCGCAATCGAGAGCAACTTATTTTTGTTGAAACAAGGAACTTGTTTTTAGAAAGCTTTATTTGACTATTGACGAAGAGGACAATGTGAAAGTCACTACATTCAGTATAATGGTTATAATATGATTTAAGATTAAGCATGTAACCAACTGTTCCCTTACTCTATCTACGATTCCTAGTTAAATATTGTTAAAATTGGCAGTAATGGAGTAGACATACTTGCTCTTGATTTAGAGTACAGGACTATAGAAATACTATACCATTAAAGGAGGTAGCATCCATCGCCATGGTGCGTCGTGACAGAG
This sequence comes from Adalia decempunctata, assembly GCA_951802165.1. Lineage (NCBI taxonomy): Eukaryota > Metazoa > Arthropoda > Insecta > Coleoptera > Coccinellidae > Adalia > Adalia decempunctata. The sequence goes on along the minus strand of OX637703.1, from coordinate 27,641,587 downwards.
AGATATTGGGGTATTCTTTGTATCAGTTGTCAAGCCCCCACTCTTCTTAAAAACTTAGATAGTTAATATTATCTATTCTCTTCATAAATGACGCTCCTTGGCGAGCAATAGATCTAGATAAATCTTCTCTAGACGTACTTCTCTGTCTTGATGGAGGTCTATGAGTTTCGGTTGTTCTTTTTACCTGTCTTGAGTCTATACTTGGTTTCCTTCCTCTTCCTCTAGATATGGGTTGTGTTCTTTTGTCACCGAGATCAGAGGAATCGACTGAATCTTTTGGTGTTGCAGTTTTGGGTGTTGATCTGGACCGATTATGATGCCTATAAGAGGTACTTTCTTTTGAAGTGCTACATTCTTGAGGACACTGGTGCGTGTTAGGAGATGTCTTGGAAGGATTACCCTGCTCTATACATTTTTGTATTTGACACAGGTAACCCAATATCACATCCTGTCTTCTTGAAGTAGACTCAAGAGTTGCAATCTCATGTGGGTGGTCTCCAGCTGTACAAAGTGATCCAAATAAACAAACACTATTGAAGAAATGAGCGCATACTTCCCTTCCATTGAATAAGGGTGTTCCATCAGAATTTTTTATAATAAGCCCAAGTAGCAATTTATGGCAAATCTCGGACACAATTTACTTGTGCCTGGATTGTGTCGACTCTTTTCGGAGCACTTCTGCCACAATGTGAATTCTATCTAAAATGTTCAAGTTCGTGTCGACACATTCCGAACTTATTGCGTCAAAAGGATGAGCGTGTCTAAATAGCAACATTTCAAACACATGTGTTTCAAATGTCTCTACTTTGTGTCAGTTTGGACTCTTCAAATATATTTAGACACAGGCGAGTCGACACTGAAAAGACTCAAGTTTGACTAATTTGTTTCTTAACAAGATGTTACTATTTTGTTACTGAAATGAGTTCAGTAGACACAATAATTTCCATTTGGGTACATTTTAAACATAGATTTTCTTCATTGTTTCTACAATGTGTCGTTCGGACAGATACCTATTCATATGGAAATATCGTACCCACATAATTTCCATTTTGTTCCTTCAATGTGTCTAGTCAAAGTGTTAGTGTAGGTAGGTACTCGAAATGGCGCATATGATATATGTTGAATATAGTGTTTAAAGTTTCACAGAAATGGTGAAGATAAAAGTGCTACTCATAGGGTAAACACTAGCACTCATTATAGACGTGTGAAAAGAGAAATAGATATTACTCAGAAGAAATTGACTGAATTTTTGAATGTAAGAGCAAGTGTAGTGCAATTTCCAATAAAAAAAAACAACAAAACAGAAAACATTGCAGATGGCAATGAAGGAGAAGTAATTAATTCAAAGATTTTCCATAAGTTCAGCAGCGATATAGAGCAATCAACCTCTGAATCTCTAGAAAATTCATTCAAAAACAATATTAGTGAAGAACAACATTCTGAGTATGGAAGTGATGTTGAAATGGACGAACTAGAAACAAAGTTAATGTTCACTGAATCTTTGAGAAAATGGGCACTCAAAAATAAAATCACACATTGTGCTTCAAATGAGTTACTGCAGTTATTGAGAAAATCCAATCATAGTTATCTGCCTAAAGACATTAGAACATTTCTTGAAACGCCTATAAATGTGAATGTCATTCCAATTTCTCGCTGTCTTCACAACATTTTTTTGGCCAGTATAAAACACCATCTTTTTCCCACGCTGTTGGTACAATGCACAATTGCACTGTATCATTTTCTATTGTTTTAACGATTTTAAATGACATTATAAATATTCGGAAGTGAAAATAACGTCCATGCAAATAAAGCACTAAAAAGTAAGGTTATGAGGTACGAGTCTGTTCGAATGTCGGCCGCATTTCAGACACAAACTTTCCGAAATGTACCCACTGCTAGATAAAGACACAGTATAGACACTAACTTGTTGTCTATACTGTGATAAAGACGACGCATTTCGGCCATAATGAACTTCGGTGACTAATTGGTTGCTAAAATGTGTCTGTGTGACATTTTAGTCATAATTCAGTGAATTTTTGGTCTCTATTCGGAAACATTACTCTGAATTGTTTCAACTATCTACAAATGTTTCGAGATGGGCAATTTGTGGCCAAATTTTATTCACATTACCGAAACATGATCCCGTTTGGACACCATCCATAAGGACGCCATATTTCAACACGTACTTCGTCGTTAAATGCACTTGGGAAAAATGGCGGATTTCGCAAATATATTTTAAACTAAGGATTTCGGTAATATTTATGGCAGAACTGTATACTGAATATGATATCCTGCATGATAAAGTTCCACCGTGTTTTGATTTTGTGAAGAAATAAAAAAAAATTAATTCATTGAAAATAATTTAAAAATATAAATAAATTATAATTACTTGGTATTATTAGGGCCCGTTTGATTTTTAGAACTACCATGTCAACTATCATCAGTGAACTTTAGTTCGCAAGTGAACCTACGCGAGAAAGATAAAATAAACCCCTCTTATATGATTTCTAATTAGGTTGATGAATACTCAAAAGTAAACACTTTCAGTTTTCTGCTGATCATTATCCAGAATGGATCGAGAAGTAATATAATTTTGATCTATTTGGATTGATTTTGGTGCACAATGAATAATTTCGGTAAAATTCAGAACACCATGTGTTGATTTTGTGGCTCTCATCAGGGCACAATATCAAACACATTCTGGAAACAACGTGTCTGTCTACCTACCAGGCACATGCAAAGTACATTTTGTACACATAATGGACACACATTTTGCTCAAGTTAGAAACAAAATAGACAGATTCTGGACTCATCAAAGTTCAATTTCAGGTATATATTGGAAACGAAAGACACAATCGAGACACATTTTGGAAACAAAATTGTTATATTTCAGACTCACTATTAGATGAATTTCAGGCCATATTCAGTACAAATTTCAATCACCATTTTGGTCACATATCCCGCTTTTGATGGCCCAAAAGTCGACAATGTGCCTCGAAAATGTGTCGTGTCCAAATTACAGTGTCGATATAGCGTCGACACTTTGCCTAAAATGAGTCAAAAATTGTTACTTGTGAGAGTTCCTCGTTTCATCCCTGGCTCACATGTATTGTAAGAGGTTGTTGGACTATTGTTGCCTCCCTTGTTTGCTCCAATGCACTGCTCTTGTTGAGGACAGATATCTGAGCTGGTTTTTTCTACCTGGTTATCTTGTGCAGTCTCTGTGTTCTCCATGGTTAAGGAAATGTTTAGATGCCCTCAATCACCTTTGATACCTGCGTATGTGTCATTTAGACACATACAGTAATATGATAGTACTAAGTCATGCAATGCCTTCAGTACATATGTAAGGGAGTATCCAATGATATAACTCCTTCGCGTATAAGAGAAAAAATTGGGGTTTTTTTGAAAACAAATTAATTTTCTAGTTCAATGTCTCCCTCGAGGGGTTCTGTAAATTTTCCTCAAGTCTTACAATTCCTTTGTTGGTTATAAAACAATTGAATTTTCTTAGTAAAAAAATCAGAATGATTGAAAAGCTTAAAAAATAAATAATAAGGGTGTAGGTACACACTAATACTTTTGAAAGAATTTGATTCTTTGAATGTTCAATTTGATGCCATATCTCCTTCAAATTATCCATGTTAACTTCATCCAATTCTAATGGCACCTCATCAATTTTTTTCAACAGTTTTTGATTTGCCAAAACCTTGGATTTTAATCTGGAGAAAGATAGCAGGAATTTGGACACTTATTCTTCAAAAATTTTTATTCAAAATTTGCCGACGTTTCGGAGAAGCATTCTCCTTTCTCAAGGCTGTGGGAAACAAATAAAAATTTAACGTTAATATTGGAGCTGAAAGCCATGACAAAGCACTCACCTTATTGTATTCTATTTTTAAAGAAGACATTTTTTGAATCGTCAAACATGAGAAAGATAAGTTGGAAATTCGCCAGATATTGTCATAAAATTGTTGTTCTAGAAAGATTTCTGTTGAGTTTTGTTTATATGGGCAAATTTGACGACTGTCATAAGAGTTAAGGTTAAAAAGGACTAACATAGAGTACTTTTTTCTTTTGTCTAGGTCAGTGGTCTGTCACAGCTGTCAGCGCCATCTATGCTAAGATGAAACAAACAGCACGGTAAACAAACATTACACAAAGTTGTCAACAAACCGAACAAATCTACAAATTAGCTATAAGGCTATGGTAAACCGAGCTTAAGTCTTGCGTGTCCTCTCTAAAATTCACCGTGCACTGTCTTTGTATGTGTATCATTTCACTAATCAGTCTTCTATTATAGCCTGATTCTCTGTCCAATATGGAAACATTCGAGAAGTCAAAACTGTGAGAATTCACTATCGCATGTGTGGCTAGTGCTGTCCTCTGTGTACTCTTATCCTTTCTGTTTACGTCATTTTGATGTTGCTTGATTCTGTCCTAGAGCAACTGCTTAGTTGGATTTTAATGTTCGGTAAATGGAAAATTTTTGCTCTGGATACCACATTTTTCCAGTTTTTCAGAGTATATTTGTCCACTTTCACTTCAAATTTTCCCGGAACGAAAATGACATAGGTTCCGCACAACAGAAGTTTCTCGGCACTTTCGGCACACTTGCTGATGGCGATTATTTCTTCTGTTGTAATTACCATCCATTGGTCTGCTGTGACCTGATGAATTTTCGATCCTTTCAGACTTGTTTGTATTGGTCTGCAATTTGAGTAGTTTTTTGTGATAATGACCAACTCGACTTCGCAAGGATTGCTAGTTTCTATGGGTAGAGTGTTTTCTTCACAAAGAAAATTGGCAGGAACAACCTCTTTGCATTGTTGGTTAGATAATGCGTACCTTGTTTCACATAGGGATAGGAATTTGGATTTGGGTATAATAATTTGAAATTTTTTTTTTTGAAGAATAGGCAATGGAAATAATTCATAATAATTATAACGGTTTGATTATGTGATTGGAATATCTAGAACAAATTCAATTTGATCATTACTGATGAATCCGCGAATTTTTATGCAGGAGAAATACTTTATTTTATTTTCGTCATTTATTCGATATGGTGAACGATTTTCGGTTAATTTGGATCGAATTGCATTTAATTCATTTTTTAGTTCATCATGTGAAGTTATTGATGAATGGAGAATCCACTGTTGATGTATTCATCCAGACAAAAATATATGTCGGATTTCAGTGTTCAAAAGTTTTCGATTATGTTTTAATTTGCTCATTGAATTTTTGAAAATATTGGTTGATTTTTCTGTTAAACTTATTTATGATGTGGCAACATTAATCAATTTCTGTTGAGAGCTCTTTAAATTTTGAATAGCTGCATCATACTTATCACTTATCAGCATCAGTTTGATCTGAATTTCCAAATTGTTCCTAATTCATTAATCAATCCTCTTTATTTTGCGTACTTCGGGAATAGAGCTTAACTGTTTGAGTTTTGTATGGGTTTCTTCGATTTTATATTCTAATACATTTTTGAAATTAGAAATTTCATGCATGTAACTCATGCCATGTTTGCACAGCTTGAATTTATGTAACACTCTAAAATAGTTTTATAGATACAACACATTTTTTACTACAAAACATGTATTTGAGGTAGAACATAGTCTAAGAAATTTGAATGCATCAATTCAAAATGTGGGTCGTTAATTTCTTCACAGATTTCTTTGGCTTTATCATCTAATAAATATTCTCCCTGAAAATACAACTTCAATGCATCAAGTTGTTCCAATATTCTTTCTATGCAAGAATGTAATGATAACCACATAGTTTGGCACGGTTTTAAGATTTTGTGGGGTCTCGCATCACAAAATGTTCGAAATTGTTCAAATTTAGTATGTCGCTTAAAACTATACATGAAATATCTATAAATTTCCCTAACTAACTTTTCAACAACATCAGGAATTTTTTGGCTTGCATATGAAGCAACTAACGCCAGCGAATGACAAATACCTACATTTCATGGAATACAATAGGGGTATAATATCTTTATCTAATAAAACTTTAACAGAATGTTTTGAGCGAAACATAGTACTGGCTTCATCTGCTGCAAAACCAATCAGGTTATTTTTATATGGTACAGAGTGTTTAATAAAAAACTTTATGATAGCGTTATATATACTCCTAGAGCAGTTTCATCACTTACCTCAATGGTACACAAAAAATCATCTTTAACGACATCATTATTTAATTCTAACCAACGTACAACAACAGCAAAATGTTTAGAAGCAGATTTATCAGTTGACTCATCAATTATTATAGTAAATTTTTGATGTTTGATCGTAGAGACCAGATTTTCCAAACTGGTAGCACCAAGCATATTATTAACTATAGCTGTAGACTTTGTTCTATTGCAAGAAATTTCACTAGTTACCTCAGGACTGATAGACTTGATAAGTTGAACAGGATGATCCGTTGTGTTGAATGAAATATTGTGTTCTGTTACGAACATAGCAATTCTCAATTCAGCTTCTTTAGTTTTTCTATCTAAATTTGTTTTAGACTGCATTTGCTGGCTCATTTCACTGATGGAACGCACATTACCATTACGTATGGATTTAACTGCTCGTTGATGTTTAATTGTATTCATATGTTTTTTGACAGCAGATATACCTTTATGATCATCTTGGCATATTTTACAATAAAAATGTTTTTAACTTTTCTTGCTAGGTGCAAGCCATGGTCGAAAATCTTTAATTGTCATCCACGAATGGCAAAATTTGTGATCATACCCTTTTTTTGGCCCAAATCGGCGACTTGTATAAAGACTGGATTCTTCATCAATTTCTTCATCAGACGAATGAGACATTGTATCGATAATATTGGAAATTCATTCATGTTTGTACGACCGTCGTTCTGGATCATTTTTGCCGTGTGTACTCCGGGGTATTCCAAAGCAATCACCAGCAGCCAAAAAAGTTTCTGGCTTTGAAATTATCCAAAAAGTAAATAATAATTTTTTCTCGATGGCTATTTTGTGTTGCCCTTTGGAAGTTTGAGCAATGACTTGGAAAATTCCTAGAAAATTATTTTGTATATAAAGAATTCAAAACCTTATTACTAGAAATACCTCAAAAGCTGTCCTGGACATTCTGAAATCTTCTTTGAATAAATCACCCATATATTGAGGGATTGTATCTTCGTAAAAATTTTAATTTCGTGGAACATCGTTTCTACTTTCATTTTCCAAAATTGGTATGGGTTGCATCAATTCTTGCAGGAGTGTCACCATCGCATTGGCATCGATACCGTCGTCAAGAAAAAACTGAATAAGATCATTATTTCTTATTATTGCCACGAACGAACAGAATTCCGAACTCAATCTTTACAATTCACAACACAACACCTGGGAGCATCGAATAACTGGAGAGAAGGCTCCGCTACAAAAATGAATTGCCAAAAACGTCCGAACTTGTCAGTTCGCCGCAAGGTCACGAGATGGCGACAACGTCGTTTCTTCCTACAACATGGCTATCCTTAATAAAATTATCTTTAATGGTTATTAGTTGTTATTACTTATTAGGTACCATTTGTTACTATATCATAATATATATTCTTTTGGAAGAAAGCAATACATACTTTTTTCGTAAATCCGACAATATAATGCATATGCTTCAAGGAACGGATTGAATATAGGAAGAAAAATCTGTTTCCCGCTCCGAATCTAAGTGCTAGCACTGTTAGCAGATGGAATGTAAACGGGGTACCATACAATTCTGCGTATGATACACGAGAACAGATAAAACCTCTGTCTTCCCCTGTAGGAATAATAATACTTACCTGAATGTTCGCTTTTTACGAGAAGGATATTGTGTTGACAAATTTATTTCCGATCACAGACTTTCCATATAATCGCGCATAAAAAGTTGATTAGAATAAAGCGATGATATGTCATCAATATTGTCTATGTTATGATTTATGGCCATTTTCAATTAAAAAGAAGCATAAATGTATCAATAACATTGTATTCTTTGGAATTGTGGCGCAACAGAACAAGATATGTGACAGTCTTATAATAAACGATTACAGCGCTCATCTATCGGGCGAAACACGAAACCCTAACCTCCGCCGTTATTGGCAGTTCAAAATGATCTGTCGAGCTTATGAAGCCTTCCCTCCAGTTATTCTATGCTCCTAGACAACACTAAAAAAAGATAGGTTAGCAGAGTTTCTGAGGTTAGTAAGTTAGTTGTGTAACTCATAGAATTATGTGGTGAAACTGACAAAATCCAAATATCTGACAGCTGTCAGAAAAATAATAGAAATGCATCCAGCAGATTTGCGCTACCGATACCTATCGGTAGCTTAAAGCTAAGCGTCCAAATTCTTTTTTATTTTGAAAGCCTACATGATCAAGTTTTTTCCATTTATGTCTTGAAATCTATATCATTCAAATGACGGCCTACAGGCACATGTGGAGTCCTTTGCGGAAGTTTTCTATTACTCTCTTCAGCATAGCTGTGTCAATTTGGATGATTTCCTGCTTGGTTGCCTCTTTCAAGTCATCAAAGTTCCTAGGGCGATGTTTGAAGACCTCATTCTTGCATCGCCCACTGTTCCCAAATTTGCAGTGTCTTAAACCTGGAAGCTGTACAATTAATTACATACATTATGACGGTGTGTAAGGAATCTACTTTTAGCGGTCACACTAGACCATTCATATCTTTTTTTTTTCATAATTTTTTTTTGTGTTGGTGTCATTTCATTATTTGTTCTCTGCTCATCACAATCACCTACATAGTTTTCTGTATCGGATAGCTCGTAGTTCGAATTATGATCGGTTTCTTCATATTCATCATAGTAAGTTATCTATATCACTGTTGTCGTTCTTAGCTTCCTCATGCCATTTCATACCATTTCTCAGGAGTCGTGATTCGTATAGCGAACCTTTTCTTAAGGACCTGGACCTTCATCCATCATGTATGCTGCAAAATATTTTCAGCATCAATGTCAATATGTCTCTCCAATTTTCGATGACTGATTTCACATCAACGTGAATTTGAAAGTATGTGGTATCCATACAGCATACATTAATAATTGTCCAATGTCACAAACCAATCATAGCCGTTCGCGCGCATGCGTTTCGCTGTGTTGACCAAAGATAAGAGCACATAATTCTATACCTATATTTTAGAAGGCTCTGCCTAGGGTCAGTGAGTCTATTGAGCATGTGCGATAACGGAGAGTGGGAAAATAGGGGCATCTAGTCTCACAAAGACTTTTTAGCTGCTTATGTCCATCTAACCTCGCCCTAAGAATAAAATTTCGCTTCGAGGAAGCTTTAAAAAATGCACAAACTTCTTTAATGATTCCCACGGCATTTCCTACGCCTTGTACGTTCGATGTTTACGATATAGTGAGATTCAACGAATGGCTGCTACAAGAACTTATCAGAGCATTATGTTTTTTTTTCAATTCAGTAACAGCCCCTTTCTTTTCACCAAGCATTAGGTTGCAAGTGTCTGTTCCAATTCCTATACAATTATTCGGATTCAAATTATGCCTCTCTATGAAATTTGAAACAGTCTGAGCCAGAATTTCACCACTAACTTTTGGTTCCATTGTTTCCTCAACGAATATTGCGTGACAATCAATAAATCCTACAAAATCTTCATATAAACAATTTTCATAACAGAATCTTATCAGAATAGCCATTTGCGACTTATGACTTGTATCTGTAGTTTCGTCGAATATTATGCTATAATATTGACTAATTTTTGCTCGATTTAAAATGGTTTCTAAAATCTCCTCACCTCATAAATCAATAATCTCATTTCGTGAAATGTGGCGCGAGGCGAAGTGATTTCTAAATGTTTTTTCAACAAAACATCGCCACTGTCTATTCTAAATTTAAGTAGTTCTCGAAAGTTACCAAAATTTCTCAGAAGATCACCCCCATCTTCAGAGCTATCTTCGGTATCGGTAACTAAAAGTCCATGATCCTTATGACCTCTCAAAAAAATATTCTGACGTCCCAAAAATATTGTAGATTTTGTAATTGGTACTATCCTTTCTGTATTTTCTGAAACCTGTTTTCGCCTTGTTTTCTAGGATCTTATATCTTTTTCTGGGTTTTCAAAAACCTTAATAAAATTATTTGATTCTATCACAGCTTTGCGGTGATATATACTATTCTCATGTGTTGATAAACCCCCATCTTTTCCGAATAATTTGGAATACTTATTCAGTGGAGTAGTTACAAGACTTGGTCGACTGATTCAAGCCTCCTATCATTTTTGAAAAAATCACACAAAATTTACCGAAAAGGCCTTCCAGACTACGAGAATATGTTAACCAAGAAAAACTTTCAAAGTGTCTTTTCGATAAAAAGCATTTGACTTCCTTATCTCTTTTTTATGAATTGAAAACGGATAGGTGAAATTTCCTTCAGGAACCATAGCGTACATCAAGACTGAATATTTTTCTTTTGGGGTAATCTCAGTGGACGTAGTAACAAATGGAGCAATGTCAACCGATTTTTGAGGGGCAAGGGGTTCACAAGTATTACCATGTAAATCAGTTGAGGTTGAAGTACTAGCAACACTTACACTTCTATTACACCTGCAATCGGTTGTCCCGGTGCAAGTTTCGGTGGTTTGTGCGCTCATGCTCATGCTCGTACTCAAGCCAGCTTCCAAATCTTGAGGGACTTCCCCGATTGATGGTTCCACGTCCTCGGAAGGTGTCCATGAAGTTAGCACCCACATTTTCGAAAATGAAGAAATTTTTTCTTGCATTCATTAGTAACTCGTTAGTAACTATTTGTAACCCAAAAATTTTCGTTTGTTCAAGGATACTCATAGAAAAACACCGCATTCCGTTGGATGCTAACTTCACGGGCATCCTCAATTTCAAAAATGAAGGAAATATTTTTTGCATTCGTTAGTAACACGTGAGTAACTATTTGTAACCTAAAAATTGTCCCTAACCTTTAAAGATGTTGACCAATTTTTGATTGCAGTATTTTTTGCCATTATCTGAGCGTATTGCTTTAATTTTTCTTTCGCATTGATTTTCAACCATATTTTTGAACTGTAGAAAAATGTCTGGAACTTCACTTTTTGCGTTGAGAAAATAGACGAATAATTTTCTGGTGTGGTCATCTATCAGAGTGAACATGTATTTTGCTCCTCCCCATGACTCCGTTTTCATTGGCCCACATAAATCAGTATGAATTAGATCCAGCTTATTCTTGGAAAGTTTTGAATTGGTTGCTTGGAAGATTTTTCTGCATTGTTTGCCTTTTATGCATGAGACACATTTGTCTGGCTTGCTATTTGAAGGAAAATCTATGCCATTAGCATGAGTATTCTTTAGAAGGTTCATGCTAACATAGTTTAAATGGCCAAGTCTTTTGTGCCACAATTCTTCAGTGCTGATTTTGTCGGTCAAGTTTGCTAATTCATTCTGTTTGGCATTCAGGATAAATAAACCTCCTACATTTGTGCCTGTAGTACCCTAGTATTATAATAAATTATAAAATATGATGTTATACGAACATACATTTTTATTTTAACCTAAAAGTTCAAACATTGCAACTGGTCGATAGTATAGCATATTTAAAGAGCATAATAATAAAAGTATAAAAGAAACGTGTACATATTATTTAATTTTTACGGCTTTTCTTTTTCAGTTTTCCACATAAATCGCAAAATATCTCAAATTTTGAGCATCCGTTATTCATAACTGTAGTCGTTGGTTTCAACCAACGACTACAGTTCACACATTTGATCCATTCGTCATTCTTGGTAGTTTCGAAATAATTTTCCCCACAACCTTCACATTCGTTTTCGTCCCAATCTTCTGCATCACTTTCCTGCAATACTTGACTTTCGTTGTCCGAATTAGAAGATTCTAATATTTTTTTCTGTTCAACCACAGTTTTCTTCGGAACTGGATTTCTATTTTTTTCCTTGTATTCTTTTTATCCTTCTGAATCTCAATCCGCTGTGAACTGTTTAAAATGGTTGCAAGCTACCTCGTGTTTTTACTACTGCTTCTGCATTAGTTTTTGGAATTGGTGAAATTACGTTCTCCAACAATTGTGGGTGTGGGATCTAGTGTGGGGCAATCTCAACTGTTGCAGTGACAGGGACCTGCGAACAACCAGGCAGAGGTGAGATAGATATTCCTAATGTTCGTTGTCTCAATGTTAGGAAACCGGGGTGGAGTCGACGGAGGAGGTGGATTTTCAGCCGCACTATTTGAACCAGGCCTGGCTTCTGCATCTTGTTCCATTTGAATATTAATATATGCGTAATCTGGAATAATTGCTGGATTAAAAGGTGCAATGCCTGTAGCTTTAAAACCAGACATCCCATTTTCCACAGTTGCTGATTTACCCCAGGCTTGTCCCAAAAGATTCCCAAAAATTAATCTTGTTATTTTCCTACTTGGATTTGCCTTAAAAAAATTGTTACAAGCCGCGTAGCAATGATATTTCAATGATTTGAAAAAAGACCTATCTAACGGTTGTAGGTAATGAGTAGTGTGACTCGGTAAGCAAAAAAGAATTATGTCATTAGCTTCGGAAAATTCCAGTACTTCCACAGAATTGGTATGAGAAGTATGGCCATCGACAATTAACAAAACTTTTCCAGCTGGTTTTCGTGGCAAAAAATGAAACTCCAACCAATCCTTGAAAATGGTAGCGTTGACATATGCCGATTTTTCTGACATAGAAATTTGAGAGCCAGGTGGCATTCCATCTAAAAATTCCGCCTTTCTATTTTTTCCTTTAAATATTGAGTAAGGTGGGAGAAACATTCCCTCTGCGTTGCAGCACGCTATAACAGAGATTGTTTCACCCTTCTCGCCTGATGTTAACGAAGAAACATTTTTTGAACCTTTTGCTGCTAGCACTTGGGTTGGTCTATTGTTTAATTGCAAACCGCTTTCATCCATAGTAAATACATTTGAAGGTTTGTCGTGGAGTTGGTTATCAGTGAGAACATTTTCTAAAAGGGTAAAATAGTGTTCAACAGTCACACGGTTCATTCCAGTCGCTCGATTAATAGAAATTCCTTCGGCTTTTCTGATCGAGATATCAGGATGACGTCGCAAAAATGAGTTGAGCCGGCTTTGCCTTTTTCTTTATTAAACGTATGCTTGAATTTGAGTTCTTCGGCAAGTTGAAAAGCCCATATTCTGACGGACTCCCGATCTGGTGCAAATCCAAATGTTTGCAATTTTTTTATATGTCGCACTAATTTAAGTTCTGCTTCTTCTCCCAACGCTGATGACGGGCCTAGTCTGTGATGTTTTATTTCGTCCCCCTTCTTAATCCTATCTTTTAGTGTTATTTTTGGAATTCCAAATTGTCTAGCGGCTTCGTTTACACCCATTGTACGATTTTGTACACATTCAATTGCATTTCTTAAAGAATCGGCACTCCATTTAGCTCTCTCCTCATTTTTCCTTTTGTAAGTTGTGGGCATTTTTCACATCTGTAACAATGCTATTTTAAAGTATGGTAAGAAGATGCAGTGCCCAGCGCAAATAATTTTTTTTGTATAGAGTTAGTGGGAACTTGGGCAGGCAGAGAAAAACTCGGTTCAGTTTGTCCCAACGTTTCCACATTTATGTAATTTATATTATGTATTTAATAACCTTTAAAAAGATATAATAAATGCTGAAACGTTGGGACCAACTATACTGAGTTTTTCTTTACCTGCCCAAATTCCCACTAACTCTACACCAAAAATTCAATCCGGGATAGACCGACCAGCAGTCGGTATCTCCCGTATTAATGTAGTCAGTCGTACTCTACCAAAGTTATGGGAGAGTCCGACCACCAGGGCCGATCCTAGGGTGTTGGCCGCCCGCGTGCAGAATCCTTATGTGGCGCCCCAAAGACAAAAAAATATATAACTTTTTTTGACATCTATATAAGAAATCTTCAATGGGCCTCCTTTCATTGTAAGGAGAAAACTGTACATACAGTATAACCTTTTCAATACTAAATACTAAAAGAAAAAACAGAAACAAACTAATATATAACTGTAGTGTTAATCGGGCGTGTTCAAAATAAAACTCCAGTTCTATTTTATCTTTCTAATATTCAAAAATAATCTCGTAACACACTAATCAGGATACCTCTCTTCATAAACTCTTAACATAATCTCCTAACCTCTCTTTTTTCAACCACAGAACATAATACATAATTCATAGAACACATCATTCGGTACTAGGACCGACGCCCTCTGGTGTTCACATCAACAACCCACATGAGATACACTATTCAATATAGAATATACTACAGCTCGGCCTATCCTGACAACAATGATTGCCCTCAATCATGAAGTGCAAGAAAGACATTACATAAGTTCCATAATAACACATAAAATTCATAATTGTTCATAACATAAGCATAAGGTCATTACATAATCTTCACAGTAATACATAAGGGTTCATAATCTAAAGACATAAAATTTACAATCATTCATAACAAAAACATAAGGTTCATAATTCATAACCTAAAGACATATAATCATAATCTACGAAGTAATCACCCAAGGTTTCATTCTTGAGGGTGCAATAATTCCTTCATAAGGCATTTGGGTAACTTGAAAACCCTCAATGTCACTCACGACATATCGGTCTTTAGTTAACACTTTCTTTACTACATATGGACCTCGAAATTTCGGTAACAATTTCTTGTTAACCCCTGCACTTACATCAAAATTAGTAATCATGACATAATCACCTTCTTTGTATGCATGAGGTGCTTTCCGTTTCTTATCGTAAAACATTTTATTATAATTTTGAGCTTCTTGGATGTTCCTCGCGGCCGTTTCTCGTATCATATTAAGATTTCGATCATCCGCATTTCTTAACATTAAATATTCACGGAGATTATCATGTATCTGGCCTCTTTGGTTTATACCAAATAACAACATACTTGGACTAAATCCAGTAGATCTATTGACGCTATTATTTATTGAAAATTCGACGCGATATAAAATTTCATCCCATTTATGGGGGTCATTTACCGATTTTGAACATATCATATTAATAGACTTATTTATAACTTCAATTTGACCATTCGCTCTTGGCACACCAGTAGCAATCAGAATATGCTGGATTTCGTTTTCTTGGACGAATTCCCGAAATTCGTTCGATGTAAAACAAGTACCTCTATCTGAAATGATTTTCAAAGGTCGACTATAATGTTTGAAATATGAATCAAGATGTTTCATAACCTGCTTCGATTGAGTTGACGTACAAGCATACAATTTAACGTATTTGGTGAATGCATCTATTACCGCTAAAATATGCTTATGTTGATGAGATGTCTTCTCAAGGGGACCATAATGATCAATATGCAAAACTTGAAATGGTTGATCTCCCTTAGGTATTGAGTGTAAGAACCCCTCACTTTTTCCCGTCAAAGGCGAGTAACTGATACACTTGAGACAATTGAACGAATTTAATTCTTCTTCGCCAAATTTGAAGTTAACAGATTTTTTTAAAAGGTCATATAACGGTTTTGCTGTTAAGGCATAATTTTGAATGAACCTACGGAAGTAAGAAGTTAGACCTAAAAAACTCCGAATATCTTTAAAATTCCTGGGTAACGGAAATTTTCGAACAGCATCCAAATTATAGCCTGCTGGTCTGACACCCTCCTTATCGACCTCATAACCCAAAAATTGAACATCATCTTTTAGAAAAGAACATTTGTCTAATCGCAATTGCAAATGGTTTCTCGCACATAAGCTGAAAACTTGTGACAGAATATTAAGGTTCTCTTCAACTGTTTCTGTTGCCACACAAATATCGTCAATAACTAAACTTATTTTCCGTTCTTGTATTAACTTTTTGAAAACCTTGTTTACATATCGGTTCCAAGTCGCTGGGCTATTTCGCAACCCGAATGGCATTTTTAAATACTCGTATTGACCAAATGGGGTTACAAAAGAAGTATATTTTACAGAATCTGGATGGACACTAATATGGTGAAAAGCATCTTTGAGATCCAATTTGGAAAATACCGACTTATTTTGCAAAAGTTCGATTTGTTCGTCAATCAATGGCATAGGAAAATTATCACGAACAGTGAATTCGTTCAATTTTCTAAAATCAACACACATGCGTAATGAGATCGGTTTGGTTTCTCCACTCGAACGTTTATGGACCAAAACAATAGGTGACGATATATCAGAGCTACTTTCTCTTATGATGTTTTTCTCTAACAAATCTCTAATTATTTTCTCAGTTTCCGTTTTTTCAAATATGGATAACCTTCTAGGCCTATAAAAGAAAGGAGTAAAATTGGGTGTCAGTTGAATCCTCATTTCGAATTCAATCTCCGGGGTTTCAGGTCTTGTAGCATTTAAATATTTCTTTTCAAAAGTATCAAACAACTCATTCTTAAATTGTTGGTCAACATTAGCATTGATTTCTAAATCTATTTCATCAGTTACTGAAGGATCAATCAAAAATATATCATTATGTTCCTCCTCCTCGCAAACATATTTTCTTGAAATCTGAACTCCTTCGCCAAACGTCACATTCAAAGAGTTCTGTGTAATGAAATCCCTACCCAATAAACATGCATACCTCATGGTATTGTCGCTAACAACATGGAAATCACAAGATAAATTCAAATTGCTGATAAAAACATCTGTTCCAAATCTACCCACAATATTCAATACCGAATTATTAATGCCTTGATAATTCTGAAAATTGCTATCTCTGTCAATATATTGTTCATGGATCAAAGATTCTCTTATTAACGAAATCGGACTACCCGTATCCAAAACAGCGCTTATCTCAACAACCTCACCCCCTAACACTACCTGCATGACCACCTGATAGGATGGTATCACCTCCTGTTGATCCACTAGGTTGGTCGATTGGTCTGGGTTTCCATAAGTCTTCTTCTTCGGACAGGAAAACTGCTTATGTTGTGTTGAGCCACACAGAAAACAGGATCCTCTCTCCCTCTTTGGTTTCGGACAAGATGAAGCATAATGACCTTCTTCCGAACAGTTGAAGCAACGCATCGAACCTTTTCTATGGGTTTGGGCTGTCATACTCGTGGACGTCTGTGGAGGTATGGTTAATTCTTCCTTAACCTCACCTTTGTCATCATCTCTTGGGATTGGTTTGAACCTTGTCGTTGTGCTTGTATGTGTGTTTCGTCTTTCAATCACAATGATTCGATTATAATTCATCAAATCATGATACAGCTCGTCTACATCATTATGTGGTTTAGCCATTAACATGGTGGCTAACTCTCTGGAAAGTAAACCAATAATAATTTGTTCTTTCATTTCATTGAAGGACAAATTCAAATCTTGACACAATCTGGCCTTCTCGTGGAAATAAATGCTTAAATCTTCTCTAGTGCCTTGAATTCGGTTTGTCATAGCTTTCCATAACGACGTTATACTCTTCTGGATGACGAAAGTTCTAGTGAATGCTTGTTTGAAGTCAATCCACCTCACCAAGTTTCTGTAGTTGGCTTCATACCAATATTTGGCAGCACCAACCAATTTGGTTCTCGCTATTTCTAATTTAAATGAATCTGGCCAGTGATGTAGGACAGCAGACGTTTCGATAGAATCCAACCACAATTGACTTGAATCTAAATTCTGACCACTGAAACTTTGTATGGTTTTGGAAAAATCAGGAAACACATGGTACGTCTCCTTAGGTGCATTATTACTGTTGGTCGAATTGTTGGCTAATAGTTGTAATACCTGAGCGTTTTGTAGCAACATTTGATTCATGGAACTCAGCATTACACCTATGACTGTCTCATCAGATGAGGTTCTTGGCTCTTCTGAATGAGATTCTTCGGTCACTAACCTTTGATTCTGTTGATGAAACCGTTCAAACTCGCCAGCATCATAATTTTCTTGATGGTTTCCCTCGTTCGCCATGGTTGTAGAACGTGCTTGAAGTAGGGTTATTTTCGTAATCTGCACAAATCTTATCAATCCTAACGATTTTTGTCTATCCCACTTCTGAAGACTGTAGTGTTAATCGGGCGTGTTCAAAATAAAACTCCAGTTCTATTTTATCTTTCTAATATTCAAAAATAATCTCGTAACACACTAATCAGGATACCTCTCTTCATAAACTCTTAACATAATCTCCTAACCTCTCTTTTTTCAACCACAGAACATAATTCATAGAACACATCATTCGGTACTAGGACCGACGCCCTCTGGTGTTCACATCAACAACCCACATGAGATACACTATTCAATATAGAATATACTACATAACAAAAAGTATAAATACGAACAGGAATAGTTTTTTATTCAGTCTGTAATTCTAGTATATTATGTATTAACAGGTACCTATAAAATAACTTTCCTAGCTTGTCGAGAGAAAATGAATCCATAATTTCGCTAGTATCAATTGTTTCCGATATTTCAGATTCAATAGAGATAATGGCCAAATTCGAGAGTCTCTCCTGTGACATATTGTTCCTCAAGTAATCTTTAATTATTTTTAATCTACTGAAACTCCTTTTTCCTGAAGCAACAGAGACAGGCAATGCTAATAAAATTCTTATGGCTAATGTGAAATTGGAAAAACAAGAAATAAAAAAATTTTTAAATATAATTTATAATATTTCGATAGGTTAATCTTTACCCGGGAAAATATGTTTAAATGAATTATTTTCGTTCGAAAGTTGTACGCCATCTAAATCTTCAACAATATTTCCTTCCGCATTAACCTGTAATCTAATATCTAAGTCCATGCAGGCTTTCATAAGATCATCTTCAGAAAAATTTTCGAACTCCTAATGGAGGAAGCAAAATTGATTATAACATTCAGACAGTAATGTTATATCTTTCCTGTACTGTGGATGTAGCATGATCCAGAATTGTATAATAAAACTCAGCCTTGAATTTCTGGTAGGAATTAGAAATTGGTTCATCGCTGCCCTCATAATTAAATAAGCGAACTTTATTTCTGGGTTCAGGGATGAGAAAGTTTGGATCAATTTCTAAGTCATTGGCTAAACATATTGCTGAATCAACAAATATTTGAAATTCTCATCGGATCTTTGTGGAATTGAATATTTTTTTTAAATTATCTGAACCTTGTATAGGTACTCTCTGCAATACTAACTCTAAGATTTTGTAGCATTTTACTTGAAACGTCTATTCTTATTAATGAATCATGCCAAATTAATATTGAGCATAGAAACTTAAATGTTTTCATGTTTTCCACTAGAGTTTTAGCTGCAATTTTTGTCCTATTATCCTTAGTGGGATCTCCAATTAAAGCATTTGAAGCTTCTATGATATTTTTAAAGTCCTCTTTCAAAGGTCTTATAGCATTTATGCGACTCTCTCACCGTGTGTCGGGTTTCAAAGTTAAGCCTTCGACATATTTTTTAAATATATCCCATTGATATGGAGACCCAGAAAAGGAATATAAGTGAAATTCTTGCGCTCTGTCAAAAATACCCGAAAATCTACTAATATTGTTAAGGTGTTCCGATATAGGTAAGTGGATCAAATTCAGGCAACATCTGTACTGCTATCAAAAAATTTCCATTATCTCTACGATATAAATCTAAACTAGTTCCACTAAATGCCAAATTCTGACTAGTCAAAAATTGTACTACAGCATTCCTTTGTTTCTTTTTGTAGGTAGTGGGGAACAAGGAATATTTAATTTGACAAGATTGAAAAATTCAGTTTCATTGAATATTTTTCTCGTCTCATTCAAAATTTGGATGATTAGTGTTGATAAGTAGTAATCAAGGATTGAGAGCAATTATCTCTTCAAGATTTGTTGAAAATCATATTTTTTACAACATGACAAAGAAAAGTGACGGCGGCCTGCGGCCGCCCCTTGAGTTTGGCCGCCCACGTGCGGGGCACGCGCTGCACACCTGCTAGGATCGGCCCTGCCGACCACCTTGTTAATCGGAGAAAAAAATCATGAACCCCTAGATTTTTGAGGTTATGTAATAATTTCATGCATATTTTATTAATCTGTATTGAAATAAACTCACCCGCCTTTTAAATATCACCAACACAGTAAATGAGTAAAAAATATTTCAAGTAAGCGCAAATCGTTAAGCTTAATTCAGAAAATAATACTTTTGCCTCGGGCCGTGTTTACAAGGAGCGGCTAAATACTGCACTCGTACCGCGATGTTGCCATAACTCACCAAAACTTAAGAGCGGGAAATTTGAAATATTTCGATTGAGACACTCCAACCCGCTGTCAGATAGACGTCAAGCGAAAATTCTAGAGGACAAACACAATATATCTTTTTTGAAATATCATTTCACCTGAGGCAATTCAAATGTATATTGAAAGAAACATTATTTACTTTATTTGTGAGTGGTTTTAGTGCTAAGATTATTCCTTTAAAAGTTTTGAATTCAGCACAAATATAGGTAATGCAACTATTCAATAATCTAGGCAAGTTACCAATAAGGTATTATTTCAGTGTAATAAATAAATAAATACGCCATCCTTTTGCTGTGTTGGATGTGGCATTCAGGGAAACTGAGATAGTGCCAGTTTTGTTCGTTTTCCTGGAGGAATTGGTATGTAAAAGCATGAGAAGCTCCATTTGAATGATTGGCTCATATAATTATAGATTTTGAGTCGAAAACGATGTTTTTAAAAAAAAATTATTTATGGAATACAACTATCGTGAAATACTATTTATGAATTAAGACTGTATCTTACAAGAGCAAAGCTAATACTTAGAGAGCAATTCTAATTCTTAGGAGAGCAATTCTAATTCTTAATGGATAACAAGGATGAAGCCGTTTATAAAGGAACGGCTTATCTCCAATGAGACTCAGCATCGCAGGTGTTCGATGCTGACTTAGCAATCTGCAACATGGTCATATGTGGACCTTATGGAGAAGATAAGGAGGTTCATCCTATCAATATGGGGTGCGGCTATGTAATTCCTCCCCCCTTTCGATAAAGGTATCACCTAATTGAGGTGTAGCTTTAAGCTGAAACATTCTTAAAATTGTACAAAATACTATAAAAATTATCAAAACAATTAGAACAATTATAAATGTGGATAATGGTGGATTCCATTTCCATTCTTGAAGTTCTTCTAGTAGAATATCAGGAGTTTCTTCATCTTCGAAGTCTTCTTCTCCTTTGGATGTGGATCGGTTGTCCAACGTTGAAAAGTGTTTGGGTAGGATGACATATTTTTCTTCATTCCTTATTTGAATGGGGTAAATTTCTTTCTGATAGTTGCTAATTATACATTTCGATTGGATTATCGCCATTGGCGGAGTAAAATGGTATTTTGTTTGTTGAGGGCACTTCTCTTATGCTTCCATCTTCTAGTGTCTTCAAATTTGACGTAGAGGAGAATTCTTTTCTGGGGCAATTTTCCAAATGAGTTTTCAAAATATTCTTCATACATTCAGGAGGGTTGTCTAGAGAATCTTGGTCACATAGATAATCTTCTTCAACTGGATGGCACTGCTTCGTGGACCATTTCAATTCTTCATCTCGAGTGAGCATGAAAGGATTGGTAAAAGGCAGGGTAAGATTTCTCTGGGGCAAATAGTAAAACTTGTACAGATTATAGTTTTCTTCATAGACCGTAGGGATAGAAATAAGAAAAAGTAATGTTCTATCTCTGAATAGGACTTTAGTATGGCATAATTGAAAATAATCTTTCAAATGATTCATTGGAATAATAGTATCATTTTTAACTATTTCCGCGAATTTTGTATAAGGTAAAATAGATTCATGCAAAATGTGAAGTCTTGCAAAGCTTACTGCTGTTTGAATTTCATCAAGAACGTTTTTTATATCTTTAAGTTCAAAAGTCATGAGATGCATTTGTTCAACATGTTGTAATGCCGGTACGATTTGAAGTAATTTGAAATTATTCATTAATTGCTTAAATTTATCAATATACTTATTTTTCAAATCATTAACAATAGTGACAATCTGTTTTTGATTTCTCATGAGTGTTTCCTCATTCTTGTTTATACTATCAAAATAGCTTTTGTAAAGTGCTTCATCATCAGAATCAAGTGTTCCAAATAATATCTTTGATATTTTGCCTCCTACATTAATCAAACCTCGTTTTTCTCTAATTTTGTCATTTAAAAGCTCTTCTAGCGTTTTGACATTTATGGAATTTGAATGTTCTAAATATTTATAATGTGCAGTTTGAGAAAACCCTAGTTGTTGATTTTTAAAATTATCAATCTCCTTCTGATATTTGCCAATTAGATTCTCAATTTGGTTCAAGTCAATATGATAAATTAATTGAATATGCTTTTTAGTAATATAGGCTTTGCCTAAGAGAATTGGAAGTACATTATTTTCCAAGGGTATAATTTTTAAAGGGATTATTTCAGCAACTACTTCGAGTATAATGAGAAGAAATGTATTGATTCGCATCTTCATATCTGAAACAAAATATTCAACTATTTTTTTCGTTGTTTCAAAATTTTCTTATGATAAATGTGTTTATTTTTTAAATCACGAATACGATGAGAGTCAATCTCTCGCGCATCTACCTTTTTGTAGACCGGATCAAGTTTACGTACAATTGGAGTTTTCAGATAAGTTGGATTTTCATTTAAAGGATGGTCCTGTTTAGCAGACCTTTTCTGATTCAATTTTTCCAAACGTTCAACATTTTTCTGTTGTTTCTTCTCTAATTCATTTGAAATTTCATTACCAAGAACAGGTAATTCATTATTTGGGTCAACAAGTAAATTAACACATTCATCTAATTCGTCATCGGAAATATGGTTCAATAATGATATGTTATCATCTTCAATAGCGTTAAAATCAAAATTATGATTATTATGTGTATCAGATAAAAAGTAAATAAGAATTTTCATATTTGATTCCGCGAATATGTATTTAATCATACTCAAAATTATTGACCATTTTAATTGGTCTAACCCACAAGCAATTCTCGGGAGAGCTAAATATTTATCTCCATTATATTCACATATTTTTCTTAAATTCAATAATGTTCTAAATACCGTTTCGTATTTCGGTTTATCATAAAATGATTCTTTCGTAATTAAATAATAAACATTTCTTTCATCGGCTTTAAGGAATGCTACTTCACCGATAGATTTATTTTGGGATTTGAGTTTATCAACTTTACCATATTTATTCTTGAAATCTAAAGCAATACCTTGACTCATCTTCAAGTCTTTAGAAACACAGTGTGCGAATGAATAATTCTTAGGTGCTTTGAATAAGTCACCTTGTTTTTCTATTAAATTCAAAGAATTAGGAATATAATTATTTTCATGAAGTTTCATAAAAGTTTCATAATTCAAATCTTCCGTTGAATCTAAATTTATTCTGCTGAGTGCGTCAGCATTATTCATTGAACCTTTACGATATTTAATTTCGTAATTAAATTCCTCGAGTTTAATTCTCCATCTCATAAGTCGAGAATTTGGTTCTTTTAATGAAAATAACCAGATAAGGGGTTTATGATCCGTATAAATAATAAATTTTCTTCCGTAAAGATAGGGTCTAAAATGTTTACACGACCAAACGATAGCCAAGAGTTCTTTTTCGATCGTACTGTATCTAGTTTCTGCTTCATTCAGCGTTCTACTAGCGAAAGCAATGGGAAGATCGTTCGGACAATCACCTTGCGATAATACAGAACCTACCGCAAATCCTGATGCGTCTGTAGTAAGAATAAAAGGTTCATTGAAATTCGGATATCTTAATACAGGGTGATTTATCAAATTTCTCTTACAAATTTCGAAAGCTTCAATGTATTTAGGATCATGAATATTAATTTTCGCGTCTTTTTTTAAACAGACAGTTAATGGTTTAGTAATTTTGGCAAAGTTCGGAATAAATTTCCGGTAATATCCAACTAGACCAAGAAAAGATTTAATTTCTTTCTGAGTTTTAGGAATTGGAAAACTTTTTACTGCTCGAAGTTTATTAGGATTTGGCTTGATTCCTTCTCGCGTAATAATATGACCTAAAAATTCTATCTCAGTTTTAAAAAAGTGACATTTGTCCAACTGAATTTTCAAATTATCCTTTTTAAATGTTTCTAAAATATTATGAATATCGGCTAAATGTTGCTCGACTGTTTCTGAAAAAATTACAACATCATCCATGTAAACATAACAAATTTTTCCAATATAATCTTTCAAAACTTCATTCATCAGTCTTTGGAAAGTCGCTGGTGCGTTTTTTAAACCAAAGGCCATACGTAAAAATTCATAATGTCCGTTATCTACTGTAAAAGCAGTTTTTTCAACAGAATTTTCATCTAATTCAATTTGGTGAAAACCAGATGCAAGATCAAGAGTAGTGAAATACTTTTTATTTCCTAATTTATCAAGGATAGCATCAATTTGAGGAAGTGGATACTTATCATCAATAGTTTTATCATTTAATTTTCTATAATCAATCGCGATTCGCCATTTTTTCTTTTCGGATAAATCTTGTTTCTTTGGAACAACAACAACTGGAAATGACCAAGGAGAAATGCTAGGTCTAATGATTTTCTTTTCAAGCATATCTTGAACTTGTCTTTTAACTTCTTCCTGATGTATTTCTGGATATCGATATATCTTACAATGAACAGGATTTTCATCATTAGTACGAATTTTATGTTTAATTTTATTAGAAAAGTTTAATGGTTGACCCGGTAATTGTAAAGCATCTTCGTTTGTTATTAGAATTTTCATTAATTGATTGCTTATTTTGGGTTCCAAATGACCTAATTCAACAGGTATAACCGTATTTTTCTGGCAGACTTGTTGAAAATTGAAAGGGATTCTACAATATTCATTAAAGATTACTTGGTTTTTAAAATCCAAGGATAAACAATATTTATTCAGGAAATCTGCTCCTATTAATCCGTCATAATTTTTGTGGAATTTATAAAGAATAAATGGGTGAAAATCATCAATATTAAATTCAGAAAATAAAGGTATCAATACTTTCTCATTAGAAGTTTCTTGTTTCATACACGCAGTTAATGTCGTGGATTCATTGAAAATATTCTTTTGAAAATTATTATAAGCAAATTTGGGATCTATCAGACATACTGAACATCCACTGTCTATTAAAAGTTTACATTTAGGATTTTGAAATTCGATGAAAGGTAATTGATTAGTATTATCAAGGGTAGAATTTAAGTCAATTTTTCGTTTGAGGCGTTTCCTCGAAAATTTCTCTGAGTATCTAACTCGTACTTGCTTTGGAAGTTGAAGGTTGCTCTATATGAGTTAATTCTTCAAAAGTATAATGAGGACTTTGATTATTATCATAAAATTTTCTTTGCGGATTAGGGTTAAATTGAGTAGAATAATTATTTCGTTTTTGAGGATAATTTCTAGTTTGAATAGACATTTTCTCTGGAGGATTATAATTTCTATAATTCGGATTCGGTTTGAAGACATTTGTATTTTGATTATGAGACGGACTTGGTCTCTCAAATACTTCACGATATGTAGGGTAATGCGGTTTAACATGCCTTTGTTGAAATTGAATCGGTTGCGAAGGGAAATGTTGACTTGAAATCTTTGATTATAATTGTTATTTCGTTGCACGGGTTGATAATTAAAATGATTCGAATTATTTCTGTGCGTAGGCTGAATTGATACATTGTTCTTAAAGAAAGGTTGATGTGAATTTTTATTTCGACGACTCCTATCTAATAAGTCGTACTGTGCCATATTACTGATATAATCTTTCACGGCGTTAACAGTTTCGTCGAATGAAAGACCATTATTTGTAATCAAATAAGTTCGCAATTCTACAGGGGCATTTGAAATTAATACAGTTTTGCAAATCTTGAGAATATTTGTTTTATAAAGTTGCTTTTCTGGATCAGGCATTAGATCAGCGTCAATTCTATAGTTTATTCGTATTTTCATGGAAATGATTTTTTCAATAAATAAAAGCAAATCTTCATTAGGTCTTTTTGTTAAAAATTGCAAGTTATGGATCAGAACATCTAAATTAATCTGATCGCCAAATTTATTGTAAAGGAAATTCTTCAATATCTCCCAATTTTCAGGAATATCAGAAGTCGAAACTTCAGCTAGGGCTCTATCTACTAGCTTAGATTTTACAACAGCGTAGCAATAATTTTTAATTATTTGTTGTTCATTTGCGAACATTAAAAGGTAGTTTTCTGCACTTTTGATAAATGAATGAAGTTCATTTTCAATGCCGGAAAAGCGGGGTAAAAGCATCCCAAACTTTTCAGTGATAGATAAATCAATTCTTTTGTTTGCCATTATTGTTTCTGATTGACTGGGCCTTTTGCCTCTTTTATTACGAAAGTGTTTAATAGAAGTAATCTTAATAAATGAGTATACAATATAAGTAAATACTCTTAAATTCGGTTTTTTAATTAAGGGAAACCTAGAAAAAACTTTATGTCGGTTTTTAAGAAAGAAAAACCTAGAGAAAACTTTAAAATCGGTTTTATGAAGAAACCTAGGAAAAACTTTACAGATTTACACTATTTTTTAACCAGAATAAAGGAAACTGGGAAGAACTAGGAAATGCTCACCGAAAGTGTATTCACTGAAGTCGTCACGGGGCGCTACTCAGGTGATCGGGCTTCTCGTCTTCGTCTCGTTGTTCGATTGCGCTCAACAGTTGAAACTGAAAGTGGCTGGACTCTCTGGATGGACCTCTTCTTTTCTTCAGGGGCTCACACGCAGAATTCTAGCACTTGCACAATCCCAGACCTCGTCGACAATTATAGATTTTGAGTCGAAAACGATGTTTTTAAAAACAATTTATTTATGGAATACAACTATCGTGAAATACTACTTATGAATTAAGACTGTATCTTACAAGAGCAAAGCTAATACTTAGAGAGCAATTCTAATTCTTAGGAGAGCAATTCTAATTCTTAATGGATAACAAGGATGAAGCCGTTTATAAAGGAACGGCTTATATCCAATGAGACTCAGCATCGCAGGTGTTCGATGCTGACTTAGCAATCTGCAACATGGTCATATGTGGACCTTATGGAGAAGATAAGGAGGTTCATCCTATCAATATGGGGTGCGGCTATGTAATTATATATTATGTGATATATCATAATTCGAGATATGGGATAATAAAATCAGTTCTTGCTTTTTTTCAGGTATCAGATGAGAGGTCAACATTTGGTACAAATGTCTATCAAATTGTACAATGCACTACTAACGCCTAGGAGGTTGACGAATTTAATGTAATTGTAATCACTGTTGTGTATTTTCTGTTCTTCCTGCATGACATTTCCCAACTTCATTGTGAATGATGTTTCGATGATTTTTAGTGAATGAAGTTTATTATTATTACACACTGACTCCTTCAGAAACAAATGAAAATGTAGAGAACCTGCCTGATTAACTGAGTAGTAAAAATCCTAAGGTTCAAGGTCTTTCGATAACCTTGTAAGACTTATCAGAGGCCTTAGAGACTGAAAAAATACTCAATAAAGGTTCTGTTTAGTAAACTTGGAAGATGACGACTCTAAAGTAAAATACTGTAGAGGGTTAGACGCTTTCAAGGTTCTGGAAATAATATAATCCAACCTGAATCGCTCAAATAAACATTCTTGACGTTGGAAAGTATATTTAGTCCTTATAAACTCAAAAAAACAACTAAACTTTAATTAGGAACAATGAAACACTTCTGAAACATAAATATAACTACTAATAGTATGTAATAAGACGTTTGCTTGTCCTGCACAATGTATGTGAGGTTGGAGAGGCCTATAGACAAACTATTAAGTGGAATCGCCATTATTAATAATAATAATAGAAATCTTTATTTCAAATCATCTCAATATATACAAAGTCTATAAGATATGAAATGAAACAGTGTCAAAAATCTAGTGGTTATGCTCTGGGGTCCATCCCATAGTACTATAATAGTAACATTTTTATTCATAAAAATTCATGTAACGATCTTTCCTTTAACTCTTTCATATCTACATCATACTTGAAATGTAGAGAGAGATTTTCAATAGAATTATAATATATATACCTACATTATTACATATACCTAGGTGAAGGAGCACATTCAAATGATTTATCATTTTATTTATTTTATTATACATATAACAAAAGAAATATGCATCAATAGTATAAATGAAATTTCCAATTTAAAAATAACTATGTTCATTCAGTATATTTAAATTGTTTGTGATGTTGTCAGATTCCTTTTTAGAAGGTTTCGATATCCTCTTATCCCTTGATTTTTCCACTTTTTTCTTAGTTGAGAAAAATGAAACTTGTTTATTAATTTTTTTGTTGGGAGGTTCTCCTGCTGCAAAAAATTTACTTGAACGTACATATCACAAAATGTTTCATATATATACCTATAGCACTTTCCAATTGATTGAATGTGTTGTTGGAGCAAGTTTCTGCACTCAATAAATGGCTGGCATTTTTTAAGGTTTTCAGAATATGCGATCATGTTTCGGTATTGTCACACTTGCCTACATTGGAAATCATTCTATTAGCCTCATCTAGTATACTCTCTCGAAGAGCACACACATTAACAGAAGAATTTGAGGAAGAATTGCTTTGCAATACAGGGATGAGTGTGGAGATATCCTGGGGATGAGGTTATCTATTCAGATTACTAGGGAATGTTGATGTGACAGTTATTTGAGGCTGGTAAAATTCACTATTGATATGAATATAATGAATATGCTTGCATATTGTTGATCTTATAAAAAAATCTGCACATGTACATTCATATTGGTGGATACATATTCTACAAAAAGAACATCTCAATTTGCAATTCTCACTTTCACATGGACTCCTTCTCGAAATAATGTATGTATCATTATGTGATTCTATAGACCAAACATTTTCACCATTTAAACTCATTGCATTATTCAATTTGAGAGCAGCTTTGTGACGACGATGAATAGTTTGAATATGAGAATTGTTGATTCCCTTAGTGATTTTTAAAATCCTAGATATCATTTTATCCCTTATATATTTCAATAAGGCCGTTATTCCTTTATCAAGCCTTTTAACTACCTTTCCATCTAAATAAAAATACTTGGCAGTTTTATGCATGCTTTCAAGAATCTGAAAAAGAACAGAGCAACATAATGAAAAGCAACAAGGGTGAATTAATAAGTAATCAAGGTTATCACTTAAAAAACTAAAATATCATGATAAGGCAGTGAAAACAAAAATATCAGTAAAAGCCATGCAAGTTTGAAATACATAAACATTACAACATTAAGAAAATGCAAGAACCATCACCATATTTGTGTTGATGCCACAATTCTTTCTATAACAATATGCCCACATCCTATAGTTTGTAGAATAATTATCTTGGAAATAAGTCCCGAAGGTTTTCAGATCAGCATCAGAGAAAAAGAATTTTAAAGTGGAAGCTAGTTTGTTTTCGAAGTCATCCTCTTCTAAAGTAGTTTGTAACACCTTCAGAGTTTGATAAGCTTGTTTTCACTTATCAATTTTTGATATTTTATTAAGATTGCTTCTCCAAGCTCTATCAATATGCCAAGAGCAATATAAACGATTTTCAACACCGCTTCCCATAATACTGAGCCAAGCATTGAAATAAATAGGTGTTATATCTGTCATGAAAACTTTAGGACTTATGACACCACATCTCATTTTGACGCATTCAAAAAATATTTCATGAATAAGTGTATCCTTTCTATTGGAAAACATACAGGCAGCAGGGAAACCTTCACCAAATTCATCCACCACCATTATTGTGGTTAATTCAAAATCATAAAGATTTAAGCCATGCGTGCTGTCGATCGCAATGATATTATGTCCAAACAATTTCAACATATCTTCCTGAGCTTTGTTCATAAATATTAAACAAAAGTCTCGATTTTCCAAATTTGGAAATTCTTGACCTTGTTTTTTATACAAAAGAACTTCATCTCCTACTTCATTGCATTGTCTTATCAATAAATCAACACTAATACAATCATTTTCATGACGTACTCCTTCTTGAATATTTATTTGAAATGATGATTTAATATTATTAATGTCTTTTCTAGTTATGAGATTAATTCTGGAGACTTTATCACCAGAGAAACTTCTATATGAATCCAGTATTCTGAAAAATTACTATACATTATACCTATAGTTCCAAAATTGAACTTTACTTCACCTATTCACTGAAACCCCATTCGCTAATTTGACAGCAACATTATTTCGATTTTTTTTTACCAATTCGAATGTGCTGAACTTCTATATCATGCCCATAGTGTGATTTGTGATGAATCATATAGAAACAATCATCAGCTAATTTTTTGAAAATCACTTGGCTTGTACATTTACTACGAATTTTGCAAGAGCCTTGGCTTTTCATCGCTCTTTTACGTTCAGTTGCCGGCGGTATATAAGATCCTAAAATGGAGACTTTCAAAATATCTATCATGCCCATATTTTATGAATAGTAAAACTTACCAGAGCGATTGCAACTATAATATGTTGTTCTAGTTTTTTTATTCACTTGACGATTATAGTCTATGTTATTCCTTTCTACAATATTATTGAACCAAATATGAAACTCTGAAAGTTAGAAAAAAAATTTAAAGAAGCAAATGCAGTATTTGAAAATGAAGTGGTGTTTTCATGGCACTTGTAGTGTTTTTTTGTGAAAAATTGACATTTTGATTAAAGATTTCTGTCAGTGGATTGGAGGAAGGAAGCCACAGTCATGGTTGTTGTGAAGCTCAACATGTCGATTTTTCACAAAAAAAACACTACAAGTGCCATGAAAACACCACTTCATTTTCAAATACTTAGTTGAGAATATTTCGAGAACTAATGCATAAATGAAAAAACAATTACTGTGCTGAATTCAGTATAAAAATACCTTTCAAATGAGGTATCACTCACCCCATCTTCCCTATTCAAAAATTGGGGGTGAGGGTTGTAGTAGCAAGGGTTGAAGCGCTATGCATCCGAAACCTACATCTTAAGTTGTCCCCCACGAAACAGAAATCGACCTGTCCGAGCATTTCTATCGAAAAAATTTATTTCGTCTGTAATCTCGTCTGTTTCGTTTTCAAATGGTCACCCTGTATATTAGATAAATGGACTCATTAAAAATAATATATCTTTTATAATTAAATATTTTGTTTTTATTTTGGTTTTATACCAACCTCACAATTATCAGCGTCACTATCCAAGTTGGATGAAGATTCCCTGGGAGTGCATTGGTCATTTAAGAAATCAAATGAATCGTAGTACCACAATTTCACATGATACAGTTCATCAGCAGATGCCCCAGACTTTGCAGATTGTTCATATCTCTTCTTTTCCTTTCTGACATTGCTTCTCATATTATTAATTTTTCGCACAACTGCTGATTTGTTCGCATCCGGCTCAATTTCTCTGAGTTTTTCTATGAGCAATTTATAAGCAGCTTCTTTTTTGTCTCGATCATGGTACGCTTTGTTTCGGACTTGCCATAGGCATGAATGCATTTTATAAATTTCAATGAAATCTTCAAGGACTTTTTTAGTAAAATCTGTTGGTGCCATTTTCATCTACTCGACGTGGAGACAACTGACGGTGACAACCACAGAACATCTAATAAAAGAAATGCAACCTCCCCACTAAACTATGGCAACACCAATGACAGTTCAGAACACAGAAATGGCTTTGAGCCGCCATTTGAAAGTGGAGAATTGAAGATATTACAGAAACCTTCTTTACCGACCCAAAAAGTTTCGGCTTTTGAGCTTAATTTAAAGAGTGTATTCAAAAAAACTATTTTCGGGCGTGTTGCGTACAATATTTTTTCGACAACCGTGTAGATTTACAAATCAACGAGACGACACATTTCTTTATCATACATTTTAATTTTTATTTGAATCAAACAGAACAGAACTGTCATCCGTTATTTCGTTGCTATTGTGATGATCATATCAATGCCAACAACGACATGATTTTTTCCGGACTAGGCCGGGAAATGCTACTTTCTCAAAGAAAAAGCGTCCGGGAAGTGAATACATCCCGGACGGTTGCCGAAAATAGTAATTTACGTAACAAGTCCGGAAAATAGGGTTTTTTTGGACGAATAGACAAGATTCTAGGACGAGCCGGAGGCGAGTCCTGGAAGTCTGTGAGTCCAAAAAAACTATTTCCGGGCGTGTTGCGTACAATATTTTTTCGGCAACCATGAAGAATTACAAATTAATGAGATGACACATCTCTTTATTGATTTTGATTCATATTTGAATTAAACAGAACACAGAACAGAACTGTCATCCGTTATTTCGTTGCTATTGTGATGATCATCACAATGACAACAACGACGTGTTTTTCCGGCCTAGGCCGGGAAGTACGTACTTTCCGGCCTAGGCCGGGAAATGCTACTTTCTCAAAGAAAAAGCGTCCGGGAAGTGGGTACTTCCCGGACGGTTGCCGAAAAAATTTATTTTCGATCTTGCACCGGTCGCCTGTACAGGTTGAAAAAACTGCACATGTCTAATCCCACACACGCTCCGGTTGACCTGCACAGGCATGCCTGCGCAGGTATACCTCACCGGTAGACCGTAACGGTCGCCTGTACAGGTTGAAAAAACTGCACATGTCTAATCCCACACACGCTCCGGTTGACCTGCACAGGCATGCCTGCGCAGGTATACCTCACCGGTAGACCGTAACGGTCGCCTGTACAGGTTGAATAAACTGCACAGGTCTAATCCCACACACGCTCCGGTTGACCTGCACAGGCATGCCTGCGCAGGTATACCTCACCGGTAGACCGTAACGGTCGCCTGTACAGGTTGAAAAAACTGCACAGGTCTAATCCCACACACGCTCCGGTTGACCTGCACAGGCATGCCTGCGCAGGTATACCTCACCGGTAGACCGTAACGGTCGCCTGTACAGGTTGAAAAAACTGCACAGGTCTAATCCCACACACGCTCCGGTTGACCTGCACAGGCATGCCTGCGCAGGTATACCTCACCGGTAGACCGTAACGGTCGCCTGTACAGGTTGAAAAAACTGCACAGGTCTAATCCCACACACGCTCCGGTTGACCTGCACAGGCATGCCTGCGCAGGTATACCTCTCCGGTAGACCGTAACTAGTGTTGTTCATAATCGAATGATCTCAATACTCGAATGATGAGCATTCGAGTGATTGCAATAATCGAATTATCACTCGAATTAAAAATAATCGAATGGTCGAACACCTGTTTTCTGCTTGTATCAGCGTTAACCGCAGAGTTTTCGCTTTTCTGACTTTCATTCGTCCATTTCATACAATAAATATTTTATCTTAAGGATTTTATTATTTTATCTTAGTACCTATTTCTATATTCTCAAAACAAAATTTCTATTTAGTAAAGAATATTTTATTGTTCATTAATTTTCAATATGAAAATTCTCAAAAAGAAGTTAGTTACCTCATAAATACTTCCATGCATTTCACGAAATTGAAATATTCGAACGGCCATATTGAAGGGGTACAAAAGGACCATGAATCAAAATCGAAACTTTTTCTTGTGACCTCCTGCCGCGAGAAAGTAAATTCTAAAATTCATAAAATCAAAAAGAATCCTCTAAGAGTCCGCTCCTGTGTTCATTGGACGCAATTATCAAAAAACGATTTGAAAGAATGTGTTTCACATCTTTCGAATTAAAATTCACTCGAGATCAGACGTATCATTCGAGCGATCGCTCGAATTAAAATTCACTCAAGATCAAACGTATCATTCGAGCGATCGCTCGATTTATCATTCGAATTAAATTTCACTCGAGATCAAACGTATCATTCGAGCGATCGCTCGATTTATCATTCGAATGAAATTTCACTCGAGATCAAACGCATCATTCGAGCGATCGCTCGATTTATCATTCGAATGAAATTTCACTCGAGATCAAACGCATCATTCGAGCGATCGCTCGAGTTATTATTCGATTCATGCGCAGAAAACGGGATTTTAGTTCTGCGTCGATGATTTTATCATTCGAATGATCCATTCTAATAATCGAATGATGTCGATTATTGCAATAATCGAATGATCGATTATTTTTCATTCGAATGATAACATCACTAAGTCCGTAACGTGTATGGCCGGCATAACAGAGCCACCTATTGCTTAGTTTTTTAGTAATCGGCACTGGTCGGTCTCTCCCGACGGTCGATCTCTCCCGGACTTACCCTTTCGAACTAATGCACTAACTGAGAGTAAATTGGCAAGTTTTCCGCATACATATGACATCGGATATTGTCTTTGATTGATTATTGTGACCCCTTATGTCCCCTGTACCACCACATCTCAATTCATTGTTAGCAACATATATGTTTTGTCCATTGTGCTTATCACTGAGATTTATTAGGAAGTTTTTGTCACGTGTCATATGAGAGCTTGAACCACTATCTATGCACCAGAGACTGGACTGGGCTATTATTTGTGGCTCTAAGTGCTTTGTTTCTTGAAAGTTGAACTTGACTTCCTTGATTTTTTCTTGTTGTCTTTCAGAATAAACATAACCTCTACATTTCTCGCAATTTTTGAATTTCCAGTTGACGCAAGCGTATAATTCAATCGTTACCAAAGACTTGGATTCACTTTGTGACTGTGAAAAGCAGATGTTATTAGATATATGGGTAACCACCTTCCCGTTCCTAGTCCCGCATCCTTCCTTTCGTAGAAAGGCCTTCGTTTTCTGCTTCTTCCCTGAGATTACTCCACTTAGAGACAATTTGACTTTTAGAATAACGACCGAAAGGACGACGCATGGGAGGGAACGATCTCCTCGTACCATGAGAATTTTAAAGTATTCACTCTTTTCTGGTTTGGGATCATACCCCCCTATACAATCTCTGAAAATAAGTTTTCTGATCCAGAATTCAGTGTGCGGACCTTAAAGCCCTTTCTCTGGTTTTCGTCGCAAAGCAGGTAGGAACTAAAAAAAGAGATCACCACTCGCCATCTCGTACTCAGGTATACATCACAGAATTATTACGATTTTTGTGAAACGACCATAGAATCGAGAACACAGAAAATCTCGGCCTCATTCTTAACCGAGTAAGCCCATCCGATATGTAAACGTTAGGTATAAGAAACAAAAAATATGAATTTTGAACAGAAACCAATGTTTGATTATCATTTACAATAAAAGCATCATTAAGGAGGCAACTAATTCAAAAATTTCATGAACTCTACAATTTTCGAATTTTTTATTTCTAAGCTCATATGTTTGCTCCCAAATTTCCAATACTCTTGCCTGTGGCTCCAATAGGTTTTTCAAAAGATGTAGTTCCTTTCCATTTGCTGAAAGTGATAAAAATTAGTATTATTTCAACATTCCATCAACTGTATCAAGGAGACCTTGATCATCATCGTCACATGATTTTTTTGTTCTTTCTCACTTTTTGATGATTTCAGGGATTGCCTTAAGTTGCAATATTTGGCCCAAAGTTTTCCACTAGGGATTTTTTTCGTTGTTTTTGGACCTTTTGGTGTATATGATATGAAATATGTGTCTTCCTGTTCTGTTGGGAACAAAGAAACTATTTCTTCCGCTGCTTTTTTAAGCATAGGAGAGTTCAATCTGAAATATTCAAATCATTAAAAATTAAGAATATCGCAGAAGTTCCATTCAATGAAACTACTCACTCTTCATAGTGAGAAGGTAGATATGTGACTACTATTCTCACTAAAGATCTTCTTCGCCTGGGGTCCAATTTTCTAGTTTGTAGAATTATTCTGCCTTCAATATTATTTTCCAAAAATCGTTGAAAACCCTAGATAGAAATAAAAACATAAATATATTATGTACATATACAGGGTCTTTCACGAGGAACCTCACCCATATTTATACGGGAAACTACTGAACGTATTTTCATGAAATTCAGCACTTATAAGTATTTCACGATGCTGATGAAATCTAAAATATTTTCAAGGCATGAGCACCTCCGGTTTTTCCGGAAATGACGTCAACTTCCGTTTTTCAAATTAGAACACCATTTTTTTATTGCAGAAATAGATTCCTCAGAAAATTTCAAGTTATTTTGATGTAACATTTTTCAGTTTTGGTTGGAAAATTCTCTCTGAGCGGGAAAATTCGAAAAAAAAATCGAAAATAGAGCTCCGCTGAAACAAGAATAACTTCGAGGTTTTTGGATGGAAAATTTTCATTTTTGGGATTTTTCAAGATGTAAGATTGATGAATCCACTTTAAAAATCGAAATCGCGATTCATGATACAGGGGGTGAAAAAATCGCTTTCAAAGTTAGGGATGACAAAATCGTGAAAAATCAATTTTTCAAATTAGAACCCCATTTTTTTTATGGCAGATATTGAATATACGTTAAAGAATAATGTGAGTGTATGCATCACACCCTTGCCCTAAAGTGGATATTTTCTGAGTTATTCACAAAAACCTGTTTTTCGTCTTGAATTTTCAGCTATTTCTTTTCCCTTCACGCCAAAAAGATGAAATTTTCAGGAACTGTTACTTAAACCATGTTTTAGATTTTACTACCCTAATATGCAAGAGAAAAAAGTTACAGGCCGATGGCCGATTAGTTGAAATAAAGAGGTTTCCGATACAAATTCGAATCCAAATTCGCCATCTATGTAGAAACAACCTGTAACTTTTTTTTCTTGCATATTAGGGTAGTAAAATCTAAAACATGGTTTAAGTAACAGTTCCTGAAAATTTCATCTTTTTGGCGTAAAGGGAAAAGAAACTCAAGACGAAAAACAGTTTTTTGTGAATAACTCAGAAAATATCCACTTTAGGGCAAGGGTGTGATGCATACACTCACATTATTTTTTAACGTAGATTCAATATCTGCCATAAAAAAATGGGGTTCTAATTTGAAAAAATTGATTTTTCACGATTTTGTCATCCCTAACTTTGAAAGCGATTTTTTCACCCCCTGTAACATGAATCGCGATTTCGATTTTTAAAGTGGATACATCAATCTTACATCTTGAAAAATCCCAAAAATGAAAATTTTCCATCCAAAAACCTCGAAGTTATTCTTGTTTCAGCGGAGCTCTATTTTCGATTTTTTTTTCGAATTTTCCCGCTCAGAGAAAATTTTCCAACCAAAACTGAAAAATGTTACATCAAAATAACTTGAAATTTTCTAAGGAATCTATTTCTGCAATAAAAAAATGGTGTTCTAATTTGAAAAACGGAAGTTGACGTCATTTCCGGAAAAACCGGAGGTGCTCATGCTTTGAAAATATTTTAGATTTCATCAGCATCGTGAAATACTTATAAGTGCTGAATTTCATGAAAATACGTTCAGTAGTTTCCCGTATAAATATGGGTGAGGTTCCTCGTGAAAGACCCTGTATAATAAGCTCATACTGCTCATATTCTGATAACTTTTTATTTCAATCAACTTACCAATGGAAATTCAGAGCAAGGCTTTTTTGTAACGTTAGTTATATCATTTTCGGATGTACTATTTTGTTCTTCAAAAACATCAGAGAATTCTTTCTCTAGCTGTTTTCTGGAGTGAAAACAACGTTTTGCGAAGTAGAAGGAATAGAAATGGATTCTCGTGAATCTTCTACAAGCAAATGTACCTTTTAACAAACGGTATCAAACTTATCATATGAAGATAAAATTCAAAAAAATGTACGAAAGTCGTAATAATAATAATAAGTAATTATCACAATCATTATTCACTCCACGGAATTAACCTTTTGATTACCATAATTACATTTTGTTGGCGAATTTTCATAATTATCCTAATACATATATGTATAAGGTTAAAATGAGTCAATAATAATAGTACAAACCTATTTTGACAGAAAAAATTATTGGTTTTTGAAAAATTTTGGTGGTTTCCCCAAGTAACCACTGAGAGTTTGCGGAAAATAAGTTTATTCAATTGTTTGGTGTGATATTTTATAAATAAACTTTTTTTATCACTCAAACACAGTCCTACTTTGCAAAGTGAACACTGCCACTTTGTACGGCGTGGTTCAGCTGTTGTGCTGCATGCGGCACAACGCAGGGAGGTTCCATGTATCGGCATATGGGCTGCACCTTCGAAACGTACCTCTGGTGGAACAACGCGCCTGTGTTTTGTTTGGAGTAAGCACATCTCTTCGCTTCTACGTCCCCGTTTCTCCCGTATCTGATGTCCTATAAGACCTCTCGCAAAAGCGATTGGAAATTCTTTCAATTTTAGCGTATTTCCTTCATTTCGCATGGAGAATAGAATGAAGGAGTTCACAATCGTGACGTCAAGAAAGTGCCAAAATATACGGAGCCACCAGCGTTTGCTTTTTCTAATCACTTCGTAAAGGGATTTCATCATATCGGATTTGTCGACATATCCCATATGGTTGTTGTAATCTCTGACGTGTATTGGACAGGTTACATCACTCTTTGTTCCATCCTTTGCCGTCCTACTGGCAACTGTTGTTTCATCCGGTTGGTGAAAATTATAGAGAAAACATATTTCCTTCTTGTCCCTTTCATTTCATGAAAAGGAATCCTCTACTATGCATTCTCCAATCATAATCTCCTCTCTTCATAGCTTTATCAGAAAGCAAATCGTTTGGCAGGCCCTTGCGATCTTTACGTATGGTTGGTTCCCCATGCAGTATTTTTTTATTCAATTAATCATTCATCAAGGGAAGAGAAGTAAAAAAATTATCGAAGTACACCTGGTGATAATCACCAACAATATCTTTGCATAGGTCCTGAACAACGCGTGTGCCTAAATATTTTTCTGCTGTATCGACTTTACCGGTATATATCTGGAATCGGAAATGTAACCAGATTTATTTGCACGTACCCACACTTTATATCCACGCTTTATTAGTTTTTGTGGCATGTACTGGTACAAAGATGATCGACCCTTGAACTTTATCATAGACTCATCCACTGACTGATGTTCATCTGGTTCATAATGATTTTTATAGGTATTCAGGATTGTGTTCAGGAAAGGGCGAACTTGTATAATTTATCATACCTATTTTCGCCTTTCTTTGCCTTATTCTGATTGTCATTCAAATGAATGTTTGCCAAAAGCCATTCAAACCTATTTCTTGGCATGATGCTTGAAATATGAAAATCTCGTATTTCCTTATTGCATGACCAATAGTCTTTTACAAGGAGCGGATAGTTCACAACTTGCATTCCGTTTGCTATTGGTGGACGTCAGTTGATAAATTTTCAGGTTATGGTTTTTGTTTACAATCAGAGTTCCTATACCTATGGCTGTTGCAGTCGTTTTCTTTTTTTTAAATAATGAGGATATGGTGGTAAGTGAAATAATTTATTAATAAAATCATGTCCCAAATTTCAAGTTTTAATACATACTCAAGCATTGACTGAATTATTTATTTTTTCCCAATATTATTATGGAACTACATACTGACATTTGCCTGAAAATAATGGTAAATTTTATTAGATTTTTAAAAATAAGTTTATGGTTTTTTTTTGTAACACTCTAGCTACTTTTACCTTTTTTAGGGTTGCTGGTTGTCCTACTTGAATAGTTCACTTATTGACCTATAGCCAATTCAAGCATTCTAAGGCTGGTATCATTACCCCATTCCTTGATTTTCTCCCTAATTCTTAATTCGTTTAAAATACAATTTATTCAACATTGGTGCTTTTATGGATTAAAACTTAAGAATCGTGGAATTGGGTAACACTGGCCTAATTATTAGTTTTTTTTCAGGAACCTACTTCTTGATCACCACCTAGGACATTTTGAATGAAGGCAACGAGCAAGGTTTACATAATAGTATTCGAATATGAAATATGATGTTAAGTCAAAATACTTAATATATTGCCATTAATTCATTGTATTTATCCAGATTAAAAAATAGACATTTTGCATTTTTAAAAGTGTTTTATTTATTCAATATAATTTTTCTACCTTTACAATAACTATTGATTCTAATAGTTATTTATGTAATAAGGATCATAAAGACGATCATTATGGTGCAAGTCGTGAATGTTATCGGGCGAGGCGTAGCCGAGTCCGATAACACGGCGTGTGCCATAATGATTGTTTATGATTCGTATTACATACAAAATTTTATCTGATGGCATTTATATCAATACATTTTCGAAAAATTAAAAACTGCATTTTCGACATGTCACAATGACAACTATTTTTAAAGGAGTATGTCACTCAATTTTGATGACATAAGGAAGCTCATTATGGTACTTAGTACCATAATGAATTCATTATGGTACTTAGTCCCATAATGAATTCATTATGGTACTTAGTCCCATAATGAGCTTCCTTATGTCATCAAAATTGAGTGACATAACGTTGTCATGATGACATGCCATCAGATAAAAATATTTATGATCTTCAGTCTCTGAGTGTGAAACATATAAGCCTGAAAAACTACTATTTAAGTTGCTACTTATATTCATTACTTCTGTCTCATTCGGTTTTTTTTCTTTGTTATTCTTTGATTTTACTTTTTTCTGTGTTGAATAGAAATTTTTTTGCTTAGAGATTTTTTTATTTGCTGGCTCAGTTTGACTGTTAATGGGAGTAAATGACTCAGTAGGAATATCAGAAGGCAAATCTATTAATTTATTTATAAGATCCAAGTGGTTCTCGATTTGAAACATTTTGGTTTCATCAAATCCATTTTTATTCA
This sequence comes from Adalia decempunctata, assembly GCA_951802165.1. Classification (NCBI taxonomy): domain Eukaryota; kingdom Metazoa; phylum Arthropoda; class Insecta; order Coleoptera; family Coccinellidae; genus Adalia; species Adalia decempunctata. Next base: position 27,601,006 of record OX637703.1, on the reverse strand, counting down.
TATCAAACTTGTTCATTGTCAGAGCTATTTTTCTTGAAATTCTTTCTCTTAAGACATCCAATTTATTTTGGGTGCACCTAACTAACTCAGCATTTTCTTGCCTCTCTTTTTTTACTGTGTTTTGTTTTAGACCATAATATTTCATTTCAATATAATGAATATGCTTACAAATTGAGCTAGCAGTAATGAAGTCATTACATGTACACGAATATGTATGGTAGCAGATATTACATATACTACACATTAAATCACAACAAGACTCATTTTTGTTCTTCTTTACACAATAAAGCTCTTTTGATTCGGAGCTAACAGTCCATTCTGCCTCTTTGATTATTTCAGTAATGAAATCACTACTTTCTGCTGTCATATGTCTCGAGACAATTTGCTTTGTGTGTACTGTATGTTTTCCTTTGATTTTTTTAATGTTCCTTTCAATATATTTATCTCTTACAAATTTCAATAATACATGTATACTTTTATCTAACCTCTTTACTTTTTTCCCATCCAAGTAACAATATTTAAGGACTTTGTGCATCGATTCCAGCCTCATATTCGTATTAATGCCACAGCCTGTTCTAAAGCAATAGGCCCATTTTTTATAATTTTCCTTTTAATGTTTGGTAAAGTATATGCCAAAATCCTTCGTATCAACATCTGAAAGTAGATGATTTAGAGTTGTTTCTAAAAAACCGATGAACTCTTCAGAACTTGTATTTCGTTGAAGAAACTTTATGGTTTTATAAACTTCTTTCCTTTTAACCTTATCTTTGATTTTCAATAAGTTTTGTTGCCAAGCCCGGTCAACATGCCATGAGCAAAATAGTTGGTGTATAACTGGACCCATTATTGAACACCAGGCACTGTAAAATGTGGAAACGATATCAGTCATAAATGTTTTTGTAACTATAACACCCACAGCTAATTTGATTACACTAAAAAATACTTCATAAATGTAAGTGTCTTTTCTGTTAGTAAACATGAAAGCTACAGGAATTCCTTCACCAAATTCATCTACCACTAATATAGTTGTTAGCTCGAAGTCATAATTGTTCAATCCATGAGTTCCATCTACTGCTATGATGTTAGTTCCAAATTTTTCTAACATATTCTTTTGGAAACTGGTCATTATAAGTAAACAAAAATCAGAGACCCTTAAACTATATACACCATCTTCTACACCCTGTTTTTTATAGAACAACACAGGATTACATTCATCATGCTCACTTTGCTCTACCCAAAGGTCAACAGATACAGCATCATTTTCATCCTTAACCCCTTCGGAGATGTTGATATGATAAGATATCTTAATATTTGAAATGTCTTTTCTTGTGAGGATATCTTCACGATTCAATTGATCAGGTCCGCTTATATCAGAAGGCAGCATATCTCTGTAGGAATCCAAAATCCTGAAAAAATAAGCAATAGACCAGTCAATAAAACCAACAACAAATTAATTTGAATAAAAACAGGTTCTATCTAAGACTAAAGGATAACAGGAAATTGTGATTGATGTCACATGCTTAGGTCTTCCTTGGCCAAGGAAGCCTCGAGAAACTATTATGAATAAGGCCCTAAGTACTGAGATCAATAACTTTCTATATCATAAGAATGAATTTGCTGTAAATATTAAAAAGTGAAAATACCTCGATGCTGGGACACCCAAAATAAGCTTAGATGCTACTGCTGACTTATCAGCTTCTGGTAGCCTTATATGTTGCAATTCTGGTGCATGGCCATAATGAGATCTCACCCAAAAAACTGTAAGTTTATTATTATGTTCTGTAACTTTGATACAACTGGTACAGTTCCTGTTCAATTTACATGAACGCTGGCTTTTTGGAAGTCTTTTATTATTTACACATCTAGACTTTATTTTTCCTGAAAATATACATTACATAGATATAACCACTTATCTACCAGTAGGATAGAACATTAAAATACTCACCAGATCTGTTGCATATATAATAAGTAAGTTTTTTGTCTTCAGATGTTGCTGTTTTAGAAACAATATAATATGACTTGTCTTTCTTTTCTGTAGCACCTTTCCAGGCAAGAAAATCTAAAAAATTTCAATTAATATTGAAACACAGATAGAAGGAAATATATTGTACGATGCATAACATAATATTATTTCATTTTATTATTTGTGTATGGCAACACTGTCAGCCCTGCATGATTCCAATGCATGCGGGCACTGTTCTTTCTCTCTGTCTCTCTCTTGAAGCGGTGCGATTAGAACAGCACAAGTAAGCATCCAAGTAGTCTCAGTCGTAGTCTTAGAGAGAACGCATTAGCATATACATAAGCATTTCTCATTCACGTATTCACGTCTGTAATGTTGTGAAATAAACACATAAAACTCAACCTCGAATATTCATTAGTCCCTAACAAGGGTGGTCCTTCAAGCAAGAGCAAAAATCACACAAACAACAAACAAACAAACATTGGTCCTTCGAGCCGGATTATATGTGCCAGTAATCGAAAGTTCACGTTCACGAAAAGCCACATCATACAGTGTTCAAACATCGATAGCAGCAGCAAAGTGTTATTCCAAATAATCGAAAGTTCACGTTACAAAGAAGTTCTGGCTGTTCAGTATTTCCTCGACGAGTCTACGCAACGAAACATCCAGAAATATCCAGTCATTCCAGTCCAATCCAGTTCATCTTCGCATAGCAACAACGTAAACGGCGTCGACGCCAGGAAGTCTGCGGAAGAGTCTGCGCTACGGACGAGAACCACTAGAAACAACCAGCTGAGCGTTTGCATCAAAGAAAAATTCCGTAAACATCAAAAGTGAGTAGTGAGTTTTCCATTGTTCCATTCTCCCTAATCTTATAAGATACGTCTCGATTTGAAATTTAAATTCAATTTGATATTTATATTTTCCCGTTAAAGTTCAGAAAAATGGAAACTGATATTGAAACTAAAATAGAATCTGAAATTAAAGATCTTAGACAAGCACGAGGTAGAGTAAAGTCACAGTTAACAAGATATCAAACATTTTTGAACACAACTAAATATGATCCTATTGAATTGGAAGTACGTTTGAGTAAAATAAAGTCTGCTTTTGATCGATTCGATGAAATACAGTCGCGATTAGAATCATTAGACGAAGATGAAGAAGAACAACGAGAAGATCAAGAATCATTATTTTATCAAGTAATATCAAAGGCGAGAGGTATTCTAATGAAAGGTCTCCAAGGTACATCTATCACAGCTACAAACCCAGACCCTGTTGCAAATTTGAAATTACCCACGATCAATCTACCGGTGTTCTCAGGAGCCTATGATGAATGGACAACATTTCATGATACTTTCACTCAGCTAATAGATATCAATGCGAGTTTGACAAACATACAAAAATTCTACTACCTCAAGTCATGTTTGAAAAATGATGCATCACGTTTAATTCAGCACATAGAAATTTCCGATAGCAATTATTCGGTAGCTTGGAATTCGCTGGTTAGAAGATATGAAAATAAACGAATAATCGTTAACGCTCATGTTAAAGCATTATTTGATCTTCCAATAGTCACAAAAAACTCAGCAATCTCTTTAAGACATCTTACAGATAAAGTACATCAACATCTAGGTGCTTTGAAAAATTTGAAACTTCCAACAGACAAATGGGATGTTCTATTAATACATCTTATAACTTCTAAATTAGACAGCAGTTCTAATCACGAATGGGAAAGTTCACTTGAAAACAATGATCTTCCTACTTATGAGCAATTGATTAAATTTTTAAACAAGAAATGCTTCACGTTAGAAACAATCCACGATTCGAACAATAAAAAACCTGCTTATCAAACTCAAAAATTCTCGAATACACAAAGGTATAAGCCACAATCAAATCAAACAAATTACAAGCAAAAGTTACAAGAGCACACGTTTGCAATCACAGATCACAATGAACATAAATGTCATTTTTGCAAAAACAGTCATTTCATTTACAATTGCGCTGAATTCCTCAAGTTGTCAGTAGCTGAAAAATATAATGAGATCAGAAAATTGAAATTGTGTAGTAACTGCCTTCGCCCAGGTCATTTAAAATGGGAATGCAGATCGAGCAAATGTAAAAAATGTAATCAAAATCATAATACATTACTCCACAACAACAATTCACAATCGCATAACTCAAACAAGTCAAATGAGCAATCACGAATAAAAACGTCTCCCGATCTTTCAACCAACCTCGTAACTAATACCGTAGAAGCTCCCGTATCTACGAACTCGCACGATAACGTAAATGCCACGTCGCAAACACACGTCTCGAATGAACCAATATCAAATTTCCACATTTCAGAATCAAAAATATTGAAAGGTTCTCAATCACTAATCTCGCACGAAAATACACTGGTTCTATTATCCACGGCTCAAATAATGATATTGGACAAATTTGGAAACTCGCACGTATGTAAAGCTCTTTTAGATTCAGGAAGTCAGAGTAATTTAATCACTAAAGAATTATGCGAAAGACTGAAATTGACTCGTGAAGAATCTCGGATACCTATAGCAGGAATAAATCAAAAGGCAATGATGGTCACGGAAAAAACACGAACTACGATCATATCTCGAACCACGTCAACGAAATATGATTTAACATTTTTGGTATTACCTTCAATAACCGAAAGAGTTCCCGCTGTAGAGTTCAATAAACATCTCTTTGCTATACCATCAGGTATAAATTTGGCCGACAACGAATTCAATAAATCACAAAAAATCGATGTACTACTCGGTGCAAATATTTTTTATGAACTCTTGTGCCAAAATCGAATCGTATTAGGCAAAAATAAACCGAATTTGCAAGAAACCACATTAGGTTGGATTGTCACCGGTTCAGTTAACTTAAACAAATTTTCAAATAGAAAATCGATTTGCAACGTAGCTCGACAGATAACGAACGAAATGCTAGACGAATCTCTCACAAAATTTTGGAAAACTGAAGAGATACCGCACAGAACCATTTTCACAAAGGAAGAACAATACTGTGAGGATTATTTTGAAAAAACTACTATTCGTAAAGGAGACGGTAGATTCGTAGTAAGACTGCCTTTCTCAAAACAGGTTCAGGACCTAGGTGACTCAGGTTCGATTGCTTTAAAACGACTACACTCTATAGAAAATCGATTTAAACGCGATGAGAATTTAAAAAATGATTATATCGAGTTCATGAGACATTATGAAGCGTTGGGTCATATGACGTTCGTTAAAAACTTTGATCAAGACATTAATCAACCCTCGTATATCTTACCACATCATGCCGTAATCAAAAACAGTAGTACCACGACTCGCTGCCGTGTCGTTTTTGACGGTTCTTCAAAAACCAACAAAGGAATTTCACTCAATGATATATTACACGTAGGACCCAAAGTACAAGATGATCTTTTCGCAATCGTCACACGTCTCAGATTACATCGTTATGTTTTAAGTTCAGATGTAAAAATGATGTTTAGACAAGTAGTAGTGCACCCCGATGACAGGAAATTTCAAAGAATAATATGGCGATACGATGAATCAGAACCAATTAAATTGTATAATCTTAACACCGTAACTTATGGTACAGCTTCCGCAAGTTATCTAGCCACAAAAGTATTACAACAGATTTCATTTGAATTCGAAGAAAAATATCCACGCACGTGCAAAATAATACGACATTCTTTCTATATGGACGATTTATTGACAAGTGTTGACACGATAGAAGAAGCTTTAGAAATTTACAGTGAAGTAACAGAGATTTTAGAAAGCATTAACTTTCATCTAAGAAAATGGTGTTCCAACGAAAAGGCAATTCTAGATTCAATTTTAGGCGACAAAGAAAACAAAGACCAACTAATTCAATTTTATGACAGTAAAGAGTTTAAAACTTTAGGAATCTCGTGGAATCCACAGGCTGATACATTCAGTTACTCAGTCGATATTAATTTCAATAATCAGATAATGACGAAACGTTCAGTCTTAGCAACAATATCAAAAATTTTCGACCCGCTAGGACTTATTGGACCTGCAACCATACAAGCGAAATTATTTATGCGACAACTATGGGAAAGAGGAATCTCTTGGGACGATCCTCTACCGACAGATATGATAACACGATGGATAGATTTTCTGCAACAAATTCATGCGATAAATAATATCAGTATAGATAGACACGTACTGTGTGAGAGCCCGACTGTTATTGAACTACATGGGTTTAGCGACGCGTCAGAAAAGGCATACGGTGCATGTATATATTTGGTCTCGGAAGATAACCAAGGTAATATTTTTTCGCGATTATTGTGTGCGAAGTCAAGAGTTGCTCCTCAGGGAAAGCATAGTCTGCCAAGGCTAGAACTTTTAGCTGCCACATTGCTCTCAAAATTAATGCACGTAATAAAAGGAATACTAGACGTCAAAATCTGTAGCACAAATTATTATTCCGATTCCACGATTGTACTAGCATGGCTCAAAATTGATCCCGGTAAATTAAAAACATTTGTAGCCAACCGTGTAACGCAAATTATAGAACTCACGAATGAAAACGCGTGGAAACATATAAGATCTCAAGATAACCCCGCTGATATTATTTCCAGAGGCATAAACCCCGATCAATTAGGTAACTCAAAAATTTGGTGGTACGGACCTCCATTTTTATCAGAACGTAAAGAAAATCATCAGTACGAAGAGCATGATTTAGAAAGCATAGAAAATATTCCAGAAATTAAATTATCAACAATTTCATTAGTATCCAGTTCAACGAATTTCGATTTAGACATTTTTGATAGGTATTCATCATTAAAAAGGTTACAAAACGTTATAGCGTACTGCATTCGATTCAAAAGAAATACGATTCACAAATTAAGTTTAAAATCCACTCTCACGGTAGATGAACGTAATTACGCATTGGATTTATTAATACGACTCGCTCAGAAGAAAGAGTTTTCACAAGAACTACATGCGCTCAAGTTGTCTCGTTCAATACCTCCAAGTAGTAAACTAATCAGTCTTAATCCATTTTTGGATGAAAAGCATATAATCAGAGTTGGAGGAAGATTAAGGCATTCTGAATTAGAAGATTATCAGAAGCACCCAATAATACTACCTAAAGGTCATAAACTAACAAAACTGATCGTAGAGCACGAACATTCCAAGCACTTGCACGCAGGTGTTCAAAATCTTCACTCTCTGATAAGGCTTTCATATTGGCCAATTGACGGCAAAAATTTGATCAAAAGAGTAGTGAAATCATGTATAAAGTGTTTCAGAGTGAAACCCACGACCACAAAATTTATCATGGGAGAGCTTCCTCGCGCAAGAGTAACTCCCAGTAGACCATTCTCAAAGTGCGGAGTAGACTACGCAGGACCTATTATGGTGAAAGAAGGTACACTTCGCCGGTCCAAATTAGTAAAAACTTACATATGCATTTTTGTGTGTTTCTCAACACGAGCCATTCATATCGAGCTAGTGAAAGATTTGACAACTGATAGCTTTCTGAATGCACTCAAAAGATTGATCGCTAGAAGAGGTAAACCTTCCGAAATTTTCTCAGATAATGGTTCCAATTTTGTAGGAGCAAATAATCATTTCATCGAGTTGCACAATTTATTAATAAATACCAGTCACAAAGAAAAAATTGAAAATTTTCTCGCCTCAGATGGCATCAAATGGTCTTTCATTCCCTCAAGATCTCCACACATGGGAGGGATATGGGAAGCAGCGGTAAGATCCACAAAATTTCACTTACGGCGAATTCTAGGTGTAGCTAATGTCACATATGAAGAAACTTACACCATCTTAACTCAAATCGAGGCTTGTCTGAATTCCAGACCTTTGTCTCCCCTCTCCTCAGACCCAAATGATTTTATCCCTCTTACCCCTGCTCACTTTTTGATTGGCGATTCACTCGCTTCTGCACCTCAATCCAATGTGCAGGACCTAGAGTTTAACAAGTTATCTCGCTACCAAAGAATGCAGCAACTAGTACAACAATTCTGGTCTCGTTGGGCAAGAGATTATTTAACTCAGCTTCAGCAGAGATCTAAATGGAAAACAGCATCAACACCTCCCAAGGTGGGAGATTTAGTTGTCTTAAGAGAAGAAAACATTCCACCACTTAGATGGAACATGGCAAGAATAGTTCAACTGCACCCCGGAGCTGATGAAGTAATTCGTGTAGTTTCAGTGCAAGTGTCAACGGGTAACATTTTCAGACGTTCGCTTAACAAGTTGTGTATATTACCAATCGAGAATGACTCTAATCTTGAAGAGTAATAACTTGTGAAAGACATTACTTGCAAATATCTATTTCTGTTATTCTTTTTTTTGAATATTTTTTTTATCATCACTTTTTTTTTGAAAGCCATCCTTTCAAGGTGGGCGGCCTATGTACGATGCATAACATAATATTATTTCATTTTATTATTTGTGTATGGCAACACTGTCAGCCCTGCATGATTCCAATGCATGCGGGCACTGTTCTTTCTCTCTGTCTCTCTCTTGAAGCGGTGCGATTAGAACAGCACAAGTAAGCATCCAAGTAGTCTCAGTCGTAGTCTTAGAGAGAACGCATTAGCATATACATAAGCATTTCTCATTCACGTATTCACGTCTGTAATGTTGTGAAATAAACACATAAAACTCAACCTCGAATATTCATTAGTCCCTAACAAGGGTGGTCCTTCAAGCAAGAGCAAAAATCACACAAACAACAAACAAACAAACATATATAATGTGTCCAACTGAGGTCTGCTAGGTAGGTTGTTATTATAATGTAAGTAACCATTTCTGCTTTTAATGAAATAATAAATTGAGCTCTCATTTGACCTGGTTCGCTGACCTTAGTGTCCTGTATTACTATTAATAAAATTATTATATTAATTTATAGGTAGATGTAATACTTATAGAGAATGATATCCCCTATACAATAATTATTATAACTTAATTAAGTACCTACCCGCACCATACCTTCTCTCGCAGAAAATTCCAAGGTTTCATATTCTATCTTGAGACCATGGTGTTCAGTTAAATGCCTTGTCAGTCCTTCATTATGCTGAAATGAATTGTTACATCCATTTTCAAGACATTTAAAATTCCATTTCGAAACGTCATAGATTACGGGGTTTAATTTTTGGCGATGGACATTTTTGCTATGTTTGTTTAAATTGAATTGCGTGGAAAATATTTTCTCACACACAAAACACATCACTCCCATGTCTAAATAACACTGTGTTTACCCAAAACAAAAATAATAACAGTTCTGGATAAGCCGAATATCATATAACTAATCACTTCAATCTGAGAATCTCTTCTTCAAACAGTTCAAATTCAAAAAAACTAAAAAACAACAACCGTCACGTAACCTAACTTGATAATTGGGTGTTTAGACATGTCAGCCCACTGTTTCGTTTCGACCAATAGCAAACGGAATGCAAGTTGTGAACTAGCCGCTCCTTCTTTTACAGACGGCAACCACTTTATTCCCAAAATGACTTCAAAATAAATATTTCATAATATAAAATAATCATTACAAAGAAATAACTATTGCAGAAAGTAAATAAATTGGGTGAAATGACTAAATAGGTGCAGAAACAATCTTATCTTTTTCCTTTTGAAGTAAATATGCAATAGTTTAGTTCTCTTGAGTCTTTCTTCAACTTTATCTTTTTCCAATGCCAACTTTTCTTCCTGGATTCTCAGCTTCTTCGTGTAATATTGCTTTAAATCGTTCTTCATCTCTAGAAGAATTTCATTTCTTCTTGTACACGATCCTGTTGTTTTTCTCAGAGATTTTTTTCTGGGAATTTTCACACCAGAAGCTTCTTGACTCTCTTGGATCGTCAGCACTGGAATGTGAGATTCCTCTGATTTTGATGTGTTTGTTAACTCCGTATTTGAATCAACTAACATTTCACACCTTGCCTCAGCTGCTTCCACCAAGGTCTCTGATGATGAACAGACAGTGGTGTTCGAACCAAGCAATAACATTGGTCGAACATGTTATAAATAAAAGAATGAAGAAGGAAATATTGGCAGAGTATTTATTGTAGAACTTAACACAAACGAAACTAATTGGTATTACAACCTTATAAATCTAATATCATCTCAACTCCGACTAGCGACTCTACTGACTGACGCTAGTTTTTTGGCCCGGCTTGTCACTTCAGTGTCTGTGGCCTAGTGCATGTTTGCCAAGTTTTACACTCACGGTATATTAACAGAACATTGTTTTTTTTGCCATAAATATCATCCAATTCTTTTTCAAATTCAATTTTTTTAAATCCTCTTCCTGTTTGTCTATTGTTGTCGATGCATTTTTTTTTATTTCTTTCTAGAACCTTCCATCTATTTTCGCATTTCATTGGTGTCACCGGGACCCCAAAGAGTGCACTCAGCTGGCTTTGACAAAACTTCCCACAGTTTCTTATTGGTTCTGATTTCCCCAGAACTAACTTTTGGCCTCCATTTTTCATAGAGATCAAGAGCCGAGGTTCTTGAACGATCAAATACATTGATCTCATTCTCCATCTGGATATTGAAGTCTGGAAAAAAAAGCGAATTAAATAAAAAAAGTACAGTTTACACTAGTAGGTACTCACTTAAAATGTCTCTATCCATTTTTTTGGCTTATTATATTCACCAATCGCAATAATATATTTTGCAAACTCAAAAAAGGAATAAAACGATGTTTCAATTGTTTCAAATCTTACCGACGGCGCCGACCTTGCACTATCCGAAACATAGAATAGTGTTCTTGGTTTTGTCATTTTTCGAACTGTTCTAGAATCGTTCTGAATCGAGATTTCACTGCGCAGACACAGATTCGGAACAATACCAGGATAGTTCCGAATTTCCGAACCAAAACAAAGCTAATATGACTCAGGCCATTTAATATACACTGATGATACGTCCACCAGCACATTTATCACTTTCTGGAAATACTACCAAGCTGTGCTCAACGAAACGTCGAATCTGTCTGCTACTGACCTGGAAAAATGTAGGGGCAGATCGA